>JAWNLN010000066.1:16295000-17617500 GCA_035042305.1 Drosophila glabriapex | reverse complement strand
GAGTAAAGATGCTGGTTGACTAACGATTTAACGATTTAAGGATTTAAGGATTTAAGGATTTAATGATTATTGTTTGCACGCGAATTATTGCTTATTTGGACAGTTAAAAATGTTGTATTATTTGCAGCTATTTAGTTGACAGCAGGTCACAATTTTTATGTGTCATACACACAGCAGATCTCCAGAGAGAGAGAGAGAGAGAGAGTGGGAGAGAGATAGAGACAGTGAGAGGGGGCTCGACTTTTGCCCACTTTACAATTCACAACTCGTTTCCGTAAGCGAAATTGAAACCCCAGCCACTTTATCAGTATTATCCATGCGGCTCGCTGTTCCGCTCAGTTCTGTATGTAAATAATTAGTTTTTCACTTGCAAAAAGTCGCCGCTGGCAATGCGATGCTGATGACGACGACGACGACGACGATTGGGGGTTGCGGGGTGGTGCCACGTCTTGTGGATTGGAGACGAAAATGGAACAGTTGGCGACACGCGTCGTTAATCGATTTTGAAATTTTATGATGTTTGCTGGTTGACTGAAATGGGAAACGATTGCGACTCAATTTGTTGCTGTAATTGTTGTTGTTGCGGCGTCGTGAGGCATCATCGAATTGCCCGGCTAATCAAAAGCGGCGCTAAGTCGACTCAGAGTCTCAACCTTAGTGCTGAACGCCTTGGTGTCAATCAGTCAGTCACACTGTCTATTTGTCTGTCTGCCTGACTGTGTGGCAGCTTTGCATTTTACTTTCCTTTTGCACATTACTTGAGTCACACTCGCAGACAGGCGCCTGAAGCTAATTAAATTTGTTTTACAAATTGCAGTCAATATTATGTAAGATCTATCTATATATATATACACACATACAAACATACAAAGTAGTTACACTCTAAAAAAGTTAAAGGTTTGATCTAATCTTCATAAACTAAGCGACAAATTATTTATTATTTGCAGCAATTTATTTATTTATTTATTTCCCAAATACCACAAAAAATTGTACAAAGATGGAGAATTTTATAAAAATTCCAAAATAAAAAGGAGAAGAAGTCTTCACTTGTAGACTAGAGTTCATCCCCTAAGATCTCTTTATTTAGGCAAAAATTATTTGAATTTTTTGCCTTCTGGAAGAAATGTTATTTATATGTTTTCTGTTGCACGGCTGGTTTCGAAATTGTATTCTACAATTGAATGAGTCGATATATATATGATATATACCGCTCGACTTCCGCATCCTTACGGAGTCTCTACAAGCATTTATTTAGGGATTTATTTCGTTAATTAAAAAAATATGGCTTTTAAAGGAAACTATTTTCAGAGAGATTATTTTTAAATCTAGGGCTACTTATTTTTCGAGTGTACTTATGTATTTGCAAGACAGAGCGGGAGAAAGGAAAAAAAGAGAGAGAGAGAGAGAGATACAGACTGAGTGTGTGTGGGGAGGGGATAGGGTTGGATAGGTGGGTGGGAACTAAGTAATTTTTTGGGTTATAGGGCCAAGTCCAATGAAATGCGTTGGTCACTTAAGACCCGAGCGAATGTACTTAGTAGTTCTTTCAGTTTAGTTCTTAGTTAATTCTGCTGCAATATGTTGCAGCAATAATTCGCTTGACTGCCTCGTGGTGCGGCGACTACTTGCGGGGTTTCCCAAAACCCATGTACAATACATGTACGTCACAAAAGGTGGCATACGCCGGACACCCGCCGCACAGCGATATATATATATATGTATATCGGCATTAGGAGAGTACGACCCATGCTCACATCGTTCTCTTGGAGTTGTTTAAATTGCAGCTCGCCTGTACCTAGATATACATGGGCTTGGATTCCAGCTCCATTGACAGTTTTGAATAACACGATCGCATCGTAAATTGATCGTATTGGGTGCTCAGTGCTATTTCATTATAAGCAGTCCAATCACCGAACCGCAAACGTCAACGTCTCGCCGGTTCAGCGAGGTTCTCATATAACCTTTTTGTTATCATAGCATTCATGCATCATGTACGAAAACGAGTACGAGTACTAGCATGGCTATGAGTGTGAATATGAGTGTGAGTGTGAGTGTGAGTGTGAGTGTGAGTGCGACTTTGAGTGTATGTTGTACTCGTATTCTTACTATCAACTTTATGTCTGTTTATATTTGCCACTGAAAGTGTTTTGATGAAGGTCGATTTCGAGGATTTCCAATTACTATTCAAAATCATTGACTTGTTCAGCTCACAATATGTGCAGTCCAACAAAGTGCAACTTAAATAGACACTTTAATTGCAATGCTGATCAACTATCAGAAAGTTATTATAGTACATACAGTCCAGTTATAGATATATATATATATATCGCATGCCGTATATATTGTTCAAGATTTTTTAAATCTTATAATTTTGAACTTCTGTAAACTCAGAAAAATGTTTAGCTCACCTTATTTGTCAACTTTCTGAAAAGCGGATTTTCCATAAGAAAGAAAATAAAAAAAATATGATGTAATTCTGATGGCAAACATTGCTATTTTGAAGATATTAATTTCGAGAAAAAACCTAAAATAATTACTGCGCTGTTAGCTGACAGGTTATTTTCTAAATTGTCTAGTAGAATAATGCAAGTCGGACCACAGAAAAAATATATACGCCTGATCAGCATCAACAGCCGTGTCCGTCCGTCTGTCTGTCTGTGTGAACAAGCCGCTCTTAGAGACTAAAGGAGCTAGAAGAGACTTTACATTTGGAATATTGGCTTTCGTATAAAACGTGCATATCAAGTTTATTCCATTTTATCGACGATTGCACACGAATCACGAATTTCGATACTAATCGATTTCCGATAGAAGTCAATTTTCGGCATTGAGAACTAATAATAATTATATCGATATTGCCTACATACATATGTATATTTATGTTCACATCTACGGCACAATATTATTATATATATATATATATATTGTTCGAATTAGGTGTGCGCCCAAACACACTAAACTGTTTGGCCATGGAAAGAATCGAAGCCTTCACGCATCATTGGATTGAACATATGTGACTCCGATGCTGCACTTGCTGCACTTGCAACTGCAACTGGAACTCAAGTTTCCCATGAGTTGAGCAGGTTGAACAACATGTGGGCGCCGCCTTGTATTTACATATGGATTTTTATATATATACATACATATATATATATATATATATATATGAAATTGATCTGGCTAAACAGAGGTTAGAGCTGGGCAGCTTATCACTCTGTGCTGCTATCACACATACATCAACAGAATCAAAATCAGTTGCACATATATGTATGTGCCACCTATATATATATATATGTATATGTATATGTATATTTATGGCAAGCGCTTCAGATTCTGCCGATCAGCGAAAATCTTAGCCACATTGCTTTGATATTTGATACGGGACAGCGTCCTTAATCGGTCTTTCTGTTCTACTCAGTTGCTGCGACAGAGTTGTGTGTGTGTGTTGTGTGTGTGTGTGTGTGTGTTGTATGTGTATGTCCCCCTTTCCCTTTTTCATTTACTCAATGCCGCTTTGGCGTTGCCGTCGCGTCAGCTGTTCTGTCATTTCAGTTGAATTGCCGGCCGGTCGCACGTAGTATCTGTTTCTGTATCTGTATCTGTATCTGTATCTGTATCTGTATCTGTATCTGTATCTATAGCTGTCCCCTCCAAGCACTGCCGTTTGGTAGCGTCTTAAAAGTATTTAATACACACACACAGACACACACACAGACACACACAGACACACACAGACACATGCTCACACACAGGCACACTCGTGCATACTCTGTTTTGTCGTTTTCAACATTTTTCAACGTTCAGGAATTCCAAAAATTCTTTACTTTAAAGTAAAAATAAATTCCATGCAACATCCGCCATGTTGGCTTTGGCTATTTTTGCCGCCGTACTGCGGCAACGGACCCAACCAGTGTTATAATGGCCCAGAGCCAAAGCCTGCGTCCCCCATCCTCTGCACACCCTCCGTTCTCCCCCACCCAGCCAACTGCAAGCTGTGCGTCGCCCTTTGACTGTCTTCGCACCGGCCAGTTTGGAACTGTGCAACTTCAAAACGTGGAGCGACTCTTTGCCACACTTGGTATTTGTTTTTATTTAATGCTTGCCAGTCGCATTTTTCCTTACCTTCTTTTTGTTTCTGTTTTTCTTTTTGTTTTTGTTTTTGTTTTTAAATTTTGTTTTGATTTGTTATACGCTTTGATTCCTTTTTAACTGAAATTCAAGCATTTTGCGGAGCGCACAATTCGGTTGCAACCCCCTTTATTCCCAGCATACGCGTGGGAAGCCGACTTGTCAGCATTCAAGCCCAGACGCATTCATAAACTTTGCCAAGCACAAATAAACAAAGCTCCCCCAATATAATAATACTGATAATAATATTTTTATTTATTTATTTATCTTTTTGTTCAATGGTCTGAGAATGCGTGTTGCTTGCATAAATTTGAATTTTGTCTTTGGAGTCGTATTTTTATGTCAATAATAAGCTAGGAAGTAAGTTGATTGCCTTAGTTGTTGATTTATTGAGCTTTCTAATTAAAATTAATTAAAGTTATGTTCTCTTTTAAATGATTATTTATTCACCGTGAAATCCAAAGCCTAATATTTAGTTGTATTGCTAGTAAATGATGAAACTCTCCTTAAATACGTATAGAAGTAAGGCATAGAAATGGAAAGGGAACCCATGAAAAAGCGTGGGAAAAAAAGCAATATTTTTTAAACTGTGCTCATAATTCAATTATTAGCCTTATCTTCATAAATAATTGAAATAAATAAATTATTATTTAAGTACTATCAATGAATATTCCTATATTGCATAACTTGCGCAACAAAACTCATAGTATATCATATATATTTATACATATTTACTGTACTCATATAATTTGTTCGTCGAGTTTAATACCTGTCAGCAGTTTGAAGATAGCTTGATTGGGTTTTGGAGTAGTTCCTGGAGAAAAAAAAACTGAAATACGCGTAAAGTGCAGTTATATTGCGCTTAGAAGTTTTCGCTTATTTTATTTTTTTTTTATATATCTGGAATTTTGTGGCATTGCAGTTGTTGGCTTCTAGTGGCTCTTCTGGACTTAGCTGCTTGTTAGAAAATTAATTTTCCACAAATTAATGAGAATCGCATTTTTCCGTAGCACTTTTTTCTTTTATATATATGTATATATATATATATATATATATATATAGCAAGCGCTAAAGCCGAGCATGAGAAGTTGAGGCAACTTTTTAAAAAAGGATTCCTCTCAGCGATGTTGTTGCTGCTGCTGTTGCTGCTGTTGCTGCTTTTGCTGCTGTTGCCGCTTCTTTTCTGCACAAGATAAAAATATTTTTTAATGTTTTCTTGAGCACAGAAAATAATTTAAGGAATGTCACGTTGTTGCGACTCTCTTGCTCTCAACTCTCGGCGCGTTGTGCGCTCCTTGTATGCACATTGCGCATTTATTTTGGTTCCATCGCTGCTCCCATCGGCTGGCAACCGCTGCTACTCCGACTCTGAGGCAACTTCGCCTCACTCCGGCTCTGGTATGGGATACAAGAATTTCTTATATAGCAACAACTGCTGCATAGCATACATACATCTCTCTGTCTGTCGGCCTGTCTGCTCTCCTCCCCCTCCCGCCACACCCCTCCCGCCACTTAAGTTGGTCGCCCCGTCGTCTACCTCCAGCTTGTGTATCTGTATAGAGTTTTAGCACTCTATGCATATCCATGAGATTGCAATGGAAACCAAACAGCGGCGGCTGGCAGGGGCAAACGTTTAACGTTCGCTTCTTTTTTGTTTTCTTTTTTTTCAACGTTTTTTTTTTTTTTGTTGTCGATTGAAAACATTTTTACTTAACCCCTTATCACTTGGCCGGCCGCAGCCAAAAGAACTAAAAGCCGCACCGCCGCCAGCGTCGCCATTTTCCACACGTTAGTCCGCCGTGACCGTCGCATCCGTCTTAAATTAAAAGCTTTTTTTGTCTTTGGCGCAAAACCAACTAAAAAAAAAAAGAAAAAAAAACAAATCAAAAACAACAACAACAACAACAACAATGAAGAAATACTTTCGAGTGTGCCGCCGCAGCTTAATAAAGAGCATTAATGACAATGTCAATATTATATACACATTTATGTGAGAGAGACGAGGACGGGGCGACAGGGACAGCAGCGGCAATTGCAACAGCAGCTCTGGGGCAGTTGGACAGTTGGACAGTGGACAGTGGACAGTTGGACAGCTGGACACCTGCTCGTATTGGCAATTATGTTGATCGTTAATTGATTTGCCAATTAAAAACTTGTCGCTGTTCACGTTGCAACATCAACAAATCCCTAATCAAAAATTACACTCAATATCAACATCAATTCAAATTTCAAGTACCATCGCGCGGCAAGCAGCCAACATGATATTTATAACATCTTTTTTTTTGTATTTGTGATTATATCATATTTGTATAATAAGAAAAGAGAGAATATTAAAACATTATCAATATAAATAACGTTCTGAATTCCGTTTCAGAATGCTTTTCGCTTGCATCATTTTTAGAGCCTTCAATATTTCAATCAATGAACGGCACTGGTTAATTCCCAGCTGGTCGCCGAGTTTCTATCGTTAACAAAAATAATAATTATATCGTGGAATGTGCTTGACGAGCGTTTTTTTAAGAACGTCATCACAACTCCAAAATATAATGTATGTGCTCCCAAAAGTATGCTATCGCAATTGAAGTTTGCGAATTCGACGGCGAAATTGGAGCAATCGAAATCAGTTTCTTTTTGCACCTGAAGTGCCAAACTTAAATATATTCAGCCGCAAGAAAAAACAACTCAAAAGCTTGCATTCATTTATTATATTATTATGTAATTCAAACTATCATTGAGATAAATAAATGTGAGCACGTTCAGTTTGTACTCAGAGCTCAAACAACTGAATTTAATTCGAATACTTAACACTTCTAAAAAGTTTCAACAGAGATGACTTAAGTCAGTTAAGCTTGAGGTAGACCAAAGAGACTGAAACCATAAATAAAACCGGAGTCTAAATTTCACTATACATCCGAAGTAATCCGGAGTAGTTAGTTTTTTGTCTAGATGTTAGGAGCAGCGTAAAACGCATAACTGTTGAAATTCATTGGGATGATTTGTTAGACAAATAAGTTGTTAAACAGGAACTAAACTTTCGATCGATTGTTTCAAGGATATATATATTTAATATAGTGATACGATCCGGACTGCTGCAATATGAGGCAAAAAGTTGTTTAGTTTCTTAAAAATTGCTTTAAATTAAGGTTCTAGTTTTATGTGGCTATATTCACTCGGATCGTTCTGCTGATGACGAATTTATATAATTCTAATAAGATTCTAATAATAAAAATTGACCCTTTGTCGAGAATTGTTTGGCAAAAAGTTAGCAGGAAACCGAGTACGATTCGCACGTTGCACGTTGAAAAGGACTTTTCCAAATGGTTGCTAGCTGGTTTTTCCCTTTGATTCGATTAAGTCTGTGGGCATTTTCCATGAGGCTTGGCAGTTCAGTTTTGTTGCAAGCGACACTGTTGCAGTTTGTTGTTGCAGTTTGCTGTTGTTGTTGTTGTTGTTGTTATTGTTGCGTGTTGCAAATGCGCACAATTTTCGCATTTTCGTTTTCATTTCGATTTGTTGCACGTTTTCTGTGTTCTTTGTTTGCCACTCGTGTTTCGTCAAACAAATTCGCTGGCATCGCCTCGTTGTCGATGTCGATTTCGATTGCAAGCCGGTGATTACACACACACACACACACACACACACACACACAGAGACTGTGGCAGTGGCAGCAGCAGATAGAAGACTGAAAGCTTGCGCTTGCACCGTTGCGCTTGCGCCATTGTGCAATCAACTCGTCAGCCGTTACTGCAACAGTTGCTGCCACTGTTGCAGTTGTTGCTATTCGTTGGCTGTTTTTTTTTTCTTTCAGCTTTTTTTGTGGTTGTTTTTGTTGTTGTTGGCGCTGTTTATGCTTACAATCGTTTGTGTTGCATTTTCATTTTCCAATATGTTTTATGTCTTTATGTGCATTTCAAAATGTTCGTTTTTTTTTTTTCACTGATTTTTGCTGTTGCAAGCAACGTGGCTGCAATTGCCACAGCGGCAACAGGCCGCAATTGCAACTGCAACAGCACACTTATGCATTTATTACTCATAAGCGATGAGCAGCAGCTAGTCACCCACTCAAAGTGCAACCGCTACACTATTTATTGTATCCACACCCACACACACACACACACACACACATACTCGTAAGTGTGTGTGTGTGTGTGTGTGGACATCAATTGTACTACATGTGTTTTTTACTTTGCCATCCAAGAGCAAAGCTGCTCAGCTGCTTTTTGCAGTCGCTGGCAGTTTTTTTGTTTTTCTTTTCGGTTGTTTGTTGTTTGTTTTTTTGTTTTTTGTCACTTTCGCAGCGTTTTATTAACAATCAGCGTATCTTATTTTTATTTCGCTTTTTGTTTTTATTGTATCGCCTTTACCCGTAATAAAGTGTATTAGTGTGCAGATTTATTACAGACAGATGGATCAGACCTCATAAAATGTACATATACAATTTATATGTCTGTCAAGATTTCAAATGCAGATTATGTTTGTCTTCTGATAATAATCATATCGATTCCATCTAGCAATTTTATTTTTGAATTCTCTCAAAGATTATTCGAGTTTGTTTTCGTTATAAAAATAGAAGGAATGGTTTTTCCAGGTACACCGAATACTGCATACCCTTGTTGAGCGGAGTTAAGCTGCTGACGCTGCTGTTTTCTGTTTCACGACTGGTTTTCAACTACAGTTTAGATATAGATATCTATATCTGTCTGCCTATCTCGATGCCATATATCGACTGGGCCAGTGTTGATCAAAAGTAGATGTTTATCTTAAAAAGTAACACAAATTTAAGATACTCTGGAATGAAATTGTGAATGTGTTAGTCATGGTAGCTACTAGCCGGGCGCCACCGACTAGTTGCGCACTCTAACTTGATTTTTGTCATACGACGCGCAGCAGCGGATTACACACAAATGCTTGGCGGGGCAGTTGTGTGTTTTGCCCGTCCAGTTGGGCTCCAGGCGCTAAGCGAGTGATTCATGTACACCAGACACAAAACCCAACGCTCCGCGGGCAGTGCGGGGGCAGTGAGGGATAGGAAATAGAGGGAGCTTCATGAAAAAAGCGCATAATTTGATGACATATACATTTAACTATGTGACTTTTTGCATTTAATTTGTGCAAAATAAGTCGTTTGCTCTTGTTAAATTATCACGCTGACATGTTTTCGAGACGTGCAATAATGACAAATGTTTCCAATTTGAAAATGTAACCACCCAAACGAGTTCTACAGCTGTTTGAGAAGGCCATTAGACGCCATCCAATTTGAATTAGGCCAAACCCAAGCGGAATTGGCCAAACTGGTGCGAAAAAGGTTTACATTTACTAAACGATCGCCATTGAAAGATTTAATCAGCTAACATTTTTGAAAAAGGTTCATCATACATATGAAAATATATATTTCCAAAAATTATGCTCTAATAGTGTACATTTCCAACTGAATATATCATGTGTTGCATGCATTATTTCCGGGAATTTGAACCGAATGAAATATTCTAAATGATATTCTATGAAAATCAAATGCATCCGCGTTAGTTGAGTTGAATGCATCTCATTTAGATATTGTGGTAAACTCATTTTGTAGCTAAAAATAAATAATTGTACCCTTTTTGTGTCACTTCCTCATCTTGTTGACCCGATGCGGCAAGTCAAGTCGAGTTAGTTAATGACTCTAACCAATCATTCAATACGATGACAACCATGTACTACGTGACTATGTTGACAATGCATTTTTCCGAGGTACGTTTTTAATTCAGTTCACTTTTCCGATGGACTTTCGAAGTCGGAGTGAGTAAACAGACATTGACATCTATATTTTGTGTGGCTTTTGATATAACTTACTCAAATTTGGAAGCCGTCATTTGCCAAATTAACAACTGAGCAAGGCATATCCGATATGCGCATCATTTGCATACATGTACATTTTATTTATTTTTATTTTTTGGCAGCAATAACAATGTTATCAGTCCCAGTCCCAAATTGGAGCACAAATCAAAATGTAGTTGGATGGCGGTCGCTCCGCACGGGCATCCAGCTGCTGTCCATTTGTCTGCCTACCGATTTGACGGCAACAATGCAAAAAGATTGAAAAAAAGGAGAAAAAATGCACAAGCAAAAAAGCAACACAAATTTGGCAATACTCTACTATGCATGTGCAGCTCAATTGGGGACAGCAGCTGCTGTTTTTTTTTTTATAATATTGAAAATATTATAAATTTATTTCACATGAGTTAAATGCAATAAATTAAATTTTCTTGTAAGTTTCAGGTGCGATATTTGACTGGAAGGTAAAATGACTTGTTTTTAACAATTTACATGTGATGCGAACGAAACAATTTGGGTCAGAAGTTGGCATAGTGCTGATGGTAGCTGATATGCCGATGCAATCAGTCGCTTTGCAGCGGGCATTTAAAATGAATGAATGAATGAATGAATGAAAGAATGAAGTATGAACCGTAAATGAAAATATGTGCAGCATTAATTTCAACGTTACTGCACAATCAGAGACTTTGCTTGAGGCTGGGCGATTGGGTGGTTGGGCTGCCCTGCCCTGGAATGGCCTGGCCTGGCCTGGCCTGATGGTTGATTTGCCTTGGCTGACTGGCTGACTGGCTGGCTGGCTGGCTGAGTGGGTGGATGAGTGAGTGATTGAGTGGGTGGTTGGGTGAACTGTGTGTGGTATGATGCAGATGCAACATACACAATCAAAATTCCATTCTGTGCCATGCTCAGCTCGTGCCGCTCATACGACCCGGGTACGGGTACGGGTATGGGTATGGGTACGGGTACGGAAGCGAGTACGGGTCCGGGTCCGGGTCTAGGTCTGTCTGCTGGCTGATAGCTGTTGGCTTTTAGCTGCTGTCCGCATGGCCGGCAGGCAGTCATTCAGTTAGTCATTCAGCCAAGCATTTAGTCAGTCAGTCAACCAGGCGGACTTTTTCGTCCGTCTGTCTATCTGCCATTCGCAGTTGTGCATTGTTTGACCGAAAATCAGAGAGGAAAAATATATTCGAGGCAGAACTGAGAGCTGAAATTCCATTGTTGCGGCGATATAAACAAAATTTGCATTCTTCTGTAGGCAACACACACACACACACACACACACACACACACCGACATGTGTACTCATCTGATCAAGAATGTGTAGTGTATTGTCTGATATTCGGTATTGTAATGTTGCTTTCCACAATTTGCCATTTTCATTTGTCTTCACTCTGATTCGTTACGTTACGTTGCATAAATAAATACGAGTGTTTATACATATATATATATATATATATATATGTATATATATGTTAGTTTTTTACACGTGATGTTGACTGAACACATATGTAGTTATCAGGACGAAACAGTGCGCACAACTGACAAATTGTTGTCATCGTCAGCCACCCACACAACTCAATTTCGTTGTCTCACTGGCCAGTCAACCTCAGAATGCAACAGCAGCAGCAACAATCAACAATCAACAATCAACAGCAGCAGCAGCAGCAGCAGCAGCAGCAGCAGCAGCAGCAACAACCCCAACAGCCGTCAGTTGTCGTATCGGTTGACTTTGCCACTGCCTCCGCTTCTTTGATATCTGAATACCGCATGATTGCCAACAGAGTGCGTATGTATGTGTGTGCTAGCAACTGCATTGGGCCGCATTTTTTGTGCATACCCCACACAGTTGGCAGTAGAGTATTCCTCTGCTGCGATCAAACGGCAAACGGCAAACGGTCAGCTCTCATTGTTATTTAAATGTCTACACAAAGGGAAGCCTGCTGTGCTTTGACTGCCACTGCCAAAAATCGCCAAGCGCCCAACATGCAAGTTGCAGCGTCGACTGGATTGAGCATTTACCCTGACCGTATCCCTGGTTGACTGACTGTCATTTTGGGCTCGGCATTTGGGTTATGGTTTTCAGCTGAAGGCGGGCACGTTGCCTGCACATGTTAATTAACAATATTGATTGAATTCCAATTTGAGATGAAATGTTTTGTACCCCCCCCCCCCCCAATTGTACCGCGGCAGTCGACAGCAGGATATTCGTTTGTCCATACATATGTATAGATATATATATATATATACATATGTGTATATTTATGTTGCCTTTGAGCTGCTGTTCATTTCACAATTGCATTTTGGCGCACAGAATTTCATTAACCGTTGCGCGGCGCACACGTGGCGTCTACTTAATTGACGCATTGCTTCTGACGGTTACGCAACGAAGCCCAAGAACAATAGCATAAAAATATATATAAACCACACTCGCACACACAAATACACACACTCCACTGCCATATTATTGTTAACAATAAATATTCATGTGCGCATCCTTTTGGACCATTTCCTGCATGTCTTTTTCACTAGGTGTTAATTTGTATTCGCTGTCAAAAACAGTAGGAGGCATTTTCGACTGCGACACGAACATTAACAACAGATTCCCATCTCGCAGACTATACAAGAGCTAAGCACTTTAGAGTTACGCATATCAAGTTTTCCCCTCGTTTCCCCAAAATCGATAATAATCGATAGATTAGCTACAGCTATAGGAGTAAAAAGATTAGCAGTTCAATTTGGTAGAAATATGGCCTGGTTTACTAATGAACAACTGTTTAACAAAATTAAAAATGTACATCTGAAGAAGGCTTTTTATGACGGCTGGAGACTTGGATGCAGGGCATCTACAAGTCGATCACTCTTCACTGCAGCATTCTTACTTGTTATTGTTGTGGTCATCGTTGTTGTTGTTGTTGTTGCAGCTGTTGTGCGTATCTCTGAAATATTGTATTGTTTGTTCATTTGCACAATAAATAAAATGGACACACATTCTTTTTTCCTGGAATTTCACTGCGCTCGTAATTAACTTCATAATTAAAATGGTCAAATGAACCCGTCCAGCAGTGCACAGCGCACTTTAATTTTCTGCGGTTCTTTTCCTGTCTGTGTCTGTGTCTGTCTGTGTGTGTCCGTGTCTGTGTCTGTGTCTGTGCATGTGTGTATGTATTTTCATGAGTCGATCATGAATCAGTATCAGTATTTAAGTAAAGAGGTCGTAGGGGTCATCGTATAGATATGATATCGCTTCAGACAGATGCTTCATTTAGTTAGCTTTATTAAAGTTATTTTCTATGTATGACGAAAGGATAACGACATATTTTGCATAGCATACTTTGGGGAGTTCGCATTAAAATCACTTGAGCCCCTTTAAATAACTTCAACTTCTACGTATCAATATATTTGTTTTATGTATTTGTAAATGATTTATAAAATTTAAATTTTTAATTTGCAAATTAAATGGCTTATAATTATTGTAAAAATCGAAAATATTATTGTTGATTTTCAAATGTAAAATGCTTCACAGAACAAATAATAATAATGGAAACACAGAACAAATAATCAGGCCACAGAAAATGTTAAAAATTATTCATTTAAAAAGAGAATTTTTGGAAAACACATAGCTCCAAGAGTAGCAAGAATTCGAAATACGGTTTCCCCTCGATGTACACATTATAATATATTTATATTACAAGCTTTTGATATTTCTATTATCTTTTATATTAATAAATATTATTATATTATGGCTCGTTCAGCTGTTGTAGGCCATAGAAAAAGGACCTAGTTTCAAGTACGTCTACAGGGGAAGTTGAGACGATCTAATAGCAAATTATAAACTTAGTCGGCATAGCTTAAATTATGTAGGAAGGCAACACCAAGAAGTGTTCTACGGAGGATTACCGGGAGTTATCGAAATTGAAAGTTACACACTGAATAAAAATCGTCAGCTTTGATTTTGATGTTCCAATGGTATATTTAACGCAGCTTTATAAGTTAACTGAAGCCACGTTCATTCATACTGACCCAGCTTGGCATGCAGGATAACACTTAAACATTGCCATGCTCAGCTTAATCAGCCGTTGAATGAGCATTGACTATAATTTGTAGTTAAATAATTTGTGTATGGGTGAGCTGCATGAGTTTTATCTGCATTGAACAGCGTCTGCTTTTGTCTTTTGACATTACACAGTCGGTCACATTGAGCACGTAGCGCACGAAGCTGCCGGCGAGCAGGGATGACCCCTGCAATGCAACAATGCAGTGTTGCACTTATCCAATCATAACTGAAATTGTCGCACTTGCTGTGCATCCACAACAAAATAATAAGAGCTGAGCGCACAGGCGGATTAGAAGCCCAGCAAACAGGTGCAAAATTGAACAGTTCCTGATCGAAATTAAAACAATAAAAGCCGCAATACAACAACGAGCTGCAGATAAGAAACGTACACAGAATTCTGCATAATTCAAGGCAAAAATATTCAATAGCAAATCGAATGCATTAAAAACACACGCACCCACGTTCCCCAACCAACAAACTCACTTAAGTTACGCAATATTTGTAGATATATATAGTATATATATACACCAAACAGTTCAGAGTGTTATTGTGTATGTTGCACAGAGATACACACACTCTCTCAGAATAAGTGCAGTTTGAACCGTGGAAAACATCAGCAAATAGCAATATACATAGATATATATTTATATATATTTATTTATGAAAATATCGAATATATATATAAATGTATGTCTAATTTATCAAAAAATATCGATGTGAAACGAGTCGCAATTATAAAAGAAATGAAAAGTTTGATAAGCCAAGAAAAACTGGTCCAAGGAATAAGCAATTGTAAACCGGAGTCAAATTTAACAATCAAATAGCTCCTATGAAATCTATATATATATATATATATATATATGTAAGGAACATTCAACACATATTGGTGTCTTTGGTTCGGATAATTTGGTAAACACAAAGACATAAATATATGCGACAAATTGCATTAAGATTGTTTTAAAGCTGACTGACTTGTTTGTAGGCGTAATAACAAATGGCTTGGATACATCGATTCGGCTAGTGAATATATATATGTATACCTTATGGGACTGTGAGACTGAGACTGAGACTGAGACTGCGTTACAAATTATAATGAGCTCTGCGCATAAAAAGAGGCAAGCTGCTTGCAACCGTAAACCGAATTGCTGATTAAATTAGCTGGATTTGCACTTTAATTGTTTTCCTACGCAGAAATGACAAAGTTCGAGTTCCAAATTTGTATTAATTTGAGGACTATTAATAATATTGAGATATATGCAATCCGCTGATGATGAGTGACTCTATTGTTATCTTGCGTCATAGTTGGCGGACAGGTGTTGCTGCTAACTATGATAGACTTGTCTTGAATAAAATGCTTGAGACGGTTCGTTAAATGTTGGCTGACCACAAAACATATGCACAAATGCATATGCAACAATATCTGGGGTGTCGGAGAGGGCGTGGGGTGGAAGGGGGAGAGAAGGAAGCGGGAGACTGTCGAGAGAGTCGCTAGTCAGTTATTACTCTGCGGCGGATCACGGATTGCGCGACGTGGCACAGATACTCGCAATGCGTGGGCGATCGCATAATGGCCATAATCATTTACGGACCTGCGCCTGGGCATGGCAACGGGACCGGGTTTGGGATCGTTATGCACAAAAAAAAAAAAAAAAAAAACTAGCCCAAAGTTGCCGAAGACTTGATACCCTTAATTGCTGTACTAATTGCTTAATGCAAAGTTGAGTAAAACATTAAGGCTAAGGATACTTGTTTAATCTTACCAAGAGGTCAATGGCCAGGTTTGGCTGAGACCAAAATAACATTTAGCTAAATACACATTTCAACTTAAAACAACGATTAAGGAGATTTCTAATAAACTAAGTCAACGACTTATAAGCATATCAATGGATCCTCTATATAGGGTATATATAAAAGAAGAAAAAAGAAGAAGACAAACCCAAACCGCAATCGCATCTGTTGCCGTCTTCGCTTCGGCTGCAGGGCATTGTAAAATCGCCCACGGTCTACACCGCGTGGCATACGAGTATTATATGGATATGTACCTAAATATATGTATATATGTATTTATATATATATTATATAAGCAAGCGCACAGATGCGAATACACACATATTTGTATGTATGCATACACCGATCATGCCACATACATAAATGTATGTATTTATCTAGATCTGGCTCTCTATCTATTGCCGACACAGCGTAGCGCATCTTATTTTTAGATAATTGCTCTTCCTCTTCACATTTGGCAGCGATCCAAGCGAAAAAAAATCATACTAAATTCAAGATTTTTGCAAATATAACAGTAATAACAAGGAAAAATACTAATCCCAAACGAAATGAAACGAAGTTTACATGCCCTCACTATTCATTCTAGTATCTATATATATATATATATGCACCTCTTGAGAAATCAGAATTATGTTTATGACGTTATGAAATTGAATTTAACGGGCACATTGAAAGCACTTAAGATTAATAATTCTTACATTGTGCCAGAAAATTGATAAAAACTATGATGTCATTAGCACTAATATGGAACTAAGTCATACCTATTCGGAGCACTTGCAAATGAACGTTTATTTCAAAGAAGTGCAAATGCACGTTAAGTATACGACTAGTGCATACTCTGCCCGAGCAACTGAGTTACTAACCCGGATTCAAGCATCATCCTCTCTCTCCATAGAAGGATATACGTTTATGCCAGCTACATATAAACAAAGTGTCTATCATAAATTTACATTAAACGAATATGATGCATATAACATGGTTGTTTTTCTTGGAAATCGAATTAGTAACTTAATCAAACTCACTTGCATAAAAATATACAAAAGCACTTAGTCATATTCGTATATTTAAATAGGGTATGTGTGTGTGTGTGTGTTCGCAAGGGGTATACTTGGGGTAAAGCCCATTTTTCGTTATCTGAAAGCCTAATCTATTTGGCAGCTAGCTGATTACCAAGCACTCATGTACGCCAAATTTGGATGGCAAAACAAAAGACAATCTCCATAGCAGCTGTATATCGTTGTCATCATCATCATCATCATCGAGGCTTGGGGTTCGAGAGCGAGGCATGTGTTTAGCATAGAGATTGACAGTTTAACATGGCTGCCGCACAGTAGCCCGGAAACTGCACGCACTTCAGACAGAAGTCGGCCACACTCTGCAAATAGTGGTGGGAATAATGGAAGAGTATGCATACATATATACAATGATGCACTGCATCGAGAACTTACCCGAAAACAGTCGCAGCATTGGGCAAACAAATAGGTGAAAATGTAGAAAACAGCGCCCAGCAAGGCCACTGCAAACGATACAAGTAGCAGCACAATCAGCCAGAAACAGAACCACAACGGATTTCTCATACTACAACTATTTTGTTTATATATATTTATATATTTATATATATTATATGCATTAATTAGATGAGGTAAGCAATAGGTTAGTGTTCTCGACTCACCAACTTCACTTGTCGTCTGGTCTGCTCACACTGGGTCTTGGCCACAACTTATTAACCGAGCAGCCAGCCATACGGCGGCTCTAATCTAAATTTGAGTGACAATATCGGCCAATACACAATACAGTCAGAGATTCGAGAGTCATCGACTCTGGCGATAGTGTTGTCTATATAAATATATTTGTGGCTTTACTTTCAACTGTTTGCGCTCGGCATGTGTGAATGAACGGCTGCCGGTAGACCGACGATAGTCTTGATATAAAAACAAAAATGATGAAGAAAAAAACAAGCAAAGAAAATATGTAAATTGTGCTAAGCAGTTTAAGGCCACAAGGCCAAATCTCAAATCTCAAATCTCAAAGCACATTTTCATTTGGATCTTTAAAATGTTTTAAGGTATTTTATGCTCAGAGTTCAATCAGTGCAAATAAAATGTGCGTGGCCTTAACTTGGTTCTTGGCATCATTTTTGTATATTATAAAAATATATATACATCTTATGTTAGTCGACGAGTATCGAGTTAATGAAAAGTTTAATTATTAGTCAGCTTACTTTCAAGATACGGGAGAAACCAAGTAAGCTATGAGCAATAAAAATCATTTAAATTCGGAATCTAAATAAATTCGTTGGACCAGCCTTGCAATAACTATCAAAACTAGTTAAGTACACACCCCAGAAGCTCATAGAACACAGTAATTAAGATGAGCAAAAAACAGATGTACGACGTGTTTGAGTCCGGTGCGGATGCACTTAAGGCATCCACGTATTACATCAAACATTTGCGCACGGCAGATGATTTGGGCAAATGGAAGCGCTCTGGTGCCTACCACGACCTGGTGGCCTACATCAATAACACCAGCATGGCGATTCAGGGCCAGCGTTTGGATGGCAACTATAACATTAGCCACCAGATGGGCAAATTGTGCAAAATCTTCAATTGGCTGGAAATTCTTGTATACGATTGCCATCCGCTGGGCGTTGGACGTGGACGGCTTCGTTGTGTTGGCGAGGACAAGATCAATAGGATGGCATCGACCAATTCGTTGCTTTTCAAATGCCATAATGCGTACAGCAAGTGGATATCTCAGGTGCAGAATAAACTCTTTGCCATTCTGGAGCGCCAGGTGAAGCCCCATGGCAAGCATATCAATGAACTGGCCCAGTATCTGATACGCTCCTTTGGAAGCTGCAAGACCTACGATTATGGTCCGGATAATGAGCTGATGTTCATATTCTATTTGTGCGGCCTGTTCAAGGCCGGCATACTCCATGGCGAGGATACGGTAGCTGCAGCCCTGTTGCTCTATCCGCGCTATCTGCAACTGGTGCGGCGCCTGATCAGCTTTTTTCGACTGGCGTCGTCAGCTCAGAAGCATGAAGAGACCGAAAATCACAACGCCATCGACAAATGGAATACTCTGCCCTATATCTGGGGCTGTGCTCAGCTGTGTCAGGCGGCGCCGTTTTATCCGCCAGAGTGGGAAATGCCGGGCATAATGGAGAAGCATCGTCAGCACTATTTGCTGCTCGACAGCCTAAGCCATCTGCAAAAGACAATGGCCGATGGTGGAGTCCTCGGCGCTCACTCGTATCAGTTGTGGTGCGTTCTCTCCCTGTCCAACTGGCCGGAGGCTTACAATGCCCTAATGTCAGCTTTTATCAAGCATGTGCTGAACGACATTTACACTGTACGGGATATGATCTTTGGCGATATGATGTCCATCAATCGCCTGCCGCTCGAACAGTTGCAGCGCGCTCATCTGGGTGAAGTGCGCCAGTCCGAAACTTCCTCCTCCATCTCGTCGCAATATGCCAGCGAGGAGGAGCAAAAGAACCAAAAGCCACGCGACAAGTCCATTGCCCAAAAGCAGCCATTTGCTCTACAGCCGCCTCTTAGTCGCCATCACAGTGTCGATGCGCAAATCTTACTCGGATTTCGTGAGCCAAACCAAGTGAGTGTTGTTGAAAATGCAACCGACAACCAGCTGCGTCGTCTGCGTCATCGTCAGAAGGTTCTCTTACGCAAGTTTTCCACTGCGAAACGTATGCCAAAAGACGGCGAATTAAATGATCAGTTTTCGTTCGACAGCATCTGAGCATGACTCAAAGCCAGTTAAAAGCCGGCGATTTTCATTATATTTGAATTTGCAGTTTTACACCCATTTTAATATACATAAAAAAGTTACATATATATATAGAAATTTGCATATGGCTGTTTCAAAATTTATGTAGAGCCCATCGAATGCAAAAATACAGAAAGAGTTTTATACAAATTTTCCAAACAATGGGATTAAAGGGTGCAGTAGTCGAAAAAATATTCTGTAAATGACATGATAATGGAGTGGGCTTGATTCTCTTATAGTGTAGAATATTAGGTAAAAACAGCCATGGATCAACATGTTGAAATATTGGAAAACGCGATGTTGCCTTACGCGATGTTGTTGAAATGAAAATGAAAGTTAATGAAATCGTCTGACAAAGGCAGACTATATATGTATATAATTGAGCCACACAACAAGGCTTCGTCTCGCTGACTCGAATCTATCTGATATATATATATATATATATATTTGTATCTGCTAACTTTGTGACTCTCGCTCTTCCACAAAATTCACAGCTGTATTTTTTTAAGAGTCTTCATCTGTGTTTTATGTTTGCTTGTCTGATTGTGCGCCAACAAATGATTCAGTTGGTCTTTAACTGGAACTTATTAATTTCTACACAAACATACGCACACACACACATATATATATATATACATATATATTATATACACACACACATGTGGATGTTGTAGTCTGTTGTAGTCTCACGCAACAAATAATATTATTGTAGTTGCTGCTGTTGTTTTTATTGTTGCTCTTGCTGCTGATATAGTCGTTATTGTTATTGTTATTGTTATTGTTATTTTTATTGTATTTCCACTGTCACTGCCGCCTCTTCTTTGCCTGCCACACATAATGTTAAGTTCATAAAGAACAGCACATCATTGTTATGGCAGCTGATAAACTACCAGCTATACATAGATACACGCAGACACACAGATGCATACATATGTATATATGTATGCATGTTGCATACGCACTGTGCCCTGTTGCAAGTAAATGTATCCGTTTTAGATTTCTGCTAATTTGACGCACATTGCAAGGCTTTTTCTGTTTGTTGGCTCTTCTCCTAATGAGACACAAACACAGAGTAAACAACAATCTTCGACACGCCAAAGATAACACACTCTCATAGAGTGAAGTCCATCCCCTTACATCCAAGTTTCTTTGATGATGAATAATCATATTCAGATAGTTGTTCAGTTGTTCATACAAGAAATCATCTTTCGACCGATTGTTCCAATGGCATCTATATCTATACCACATAGAGTTATCCGCACACAGTGATGCATTTATTCCAGTTCGCACAAAATCAAATCAAATCAGATGAGCATGGCTATATCGAATCGGACCCTTATCTTATATATGCATATGGGATCTAGGAAATTTTCATCAATGCGTGGCAGACTTCACTACAAAACCATGTGGCTATAAATACACACTACAAGTATTTGATTGTTTTTCTTTTTTGAAGCCAATCAAGTACTACAAAATTGAATTAACTTACAGGCAACTGAACAAATAATAACAACACTCGCATGCAAAAACATGGCTGACTTGAATGCATAGTTTGTATACTTTTAGAGTAGGATAGTTGACTAATTTGTTCATTTTCATTTACTATATTAGGTATACGTAATTAGGTATACGACATTGTACACTTTGTTAGAGGCCACTTTAGAGTAAATATAAACTTTTCTTTTTAAAATATATCTTTGGCAAACCCACTAATTACACTTTTTTTCTTCTTATTTATCGGCCAACTCAGTAGTCAGCTGCTGTCTAATTAGTGACTGCCAAGGACAGCTGTGTCTTCTATGTAACTCTCCCTAATAAACATAGTACACATAAAGCCGAAGACCGCCTTTAAATGTCCGAAGTTTATTATCACGCTTATTCGTTTAAATATATATATATATATATATTGGTTTATTTGAAAACTTACACCTTTATTATGTGTGAACTAAACAAAAATATTTAATTTCGCCGAAACGGGAATTTTGAAGCGAATAAAGGCGAAATAAATGTAGTCTGTGGTAGTAGAGGGTTAAATAAGATTATTATACACAATTCACGTATTTATGTACACGTCATATCTATAAGAACAACAGTAATGGTAATCAGAGAGTTTGATAGATGGCATTCAATTACGCCCATGTTAACAGGGTCTATATACAAAAAGGTTATTGAATGGCCAAGTTTACAGTAAATAAATATTAATAATAACAAGTGAGAATGTTGCAGCCGCGCGTAACCGACTGCCAAATACTCTGATGCCGCTGAACAGGGTGGGTGTAGCCAAGAAATACCGATCTCTGAATTAGTAATCTATGCTGCAAGTTTGTCTTTAAAATAGCCTTTGGTGAATTGAGGGCATGACCGAAAAATAATGTTTAGAAGAGGTTTCTAGTAATCTACCATCCAAGTTTCGTAACTGTAGCTCTTAAATTACGGGAGAAATGCGCTTGTGGGAATTTTTGGGCGTGGTCAAAAATTTTCTGCATTTTTTAAGGGTGTCACTTGTAGTACACCTTTCGAATTTGGTGACTCTAGCTTTCAAATTGTGTGAGATATACAGTGTTATAGATTTACACTAACAGGTGTATCGGTTTGGGGAGGCGAAATGGGCGTGTCCATCCAATTCTCTTATCAATCTCTTAGGGGAGCTACCAGCAACATAGTTTCAAAATTTAATGGCTCTAGCTCACAAATTGTGGAAGATATGAGCATTTCAGATTTCTAGGGTCGAAGTTCCTGTGGGAGGCGGTGTGTGGGCGTGGTCTGAATAAGTATATACCGATCTTTGAATGAGATTACTTTCCAAGTTTGGTCACTCTATCTTTAAAATTATGGCAGATGAGCGATTTTATCGATTTGCACTTTCCGACAAATCGGCTTCGGCTTTTTTGTTTCTTTTTATCGGTTCTTAGAGGCGTCTACTAGTAATGTGCCTACCAAATTTTACGGTTCTAGCTCAAAAACTGCGGAAGATATGGCACTTTAAAATATTAAGGGCGTTGTTTCTGAGCAGGGCGTACGTGGGTGTGTCATATGCCGATCTTTGCAAGACATTGCCACCAACCTACCAGCCAAATTTGGTGACTGTAGCCTTAAACTTGTGGGAGATATGTTATCGATATTCGATCTTATCGATTTCCTAGCCTCTTAGTGGGCGTAGCACTCCAGTATGTGTTCCAAATTCCAAGTCTCTATCTCGAAGGGTGTCGAACAAAGTTGCGTTCATCCAGACGAACAGACGGCTCGACGGGCGAAGCCAACATTCTATCAAAATATAAAAAAAAAAGAAGTTAAATCAAGTAAAACAAGTGAGCAACTTTAATATTAAATGCTTTTGATCGAAAATGCATACTGTTAACACAAAATGAACTTTAAAGAGTGTCATTTAAAACGAATGCACCTAGTATATTTGAACACACACACACAGACACACACATACATGCATACATACGTATTAAGTATGTGTCATCGAAGCTAAAACCAGTTACGCTCAGAATGGAAATTTGGTAAGAAAGCGTTTGAACAGTTATTGGCCATTTAGTGAGTGAGTACCCACAAACACACATAGAGCACGTGTGAAGAGTCTTGACAAAATAAATACCCCACACTACACACATATACACATATACACACACATGCACACACACGTTCATATGTACATATTAATGTACATACATGCATACATAACAGCAACTGAACGTCAGCAATTGGCGCGAAGTAGTCGACCGCTGTTGCTGCTACTGTAGTTGTTGCTATTGCTGTTGCTGTTGCTGCTGTTGCTGTTGCTGCTGTTGCTGCTGTACGTTGGCACAGTCATGGTGAAAATATTCCAAAAATGTCTGTAAACTAACAGCGGCGCTGTTCTGTTATGCTCACAGCGCTGCAGCGATCTCTTTCTTGTTTAGCATAGGCAACACGCGTAAGCCTTTTCGAGCTCCAACCAGCGTTGCTGTTACGCCCTGCATGGGCCGCGCTCTCCGACTGGCGCTCCCACTCTCTTCGACGCTCGCTCTCTCTCTCTCACCCCCTCTCTCTCTATCTCTCTCTATATATATATGCATATATATATATACATACATATATTTATATGTGTGTGTCTCTCTGGCTGTCTCTTTCGCTGGTAAGACACACAATAGACGCAATAACACACAAATGCAAAGTTGAACGCTGGCGCTGTTAAAATGAAAAGCTGAAAATGGGGAAAAATTGAAAGAAAAGAAACGACAATTAAAAAACAAGAAAGAACGGCTATCTTTGGCAAACCGAAGATTGCATACCCTTGCCGGGTATATAAATTTGTATGATATATTTATCTGGTTTTAATAATGTTCCGTTTAAAAATTAGCATTGTAACAGTTTGCATTTGGGGCTAAGTTTGGTTAAAATAGATTGATAAGCAAAAAAGGTGCTTATTCTTGAGCGATCTTAATGATTTTTGATCCAAATAACAGTATGCATTTTTGGTAAGTTAAGTTTAGATAGAACTCATCTATTGGTCAATCGTTTCTGTGTGAATTATATGATGTAGTGATCCGGTCTGGCCAACTCTGATATATGTATACACTGTCTGCAGCACATATTGACGAATATTTGCGGAGATTCATCAAGCTAAAAAAAATGGGGAGCTGGTTTGCATGGGAACAGACTCACGCATACTTTATAATTCTAGTTCAATGTGTTACAAAGTTAACGACAAATTCGAATAGCCTCTGCAAGTGTATAAAAACAAAACTCGTTCCTTTCTAACAATAAGCGAAAAGATCAGACGCCTTATCCGCTCATTTGCTGCATCATCAGTTGGCGAACAACAACAGCAGCAACAGCAGCAACAGCAGCAACAACAGGAACAACAACAACAATGACTTCGTAAGCTCCACCTGCATCACAGCCTCTCCACCAGCTGACGACAAACGTGCAACAAAAGCAAAGCAACGCAAAGCAAAGCAAAGCACACATGTCAGTGTCGTCTGACAGTTCCCGCAACACATGCAAACACACACACATGCACACATGCACACAGATACACAGTTACAGGCAGACAAGCAAACATAGAAGAACGCATTCATACTTTCACACACAAGCACACACACAAGCACACACACACACACACACAGACAAGCATATTTATGAAAGACACATAGCATATATATCTAGTAGTTGTTAAACTTGCTTGCTAACTCTGAATACACACACACACACACACACATACCTAATGTGTGTGTGTGTGTGTGTGTTTGTTTGTCTGTATGTAGAAAAGTTGTCCAGCTTTCGAGCATTTAATTCTATTGTATTCTAACAAATGATTGTCACTTCATTTTAATTTATCCCCGTCATCAAATTTGCCCACCTTTTTATTTGCCAAATGATTGGGAAACCTGTGTTATTTACTAACGTCTATGTTTGTTTGTATGTTTGTATGAATGTACATATGTACAGCTACGCACAGATAAATAGCACAAAACATGTATATTTCTCAAAAGTTTCCACAATTTGACCTGCAAGCGGATACTGCTTACTTGAAATATATTTTCCGATATTTCTGCTACTTTTATTCAAACTCCTCTGATTTTAGCACACATTAGTGATCTTATATGAAAAGAACACTTTTTTTCTGTTCATTTTTTTGTTGGAAATTTAGTTTATTTTGGGCTAAATGTGGTATACTTTGTGTTAAACGGAGTACGAAAGCAGAGGGCTGAAATTGAAATTCATTACCAAAGGACAAATGCGAAAAGTCGAGGAAGTGAAGCAGCTATTCAAAATTCCTGATATACAATATCTTAGTACTAAATTAAAGTGTTTTGAAGAATCCAAATTATGCGAAATAATTTAACTTTAAATATTATTAAAATGTGATATTTTGAATGTTTTCGAAACTTTGTTATAGTTTTATGGACTCAGAGTTGCCGTAAAAGTTGCGTTTCTTATTCGAATACTCAAACAATTTAACCTATATGTGCGCATTGTATGTGTGATATATGCCGATGGCAGTGTATATCTGCTATATATATAATATTTTGTGAATTAATTAATAACGATCTGGAACCAATGTGCACAGAACCATAACCAAATTATATTTCGACTTTTCGTTCAAAAATTAAATCCTCTAAAATACTTATTTTATTTATATTTACGATTTCCGGCAGTTCTCATTATATATGATTATGAGCTATTAGATGTTATTTTTGTTCAGGAATTATGCGAAGCTTGACGTTAACTCCATCAAATGCTGAAACACAGAGTGTTTCTCAAATCGAACCTGCCCCATATTCCTCAATATTTTCATATATCTGTATGTGCTCTGTACACACACACACACGAACACACACATACATAGACAAGCAAACACGTATGAGCCTGCTCACATACACCTATGGATATGTATGCATGCATGCATGTTTGTATGTAGTTGGCCTACCTGCTTTTGTGGACTCCTTAGCCTGTTTTGGGTACAGATGCAAAATGCTACCTCCTCCCCTTCCCATTACCATTCCCGTTCCCGTTCGCGTTCCCCATTAAGCAATACAGACACACTGAAGACGTTGCCTGCTACTTTGCTTTTCTTTACAAACACACACACACACACACACACACACACATGCACAGAGTGCTGCTGTTGATGTTGCTGTTCTTCTATGCCCTGGTCGCGCCAACAACACAAGCGCAACCACAAAACAAGTGAGCGAAATCGAGCGCAAAGTAAATGAGCGGCAAAAGGCAACAGCGCAGCTCGACTCGACTTGGCTCTCCTCCACGCTGTATTAGTCACACATACATGTGCATATACGTATACACATGCATACAAAGACGCATAAGAAGAAAGAATAGAGCGTGTCTGTCTGTGTTAGTGTGTGTGTGTGCACGTTTTGATCTAGCTGTAGTGGTGAGAGTTGTGTTGTGTTGTGTTGTGTTGTGCTGTGTTGTATATTCAGTTAGAGCTTGCTTGATCACATTGTGCGCTTGTGGTTGTGGCTGTGGCTGTGGCTGTTGTCATCTGTGTCTGTCTGTGTCTGTGTTAGCAAACTAAACAGCAACAGCAACAGAAACGGCCAAGCAGCCAACCAGCCAACCAGCCAACCAGGCAGTCAAACAGGCAGCAGCAACAGAGCCCAGACAACGAGCCAGCCGTTTGCTAGTCGGTCGGTCGGTCGTTCGGTCGGTCGGCACAGCAAACAGCAAGCAGCGAACAGCGAACAACGAGCGAACGAGCGAGCGAGCCACTGTCGTTCTTTGTATTGATTCAGATTCACATTCAGTCGATGAGTTTCTCTCGCTTCTGCGCGTTGCGTGTTTCGCAGTGTTTCCGCGATTTTTTCGTTGTCGTCATCGTTGCCGAGTTTGCCGCTTACCCAACCCCCCCGCCCCACCCCACGCACTGTTTCGTTCACCCTTTCGTCGTGTGGGGCTCCGCGCGTTTGTCTCCCTCTGTGTATGTGTATGTATGTGTGTATTTATTTATGCATGTATTTTATTTTATTTTATTTTGGCGTGTTTTTTTTGTTAATTTTTTTTTAATGCTGTGTTGTGTTTTTCTGCATACAATTTGTTGCGTACTTATCGTGTTGTTGCCTAATTTGAAAACATACATAGATGCATACATACATACATACATGCATGTGTGTGTGTATGTATGTGTGCATGCACATATACATACATAATTATTAAGATTTCGTTTAAATTATATTTTATTGCTGCTGTCTCGATGTTTTTATCGGTGTGATTGTTATGTGCTTCTGTGTGTGTGTGTGTGTGGTGTGTGCTCATTCAGTTAAATTTAGGCGGTTCGCTGTGTTGTTGCTGTTCTTCTTCTACTTCTACTTCTACTTGTTTGCGTTTTGCTGCAATACATTAAACATTAAACTTTAAACGTTAAGCACAAGCAATTGTTATTGAACTAAGAAAAAAAACATAATAGATAAAAGCACCCACGCGACGCAACAATAAAAATGTCAACAAAAAAATAAAAATAAAAAAAAAACAGAGCAAACAACAATGTTGAGATTTCATTCAATTGCAATCATTTTGCTTATGTGCGTGTGCAGCTTAAATGCTTACACATGTTTATGCATACAAACGCACACACACACACACACACGCATATATGTGCATATGATGTATGTGTGTGTGTGTAGGTGAGCGCCAAGCAAGATAACTTGTGTTTGGATGTGTGTGTGTGTGTGTAGCGGGCCTAATGCCTATAAGAGGCACCACTTACTCGAGAAACACACACACACACACGGATGTGTGCATGTGCTATGTGCTTGTTTTTGCACACACACACACACGCGCACACAAATGCAAGAGAAAAATAACAAAATTTATGTTAAAAAAAGTCACTCAATGCGTGTTAAGTGCGTGGGTCAAATTAAAATAAAAACAGCTTTTGAGCTAAAGCTTAAATTAAGCGCGACTCCAGAAATCAGAAAACAGAATTGGAGAAAATTACCAAAAGCGTCCCGCGTCCATCCGTTCTTTGCGCTCTTCTACTTTACTCTCTTCGGTTCTTTTTTATTTTTCAATTCTGCTCTCACAATGTCTGCTGCACCTTTTTTCTGCTGAAAGCCAGAAACACACACAGACACACGCAAAAGTTAGAGTAGATGCGATTTGTGCTCACACGCAAACACACACACACAGACAAACACATACACACGCACACACATGGAGAAATGAACGCACTCAAGTTGAAAAGATCTCAACTCCAATTGCCTCGCAACTGGCATGTCATAAATCACTGCAATTCTTATTTTATTTATTTATTTTTTTTTGCACATATACATACATATTCTTATAGTGGTTCTCCGCAACACACGCTGTGCAAGTGCAAGTGGCAAGAAAAGTGCTTTAAAGCGCTGAAAAAGAAAATAATAATAGCGCGTTATCAATTCTGATATCACATAACAGAAAGCAACAGCAACAGTGGAAAACAGTTAACAACAGTTAAGAAGAGTGCGTGAGTGTTTGTGCGAGTGCCAACAGCATCCCGCGCTACCATAATATACGCACTCGTGCATCATCATATATATACATATATATATACATATATATATATACATTTGATATAAATACATATAAACTGGCTGCATGAAAAACATCACCAGCTCAAGCACTTGCGGCACGGGGCTGCTGCAATTGCAGAACAATCTCAGCAACAGCGAATTGGACGTCGCTGTTGTTGGCAAACCAGAAGCAGGTGCGTTATTTCCTCTCACTATCTTTATCTCTCTCTCTCTCCCTCTCCCCCCTTTACTCTTGCTCTCCTAATTACGTGAATAAATGTAAATGTTCATCGTCTGTGTATATGTGTAAATGCATGCGTTGCTCTCTGCGTGTTGCTGCGTATCTGCCATCAGCATCTGATGTCGATCTTAGTAACCGATAAACGATGAGACTATCGGACCACCCTTAACATTTATTTGCATCCTGTTACACATTTATGTACACACTCACACACACACACACACACAGCAGGCACACTTATGCATATATGTGAAAAACATACATTTGTCATTTTGGGATAACAGTTGTCGCCATCGAATGTTATTTTGCTGTTAAATAGTACATTAAGTATGCTATTATTTATCTTATAAGAGTTATTAAGCACTTTGGTTATCATTCCCTCATAATTAAGAGATCAGGTCTTATTGCAGTTCATTAATGTCCTGCAGCAATTAAAGAAAAACCACAACATCGATGTCAAAGTGTGTGTGTATGTTTGTCATTTTCTATATACGGGCCAAAACAAACAGATGAATGCAACGACCCATTGTGTGTGTGTGTGTGTGTGTATGTGTGTGTGTGACTGTGTGTACGCGTCTTTTACACCTTGGCCAGTTTACATTGATCGCTCTCCGATTTACTCTTACGTGCATGCAACCTTGCTCTTGCGCTCTCACACTGAATTTTGAGCTCTCTTGTGCGCTCCGCATACACGTTCTTTAATCAAGCAAAGCTGGTGACAAAGACAACCAATTCCAACAACAACATTGCATACATACAACTATACTGGTTTCTATCTACACACATGCACGCACTCACTCACACGTACAAACACACACACACACACACATGTACACACGTTCATTTCTACCTTTGGATGTTCTTTCGCTTTTGGGAGTGTGTGAGTGTGTGTGTGTGTGTGCGCGCTGCTGTCTATTGAAGCGAGTCACAACAACAAACTCTCGGCGTTGTCTCTTTGTATTGTGTGTGTGTGTGTGTGTTCGTGTACGTGTGCTAGGTGGGGTTCACAGAACCCGATCGGGTCCATCTTGCGCAATGTTGTTTTTTGCCCATCCACAATTTGCCATGTCCTGCTCTCGCTCTCTCTCTCTCTGTCTCTCTCCCTCCCTCTCTCTCTCTCTCTCTCTCTCTCTCTCTTTCTCACAACTCTCCCTGTTTAGTCAGAGAGTGAAGAGAGAGGCGCTCGTCGCAGGCTCATCTCGTCCCCAATCCAGACCCCCCACCCTCCCAGCCTTTTTTAGTTGCGCTGTTATCGCTAGCATAATTCGACTGTTAATAACATAACAGTCTGTTATGCAGAATTAGGCGCGATCGCTGCAGCCCAAGAAACCAAGCAACCAACCAACCAGCCAACTTACCACTGCGTTGTGCCACTGCGAGCCAAGTCAGCAATAAAAAGCATTAGCAATAGCAAAATCAGCTTGGGGTATATGTTTTTTTATTTTTTTATTTTTGTTTTTTTCGTTTTCTTTTTTTTTTTGGCTTGGACTTTAAGTTTGAGTTCGAGTTTGACTTGGACGTGTGTGGATTTCTATCAGGCGAAACAAAAAGTTGTCCTACCAGTTTTTTTTTCTTCTTTTTTCTGTTGTTTTTTCTTTTGCTTTTTGGGGCCATTCTTTTTGTGTGCCGTGTGCTGCTGTTGTTGTTGTTGCTGCTGCTGTTGCGTTGTTGTTATTTTAGTGGTTTCTTCTGTTTTCCTCTAGACGGTTGGTTGTTGTTTTGCTGAGTGTGTTTACCTTGGTACTCGCGACGAATTTGATTTGAACGGTTCCAAAACAGCATTTGCTTTTCCTTCTGCTGTTGCTGTTGCTGTTCCCTTCCTTTTCTTTACTTTTCTTTACTTTACGTTACTTTACTTTCCTTCCTATATATATATATATATATATATATATATATATATATGTATGAAGATCGCGAATTATGCAATCCAGGCGGATGGATTTGCAATCGATTCGATTCATTCTATGCACTTTTGTTCGATTCCCCCGCTACCAGGTACTATTTGGCTTTCTTGTTGCCACAATCAGTTAGCGAACAAACCAAACGTTTACCACCGTTTGCCACGAGACATTATTTGGCTTTATCTCTCCGCCAGCAGACAGCAGACAGCAGACAGTCGAAACCAGTTTCAGCTTTTTCCATCCACAACCCTTTCTTCTATTCCTTCCCCATCCGACGACCGTTGCAATCAGCCGCGACAAGACGACAAGAAGTTTTCAATCAAACTGCGCTGCAAAAACTCCGCACAAAAAGTTTCAATTGTTGTCGCTTTACGTCTACGTTTTCTACGACTTCTTCTCCTCTTCTTCTTTTAGCTGATTAAGCTGATTGTTGTCGACAATTAATCTTTTGTTGTTGCTGTTGCTGTTGTTGTTGCTGTTGCTGTTGTTGTTGTTACTCTACTCTTTAGCTGGACAAGTGTTACTTATTTGTATCCATATCGAATAGTAATCTTCAAAAAAATATACACAATTAAATCAACTATAATTGCCATAGTTACAGTTAGATTAATTATGCAAAGTACCCACCCAATAAGTATGCTGTGCTTTAACTTTAGCCCATGCAAATCATACAAATAAATGCAGAGATTTTGTTAAATCTGTTCACACTTGGATTGTTTGTCTCTGTTGAACAACAACAGCAACAACAACAACAACAACACCACAAATGATAAACAAAACACAAACAAAATTGCATTTTAATAGATTTCGCTTGGGTGACTCACCGTTTTTTCCACAACAGTTTTAGAATATTTTCTTGTGAATGGCACAACTCTTCTTAATTTTATACATTCGCACAGATTGCAGATATTCATAAATATATATATATATATATATCTAAATATATACATTTGTTTTTTGTTTTTTGTATTGCTTATCTTTGCTTCCTACTGTCGAAATTTCTACGTAATATAATTTCTTTGTAAATCAGCGGTCTGGTTTCTCTTATTTCTCGCATGTTGCTGGCCCTCATCCTTCCATTCATTTCCATTCACAAAAATATCCGCATATATCACATATCATTCACTTGGCATACAATATGTATGTGTGTGTGTGTGTATATAGTTCTCGCCTGTCAGCTGGATGATGAGTGATGAAAACTAAAGATATTAACATGCAATAATGCATTTCAAGCGACTATGCCACAAATGATGATGATGTGCGAATCGCACGAAACAAAATAAAACAAAACACCCACCCACCCACGACGAGTGCATTTATTGCTCGCACACTCACATTCACACTCACATTCACACTCACATTCACACTCACATTCAGATTATGGCGACTGCAGTTGATGTTCCCAAATGCAACACAATTTGTGGGTCTCCGCTTTTGTCACTTGTCACTTGCCGTCAGTGCGTCTAAAACTATCTTTTATTTGTCTTCCGCGCAATGGGCGATTATTAAACATACATAAATATATATATATATATATATATATATAAGTTATGGGAATAACGGATAACATAACAGTAGCAATAGAAACAAAGTTTTGTGTAGAACTGGAAAAGCGCTCGTGATGCTGATCAAGAATACATATATATTTATGCCTCCCCAAAGCAACAATAATAATATAAAAAGTGACTTGTTGTTTTATACTCCCTCCAAGACCAGCATTTTTTTTTTTTTTTTTGTTTTGGCAACACTGTTTGCTGCTGCTGTTGGTGTTATGTTTTGCAGTCATTTAACCCATTGCCGCCGCCGCTGCTGCCGCTGCTGCTGATGCTGCTGCTGTTGCTGCTGCTGTTGCTGCTGCTGTTGCTGCTGCTGTTGCTGTGTGTTCTGTTTTTGATGTACGTGACTTGCTTCGCACTTCCTGTTTCGTTTTTTTTTTTTTGTTGGCCGGAGAAAAGTTGCCAATTATTCAAAGTGTGCGACGGCTGCTGTTGCCGACGGACAAATAAAATAAACAAGTAATAACTGAGCATGTAAATCTATCTATGTATGTAAATATACACGCTGTGTGCATGTGTGAGTGTGTGTGAGTGAGCAAGTGAGCGAGCGAATTGTGTGTGATGGGAAGAGTCAGCGATTTGCCGCCTGATGCTGTTGTTGTCGCCACGCCGCGTTGGTCTGCTCCAAAGCAAAGCAAAATAAGTGAGACATCACCGACGCATGCATGCACTCACTGCACTCACTGCACTCACTGCACTCACTCACTCAACTGCACAGCTCAACTGCTCAACAGCAGCGGGACGAAAGCCACTCGGAAAGTACTTCAATACTCATAACCAGACACCGATGAGGCTGTCGGCTATCGGCTATCGGCTGTCGGCTGTCGAGCGTCGACTATCGGCTGGCGAACCGACTAAGCGGCTAAGCGGCGGGTGAGCGGACGCGGGCACCTGTCTGACTCATCGATTTAATTTTAAACACTATTCCGAGACCTTAGTCAATGAACGCGTCGGGCGCGCACCCAGAAAGAAAGCCTAAAAACCTAAAGAGAGTGCCGATAATGCTGCTGGGCGAAAGGCAACAGCAACACCAACAACAAAAGCAACAGCAGCAGCAGCAGGACGGCGCTCGGCGGCAGAAGCAGTGGCAAACGCTAAACGTTCTCTTTTCGTGGGCACACATCAAATATGCTTTTGTATTGCAAAATGCTGCGTTGCACTGCAAATTGCTCATGTTCCTCTCTCGCACGCAAATTGCTCATGCTCCTCTCTCACACGCTAACTCTCCCTCTCTCTCGCTCGCTGAGTCTTTCGTTCGCTGCCTCTCGCTCACTGTTAATAATAACAGCGACTGACAGTGCATAGAATTTGGCACGTGACGCTATCAACGCTCACCTACTGCTAATGCTACTGCTAATGCTACTGCTACTGTTACTGTTACTGTTGCTGTTGCTGTTAGTGTTGTAGTAGCAGTTACTGTTCCTGTTATTGCTTCTGATTGCTTCTGTAATAAACACTCAGAGAGACTCGATGACGTTGTGACGTTGACAATAAATACAATACAGAGACAAACAAATGAATATTATTCCCAGAATGATAGCCACGTTGTATTTTCACGTAAACACTATCCCATTTCCTCTTTGAAAGTATTAGATTTCCAGGAAAATATTGAAAAATTAATAACATATGTGGATCTGTTTCTGTCTCTGTTCAGTTGCTGTGGTTGAGTAATTTACATAAATGTGAATTATACGACTCGTTGTAGCCCTTTACCAACTATTGAGCGTTCACTGTACTAACATTAATGAAGTTTGTATGCTAATAAAGAGAAAAGTCGAACGTCAAAAGTAAGACAAGTAAGACTTGTGTCCAAGTTTTAAGCGCGCTTCATTTATTATTCAATGATGTAAACTCATATTGTTCATTGTGCATATTAAGTAGACAGCAAGAATTAAAGGGTTCTTTGGTAGGCATATTAAAGTGCTTTAGTTAAGAGTAGGCACAATTCTTGACTCAAACAAAGTCAACAATAACTTTTAAGCTTATCCCGTTCTTATCGTGTAATGCGTTGAATCAGTCTAAAACCAAAAATTGCATCAACTTTAAGTTGGGTTTCAATCAAGCGCGATGCACTCGCGAAATTAGCCCGATTCAATCTTGGGTTGGATATGCTGATAAAGACCCAGTTCAGTTCAGATCATCTATTCAATATCTGCAAGCAGAGGTTCATTTTAAAACTCCGAAATTTTAGTCAGTTCAATTAATTCAGTATTTTGGGGTCACACAAAAAACACACACAAGGAAAATCAAGGCGGAGAAAATGGATATCGATGCACAGGTTGCCAAATACTTGGAGAAGAGCAGCTATGGGACCGCGATACGTGTCCACATAAGGTCCGATACGGAGCTGTGGCACAACTCGATCGCCTATCAGGAGCTGATCAACTATATCAATCGGACTAGCAACGCGATTCAGGGCTTGCAAAGGCAGGAGACATCCGGCTATCCGATTAGCAACACCATGCGGCAACTGTGTGGCATCTTCGATCGCCTGCTCGCTGAACTGACCGCATCTGTTCCACTGGTCAAGTCGGGAGGGGCGTGTGTTAAGCAATCGTATCGAAATTGGTCGCATCAAATGTTGCGCAGCATCTTCAATATGCTCGAGTCGGCACTACCGATGAGCAAGTGCGAGTATGTCGGTGAGCTGGGTCAGTATTTGGCCGGATCCTTTGGCAATCAGATGCGCATCGACTACGGCACCGGGCACGAACTCAGCTTCCTCTTCTTTTTGTGCAGCCTGTTCCGGTCGCAGATATTACGGCCAGAGGATGAGCCGGCGGCAGCACTGTTGCTCTTCCATCGCTATCTGTGCTGTGTGCGACAGTTGCAGTTGCAGTTTGACATGAGGCCCGCCGGCAGTCAGGGTGCCTACTCGCTGGATGATTATCAGTTTGTTGTGTATCTGTGGGGTACGGCACAATTGTGCGACAATCCACCATTCCAGCCCAATCAGCTGCTCGAACCCGCTATCTACACGCAGTGGCGTAAACAATATTTATTGGCCGACTGTGTGTCACATTTGGCGCAGACAAAAGTGGGCAATTTCTGCGCTCACTCCAGCCAATTGTGGAGCATTACGGCGCTTTCGTCGTGGTCGCACATCTATCGCGGCCTGCACACCATGTACCTAGACGAGGTCGTCAGTCAATTTAATATGCTGCGACACATCTACTTTGGCCCATTGATGCCCTTCGATTTCACGCCACCAGCCAGCCAATTGCAGCGCGTCCAGCTCGTCCGTCCAACGCACTCGAGACACAGTCAACAGCGCGATGAGGCAACAGCCACAGTTTCAGATGCACAGCCTCAGGTTGTTAAGATCAAGCTGCAAGATTCACGCACCATTGGCTGGATGCTTAAAAATTAAAACCTATCTTAGAAGTGTACATAAGTGTTTGTGTGTGTGTGTGTGTGTGTGTGTGTGTGTGTTTGTGTGTGTTTGTGAGTTTCAAATCAACCAGAAATCGAATCGAACGAATTGAAAACAAATAAAATTAACTTGGCCAACAATCTTTTATTGCTGCTTGCTGCTTGCTGATGTATCACCAGCTGCCCATTAAACGTAAACCAGTTCCAGCTGTTCCATGCCAAACCCCCCTCCCCTTGCCTCACCTCCCCTCCACCCCCTACCGCTACCCCCTCTACACGCTACCGCTGCACCCGCAAACTGCTGCGCAAAGCAACTAACAAATCTGTTAACCGGTTTAGAAACAGACTAAAAAGCTGTTGCCGATATTGCTGCTGCTGCTGCTGCTGTAGTTGTTGTTGTTGTTTTTGTTGTTGTTGTTGTTGTAGTTGTCGCTACTGCTGAGAACTGTTATACATAAGTTATACGAGTTGCTGCGACTTTTGCCAAATGCAATTAAACACGCTCACAGCTCGACAGATCGACAGTTGGACAATTGGATAGTGGAACAGTTGGACAGATCCCACAGTTGAGCAGACGTTGAGTAGCCTGCGGCCCAAGGGAAAGTCAAATACATATATAATAAATCTATGTTAGATGCATCCTTACACACTATATATAATATATGTATATATGTATATATATATACATATGTATTATTTATATATATATACAAACATGGCTTTCTTTCCGGTTTAATCGATCGAACTTTTGTGGTCAAAATGTCAACGACAATAGTTTTATGCGAGCTATGACTAATACGTGTTATACTTGATGTCTATTGGAATATAATATACATATATCCATACATATATTAAACATATTTGCCCATGTATTTGTTAATGTTGTTCTTGTTGATCGAGAAAACCTGCTGCTCACTTATAAACCCCACATGATCTATTCTTATCGGCATTTATATAAGTTAACTATATAAGTTAGTAAAGCAAAACACAACCATTTAATTGAATAAAGTAGTTGCATTTAACGGGTAGTTCCGATTGGCAACGGCATGAGAAGGGAGCACTTCTTATATAGTTTTTATTAGTTTATATTAAATTAAATGTTCTTCAGATTTACAATATTTCGCTAATCAGAATCGGCTACTACAACTAACAATCGATCGACATTGATTATTGGACAGCGACACAATGTCAACTTTAATGTATTATAATAGTAGAAAATAATAATAATATGAAAGGCCAACAATAGCCTATAAATAATTGTGAATTACATTCCCAAGACTTGAAACCAACACACTCATTTTAAACCCTTGACAATTTAATTATGTCCAGGGTATATATTATGATTATATATATATATATATATATATATATATAGTATTACTATAAAGTATACAAATATATGCATATATTGACATATAGTAGCTGTATCTAAGATTATAAAACTCTTTGACATTATGCTGATTGAGCTAATTAATTAATAACTTAATTATTGGCAACCCAATCAAAACTGTTCTTTTGAGTATTTGCTTGATGAACTGATGACAAACGTTGCTTTACCTCAGATTGACACAAATTGTATTCCAACTTTGGCAGCCTCAAAATAGTTCGTAGTCCTATTTAGGTTGGCTTCAAACTACATATGCTGAAAAGTGCATGGTTTTAATTTGAATCTGCAAATGGTCTCCGAGGCTCATTTAGCTTAATTGTCTCGCAGTATCTTTGTATCTGTTGTTGTTTGTTGTTTGTCGTTTCGTTGTTGCCTCCCTTAAATTACTCATTTTCATTTTGGTAAACTAACCTGTCTTTAGGTATTATTATGCGCAGACATAAGGTCATCAAAGGGTTAACTCACACCCCGTCCCCCTTCCCATCCCAAGCACATTTGGCACTTGAGTGTTGTGTCTGCGAAGCGGCGCCTCAAATAAGATGATTGAATTTTTCAAGTGGTCCAAACGTACATATATACATACATACATACATACATACATACATACATACATACATAGATACATACGTGCATGAACTAAGCATAAAACGAAGCAACGGAGTAGTTGATTGATGTTGAACTATCACCACTTTGCCCATAATGGCATTGAATATGCAAAGGGCAGACCCTCAAAGGGGTTGAACACTGAACGTATAGCCAGATATGCCAAGTACATAGAGCTAACTGAACTGCCAAAAAGTCCGTTCGAGATATATGGTGTATATGTGAGATATTTATAGGTTTATAGCTGAAAACATTATTCTGTCTGTGTAAAAGTATTTCTTTTCAATTAACAAATTAGCACGGCTCCTCAGCATACAAATTAAATAATAGGAAAAAAAAAATATAAAATAAAAAATCAAAATTCCACATATATTTTATTTTCGGAATTAATAGATTAAGGCGCTTAAATAACTCCAAAGCTATAAGCCAATTTTTTTTGTTATTCATTGAATTGGCATCGGACACTGCCTCATTAACATCAGCCTAAGGCTTTGATTGGACTTAGTTTGATTTCAAGAGGTTTGGGTCTAACGACTATCCTTAAACCACTTCCGAGCTCTCTTGTTGTTATGCTAAGAAGTGGTTTATCTTATTGGAAAACCATAAATATGTTGATCCATGCTCTTTTTTTATTCAACGTACCAATGCCCTACTTCACAATAATCGAATCAAGCTCATAGCATTAACCTTGAATCCTTTAATCCTTGCACGAACACATTAGGACAAAGCTCAGATATCAAAGGCAGAACTTTTGAATTGATAATGGTGCAATTTGTTTACCGTCATTGTGTGTAAATATAAATGTAAGGTGTGTTGGCCAGTTGCTGTGCCAGCTCGGAATACGTGCAGGTCCTGTTAAATATTTGGCAATACATATTTTTGATAGGTCGCGCACTCGCAGGAATGCCATGATTGTGCCACTGTGCAGGCTTCGCTTGTACACTGTGCTTGCTCTGTGGTGTGGCATAGTTTGGCATGGTGTGGTATGGTGTGGTGTGGTGTGGTGTGGTGTGGTGTAGGTTAGGGGTTAATTTACTTCTTTTTCTTGTGTGTGCGAGTGTTTCTATACCCTTGTAGAGGGCATTCACATTTTCTCTTAATGTGTGCAGCGCATTGAAGGAGACGTCCCCGATCCGCTAATGCATATATTCTCTTGATCAGCATCCGCAGTCAAATCGATATAGCCATGTCTGTTTCTCGGTCTCTTTCTTGGCAGTATTATCACTGCATCACTACCGATCAATAGAGTACATAGCTCCTTGAGGTATAATCTGTCAAATGATGAATTCTTGTATCAAAAATCTTTTTCGTCCAACAAACTCAGAAGTTAAACGTGCTTTCAAGACTCTTAAGGGACTAGACATGAGACTACTATATCATATAGCATTCGTAGCAATAATCGGTGTCTTTCTTACTTTTATAATACAATTTAGATGTCGGCAACTCGACGCCGATCTACAAGGGTATGTAATCCTCGGTGTGCCAAAAGTAATCGCTTTTTCTTCTCTTTGGCACATTGCTGGACATTTTTGGTGCTACGTTGGGGTTGGGGTTGCTGTACAGATTTGAATAGGGATCACCCTATTAACTGGCCAGCCTTATTGCTCACGCATCATGAGCACACTTACACACACACACATACACACACACACACATACACAAACAGAGGCACACACTGGCATTTCAAGTGGGGTGACTGATCCTGCAGCGGCAGCAACACCACCATCACCACCATCACCACCACCACCAATAGCACCACCACGACTTGTACAACATTTTGTGAAGGAGCCGAAGGACAGCTGTTCATAGTCACAAGCGTGAATAAAGCAGGAGAAAATAGTGAAATGCAAGCAAAAATAATAAATACCATAAATTCCAATTGCCAACGCAAGGGTAGCAAGGACAACAGAAAATGCACACACACACACACACACACACACACACACACACACACACACACACACACACACACACGCACATTCCCTTATTAATGTCCAACCGTTGCAGCAGCTGTAAGCCGAGTCTGAGTCCGAGTTTGAGCCTAGTCTTGTCTGATTGGAAATTACAATGAACCGGAAGCGTTGCAACCCAAAAACTGAATATGATAATATATGTACACAAATTGAGCACGTGTGCGTGTGTGTGTGTGTGTGTGTGTATCTGTGTGAGATTATGAAAAATGGCATAGTCACCCCTAAAAGCAAGGTCTACATATATCACACAAGCAACCCCCTGCAGCAATGCAGCCGCCGCGCGCATTATTATTAAATAGTTGCACCGTTTCGTTATTTATTTTTTTTGTGTGTTGTTATCGTGCGCCTGTGCGCCTTACCCCCCCCTACATATAGTACCCTAGATCTAACTGAACTGCGCAATATTGTACAGTTGAGAATTTGCTAAAGCTTTGACCAGAGCAACAAGGGATGGGGGGAGGGAAGGGAGGCAAGCTAAAAACATGATTTGAAATGAAATTTCTTTGCTGGTGGTTCTTGGAATTTCCCTGATTCTCATATACCATGACGCACGACGCGTCGCAGTCGACGTTGACGTTGACGTCGACACTGGCATTTTTGGTCGCCTTCCCTTAATTGTGTCTGTGTGTGCGCGCGTATGTGTGTGAGTGTGTGAGTGTGTGTGTGTGTGTGCGATTGTGCGGCACTGGCTGTGCCCTTAGCTGAAACTTGGACTGCGACTGAGACTGCATCCTGTCGCGCTGCCAACCATCCCCTGTAGCAGCAGCAGCAGCAGCAGCAGCAGGAGCAAAGGGCCAAAGAAACGCACAAAACAAAAACCAGAAAATTAGTGAAACATAAAAAGGCATTTCAGTTTTCACTGCGCGTTCCAATCAAACAGACGCGTTTTCTTATTATCTCCATTCTCGCTTTCTCTCGCTCGCTCGCTCGCTCTCTCTTCTCTGTCGCTCTCCCGCTCGGCTTTTGTGCGTGCGTCTCTGAGTAAAAAAGCCAAAAAGAAAATTCTTCGCTAATCTTTTGCTCTTTATGTCCTCCCCCGCTGCCGTGTGCTGCCTCCCCTTGTGCCAAAACGCCCCCAATCACCCGCTCTAAAATTAAAATAAAAATGCGACAAATATTTTACTCATAAAATCAACTGAAACGACGACTGCCTTGTCAGAAAAAAAACAAAAACGAAAACAAAAAAAACGTTCTAAATACTTTTTCATGATTCGAAATAACTGAGTTTTGTGCTTTTTGTTTGTGTGCATTTTGTTTTCGAATCTGTTGTGCTCTGAAAATTATTCCAAAATTTATTTGAAAAACGACGCAAACAACGGCTCCAAAGTGGCGCCGTTCTCCAAACATTTGGATTCTCTCGTGGAATTCAAGGCTCTATCCGGTGAGTTTGACACTTGGACAGCGTCTAAATCTTAGTCGCCGAAAGAAAAAACCCAATCCCATTGTTTTTGCCTCGTAGCCTACCTAGCTAAGGGACGAGGGCCACTTGCTCAGGTAGAGGCAGTCCAGCCCTTATCGCCGCTGCTTCTGTAACTAATGTTGCAGCTATTACATAATAATGCCTTTGGGCAGGTCAATAATAACGGAAATATTCTTGGGAATGTACATTTCCAACTATTCCTTAAATTGGCATCAAGTTGTTGAAGTCGTTCCTTTGATTTATTTTAACGAGTACAAATTGCCAAGAGCCAGGAGCCATATTTGTGCCACGCACGGGTTTAGGCTTGAATGGGTTTGGAAAGCCTTTAGCCAAAGACGAATCCGGAGTCTCATATTTGATTTGCTTATGAAACTAGATCTAAAGCTTATATTTTCTGAACGCATTAAAAATGGCTAAGAAGGCTAATGGTTTTGTGCACAATTAGGTAACAGGCAGAATAAGGCATCCCTGAGATATAGATATATAGGCAGAACCTTCCAATCTTTCGTTTTTTGAAATAATATCGATTTATTGACTACAACACTTGACACGATCCTGCGACTATTTTTGTAGCAATACGGTTAGATACTTAATTTAACTTGTTTTAATAACTCGTTCAGTTGCGCAACTCAACTTAACTTTAATTTGGTTTAGTATAGCAATGACTTACATACAATAAACCAGAAGTTTTCACCACAAATACCATACTGTAAGACTGATTAATAAATTGTGTAAGGCCTTTAAGGCCTCACGACTCGATTGTATAACAAACTCCAGAGTCAATTGGATTGCAGCTTTAGTTAGCTGGAAAGCCTTAGTTACTTAGTTGCACATTGAACATGGTTATTGACCCGATTAAAGTATGCACGTGTCTCCATGCAAGATGATGCCACCACACACATACACGCACATGCACAATATGCCACTTGTGAATAGTAAGTTGGTGAATGTGTGCCCCTCGTTGATGTATTTAGCCGAGTGCTTACATAGTTGTGCGCCGACATGGTGTGGTACATGATGATTATCAATTTAGAGTAGGCGCGTTGATTGTCTCGTTGTCTAACGCGCCTCACAACGCCTGTCCACATCCACCCCCGCTTCTGCCACCGCGCCTCGTCGTCGCACAGCTTCGATGGCTATTGGCGCCATTGTTATCAAATGGAAAGCGTACTTAAGTGCGTGCTGAAGCGCTTTTCATCTGGTACAGCACGCAAATTCATAATGCATATCAACACCCGGACGGACACCCGGACGGACACCCGGACACCCGGGCACCCGGTCGTTTTTGTTAGACTGGTTAGGTTGGGCGTGCTCCGGAGTGTTGGGGTTGCGCTGACTATGACACGGATTTATTGAGCTTAAGCTGCATTTTAAATGTGTGACAGGTTTAACACACACACACACACACACACACACACACACACACACACACACACACACAGAGACTGAAACACGCACACACCTTTTCAGACACGCATCTAAAATGTTTTCTTCTGCTTGGTTTTTTTCCATTACAGTCGGACCCGGCACCATACCATCTCCGTGGCCACCAGTGAATGCCGGTCCTCCTGGTCCCCTGGGATCGGCAGACACAAATGGCAGCATGGTGGACAGTAAAAACTTGGATGTTGGCGACATGAGCGATGTAAGTATTACAGTTTACCACACAACACAACTATTGCCATCCACAGGTGGAACAGCAACATCATTTTAACTATCTGAATAGCCATGCAAAGACACAAAGGATAGGATATCTAGGACATTTGGCCATAAGGTCAACTCCAATATGCATATGATTGCGCAAATATGAGTTTAATTCAAATTGGACGTTTTAGAATTGGCAGGTACACGAGAGCCAGACCAGGCTGTGTTCATTTAAGGGCTAGAAAGCAAACATCGTTTTGCAAAACGACGATGGCCCAAAATACTTCTACTTCTATATTCATACGTATACCTAATTACTAACAACTGCTCTGGTTGGTTTCTGTAAATATTCTACGAGGGCAGGGCAATCAATATAATTGACTTTATCAGTATGACAAAAGACATGGGACACCTAATTGGAAGCATGTCCCACCTAAATGATTTATTTGACCGCAATTTCCAAGGTAAAGCAATAGACGTTGACTACGCTGACTTTTAAAAATGATGATTGTCGCCAGATTAAATCCAGAACTATCTATATACATACATAATATACATAAATATATATATTTGATTTTGACCTATTGCAGGACGAAAAGGATTTATCATCCGCCGATGCCGAGGGTGTCTGGAGTCCGGACATTGAGCAAAGCTTTCAAGAGGCACTGTCAATATATCCACCATGTGGACGCAGAAAGATTATATTATCCGACGAGGGTAAAATGTATGGTAAGTGCAACATTTCGACACCAATTTCAACTTACAAATAAAAAATTAAGTTTATTAATCTTGTCAATTATATGCAAACGATAATATTTCAGTCGATTAGATTCGCACCTATTTTATATATATAATATTATAGATCCTTGAACTCTTCACTTTGGTTGACTATGACTTATCTCCTTCTCTCCTGTGTTGTGCGTGTGCTTGTATGTGTGTGTGTGTGTGTGTGTGTGTCTGTCTGTCTGTCTCTGTGTCCATCGGTGGGTTGTGTAAAAACAGAAAACAAAAAGGAATTTTTGCGGTGGCCAAAGTTTGGTTTTCTTTTTTTTTTGTATTCCCATACCCTGCAAACAGTATATGAAAACTGCGAAAAAAGTAGTCTTTGTATCACTAATCATAAACTATATAAATCAAGTGGGAAAGAAAGATAAATGCTGCAAATATGTAAATAACTTTAGAGTCAGCGATAAGCGAATTTTTGAGTTTAGTTTATTAATCGAGTTGAATAATTGATTAACCCATAAATCGTCAAATTATCGATTGATCATTTATTTATTTCATCATGGATCTACATATTTTCAAATTAAATCAATCAAATTATGAGGAAATACTAAATTCGATGAACATGAAATATCGATTATTATTGATTTATCGGTTATTTATTTTCATGTAATTCATATTTCAAAATGAACGAGTTCTTGAACTTTTTTCTTGAAAAATCTTTAAAATTAGAATGCATTACTAAATTAGCATGCTATTGCATCGTTGGGCCCTCCACTTATCTCACTAGCGACTAGACTATAGACAGTAAAAATTGAATGCTTTTATAGAGATTATTTGAACGGGAAATCTCGCCGTTTCGTGAACATATTCGTTGCCTATCTAAAATCCGATAGCAAAAGAAGCCCCAATTTGACAGGTATATATAAAATACCGTGACATATGGCTGATCACATCCCAAAAATAAGAAACCCAGGGTATCTCGTACTAGAGCTCTATAGACCAGAGCATTCTTACTGGTTTTTTTGTTGTTTGTTATTTAATTTTCCTCTTTTTTGGTTTTTGTTTTTTTGGCGTATGTTTGCGGCGTCCGTGTAAAGAAAACATAAATTCCGTACTTTGAACCTTGAGTTGAAAGTTGCGTCAAAGCGGTTTGTGCGCCCAGGTTGCTGCTGAAAGTGGGTGGTAGGGTTGGGAACGGCAACAGGCGATGGCAGCGGCGTTCAAAGTTTGACACCGTGTACTGCAAATGTTGGAGTTGGGCTAAATGTGCTGACAAGTAAAATTGTAAACGTGAGCAGTGTTGTGTGTGTGTTATTGTGTGAGAATACTGTAGCAGTGGGCGTGTAGGCGGGCGTTGTAGTATTTACAATAAAAGCTAAAAGGACATACGACGCCGTCGGCGTGTTGTCTCTGTCTGCTGCTACTGCTGTTGCTGCTGCTGTTTTAGCCGCTGTTGGCCGCACCCAAATGGCGGCTCAATGGAATTACGATGGCAAATTGTGAGAATGCTGCGCCTCTTTCCACCCAACACACACACACACACACACACACACGCACACATTGATAGGAGCGAGAGGGGGAGAAAGATAGAGATAGGCATGGTCTGGTGATATTCTGCTGTTGTTAGTGTTGCTGCTGCTGCTAGCCGCATCCTGTGTGTGTGTGTGTGTGTGTGTGTGTTTTATTTGAGACGTCTACACGCATAAACAACAAGTTTTGTAATTTATGTCCCAGAGGATATTGTTTTCATTTTATGCTCGGACTCGCCCAATGCCCATTCGTCCTTTCGTCCTTTCGTCCTTTGTCTGCTTGTTGTTTTTCGGCTACGGCTTGTTCGTTCGTGTCCATTGCCTGAATGCTTTTTGTATTTGAGCAAGTAATTAATTTTCACTTTTCACTTTGGCTCACCTTGCCGTCAGCACGAGCTGACACCTTCATTGCACCGCTCCGGCTCTTGTTTGTTTTTGTTTGTTGTTTTTTTTTTTTCTTCGGCTATTGTGGAGCAGATTGGAGGAAAGGGGCTGTTTTTGGGACAGCAGAAAACAGCAAACCCCACCTTGACTACCCCAGTGGCAAGCCTGGAGCCATTATAAGCAACGAACCAATGTGATTTGTGGAGTTCTGCTTTGGGAATTTATGATACCTTAACATATGTATATGTTACACAGATATTATCATATCTATCAAATCATATATATATACTTCTATATATAATATAATACTATATGCTCGATTATTGTTGGATTTGATGTACTTACTTAAACATATAGCTAAATGAATAATGTATTAGAAAATTGATATTGATTTCTAAATATTCCATCTGATTTATTCACAAGCCTTGATTAATTGATATTATTATATGCGTATTCGAGAAGTTATATTCTAGCCTAGTTTTGTACTCTCTGAGATCTGTTCGAGCTATAATAACAATTGTTTAAATTCGTATTTTAATATAACACTTTGTTACTAAAAGTTCTCGCATATTCCGCACGCATATTTAATGATAGTAACACTTGTAATCATAGTATTATTATGTGTATACATTTAAGCGTATACTTGATATTGCCTAGGCAAGCAAATTTAGTATAAAAATATACTTATTAGTATCGGAGTATCGGTTGGTTCGTTATATATTAGTTGTACTGTAGTAGCGCCATCGGTTCGATGTTTGAGCTGCACTACTCTTGAAGCGATTTGGCCAAATATGCGAAACATTGTGACAAGATGCGGCGAAAATTGTATTTATTGGCAACACGTGGCTAATGCAACCACTCTCGGAATTCCTTGACGCCCGCCAGCTGCAAGAGCTGCTGCCAAAGCCGTCCAACGAGGAACGCGTCGTTCTTGTTGTGTTTGTTGTTGGCAAATTGGAAAAATGTTTTGGCTGCGGGCTAAACACGAGACAACTGCGCTGCATTAGCCATCAAAATATCGGTAAATCGTTGCTGGGGGAAGTGGGTGCCTTGGGTGGATTTGTGGATTCGTCGATGGGTGGGTAGCACAGTGTTGTGGCTGCTGCTGTCGCCGCTGCGTTATGTGTGAAAATATAACCATTGTTTGGTTGTTAATTTTCAAAATATTTACATAGTCACACACACACACACACACACACACACACACTCACATGCACCCACTAGTTTATGACACATGACATGGCGGATGGACAGCTGCATGCAGCGCGTTTTTAGGGGGCAACTATTGCTGATGCTGCTGCTGCTGCTGCTGTTGTTGTTGTTGATGCTGCCTACTGTGAAATTTGTGGCCTGGAAACTTTTTTGCCTGCCACTTCCTCCAGCTGCTGCCACAAAAATGCCGCGCCGCTAGTGGCGACTTGGCAATAGCTATAACACACACATGCACATCCACATACATACATATATATATATATATATATATATATTTATTTATATGTATATGTGTGTGTTTGATTAAATTTGTGTGCATTTGCTCGCTGTTGGGGCTCTGCTCGATTAGCTGCGGCCACTCATTTTATATGGTAGCCAAATTGGCTGTGCAGGATTAAATGTTTCGTTCTTTTTTTTATTTATTTAGAAAGCTTACCTCGTTTGAAGTACCATTAAATCACGAGCTAACTGCTGGATTAAATTCACTGAAAAAATTAGTTTGGCTTAAATGTGTAACAAACAATATAAAAAACATTCGCCATGCTCACTCATACAATTCGTCCTATTCCGAACAATATTATGCCAGTTTCTAACTGTAATTTTTATAAATACTCAGTTTTGACACCCTTGCAGAGAATTTTTATATTTAGTCGTCGAGCTTGTTACGCATTCAGGGAGACATGTCCGACCCAAATGACTATTTCATCTATGTAGCTGGCATAGGAGCGATCGGTCGAATGATTGGTTCTTGAATGAACAACATTTGAAAAAAGAACTACCCACATCGAGCTGCTATATCATAGCTTTCATAGTAAGAATCGGTCGGCTTTTTAAATTGTAAGACCCAAAAAACCTAACCAATGACATTGAATTTTGGATGACAGTCGCAGCTAGTACAAAATTATATATTTAAAATTGTACAAATTTGTACATGATTACTTGAATGTCATAACTGGGTCACAGCTGAACCGATTTCCAGTCGATCCTTAATTTTATAAATGTGTGCAGATGGAAACCAGTGAAAATATGTTTCGTATCCTAAAACCAGTTATTGGCTTTGTTTGTTGGCCATCAATTTCGTGTTATTCAATTGGAACTGAAAGATCATAATAATAAAATATATTATATATGAGCATATGATTTAAAAAACAACGACACATCAATTGACCGACTAACCTTTTCCACAATAAAGAAGGTTGGCTGTATGTGTGTGTGTTGTGTGTTGTGTGTGTGTGTTGTGTGTGTGTGTGTGTGGTGCGAGCGAGTGCTTTTTGACACGCTCCAATAAAGTCTGGGCAGATGCGGCTTGAAAGAAAATTAGACTTGACAATTCGATAAGCGTACACATTAACTTGTATTGTTGTGTATTGTGTATATTTAAGGTGTTTGAGGAGTTTTTTTGCAGTGTGCAACTATGAAATGGATGTGTTTATTCAATTAGTAGCTGCACCTATCGCGATCAACGAATTTCAATTGAGCAATGTGAACTGCAATAAACCTTGGGGTCAGTTTTTCACATAATTAATTAACATTTTCGATGCTAGATAGCAGCAATTTAATTGGCATACATACGAACGCCGAACGCCAAACCGTCGACCGACTCAACACACACAACACTGCTGTGCACTCGGTTTAATTGATTTAAATGTATTTAGTATTAGTTAACGACAAATTAACAACAAATGTGTGTATTTGAGTTTAGATAATGGATTCAAACTGTGAAATGCAAGCATGCCAAATGGATTCAACATTTGTTTTGCATTTGAATCGCCTAATGTGATTCATTTCTATAAGTCATACAAGCGGCACAAAACAATTCCATATAATTAAATCACATAATATCCATTTTACTCACACACACACACACACAGAGAGACACACACACACACATCTTTGCATACTTGTGTCGCACACAAAGTTTTGCCATAAATTCCATTTGAATTCCGCTCTTCCTTTTTTTTTTTGGGCCATGGCCCATCGATTTGCAAAGATTTAAAGCGTGAAGAAATTGAAATGCTCCGCTCTTCCTATTCATATTAAGTATCTACGAATTGTTCGCGCTTGTCTCTGTGAGTGTGTATCTGTGTATCTGTGTATCTGTGTATCTGTGCTGTGTGCGATGTGTGTGTCGTTGAGTGAAAGACTTTGGGACGTTACTTGGCATCTACGCACAGTTGGGGTTGGGGTTCAGGGCACCACATTTCTGTGTTATGAACCAGCCAAGTGAACTAGCTGAACCAGTTACGTACAGAATATTGCTTGGAAATATGTATAAATATGTATTTGCATGTAGAAGCAGTTGTTAAACCTTTTATTTTAAAACTGAGCTTAGTAGTTAGAAATTGCTCTTTTTGGCGATGTGCGAATTGGCATCGCTCACCATTATTAAGTCTGCTTAATGAATCGAATCAGTAATGTGAACTGCGTGAACTACTTTGCTTTTTAATATTGTGACAAAGAGACATATATATTTGCATATATTTGAATTGCACATTTCAAAACGGGCGCATTAAACCAGTTTGAGGTATGAGGTGCGATTGGTTGCTTACCTATTGATTTTGATATGGTATCAAGAAGTAGCCTTTTTAGTCGGCTCCAAGACACAGACAAAGACAAAGACAAAGTGTGCAGCATCATTGGATTCCACCCCGGGTTGGATGGGGAGCCAAGGGCGTTAACAAAAGCATTAGTAGGTGGTGGGTTGCTTGGGTGGGTTAGTTGGTGGGTGGCTGCGTGTCTGTGTGCCTGAGTTGTGTCTGTATATCTATCTGTATGCCTGTGTCTGTACGCTAGTAATTCTTAACCGAACCCCAACACAACCAGCCCCCGCACATTCTGCGCTCGATCCGGTAATATGCGTGCGCCTGGCTGCCTGACTGCCTGGCTGCCTGGCTGCCTGACTGCCTGGCTGCCTGACTGCCTGGCTGCCTGGCTGCCTGACTGTTTGCCCGCCTCCCTTGTACAACGGGGTTTGAGTTGCTGAAAATAATTTTATTCGGTTAGAACTGAAACTATGCCAAGAATGTAATTAGTGAACGCATAAGCGTGTGTACAATAAAAGCGGAATCGCTGTCTGGAGCAGGAGTCGTCGACTGCCTTTGCTGCCTGTGGTGCCTTTGCTGCCTTTGGTGCCTTTGGTGCCTTACTGCTGCTGCTAAGCCAAAGCTAAAACCTAAAAGGATGACCTACCACCCACCGCCGTCCAAGCAGCAATGGGGCAATGCCAAGGCAACGACACTGACGTCAGTTTGGGGCACATTCTGCTTACACGTTTAAATTTTGTCGTCGTCGGGCTTTCAATGAAAATTGTGCTCAACTCAAGCAGCTTTCGATTCATCCCATAGGGATTCAACCTGCAACCGGCAGCTGATGTCGCGACTTCTAAATACATTTCCAGCCTTATGATTTGTATGTATCTATATATATATATATATAGATTGTTTGCTACCCCTCAAAAAAGGGTACAAAGTGTATGATGATGTTGTGCAAATGTATATAATATGTGTAATTTGAATCTGCATAAAAAGACGAATTGATTTAGCCTTGCAGACATGCATCTCAGGCACTAAAAGACTTACAGCATTTCGCAATATTTATGGATACGTTTTAAGATTGGTATACAGATTGGTATCCACTAAAAATCTTACATCTACGAGCTGGCTACACATACATGCAAGTTTATACATTTTGGAAAGCTAATTTAAATAACTTTCAAATCATATAAAATAAGAACTGGTTGCCCTTTCATATCATATCAAATGGCACTGTACAGGCTACAATCCCACAATCTCATTCTGAATTGGTTTTTGAAAAAAAAAAAAACGTTGCAAATTCTTTGAATTTATAAACATAAATGTGAGATGATCATAATAATAATCATCTTACACCGTGACACATCTTACAAGTGTCTGTGGCTCTGATATTTTCAAAGAATATTGTGTAGATTTCAAAATTATTCCAAATACCCAGACTACAGTGGTTTTTTTTTGGAAGGGTATTATGCAATGCTTAAGCAGACGCCCGAAATGCATATCTATTTGGAAATGTTCAAATTACAATTATCATAAGCATGTATAATTATTCGAGTGTCTGTTGATGTGTAAACTATTTGGATTGCATTATTTAATTGGTTTTCATTTGTTCTTTGTTTTTGTTTTCGTTTTCGTTTCTGTTTCTGTTTCTGTTTTTCTACTTGTTTTTCTTTCCATTACAGGGCGCAACGAGCTAATCGCGCGTTACATCAAATTGCGCACGGGCAAGACGAGAACCCGTAAACAAGTGAGCTCCCACATCCAGGTGCTCGCCAGACGTAAACTCCGCGAGATCCAGGCTAAAATCAAAGTCGTAAGTGTGCCAAACAACCAATGTATATATATATCGTACGTACGTTCATTCAGGTATATATCAAAGAACAGCGACAACAGAAGCAAGCAGCAACCAGATAGTGAAGTGTGAGGAGCAACCATCTGTCGTTAATTGTCCACTTGCTTTGCATAAGTACATTATTTAGTTGGTTTTTTACTTCTTTTTTTTGTTTGTTTTTCTCTCAGTTGTCGTAAAAAAAAGTACGAGAATGTTTTTAGTTACATAATTGCCATATTTGCACTACTGAAAATTATGTGAAGAACAGTGTCTGTTTGGATTTCATTAATGCATTAAGTGTGAATTGAACTTTGCTGCTTCACTTTCAACGTATTTTGAGGTCAAGTTTCAAATTTTCAAACCTAACGATGAGCATGAAAAGCAAGGATGAGTTTCTCAGTTGCAAGTTGGGTGGGTCCATGCCAGACGACCCGACCACCACCACCAGTTAGAAACAGCATCAGAATCAGTTCTAGCGATTTCAGTTCATTTTTTCACGTTTACGCACACACACACACACACACACACACACACAGACACACACACACATACCATCAGGCGCCGCGTGTGTGCGTGTTGAGTGCCAACGGCGTGTGTTTTGTAAAACAGCAAGTGAGTTTTGTGGCTTTGTGTTACCCATTTGTCAGTTATCCCCAGCTGTGTGACGTCAGCAGCTCGATCAGCTCTTGTGGCTCTGCTTGGCGTGTCTCGCCACATACATTCACACACACACACACACATATACACACACACACAGGCACACAGGCACATAGAGACACAGAGACACACCCACGCGATCGAAAAAGAAAACCAAACAAAAAAATGAAACTCTTTTTCCAGGAACCCAATGGTGTCTCCTTGCATTTACTCAATGAGAAAGAGCAGACCCTGCAGGCCATGAGCTCAATGACCAGCTCACAAATTGTCTCCGCACAGGCGGCCAATAATCTTGCCCTGGCCGCCTCGGCGCTGACGGCGGGCGTGCACCATTCGAAGCATCTTTCGCATTCCGCCCACAATCAGCATCCACAGCACCACCACCCACACCACCCACACCACCAACACCACCACCATCATCCGCACCACCACCACCATCAGGTGGGTGTTGCCGCAGCTGCCGCCGCCGCCGCCGCAGCTGCAGCTGCTGCCGCTGCCGCTGCCGCTGCTGTACAGTCGCCGGCAGCAGCTGTTGCAGCTATTACTGGGTCTGGTGTGGCGTCCAATTCCGTTGCAGCAGTACCTACACCGTTGTCGCCACGACACCACAACCACCACGCCCATGCCCACGTCCACGCCCACCATTCCCATCACAATTTGCCGCACCACATGCATCCACACCATCACCAACATGCGGCGGCCGTTGCAGCAGTTTACCACCTACAACAACAACAGCAACAACAACAACAACAACAACACCAACAACATCAGCAGCAGCAGCAGCAGCAGCAGCTTCAACAACCAAATGAGGCAACAACAGGTGCCGGGTCACCAGCATCTGTCGCTGATGGGGCACAACCAGCACTGCCGCCGCCGCCGCCGCCGCCGTTGCACCATCCGCCATTGTATCCGGGCGTAAGCAAGCGTTTATGTTATCCAAGCTAAGCAATACGAACCACTCGAACCGCCAAATGCCACTTCACATCGGTGTGCAATTCTCCAAACAAACAACAACAACAACAACAACCACCACCAACACCAACACCAACACCATCACCACCACCACTAACTGCAACAACACAGCTCTCTCTCACACTCTCCCTCTCGCTCTCCCTCTCGCTCTCGCTCTCTCTCTCTCTCTCTGTCTCAGATCGCTCGCAAATCAAATTCACTTTTTTGCACACATTTACACTGATAAAACTCCCACAATTAGTTAATTGCACAAGTTGCACTCTCATTAGTTATAACAACAACAACAACAACAACAACAACAGCTACTCATTATCACACTTTCCTTTGCTCTGCCGATCACGTGTTGTGTTGCATCATTTGTGTACACTCTCTCTCTCTCTCTCTATCTCTCGCTCGCTCGCTCATTCTCTCGCTGTCTTTTTCTCAAGCCCCATTCTTACTTGAGTGTGTGTTCCATTTGTGCTCCCCTTTGTCCATTGCTAACTATCTACAATCTCTCTCTCTCTCTCTCTCTCTCCCTCTCTCTTTCACACTTGTACACATTAACCTGGCTCGCTTTTGTCGTCATCCTGACTCTTCATGATATTCTCCAGCCTTTGACTCACAAACACGTCAGCTAACATTCATAATGTTACCATTTGATGGTCTCTACTTATTGCTAATCATCACTTCTCAGTCGTTACGCTGGCACTCGTTACTTACCACCTTCGACTCGTTGCTCGCTACTCGTTATTCGCCACTTGCGCTACTCGTTCCTCAATTGTGCTCCGGTTCTGTTTTTTTTTTGTTTTTTTTTTTTTGAGACCCAAACCCACCTGCTCAGTTCTCGCTTGCTCATTGAAATCGACTCCTTGCTTTTTTACATGCGAACAAGAACTGTTAATAATCTATATTTGTGTACAAATACGTATATTTATATATATTATGATCTCTAAATATATATATATATATATATATATATATATATATGTATATGTATATGTTGTATGTTTAACAAAACTTTGTGTTAGTTTTTGATAATTCGAGTACTTAGCTTCTGTATTCGTATTCGAATTCGTAGTTGTAGTCGTATGTAATACTTGTTTAGTAAGCTCGCAAACAATCAAACAGTCAAACAATTAAACAATCAAACGACCAATCAGTCAATCAGTCAATCAATCAATCAATCGCTCATCATTTATGCGTGCTATCATCAGCTGTGTAACCATGTCAATTAAAAAATCTCGTGCTTAGCTTACTGTTCTTAACGTATTACAGAGACTTAATTTTTAATTGCAATATGAATATAACATTTATTCTCTCTTTCTTATGGTTCCTTGGCGCTCTCCGTCTTGCTAACTGGATGGTTTAGCAATTTTGGCAACCCGGACTGCAGCCGAGCACATCGCAAGAGTAAGTTGACAACGCCCGTTGCGGTTGCATTGCCCCAAAACGAAAACCGCAATTGGAAAACATAACGCATTTGCATTGACCAATAGTTTCTATGATTACAGCATCAAGCCGTTCGCCCAGCCGCCCTACACACCCGGCAAGCCCTCGACGGCGGTGTCCGGCGAGATCGAGGCTGGTATTCCGCCCGCTCAATTGCCATGGGAGGGACGCGCCATTGCAACGCAGAAATTCCGCTTGCTCGAGTTTACGGCCTTCATGGAAATCCAAAGAGATGAAATCGTATGTGAAATCATAAATAAATCTATATATATATATATATATATATATACATATATTCATATCTATCTGGTTTTTTTCCTGTATCTACACAGTATCACCGACATCTATTCGTGCAGCTGGGCGGCAAGCCATCCTTTTCCGATCCGCTACTTGAGGTGAGTTACAGCCGCCATGCAACACAACAACAATTATTGTGAATGTGACTAATTCAAAACTAATTGCAGACTGTTGATATACGACAAATATTTGACAAATTTCCGGAGAAATCCGGCGGTCTCAAAGAGCTCTACGAGCAAGGTCCACAGAATGCGTTCTACCTTGTTAAATGTTGGGCGGATCTCAACACGGACGTAACGACCGGCAGTGAAACAGGCGATTTCTATGGCGTAACAAGCCAGTAAGTTTATAACAACTCTCTCTCTCTCTCTCTCTCTCTCTCTCTCTCTCTCTCTGGCTATCCCCTTTCACTTAACTGTTGTGTGCTTCTTGCAGATACGAAAGCAATGAGAACATTGAGCTCGTCTGCTCGACAATCGTTTGCTCGTTTGGCAAACAGGTTGTGGAAAAGGTGGAGCACGAATACTCGCGCCTGGAGAACAATCGCTACGTTTATCGCATTCAGCGCTCGCCCATGTGCGAGTACATGATCAATTTCATACAGAAGCTGAAGAACTTACCTGAACGCTACATGATGAACAGTGTGCTCGAGAACTTTACAATACTGCAAGTGAGTGCAAACATCCCTCCATACTCCCTCCTGTCACAATCAGATCAGGAATCACTCACTGATGAGCCGTATATATTCATCTGCTCATCTCTTTTTGCACTCGTGCTTACTCGCTTTGTTTCATTTGATTCTAGGTAATGCGAGCGCAAGAGACGAAGGAGACACTGCTATGCATAGCGTACGTGTTTGAGGTGGCGGCTCAGAACAGCGGCACCACGCATCATATCTATCGCCTTATAAAGGAATAGCATGAGCTGCATGAAGCAGCGCCCAATCTGTCCGCGATCCCCACCAATGCACAAATCAGCGAATACAGCAACAGCAACACTACGAGTAGAAGCCACACTACCAGCAATAACAACAGCACAACTAACAACAACAACAACAACAGCAGCAGCAATAATAACAACAACAACAACAACAACAGCAACAGCAACAATAATAATAATCACAGCAGCAGCAGCAATACAAACACAAACACCAACACCAACAGCAGCACCAACAACAACCACAATGATAATGCCATCAATAGCAATAACAATAACAACAGCAGCAAGAACAACAGCAGCAATGCAGCAGTAGCCAGCGGCGCAGAGGAAGCGTGCAGCTCGGCGACAACGTTGCACAGCGGACAGGAAACGGTTTCGGCCATTGTCAAACAATCGCCAACATCGCCACAACATCAACAACAACAACAACAACAATTGAGTGGCATCTCAGCTCTGCAAGTAGATGAAGTGATGTATGCGCAGGTGCAAACAGAGAATAGCTACCAGCTGCAACAGCAGCAGCAGCAGCAGCAGCAGCAACAGCAACAGCAGCAACAACAACATCAGCAATTGCAGCAACAGCTGCGCCAAAGCACCCACTTGTTGCTGCAGCAACATTCAACGCAGCAGCAGCAGCAGCAGCAGCAACAACCACAACTTGTCACTTACCAGGACCGTCCGCCGCCTCCGCCCTACAGCGCCTGTGTTGCAAACAATAGCAAACAGCAGCAACAGCAGCAACAGCAACACCAGCACTTTGACGCCGATCACCACCAACAACCGCAACAACAACAGCAGCAACAGCAACAACAACAACAGCAACAGCAACAACAACAACAGCAGCAGCAACAACAACAACACCTAACAACTTATGAACAGTTCCTTAAATTGTCCGCTCAGGAGTATACGCAATTGAACGCAGCCGCTGAGAATGCGGCGCTCAATTTGAGCAGCATGGGTGTCAGCAGCAAGGCTGATGACGACGACGATGATGATGATGATGATGATGCTAACAACGATGAGGCGTCGCACGAGCTGCGAATGCTGCGCCAGGTGAATGCGGCCGCCGCCATGGCCGTGGCGGTCAATGTGGCTGCCAATGCGACTGTCAATGCGACCGACGCCGTTCCCGATGCTCCCGACTGTGAGCAGTAGTAGTAGTTGGTGTAAAAAGGGTGGGCCATCAATTGTTAGCTGTGCCTGCAAATATTGCGATTTATTATACTACAGCAAACACACACACACACACACACACACCCACACACACACACATAGAAGCGCACACGCACACAGTCACTCACGCACACACCGAAGCGAACACGCCCCCCCCACCCCACCCCCAATTGCGTGTATATTCATTTTAATGTATGGTAATTTATGCACTTGCATCAGCAATTAAATCAATCGTGTATGTAGCCAGTTGGGTCTATCCAACCTATGAAATGTCCGTTAGCTAAATTAGATTGCCTTTAACAAGACAAACAAATCAGACAATCCTTCAGCTGAATGGTTTCCACAGTTCTATCGGTCTGTCTGTGAGGATTTGCTCTGTTGCTGCTCTGTGCTGATATGCTGTGCTGTATACACTCTGAAAAAAATTCGCATCCAAATTGAATTGAGTCAAGTTTTTTCAAAATCATTTCGAAATTTGTATAATAAATTTAAGAAGCGCTTGGTTTCTCTCGACAATCCTAAAAATATGTTGTTTATTTCTACTTTTTAGAAATATTTTCTATTTTTAGGTAATTCAAATCATTATTCTCACAACAATATTATACAATTTTTGCCAATGTTCCATTGATTTTGCTTAAATTCAGAAAATTTGTAATTCTAAAACTGATGTTTAAATTTCTTAATTTATCCGAAAGCGTACCAAAAACAAATAGAAGAAGAATGTTAAGTGTTAAATTAATCTGAAACAATCTGAAATTAATATTTAAGAGGTATCTAGTAGAAAGACACTACCGTCCGTTTTGAAAAGTAGGCCGAATTTTTTCTTGAGTGTACTCTGTTGTACCGTACTGTGCTGTACTTTACCGTGTTGTGCGTTGCAATTGTGTGTCAGTTGAAACTGTCAGAAAAGTAATTTTTTTTTATATACATATTCACATACATGAAAAAAATACATTTAAATGATCTCAAAGTTACTTAAAACATATTTTTTGTGTGTAATTTGTATTTTTATCTCCTTTATTTTTGTGCTTTTTATTTTTTATTTTTTATTTTTTTTTTTTTTGATGCGAAACGAAACATACAAAAACCGAAGCAGTTGTCGAGCGCTGATTTTCCAAAGTAAATGAAAGTGAATCATTTTATTTTGAAAAATCGAAAAACGCAGAGAAAACAAACAAAATTAATCTTGAATTATACATTTTATTCAATATATAACAAAAATATTGCACGTTTTTTTTTTTTTTTTTGTGTGTTTATAGCTATTAGAGTTATGGAAAATAATGTAAAGTAACATTACATTAGTTATTTTTAATTAAACGTATATTGCTGTTCAAGCCACATTTATTCAGAATTGGCAACAGTTGCGCTAGGTTGTTAGGATTATCTAAGCTGAGCTGAGAGTGCATTGGTTCGCAGCGTTGTTGCCTTTAAGGAGCATAAAACACACACACTTTGTTAGCAGCTACTAAGGAGGAAGAGGAGTACGAAAAATATGCACAACGACAACATGAAACAAACAACATTAAAACTAACCACTCGAAACACATTTTTCTACTTCTATGCAATTACAGTTAGCAACAGAACAACAACAAATACATAATACAAAATACACAATACAAAATACAAAATGCAAAGTGGAAAAGCTAGCAACTGTGTGTGTATAAACCACGATGTTATTTCTCTATATACTTATGTAACTATAGTATAAATATATAATAATTCATTTAAGCATGAATCGAACGATCCACCGTTATTAAAATGATTAACTATTGATTTAAATGCATTATTATACGCAAAACTATTTGAAAAATGCAAAAAAAAGAAAAAAGAAATTGAAAACAACAACAACAACAATAACAAAAACAACAACAACAACAACAAGAAAACCCAAGAACGAATTCAATGTGAGCAAAAGATCTTGGCATCAAGTGCACTCCAACCAAGTCTCCAATCAATCCGTGACCATCCAGCCCTAATGGCTGATGGCTGGCCCACTTCAAACCTGGGCAGTCAAGCAGCTCTCCATAGAAATGCGTATCGTGATCCAATGCCATATTAAATGCTGCGAACTAATTTATAATTGCACTTGCACCTTAGCCAGCGCCTTTGTGGTGCCATTTTGAGGGATATCGCGATGGTCACTACTTGGATGGTTTGCGTTGGTTGGTCCTGCATTTGGTGAACGACACCGATAATTACAAAGAAATACAAAACAACAACAAATATTTAAAGAAAAAAAAAACGAAAAAAAATGCTAATACTAATTTAATATAAAAGAAATTGTATTGTAAATGTAAAATAGTATCGTTTTCGTATGTAAATGTAGTTACTAAGCCTAAACTATAACTTTATGAAGGTAATGAAAGTATAATACATATTTATAAATGTAAAGTATTTCGTTGTTGTACGATTAAAACAAATACGCATTTTTTTTTTTAGTAATAAAACTAAATTCAACTGCATGCTAAAAATAAGCAACTGACATGCAGCAGGGAAATTTGTACATTTATCGACAACAAGGCATAAACAATAATGAAAATCAAAAAAAAAAAAACAAAAAATAGTACGAAATATTGAACAACTTTGGATATGTAAACATTAGTATAAATGACACACACACACAAATACAAATACAAATACAAATACAAATACAAACAAACACTTGAAAAGGGGTAAAAAGTAACAATAATAATAATAAAACTAAAGTTAAAATGAGAAATTACTATTTTAAAAAATTTTTAATCATGAAACAGTTACAATTACAAATTACAAATTACAAATTACAAATACCGATTTATAAAAGCCCAAACAAAAAGTATAAGAGAAATAATAAACTACAAAATAAACAACACTAAAACATAAGTGAAACTACATAATAATGAGAGAGAGAGAGAAAGAGAGAAAGAGAGAGAGAAATGCATAAAGTAAAAAAAAAAAACACAAAACAAAAGTTGAAATAAAATAGTGCCTAACAGAAGCAAAGTATTACAAGCCAAGTGGCATGCAGCTAAATTCGATTTTACAGCCATGCCAATCAATCATTAGCAATTCTACGATTATTTTCCAAGTCAACGTCAAATATTACAGTTTCAAAACAAATATATAAAAGAAATATAAACACCCAAATTGCAAAAAAAAAACACACATCTCTCATACAAATTGAAAACAGTTATGTCACCATGTTTACCCATATTTATCGGGTATGGTTTTGTACAGGCTCGATATTGTTTTTCGTTTTCGTGTTCGTTTTCGTTTTTGTTTCAATCCGTTTGATACAAAAATCTCACATTATTTAAGAATCTGAATATCGATATTTACACACAAAAATCCGTTCAGTATAAATAGCTTACACTCAAGTTAGTAACCACATTAAGATCTTAGTATAATATATATATTTTTGTATATTGACCCACACCCACACCCAGCCACTCGCCCCTCCCCATCGCCCCATAACCCCATTCGACCAATTCATACCACACCATACCATACCACAAGGCAATCGGAGAGCTACTTAGTTTTAAACTGTTTACAAATTCGAGCAACTCGGGACAACACACTTAAAATCCACCCACAATCGCAATTTTTTTTAAAGCAAATAATTTGGCATTTTATTGACAAATCTGATTTGCTCAACAATCAAGCCAACATATCAAGTACATTTCAAGTGAGTTAATTAGTACCTCAAAAAGTTCACACATTTTATAAATGCCAACAGCAAATTTCGCCCAACGCTTTTTAATTTGCAAATCTGAATTGTATTTAGGTTTTTATTTTCTTTGTTTTCTGAAACATTTACTATAAGTAAGACTATTTCGCTGTGCTTCGATTCAATTTGCGATTTAATTTTTTTTGTTTGATTTTTTTTTGGTTTTTTTTTTTTGTTTTAGCTGAAGTTCAGTTCGAATATGCAATAAAAACTTGTTGTAAGCAATCTATGTATGCATAGAGTAACTAAATATACATATGTGCAAAAGCAGGAAATGTGTAATGTTTTTTTTGTCGATCCCCTCAACCGACAGAACCCGACCGACGGTCCTTTAAGTCCCCCGACTCCACAGTATATTTTAAGTTATGTTTGGGTTTTGCTAAATAGAAAATTAAATTTGTTTGTGAAAGTACACTGTAATTTCAACAGCCAATTTATGTACACGTCTGTATGTACGCGATAAGCAAGAAAGAGATCATCATTAGCAAACATCATCAGCAAAAAATAATAGTGCTTAAATCAATTATTAATAAATTTATAAATAGATATACAGATAACTGAAAACAATAACATAGCAAGGATGAACAGTGAATATGTAAAACAATAAAATTGCAATTTTATTTACATAAATGATTGCAATTGATGATATAAGTATATATATATACAATATATATATGTATATGTATTTTGTTTTATATTTGTCGTTCCACAAAATGCAAGGAAGCGAACGAGCGCAAGTAAGGAGAAAGAAACATGTGAAATTTACGTAAGGAAAAAATGTGTCATTTTAATTTTTACACTGAAATGCATTAATAAAAATTTTAATATATTAAAAAAAATCTAAATCTTTTATTCAAATTGTGTTATCGCTTAGTAAAACAACCATTTTATTTGTCATGAGTTAAATGACACGTAAGAATTGGGGCTATCAGGACATTCAAATCGTTATGATAGCGATCAAGTAATCAAGCATCGCCCATTTCCATTAGCCTTCCGACTGAATTTTGGCAATTGATTTCGTTCTTGGATAATAATCCCATAGCCCTTGAATGCAGTTCAATAGATGTGGTACTTGTGATTCTAAAGCCACCTGTCCTGTCGATTTGGCCGGGCAAGAACTATTTTTCCGAAAAAGAAATTGTCAATTTGCGTAACCCTAGAAGTATGCTTCCAAGCATTTGATTATCTGAAGGATTTCATTTTAGCCTGCAATTATGCTTTAATTTATGCAATTAATTGCAAATAAGCCAACTCGGTGCAAACTGCACATCGTCTCCACAGATCGACTTTCAACAGAAAATAGACACCTCACGGTTTGCATTGCCATTAACTATAGTTTATTGTTACATACATATACATTCATATTAAACGCGAAAGCTTGAATAAATAGTTCACTTGGGGGTTGTACATACAATATACGTATACATAAAATATCGTGTTTTATATGCACGCATCCACTCATTGGGCGTAAGGGGTTGTCTTTTGTGGTTGTTGTTGTTGTATTTGAGTGTTTTCTCTGTTTTAATTATTTTATACAATTTATATTCGTTTATATGTTATATTTTCATCAATTGCGATTGAAGGACATGAAGAGGTGGACAGACCAAACAATTTATTTTATAGCGAAACTGCATTATTAACAATTCCTTTCAAAGATGTCGCAACTTCAGCATGTAAAACATTTTAAAAGTCTAGGTATTTTCAAAAAGACATCAAAATAAAATAGAGAACAAAAAATTAGTTTAATACAATTTAAAGACAGCTGATCGTGAAATGACAAGAGGAACTGTAGGAATTTTGCGTTTTGAAGATGCTCCTAATTCATATTGGGGCTTTTAGTATACTTTCGTGTTGGTATTATTTTGGTTATTATTTTAATTGCTATTTTGTAGCTATTCCCATTGATGTTGCTGTAGTTGTTGTTGTTGTTGTTACTATTATGGGTGCGACATTCTTACATGGTCGCCCTATGGTGAAGTTGCTAGGCAAACAACAGCCATCCGATGCAGAGAAAAGCGAGATAGAGAAACAGTTTGGAGAGTGTCTGCTCATCGTCGTATTGCGTGGTGCCTCGATTAGCCGCTAAAAGTATTAAAAATATAAATGTATGATATATGCGATACATGAATATGTTTTTAAATGCGATTCAATTGCACTTACCTGCTGGGCGCGGCTCGCGAAAGTTCAGCGATGATGTAAAGAAGCCAAAGGGGAAAGCGCCAATGCCAAATGACATGTGGAAGCTATCACCGAAGCCGAAGCCCGGAAAGCCAGGTGCAGGCTCAGGCTCTGTACGCTGGCCGGCAGGACGAGGTGGCACCTTATTGCTTTAATAATAAGTACAATTATTTAATCAATTGCTACAATACGAATGCTTGAAATAATGTAGTCAGCTTACCGTGGATCCTCCTGGCGTGTGCTATTGCGACCATAGAGCGGTATAACTTTGTCCTTGTCCACGGCTGCCTTGCAAACTGGGCAGAGTTTGCGATTGGGTCGCGTTAGCAGCCATTGGTGCAAGCATGGCCAACAGAAAAGATGGCCACACATGCTAACCACCGCGTCCTTCGCTGTATCCAAACAGATGTTGCACTCGTACAGCGATTCCTCGCTGTGCTCCTTATCCTTGTCCTTGTCCTTGTCATTCACAGTGGCGCTGCTGTCGCTACTTGACCCAGCCGCTTCCGTTTCATTGAGCTCCGACTTGTTGCCACTGGCCAGGGCACTGCCCGTGAACGAATATGACGTTGCACGCTGACGCAACTCCGATGTGGCATCAATTCTGTCCCTATTCCAGCCAATATTTTCGGTATCCACACGCTCCGATGCATTAGGGAAATTGCTGCCGCTTTCGTTGCCGTTGCTGCTATTGACATTGGTTGATGAAGTCGGCAATTCTGGTGCCGTTGGCAACTGCTGTTCGCCAACCAGAGTCGCTGTCGCTGTTTCCATGGTCGGTTGTGGCCAATCTGTATTTATCGATTAGTTTGACGTCTTTACACCCGCTCTAAAGGAACGCAAAAGAAACGTTTTAAAGGCAACCGGACGATAGTTAATATACAAAGCAAAACAATTATAGATAATATCCAACGGGTGTGAAACCAGAACTGTGGCTAATTAACAACGCTATGTTTATGTATGCGACACATGGCCATTTGAGAGGGTTGCGAGAGGCTTGTATGTGATGCTTATGATGGGTGGGTTCATTTGAAAACCTACAAGCACTCGACTGGCAATCAATGGTTTTCAATACAAGCGATCAATGGACGAAGTGATTCAAATACGGTCAGGTTTCGTGTTCGTTGAAATGCGTATCGTATCTATTCGAAAAATTTTAAAATATAGTTTAGAATTTTAGTGTGAACAAACTTTAATTTTAAAGTAAAATGACTTTTGCAACAATACATACAGGTTTAGGTTGTATACATCAAATGCCCAAAGTCTACTTCTCATTTCAGATATCAAACGAACAATGGAATTTGATCAATTCGTGGATCACTAAAAGTCGATTGCTGCCAGGATTTGAAACTCGCATTAGTTGTGGATAAACCTGCACTATAATTACAGCAGTCTTCTGTTGGATAGCAAAGTTAATTACAGCAGCAGTAATATTATCTCAGGTTTAAACTGATGCCATATATAATTATATTTATTGCTCAAGCGCATGGGGTCCAGAGTTTAAGCGAGTTTCAATTAACACTTAAGCGGACTAGATTGCATCATTATCATGGTACATCCATACATCCATACATATGTACATATACATATATCGTATGAAAACGGGAATTAACAGTTGCAAGAGCAGTAGACACTTGTGTCGAGTGATGCAGATGAATTTGGATATAACGGCACCTGTACCTGCCTCGAGAAGTTCCAGTTAGTTCCGTATATTATCAGTGTTGCGTACTTGGTACCTTGTACATTCGCACAGCAATACATATGTATGTACACACATTGTGTGTGTGTATTTGTTAATTGTGTATTCGCTCGCGGCAGAGCCACCAGGCGAGCTTTTAGCTATGGCATATGTGCGTACTTTGCATCCGACGTACATACATATACACATATTCACATATGCATATACACATAGCCAGATACGCAAAAACACAAGCGATACCCTATCACACAAACTGTGCATACATACAGTGTCTCGCAGCACAAAAGACTCAGTGTCTAGCAAAAAATTTAAAGTGCTATAAGGTTTAAACAAAGAAACGATCGCAAAATGTTTAAATGCCAATTTGTTTAATGTTATATCACGTTTGAAAAATAAACTTTAGTTTTTATTAAAATATTAATTAATTAACGAAAATAAGTCAAAAACTGAAAACATGTCCAAAATGCATGTCAAAGCTCATTTGACTCAGTCTTAGAAAAGTAACATATTTGGCGTATAAAAACTTAAATAAGGATGTTAATACTTAGTATGATATCCTTTAGCCTTAATAACTTCCCCTAACCTATTATTCATGGAAGATACCAGCTTCCGGGTTGTTTCTGGACTGATTTTGCTCCCCTCATCCAGCAGAGCATTCTTGAGGTCGGATCTGTGATTCCGGATGTTATTTTTGAGCATAGTCCACAAATTTTAAATAACATTTAAATCTGGAGACTGGGCCGGTGGAATTATCATGTGGGGGCAGTTCCAGATAAGCCAGGACTGTACTAATCCGAACTTATGCTTGGCTGTTGTCCTGGTCGTTGTCGTGGTAGAACCGGAAAGTACGTCGGATTCCTAGCTTCTCGGCACTTTGGATTAAATTTTCCTTTAATATATTGAGGTACACATTCATGTCCATTGTTGTTCCAATGAACACCAAATTTCCGACGCCGGCTGCCGAGATACATGCCCATACCATGACACTTCCTCCGCCGTGCTTCACTGTTGCCTTTAGGTGTTTCGGATTCATCTCAGTATTGGGCTGTCGCCACACATAATTCCGTCCGTCCGAGTCAAAAATGTTGAATTTGGACTCATCTGCAAATATGACTGTGTTCCAGAACTCCAAATCCTTGTCCAAGTGGGTTTTGGCGAACGTCATCCTAGTCCCTTTATTTTTTGCGCTTATAAAGGGCTTTTTCCGTGGTACTCGGGCATTAAAGTCATGGTTGCGCAGAACCCGGCGCACAGTTTCCACACTGCACTTTTTCCCCATTTCATCCTGCACCTGTTGAGTCAGTTTTGGAGCCGATAGCTTGGGATTTGCCCTTATTTTCCTGATGATCCTCCGCTCCTCCTGTTCGGTGAAAATCTTATTTGGTGCCTTTCTGCCCTTGTCCTCTGTCCGATTTTCGTCGACGAAGCGCCGAATGATGTTGGTCACAGTTGATTTGCTTAGATTTACCATTTCAGCTATTTGGCGATGTGAATATCCTCCGATCTTGAAGTGTTCCAGGATGAGATTCCGTTGGTCAATGGTAGTCCATTTGCCCATAGTCCTTGTTGGCTGGTTGCACCCGAGATGCAGGATATGACTAAACTGACTTCGAAGGATTGGTCTATTTTTACCGAAAATAATCAACCTGGCGTAAAAAATCCCGGTTTTATGGCACCCAGGTGTCCATAACGCCCCTGGTCCCAATTTTATGTGACCATAAATTAAGGTACTTTTTTACATAACCCGGCCTAGCCGGTGGGAAAACCCCAGTTTATTGGAAATATATATTAATTATGGTGGTTAATATATGTACCTGCCATCGGTCTTTGGAATTTTTGAAAAATATTGGATAATTTGTTTATGGCAGGCAATTAAATTTTTTGCTAGACACTGAGTCTTTTGTGCTGCGAGACACTGTACATGTGCAAAAGCAAAACCTACACATACGTGTGCACAATAAATACACACACAATTGCAAATTCGAGCATTCAATACGTTACTGTTATTGTTGGCTTGTTTTGGTCAAAACGATACGCAATTGTATTTGTATATATTACACGCATTGCACTCCCGTTCCTTGGCGTCACGTGAGATGTTGTTATTGTTGTTGTTGAAAAGTTTTCCACTAACTTGATTAAGTTGAATGACATACATATATATGTTTATTTTGTTTTTCCTTCAAGGCGAAACTGGCTGGGCCTGACATGTATGTGTGCATACTACGTTCAAGCATACATACTTACTTACAGATACATACATGTAAACATACCTTCTAATAACGTATCATATGAACACGTAATTTTATTTTGCTGGGCTTTCACAATATAGGTGATAAAATATAGTTCGCAACACAATTTTTACGTGTGTCACAATTAATGTCCCTTTAAAACTCCGTAATAATTATAAAAGGTAAGTAAAACATAAAGTGCACCGAATCAAAGCAATGGCGATATGGCTCTAATTTATGGGCTGCGACAATCGAACAGATGATATCGCACGTCGGATCGATATATCGATACTTTCATCGCAAGTGAACGAAATTGCGATATATTTATTTCCATCAACGATCTTTAAAGCAATATTTTTAATTTTAAATCTATTCTAGAGAGCACGTTTTGCTCTAGGAATTACAATTGTTTTTATATTGTGTTAAACACTGTTAAGCTGGTTTCAACAAACATTGTTAAACAGTTTACATTACTTTGCTTGCGACCTTTTCACTCTTATCGATATAATATGGTATTTTCAAACATTTGGCTAAGCTTAAGCACCAATCATGCAAAATATGTTGTATGACTAGTTCTTCTTCATGGAATGCAAATATATTTATAATAATAACAAGAAAGTACAGATATATTAGAGAAGTCAAAGATTTCACACCATTGTAGACCGAAACTAAATTTTTATTATATACATTTTAAACCAATATTATTTATTCGTTGCCTTGCCATACATATATATACGGCCACAAGTCGCCGAAGCAATAATATATTTATACATTCAAGATAGCTTAATGTTTAGGGAGTTTTGCGCATATAAACAACAGAAGGTGATGGTTATATCGACTCAGCTAATCTAGTGCTGACTAGCGATTCTGATCCAGAATATATATGTATACTTTTTGGAGTCGTCTTCTTTTCATGACGAAATTATAATAACTTCTACAAGGGTATACAAAAAGTTGCAAGCAAGCATGACTCTTTAAAATAAGACAAACAAATTATTCGAATGGTAGTACGTAAATTAAAATACCAAAGAACCTGCTAGTATAAAAATACAAATTTATTCGTTGTGCTTCAGCAAATGTGAGAAGTTAACCATTGGCAGAAATATCGAAAGTTGTGTTTGGATAAAAAGGCGGGGCTCAAACCGTTGTTGCAGTCTATTATTAAACAAGAAAAAACTGAAGGAATAAAAGCTTATACAATTAAAAGGCAGCAGCAAGCACCACTTGGAGTGCCATGTAAGCAGTTGCCAAAAGCGCCACAAAGAAGGCGAGCGCACGTGCCGGCTGAGGCACCACAACTACGGCGTATACCAAGGTGTGGGCGACGCGGGCGATGCCAACGGCACGGAACAGATTGATGGCGATGAAAGCACTGGGATTGGTCAGAGTGTAAAGCAGGCCAACAATGAAGAATGGCAGAATGTTCTCCAGATCGTTGCGATGAGCACGACGCACACGCTCCACGTTGGGATCATCGAATTTGACCTTCAGCTTTGGGGACATCAAATCCTCCTGATTGGCGAATGTCTGCAAAGCAACGAAAATGTCATGTCATTTAAAATCTGTTCATAGTAGTTCGTAGCCGCATTCGCCAGGTGGCTGGACTTTGACCATCAGCGAACTATATATGCATGTTGTCCTCCACGTCCCTTTCTCCCTTACCTTGGTCTTAAAGCGTTGCATGGCCGTGAGTAGGGCCATGGCCAACATTTTGATGACCAGCACACCGGACCAGAACGTATAGCTCTTAAACACTGGGTTGCTGAGGGTTAGAAGTTCCAAACTCATGATTGTTTTCTAAAAAGAATCAGTATCTTTCTTTCTGACAAATTAGCTTCCGGAGAACTGCCTTCGTGCGATGCAAGTTTTCAACTGCTGTGAGCGCATCGGTTTTTCATATTATATGCCGGTTTCTGTGGCTCTCCAGCGCTCACTTGCTATGAACTCTCTCTCTCTCTCTCTCTCTTTCTCTCTCTCTTACTATCTCTCTCTATCTATCTATCCATCTTTCTCTCGCTGATAACTTAGAGCGCGACGGCGACAAAACTAAATGACACCTTCATCTGGGCGTATATATACATACATACATACATACACACACATAAGCTTATTAACGGACGCAGTGAGTCCCCCTAACGCCTACAAAACATGAAAAATAGCAGATAGACAGATATGCCTATGTATGTGTGTGTGTGTGTGTATGGAAAGCGTCTAGTCATAGTGACAGCACTAAAAGGAAAACAAACCATCGACTTACCAGAGTTATAAATCGCCAAATGCCAGTTATTAGGCTCATGGCAAACATTTTCAACACCAAAAGCGCACTCCAGCCCATATAACAGCGGAATACCGCGTTATTCATTGAGATCAGCTCGGGATATAACATTGCGCCGCACTCACATTCACTTGATGATTAAAGCACACTGAATGCCGGAGTTGCAGTCGAATGTACTTTTATATGGCATTTAACTCTTGTCGCGTGCAAATGCAGTTCGTAATAAAGGCTTAGAACAATCTACATAAACGTATATCGAATATACTAAGCTACTACTTACATATATGCAAGCATGTGTGCCTTATGTTTATTTTATATGAAATATAATTGCTTAATTGTAGTAGAATTCATTAGATGACTTAAAATAAGTATTATCTACCCTTAAAACAAAACAAAAAATACAATTATTTTATAACGTGTATGTTTTGTAGCGTATTTTCCGATTATGTGTTTGAAACGTATCTCACAGTCCAGAAAGCTTGATAGGAAGATTATTAAAAATGTTGCTGTTAGACAAAACGCAGTTGTTAAATTAAAATACAAAAGCTAACAAATTACAGTAATTGCAGTGAATTGAAAACAAAAAGCGAACCGTTTTGAAAAGTAGTCCATAAGCTGTAACCTGGAATATAGAAAAATGTTGATGTTGATCAGACCTGATTTTAATGAAATGCATAAAAATGCGAAATTAATGCATCACTTAAAAAACATCACATACAACAACAAGAACAGGAAGAAATGTATCTGTTTAAAATAAGTTACATTTGCCAACAGGCAATATTATACTTCATTAACATATTTACAAACATCTAAGGATTTTATTTTACTGTATTGTTGAATAGGCCAATACTATTACTATTAAGCTGAGTGTATTCTTATAGTTTCATTTATTTCAAGTATATTTGTACGGTTTTTTGTTAATTTTTGTAACCCAGTACAAATTTAGAACATAGCCGAGATCTGTTTAAAAGGGCTGTGTGCATTGCGTTGCTCCATTAAGAGACCTTCAATTATGCAGCAACAAATTATAAGCGAACAAAAACCTCAATTCCAGTTGCAACTTAACTCAACTCAATCTGATTCAGATGCGCAACTGGACAGCGAATAGCAAGTATGTATGTATATTCAGTATTACTTAAACTAACTAAAGTGCGCTGTAATCTTTATCTGCATATGCAGCTCCGTCTACGTCTCCGTTTTACATATTTGTCTGAATTTTGGGTTGGGTTCTGTCAGCATTTTGCCAAAGAAAACAACAGGCGGCATATGCTCTTCAACATGAAATGGCCTTTTCCTCCGATTCTTGAGTGTAATTAATTAATTTCGCGCTCATTTTGCTATGCGCCCATTGTTGTTGCTGTTGTTGCCGTATGAAAACATACATAAATCAAAATGTGCAAAAATTTGCATAACATTCGTTGAGGCAACGTCTGCGGCTCAGTGATCGTTCTACTTTGGTCGCGTGAACGCGTCTCCGCCGGAATAGCACCCAGTAACAAGTTCACCACACGTGCATCTCAAGGATATTCAGTTAACTAAAACCGTGTGCTTGGCATCAATTTTGAAATATGTCGCACGGCGAACGCAAAGGTCGCCTCAATGTGGTTAAATTTTTGGAATTGGTAAAGATTCTTATATGTTAAATTTTTTTGATTTTTTTTTTACATTTCGAGTGATAAATACAAACTCTTGTAAAATTGCTTGAATTCCTTACAAATACTCTTGCTAAAAAAAAAATAGCACAAGCTGCAAATCATTTTTTATATCAATTATATCAAGTGCGTTTATCCTTAGGCATTTTCCGTAGCCTGTCTTGTGCTGCACTTTTACAGTTTCAATGATCGCGACATTTTGACGTCCTTTATGGCGACAGGCACATTCACCGGCTACATTATTGTGGTCATCGGTGTATTTGCAGGTAGGTTGCCATCCACACACATATTGATAGTTGAACATATGTTGCCGTTTTGATTGCAGGCGTTCTAATGCGTGCTCCCATTCATAAGCGGATCGACATCTTCTTCAGCGTGCTCGGCTGCGCCCTATTCGTGGCTAGCGGCGTCTTCATTATAGAAGCCTGGGAGTTCTCGTTTCGGACGCGTACACGTGATCTGGCGCTGATCAAGGCATCGCTGTCCATTGTTAATGGTGTGCTGTTTGGCTTTGATGCGATTTTTACTTTTCGCGATAAGTGAATTACTACTGATCTAGTTGCCAAAGACATTCTTGCATTTAAACCTAAACAATATTTATATTTATATTTATACTTAACGAAAATACTTCTTGATACTTGAGTAAAAATATAACTAGGTCTTACATTCATACATATTTCCTATTCAAACATACATAAGATTTTTCCAAAAAAACGAGTTTATTTGCGTAAAGTTTTTTTTTGTTGTCTCTCAAACATAGAATTTTTTTTTTTTTTTAAATCTTGCTTAAATTATATGTATGCATATAGTGTGCCATAGTTTTTGTTGTTTTGTTTTGTGTCAATAAACCTGCAACATTGCAACATGCATTAAGAGTTATTATAATTAGGCTGAGGCCCGCCCGAAACACAAACATCAATTAGCCGCCGACATGGAAATCATAAAAATCGCTTGGACGCATTTTTACATTGCTATCGTAGTTAGATTTGAATCGTATTGTGCTGATGTTGTTTTTATGATTTTAATTCTTGATAGACGTGGGAAAATATGCATCGTAGTCTTCTAGGCAGGTTCTTTGTGTTGTTTTTTCCTTTTTGCTGTTGTTGATCGAGGGCTGCATCTTTGGGTGTTGGTGCTTATGATTGTTGTTGGTTGTGGCGCGGTCCTTAGGCAGAATTGTGTATGTTAAGGCGGAAAATGTCATGAGCAACATAATAGGTACCAGCATTGGCTTTCAGCACGAAGACCTGAGAGAAAGCGAGTGGAGGATCATCATCACACTGCAAAACGATTAGAAATAATTGATATTAACTCCATGCTCTTGAAAATACGTTATTAAAGTGTAGTTTTAAATGGAAGAAAGCAATCAAACAGAACAGAACAGAACAGAGCAAATTCACAGATAATCGAGAAGAAAGGCATTCTGGCATACCCTTGCTAACCTCAAATTTCACATATTTACTTATTTGCTGACAATATTAAGTTGCTACACCTTCGAAAATACGGGCTTATAAACATTTGTGTAATGATTTGTTTGGTTTGCTTGAGAATTGCCAAGCGTTATGGCAAAACAAACCAGGTATAGGCTTGCAGACTTCCACATTCGTCTCATATAATCATAAATGTGTATATAGTAGTTCGATCTCACATAAACAATAAATATGTTTTAGATATCATGCTAAACTCCCTATGTCATTTTAATTGTACACAAAACATTAATATGCAATTACTTTCGTCAACGTTGCACAACGAATGCAAACAAACTGAACTAAACTCACTAAAATCTTAAGGAAAGACCTCTAAGTATTTAAATCTAAACCACTCGGTTAGTTATAGGATGTTACAAACTGGGGCAGACAAGGGCAGGTGAACACGAACTGTGAAGAACAATGTCTGAAGTCATTTGAATCATTTCATGTGTTCTACTCATGTGAAGGGTGTCTCATAGTAATAATTTCTTAAAGTTGCACATATAACTTCATTTCTAGCTCATAAATTTAGCGCTAATGTACAATGGTACTGTTGAAAGCGTTAGTTCAACACAAAACCCAATTAGAAGCTTGAATTGAAAGCCATACAAAAATGGATGTAGGCATAAGTTCAATGCAATTTAGACATTAACAATAACCTTGCAGCAAACGGCAGCTTATGGCAGAAATAGGATACGATTATCGCAATTTCCCGGACCCGGAGATAGACAGCAGCAGTATGTGTTTGCATGTAGTTTGTTAGCATGGTTCAATAGAACGATAATTATACAAATATATTAATCTCGTTTAGTAGGTCAGTGCTGAAGTAGTATGTTATTGCATGTTTTTTTTTTGTTTTTTTTTTTTTTGGTTTTGTTACGAATGGATGCAACAAAAAGCTTTTTACTTTGCCTGGCCGGTATCGCCCCTCTTGAGTGTTTTTATTGTTGTTGAGATGTTGTTTCTGCCAAATAACGTGGCTACACATCGTGCAGCGCAAGCCTAAAGATATCGTGTTGCACAAAGAAGCTAATTCCCACTGGCTTGAGCACAAAGGTCTGAATATACGCATGCGGTTGATCCTCATCGGTCTGCGTCAATAAATACGATGCAATACAAATACATATTTATTTATATTGGAAAATATTTATATTGTATGAATGTATGGACAAACATATACATATATGTATATACATATATATATATATATATATATATATATATAGTATTTTGAACGGAATTCTCACCTGTACACGTCCCAGGACATTAATCAGTACGCCGCCATCGAATGTGGGCTGAGAGTCAACTGTGGTGATTACGCGACTGATCTTTTGGAAACTGAGACTCTGCAATTGTTAGGCATAACTTTGGGTATACTTGTGGGGTTTCATTTGACTGCTTACCTGGACTTTTTCAAGGATTTTTGGCGCTCCTTGTATCTGATGGCCCTCGAAGGTCATGAAACTGTCTGTCGCCTGCCCAAAATAGATCGAAAAGAGCCAAACATTCGATTACAGATGAAATTAAATACATATGCATGCACACAAACATAGATATATATGCATGATGAGGTGTGTGTCATCGTTAGAAATTTCGAGAATATTTATGCACAAACTTCAATTAAGCAATGTCCTGCCAAAGGAAAAGGCGTCATCAAAACTTAGATTGGAAAATAACTAATATGAACAAAATAGTAAATATTAAATAAAGCTATTATTGAAATATTAACCGAGTTTCACTTTCACTGCATGGATGGGTTGGTTCATATTGTATTTGGCTTATGTGCCGGATGGATCAGCACACTTATACCGCGTAAAATAACAAATGTAATTTGCGCGCTCTTTTTTTTGTAGCAGCAGTTCCATGCAATAATTGTTTCTGGCGATTTGTCAAGGGCGCGCCGCTTGCACAGATGACGGACAGCGAACAGCGAACAACAACAATGAAAAGGTCTTGTTTGTCGTCAACTTTCATATATCCGTACAAGCGTGCAGACATACTTATGTGCATGTAGGTCAATGTGTACGCAAATATGTGGCTTATATGCAGAGTTTGAGAATAATATCAACAGCATAGCGAATAGATTTGGCGACAATACGACTTACACTGTAGAAGTTAACCACGTTAGCGCGGTTTGCCGGGTCGTCAAAGATGGCATAATATTGCTGAACGAAGCCCTTGCCGATGTCCTCGTATTGTGGATTAAGTGCCATAGCGTCGATATCAGATAATTATTGGATATGTTGCAAATGTGCTGCAGACCAAAGACCTAATCAAATAATTTGATTATACTTTTGGCAATGTGCGAGACTGAAAACTCAGAACACAACTGGCAAGTGTGACCACAAGCGGGGTGCGGGTAAAAACTGGCATTCAATAAATTTGTCAACACGATTAAGCACTTCGACCAATCGATTACAAGTCAATATTTTATAATAAATATCGATAGTCTAAATTTAAAACAGTTGCGCCTACTCAAATGGTATTTAAATAGAATTTTCGGTGCAATCCATATTGTTGATTTTGTTGCTTGGTATCTTTTTCAGTTGTTTTGTATTCAATTCATTGTTAGCAAAAAATTATCATAATTCTTTGGTTTCGCCAACACCGTTCTAGATGTATTTGACATATTTTTCTTAGTGGATAAAATTACCGTATTTTAGTTGTTCCATAAAACGGTCCCACTAAATTCCAAATTCCTGTGCGTTTCGTGCGCAAAGCGATTAAAGTGGTTATTGTGTATTATTATGTTAACTTTTGCCAATATTTCCCAATTATGTCGCATTTGCCTGCGCCATCTGCGCCAGATTAATGAACAGCAACACCCACAGCGCAACAAATCCAGCTACAATCCGAAAGCGCTACCCCATTTGGCAAAAATGTTGAATCACTTTTTTGCCATTGACGTATTTCAGCAGCCAGAGACATATCCACAAGACATATGTGCATTGTGCAACAATGCCATCGAATACTTTCAGCAGCTCTGCAACGTCGCCGAGCAGAGCAACGAAATGCTGATGCGCCTCACCATAACCCTGGCCGTTGATCAGCCAAAAAGGACTGAAGCTGATGTTGATGTCCATGTTGATGTTAATGCTGACGATCACTCGGTTGGTATATACAAAACTTTGCAGTTGAGTCAGCTTGTTTTTTGTTTAGGGCTGAGCTAGCATTTTTGCAGTTGACGCTCGTGAAAGCAGAGCCGGCGGAAGACGAAACACAGTATCAACAAGATTACAATGCTGACGCTAACGCTAACACTGACGTTGACGTGGATGCCAACGGCGATGGCGATGCGGTATCGACATCGGATGCGGATGCGGACAATGTAAACGACAACAATGAGAGCCTTGAGGCGATTAATGATGAGGCAGCAGCTGCAGCGGCCAGCAAGCGAAAGTTGCTCGCTTGCGAGCAGTGCGGCAAGCAGGTGTACAAGCTGCCCTATCTGGAGGCGCACATACGGAGCGTGCACGAGGGCCATCCGAAGCCGTTTCTATGTCGAAATTGTGATAAGGCCTTCACACGATATGAGCAACTGCGCTCACATGTGCGCAATGTGCATCCGGCTGTTGCGGCTGCGACAACAACAACAACATCATCGATCAGCGAGGAGCTGGAACTATACTGCGAGCAGTGCAATCGCAGATATAGTACGAAAAATGCACTCGGTGCGCATCTGAAGCGTCACGCACAGGAAAAGCCGCACATTTGCGAGCACTGCGGGGTCGCGAAGGTGACACGCACCGAACTGCTCACCCATCTGCGCATCCACAATCCCGACTGGGAGAAGTTTAAATGCAAGCAATGTCCGCAACTCTTCCGTCACAAGAGCGCCATCAGCCGGCACGTTCGCGTCGTGCACGAAGGGCTTCGGCGATTCCAGTGCGGTCATTGTCAGAAGCGATTCGGCACCCATGCCTCTCAGGTGCGACACGAGCGCCTCCACATTGAAACATTTTAAGTCATGGTGACAATAGATCTAGAAACCCATCTTCATGGGTATATACTACATATTCCAAATGATGAGTGCGCCAAAAACTATTGCAATATGTTTGTATTCACATTGTTTATTCATATTGAGCATATTGACAAACACGAAAACTAATCACATAAGCGAACCGAACTTTTTTATTATATTTGTATTTAGGAAATACTCTCGTCGAGAATCCATAAAATAAAACATTTGAGCATTGTCATTATCAATTGCATACATTTTGTATTGCTAACTGGCAAAGATTTTCCCCTTTACAATATTTTTTTTATTCTATACGTATGCGTGTATTTGTAATACTATAATATTTTATTTACTATTCTTAGTGGTATCACTTTGTGGCAGTTCACTAATTATTCTTCAAACTCTGGATTGAAATTCATAATTTTCATTGTTTTCTTTCACTTATGTCGAAAGAAAATAGTGTAAATAAAAACGATCAATACACAATGAGAATTGCTGAAAAATTTGATCGTTTTCATCCATTACTTATTTTCGATTTGACAAGAAATTAAATTTCGTATGTTCCTCTCTGCATTTTTTAAACAGAGTGAACAGTTTAAAAAATCCCGCTTGTGCCCAGCGACTGGTCACACTTAGTTAATACTTAAATATCGATACTTTTCAACCGATAAACGTAGCGAAACAAGCAATATTTACAAACATTGTAAGAAAAGTTACAAAAATTTATTATGTTGGTTGCGCATTTTTCAAACAAATGCTTGATATTACAAATTATTTAATTTAATAGTGAATACGGCTTTCTGGTAAATGCAGGGACACGTTTTTAAGATAAGCCGATTGGCAATTGGACCTTTGCGAAACCGACTTAACTGCGTTTTGCCAAACGCCGGCAAACCAAAGCAAATAATACAACAAATTCAACAGAGGGAATTTTGTCATTGCAGCAACACCAGCAGTAGCATGGTTAAGTATTTGAATCAAAAAGAGGCCATCAATGTCGACCTAGAGCTCTTCAACGAGTACAAGTTTAGCGTGGATCAGTTAATGGAACTAGCCGGTCTAAGCTGTGCGCACGCTATTACCAAATGCTTTCCGGCCCATCAGTTTGGCCGTGTCCTCGTCTGCTGCGGTCCTGGCAATAACGGTGGCGATGGACTGGTCTGTGCCCGTCATCTGGCTCTGATGGGTTACACACCAGCCATTTATTATCCGAAGCCAACAGCAAAGCCGCTTTTCGAAAATCTATCGCATCAGTGTCAACGCATGGAGATCTGCCGCATTGACGAGTGTCCCACAGTGGAAACGTCTGCCAATAGTTACGATTTAATTGTAGATGCCCTCTTCGGCTTTAGCTTCAAGCCGCCGGTGCGCGTAGACTTTGTACCCGTCGTGGAACTGTTGCAGCAGACAAAGTTGCCAATTGCCAGGTACATATCAATGTTTCCCATTGTCTGCTCTCCATTTATTGTGCTTATTCTGATTTCTTAGTGTGGATATACCCAGTGGCTGGGATGTGGAGAATGGTAAGCTCAACGATTGCGATCTGGAGCCGACACTGCTCATCTCACTGACGGCTCCCAAGCTATGCGCCAAACACTTCAAAGGCAAGCATCACTTTTTGGGCGGACGCTTTGTGCCGCCGGCTCTGCAGCGCAAGTACGAGCTAAATCTACCTGACTATCCAGGCAATGAGCTGTGCCTTGAATTATAAACATATAAATAATATATATATGTACATATATTTTGAACAGCTGTAAATAATTGAAATCATTGTAAATGTCCAAAATTGATTAAATCTCTAGATCTCTCTCAGATTAAAGACTTCTACATTTTAATCGCTAATAGCACCATATCCATAGCAACACTAAGCAGACAATACTATACTGTCTGTACAAATAATTTTTCTTAGCCGGTCTCGAGTCGGACAAAGCTAAATTTTTGACTTTTCATAAATCTTTAGAGGTTAAAGTATTAATTTTAAATTGACACTTCCAAATTCGAGAGCAAACATTTGTTTTAAGTTAGTGTTTTATTAATATTAACATATGCATGAGAAAAATATAACCTTGTAGGTAGCATGCCCCACCCGTATTATTTGTACAAGCGATTGTAGTTCTTGCGCCTGCGATCCTCCTCGAAGTTGTTGTTGCGTGCCCATTCTTTCAGATTGCCTTTTGAGCGCAGCATCGCCGACTTGGAGTCGACGTCACGCATCACAAACGGTGAGAAGCCGGCAATATAATCATCATCCAGGGCATTTGTCTTTGTTTTGGCCACACGCGACGGCATCTGTCGTGGCATGGGCTGATCCTCAAACAGAATGGGATTGCGCGAATGCTTGCCGCCCTGAAAGCGTGGCAGGCTTTGGTTCTTATACTTGGCAGTCAGGGAGCGCCTCGTGTTTATGTGCAGCACCTGTTTACCGTTTTCGTCCAGACTAACGGCCACACGCTTGAGAGTCTTGTTGCCGCAATTGGGGCAGAACACCTTTGTCATGATGCTGGTCGTCTTAAAGCATCCATAACAACGCAATATGTAGGTGCGCAGCTGCTTGATAATCCGTCCATTTAGCGCAGCCAGCTGCAGATTCAGCTGCTTCAGCACATTTTGCAGCGCATAATCGGTTGTCATGCAGGCAACCGGCGGCACAATGTCCGTTTCCACTTTGCCCTCGAGCGCCTTTTTGGCCTTCTTGATGTTTGAGTGCGTTATCCAGCCATCGTCGCCAACGTCCTCGTCCATTTCTTTTTCGTTGGCTTGTTGGGTCTGCTGCTCCTCTTGGTCATCTTCGTCTTCGTCCTTGGCCTCTGCTACCAAAAGATCACAAGTTGCCCGCTCCTCGTCCGCAGATGGTGCACATTGCAGTTTCTCAAATAGTTTGTCCAGCTCCTCTTGCGTTAAATCGTCATCGTCCTCGTTGTCGTTGCCAATGTCTGTTCTAGTGTCTGTTGGCTTATGCTCTGGACTTTGTATCCCTGTTCCATCCATTTGTGCTTCAATGGCTGCTTTAATGTGGTCGACTTTGCCGCTGCTCATATCCAACTGCTGCTCGTTGTCATCTTCCTCTTCCTCTTCCTCTTCATCATCATCTTCATCATCCTCCTCGTTGCCCTCGGGCATATACCAGCCGACGAGACGCTTGTTATTCACATCCTGCATTTCCTCGGGCTTGTCCTTGGAGGCAATTACCTGTGAGACTACTGGCTCATTGCGCAGGTGCTCAGTGCCAACTGTGTCCGCCTCCAGCTCATATGTGAGCGAAATCACTTTTAAATCAATGCCGGATAAGCTGGCATAGTCGCCCGTCTTTTTAGCAAATTGCACGCAATGCCTAACGCTTTCGGGACGTGGCTCGCGCACCTGCAAATCAAATGGGAGTACACAGAGCCGGCGTATCTGGCGTTTGTTGCGCACCTCGGCAACCACCTCTGGCACGGTAAGCACATTATCTGCATATTCCTATAACATATTCACGAAAAACAATTTGGGATGCTTTCAATTAGAATATCATTTTAAATGTTTCTTGCACTTACGTTCAGTGGCACAGCATTTATAAATGCTGTTGTGTCTGCCACAAGATATTTAATTTTAGTGCTGCTGGTACTCATTATATTATAGATTGTTCATAAATAATATTTTAAACGAAATGCACAAGCGAAATTAACAATTTATACTTTTGCACGTGTGTCCACAAGAATTATCGAGTCTATACAAGGTACTCCGATAATCGGTCATCTATCGTTTCATTGTGAGTATACGTCATTAAATACTAATAAGAACGGGAAAACAACGTGTTCAACATAACTTTGTTAGAACAGAATCTGCTGTAGTTCGCATCATCCAATACAAATACATTCAAATAGTTTGCATTGAAGCGTTAGGGCATTTAGCACCCTAGCCTTAATGTTATGGCATAATTATAATATGAGATTATTGAAGAAACTGAAAAAAAATTATACTATGCATATTGATATTATTTACTATCAAATTTCGTCTTTATATACATTTAATTAAGGATCACTAGGGCTATAGCGATTAACAGCTCTGTGACTGTAATATATGTGTCATTTTGACGTCACAAAGTATGAAAACTGCTCAACATTTATCGATGGATGTGTATGTCGCAACCTTCTAGTGTATTCTACAAATTGGCGATGCTCTAGTTGTCAACGCAGTGGCATCGATAAGTGGCTGCAAGCTATATCGATATCAGCATTTTGCACTATGCTCATCTCTAGTTTTCAAGCCAAAAATGGCGAAGTGAGTGCGTACCCTATTTTTTTTGTATATGATCGGCTTAGATATTTTTGTCAAGCGTACAAATTATATAAAATCGCTTAGATAATTTGAAATATCGGCTATGTGGAATCAATGGCTCATGGGCGCGGTGCCAAACGCGGCAATGGCTGCACCGCCGCCGCAGCCCTCAATACCGCCACCACTGCCCGATGCACCACCGCCTCCGCCGCCTGTAGACAATACTCCAATGGTTGGAGTTGCTGTTGCCTCTGCTGGTGTTACTGGTGGTGCGGCACCCGGCACTTATATGACTGCGGGCGCACCCGAATCAGGCAACAATCCTTACGAACAATACACGGCCGCCCAATATGCAGCGATGACGCCGGTACAGCAGTACGCGCTGCAGCAGCACTGGCAGCAGTGGCAAACCTACCAACATGAGTACGCCAAGTGGCATGCCCAGTATGGTGAGCAGGTGAGTTCAAGTTCAAGTTCAGGTGCTCGTGGAATCCGCGTTTTGACCGTTTATACGTAATTCTATGTATTCCAAATTCTCACAGTACAAGCGGGAAATGGCCGCCGCTGCAGCTACTAATACTGTGGCGCCACCACACGTCGCAGCGTCAGCAGGACCTATTGCTGCACCACCGATCACATCATCAGTGCCCCCCATTGGACCCGTTTATCCGCCAGCTCAAATTGGGCCTCAGATGGCGGTGCAGCCGACACAAGCACAGCCACAGCCATACTATCAACAGACACAGATGCAGCAACTGCCACCGCAAATGCAACCGCAGTCGCAGACGCATTCCCATACGCAGATGCCTGGTAAAATAATGGCACAGCCGCAGATGTACAATCAGCCGCCACCGCCGCAAGTCTACCAACAACAACAGCAACAACAACCCCTGCACCACCAGCAACAACAGCCGTCAACGTCAAATCAATGGCAACAGCCGCCGCCGGGCAGATTCAACCAAATGCCGCCCGTTAACTACAGTCAGCCGCCCAGTGGTGGTCGTTGTGATTCTGGCATGTTTCCAAATTTACAGCAGCCACCACCTTCGTTTATGCAACAGCCACCGCCATCGACATCAGCATCGTTCTTGTCATCCGGTACTCCAAGTGATCCTCCATGGGCAAAGGGAACACCGCCAGATGTGGGATCAGCACGTAACAATCGTTGGCAAGGCAATGAGCCGGGCAACAACAACAACAGCAGCAATAATAATAGTACCAATAACAACCAAAGTGTCAATAAGTCAAATCAATCTGGCAACAGACGCAGCTGGCCTGGTAACAACGCCAACAATAGTAACAGCAACAGTCGCAACAATCCGTTCAACACGGGATCATCAGGTCACTTTGGCTTCGATGATGTTGCTGGACCCAACTCTAGCAACTTCGACAGTGACAGTAACAGTGGCAACTTTGGTGGACCGAGTTCAGTGGGGGGCAGAGATAATGCGAATTATGGCGGCAACTTTGGTAATAATGGTTCGGGTCAAGGTCCTACTGATAATTATGGGCCAGGTAACAATAACAACCGCCGCGGCGGACGTTGGGAACAAAATCGATCGAATCAAAGCGGCGGAAATTTTGGACCACCACAGAAAAACAACCATAGTTTCAATGATGCCGGCTACAATCGCGTCCCAAATCAAAGCAATTACAGCCAGCAACAGCAACAACAACAGCAGCAGCAGCAGGAGCTGAGCTTTGATCGCCTGTTCAACCAGTGGGAGAAGCAGTTCGAGGATTGGAAACGTGCCAATGCCAATCATCCAGATCGCGACGAATACCGACGCTATGAGGAGGAATTTGAGAAGCAGCGGCGTCGCATTGCTGAGCGTCGAGAGCAAATGCGACGCGGGCGTCAAATGCAAAATTCCCAACAACTACCACCAAACCAACAACAACAGGCCGGAGCCAGCGGCGGCGATGGTCGCTATGGCGACTATGAGGAAGGCGAAGGCTATTCAGATGAGGATAGTAATAAGCAGACACAAAAGCACAGCAGGAACCAGGGCCCAGGTCAGAGACGTGTACAGAACCAGAGACAAGGCCAGAACATGGAGGAGCAAAATGAGGCGCCCAACGAGTCAGACGCAACTAAATCCCACTACGATTCGCCAAAACCAGATGCACAGCAGGAGCAACCACAACAGCAGACAATGCCATTAGCTAGCCATGAGCAAATTATCCCAGCGAAGACCGCAACTCAGCAGAAACAATTGCGACCACAACAGCAACAACAAGAACAACCGAAATTACAACAGAAGCCGCAATTAAATGCCCAAAAACCAGCGGCAGCCAACCAGCAACAACAACAGCTGAATGTGGATAAGGGTACAACTACAGCTACGGCTCTAACTTCCGCTTCACCTTCACCTTCAGCTTCAGCTCCCTCTCACGCAGCAGGTGCAGCTGCACCGGCAGGTGCAGCTACTGGACTGGGCAAGCGTAAAATTGATGCTGTCAGATCGACTCCATCGAAACAGAGCAAACAGGAGAATATCTTGATAATCTCATTGGACGATGACGACGATGAGGTGGATGATGTGCAGCAGGAAGAGGACAACTATGTAGAGTCTTCTAACAATGCGCGCATGAAAAATATATTTAAAAAGAGCGATGGCATACCAGGACTCGATTTGGTTGCCGATGGCAGCACGGCTACTGCCGGAACTGGATCCACAGCTGCGTCCTCAGCAACAATGCCAGCAAATCAAAATGCTGATAATAACAAGAAGATACCATCGCTGTTTGATGTGGTCATTGTCAAACCAGGCATATCGCCACAAGGTCAGCAGTTAGAAAAAGAGAAGGCGACAGGGACGACGGCCAATGAATCGCTGTCAGACACTGTTAGCAATGCACTCAAAGATCCCGAGTTCATGAACAACTTGTCTCAGGCTCTGGCCCAGGTGCAGGGTCGCGAACTGGAACAGCAACAGCAACAGCAGCAATCCAATGAGCGCTCTGATCCCGCCAACAACAGCAACAAAGATGACGGCAAACACGGTCGGGCGCTGTCCTTTGCCGAATGGAAAAACAATCAGAAGAATAATCAGAAAAATAGCAAGCCGGATGGGCAACAGAATAATATGGCGGATAATGCGCCGGGCGGCTGTTTTGGAGGAGGACCTGGCAATGATGCCGGAAATCGCGGCGGTGGTTTTGGACCTGGCGGTGGTGGTGGTTTTGGTACCGATCAAAGGCCACCACATGGATTCGGTTCCAATGGCCCACCCTTTGGACCTAGCGGGGATGGAGGTGGCCAGGTGATGGGACCGAATTTTATTGATTTTGGTGGTCCGTCGTGTGGCAACTTTCGACCGAATGGTCCCAATTTCGGTGGACCCAATTTTAATCAACAGGGACCAGGATCATTTGGTGGCGGCCCAGGACCGAACGGGCCTTTTGGACGTAATTTTGGTCCCCCTGGACCCAACAATCTCAATTTCAATGGACCCGGTCCAAGCTACGGTCAACATTTCCGTGGCAACGGACCCGGTCAAGGTCCTGGCCCGGCCCAGTTTAGATCAAACTTCTGCGGCCCAAATGGACCGGGACCTGGTCAAAACTTTGGAGGTCCTGGACCATTCTGCGGACCCGGTGGACCAGGTGGACCAAATGCAGCTGCACCATTTAACCGCAACTTTGGACAAAACAATCCCAATGAACACAACTTTGGCCAAGGACCTAACAGTCCCAATGAACGCAACTTTGGCCCAGGACCAGGATCAGGACCCAATAATCCGAATTTCAATGGCTCCAAAATGGGCAACAACAACAACAAGAATAACAATTCGTTCAGCGAGAATCCATTCAAACGTAAAGTCGGACCCTCTGGCCCAAGCTATGAAGATAAGCCGCGTGATGGGCCCGGATTTGGACCACGCGGAAGAGGGCAGATGAATCAGTCAAAGAAATTTGGGCAGGCGAGAAACAGTTTCGGCAACGCGGGAAACAACGACAACAGCAATAGGCCATGGCCTGATAGGTATGTGTCATAAGCTGACCCTAATCTTTTGCCTCTCTCTGTGGCTCTATCCCTTTTTGTCCATACCGCATAGAATTTAATATGACCAATTACCAATTGCCAATTACCAATTACCAATTACCAATTACCGGGGGCTCAAACTTAAATGTCGCTAACTACGCATTTCTGCGAACAAGGTGGTCCAAGTTTCCAATCCGTCTGAGTGTTAACCAACCCCAACTGATGCATATGAATCAAAATCCAACCGTTTTGTAGTATCTTTGTCTGTACTCCAAATTCGTGCATTATTTTGTGCCATTCGATTTTGATGCAGCTATGCGTAAAATATGGGAATTTTAATGCGTTTCTGTTTTTGACTTACCAAAATTGTCTGGAGAGTTATATAAACTCTTTAATTTTAGTTATGCAAACTGTATATAAGTATATATATAAGGTATATATATACATAAATGAATAGGCCTGTATTTACATAAGAATGTTTGTTCTGAATTCAGGAATCGATGTTGCATTGTGCATTCATTGACTGGTGTTTGCCACCCAGCAGATTCAAAACAATTTTCCATTAGTTTTTAAACTTTTTACTTAAAAAAAAAGATGATCATTGGTTTTTGCAATAACCCCAAGAACATTAACATTTTCCAAATACCCTTTCAAACAAGAAATTTGGAATTTGAAACAAAGCCGCAATATATATAAGCACATGTATTGAGCCTATTAAGTGTCAAGTCCATGGAATCAATATTGTAAAATATTCCTGCACCCAAAAAAGCTCCACTAATTTCACAAAATGTATTCTATTTTAAGCTCTTTTTTTTACAACATTTTTAAAGCGAACTGTTTTTTGAGAAAGCAAGAAAACTATGCGAAATTTCGAGATTTTTGTTAGTTTTAAGAATATGTCTTTCTTTTTCTTTTTAATTTGCTTAAAAACAGTCGTATAAAACTTTCAAAGGGGTTTAAGACTCTTTGTTCAGCGAATGTACAAATTCAAGATTTTTTTTTTATTTTTCATAAAAATGTTTATGTTCTAATATATAACATATGCAGCTAAACGAAATTTTGTCCTGTACGTAATTATTTTATATATTTAAATTGTTCATAATCGTGCATATTTCAAACGTGTACGAAATAGGAACGATTCTCAAATGACTTGGAGAAAAATTGATTACTTGGAAATGAGAAATGAGAGCCCATTAAACAGAAGGAAAAATATATAACTTTAATAGCCATTATTTAAACCCCGAATGTTTTCTAACTCGTTTCTATGTTCGTAGTTTAAATGTGCAGGCATCTTTTGTTGATCTCGTCGTTAATGCTGGAATTTTGATTCCATACCCGTTTTCTCTTCTTCTCTTCTACTTTTATGCACCCAAAATACAAACAACATGAAAATCAAAATGCAAACTAAAATATAAAATTCAACTATCATTCAATTTCAATGGCGCATCAATTAAATGACTGCTGCATACAAAATTTATAATTTGACAAATTTCAACTGTTCCGTGTTCCGTGCGTCTGCGCAGCGGCCGATCCTTCCGCGGTGGAGGTGACGCCCTAAACAGGAGCAATAGTAACGTCCAACAGCATCGTGGGCCCCGCTAGAGCTCATTTAAGATGAAAAGTGCTACGATATTAGTTACGTGCCCTTCCTCCTCCGCGACACACACACACACACATACACACATACAGACACAGCGCATATCTAAACATTAAAACAGCGGCGAGGCAGCAGAGGATTTTACACAATATCCATAAAACACACACGAACCCACAAATGCATACTGCGACCTTTTAATCTCTCCCAATCTTTCTCAATCAATCTCAATGTAAATACCTCCGATTACCGTTGAGTGCAGCATTACAATAAAATACATTGTATATTATCGAGTATATTTACATAATTCATTTATCATTTTTCCTTTTTCCTTCGAGCTTAGTTTTTAAGTTTTTTTAATTGATGAATGATTTTTGTATTGTTTTGATGCTTTTTTCTCCACGATTTTTTTTTATCTTAATATGACAAAAAATAAATTTGATTAGTTTTATTTGATTTATTTGTTTTTTGCGGTACATAAAATGAAATTTCCATTTTATAGTGAATTTCGAGTGACATATTTCTATGTACTAATACTTACACATATTTAAACACAAAAACATGCAAAATTCGAAATACGATTATGAATAAAATGAATCATTTTAAATGCGCTTGTGCACTTCAGTATTTATTTGTAAAATAAGAAATGCATACTATCTTCATTTAAACTTAGGTGCATTTTGCATCAGCTTTAAGAATTGTCTGCAATGAATCAAAAATTCCTACATCTGTCTTAAGCAGTCCGAATTACGAATGGGTGTCCGCTTGTGACAAGAAACAAAAAAAATAAAAATAAAAATTATTCGTTAGCCACTCAAGAATAAGAGTATAAAATGTATTTGCTGCATTATACAGGGCACAATACGATTGTGCCACAGTTTGAATTCCCGATGCTGAATGCTTTTTGACAATTTTACAAATGATCTGATTCCTTTTGAGTATAATATGCACACATATTATGTAACAAATATTGGGCAACGTTTTTAGAAATATAATAAATACACACATGAAACACCCTTACAAACTTACAAAATGATAATGATAATGATACTCACGATTAAATACCTTTGCCAAAATGCGACAAGTGTACAATGTAATTCTGATATTTGTCCACTCAAACAACCCAATTTGCGTAGCTTATTGGCAATTAAAATTGAGATTGATATGGGCGTATAAGAGTCCATTTGCATAAATTTACTTAAATGGTGTCGAAGATATCTTCTAATCATATTAAGGGTGTTAAAATAGGAAATGTACATTTTATTTGCTTGTCTGTTGGTCATTAAAACGTCTACCAAGTTCACAGAATAAGTTTTATTTGAGTACCTGGTCTGTCTGTCTGCCTGTCTGTCTGTCTGCATACTGAAGTTATCTATACAAAATGTATTATTTTTATAATATTTGAAATGCTATCAAATAACACATTGGGGATACATTGATTAAACATCTTGGAGGGTAAACCAAGAGGTGAAAGAAAACCACCTTTCTTGTGTTTTATATTTTAGCATTATTTCGTTGTTCAGGATGTGCCAAAAATGCGTACCTCTAAATCTTATACCAACGAAACAATCAGTTGAAATAATATTTGAAATTCGGCTTGCCGAATTTATCCATTCTGTTTGTTTCATATCCTAAACTAAGTTCACATGACTCTTGTCAGCTGGCTGGTTGACTGTGCCAAGTGCGCTCTAATTATTCTAAATGCTAACTCATGTTTTCCTCACTGCCAAAAGATCCCGACCCCGACCCCGACCCCAACCCCGATCTCGCCCCTGATCCTAACTCTGACCCTGACTTGTTATGTTAATAGCTTGATTCGACCAATGTCCCATAAAATCAGAAATATATATGTAATAAGTAAAAGTTTAAGTGTTTTTTTCCTGGTTTAATATTAAAAACATAAACCAACAATAAAAAAAAAAAACAATTTCCAATCAAAAAAACAAATTTACGAAAAAAATAAAAATAAAACAATAATTAAATAATTGAAAAAAATGTTAAACAATTGATATGAAAACCAAACCCGAAACTGCGATACGCAACGTTGCAGCGCGGAGCACATCAACAATACCCAACGACCAAACGATCCCGTCTATCGACCCATGCAAGTGTTCGACTATCAGAATAGCCGCAACACCAGCGCCAAGGTTATCGACTATGGTCACAAGTCCGCTGATAACGCAGCCACTCGAGTTGGCATCGGTGATCCAGGTCCAGGTCCATGTTCAGGTCCAGGTCCAGGTCCAGATCCAGGTTTAAGCCCAGGTGCAGGCCCAGGTGCTGACCCCGCCTCAGCGGTACCGGACTTTAGACCTAGTGTCAGCTTTGACTATGGACATGTCTCACATAATGCACCAGAAACGTCGGGCCCAACTGAACCAGGTGCTGGCTCAATGAATCGGAATCCAAATTCCAACAATAAGAAGAAAAACAAAAAGAAGAATAAAAATCGACAGCGCTTGTTGCAGCAACAGCAGCAACAAGAGCAGAACTTGACAACATTGACCGGTAGCGAGGTAAGTGATTAGCTTGCAACGCTGCAATTGATCGCAACTGGAAAGAATAATCTCATATTCATATCCCTTAGTGCACTGCCCCAGAGCAGGCTGCTGGCAAAACGGATGATCTCGAGGACATATCCGACGGCGAGGAGTAAGTTAAATTGGTCAACTTCAGAGTCGGTGAATATTCATAATCTGACTACGCAGTTCGCTGACGGATGTGGCCCGATTAGAATCACCGCCGCCGCCGCCACAGTTTCATAAACAGCAACAGTCCCAGTCCCCGTTGCAGGAACAGACAGTCAAAGCATTCCCCGCTAATCCGAAGCGCCGTATTTTGGGGGATCCGCCCACGGCTCTGTTTCCCTCGACGGCAGCAGCCAATGAACAGATACCCGAACAGATTGATACGCGCCGTCTGGAAATGAGCGTTCCCACGAATGAGAATCTCAATACTATATCCATTGATGAGGTGCTGCTACCACCAGGTCGGATATCGCGTCCCAAGCGCATTTGCATTATATTGCGCGGAGCGCCAGGCTGTGGGAAGTCGTATGTGGCACGTCTGATAAAGGATAAGGAGTTGGAAATGGGCGGAGCTAATCCACGCATACTTAGCATCGATGACTATTTCATCATTGAAAACGACTATGACGAAAAGTGCCCTAAGACTGGCAAAAAGGTGAGATTGGGCCAGCAGATCAGCAAGTTTTAATGCACTCGTAATTTCTTTACTTTGTATGCAAACTGTACACCTTAAAATAACTTACAAGCGGCAAATAATGTCAATACAACAACAATCACAATTTGCAAAATGCGATAATTTTCTTTGTTGTTCATTGTTTGTTTTCATTTTAAACTCTTGCCTAGGGTATTAGGAAAAAAGGCACCTCTGAGAGAATATATATTCTAGATCATCAACAGACGAGACGATATGTCAAAGTCCGTCTGTTTATTGTTAGTTTCTTTGAAAACTAATCTTTCAGTATGAAAACTGTCTGATTGGTGATTAGAATTGTATTAATAGCTTCCACAAGAACAATCAGGCAAAGCTTTTAGTTAATAATTAAATTTTGATGTGTGCCGGGAACTCCGATTGCATTTATTATACTTGTTTCATATTTCCAGATACCGAAGAAGGAGATATTCTATGAGTATGATGATGCCATGGAGGAGACGTATATGCAGTACTTGATCAAATCGTTCAAGAAGACGCTTAGCGATAATCTCTATGATTTCATTATTGTCGATTGCAACAACAACTCACTGCGCACTCTCAACGAGTTCTATTGTCATGCAAAAGATTCGAATTTTGTGGTGAGCAGCTGACTCTTTCTCTCTCTCTCTGCCTCGGTCTCTGTCTCTCTCTTTTGTGTGCCGCTAAAACTGATGCCGAGTTTTTGGTGTTTTTGGCAGCCCTACATCATTGACATGCACTGCGATGTGGAGACGTGCTTGGGACGCAATATCCATCAGCGAAGCGAGGAGGACATACGTTTCGTTCTGGAAAATTGGTGTACAACGCCATTGCACTACATAAAACTTGATGTGTCGTCGCTTCTCGAGAATGTGGTTGAAATGGAAGATGTAGAGGACATGGCAACGGTAACTATGCTCTAATGCAACGACACGGGCCCCGGCCAACGGCCCACGGTCTACGATGCAGGCCATCCAGCTCAATCAAAAAGGCACCTGAAGCACTTGACTGCCTGGACAGCGTTTGGCTGGCCAGCAGCTGTTGTGTATGTGTGTGTGTGTGTGTGTGTGTGTATGTGCGTGTGTGTGTGTGTGTGTGCGTGTGCGTTTGTGTGAGTGTGGCACTGACACACTGGCTAGCAGTGTGTGGCTGGCTGCACAAACTGCATAGTTATTATATATGTACCTATTTATATGTAGTTATATTGTTAAACATATATGCGAAGAGCTGTAGTCTAAGCACGAGTATCATTTAGTTGGCGATGCCAGTTTAAACAATTGTCTAAAATCCACTCTTTAGTCTAAGCTTCTCTGAAAAACTCATAATTTTCACAAATCTATGTATGTGTCAATCTGTCACATATGTTTATGTGCGAATGTATTTATATATATATATATATGTATATATCTATATATATATGCGAGTGTCTTTAGTATATATATACATAGATATATATGGGACTACATACGTACATAAATACTGGGTGTACCATTCACAATTATGTAGTTGCATTTCGTTATTATATATACACTTCAAAACAATCACAATCTATATATCTGAAATACAACTAGAGCGGCTTTATACCAAAATATCGAATATGATTTAAGTACCTAAGTAAAGGCAAATGAAATGCTCTTCAAGCAAACCTTTGTTGATTTATTGCGGCTTGTTCATTTCAGGATGATAATGCAGACAGCGAGCAAGCTGCTCCGGATGAGGCAATCACCGATGCCGCTCCCGCCGCTGCCGATGACGACGAGGATAGCAACAGTGCCGTTACGGCCAACGATGTAAGTGTGAGCCGATTAGCCATCTCAGGGTTGGGTTAGCGATTGCCCCATTGTGGGCATAGTGCTTTTGATAGGTTCTGAGCCACAGCGTTGCTTTCGCTAATACAAATATTATTTTATTGTACAATTCTTGCGACATGTGTTTTGGTTATGTTGTATATAGTGCGGCTTACTGAAAAGCAAGTGGGAAAACGACACCACTGAGGAAAATCTGGGTAAGTTCTGTTAAATTAAAGCAACTGCTCTACATTGGTTGTGTAATACAAAATTATTTTTCCCTTCCAGCACGTCTCGATGGCACGATGCGTCTAATGCAAAAGCGTAAGACGGCAAGCATTGCTGACTACCTACAATTGGACGAGTGGGAACCTCCCAGTGTCAGTGCCGATGGCAAGAAACGCGTAAGTCGCTCCCACAAAGCAATCTTTTTTCTATCCATTTAGACATATGATACTCACAAATGTTGAAACCATTGTAGGTGCGTTGGGCGGACATTGAGGAAAAGCGTGCACAGCAAAAGATGCGTGCGATTGGCTTTGTTGTTGGCCAAACCGATTGGAAGCGCATGATGGATCCCAATGCGGGTAATCGGGCGCTCAACAAGACAAAGTACATTGAGCGCGTGAACAAACGGCGATAGTCAAGATCACGTGATCAATTGGCAAATGATAAATTGCATGTCCGCACATCTAATTTGAGTTGTATTTAATAGTTCATTGTAAATTATACACTAGTTTGCTAACGGCCATTGTACACAGAATTCTCACATGCATATACTGTCTGACAATTTTGGCATTGGCGTGCAAAGCCAACAGTGTCAGGCAACAAACCATTTCCAAAACATTTTGTACACAATGTTCAAAACACATTGCATGCTCTTTGTTTAAGTGTGTATTATTATTACGTATACTTTACATTATAGATATTCTCAACTGCGCTTATAGACAAACTTTACAAAATTATGATATCATTATTTTTACGCTACATTTGTAATGCTGATCAAAAATATATATACGTTGTGGGCTTGGAAACGATTATAATACTCTCTAGGATACAACAACACAAAGAAGAAATTAAGTAAATTCCAGTAACTGATTTTCACTTAAGTACATGAAATCAATATCAAATGTCAACTCGGTTCACAATATTTGCTGTAATGCATACTATTCAGGATTTTCTTTTACAATGTTTGCTCACTGTTAAACTTCAATCTGTAACATTTCGTACTTTTGGCGTTAGTGTAGTAATAAATACATAAATTAGGCAATAGCTGAAATTTATATGCATTTACAACCCACATCAAATATATATTTATTTTTTATAATTTTTTTTTTATATATAATTTGATTGGTAAATAACAATTAATATTCTTATATTTGTAAATTATACACTCAGTCATTAACAGACTTAACAGAGAGAAATCCAAACATTAAAAATACTTTTACAAATAGAAAAATACTACTTAAATATATGCTTATGTATACTGATATATATTTATATATACATATACATACGAATAGGTTTATATTTATATATGTATTTAAGGTTGAAAATGTGAAAAGCAAAATCTGAGGTTTTTTTTTAATGGAGATCATGTTTACTTAACCACAGATGTTGTTTTATCTAACTTGTTTATTTATTGATAATAATTATGTGTATATCTTAAATTAAATAAATAGATAATTAGATAAATTTGTCTGCAGACGCATAATAAAACAAAAGTGCAACTTAATACAAAAAACAAAACAAATAAACTAAAAATCTTTTCTTTAATATTTTTATTCGTATGTTTGAACATATATACAGAAATATTCCAAGGTCGATTTTTGTTTTAGCAAAGATATTAGAGCTATTGACAACCTATCTCTGAGGGTAAAACTATCATTCTTCTACTTATGTCGATATTCAATTTGATATATTTTCCAGCATCAACTGTAAAAAATGTGCTTATTTCGAGCCATTTATTGTCTTGTGCTTTCATTTTGATTAAATGTTTGCTTGCATTTCCTATAATATTTATGTGATTATTGGTGGCCAGGGTAAGTGGTGCTCTTGAGCCACGAAACACGTCAAAAAAATCAGTCGATAACTTTCGTATACATCTGAAGGTTAAAGATTTGCAGAACTTTTGGACTCAGATCTAGCACGCGATGTTTGCGAATGTTGACCACAACAACAACAACTACAACAACATCAACAGCAACAGCAACAAAATCTATAACCCAAATGATTTGACTCCACCTTGGGCAAGTCGTGCCACCCACATTATTTGTGTCCTTTGCGTAGCTAGCAGCATGCGCGTGAGTGGCAATAGGGAGAGCGGACTAAAAGGACTCCAGCACCAGCACCAGCACCAGCACCAGCAGAAACACCAACACCAACACCCACACATTCCTATATCCATATTCACATTCGCATTCGCATTTGGCGATGGGTCAAACACGAAGCTGAAGTCGTAACCACGACGCTAAGCAGCAGTTTAGTCGAGCAACGTATCTCGAACGCAACGGACGCCCGTGCCGCGCAAGCAAAAAGAACAAGCAACGCCAACACCAACAACACCAAAAGCAATAGCAATAGCCACAACTAAAAACAGCATTAATAATAATAACAACGACAATCTATCCACAACACCGGAGCCCAGTGTGAACGCATTGAAAGGCCCAAAAGATACACCAACGTTTTTTGTTGTTCCTTTTTTTTTTGGTTGATGTTTTTTTATTTTGGCATTTGTTTAATTGATTCAATGCCTTTTTTTTATTGTGGTGTGCTGCACGTTAGAATCGCCCAGTGACGAAGTTAAAGTTACGTCAAAAGGAGGCACCAGTGAGGCGACAATAACAACAATAGCAACGAGAACAAGCGTAGAATAGCGTTTAGCCGTGTGGCAGTCTTTGGCGCCTCGTCTCCCCGCCCCCTCGTTTTTGTCACGGGTTACCATTTGTTATACTTGTTTTTGTTATTTTGTTTTTACTTACTTTCGCCTTTCATATTACCCATTGCTGATTTCCAGCCGGCATCGGCAAGGCCAACAACAACGCTTATGTAAAGTGTAATATGGAAGCATGTCTTCCACATCCAGCTACGTGCTAGCGCTGTCATCGTTCAATTTATTATTGTTCACCCAAGGTAAGTTAATCCTAAAGTGATACGGAATAATACTACGCACAACATATGCCGCGCTCTTTGTCGCTACTTTACATAATCTGCCTGCAGCAAACGTGAAAGAGCAAATAAACAAACTGACAAAGCCTCTGCCTTCGAATCGATCAAATATTCCATAGAAATTTCACAATTGTTGCTCATACGCCGTGTCAGGCAGGCAGCTCTAAGGCATGCCGTGAATATGTGTCGTTAAACTCAGTTGCAATTTTTACCCTCCACGGCTTTCATAATTAATAATTTGTCGGCACATATGGGCTTCCTGTGAGAACCTAACCCAATTCGACGAGTTGGCCAAAAGCAATTAATTTTGCTTGAGCACCAAACATATTTAAAGTATTTTCATACATCCTTACTTAAACACCATGGGAGTCGTAAATCTTGGATAACATTTCTCTGTCTACGAATACTTAGAATAAAAAAGAGATGATCAATTAATTCTTAAGCTGGTATCAATAATATAAATAAGTGGCCAATGAGCATCTATTGCAGAAAAGTTTAACAAATTGGCAGCTATAAATTTAATTTCATGCTTAAGCACTTATTGCAATGAAATTTTGTATTTATTGAAATTATTAAATAAATAGCAAAAATTGACTTGGAGCCGGAACACTTTCTAAACACAACTAAAACAAGCTTTTGGTTTTGTAATTTTAGCTAAACAAATTTACGACGCTTTCCATTGAGAGTATTCAACTACCAGATGCCTTATACACAGTTCTAAATTTTCTAAATATTTTTGTACTCTGCTAGAGTCAGGTAAAGTGATAAAATTGAGTTGCTACAGAGGTATTCAGAGTATGCCAGGTTCTCACTGGAATTGGAATTGCCGGCATTGCCTTGCCCAAATGTTTGCAGCATAGCTTGTCAGTCGAAATTTATTGGGTTGCAAAGTAGTAAATACTAAGTAACTAACCAATTCGGTGTATAACAGATGCTCAAAATACATGCAGTAAATTATCCGAATTTTTAAAGAGGTTATTTCAAATTTAAATTGTCCTTGAATTAACTTAAATTTAACGGCATTGTGCGAGCTATTGGAGACTTGACGTGGAGTTGGTTTTGTTATTGCTGTTGCTGTTGCTGTTGCTATTGTTCGATGGTAAATCTGGACTGACTAAATAAACGATACACTCTAAACTGCTACTTGAACCTGCTTGCTGTTTATTTTACTCCAAGCCACCTCGATTTGCATGTAAATTACGTATTAACCTTTGACTCCATACCGTGCAGCACATTTTGGTCCTTCTCAGTGTAGCTGCTAGTACGGGGAATGCAACAACTGGGGCGTGTGGGCGAGGCAGTGTAGAGTAGAGTAATTGACATAATACTATTATTCTCCGATTGCTATCTGAAATGATTTTTTTTTGGCTTCCCTTCGCAGTCATCTGGTGTCCTAAGCGTTTACTTTTAATTAAAATGTTTTTGGACAGCCAACAGTGATAAAAAAAAACCGCGACTAGTCCAGAATGAGTGTGGAAATTCAATTTCGACAGCTCTGCGAATGTTTGCTTTTGACTTGGAACTTAAACAGTAGCGGCCACAATTAATTAGTGTTAGCTCAATGACAGCAGGTAGACAGTAGGCGATGCACGTCAAATATGCAACTAAAATGAGTAGCAAAGTAGAGTCGTATATAAATTATAATTTCTTAGCTGAAGGATAATATAATGGTAATAATAATAAAAATACATTAGTTGCAAGCAAATCAAAAATACTTCATCAATATATTTCTTTATTTATTTTTATTAATGTCAAAATGATTTCAAAGAATTACATAATTGTATGTAATTGTTCGAAACCCTTTTAATTTATAAGTTGAAGTGATATTTGTAACTTAAATGTTTTAATCGATCTCATATCGTGTATATAAACATGTGAATATGTTTAAAGGTCATATTTCATAACTTTACTCAATTTGCAATTTGCAAAGTGCATTTCTTTTTATGGATGTTCATTGTTGCTTGCGATTTTGTAGCCTTTCAAACTCTATGCACATTCTAAAATTTATGATCAAAGCCGCCAGCTGATGTCCTTTTTTGCTCATGTCAAATAAAGTTCGTTGGCTGGTTGCAATGGTCTTTCAATTGTGGTCCTTTGTATGATTTATGCATGAACGTTGTAAATGCCTGTTTGAGAACAACCATTGCATTCCGCTTAGAACAATAGGACGACAAACAGCCAGAGCCAGGCGCATCAACCCCAACTGCATTGTGCATTAGAGTTAACTCAGCTGTCATTCAGCTATGCTATTGTGCGATTGCTCGAGGCAGCTATCTGCCTGCCTGATTTGGGTTGGTTCTAGGGGCAGACGATTCTGGCCTGACCTTTGTCTAGTTAGTTGCCAATGGTTAGTTTCGATGCTTGGTTGAGAGCCTGTCGACTTGCTTCTAGATGCGCTCATATTCTTCACAAAGACAGTAGCTGCAGGGAAGGGGCATGCAACACAACAAAGGGTAATTAGGACTTAACCCTTACAAGCAATCAAGAACAACAGCCGGTACTATTTTCGCTCGTCTATTTTTGTACTAAAGCCACTGGTGCCAAATTTCAATGTCAAGCTCAAAAGGTGCGGCATCAGAAAGCTGGCACTCTTTGTTCTTTATATAAATACACTCTCAAACGTGACGACACATAGCATGCCACGGGGCGTATGTGGGACTTTTGATTTTGCATTGATTTTCCATTCGACGCAAGGCTATGAATTTCCCGCGTTGTAGGTGTAGTTGTTGTTATTGTTCTTATTGTTCTTATACACTGTATATATACCGTTAATCACATCATACAACAGCAATGCGTATTCAAAGACATTACTTAACTATGCTGTGGGGTCACTTTGGAGCTATACGAAGATAAGCTATATATTTGATATATCCCCAAATTAAACTTATCGATTTTAAGGAAGCTTGCCGTTTTGAAAATATTATATTATAACCCATAAGCACTGCTTGAACGTGAGTTTTTGTCACGGCAATGCAATATTTGTTAATCGGGCTCTCTCGACTGGAGCATTCTTTCTTATGGAAGTTACTCACGCGAACACAATAAGCAACGGACTCCTGACTAGGTTATACATGTATCTTTTGGATTTATATATTTGTTTGGCATATTAAAACATTATCAATAGTTTGGAACTCCAACTGCTTCAGTCAAGCGCATTTCATTATTATTATATTACATTAAAAATTTCGACATAAATACAATTTTCATAAATATAAATTTGTATTTGTATTTATAAGAAAATGAATATGTCTTTAGCCAGATCCAGGTCAAGTGTTTTTTTTTTTTTTATACTTTGATATGTTTCGAATCCTGTCGGACGAACTCTTTGAATCGCTTCCTGAAGACGAACCCTCACGGGACTCCAAGGAAGAGCAAAAATAAATAAAAAGTGCTCGACCTGCAGCCAGCAAAAGACAAATTTAAATTATAAAAAGAGGTCACCAAGCAATAAACAATTGTAAGAATACTTTCTTGTTTTTTAATGAGATCATGCTCTTATCTGGATATGGATATTTCACTGGAATTGCACATAATCCAGAAGTTCCGCTAGTTTGAAGCAATTCAGCAACTTTTTAACCATACCATCTCATATACGACCCTCGCAACATGCAACATCAAATGTTTGGTTAAAACACAGCAAGCAACACAAACAAGGCTTAAATGAGAATTGACGTCAATCCACAGTCAGAGCAAACACCCTTTTTTCGCTTTCTTTTTCCATCTGCATCAGCAGCTCCATCTGCTTCTATGGCAATTTGGCATCCGGACAACGAGCAAGTTGTTCCGGATTAGCTGCTGCTCTGACCTCGTTGTTCCCAGCAGCGACTTGCACGTTAACTAATTATGAATTTTAATTAATTCTGGGATAAGATTAGAATTATCAAGTGCTTGGCAAACGTGTCTGTTTTATTTTATTTTTTTTTATTATTGCTTTCTGTTATTGTTATTTGCAGCTAATTTTGCTGACTGGGCACAATGCAATGTGGCAACAAAAAGTCTTTGCTGGCTGTCTTCTTGAGTCAGAAACTTTAACACTTTATCACTTTAGACAACGCCTCAGGAATATTTTTCTTCAGCTATTGTATTTAGTTTGAGAGAACAAGTGATTTCCAGTTGTTTGTAGAAAAGCATGCTGCATTTCAATAAACTAAAACGACTTGTGCCTCATAATAAATACATATAGATTGTTATCATTGTATTTGCCTTTAGATACATATATTAATGTTTATACCCTGCACATATACAGTAGGTTCAGTAGTGTATGATGTAGTCCAGGCAATAGTTAGTATTTCAAGTGTAAATCGTTTTTATTTGCTCTTTTTGGGGTTTTGTTGCAACTTGCAACAGTCTTCAAATTGAATACAACATTCATTGTAAATTGGCAAACTAGCTTTAAAGTTCTTACCAGTTTGTATACTTGTATACAGGGTATCACTTGTCCTCCACTGACTATGGTTCTATCGCTTGCTTTACCTGCAATACACGCAAAATGCTTGTCAATTGGGTAACAACAGTGTGGCCACCAAATGCAAGTGGACTCCGTGCCCAACAGCCGTGGAAAAACGTCGAATCGACTGGCATGGACACGGTTGAATTCCAAGGAGAGCGAAATGAAATACAACGGGAAATACAAGCAATCTTTGGCACGCCGACGATAACATACCCTTGCATAACGAAGTCCAGTTTAAATTTGTTATAATTTTTTATTTAATTATTGTTGTTAATTAAGGAAACGCGAATCGCTTCAAAGTGTTTAACAATTTTTTTTTGGCAAAAGATAAATAACTCATATCGCGTGAGTTTCGTCCTTACATACCTCACTACAAGATTGCAATATCCAGTTCAAGTGCATAAAAAAGAAAAAGCATTTCTCCCACTTTCTTCCATTTCATGGGGCTGCGCCCACGACGACATTCATTCAGCATTCCGCAGCGCTACAAAATACCCTGGAACTAGTCGTCATACAATTTTGATTGTTTGATGAAAGTTTTACAGCTAACTTTCGAATTAACATATATATATTTTTACTTGAGACATATAGATTTAACTTAAACCGTTGTATTTAAACTGCGTCGCAGCTAGTTTTGCATGCACTCCACACAATACTTTGTTAAAGGGTGTCTTAAAATCGTAACTAAATTTTTTATTTTCTTTTGCAATGATGAAATGTATTGGCAAACGTTTTTTTACTTTGGTTCTTCAAGCCTACCATTTCATTTTAATGGGACTGCCCCCTGCATCCTCAACGATATGAATAATTTGTGGTTTCAACTGTATTAAGCAGAGGTAAAAAGTGAATTTGAATCGTTTTTAACCTGACTGAAACCTTGGCTTATACACATGTTCATCACTCATCTGATCTAAAACGTCAAATATAAAATGATCATTAGGACTTTTACTTGAAATAAAATAATAAACAGGCTCGTTGCCAAAATTTGTATCTTACTATCGCGATTCATATATACTTGAGCGCTCAAGAATCTTAACTACGCCTTTGGCCTTTTCGGTATCGACCTCAGTTTATTTTAATACGAAATCTAATCCAAGCATCTTCTGCTGTGGTTGAAGCACAGTCGAAAACCCCAAAACACACACACAACTAATGGACGCAAATTGGCACATTGGCACATTGGCACATTGGCACATTGGCACATTGGTTTGACTAAGTGGCTGGAGTGGTGAAGTGTGAAAGTGAAAGTGAAACTGCAACTGTAATTGACGCACGCTAAAATCAATTAAGTGACGTCAGCAACAGACCGATATACAGTGTGCATTGCATACTTCTCAGCTGCACATTACATAATTGCATGTTTGCACAGTGTACACTGTACAACACGGACACTTGCACACGCACACACACAAACACAGATGTGCAGTGGCAGCGTAACATCAGCTGCCTTATCTGACACTAAGCCGTCTGCTCACTTTCCGCTACATAGCTTGCCACAAGCTTTACTTCAGTGTGTGTGTGTGTGTGTGTGTGTGTGTGTGCATTCCTATTGAAGCCAGAGCATGACATACATCCCGAATTTGACGTTCATGTGGATGGCAAGTTCGCAACTGTTGGGCCACTGTGCGCCCGCTTATCATTATGCTTGCATGCACTGATAATCTTTACTGATTGGAGCGGACCTAGAGCTGGGTACTGTGATTGTGTCATGAAGTGTGAAACGAAGCATTGTTCTAACCAGCATTTCCGGGCGAGTCAGAAGTGTGGAAAATGTCCTATTGCTTTTGTTGCACTCAGTGTATATGTATGCCTAGGTCCATGGACTTCAAACTTGGAACTAATGCTCATCAATGCCCGTCTCAGACAAAATGTTAGAATTGGGGGGCTTGAGATGGATAATATCGATCGACAATTTCAAATCGATAAAACCACATATTTCCCACAATTCTAAAGTTAGATTCGCTAAATCTGGCTTGTAGATTAGTGGCTATGTCCTTTTCAGATTGGCATATACATTTCCAGCATTTTGCAAGATAGAGTCATTCAATTTGGAAGATGCTGTACAAATAATAACTTTAATAATCTATAAAAAGAAATGATATAGTCAAGCTTGTAATATAGATTACTGAGAAGCTCTTTCTAAGATTGCTCAGAAAATTTCTTGGCCATGCCCAACACCGCCCTCATAAATCACGAATAAATTGAAAGTTCTTAGCCACTTGCTAAAATATATGGAATGGCGATTGGCTGGGTAAAAGTAAAAATTGGGTCAGAGATGTCTTTTTAATGTGTTCGGGGTATAAATGGTCCCAATTCACTTACTTTTTTTGTGATGCTATCGATATGAGTTGTGGTGGAAAATGTATAAAATGCTGCGTGTCGCAGTTCCGAAATATGACAGTTCGATATGCGAGCAGATTGCGAAAAACAAGTTTCTTTTTTAATTAAATATATATTTCAACTTTCGACAGCATGTTGCAGTTGTATGCATTTTTGCTGCTATTGATTTTCCTTTGGCCAATACCAACTATAGTACATATAGCGTGATGTATTTTTTTATCGATTGCTCTGCATAAAGTTTTACAACCACATTGCTTATATATTATTTTTGGTTTATTCCCAAAGCGAGAAAGAGCCGCGGTGTCCGAAAAAAAGGTTTCATATTTTTTCAGAGTATGTCGCAGATTGAATTTGAACATCGCAGCTTTTTTAAGGTAGCCATCTGTACTATCTATTTAGATAATTCTCACGAACTTGGTTGCAACCCATAAATAGTACATGGGCGGATTTCATGCCAAATTGCTTAGCTGGGCAAACTGAAGAAATATGACCATGGTTTCAACGATGAAGAGAAACATCTGCAAGAAAAGAATATGGTGAAATGAATACTTCTTAATTGAAGCGACTTCGCCTCCGATAGAGCCTACCCCAGCCATTGTCTTCAGATTCAGTTGATAGATGCCGCATACTGCGAACTGCACGGTATTCTGCATAATCTGGAGCGAGAACTCATCGACTTGGTTGCGTGTTGCGATTCCCCTGGATGTTAACGGCCGTAGAAGCTGCTGTGACTGCACAAATGCACAAATGAGATTCGGTTACTGAGGGCATACTTGGACAACTTACGCGCTGGGTGGAGTTATGGCAGACGGCGCACAGTAACCAAATTTTTGTTATTGTGGGCAGCATGAAGTTAAACGTCTGCCAGATCAGGAGCCAAGTAACATTCGTGGCATCCAGCTGCCACAATATAGTAAACGCATAGAACACCACAATGAAGTCGCCAATGCAGAGCATGTTCATCATCAGCACAGAGAGTCCATACAAATGGGATAAGCGGCGGGCCAGCTGCACAATATGGGCATATGAAGCTTGCAGCTCCAGATCGTATCGGCGTCCATTAGCCACCTGCTGCTGTAGCTTCAGTAGTAGAGTATCCAGGCGCACCACCAGCAATGTCACCTGCAGATAACGCGCCCGCACTGCCTGCGTGGTGAGCAGGTTTCGCAAATTGGTCAACAGCTGCCTGTGCTGACTCTGCACCGAGTTGACAATGACCAGCGCAAGGGCTGTAGCCGTAACGGTGCACTCAAGTGCCACATGGAGGCGCACATTGATCAGAGCGCTGGCATGCCCCACGGGCGGCAACTCGGCCAACAGTCGCCGCTCTCGATTGCGCAAGAGGAGAGTTTGCGACACCATCAGCATATGCGCCACCAGATAGGCCACATTCATTACATCAATGATCTTGGCGAAGGCATTGAATTGATGTCGCTCCTGCTGCTGTTCTTTCACGTCGTTAATATGCCAGTCATTGTGGAAATAGCGCCAAAACTGCAGCAGCATATCGCCGAGCACCAGCGCCAGATAGGCACTAAGCAGCCGTTGAACCGATCGCTTCTGTGCACTGCAGCTGAGCGCCAGTCCCCGAAAGTAGGCGGACAGGAAACGTTCCGTCCGGCTCACCATGATCCACCTGACTAAACGCTCTCTGTCCAGTTTCACGGGCCAAAAACACATGGTTGTGTGTTGACTATATCAAGTCAATCAATCGCAGTGCGCCTAATGATTGCGTATGCTGATTGAAGTATTTTAATTGCATTCTATCTAGGCAATGTCATCGTTTTAAATTTACTGGTTGACTATGGAATACCGTGTAGGAACACTAATAACTTGTGATAAATATATAATATTCTCCATTGATTAAGTTACTTTTTTTGTTGTATATGTTAACTATTCGATTATCTAAGAACTTTCTCGCTAAATCTCACTAAATGCTGAAAGATACGTATACGTAATTTATTAAGAACTTTTTGTTGAGTACTTAAACTGAGGATGTTTTCGTTGTAAATAGTTAAGCTAAGCAGCTTGATAATATATAATATTCTACTGAATAATCTGAATAAATGTTGTAAATACTTTATATATTGCAGTGCTAACGGTGCTCAGTATCACAATCAAGTACAACGAATACGCGACGGATAAGGGCGGTAATGTCAGCATACCATGTATAGCAGAGGGCAGTATAATGTGGGTTAAGGAACACGGCAGTAATAGCACCATTATTCAGGTATGCAAAAGAACAAAAACAAAAAATTGCATTTTAACGAAATCATGCAATCAAAGCATTCGTTGGCAAATGGATGTTGTGCAGCAAATCCTTTCCTATTTTCAGACTAAATTGGTTAATATTAAAACTAATTAATTGCTTGATTAATTAATTAATTGATCGATTCAACTATGTAAGGAAGGCCTGATAATCGACAGTTTCATGCATTTCCCCCTTTTATAGACTGGGCGTGTGTTGTTGTTGCGCAATTTGAATACTTCGGATAGCGGCATTTATGTGTGCTTTGCGACGCTGCCACTGGCAACAACGAGAACAACATCCATAATAGCGACCACAGTCACAACCACAATACCAGCGACTACCTCACCGCAGCAGCAATCATTGGAAGGGGAACAGCAGGATCAGCAGCAGCAGCAGCAGAAGCCGCAGCCAGAGGTTAAGGAACAGCCAGCCATTCAGGATGAAGTGGAGCAGGTGGAGGAGGAGGAGCGAGCGTATCAGGCTGTTCAACGAATCAAGCTAACGGTGCGCACCACACCTGGCCCGGTGACCCAGCTCTATTTTAAGGCGTCCACCATACTGGGCTTTCTCATTTGGCGTTTCAATAAGACTCAATCCGGTGGCTACCCGGTGCGCAGTTTTACCGCTGAATTTCGCAATGTTTCGTATAAAACCCCGCCGGCAAATGCCAGCTTTGAGAACGAGTGGAGTCGCATGGATCCCATTAATATAGCGCCCAACGTGGTGAGTATGGTATAATGGGGCTTCGTACTTAATCTGTACAAAACGAACAATCATTTCCGGCACATAATCACTTCCGGGGCGCAGCGACAAATGGAGGTCTATCGCTTGGCCCCCAACACCACATACGAGTTTCGAATATGGGCCAACAATGAGTTGGGCAGCGGTGAAGTGGTCACCACCAATGTGACAACATTGCCGGAGACCAAGGAAGAGGGTAAGCAGCCAATCAAGAATTCATTTTAATTTCCGTACAACAACTAGAAGAAAACCTATCAAGAAAATTGCCCAATCGGGCCAGGCAACTAATTCGATAAATATTAATAATAATCCAATAATAGTTATAGCTAGGCTATACTAAATATTCGATAGTTTTCTTGCTGTCGTATCTATCGTACATCTTTCGTACAAACATCTATGTGTAGTAATTGTTTACTTTTGTCAACTCTACGGCGCGTGCAGGGTTGCCACATTCACATATCACATTCATTCAAATGCCAACTATGATGTGGTGATAAGGTGATCCCTGTGCCAGATGTGTATTTAGTTATTTATGTATGGTACGGGCATTAGAACTTACTTATTATTATTTGATCGTATTACCTATAGATCTATTTATTATTGGTTTTTCTTTTTTCTTTTTTGATTTAATTTACTTTTTAATGTGTACAATTTGGTCAAGTATTTGTATCTGGTAATTTTGTTGTCATCTCTCTTTTTCTTATCTATCTCAAAACGCTCGACGACCTTGCAGATCTCATACGCCTTATAAAACCCGACTTAGATAATTTCGATCCACGCATTTGGATAGTCGCCGTCAGTATAGTGCTGGGAACACTTGTGATATTAGCCATTGGACTCTGTATTGTGCTCTCTAAGGAGTGCTATCAATCAACGCAAATGGGTACAGCAAATTCACCAACGGCAATAACAATAACAAAATCCAAATCATAATTGACACTAGCAACAGCAAACACAGCCAAATTAACGTTCGATGAATTATGATTTGGATATTAAATCATGTTGTTGTTATTGTTGCCAGAAATTTAGCCGTGAAACAATACGCAAAGATACCAAATAAATGCAACTGCAACATTAACTACAAAATGCTGATGCTGATGCTGTTGCTAATGCAACTTATTGTAGTGCACAAGACTAACTAACTATTGTTGTTGTCATTGCATTATCATATAGCCAGTATTGTAAATGCTCAAGATACACACAAATCGAATGCTTTTTAATGGGCCCAATACGCATAACAGTTTTTTTTACAAATTCAAGCAATATTTAGTGTGAATAGTGCCCATTAAAAACGTTTTCTTTTATGCATATTGGTTTTATTTGCCCGCTGTTTTTTTTGTTGTTCGTTTTTTTGTTTTTTATTTACATGATATGCATATATCATTTTGTTGTCGTTGTTGTTGGTGTTGATATATAATTTTAAGTTACGTGTTTAACAACGTTCGTCTGATGCTAATTAACCAAAAATTAAGTGAAAAATCAAATAAGAACGTTGCAGTCGGAAACAGCCGACTAAGCACTACTCTGATACCATTGTAATAATACGTAGACAAAAAGCCCCTGAGGTGGATTGTGGATTGGGCTAAGTGCTTACACAGTCTTGGTCAGTCCTGTTCAGGAAATTGATTTGCCAATAGTAAATGAGCAGGGAATGACAAAAAAAGATGAATAATAAACCCTTATTAATCTATGGGTATCAGAGTATAAACATACAATAAGACCCATTTGCTTTTTAAACGCATATATACATGTAAATATATTTTTGCTTACATATTAAATATCGTCGTGGACTATTTGCTGTCACCAGTTATAGTAAACATCTGTGGCTGCAAAGCACATCCGCTTATCAAAGTCTTTGTCGATTGTAATAAGATGGCAAAGAATCCGTGTCTCCAGTTTTTTGGATGTCTTAAGCCATGTGCTTCGTTCACTTTTTTTAGGTTTGGATAATCTCATATATAGTCGATTACCATTTTGATACACCTATGTAAATGGCAAATTACTGACACATCTGACTTTATCGAATATTTGATGTTAAGTACGATCAATATAGGCTTCTTATTTTCTCAGAATTTCAAAGTTTGTATTGTTTGTTCTTCTATACCTTTAAAATGTTGGCTATAAAGATAGACAAACTTTGTTGTACCATATGGCAACATGGCTGAAGAAAGCAAACTTCCAAACTTAGTACGTCCTGTTGACAATTTAGTAGTATACAATTTTGACATTATCTTAGCAAAATATGCAAATTTAAGACATCGTCAAGTTTAATAAGATTTAATATAATTTGTAGGGTTTTTCACATTATCAGATAGGATAAAGTGCATATATAATAACATATATAGACTTATTTTTCAAATTCCATTCGTAAGATATTCCTATTTTATCAATCTATATAATTGTTAGGTACAACTGTGATAGGTGGCACACTTTTAATTCGCACTTAGTAATCATAAGTAGAACTGTACTATGCACAAAACCAATAGTGGAATAGTATTTTAAAGGATATTAAACAAAAAAAAAAAGAAGAAATGTAACAGCTTTAAGTGGTGACCAAAAGCAAATGAACAAGTAAATTATAAATTCTTTGAAAATGAAGAATAAATACCTATGGGAAACTTGTCAGCTTGTGATAAGATCGGTGATATGATTTATGCTTTCCTGCTTTGTTGCTGTCGTTTCCTTGTTCATGTTAAAATGAATTTGAATGTGTAATAATTATGTACTATTGCTAAATGTTAGATAAACGCTTTATTGATGTTGTAATCTAAATGTAATCAGTTATAAACTATGTATACATAAGAAGTAATTTAATTCCATTTTATGTGCTTTTATTCTGGCACGCATATTTAATGTTTCAAATCCTTATAATGTTAATGAAAGAACAAAAATACATTTACCCGAATATTCTATAGTCTCGTATTATTTTGAGTTATGTGCTTATTGTTAGATACATTGTATACATATTGTATATGTGCTTGTAATCTTACACACACACACACACACACACACACATCCACATCCACAAGAGCAGACAAATACACAAAATGAGTATACGCAGCATTAGCCGCTCATCAATTAATGAGTGCGCCTATCTGTCACTGTGCATAGATTGTTCTAAGGCTGTAAATAATGTGGCCTTCCCGACTCACACCTTCACACAAATACTCTTACGCACTCTCACTCAATTAACAAACATGTATTAAACAACTTAACAAAATAATGAATCATAAAGGTAATGTAATTGATGTCAAATTAATTCTAATGCAATTTTTTTTGTTCTACTATTTGTCTATTTATCTAATTTCTTTTCGATTTCTCTATCTTTATCTCTATCTCTCTCTTTCTCTCTCTCTCTCTCTCTCTCTCTCTGTCTCTCTCTCTATCTCTCTCTCAATCTGTCTGTTGTATACTTCTACGCTCAATTTAATCGAAATCTATTGTCCCTGTGTGCGGCCCTTAGAACTTCAAGATGGTTGGGACAGCATTGAGCTTATACCGAATATAATACTTAATCCTGGTTTCAGTGAATCCGACGGAGCCAAGAGCGTGCCGCCATTTACGCGCACCGTCATCTTTGGCCACAATGGACAACAATACAATGATGATGATTACGATGAGGATGATGATTACGATGAGGACGTGGAGCCGACAATGGAAAAATTGAAGCGTAAAGTTTCCGTGTTTTTTACAGGTCCCACCATTAAACGTATTTGAAAGTACAAAGTCAAATTTTATGGCTACACATATACAGATCTATTTAGGTTGTTGATTGTGCTACGGTTTAACCCATATACACATATGTTTGTACAATACTATGTAGAGCTTATAATTTGTGCTATAGGCCAATAATTGTTTGATTAGGTTTCATTTGCCAAAACACAAGATTTTATATACTACTAAACGCTATTTGAGGTTCGCATTAAAAACGCTTTGGGCAAATCGCATTCAAATATATATTTAGTTATTGTTACTATAAGCTTTTGTAAACGATTAGACTTTCTACTTTAAAGTGAGCTTCAAGAAGAACTGAAACTTTAAAATATGGAAACAAATCCCTGGCTAGTTTTGCTAATTTGAAATTTCGATCGATTTTCCATCGTAGATAAGCTCACTTTTGTAGATAACCCAGATTACAAATGCTTCATCAAAGTTGACTAAAAACGTTAGCAAACAGTATATCTGACATTAGTTTTCGAAAGAAGTGTTAAACATTTCGAGCTCATATTTTGGTCAGGTTAGAGACGACACACACACTCACACACATACATATTAACATGTGTATTTTACATAATAAAATTACAAATATATTGCTGTGATACAAATTCAATTGAAGGACATTGTAAGGATATATTAATATGTACTCGTAAATAGCAAAATCAAATCGAATCAAATCATACACACACAAGCCTTTATCTATTTTAATTAAGTAGCTAATTATTGTTATTTCAAAAGAGCCTTCATCAGAAATTTGCTGAAGAACATTCCCTTTTAGAATATCCAAAGAAATGTAGAAAACCTTGGAAAGTATTGGTTAGTTAGCAATTCCAGTGAAAATAGCAGCAACAACAAAAAGAAGAAGAAAAGAAAACGAAATTTAAATTGCTGCTCAAAGCTGCAGTCTCCAGTTTACAATTATGTGTTTTTATATCCCTAAACAAATAATCAAAAACGAAAAATCACAAAAATTAAAACAAAACAAACAACTGTGAATGAATTTTATAGTTAAGCAAATATTTTGCACTGTAGCGCGCACCAAAACATACTTATACATACATATATACATATGTGCATACTTTGTTATTGAATACATAATATAATGTAAAAGTTATGATTTGAATACCTATGATTATTAAGAACAAGTTTTTTAAAGTTTTTGAAATGGCGATGCCTTGTGCTTTAGTTTTAATTAAGGGCTACATAATTTACAGGAAAAACCCCAATAACTCAAATATGATATATATACATATACATATATACAATATACATATTTACTGAGTAGCTTAATAAGCAATTGCTTCCATTCACACACACACACACACACACCAAAAACCCAACCAAGATTAAAGAAAAAGAAAACAATAATTAAATTGTTATGATATGACTTGTAGAGTCATGTTCAGTTTAATACCCACAAAATAAACCAAATGGGATTTTCAACTAGCACAAAACTGAAATATATTACTCTTGATTGTATAAATAATATGTATAATGTTCATATATTTTAATATACAAACTTATTTATATTATGTAAAGTAAGAAAGACTGTAGCTAACTGTTAAGACACTTGGCCTGATTGCTATGCTTTTACATACTATACTATTGTTTTTTATTTCATATTACGGTATTCCAGCTTCACTGCTCGCCTTACAGTCAAACTTGAATGTTAAACAAAGAAAGAAGCCAAAACAAAAAATCATGCTGACTCAGTCTAAACTTCGAAATGCACACTTAACGCACATATTTCATTTATGGGAGACCCTAATACATATAAATAGTGCATAGAAACGCGCTTAAGCCTTCAACTGCGTATAAGTAGTGCATTGCTTCAAGTTTATCGTTCTGATTACGCAAAATTTTCAACCGCTTCTCTCTGGAGAAGCCAGTGCTCCAATAGTATACAAGATCTGTGTATATATAGCGTAATTGTGTACATACAAACAGCCGCGCTCTGAGTTTAGAATCTAGATAACTTCAAAGCTCTTATGCTTTTTGTAAACAGTGAAAAATGTAAAAAAAAAAATAAAAAAAAAAAACTATTGTTAAAAGGAAATGGAAAATACTAAGAACAACAACACACATATACACACACACACACACACACACACACCCACATACACTAGAACAAATGAAATAAAATTAAGTTTACATTAAGTAAACCAACGAAAAGTGTTTATTTACTTCATTTTAACAAGAGCAAGAACCATCAAATAGATAAACAAAAAATTGAATTGCATTTTTAAGTGTTAAATTTTATTTCAGTAGCTTTTCAATAATTTATACTCTCGGAGGTCATCATTCTCATTTTAGCAGGGACCAAATGCATACATATACATACATAAATATTAACACCCAACGGATGTCTGTTTTTGTCTGGCTTATTTGTAATATGTAAAAAGCTTAGTTTAAACTTAACGCGCGAAATGAGTGAAGCACCTAAAGCTTCGAAACTCGCGAATTATATAGTCAAATCAATAGCTAAACTTAACTTAAACCGTACACGCAAATATAATGGAAGGGGAATGCATTCCAAATAAAATCTGAATATAACAGAACATAAGTCGTACGCGTCTTAAATGCAAGGCAATGTATGTAAATAATTACATACACATGTAGATAACATATACACACATTTACATATGTGTGTTTATGTTCTGTTAAAACATATTTTATATTTTTTAATAACTTGTTTAGTTTTAGCTGGTTTTTGGTGTCAACATTTCATTTAGAGGGTATCTGTGTACGCCTATTCACCCACTACTAAACACTAATACAGTTAATTATACTTTTAAAATATACTAGTCACATTTGCCTTGTAGCCCATAGTTACATTTGGTTGGGCCTATTGTCTGTCTCACATGGACATTTCGGGCATTTTGTTGTGCTTCAAATTGATCTGCACACTTTGGGAGAACATCTTAATGATGCCATAGTTTTCGTTGGCATAAACCTTCAAAAAGCTGGGCACATTCTTGTTCAGGAGCTCGTGGCAAAATTGCGGATATTTGCGAAAGGCTGGCTGCTTATCATCCCAAATGGACAAGATGTCGCAGTCATCCCTGAAAAAACAAAAGCCAAGTGTCAATTGAAAATCTTTAGCTACTAGGTGGCAATAAACTTACTGCACTTCGTTGCTGCACTCGTCCAGAGATATGATTAAGTATTGGATTTTCAGTTGTGTGCATTGATTGTAAATTTCCGATGATTGCTGGCGACTGTACACCGAGTAGACATGCTCCGTTCGTTCACTATGAAGTGGGTTTTTAATTAGAGATAACGGCTACCACTTTTAAATGTATATTACGTGGTTAAGACTTACGCCATTTGACGCATTTCGAGATGCGCATGATTGACTATCGGTCGTTTGGTGGTCAGGTGCACGGTGCCAATTATCTCTACAGGCCCTGCAAATACTGCATCGCGTTCTGTGTTTAACTTGATCCACTCAAGCATGCCTTCCAGATCATCTGACGGTTGGGCGTGGCGTGTGGGAAAATACTCCTCACGTATGTTCTGCAAAGTGCAAAGTATGTATGGATTGCATATAGAGTGTGTACAGTACTGTGTTCAAGAGTTTTCACTTACAACCATGCCCGGATCAAACATGCTTAGCATGAAGACGGCCAGAGAGACAGACCAAAAGATATTGCGTTGTCGATGGTACCAAATCTTTGAGCATACCGTGGGCGCTATAACACAGCCCTGAGTGAAGCTGAGAAAGAAGAGCTTGCGCACGGTCAGGCCAATTAGTGTGAAGACAATCATCTGCATGAAACTGTACATGTAATGCAGATTTAATATCTGACCATTGGCCGTGGGCATCACAGAATCGCGACGCGTATGTCGTCGTTTGCCGTTAGTCGCCTCCTTGCTTGGCGCCTTGGTGGACGGTAACGTTTCATCCACTTCTGGTTCGGTTGTGTCTGAAGTTGCCTTTTCCGTTTCCGTTTTCGTTGCCGTTTCGATTTCGATTTCGGTTTCTATTTCCGTATCAGTTTCAATTGCAGTTTGCGTCTTCATTTCAGTTGCCACTGGAGCCGTGTCTTTGAGATTTGGTTCGCTGGCTTGTTCGCGTTCCTTGCGCTGTTTGTCACTATTGCGATGTATCTGAGCCTTGAGGCGCTTAATATCCTGCATAAAGTCGTCGCGCGCCGCCGGCTGCTCCTGTTGCATTTTGGCCTTTTCGCGCTTATAGCGGTCATAGTTGTGATCGCAGCTTTCTAGCATTGCGAAGCACTGCTGCAAATGCTGTTCGGTTTGCTTGTTGGACATATCGCTCATGGATACATGGTGCTCTTCGAGAAAATCCTCTAGCACATAGTTACGAGCGCGCTCGCGTTGCTCCTGATTAGCCGCTGATGGAACATTACTTTTGCGCCATTTGCGAAAGAACATGGCCAGCATCACGACTCCATACATGCAATATGGCTTCACAATTAATGTCTTCACCAGCTGCCATAGTTCCGACCAGGCGACACGTGCATAGAGCGGATTACATGCTGACAGATTGGTTACAAAGTTCACCTTTGCCTGCAGCATCCAGTGCGCCCACAGGTCACAATAGTGCATATACGTGTTGTCCTGCCAGTTGAGCAGACCGGACTTACTCAGCATATCCACAAGCTTACCCTGCATACTGCAGGCAAACAGTAGCGCTAGCAATATTAACTTAAACGAGAAATAGTCGCCTTGCAGCAGATCGTTCGTACAGCGCCGATTGCGTAATTGCCGAACAACCGTAATCAGGAACAAGCTAAGTGCAACGCTCAGTTGCCAGGTGAAGAGCAGCTGGCTGTTGCCATGCGAGAGCACAAAGGCCAGGCAATTGCCCAGCAGGTGTGACAGTGAGTAATCCAATGCGAATGAATTTGCCAGACCCGCTGGCATCGAGCCGATGTTCCACGAAGTCATTACAATTAGAATTTGTGTTGTGAATATAAAGTTGGAGAATTGCCACGAGAGTAGCGCACACGCCGTAAACATCGCCATCACGAATATCTATATGGAATTTCATATCATTCTACAGAAACACTTGTGTATTTTTTGCCACGAATCTCACTTACCATAAAGACGCGCGAGGAGTGTTTCTGACGGTGCAGTACACGGCCAATGCATATACACAAATAAAACATCTGCAGAAATATAAATGGAAATGCGAAATTTTCACGCGCCATTGGACGTTCATAGATCTTGGCTGCAAAGCTGTGGAACATCAGATAGGAGATGACGCCGTAGATGCCACCAAACACATTTTCGCTTAGCAGCGTCCCATACAGATAGAGCACAAGCAACGTGACGCCACCCATTAGCCAGACGAACTCAAAGTAGAACTCCATGGGCTGTAGGCTCGGATTAAAGCCGGCGCGGACAACGTGAAAGAAGTAGCTGCAGGAATGTATATATATATTTTATATATATAAATTAAATGTATATATATTAAATATGAGCAGTAGCCTGATCCAACGACTAAGGCATTGTGCATCTATGTAAATCTGTATACATAAATACATATAAGCATTTGCAGAAATCAGTTGTAAGTCTTCAGAATAAAGAAAAAGAAATTGCTAAAAAAAATTGCAAGGTCGATTAGGTCAGCTGATCCGAAATAGTATTGGCTTAAATCACTTGCATGCATTAATGTATTCTGCTGGTTTGTTCTACTGTTGATGTAAATGATATTCTGGGAAATTTAGCAAATACATGTGTCAAAGAGAAATATTTAAGAAAAACGCCACCGAAACAAATTAAATGCGATTAGAAAACAAATTGTTTTCAATATTAATTATCTGAATTTATGTTCAATGCTAAACATATTCTAGATTTTGGACGTGGTGGACTTTTCTTTGGATATTGGCTCGGATTAAATGTGACTTGAGCTTGAAGTTATACATACATAATACAATATTAAAAATATAGTTTACATATGTGCAAAATATACTCACGCAGTTACCAGTTCGGGCAGCACATAGAAACGCTGCAGCACATTGACGCTGTGCGGATATTCAATGTCGGTGACATTCTTTAGCTGCTCGTAGCCATGCCAGAAGGTTGGACCGTCGGTCAGCTTCTTGTAGAATGTGTAATAAAGGGCATCTTCGCGGCGCAACATCGATTCGCTCTCCAATTGGTTGAGATGCCGTATGTTGGTTCGCGTCTCGAAGATGACGCGCACATGGTGCATGTACAGGAAAAAGAAACCCGAGCCTGACATGCCAGACGTACATGCACATTTATTATTTTTGGGGCGGCCGGCGATTATCGTTAAACTACTTACCAATTAGCGCGTGCGATAATATGACGTACAAGTTGGGCTCGCGCATTGCTAAGCGTTTGTGATGGCGTGTGTTGATTAGAGGGTTCTTGTACTCATTATTTATTTGCCTACAGGTTGATAAAACTAGTCCAGTCTTTGCCGATATTGATGCAGCTTTACCCCGTAAACAAATGAACTTGCCACAGCTGATTTCTTCGTTCCATATAGGTAAATCAGCTGTTTTACAATTTTAGAGCAGGTGACTTTTTAAATGCGAACCAGCTGTGTATCGATTTGCTACTTGAACGCCTCTGTGTTTTATTTTATCGAATATAAATTTATTCGGTAAATTAATATTGGTCAATATGCACACAATATTAACATGTAAATCCGTATTTGATTTGCTTATTTAAAAGATACTCATAATCTGAGTTTACAAAGTGCCAATTTTACTGGCCGCAATTATCGATTACAACTATCGCATAGGTGAAATATCGATATAAATACACTGCATAGCATGCATGTTAGATGAAGTCTTTGTTTTTTAAATCGCAGTCACACTGCGCCTTATGAAAGTTTAAAGCATTCCAACGCGCATTTTGTTAAAAGACGATTCCTTTGCCGACTGCACAGAATGGACCGCTACGCAGTTAGCTCTCTGGTTGGACAAGGCTCCTTTGGCTGTGTATACAAGGCACAAAGGCGGGCTGATGACAAAATTGTAGCCATTAAAGTCATCTCAAAGGTAAGTTCCATGACAAGGTGGCCTGCGACATGCAACAGTTAATTCAGTATCTTATTAATTGCAGCGAGGACGCTCGAATCGTGAATTAAAGAATCTGCGCCGCGAGTGTGATATTCAGGCTCGCCTTAAAAATCCGCATGTCATTGAAATGGTTGAATCCTTCGAATCAAAATTTGATTTGTTTGTGGTCACAGAGTTTGCGCTAATGGACTTACATCGATATTTGTCCTTCAACGGTGCAATGCCCGAGGAGGATGCGCAGCGTGTTGTCTGTCATTTGGTATCGGCGCTCTATTATCTGCACTCAAATCGCATATTGCATCGGGATCTGAAGCCCCAAAATGTGCTGCTGGACAAGAATATGCACGCAAAGCTGTGTGACTTTGGGCTGGCACGCAACATGACAATGGGCACACATGTGCTGACCTCCATTAAAGGCACACCACTATATATGGCACCGGAACTGCTGGCTGAGCAGCCGTATGATCATCAGGCAGACATGTGGTCACTGGGGTGCATTGCATATGAGAGTATGGCGGCACAGCCGCCGTTCTGTGCTACCTCCATTCTGCATTTGGTGAAGCTGATCAAGCACGAGGAAGTGAAATGGCCAAGCACGTTGAGCAGCGAGTGCCGTTCTTTTTTGCAGGGCTTGCTCGAGAAGGATCCTAGTATGCGAATCTCGTGGACGCAGTTACTGTGTCATCCCTTTGTAGAGGGTAAGCTCTACATACCCGAGGTGCAAGCCGCAAAAAGTTCGCCTTTTATCAATCCACAATTGACCAAGGACACTAAAAAGCCACAGTCACATACGAGGTGCGTTCACAAATCTGTAAGCCTTAAGCCCCACTAATGCCGCTGCTGCTTATTTACAGGCACATTGGCGCCGATATGGTTGATGTTTTGGCTGCGCTAAAGCTGAGCGATGTGGCCAACGAAAACTTGAGCACATCGCGTGACAGTATTAATGCCATTGCTCCAAGCGACATTGAGCAGTTAGAAACCGATATGGAGGATAATGTGCAGCAGATGATTGTGCCATTTGCTGATGTATCGTACAGGCAAATGCCTATCCCAACTGCTGTTACTCCTGCACCAGCTGGTGGTGGTGGTGGTGCAGTGCCAATAATTAATTCACATACCTGCTTTGTTAGCGGAAACTCGAATATGATACTCAATCATTTTAATGATAATTTTGCTATGGAAGCGCCTGTCGCAAGTGCAACAAAATCGATGAAGTCCAAGTTGAAGATGGCGCTCAACATAAAACAGTCGCGTAGCAAGGATCTCGAGAAGCGCAAGCTCAGCCAAAACTTGGATAATTTTTCACTGCGCCTCGGTCAAAGCATTGACGCAGAGGTTAGGCGTAAAACAACAGAGATGCTCACACAGCAGTCACAACAATCTCTGCATCAACAGCAGCAGCTGCATCTGCAAGAGAAAAAGTCGCAACAGCTCAAGCAATCAATGCATTCCACCAACGATGATAAATTGAGTAGCGAGTAAGTAATTTGTTTTAAATACCGCCAAATAATATTAACAGACGACTTTTACTAGTAATTCGCCCCCTTGTCTGTTACCCGGCTGGGACAGCTGCGATGAATCTCAGAGTCCACCCATCGAGAATGACGAGTGGTTGGCATTTTTGCATCGCTCCATACAGGAGCTGCTGGATGGCGAATTCGATTCGCTGCGGCAACACAATTTGGTGAGCATCATTGTGGCCCCGCTGCGGAACTCTAAGGCCATACCCAAGGTGCTACGGAGTGTGGCGCAGCTGTTATCGTTACCATTTGTGCTGGCCGAACAGCATTTGGTGACGGACGCCATCAAGAGTGTTTACATTGATGTTAAGCTTGTGCCCAATCTGATGTACGCCTGCAAGCTACTCCTCTCGCAACGCCAGCTTACAGACTCGGCTGCTTCACTGCCAGCCGCAACTGGCGTCTCGCTGAGTCGAACGCTGCGTAGTGTCTCCGACTTGAGTGCCGAGGAGATGAGCACCGCCTGCAGTCTATACGAGTTGGTCTGTCACCTGGTGCATCAGCAGCAGCCGTTTCTCAGTCAGTTTTGCGATGCAGTCGCGATACTGGCCGTCAACGATATGTTTATTAATTTTCTTACACATGGTGAGCAAACGATACAGATAACAGAGTGGAGAGTGGATTTATATCGTTTCTATGCATATTTTTCAGACTGGAAAGATAGCAGCGCGGTGCGTCTGGCATGCTGCATGCTGGCTCTGTTCTGCTGCGTTTTGCGTGAGCTACCCGAGAATGCAGAGCTGGTCGAGAAGATTGTTTTTGATCCTCGGCTGCGCCTGGCCCTTCTACTGCAGAGTCGCCACCAGCTGTTGCGTCAGCGCGCCTGCCAAATGCTTTTGCTACTGGCACGCTTTAGCCTTCGTGGCGTTCAGTATATCTGGAATGAGGAGCTAAAAGGAGCGTTGCAGGCGCTGGCCGAGCAGCAGACGAATCAATCACTGCGAATGGAAGCCGCCCAGACGCTTGAAGAGCTTAGTCAGTTTAGTTTCTTTGTTGCCTAAGCAACTTCTTGAATTTTATTACTAAATGTGCTTGTGCTTGTGTATTTGCTTGTACTTGTTCAATAAACTATAATCCGTGTTTAGCCAAACAGACCCAGCAGGTTACTTTGGAAGTAGTCGAGCAGCTCGTCCAGATAGTTACCAATGCCATCAAAGCCTAACAGGAAGTTTCCATTGCAGTCCTGCTGGTACATCTCGTTCAGCTTTGAAATGTCCTTTTCGGACAAACCGCGTCGCTGGCCAAGTGTGGCATATGGATCCTAATGAATATAGATAGTATGCATTAGCATCATAGATTTATGTATAAAATATAATATGCTTTAAAGAAAATCTCTGATTTTATCTAGTTATCTGGTTTACAATTAACTCTGCAGCTTCCCACCTCATATATGATCTGATCATAATCATATATATATATATATATGTATATCTGTATATTTCAAATGAGTTTATCGTATTGCACATTTCATGAGAAACATATCAGATAAATACAAGAACATTAAACGAATTAAGTTGACACTTAAAAATAATATTTTAATAAAAATTTGCAATTTGATAAAAGGCGGAAAATATTAAATTATAAATTTATAAGGAAGTTTAAGTGCCGATATGGTCTTATTACAACGATCAGCATATATTATCATATATATATGGTAATTCTATATATATATATATATATGTATATATGATATTATATGGTAATTCGATCCGGACTGCAACAAATAGACGAATTCAGCCAAGATCGCAACATGATATATGAAAAAATTTTATGCTTACAAATTGTCCGATAAACAGACGAACTTTTTTTTTTTGGCAAGGGGCGCTCAAATCATAATTAATAAAACTGCTTACATTTACAACAAGCTTATGTATCTTTGTACAAAATATTGTGTCTTAATTACAAACACATATATTTTAATATATTTACCAATAAGAAGTTATCCTTAGAAACTACATAAATTTGTATATATGTTTTTTTTTTATTTTGTGTGTCTTCTGAAGGAAATCAAAATTGATTCATTGAACTCGTTTCATTTCAAAATCAAATTAGAAAGGAGTGTAATACAAGTGCATGTTTGTATTGATGATTAACTATATATATAATTATATATAAACATATGTACATCAGATACATTATTAAATGCGTTAAACTTCTAGTGACAAATTTCTAGAACTCAGTTTTGAAAGAATCGGGTGTCGTAAATTTTTGGCAATAAAAATAAAATATTAGGCAGCATAAAAAGAATTGATGAATTTATGATTTAGCTTACCAGTGGCTCAATGGTGGCCTGGCCATTCTTGCTGAATGCCCGGGAGCTGTAGTGCATAACGCTTTGATAGTCGTACTCCACACCAAAGTTGGTGATATGTGTGCGTGCGTATTTGTTGAAATTGTGTGCATGGCCATCCAAGATGTTCTCCCAGTTGATCTTCACGTACTCGTCGCGCTCCGTGGCACTCTGCTGATGGTAGAAGCCCAGCGCGTGCAACAGCTCATGGACAACAACGCCGTGAGTGACGCACTTGGGCGTGTTGAGATTGAGAATTTGGCCGCCTTGGCGCCGGCCAACGCTCGACCAGCAGCCGGAATAGTTGCCCTTGATGAGGAGCCAGTGCTTGTCGCCCTCCTCATACGGCCGGAAGCGTATGCAGGAGCGTTCGTGGTACTCCTTGAATGCCATCAGTATGACCATCGTCTGATTGGTCGCTGTGCCAGTTTGCTTTTGAATATTCAAATTATCGCATACATAGTACTTGGTGTGGCTACTCACTGAAGTCCTTTGGATCAATGTAGAATGGCACGGCAGCATCTGGCCATGTCTGGCGCTCGTTCAGCAGCCCATTGCGCAGCAGCTCACGATGCAACATGATGTCACCCTCGAAGAGACCGCAATGCTCCCAAATGTTGCTTTCGCTCTCATCTGTCCAATAATCGAATGCAGCAGCTGTAAATAACACTCAATTACTATCATAATCAATTCTACACAGTCAGAGTGTTTACTGTTGTATCGTCGCAACATTTGCATGTTGGCGCCCCAGCGCGGCGGGGGCGGCACAGCTGGCTCAAAGCGTCCCATGCCGGCAGCTAGCCAAGGTCCCATGACCATGCCCAGGGCCACTGTTAACCCGTGTACAATAAGCGCACTTCTCGCCATTGTCTTGGCAAAAGAAACGCCTGCGCGATCGCCCCAACGCTTTTATATGTATTTGGCCAAAGTACGCAGCTGGTGCGACGGCCATAGAGTTGGAGATGGAGGCGCGACAAAGCGACAATTGAAAGTACTTGTGTACCTGAGCAATTGGTGCGACGACGACAATCGACATCGCCTACGCCGCTGGATTTGTGCATAACGGATTTATTCTACTCTAACACATTAGATTCTGCCTTGATTCACATTGTTATTTGACCATAATTGCAACAACTTAACATTAAACTACAATTAATTATCAAATACATATTAAACTAAATATGTATATTATAATTCAATATATGTTTTCAACTATATATGTTTATTATAATACATGGTATTGATTTTACATAAAACATTATTCGTTTCTGTTGTTCGAAGTAACAGTAATTTGCTTAGAGTTGTCATATTTTTTATATTCTGTTGTCGTCTTTGTTTAAGTTCACTTGAAATTTCTATTTATTTAAATGAAATATTGTATTTCAATTTTTAAGCTTCAGAAAGAGGTATTGCGTAAATGTTTTATTCAAGTGAATATATTCATATATTTGAGTGTAGGTAAAAATTAATCAAAACATAAAAAAATAAAAAACAAAGAGAGTAGGGTATTTGAGATGCAATGTAAGGGTACACACACAAATTGCTTTTGTTTCTTCAAGTAATTGGCTTTGTGCTCTCTCTTTCAGTGCTCGCTGCGTATTTAAATTCCCTCGTCTTTTACGTCTTTCGATTCCATATTTAACTGGGATACTGGGTTATCAGCGGCAACATTGCACGCATATGAAAATAGCACAGTCACCAGTAGATTTTGAGATGGGCGCGTGTCTCATTTCCTTTCGTGACACGGCCTCTTGAAACCCGAAAACCGCAAAGCTGTAAATTAAAATATCAAAAAATTGCACTTAAGAATGTCATATAAATATTGGAAACAAAGGGAAAAACTATTCCGCACTGTTAATATCACTTCAATATTTATTTATGATTAGTAGGGCTTTATTTTCGGTGATATTTGTGACACGTAAATGTGTAAAAATTACTCACGCGTTCACTACAAGTATGAATACTGTCAGAATATGGCCGATGGCAACATGCAAGTTGTATGTGATTGGGAAAGTGGCATGCAACATATGCGGCCACGTACAGTGGGGGTCTCAGGTCGATAAACTTTTCAAAAATCACAATTTTGATGAAAGTGAATAAATGCATATAATAGAACATCGCTTATAGAAACAGGTAAACTAATTCATTGATCGCTGTTTTCTTTGTCTCTATCATGTTAATTACTGAACAAAACTGGACAATAAATAATGTTCTATTGTTTTATATTTATTAAGTTGTTTCTAACTTCCAAATCTGAGCTATTTCGACACTTTTTCCAACTGTTGTGGATTGTAACTGAAAAAAAAACGTCAAACAATTTATATTTCAACTTATTACAATTTTGTAGTGACATATGAAGGAGACGTCTACGTTGTTTGAAAATAAACTGTAAACGTTATCAATTTACTAACTCTTTTTTTGAAACTGGGCATATATCCGTCTATTTGGTTTGGTCACTCAAAGCACGGCGTCCGACCGGATAAGACTAGTATCTTATATAGCTTACATAGGAACAATAGGTCGAAAGATGGAGTTTAAGTTGTTGGAGCGAGATACGTGTAGACAAACATGTCACCCTTTCTGACACAATATAACTACAGAAATGTGAAATATTCAGATCACAGCCAGTCGTCAATCAGAAAAAATATAAATACATATTTTTTAATAACCTACCAAAAACAATAATCTTTCGAACTTCGGTGTTTAGTTTGATTATTAAAAAGTTAAAAATTTATATAATTCATGTATATTATATATTGTAGAATTCATTTAAAAGCTTTGGAATTTTTCTGTCATAAATTGCGGAAATTAGTTCCTCAGGAGATTTGATTTTGAGAAGAAACAAGTCAGAATGCGCTACGGTGCGACGTATGCATACTTATAACAACATATGTAAATTGACTACCTCGATTATGGTATTAAGTTCCATTTTTTTTTTTGCTCCGCCGTTTGGCAACTATTAGACAATTGAGTTAAGTTGTCTGCGCCCAACATATTCAATTATGGCTTAAATAATGGTTTGATTATATTTGCTGAACGCTCCCATATCAAATATCAAATTGTGGGTCTAATTTAATTTAACATTTATAATTAATACATTTTAATTTATATTTATTTATTATGATTCATATGTATATCTTTATATTGGCATGAAAATATTCCCATACTTCAAAATTTGACCTCGTCTTCTCTGCCACTTCTAGTTTGCATTATTTTTAAATGTATTTGTGTAGATATGTAATAGTTGTAAGGATATTTATTTGTCTAACCTTAGGTTATTGCAGTTTTGACTGATGTTAATATAGGGTATACAGCTAAGCAGTCAAATATTAAATTGTTGTGTGAACAATTTGAGATTATTTTCAGCTGCCGTGCTGGCTTTAACGTGCTCACGTCGACAGGCGATGTTGTGAAAGCCTAATCAAAATCAAGCAGCGACAGTGAATGGGCGATCAAAAAGTTCTTTGAACCTGTATGTATCTGTATTTGCCAGATGTCGATTGATTGCCGCTCTGATTGGTGCAGGTGTCCGTTTGGCCAGTGCTGAACTTGATTGCTGGAATGCTCTTGGTCTTGGTTGGCTACCTTCTTCGATTGAGCAATCACTGCAAGAGGCAGTCCAATCGACTGTGGCAAAAGTGAACACTCGCCACAAACAAGTTCTCCCTTTCTCTGACCCAGACCCGCACAGCACTTTGAGCAGTAGGTCAGTGTAGACGAAACCCAAATATGTAGGTCGCCAAAGTACGGACACACTATGTAAGTGTGCTAGCTCGAACCGATGACCGAACCCGTACCCGTACCCGTACCCATACCCATACCCGAAAGCAAGCCAGAAAACGCCCACCAGTTGGCGCAGTGACCCCGACCATAGCGGTGCATTGACCTCATACTGGAAGCAAACTTATAGTTCAGCAGCTGTAGTCTTGGAATATGCTCATGAATTAACATGCTATTTAAGTACATCATTACAATAGTGTTTGGCTCGTTGTTAGGTATGTTCTGAAGATGTCATAAGTCTGCTTTTGAATGAAATTATGTATACGTTTTGATTGCTAACCAACTTACTTGGCCCATTGCGTTTCCAACATAGAGGTAACAGCGTTTTTGAGTTAAGATCCCTTCATCTTAGCAATGTCCGAAATTTTTCTTATTCTTTGATACCGAAGGTATCATGGTATCATGCTATCTTTCCGTCTGTCAACTTGGAGATTGAGACTTGAAACTTGGAACACATACGTCCACTAGGGGGTTAGGAAATCGATAAAACCGATCATTGCAAATCGATAAAGCCACAATTTTACAGTCACCAAAATTTGGCTTGTAGGTTGCAGATGCCCTTTAAAGATCAGCATATGCCACGCCCACCTCCGTCGTCCCTAAACATTTTAGTGTTTTACCTGAGTTTTCAATAAATTAATATGAAATCAAGAAAGAGCGGGTATCTTAGACACACCAAAGATTATAAACCCTTGTAGACCCAAGTCAACCTGCCAAAGGTCTGGAGTTCGAAATACATTTTATATGAATTATGAGATTTTAGTCTTACAACTTGCGACGAACTCTATTCCTACATCTGTGTACTTATATTGTATCATGAATTTCTCTGGATATTTCGATGGATGAACTCTTATACCGATTGTTTTAGAACTATTTGACACAGTAGACCTATGATTTTTTATTCAAATTTGTGAAAGATAATAACAAGTATATTTTGGGAGATTGGTCTGGATATCTTGATTAAAATTTTGTCTGTTCAATCTATTCTATTTATCCGATTTGATCGGTACTATCTGCAGCAAAAGGCCGGATATATGCCAAGTAAAATCCGCTTAAGAAATGAGAGAAGTTTTGGTTAAAAACAGAAATAAGACAGACAGCCTTGCCTGGTCTTGCATGCTTGCTGCTGATCAACAATATATATATTGTATGGTTGGGAGACGTCAAATCATAATTGCCTCTATACCCTTATAGAAATGTTTTTCCCAATGTGTAACATTTGGATATGTGATGATAGGTAAAGTCTTAGGTACTTTCTTGACTAGAGCATTCTAATTTGCTTTTTTGTATTTATATTATAATCGGCCTTCGTGATCATTTGGGGCAGCAGTTGCGCGAGTGTGTGCTAGAAACATCAGGTTGTCAGTTGTGTGCCGCAGCTGTTGCAGCACTTTCACTGCAGCGGGCAACAAGAAAATTGCACAAAAATCTAAGCCAAAATGCTGTGATTTTGAGAACATTTTGGTCATGGCAACTGGAATTGCCCGTACAGCGGATGCATTAAGAGGCCTGCGGCAGCAGCAGCAGCAGCACATCAACCGCCACCTCCACCTCCACCAACACCAACACCACCACCAACAACAACAGCAGCAGTAGCATAACTCATTTGATGTATTATCTGAGATGTACTTGATCTTTGTCGAAAACTTGACACACATTTTTCGGTCAGCGACTGGCGGCAACGACTTCCAGCTACAACAACAACGCCAACATCTAGCTCCAGCTTTTAGCCAAAGTCAAGCTGCGGAAAATTCGAGGGAAATCGTACACTCAGAAAAAAATATTAGAGTCCAATTGCTGTTTACTTCAGAGTCTGCGTAGCTCAATTCGTAGCCACTCTACTCGCGGACGAAGGGTCTCTCGGGTTCGAGTTTCAGAATGAAAATGCAAATCCTGGTTTTAATGTTAGAATTTTAGTTCTGATAAGATGGTGAGCAAAAGTTGGCGCTAAAAGTATGACGAGTTTCTAAAATTCAGAGCGAATTTTTTCTGAGTGTTGATGCTGCGACTGCCACTACCACTGGCATCACCCCTTCCATTCAAATGCATTTTTCAATTTGAGAAAGTTTCGCGGCCAAAGATTGCAAATTTCAGACAAGCTTAGCAGCGGGTAAACGTTGCCTAACCTGAAGTCGAGTATTTTCTTTCAATCGGAAATCACTTCCCAAGGCATCGAGAACATTTCGAACACTGTGCAACAAAATCATCATTAAGCAACGAGGGCGAGTAAATCAAGCGTAAGTTATCAATAAATTCGGAGCCCTAAAGAACACAGACTTCACTTTTATTGCACAAAATATCATATATAATTTATAAATATTTTATTAAATGTTGAAAAAGAATTTGATAATTAAAAATTGTTGTTGAAAGTTTTAGGATAACTGCTATTTAAAACTTGCATATATATATTTTTTCAAGATTGTTAGGTATATATATGAAAACTATTCACAACTATTGACAACTTATTTTAATAGCACAAGTATTTTAAGCCTACGCAACACAAACGACTTTCAGAGCGCACTTTTTTTAAATATATATTTGGAAATAGTTTATGTTCTGATAGATAGTTACTTAGATAAATAAATAAAAAGTTTGATAGTTTTCCAGGCACTCCAGCTCGGAAATTTGAAAGTGATCTTTTACACTTGGAAATTATCAAAACTCTAAATATAAGTGTGTGCCAGATTGGGTATGGAAAAAAATGGAGGCCTATATTATAATAGGCTTATTAGGCTATACACTTACTGGACACGGCTGATACACGGTGTAGTCAAGATGCGATTCGAAATATTGCAATGAATAACAAATGTTTGCAGCTTATTGATGATTTGTATGGCTACTGGCTCAGATTTCTCCACTTCCTTTTAGCGTCAACAACGGACCAAAAAACAGCAACAACAACAACAGCAACTATAATAATAATAACAACAACAAAGCGCATCGTTGGCTGACACAAAACTGTCATCAACATATCAGCAATCGCTGAAGCCTTTCAGCGAATGTCAAGTGTAACAGCAACAACAACAGCGGCAGCTGCCACAGCAACAGCAATGGCAAATTTAATCACTGCACAAAAAAAAGTCCATAAATAGTTAAAATAAATTAAGCTCAAAATGAAAATATAATTTTGTTGATTTTTTTATTTTTTATTGTCCAGAAATGTGCGCGAAAACAATTTATCATGAGTTTCGCCCGTCCGGAAAGTAAGTTGTTAAATGGCGATGCATTTCACTGTTACGACACCAAATGCAAAGTACAACAACAGCAGCAAACATCAAGAGCGGCAGCAGCAGCCGCAGCAGCCGCAGCAGCAGCTGCAGCGACAGCAACATGTGCTTAAATGAAATCAACAGCTAGCAAATTAATCAAAACACAAATCCTAAAGCGAATGCCGTGGCAAAAAAACCAGTTGAAGCAGTTTCCTTCCGGAATCAATTATTTTTCACTTTGCTGTTTTTGTTTCACGTTCATGGTCACAAATTTGCGAATAAAAGCCAAATAGCAACAGCACATGCAACATTTGCAACAACACCATGGAGTCACTGTGTCAGTAGTGGATGCAGCACTAGCAGCAGCGCAGCTGGAGTTGCCGTCGCCGTCGTCGTTGTTGTCGTCGTCCATGACTGACTGCATGACTATGTGGTGGCAATGATTTGCAATCATCTTGTTGTTGTTTGCTGCTGGATGCTGGTATTTTTTGTGCGCCTTCTGCAATTTTACCCATTATTATTATTTTTTTTATTGTTTTGGGTTTTGTTCAGTTTGTTTATGTTTGGAATTGCTGTTGTTGCTGCTGCTGTATGGAGTTGCTTCCCAGTTTTTTGCCGTTTTTGCTCAAGCGACATTTGGCTGCCTGGTGACTGGTCGTCTGGCTTGTCTGACAGGTAGACTTTTTCCAAGAAATTTCTACCGTCAATTTAACATTAGTTTAATTGGGGAAATTCATTTTTTTTTTGTAGCTGTTGTACGCATTTGGCGAAAGTATGTTGGTGGCACTCGCTGTGGCATATAGGCCACAAATCACAAATGGAATAACTATAAAAATAAGTTTAAGCACACACCATAATAAGTGTATCAATACACATAGAATTTTTGATTAATTTAATTTATAATAATTTTAGCACTGAAACTAATTTTGCCACTCCTCTTTGCCTATTTAAATCCAAAAATACAATTTTTGGGAAGCTATAAAGGCTTGCAGATGGTTTTCTAATTTTGTCGTGCGCAACGTCACCAAACCCTGTTCAGAAAATATGAGTTTTTATGCTAACAACTTTATTGCCTAAAAAGATTTGAAGGCCAACATTTTTAATAACAATTTTTATTATGTCCTTAATATTCTGAAACTCAATTATCAACATTGAACTACTATATCAAAGGAATTCTATAGGAACAGTTGGCCAGTTTATCAAATGAATAACTAAATGTATATCTGAGCAGTTGGACACCGGAAAATACCCTGTATTTTCGCCTGAGTGCTGGGATCAATCAAAGTGATAAATATAAATATGAACATATGATCAAATATTATAAAATACGATTCATTTGTATATGTACAATTCGTTGTATGCATAAGAATAAATATGAACTTAATTTTCGTACAACAATTTAAAAATTGTGGTGTTTTTAGATTTTATCTCTTTGAATTTCTTTGAAATTCGTTGTTCAAGTTCTAAACTATACATATTGTATTTAAAAACTAATCTATTTCGATGAGATTACTAGATTTGTAATGAAAAAAACAATTAAAAATCGTTAAAATAAGTCAAAGTAATCAGATATGTTAACCTTTTCAGGACAGAATTTATTTTGGGTGTCTAAAGTATTATTTGAAGTCGCATTATTCTAACCATGACTACAAGCGATGCAAATAATGAAATAAATTTAAGTGCGATGACTTAAAAACATTATTAGGTAATATTATCCTTAGAATAGCTAAAAATAAACCGTTAAAATAATTAATAATAAGACCAACAGAAAAGCCCCACAATGTGGTTTTGTCGTGGGACGAGAGATTTTTCCTATGGGCGAGTCAAAACTTCGATATGCCTGTTGGAACATTGAAAGAAGACGCTTATTCAACTTTTCAATTTTAAATATTTAGCGTTCCTAATTAGATTCATATTCACGAAAGTCTGTTTTCCATTCCCTTGTTGAATGTTTACAGAAAGCAGTAATGGTAGTGATGAAAATTCTTTAGATTGTGCATAAAATGATGAAGCGAAATGCATGTGTGCCATATTCTGGCGCATTTCCGGAATTTTCACTGTCACAAGCCGCAAATACGAAAGACTTAGGCAACGAACTTGCTAGAAAACTTGCAACAATTTGCAAGCTGAGCGAAAGTTATCTTCCACTTGATTGATTACCAACTTTCTACTCCTACGGATATTATAATATCTGCAATTTCAAATGATTCTGAGCGGCACAGACAGTCAGTCAGAGCAAAAGAGAAAGAGCAACAGAGACAGAGACAGAGAGAAAGAGAGAGAGAGAGAGAGAGAGAGAGAGAGAGAGGCGAGAGAGAGAGAGCGAGCGAAAGAGAGAGGGGCATGGACATGTTATTAAATCAGCTGAAATGTTGCAGAGCGAAAGCAGAACATTTGAATTTACACACAAAGTGAAGGCAGCAGCAAAGAGTTGCTTGATGGCCCCCTCTTGCCCCTCTTACCAAATGTTAATGAACTTTGTATGCATAAATTACAAATACACCAGCAACAACAACAAAGACTCTGCAACATCCGTGTTGTGATGTTGTTGTTGCTGCTGCTGTTGCAGTCTCAAGCAGTTTTGCATATGGCAAAGTTTTCTTTTTTATTGCTGCCGCTGCTGCTGTGCCAAATCTCTGAAAATGTAGGACACGAGGGGCGCTCGCTGATATTGAGGCGGATGTCGTTTTGGCTTCTGCTTCCTCATACATCTTGCCTATGCAACACACAAATCTTTGGTGCCGACTGTGACTCTGACGCTGATGCTGAGTATAAGCTGTGTGTGTTTCGGATATTTGGTGTTTAGCTGTGTGTTTGCTGTGTGTCCCACTTTTGTTGCCATCTTTTTGGCATTTTGGCAACTCACATCGCGCATACGCCGCGTGGGACTCGCGACCTGCCGATCAGCTGTTCGGGTCTTCAAGCTCTTACTCTTAGCCTGCTCTTTACTTACTGTCTCAATTTGAATACTTCTCGCTCTCGCTCTCGCTCTCGCTCTAACTATCTCTCTCACTCTTGCACTCGCTCTCGCATACTCTCTTAGCGTTGCTTGCTGATGATATCGCTCCAGCTGAGCATTGAGCACTTTTCAGCTATTTTGTCTCAAACATGTTTGAGCTGGTTGCAAGTTGCTGCTCTTATCACTTGTGATTAGCGTCCGCTGCAAACTCTGGCCATTCGCCAGGGCGTCGTCACATTTAAGAGACGTGCGCGCAGCACGCAACTCGCAGCACGCAGCTGCAACGCAGGCAATTTCAAAAGCTGCCTTTGATAAAAAAATAAGCCCCACACATTTGTCAAATTTATGCCACATCTAGTGCAGTTTGCAGCAGTTTCAGCTGCCAGGATATTAACCATTTTTGGCCAGCTTTGATGTTATTGCAGCTTTTGTCACAACAGCACCGACAACAGCAACAACAAAAATAACAACAATGTTGAGCTACTACCGCTGCTGATTTTGGTGTTGTTATTGCTAATGTCGCTGTTATTGCTGTTACTCTTGTTGTTGCTGCTGTTGCTGCTGTTGCCGCTGTTGCCGCTGTCGGTTGCTGCGCCGTCGTCGGCGTCATCGCTGCTGTCTTCTAGTTGTTCGCCGTTGCGAGTTCAATGACATTTCACCTACTTGTATTCAAATCCGAATAAAAAATATATAACATGAATGAAATTCTGCTGCTACGGTTTTGCTGCCGATAGTCACTACGCGGCTTTAGGTTCTATTCAATACTTTTACTTTCAGGACCTTTTGCCAAGTGTGGTTTAAGCTCGGAGTTTCCTATTATAGCTATAAAAAATCCTTTAGGCTGTTAAGAAAATCATTTAAGAAACATCAAACTTTCTAAAGTGTGAGAAAAGATGTTAAAATTAAATATAAAAAAAAAACGACAGCTTGTAAACTGTTGTTGTTGTTGCTGCTGCTGTTGCCCGCAGAATCTGCAGCAGCAAAAAGAAATTTTACGGCCTATTTGGACTGTGCTGAGTTGCCGTTGTTGTTGCTGCCGCTAAGGGCCCGTCTACGATTCTGGGCTGGCACTTAAAGTCAAATGGTAATGATGTCGGTGATGATGATGATGATGATGATGATGACGATGATGGTGGCGATGATGATGGCGATGATAATGGCGATGGTGATACTACAACCAAACCATCGTATCAGAGTGTTGCTTCTTAGGTTTTTTTTGAGTTGCTTTTGAGGGCAATTAAAAAGTTGTCGAGCGGCGTCGCTGGCGTTGCTTTTGCGTTGCTTTTCTGATTGCCGGTCTGTTTGTCTGTCTGTCTGTCTGTCTGTCTGTCTCTCTTTCTGTCTGTCTGTATGTCTGTTTGTTTGTCTGTTTGTCTGTTTGTTTGTTGGCGGTTGTCGGTTGTCTTTTGGCTGTTTGCTTGTTGTATTACGGTTGTTTGGTCAAATTTACCGTTGCCTTCTTGGCCAGCGCCAACTTTTGACTAATTTGTAATATGTAAGGGCCTATGGTCAGGGCTTTCTTTAAAACCGATCTCTACACAATTATTACTAGGGTGTAGCCCTGCGGCAAGTTGGCGTTACTATTTGCAGCTATTTGCTTTAGCCTTGCAGAGGGTATTATAATTAATGTTAATTATGTTTAACATATGCTGCTCATTGATCGGTTTTTAAACCTAAACCTAAACCTAAACCTAAACCTGGTGTTAGTTTTCTCTCCCTTGTTCCTTTCGTCAATGATTTTCTTTGTGTCTGTGAGTGCCAGCTGTGTCAGTTGTGTGTGCAGGGCGATAGCATGACCTACCTTCACTCGATTTTTAAGCTAATCCACAACAGTCTGAAACTCGCAGCAATATAATCAAATTTTTAGTTTTAAATTACAAAATAAATCGTACGAATCGAAAATTAACAAAAACTCCTTTTGATTTGAGATTTGATAACAAAGAATAAACATACAAGTAAAATAATTACCATTCTAGAAAATTGCATTAGGAAATTAAAAATGTGATAAACAATGGCTTATCTAATAATAAATGAAATATATTATATATTATAATATGATATTATATATAATATATATACAACGTAACTCAGTTATAATTTTTGCAGAATGATTATGTTTAAACAATCGCTTATAATAACTATTGATTCTTTTAGGCTTTTCTTTATTTTGCAGAGCAATAAAATTCGGCTATTGCTAAGCAATCCAAAATGACTTCTGCTGCTGTTGTCGTTGCTGTTGTTGTTGTTGTTGTTGTTATTTCTGCTGATGTCAAGCACATTCATATTTTACAACTTTCGGAGATGCTTTCACTTCCATACCAACAATTTGGCACCAGCTGCTGCTGCTGTTGCTGCTACTGCTGCTTATATAGCCCATCAGCATCTTCCGTATGCATCCAGCTTCAGCAACTACGGATAACGATAACTAATTGCATTTGCATGCTGCACTTGTAACTGCAACTGTTGCCACTCCATCGATTTTAAATGCGACAATTGATGGATAGTTATGTGCTACTATTATCGTTTAGTTTAACGTTTATAATTGGAACATCGATCAACCTAATGAACGGCTATACAAGATTCGACAGAGAACCACAAATCACATCGATTGAACTATTGCATTAACTTAACACTCAAATCAGGAAAAAAAATCAAATACAAAAAGAACCAATTGGTATGATCAGTTTGCTTTGTAAATTTTCCTACCAAGTACTATATCAATTAATATTGATAAAATTATAAAAAAAAAATGTACATGCATATCTATCTTTATATGTACATATGTTGCTGTGGTGCTGTATCTGTGTGGCAATAAAGAAAAAAATACAAGAAAACAGAGGCAAAACCGAAGCAAAAGCAAAAGCAACAACGTGAATATTATCATTAGCATAAATAATGGTGAAAAATTAAACATACACAGCGACGCAGCACTTGAGCGCTTGTGTATGGTTTGTGCTTCTGTCCGTGTCTGCGTCTGTGTGTGTGTGTGTGTGTGTGTGTGTGGGGCTTGTGTCTCTGTGTGTTTACAACACACATTTCAAAAGTCGGTGACTGTGGCACTGAGTTAGTAGTGCGTTAAGTCAACGAACGCTGCCGCGCAGACGCTAACTGCGGCCGCAATGGCAGCGGCAACAGCAATAGCAGCAGCGGCGGCAGCAGCAACATCAACGGCAACGGCGGCAACAGCAACATGAACAGCAGCAGCGACGTCGACGCTAGCGCCAGCAGCATTGCCTGTCTCTCTCTGTATGTTGGCTTCTGCTGGTACTGCTGCTGTTGCTGTTGCTGCTGCTGCTGCTGCGGCCACGTTTGCATGGCATCGGCATCGGCATCGATGGTCGCTGACGATGACGGCGGAGTCGATGTCGATGTCATCGTAATGCAAACGTAAACGCACTTACAATTTGGCGTTTTGGTTGCTTTCACAAACGTTGCACGTTGTGTGTTGCTTGTTGCTGTTGTTGCTGCTGCTGCTGCTGCTGCTGCTGTCGACGCGGCCGTTGCTGCCGGCATCGCCGCTAAAGTTGGCTTTTGGGTTTTTGGTTTTGTTTACTTTTTATATTTCTTTTTTTTTTTTTTTTTTGGCAAATGGACAAGTTTATTGAACTTTTCACAGTTCTCAGGTCTCAGCTCTCAGCTGGTAGATCGCTGGGTCCGTCATCATCGTTGGAGTTGCCGATGTCGTCCATAGAGCGCCTCAGTCGCTGCTGGAGAGGCACGCACCGGTCGCCAAGAGACTTTCTCCGCAATCGTCATCAATTTATCAATTCGTTTATCTTTAGCTACTTTGGTCCAACACTATCAACCAACCCATTATAGTCATATGGTAATATCGCAAAAAAATTTGTATGTTTAAGGTTCGTTTAATTACACGTAGGCCGAATTGTAATTTTCTCCTAAATTGTACTCTGAACTACTTTGCTTCTATTTAAACTTGAGTTGTAGGCAGCTAAACCCCCCGTCCCCTTACTTAAAATATTAACAATCGGAGTAGTGTATACCCTTACATTTCTATGTTTGTTTTACCCACATAACAATAACAAGTTACTTTTTATTGAAGTTAATATTGATCACAATGGATTTCCAATTGAGCAGCTGGTTTGCTAGTTTGACTGAGCAGGTCATTCCGATCAAGAATACAAACACTAGTTTAACCCCTCTTCAAGGGTAAATGTATTTATTTAGTAAGAGTGAAAATCTATAGCTGCATCTCATTAAATAAAAACACTCGAAATTCATGAACACACAGACACAGACACAGACACATTGTACACACACGGATCTTTTAAATTGCTTTTTTTGCTGGCTAAAAAACAGCATACAAAACTTATGAATAACAATTATGGATAATATAGGAGAGTGTTCATCAGTATGTTAATTACTTGCACACTACTTGCTGTGTGTACCATTTTGACTAACTTTAAGTGCATACTTAAATAAAGAAAAACAGCAACAACAATGTCCTTGGCTGTACGCACGAGACCGACAAGAAAAGACTTGCAAGAATTGTAGAGTTAATGCGAACACGAAACGAAAGTCGCCCGACCGATTTGCAACACGATCGATAATTAACAAAATTAAAGCAGGCGATAAATAAACAAATGTTTTTAATTTCACTGGTAAACCCAAGCGGACCGGGTATTTTTTTGTTTTTAATTTATATTTAATATTTTGTTGTTGCTGTAATTTTCTTTTGTGTCTGGTTTTCCTGTCCGTTGATCGCTGTTGTCCATGTTTGCTGGCAGTGCTTATCAACAAGCATGAATGCGATTTCAAGTACGAGGGCCCATAAAGTACGAGTATTAAAAAAAGTTGGTCAAGCCAACTCTTGTTTGCGCAGCACCGACAAATATTGAATTTGCGCAGTGGCGTCTGGGTAATTGGAGAGCTCACTGCAGTGATAAGTTTCAGTGAGCAGGGCTCTGGGTGGGAAACGCTTATGCTGCCCCAGTGGGTGTCCCACGTGACCGAAAGCGGGGCATTTAAGTTGGTGGGAAAGCAAAGACCTGTAGGATTTTACAGAACACGAGAAGTGCAATTCGCATTCGTACTAAGACTCAACTCAATAAAAATCACAAACTGACACACCCATATTCGTTTGTGTTCTCAGCTTACAGTAGGCACGTTGTTGGCCACGCTACAGTAGAACTTCCAGTTTGCTGCTGACAATGCGATAAGTGAGTCTGATAAACAACTAACGAATCGAGGAGCACTCGTAGACATCGTGTCGGAGCGTTCACGTATTCATTCATTATACCTTCAGTAGCATAGTATATTGGTTCTGTGCAATGTCCGTCATGCTGTCTGTCCGCCTGTCCGTCTGTATGAACGCAACTTTTTTCGACACCCTTTGAGATAGAGTCTTGAAACTTGGAACACATACAAATTGTAAACAATAACAATCTACAATTTATAAGCTAGAAACCAAACTTGAATCTATATATATATCTAATATAGTGCTAGTGACACTCTTCAACACCCCCAAAAACGTTGAAAGCCTATATATCCCGTAATTTTAGCGCTATAGTTAGGAAATTTGGATCGAGCTACAACATTTTTCTTGGCCACACCCACTCCAGTCCCGAATATTCACAAAATCCTATATCTACCGCAATTTGAAAAGCAAACTTGGACTTGTTGTTTGCCACCTGTTGTCAGTTGGTATTATTTATGATATCAAAGTATTTCGCAGTTGCAGTCGCAGTTTTATTTGTTCAGGTGTACAACAAATAATATAATTAAATGTAAATTGTGTGCAATTTATTTCGATGCGTTAAATTAATAAAGCTTTACTACTCTTACTACATACTACTACGTACTTAAATTTACTTAGATTTAAATATATATACAGAAATAATGAGCAATTTGTACATATTTTATTTTTCATTCCGAACTAGGAGCAGGCGTATTCTGCTTTCAAAAGTTGGCTGTAAATTAATATTATTGATTGTGTAAACTATTATGATAATGATACGAAAAGAACTATCTCTTCCAAAAAGTAGCTAAACATATGTTCAATATTTCAAACTCATGTGTCGGACTAATCGCATACATAAAACACTAAAAATCTGTTATTACTATTTTATTATTATAATTCCGAACACTTTACTTAGTAGATGCAGCGAAATGAAATCGACACTGAACAAATATAAATCCGTGATATTTGGAACAATTGTAATTAACCTGAAAGTTGTGTAACAATCGGATAATAAAAACTTGAGTTGCTCAATAAACTATTTCGTACTCGTACTTGTATTTTCCATACCCACATCATCTGGCCAATATACATATATGCACATATGTATATTGTGCTTAACCGATTCGATTTAAAATGAAATAAGTGCATAATTGCGTAAGACTCGGAGTTATTCATGTGCCAGAGCGGCCTGAGACATACGATCCTATTTACATAAACGCCATTCTCAGTTCGGCTCCCGGAGTCTTTGGGGCTCGGGTTTTGGGTCTCGGGTCTCTTGTGATGTTCAAGGTTCAGTTCAGTTCAGTTAAGTGTTCCGTCGGTGCTGATCGCTGGTTACGCCAGGCCTCAACTGTGATGATGACGATGACAATCGATGGCAATCAGCTGTTGGCTTTTGGCCCCAGCTATTATGTGACTAAGTGACTGACTGACAAAGTATTGGTGTCGTTACAGGTAAATAAAAAGCGCACACACTCGGATAGACAGACAGGCAGTCCGACGGACGGACGGTCGAACGGCCTGACGGCCAGGCGGCCAGGCGGCCAGAGAAACAATCAGTTGTGGAAAAAAAAAATTTCACCGCTTTTTTTTTTTAAGTTAACGAGCGCTGCACGTTCAAGGGCCTTACGTAAAACCGTTTTGGTTGTTTTTGTTTTTTTTTTTTCTTTCCTACATGAAATGAAACCAAAACGAAGAGAGTTTAGCCCTTTTGTGTGGTACGAAACAAAGTCATTGAATGCTCATGAATTCCATTTGATTGTCGCATATTGTTCAATACGGAATCCAAAAGGCCGCCAAAATATCGAATACCCAATATCTAATATCAAATCAAAAGCGCACGCGAACGCGAACGCCCCCAAAACTTGGGCGCAGACCCCAGAAACAGTCGCAGTCGAAGATCAACGTCCGCACTGTATTTAAGCAAATCGAAATTAAGTTATAGTTGAGCGATCGATTTAAAATTCAGTATTTTCCATGTTTTGCATAATAAAATTGCCTATCAAAAGGCAAGAAAAAAATTAATGTAACTGGCGCTCGAATGCGGCTGCGCCATCTGTTCACTTTTTTTTTCGTTTTTTTTTTATTATTATTTTTTTACGATCATTTTGGGCAGATATTGTGACATGATTTTAGGGTCGCCTACAGCGGTGCCACTTTGAGCAATATTTCTGCTTTGCATAAGTAGAAATTTTTTGTTCGATTTTGATTTTATATTGATTTTTGTTTGCATTTCGTTGGCATTGCGGCCATTAAATTTATTTATTTTCATTTTTCAATTCGAAACTGGTTAAATCCAATGCGTTCAAGTGTTTGCTGTTGTTTGCCGTCTTTGGCTTGGTTTGGCGCTGTTCGGTGTCAACATTCATAATTTATCATCCGAATGCGTTTGTAATGTGGATAGATTAAGCGTTTTTAATTTTTTTGGTGATTTTTTTTTTCTGCATGTGTTTTTTGTTGTTTTATTTTGGGATTTGTTTTAATTTTGGTTGTGGGCCCACAAGCTTATTATTATTTATTTATTAATTTTTTTGTTGGTTCCAATGCGTTCGCGCGTGTGCTTGAGGCTTTGCACTTTCTCCAATTAAAATTAAATTAAATAATCGCTTTTGTCTCTGGTTTTTGAATATGTACGTATACTTAATAATTTGACGATATGCATATGCATGTGCAAAACATGAAAGACACAACATACAAGAAACTTAGACAGTTCCCCTGAAAGGAAGGCCGGCTAACGTTAAAAGTAAGCCAAGTCAATATAATACCATATCGACATTTGGAGTTGAACAAAGAATCTTCCTTGGCCACCCGAATATATTCGATTAGATCATGCGACATGCAAAAGAATTCTCTTTATACTCTATGTACAAATTTAAGTTTTTGTATCGCTTAGTAAGTGTATTAAATATTTAGTAGGTGTTTTAGTATAAATTTATATATTTTTAATTATTTGGAGAAACTTACAGCAAATCTGTACCAACATAATTACAAAAACAAATTTTATATATAAATATATATATAAAGCCAAAATGCGATGCACCTTTTTAAATAACATTAAACTTTCGATAGGAGATCCAACAATTTAAGCGTTTAAAATTTAGCAAGCATTTCTTAAAAATTATTCTGGGATATACTATTTAATTGAAAGTTGATTAAATGCGAAACATTTGGGTTTAATATATGAGTGAAATCGGTGTATGCATGTAGATAAATCTTGACGGATATAATAACATTTTTTTACGATACACCAAACTCAATAACTATCAATTTTATTGGTTTTGGTTAACAGGATGTGCAATAGGCAATCAGATAAGGGATTAACCTTATTAAGAAGCGGTTGCCAAGAGAGAGAGAGAGAGAGAGAGAGAGAGAGAGAGAGAGAGAGAGCGAGAGAGAGACTATATGAAAAAGAAAGCAAAAACCTAAGTTGAGGATCGCACTCCATAAGTATGTATGAATGTAAGTAAGCATATAGGGTTTGGCAAATGGGTCAAGCGGCATTTTGATTTATGATTTCCTGAGTTACGGCAATAATCTTCACATTTGCCGTTGCTTTCGGTTGTGTGTCCATTATGTATATTACCTGCGACTCTGGAAGGTGACTTGTTTCTTTTTTTTTTTTTTTTTTTAATTTTAAGTCATCACCTGAAGCTTTGGCTATACCGAGATGCTAGGGACGCGTCTTTATTGTTCTCAATGTGATGGCAGGAAAGTTTCCCCCAGCCAGGGCTTTTCGCTGTCCGCATGCAACCCCCATAAATTTGAGCTGGAACCCTTTCTTTGCCCCGCTGAATGCACCGCCAGTTGAGTGCCCAGCATCTTGACAGCACCCAAGCGCAGCTGAGTTGAATAAACTTTGCAAAGAGTGTAGATACAATTTAAGCGCTTGAATTATCGTTTTGAAGGCCATTTGTATAAAATGAGCTGCGAACGAGGCTAGGCATTCGCAATAGCGGAGCTGCTGGCGAGAAGGAGGAAAGGCGCTGCTGGGGGAGGCTGAATTGAACCAAGCAACGCCACCAACACCAACACCAACACCATCACCGCCACCACCGCCACTACCACTACCACTACCACTACCACTACCACTGCAACAACGTCAACGTTAACTTCAACGTTGACGCCAACGCATGAGCGTGTGAAGTCGCCGAGGTAAGCCAAGCTGGGCTCAGCTGAGGCTCAAAGTATGCAGCACAAAAGTTCAATAAACTAAAGTGTCTTTACAAAAAGAAAAAAAAAACTGGTAAAAACAACTAAGAATGCTCTAGTCGACCCAGCTCGAATTCCGAATACCCTGTTTGTTATTTTCCAAGTGCTACAAGCTTTAGCTGATTACTGTTCACTGATCACTTTTGAAACCAATAGTTGATTTTTACAAATAAATTAAAAAAAGATTTGGATTGAATATAAGTATGTTTAAATTGAGCTAAATACTTAATTTTAAATATTATATTTTTATAGAGCCATTTATTTTTATATTTATTGTTCATTGTTTCATTATTTCTGTGTGTACGGCTTAAAGGTATCTCAAATCTATAACCAACTGTTTTCGATTTAAACTCTTACTTTATATCTTATATCTTTATATCTAAAAAACCTAAATTTATTTTCCTTAAATTTGTTTCCCCCATTTAGGCCATTTTCCATAGCTTCTCTGTACTACTTCGTTGTGATCCTTGACATAAACTTCATACGGGCCCAGTACAGGAGAGCCAAACTACAAGTATAAAATGTTGTTTACAGCAAAATGTACAAAATTGATTATACCTTTTTAAGTCCTTATTATTTGTATAGGGTATGTAAAGGCGAGTGGCCCGATCGCCGGTGGTCGGCTCGGCTCGGCTTCGTTTTGCACTGTTCAACTTTGTTGGAGCCGTTTTGTAGGGGATTTTTCACATGTTGCATGAATGTTTTAGTATGTACGTATGTATGCATGTGTATGTTGATATGTGACATGCATATGTACATAGTTTTATTATTGTAGCGCTTGAGGTGTAAAGAAAAAAGCAATTCTTGCCAAGCCAGTCGGCCAGTCAGCCAGCCAGTTAGCCAGTTAGCCAGTTGGCCAGTTAGCCAGCGAATCAGCCAAGCGAGCAGCCAGAATTCATATGTGTATCTTAATCTGAATCCGGTGCGTATAAGTGATTGGCCACAGCTCTATAGCTCTGAGTCAATGCACTAGCTGGTGTCAGTTGTTGGCACTTCCTGCACAGGACGCATGCTTTGGCAGCCCCCCCTTATCTAATGCCTACTCCCATCTCCACATACATACGCGATCCATTTGATACAAATGCACAACGGCGACCATCAAACCGATAAAAAACTTTCTCGCCGGGTGAAATGGTTTATTTACCAAACAGCCAGACGACCGCATCAGCTATCAGCTATCAACTATGGCCCATCGGCCATAAGCCATAAGCCATAAGCCATAAGCCATTAGCCGATCGTCAATATGTTAGAAAGAATCTTGGATTTGTTGCCGCTGCTGCTGACATTGCCGTCGACTCGCTGCGCTCCACTGAAGGTTTCCAAACTTTAGCTTTCGTTTTTTTTGTCCAGCTGATTTTGATTCTATAAATGTGCGTGTGTGTTTGTGTGTGTGTGTGTGTGACTTTCTAAGATTGATTTACATCATTATAGTATCAATTCCAGTTCTTGTCTATACAATAGATTTGTTCTGAGCTTTTAGCTACGTATACTACAATCTTACATACAAAATATAAAATTGTAAATGGTTGAGGGACATACATCTGTATCTGGGCTGCGATTATTTGACAACGATTTCTCTTACTAAAAATTCTTTGGTGATCGATGCCATAGTTAAATGTTATCAAGGAGTAACAAGTCGATGAGGTACAAAAGCATAGAGATGAGCTAGTTTATTTAAATAATAAGCTCAATTAAGATACACTTTTAGCATTTCTATGTGCTTATCATTGCTGCTTCTGGAAATTAAAATAACAGAAATTATCCCAGTAGAGTCTAACTAACTGAAGATATAGGAGGTGTAAGTAAAGTTTAAATAACTATAAAGCAATTTCCTAACTTTTTATGGTATTTCTTTATTATAGTAAAATATATAATTACCAAAAAAAAAAACTACAGTGCATACATAATATTTAGAAAATCGTTCGCATGCTCCTCAGAATGCTAGTTTTTATCTCTTAGTAAAGTAAAAAGAAGTCAGCGGAGTTCAATGGCATTGCTTACATATTGAAATCACATAAGCGAAAGACCTACTAAAAAGTGAAGAAGCGAGAGTTTGCCTATGACGTTTCATTTGGGCCAATGTAAGAGGTGGCTATGGTTTTTTTTTTAGTTTTTTTTATTTTTATTAAGGTTGCCCCACCAGCTGTGAGCTTGACAGCAGCTGATGCTGCCTTTGAAGCAACAGCAGCGCAGACCCAGCGGCTTCCAAATGGTCAACGTTCTCCACGCTGTCTCTGCTATAGATTGGCAAATGTGTTGGTGCTGCTGCTGCTGCTGCTGCTGCGGCAACGACTGTGACGGTGACAGCGACAGCGACTGCGACGGCGACTGTGACGGCGGCAGAGACATCGCCAGCGTCTTGGCTTAAAGCCAGCGACGAGTTCGTTGACCGTTGAGTTTTTGAAGTTTATTGCTGCGCTTGGTGGCTTCGCCAGTTGGCCGCTTGGCCGCTTTCAATATGCCAAATATGCAACCAGGAACAACAAGCATTTAGCAGCAACGCTAATGCCAACAATAGCAACGGCAACGGCAACAGCAACGGCAACAGCTACAACAGCAACGGCAGCTCTCTCAATGTATGTGGTAGAAAACGTGAGTTTTGAATGCTGACCGATCAGCTGTTCTGAGCCCTGCTTCTGCTTCTGTTTTGTGTCTATCTTCATCTTTAGTATTGTATTAGTTACAAGCATTTGTCGTATCTGTGGTCAACTTGTTAATACGCGATATGACAACACTTACATATTATCAATTGGCAAATCAAGTGTGTGTGAGCCCGTTTTTATTTTTAGAGATTTTGATATTTTTGGCACGCTTCCGGTGCGACGTCGATGACCTTTTCCGCCCACCTCCATCCGAGCTGGCCAGGGCCAATGAAATGCCAATTTTTTTTGTTGTATTTGTGTGTATATTTTTTTTTATTTTGCTTTTATTTTTAAATTTTTTTTTTTAATTTGTATGCATTGTTGTTATTGCTACTGCCTGGGGTTGACAACCTTTTATGTCTCTCAGATCAGCTGTTTAACCTGACTTTGCTGTTGCTGCTGCTGGTTATTGTTGCGGTCTCGGCTTATTATATAATGTAGATACAATTTATTTGTTTTTTTTTTTTTTTTGTTTTAAGCTTATTGACTGTACTATTGAAAATTTGATCAGATGCTGCTGTTGGTACTGACGCTGCTGCTGCTGCTGCTGCTGCTGCGTTGAAGAGGAAAGTTTTTGACCCTCGACGACCGGCCGGCCGTCGCGGCAGCGATCAGTCTGCTGACTGGCCCAACTGCTGGATCACCCGCCCGCTCGCCGAACGTGAAAGTTACTAAAAATAAATATATGAACAAAAGCAGCGACAACTACAACAACAAAAACAGCAATAACAACAACATGAGATATGTATTAACAGCAGCAACATCTCCAGTCAAACAGCCAAATTCATTGAATACATATAAAGTTTATTGGCTTTTGATCCCAACGCATTATTGTTGGGGTGGGTAATGGTTTCGTGTTGTTGTTGCCGTTGCTGTTGTTGCTGTTGTTGCTGTTGTTGTTGTTGCTGTTGTTTGCGCAATACAATTCAGCGCTTGTGCTTTGACTGCTCATAATGCATACGTAACGGTATCGACAGGAAGTTGTTGTCCGTTGTCGTTGATGTTGCTGCTGCAGATGTTGTTGTTGCGACAGGAGCTAAGAGGAGTTCATTCAATGATGGCCAGGTTCCAGTTTTTTGTTGTTTTTTATAGTGTGGCAGTCGCTGGCATTTGATTTGTGTGGGATCATTGGTGTTGTTTATCGTTGGACAATTGATCTGGAGTCTCAATTCAATTTGTAGGTAAGCTTTATGCATACTTTACTCATTGAAACTATTTACAAATATTTACAAATTTATTCAGTAACAAATTGTTTGCATGCGCGTAGAACTACAGATTTCAGAATAAGCCACTCGGAATTCAATGCCAAGTTTGGTAGGCACTAGACAGACTCCTGATGAAGCTGCACACGTGGAAGGAAAATCGTTTTGAGCACATTCAAGTAAATTGATTGCAGATGAGTGGTGATACTGGCCTACAAAAGTTAATGTTCTGTAAACACTGATAATTAATTCTTGCTTGCTTTGTGTTTTTCATCATTTCGATTTTGAAAATAATTTAAAGTTTTAATTAAATCTTAGAGTTTTACTAGCATTAAATGGAAGATGCAGAAAATCACTTTAATGGCTTAATTTCTATAAGGAAGTCTCCTTTTGGAGACAGTTTAAAAAAAAGAAAGAAGAAACAAAATACATAATTGTCATAATGTTAGAGCATTTTAAAATTTAAACTGAGTGTTGATATATTTTTTGTAAATAAATTTAATATACTGTTAATAATAGAATACTCTTGAAGATAAAATACAAAACTGTTTTCCTTTATTAGCTTCATGGTTTTCAGTTAAATTGATTAAAGAAACCCATTCAAGTTTTGAAGAGTATTTTTATTGAAAATGTACACATATAAATAATCTAATTATAAATATTGCAAGCCAAATTTTAGTTAGTCCCATTAGTTAAGTGCTGTTTTTAAGTTTGTATCATAAAAGTCTTTCGTTTCTAGCGCCAGGTAACTGGCGCCGGGAGCGGTAGTTGGGAATTCCGCGGGAATGTTGATGGTGCTGCTGCTGCGGAGGTTGCTGCTGCTGCTGCTGGCGTCGTTCGTTGCCAGTCACACTAAAAGCAACAGCAACAGCAACAGCAACAACAACATCAAAAGCAACACCAACACCAACATTAAGTCTTTATGTGTTGGCTTGTGCGTGTGTGTTGCTTTCTGGTTTGGCAGCTGCTTCTTGGCACACACGCATACACACGCACACAGCAATACACAGATACAGGCATACAAGCGACGCATCGCAGTCGCCGCGCTTTTACATTTGTATATGTAGGTCTACGTCCGATTTTACTTTCACTTTTAAAGGTTTACGAACTTTTCTGTTTACAAGTCAACGCTGCTGCCGGCAGCCGTCACGCAGCAGCAGCAGCAGCAGCAGCAGCTGCGGAGACAGCGGCAGCAGAGACAGAGACAGAGACAGCGGCAGTGGCAGCGGCAGCGGAGACGCGCATTTCAAATGCTTCTCACACACTGTCAGGCAAGCAGACAGACAGACCGACAGACAGACAGACAGACAGACGAGCGGACGGATGATTTAAAGAGACACGGACAGACACGCAGACTAGAGCAGAGAGAGCTTTGAATACACAGCCGCACAGTGGGTACGATCTGAAGGTATTGGCGCTCAGCTGATTTTCGCTGCATTTGTTGCGCATGCGGACCACTGTGAATGCTCCTCGACTTTGAGGTTGAGTCATGACTGCGACGCATGCGTGAAATTTTGCTGCTGTTGCGGTTGCTCGTGTGCAGCGCATAAGGAAGTCGCGTGTGCTCAACTTCCTTGACATTGAAGCGGCAACCACACCAACACCAACAACAACAACAACAACAACAACAGCAGCAACATCGAAAACAGCGTCGTTTAAAATGTAAATGAACGGCAAGGATTTTGCGGCTGCCAAAAGCGATTGCTGTTGCCTCGGAAGTGACAGCGGCAGCAACAGCGGCAGCAGCTTTGGCAGCGATGCCAGCAACAGCAACAGCAACATGTATGTGCGACACTGCGTGTCTGTCTGTCTGTGTGTGTCTGTCTGTGTGTGTGTGCTTTTTAGTCGGTCGGTCATTGACCGTTGCAGCTGAGACGCATTGACGCCGCTGCCATGGGCATCGCCGTTGAGGCGGTTGCTGCTGCTGCTGCTGCTGCTGCTAGTGTTGTTGTTGTTGATAACGACGCTGTCGCGCTTATCCTGCGTAACTAAACTGTGCAAAAAAAAAGAAAGAAAGAAGCTAGACTGACTGATTGACAGACAAATAGAGAGAGGGACAGTGACGAAGTATGAAAGAGTAACAGAGACAGACGCACTCAGACGGAGTCTAAGAGCGAGCGGGAGAGCAACGTCATCGTTAGCTACTGCTGTTGCTGCTGTTGCTGCTGTTGCTGCTGCTGCTGCTGCTGCCGCTGCGTCGTCTACCCAACTTGTTGGACAAGTTGACGGCCTACGTGAGTGGCGCGTTATGTGCATTGAATTGGAGTTGGAGGCTTGTGCGTTTGCGCAAAAGTCAATGAACTCCGTCGTGCGACGTTGACGTCTGATCCGCTTGCAGCGCTGCTGCCGCTGCTGCTGCTGCTGCTGCTGCTGCTGCCGTGGGGGCGTCGCGTCTTGTGTGTGCAATTCACACCAACACAGCTGCATTTGGGAATGTAGGTAAGCCACTTGCCAGGCCGGGTTTGTTGTTGTTATTGTTGTGGATGGTTTTTTTTGCTGTTGCGGATGTTGTTGTTGGTTATGTGTTGCTAATGTTACTGCTGCTGTTGCTGCTGCTGCTGCTGCTGTTGTTGTTATTGTTGTTGTTTCTAACCTTTTTGCAATGCGCCGCTGCATTAAGCAATAACCTCACTGTCAACACAGCCAGCCAGTGCATTGATCTCGCTAGTGATCTGTGCATGTGTGCATGTGTGTGTGTGTGTGTGTGTGTGTGTGTGTGTGTGGGGGTTTGATTGTTTGTTTGTTTGTTTGTGTGTAAGTTGCTGTTGCATGGATCGCATGTGAGACAATGTCGTTGGCACAGTGACCGGAAAACGCATTGACTTAATGACTGACTTTTCAAAATCAATGCTGCCGCCATTAGAATGTAAAAAGCGAAAGAAAACGAGAGAGATAGAGAGAGAGAGAGAGAGAGAGAGAGGGGGATAAATGATAGAAACAGTCTATCTGCTGTTGTTGTAGCTGTGGCTTGTGTGGGCGTCGTGGGGCACTGAAGGTTTATGTATTGGCCCAAGTTGCGGTACGTTGAGCCATAGCCTACAGTTGTAGGCCAGCGGTCAACGACCGAGCATCGCCAACAGACGAAAAAGCAGCAACAGCAACATCAGCAACAACAGCAACAACAGCAACAACAGCAACAGCAGCAGCAGCAGCAACAACAGCAACAACAGCAGCAGCAGCCGCAGCAGCTTAACGTCAAGCAACCAGTTAAACGACCCACTGAACCAACTTGTCATTTGACCATGTCGCTAAGCTGCAGTTCTCAGAATTCTTCTGCCTACCTATGCTTTATTTTACATATGAAGCATATCCTGTGCTGGGGTCGAGTTTGCCACACTTTCTGGTCACACGGCATTAGCCTTTGCCATTTCATAGGCACTCAACCTACAAAACTGATTCGGCTAATTGTGTATTTGAAATATGTCACAAGACTGGGAGTGAGAGAGATATAGATGGAGGAATTAGCAAGTGGGCGGCGGGGTATTCTGCTTGGGCTGTTTCAGTTTTGGGCATTCTGAGTTTTTATATGCTCGACATGGAAATGCATTCTGCGTCGTCTCTTTGGGCAAATTGATGTCAATTATTTTGCGAAAGTAGCTGAAATATAAGAAAAGACAAAATATCAAAAATGCAACAAAATAAAAAACATTTTAATAAAACAATAATGAGAAAAGCAACGCGACACAACAGACACAGAATTCGGCATTTAATAAAGCTGCCGCCCATTGCTGTTGCCGCCCATCGCTGCTTCTGTTGTTGCTGCCGCTGCCGATGTTGGTAATGCTTATGCTGATGCTGATGCTGATGCTGATGCTGATGTTGGCGACTTTCTGTGCGATCCATTCCAACATTTCCAACTGGCCGCTCCACTCACCGCTGTCCACTTGGCAGCTGCTCTCATGCACAGTTGCCAATTTTCTACATTTCATGCCGAACGTCGTGGCTGTCGTTGTTGCAATTAAATTTGGCCTCAAAAAACGTACAGTCTGTTTGCACGTGTGTGTGTGTTGGTGTCTTTTCGTGTGTGTGTATCTGTGTGTGTGTGTGTGTGTGTGTGTGTGTGTGTGTTCAAGCGTCAATTTTGGCATAAGGTGAAAATCGCCAGCAGCTGGAAATACTGGGACCAGGGACCAGGCAGACTCTTTGTGCCTGGCACCCCACTGCTCTTACCTGTTAAATGCTTAATGTACCTGCCTGCTACTCCGCACCCGGCCCCGGGTCATCAGCAATAAATGCCCGCCGGAGGTCAGCGGTGGCAAGAATTTTTGATTTGTTGCAGAAGTTGTAGTTGCCACGAAAGCTGTCCACAAATTTGGCTCAAGCCGAAACGAGCAAACGACCAGCAGCAGCAGCAGCAGCAGCAGCTGCTTACAATTCTCGTGTTCTTGTTAACAGGGAAATTGACTAGCTTAAATAAACTTCAATTTAATTACAGCAAGATATGTGCGGATAATAAGGCTTAATCTGTGTCTGCGTTGACAAACTTGTAAACAGACTTAATAGTTCATAATTAAAAATGCTCATAGATTGCCTAACTAGTCATCAAGTATTAATCTTACATCTATTTATACCCAAATCATATAGAAAATCAAGCTTAGAACATTTCAATAACTTAGCTTTGATCATATGTCGATCATTATGCAGGTGGGATGAGACCCACATTTATTTACATACTTGCAACACTGCTGATGAAGGAATTAAATTAACTAAAATATTTGCAATTGGAAAAGTTGAATTAATACCCATTAAATATGGATTAGCTAAGCAAATGTGTCATTAATATGAAATTTGATTTAGTTTATTAAAAATAAAGAGATAAATATATAGAAGGTGATTTGACTATATACATATGTCAGTATGTACGTGTTGAGATCTTAGAGAGGAGACAAAAAATGCTGAAGGTTATTGGAACACCTCCCTCCGCTGTTCCCTAAATCCGCATTTATCTAATGAGAACATAAACAATTGTGATGAGATGGAAAGATTAAACTAAACTAAACAATGCAAGCATCACGTGTCCCATTGGTCACGTGGTCACGTGTACGTAATCACTTACATTTTCAATTAACAATACACTGGTACACTGATACAGTGATACACAGATACAGTGACACACCCACACACAATTGCATTGCAATTGCATTGGGACATTAAATACGCAATTGCATTTTGATTTTGATTAGCATGCGTCGCCATCGCTTAACCATCGCCATCGTTTGTCAATTTGATTGAAGTTGCTTTGTCAGTTTATATAATGCGAGGCCTTTGTTAACGCATCCCCCTCCTCACCCCCCTCCAATACCTAATCACAGTGATGCGTAGGCGTAATGTGTTTCCCCGTATCTCAGGGATATCAAGTGCAATCGCAACTATTTGGCCATTCGCATAAAGTAAATAAAATGTACGACCTGTGGACTGGCCAAGAATTTTCATTCATGATACTTTGCAAATTTTGCAGAATATTGTTAACTAGCATTTAAATTTTTTGTATTCACTTTAAAGCACTTTTTTTCTATTCATTTAAAAAATGAATTTGATCATATCGACATGGACAACATCAGAAGAATCTATCGTCGTAAATAAATGCTAAGCATTAAAAAAATTGAAAATCTTTACAATATTTAAAAAAATATATATTATTATTGAGCCTGAAAATGCAGGCTTAATAAATAAGTTTATATTGCACTAGAGCAAGCGTCGAATTATGTGTGAATATCTTTTGTTAGGGTATCTGCCATTCGGTCTGTCTGGCTGTGTGTTGTCTTGTGGAGCGCAACATGTTGTTATGGCTTAGTGCATTTGTTATTCAAGTGTCACATTAGAATTGAATTGAAATTTATCGATGTAATTGAGTTGTCAATCGATGACATTGTAATTGCTCAAGCGCAATTCATGTAAATAGAAATGACTGAGATGAGATTAGTACTCACACACACACACACACACACACACACACACACACACACACACGCACACACACATGTATTCAGTGGAGTCCCCGTGGTGCGTTACACAATCAAAATCAATGTTTCATTGAGCTTGTCAACTAATGCGTTCGATCCTGCTTGACATTAGCCAATGCCTAGTCCAAGGCTTCCATCGCTTCAACTAATATCAATAAATTAAAAAGATCTTTATTCCAATTATACAATCAATACGCTAAATCCAATTAACTGTAGTAGTAGTTGTTAATTGTAAAAGTGACATAGTTCATTTGCTTGTAAATGTGTTGGCCAAGTTAAGCAAATTAATCGGGCCCTTTAAGCCGTATTGGGGGACATGACCAACATTGTCAGCTTGTTTGTTGTTTGTCGCATATTTGTCAGGTTATTGCCACGGTCCGTGGTGCTTTCCGACAAGCTGGCTGACCTTCAGACATATTTCTATTGCCCTAGTAGGAAGCTGGGTCATAAATTGTAAATAGTGTAAATATGGCCTTGAATGGGGTTTGTTTTTGTAATAGCCAGTTTATCCAAGTATTTGAATTCCACTCTAGCAGTAGCACTTACATCAAAGATCAATGAACGCTTTCAATAGGAAATCGATATTGAAAACAAAATCAAATCCAGCCATGTTGTCTTTGTCAAGTTGCCTCAACCGTTTTTATTGATATATGGCGATGATTAGTTGGCATGTTATTAGCGATTAAGGCGCTCATATTTGAATCGAATTGATTAGATTTGATTCGATTTGATTTGATTTAATTCGATTCAATTGATTTCGAATCGGCATCGACATCGACAGCGGCATTAAATAGACACGATTCGTTGACCCAACCAATGCAGAACCTTGAAATTTGCATAAAACGTTGTTGCTCCACATAAGTCCGGCCCGGCTAGGTCTTTTTCTGTGGCTCTCAGCTTAAGACGACTGGCCGACTACAACAATGTTGTAGTGAAGTGTATTTGTAATTTGTTCTCTTTTTTTTATTATTATTACTATTGTCGTACATATTTCTTTTGTTTGTTCGCATTAGTAATACATGGAACCTTTACCAAGTTGGACGGCCAAATCTTTTGTTGGTAATTCGAATCGTGTATGAAATGTGCTGAATCATTGCAAAACGGGCATTACATTATGAAACAAACCAACTAGCAAAGGTGACAAGCACTAAGCCACTTCGCCGATCTGCCCAAATACCATCGAGCGTTGGTTTTGTAACAGCACCAAAACTATTACAAACAGCTCAGAGAATACGATATTTCATCTCGATCTTCAACTGGCTCTCCTTTTGCTTTTTCAGCGATACTTCTACTATTCAATTAAACAATCATCATGTTTAAGGAATTCATTGACGTCATTTTTGTTTCCATTACATTTCTGTTTCTAGATCATCCACAGTGACTTACAAACTATCTCAGCTAGAAAATTTAAGTCCAACCAAAATTGCAAAAATCTATTAATGCATCCGGATCTAGCCCCTCCCGATACTGTCAGGAAAATCAAGTATAATCTGTATAAGGTAGCACAACAGGCTAATTCTGGCCTAATCAAATGGGTTTATTTGACCTATCATTAAGTTGAAGGTATTTTTTCTGCCATTCCTAGCATATAGTCCATTTGGCTTCCCTGATTCCCTGTGTGATCGATAGACAATATTTAAAAGATCAACCTATCTATGCTGTCAATACATTTGTTGTTTGAAATGTTAATGCTACTAAACACAAGTAGAAAATTTAAAAATTGTATCAAAATATTTTTACATGATAGGACGACAAGTTTAATTGGCTTAATTAGCATTCGTAAAAATATGAACACTGCAACTATTTACGTCATTTCTACTTTTGGTCTGATTGGGTTTTTTCTTCTGGGTTTTCCCCGATCCGCGTAAAAATGTTGAACTAACTTTGGTATTTAGGAAAAAAATAAAATAAATAATATCTGGTTTATTTTTAGCTTGCAATTTGAATTTGACTGTGTTTTTTTTTTCGAATTTTTTGTATGTTTTTGTTGCATCGACATTAAATAAATTAACGAATTGACTTATTTCTTTTGATGACTTCATTGCAGAGCGAAAACGTCTCTTCCACTGTGTTATTGTGTGCCTATTGAACAGGTGTTGAAACAATGTTTACAGCTCAATTTAAATTAGAATGTTGCACCATTCATTAGACGACCAACAGCAGCATAAGCAGCAACAGCAATAACAACAACAAACAAGAACAACAACAACAACTCATATAAAAATGTCAGAACAAGTTGAGCTGGCAATTTGTCAACCGGCAACAGTAACCGGCTAGACACGCAGCCCGGTCTCCATTTTACATTCGAAATGCATTTTTTGCATACTCGCATCTCAAAAATTCAGAAAATCCAAAAAAAAAAAATCCCCGAATAAAAAACCACTCAACACAAAATTCCCGTGAGCTTTTAATTTTGGATTAAAGCCAACGAAGGTGGCAGCGGCCTGACAGGTTGGCCAACTGGCCGCAAGGGGTATTTTTTATTGGCGGGGCTGTGAGGGATGTTTACGGCAACGTCGACTGCCAGTGAGTGTGTGTCCATGTCCATGGATTCGTTCATGCGCAAGGTTTTTTGCCAGCGCAACTGCGAATTCGATTGCTGCGATTGAGGCCCGCTTCAGACCTGGCCTAGACTGCCACTGGGCCGAGTCAGGCCGGGCCCCCGCCTGCGCCCGGTGGTGCACGGCAGCAGCAAAGCTTAATTGTTAGACCCGGCCAGAGTCAGCGTTTGCTGCAGCGGGGTGCATTGATCTTAAAATGGCGCAAAAGCCGTTGAACTGCGCGCCATTGCAACGGCAACAACAATTTGCTGTTGTGCAGCTCAGCCAATGCTCGGCTTGGCTCGGCTTGGCTCGGCTCGGCTCCGCTCGGCTCGGATCGGTTCGATTCGGTTTTTTTTTTGGCTCAGACCCAGACTTGGACACAGACACAGACAGCATCAGCGCCAGCGTCAGCTTGGGACAAACCCAGGTACCTCAACACCGGGCAGAACTTTTCAGTTGCAATTTGTAAATTGCTTGATTCAAATCATATTACATACATATTACATATATATATATACCGACTAAATGTGTGTGTGTGTTTATGCTAATTTGTGCAGCAAATGCTCAGCAACTAACTAGAGATAACTTCGGGCCGGACCCGGGTTGCGGCTGCCAAGTGCATTGGCCAGCCATCGAAATCGAAATGAAATAAAAATGTGACCAAATTAAAATAGTGTGCTTTTTTTTGTTGTTTGTTTTTTGTTTGTTATTTGTTTATGTCATTTATAGCCGACGTCGCTGCGACTGCGGCTGCTACTGCTGTTGCTGCTGCTGTTGCTACTGCTGTTCTTAATCATTACAAACATCTAGTACACATACACGTTCTTGTTAGATGAGTTAAATTAATGCTCGTTTTGTCTATGAAAGATGTCAAGGTATTGTAAAATTTTGAAGTTATTTTTGTACGCTAATAGCACTCATTTTGCGCAAAAGTTGAAAGAAAAAACCCAGTAAACATTATGCAGACAAGCAGCAACAGCTACAAATGCGCAATTGCATCTCAGATATATTTGCTAATCGTTTTTCTTTATTTTTCTATGAACTTGACGCTAAATGGGGGAAGTACCACAATACCGCGTGCTGATTGAGCTTTCAAAACTAGCTTAAAACAGAGTATTGATTTTTTTTTTCATGTCAAAATTAATTTTTGAATTTCATGTCATAAGTTTTCAATATCAAAATAGATTGATATCAAAAATTGCCGTTGGGCCTTTGATATATTATTTTTACTCTTCGTTTTCTGCTCTCTTTCTTTCTCTCTCATATTTAAGCAAAGGAAAAAACTCGCTTTTAAAATATAAATAACATTTATTAACATTTATGCATATTTTATGTAAAATGTCTAAGCTTTATTAATTAATATATTAGCCAATTAAGTAAACTAAAAAAATACAAATATATGTTTGACATTTAAGAAATTATATCACACGAATTTGTTATTTAGTTTGAATATTTTTATTAATTAGGAATTTGTCAGGCTAATTCCTCTATGTTAGCAAATATTTAGAAATGGTGTAATTAAGATAAAAAATGGGTTTCTTCTCTGCTTGTTCCTTAATATGACTAATAGTTCTTCATATTATAAAAACCAGTATTTTTAATATGATATTGTAAAAGTGTATTTTAAGGAAAACATATATGGTTTATTGCCACAAATATGTAGAAAAGAAAAACATTTATTTTATAAAATCAAGCTTTTATTGAAATGGACCCCAAGTCTACTCAACAGACGTTGCTTTAAAACCATATAACCTTATAAACTTTATAATTATTTATTTAATAACCATATTAACTTCATAATAAACAAGTTAAAATCTATTATACAAATTCAGGAAAGTGACTTTCTCTTAACTATCCACAAAGTACATTTAACACTTAATAAGAACTTGTTTTATTTTGAGTATGTTTATTATAGTGACTTCTTAAATAAGACAAATAATAAATGCACACAAATTGTAATTTTCATGTCCTTATCTATGCTGAATTTGCAATTGTAAGTTGAAAAGCTTGTAATACCGTGTAAATGGGCGAACAGAGTGGCAAAATGGTAAGACAGGAAATACGAAAATTGTTCTAGAATTAAGGGTAATAAAAAATATGAATCTAAATATTAAATTAAAAAATATTAAAAGCACCAAATAATATTTAGGCAATATATAAAATGAAAGCCAATATGAATTACATCAAAGAAAATCATATAATAATTGAATATCTTCAGAACAGCAACAAACCAACAAAAAATCAGCACCATATTTAATTTGTCTGGCAAAACAATGTCTTCAAAATGTCTTTCAAAATGAATATGCTGCCGGGTAACTTTGCTAAACTATCTGAAAAGGTCGAGCAGGTACTGAGCCGTCGTAGTAATTGATACTTACATCGCACAACCTTGGACTTTGGGCGAGTGCAATGCGAATGCGAGCAAATGCGAGATGCGTTCCATTAATGGTCAAATATCTGACGCGGCATATTTGGGTAGTGACAAGCGTTTCAAAATGTGCCACAAAGCATATGTGTTAATATACTTTGGTGTGTGTGTGTGTGTGTACATAGAATATTGACAACGGCAGCGTATATAAATATATAAATATCAACAGCAAATGTGAAGCGCAGTGAGAAAATTGGGTTAAGAAATAAAACATGCAAACTACCTTGACATATTTTCCAGGCTTGTGCTTTCGAAATTATTTATATAAAAAGCAAACACACATCGATTGGCGAAGTCAAAGAATGCCCGGTGGGTGGGGTTGCAGAGGGTGGTGGGAGGTGGTAGGGGAGTTGGTCCGGCTATGCATGCCCTCCCATATCAGAAACAGTGTAGCTAGCGAGAAAGAGTTGTCGCGGGTGCTGCTACTGTTCTTATTGTTGTTGTTTTGTTTGTTGGTTGTGTGTTGTTGCTGTTGCAATTGTAATAAAAGTTGCTTTTACGAAATTTACACAAGCTCACAAGCCTTACACATATGTATGTGCAAGCACAAGCGAGTACTTACTAAAGAATGTTGAAATGATAAGGAGAACGCGCATACGCCACGTGAGCCGCACTAAGCAAAAGTCGAAGTTGCCCCCATTTTCGAACCGAAATTTTTATGCGCAATGCGCTGATTAGACATTAGAGCATTAAATAAACAAATGGGGTATGTGTGTGTGTGTGTGTGTGTGTGTGGCACGAGTTTACACACTTTTTTTGCAGCAGTTTCAAATTCTCGAAGTTTCACAATTTTTGCCACTCGCCAGCCACTGATCGCTTAGGGGCAGACAAAATGAATGGTTCAAAAATAACTCAGCACAAGCCTAATTCTGGGACTTACTCGGGTTCATGTCCTTTCCATAGGATGTTGCCCGGCCAATGATCTTGCTGGGTTGAATCTGTGGCCGATTCAAGCATGCTGAACCAGCGAGCCAATGCCAGATGGCGTAGATGCTGGTATACAATTCTTTTTGCCCGCAGGCATAGGAAGTTCATTGAGTCTCAGTCTCAGTTTGTCCCAGTCTCATTGACCGTAGAAACTTCAGTTTGATCTCGAAGCTTCAGCCTTTGCTAAGTCGCGTTGGCAACAATAAAAAGATTCGTCGGTCGGGGGTCTAAATGGCAAAGAAAAAAAGCAAAAAACCGCTAAATAGAATTTCTAAAGTATTTTTGCTCTAAGTAAAATTCTTGTCAGATTATTTAATTATAATATATTAGCTTTTTATGTGGTATACTTATCTTCATAGAAGGACCTTTGATACATAGATAACTGCTTGATAGTGCAAAGATAAATAGTTTCAAATATTAAGAGAGAGGGTGGGGGAGGGAGACTGATATCACTCCAAATTCCTGATATGCGAGAATGCTGTCAATTTCCATACCAGTTTAGCGGAATTTAGCGGCATAATGATCATTTCAAGTTAGTTACTGGTAGATGGAAGTTGCTGTTCATTGGCAGACATTATATATACATTCATGGGCTAGCGTCAGCCGGCAGGTCATTAAAAAATATAATATTGGTAAAGTCTCTCGCAAACGTTAATGCCACACAGTTGTGGCAGTAGCAATCATACAGCTGGTTACCTGTTGCCTTGCCAGTGACCAGTTGCCGTGCCTTTTTGCTGGTCCTTTGTGGCCGGGCCCGGATCCAAAGTGAGAAGTCAACGGCACGCCCCTGCCGATCGGCCCTGAACTTGTTCTGTGCTCCATTGTTGATATTCGCTGAGCCACTGAATATAAATCAGCCTGTCTCAATTTCAGTTCTTCCGCAGCTTTTCGGAAAGCTCTGCTTCAATTCGCGTACACTCAAAAAGTTTTCCTGTGCTTAGAAATAATTTCAAAATATATGAACGAAAAAAAATGATTTGAGACTTAAAATGAGAAAATGCCTTTCTAACTTAAAGACGGGAATAATATTAAGAAATCTATTTCTAAGAAGCGCATAAAGAGTGGAAATGCAAAAGACCTTCTTTTTTATTTCATATATACTTTCTTTAATTGAAAATAAATTTCTGACAAGAGTATACAAAATAGAGATACAGAACCCTTACTTAGAAAATAAATGCCTTTCCAAAATTCACAAACAAATAATGAAATCTTTTGCCTCGAGTGCCTTATAAGAGTTTAGCTGTTCAAATCAAAAACAAATAAAAAATCACACAAAAAAGGCCAGCCTTAAAGAATAGGAATTAGAAATATGCAAGCGACTTGGAGTCCAGCAATCCAACGACAGCGAGTTGTACCACAAACTGTGCCTCCTCAATGCGTGCGCATGAAAATATATGTAAATGGCATTTAACAGTTGCCGGCGATGGTTGAATTTCAAATTTGTACTTTCGTGAGCCAAGGAAGAAGCGAATCTTTTCGTTTATGCCCTAAGTGCGGGTATACATATATATACAGACATATATATATATATATATATATATATATATGTATATATATGTGTGAGTGTGTGTACATTTATATATACCAGAATGGTGTGGCCTTCAGTTGTTCCTGATGTCTGCTGTCTGTTTGTCAGTCTGCCTGCTTCGTTTTCGACGTTTTGCATTACATTTCGCTGCCGACACGTTTCGATTTCCATGGAAATGCCAGTAATTGAAGAACCTCGCTGCCGAACGGACGTTGCACAGTGCAGAACCTTTAGCCAATTTAACAGTGCCATGCAGGCGGACACTATGGATGAGAATCGTTTGGATGGATCGGAACGGATGGGCCTGATCGTGCTGGGACTCCTGCTTGGCATTATCGTTGTAATCGTGTCGCTGATTTGCCAGCGCCGGAATGCTCGTCTCTTTGGACGCACGCCACCCGGTCCGTGGGGCCTGCCCCTGTTGGGCTATTTACCGTTCCTGGACCGGCTGGCGCCGCATAAGTCACTACAGGCGCTGGCCAAACGCTATGGCGGCATCTATCAGCTGAACATGGGCCGGGTGCAAACGGTGGTGCTCTCGGATGCGACACTGGTGCGTGAGTTCCTTCGTCACGAGGAGCTGACGGCACGAGCTCCACTCTATTTAACGCATGGCATTATGGGTGGCTATGGTAAGCTACACTCAGAAAAATCCAGCAGGAAAGAAATGTCCTGGAATTTCGATTGAAGTTTCGGAAAGTGCAGAAGTAAATTTGCTGTAATTTTTTCTGAATTCAAAAAAAAAAATCAAAGGATTTGCTACTTTTTTTTACAACTATATTAATAAAAACTAGAAAATGCTTCTGAGTAGTGGAAAAAAAATCAATTAAGGGATTTTCACTTTAAGGCAGTTCTGTTTTGTAAATTTATCGAAAAAAACTTTCCGGATTTTATTGCGCTTTTCTGAACTTTGGGTAGGCTTTCATTTTCATAAAGGGAAGACCGAGAAAAAGAAGAGGACAACAGCAACTACTAACTTTATACATATTTAAATATGTATGTATGTACGCATCTCGTTGCAGGTATCATTGGAGCTGCCGGCGACATCTGGAAATACCAGAGACGACAGCTTATCGAGTGGCTCAAGGCGCTGGGCATGACGCGCAAACAGTGCGAAACGCGTGCGCAGCTGGAGCAGCGCATCAGTCGCGGCGTCAACGAATGCGTCCAGGTGAGTAGACTCTCTCTCTCTCGCTCTCTCTCGCTCTCTCTCTCTCTCTCTCTGTCTCTGTCGCTCTCTATCTCTCTCTATCTCGCGGTGTCTCTCTCGGTTCGGTTCTGGAGTCTTGAGTCTGATTAATTGGTTAACTGGCCCGCGATCAGAAAATTCCAAGAATCATGAAAGTGAAGGTCCTACGCGTCATCGTCATCGTCATCGTCATCGTTGTCTTCGTCTTCGTCTCAGTTGACGATGCTGTCTTTCGTGGACGGACGGACATTCACTTTCCGTTGTGGTCATCACTCGACGTCCGCTGTGTGTTTGCTGCTGCTGCTGCTGCTGCTGCTGCTGCTGCTGCTGCTGTTGCTGCTGCTGCTGCTGTCGACGACGACGACACATAAATTTTAAATTTGCTAATTTTGTATACCCTTGCAATTTGTATACTTTGAATTTGTCGTGTCGAGTGCAGCGCATTGAAGGCAACATCTGTTCTCCCATTAGGCATATATATTCTTGATCTGAATTTGAATTATGTGCGTTGCCTTGCTGCAGTGTGTACCTATTTCGGATTAGTTGAGAAATGAATGCTTGTGTGGGGAAGACTCGAGCAGTTCAGTTTCGTTGTACTCCGCTCTGCTAGGGTATGCAATTTTCGGCTTGAATCAGCCAGCAGTTGATTCTTGTTTTTTTCTCCTCTTCTTTTTTCTGTTGTTGTTGCTGCTTTGCTTTGCAATGTTGTCTTTCGTTTTCTGTTTTTTTTTTTTTGCTTCTTATTATTTCGGTTTTTCCCCTTTCGCTTTTGACACTTTTCACTCGGTGTTCGTTCTCACTCTCTCACCATTTCTCTCCCTCTCTCTCTCTGTCTCTCTGTGTGTGTCTCTTTCTCTCGCAGTCATTTGAGACGGAAGCAGAGCAAAACGATGTGCTGGATCCGCTGCCGGCCTTGCAGCACACGCTGGGCAACATAATCAACGATGTGGTCTTTGGCGAGACCTATGAGCGCAACGATCCCAACTGGCTGTATCTGCAGCAGCTGCAGGAGCAGGGCGTCAAGCTGATTGGCGTCTCGGGAGTGGTCAACTTCTTGCCTTGGCTGCGCTATCTGCCGGGCAATCAGCGCTGCATACGCTTTCTGCTCGATGGCAAGGTCAAGACGCATCAGCTCTATGATCGAATTGTCAATCGCTGCGACGAGCGAATGGAGAGACAGCTGGAGCAGCGACAGCAGGAGCAGCGACCACCATCGGAACCGTATAGCATATTGGAGCATTTTCTGCGCGAGCGACAGCCATATTCGCAGCTCTATTGCGATGAGCAGCTGCGTCATCTGCTGGCCGATCTCTTTGGCGCTGGTGTCGATACGGCGCTGACCACACTGCGCTGGTTCCTGCTCTATATGGCACGGGAGCAGCCCTGCCAGAAGCGACTGCATGCGGACCTGCTCAAATTGAGCCGGACACCAACGCTGGCCGAATTGGAGCCGCTGGCATATCTGCGCGCCTGCCTCTCGGAGGTGCAGCGCATCCGATCTGTAGTGCCTCTGGGCATACCGCATGGCGTCGATCAGGACATCACCATTGGCGATTATCGTTTGGCGAGCGGCAGCATGATACTCGTACTGCAGTGGGCCATACACATGAATCCGGATGCATGGCCAGAGCCGGAACAGTTCCGGCCGGAGCGTTTCCTCAGCGACGCCGGTGAGTATGTGGCACCGGCGCAGTTTATACCTTTCCAGACGGGCAGGCGCATGTGTCCGGGCGATGAGTTGGCCCGCATGATGCTAACGCTTTTCGCGGGCCGCATTCTGCGCCGCTTCCACATCCAGCTGGATGGCGATGTGAGCATGGATGGCGAGTGCGGCATTACTTTGGCGCCGGCACATTTCAAACTGCGCTTCAGCCAGCTGGAGCTGCAGCGGAATCCTCCGAAGCAGCAGAAACACGATTAGGTTTTAGTTGTGTGCATTTTCATTTATTTGCCTTCAATATTTTTTTTCTTGCATGCATTTTTTTTTTGTTTTGTTTTTTTCTTTGCTAATTAACAATTTGGCTTCTTTTTTATATAGTATATAACAAGTTCGGTATTTTTAGCGAAACAAAAAGTGTATACATAAATAATAGCCTTTGCCTACAGCAATGTTCAATTAACACATTTTCAAATTGTCTCCAATCTATCAATCAATCAATCAATCAATTAAGTGGCACATGAAGTATAAACTTTTTTTTTAATTCATTCTAATATATATTTTTATTTTATGCAATTTAGTATATATATATATATATTTTTTTTTTTTAAATATTTGCTTGTGAGTTCAAAAAAAAAAAAAAATCATAATTAAAGCGGTGTTTGTAAAAAATATCTACAATTATTACTTATGTTTGATGTTATTTTGTGATTTTTTTTTTGTATAATTGCAAACCTTCTACTTCGATTTGTACAATATATAAACATTAACTGCTTGCTACAGAAATATATAAAAACGTTTTCTCTTTTTTATTATTGTATTATTATTGTCATTTCTCTGAATATGTTTTCCTACGTGTTGTGAATAAAACTAAACCACAGTTTGTTTTTTTTTGCTTGCCTGCCTTAATCTAATATATATATATTTATATATGTATATATATTTATAATAAACAAAAACATCAACTAATTAGTTAAGGCTAGGAAAAAAAATATTATCTCATATGTATAAACAGAAAATTGTACCTTGGCTAAGTAAATTGCTAAATAATTATTGCAATACAATTACAAATCAATTATTGCAATAATTAACTGAACACAGCTTCTTGGGGTTGAAAGAATAGAATTGGTTTGCTTCTTAACTAAGTACACAAAGCATGCAGATGCACTAATATACATGCATCTGAACATATATCCGATTTGCTCTGCTTAGAAACGATCTATATATATATATTTATATATATATATATATGTTTATCTACTGTTGCTGACAGGCTGTTAATGTTGTTGTTGTTGTTGTTGCTTAGCCTTGAAAAGCTTTGAACTTACAGCTAAAACTTAAAAAGAACTTAATGCGCAAAATTTGTTAAATCGTATTTTGCCATGAAATTTAATATATATATATATATATATATATATATATATATGTGTGTGTGTAAAAAAAAAAAAACTTGTCTAGGAACAAAACCGTGCTCTGCAGAACCCTGAAGCACTGTTGCAGTTGCAGTTGCAGCGCTTAGTTGGCGCCAACATTTCGCACCTGATGCGGCTCGGCGGCGGTGGGCACCAGGGGACGTCGCTTGAGGCACACCTTGAACGATTCCGGCGTTATGGTGGCACCCACATTGCCCTTGAGGCTCGGCAGTGGCTGGCCCTCGGGCAGCGCAATATCGAAGCAATGCATGAACGAGGAAAAGAACAGGAAGAGCTCCATGCGTGCCAGGACATCGCCTAGGCACATGCGACGACCCACACCGAACGGTATAAAATATTCCGGCTTGCGCACCTTGCCCTCCGTATCGATGAATCGTGCGGGTCGAAACTCCTCCGGCTTGTCCCACAAATTCGGGTCCATGTGAACGCCGTTGATCAATGGAATGACGTGCGAGCCGGCCGGTATAGTATAGCCATTCAGTTCCACATCTCTGCGTGATCGAGAGAGGCAGATAGCGAGAGAGAGAGAGAGAGAGACAGAGAGAGAGAGAGGGGGAGAGAGGGGGAGAGAGAGATAGAGAGAGAGGGAAGAGAGTTGGGGGTTAGTCAAGTGTGCTCCAATCGCGAGTGATGCATTTTCTTTTTGTTTTATTTGATATTGATTTGTGGCTCGTGGCGTGCTTCTGTTATCAGCTAAGCTAAAGCCCCTAATCAGCGGTGGTATCAAGTGCGTAGAACCGAAACTGGGCCAAGCTGCGACGCAAAGGAAACTGAAAACGAAACGCAGCTTGCAGCTTGCTACGCGCAGCGCTCAGCTTGCAGCTTGCAGCTTGCAGCTTGCTACGCGCAGCTTGCAGCTGACATGGGGGGGCAAAAAATCTGAATGAAAGCCAGTTTCCCAGTTTCCCAGTTTCCCAGTTTGTCAGTTTGCCAGTGCCAAAGCCATTTGTTTGATTGTGAATGTATTCATAGTGGTGTGAATGAACGATCGAATGCACGGACCTCGTCAGAGTCATTTGGATTTGCGTAAGCAATCGAAGGCGTTTAAGGGGCGTGGCCCACACTCAAAACTCACTGATAGCTGACCGTTTGTCGATAGTTGATTGTTGATATTTGAGCTGATAGCTGCCACAGTTCGCTCGACCAATGCAAATATGTGTGTGTGTGTGTGTGTGTGTGTGTGTTTGTGTGTGTGTATGAATGAAGTTATGCTGCTGTGGTAGTAGTAGTAGTTACCTTGTTGGCGAGTGTGTGGTGGCCAGTGGCACAATGCTGGAGCGGCGCATTGATTCGAGTATGGTTGATTCCGTAACGGGCAGATATTGAAGATCCTCGATGGTGGGCAAGCGATGACGGCCGACAACCTGATCGAGTTCGTCCTGAACGCGTCGCATGTCCTTCGGATTGCGCAGCATGAACACATTGATCCACAACAGTGTCGTCTTGATTGTCTCCATGCCCGCCGAGAACAGATCAATGATCACCTGCACCACCTGTTCCTCTGTGGAGCACAAGAGAGCGAAAGAGACGGAGAGAGCGAGAGACAAAATTGATTAGCTGAATTGAAAGCCGCAAAATTGACAGAGACGGAACATTGAGTGTGCCATCGGAGTGGGAATCGGAGCGGGAATGGAAGTGGGAGTCGTTGTTGGAGTTGGAGTTGTAGTTGGAGTTGGAGTCGGAGTACTCACCATGATTCTTGCCATCGAAGAGTTCGGCATCGGTGCCATCGGCCTTGGCCTTTTCAATTTCGCATAGATAGTAGTCGACGAGATCTCGCACATTGCTGGGATCCAGGCTGCGCTTGTGCTCGTCGATGACATCCTGATAGAATTTTTGCATCTCGGCACGATTCTCGGCAATCTTATTCTTGGCCGTTGAGATGCTGGGAAAGCATTGCAGCGTCGGTATATAGTCAACGGTATGGATCTCACCAAACAGGCGCATACCCTCCTCAATGAGGAAATTGAAGCGTCTAAATTTGGGATCATCGATGCTGAAACGGGTGGACATCATCAGGCTGCAAATGACGTTGCTCACAGCCACCGAGATGACCGGAGACAAATCAATCGGCTGACCATCGCTCGCATGCAAATGTCCAATGAACTCGTGCACCTCCGTCTGTTGGGAAAGCGGGCAGCAAGTTCGTTTAATCACTTTAATCACTTTAATTTTTATAGTTTATCAGCATCAGTATCAGTTATCACTGATCACTGATCGCTGATCGCCGATCGTTTTGGTTATGGTTTTCAAGCTGGATCAGCTCAGTTAACGGCTTTCAAAAGTACTCACCATAATGCGCTTCTGCATCTGCTGCTTGCCGCTGCCCATGTAGGTCATTCCGAACTGGCGCAGCTTGTCGTGCAGAAAGCGTCGCTGATCCTTCCACAGTTTGCCGGTGCTATTGATAATGCCTGCAAATCCATACAAAATACAATATAATATATATATATATATATATGTATATATATACGATATGATATTTCGAGTCAATCGAGAGTTGTCATTTCTGCTGGGCACTTAACGAAATGCTTTCGCTTCCCTTTTAGTTTTCAATTTGTATAAATAAATGTTTTGCTTTTTTCTCTTCTCTGCTCTTTTTGCTGGCTGCATTCTGTTTTATATTTTATTTAATTGAGGTAGGCTCGAGCAGAATTGCTGGATTTGCCCTACTTCAGTAATGAAATCCCCACCAGTTTTTTTTTTTTTTATTTTTGTTGAGCTATTATCATTATATTCATATAAAATAAAAGCCGCTTACCAAAAGCGGCAGTTAAAAAGAAAATAAAAGCTGGTTGAAGTAAAATGCAAACAAAGAAATTATTGCTATCCACATATTTTCAGCCTTTTTTCTTAAATTATTCCATTTTTTTTCCACTGCCCGCACCAAAATACAAGCTACTCGTGAATATATATTTATTTATAAATTAAAATATATTCCCAGGTAGGATGCTCATCTACCTTTGTCGACCATTGCAGTGCTGCGACAACTAATATTTGATTTGTAAGCAGCTTGTCAATTTTCTCACACTACTCGTAGTTAGATTGTACATAAAAAATGAAGCAATATTAAGAAAAAATTGTTTATATTCAGTGTGTGCTGAGATTCAATCGATATTTACAAAAAAAAAATATGTATGTATTTTTATGCCTTGTGTTGTGTTGTTTACTTGTTTGTCTTGTCTTTTGCACTCAACATTTATTTAGTTTATTTGCCTTGGGATATATGGGAACTTTGTACTCACCATATCCGTTGAGGGTTTGCATGAACGGCGTATCCGGTCGTCCTGTGAACTCCTCGCGCCGAAAGCACTCGCGTATCATTTTGTAGTCACTCATGACGACGGTCAGCTGGCTGCCCAGGCGGGTGGAGAATAGGGAGCCGTATTTGGTGGCCAGCTCCATGAAGCGTGTGTGCTTCTCGTTGCCCATGAAGAGCAGATAGCCGATGACCGGCAGGCCCCAGGGGCCGGGGGGCAGCTTGCGCAGTTCCTGATAGTGACGCAGGAGCCACTGCAGCAGGCTGATTACCGTTAGAAAGCTGAGGAAAACCAGCAGCAGATGCTGTGCATCCTGCTGCTCCATCTGCAGCTGGCGCAGCACAAATTTGATCAAATACGAATCGGCCAGCATGTTGCCGATATCTTTCTGGGAGGCGTATCCTCGGCCGGGGGGAGGGTTTGAGGGTTTGAAGCTGTTCGCTTCACACAGGACGCTCGCTTGCTTGTTGTTGTTGGTGTTGCTATAGTTGCTACTGTTTTCAGCTTTTCAGTTGATCAGTTGATCAGTTGATCTGTTGATCAGTTGATCAGTTGATCAGTTGATCAGTTGATCAGTTGTTCAGGCTTTGTTTGTTGTCACTTTTGCTTTTACTTGCCGCTTGCTGTTGCAAACAATTTTTATTCTGATTTTGACAATTTTTTGTGCGTTTTGCAATTAATGTCTGTGCGAAACAAAAAATAGTTTTCTTCAGTAATTCGCTGTTTGCTTTTCCTTTTCTGTTTGTTTGTTTCTTTGTGTATGTGTTTTTCTTCTTTTTTTTTGTGAAAAAAAATATTGCCTACAAATTTTTGCTTGGCGATTTGGTAACGAATTTAAACGGTTGAATATTGAGGAGCAGAGCTAACAAAAAAAAAAATTGTTGTGTACTCTAGTCGAAGTATAAGACGGCGAGACCCGGAGACGATTTCGCGTCGAGCGTTTATAGTTTTCGACTAATGGCTCTACGTATGTCCTTGTCACTTTTATAACAACTCGGCCCCGCCGCTTCGCAGAGCAGCGCCGAACACGAACGAGTGATCGACGGCAATCGCGGCTCGGCCGCTTTAAGCGCGCGCACACTCGCCACAGCCAGGCCAGAGACGACAGAGCCAAAGCCGACGATGGTGACGACGACGACGACGACGACGACAACAACGACAACGACAACGACAACAACGACGACGACAACGACGACGACGACGACCGATTGCGACGTCGCTGTCTGCAACGTTTTTGAGCTGCGCTTGCTCGCTCGCGGCAGAGCTCTGACTCTGACTCTGGGACAGAATCTGATAGTCAAAAGCTGGGCTGCTGCTGCTGCTGCTACTGCGGCTGCTGCTGCTGCTGTCGTCTCTGCCGGCGCCATATTTCAGTCTCGGTCTCAGTCTCAGTTTGATGCGCTCGTATCAGTCGCCGCCGCCGCTGCCGCCGCCAACCGTCACCCGTCAGCAGCCCCGCTAGCCGCTAACCATAAAGCTGACAGCGCCAAATCAACAAGTTACCAATGAGCAGAGCAGAGCAGAGCAGAGCGGAGCAGCGCAGCGCAGAGCAGCGCATTGCTCGTTTTTTTTCACTCAATTTCGGCGAAGTGCTAACATGTTCGCCGCTGTTGCTGCTGCTGCTAGCGAACATGTTTGAGCTCAAACGGCCGCTCAATGCCGTCGGCTTTTGTTTTGAGTGCATCGCGCAGCGCCGCGTGTTCTCTGTTTATGTTTTTCAAACCACAAGCCAAGCTCAAGAGCAACAAGAGATGCCATCGCCACTTGGCTGGCAATCGGACTGTCGGCAGTCAGCAGTCGGCAGTCGGCAGTTGGTAGTCGGCAGTTGGTAGTCGGCAGTCGTAATTCGGCAGTCGGCTCTCGACGGTCGCTAGTCGGCCATCGACTGTGGCGGGAGTTTAGTGCCCTCGTTCGCAGTGCCTCGGCTTCTGGCAGGTGTATTATTGTCGTGCTTATCAGCGTTTGAACAATGCCCAAGGTTTAGAATTGTACACGCCACTCGCTGATAATGCACAAATATAAACGCACATAGATCGCACATGTCCACAACTCACCCGAAACAAATCATCCGACCCGAGACCCGATTGGAACTCTGCTGGACTGCAACTTTTGCAACAATTCAGTGCCGCTTGGCGGGCTGCTCTTTATATGTGTGCAAGAGTCAGTCGGCAGAAGCGGAAGCAGTTGCACTGGACAACATATTATATGCTTGTGATCTGATCTGATCTGATCTGATCATCGATCGCTTCAAACAATACAATAAGAAAACAAAAACACCAACAACACCGACAACACCAAACTCAAAATTAAATGGGCAATTTGCATTTTGGGTCAATTTGCTCAGCCTTCACGAGTTGATCTATGCAGAGCTGCAGCCAGATATCGAATTTGCCATTTTATTTGTATTTTAAGCATTTTATTTATTATATTTGTTGATTGACACTCTCCGGAGATGATGTTGTATATCTCAGATCCGATTTCAGCGTTTTGTTTAATTTAAAATGACACCAGACCTTATCAGCGCATTCAAGTTCAAACATTTTATTAATTAGGCATAATAAATAAGACGCTACAACAAAACCAAAAAGAAAAAAATTAAATAAAAGAATAAAAATTCAATGGAAAAATATTTTGACTTTATATTCAAATTAAAATGCATTTGTATTGAATTCTGCAGAAGTTTCTGTAGCTTTTGAATCGATTTTGTATCGTTGTCTCGCGTTTTATATATTTATTTATTTAGTTGTTTATCACTAACAGCCGAACACCAAGTTGCTCTCTTAAGGACAAGATTTGACCCTCAGCACTGACGTCTACAGCTGCTGGAGACTGAAGACTAAGACTAAGACTGAAAGACAGACGGAACCAGAAGCAGACGCAGCTTGTGGCCAAGAAATGTTTAGAAATTAATTATATTATACCATGTCTTATACAGCGGCTGACACAAAATCCGGATAGAGATAAAAAAAAAAAATATTATATATTTTAATAAATTTAAATTGATGTAACAGAAAACGACAGTGATAAATTTAGATGAGAGGAAAAATATACAAAACTAGTTGGAACTTCTTTTTGTTCAATAATTAAAGATTCAAAGAGGCTGAATGAAAAAATGGTTCAGACATTTTTTTGGTATTTATTTAAGAAGGCAAATCTAACCATTTTAATTTTTCCCTTAAAATAATCTTTTTTTTTTAAATGAGAAATATTTAATAATGAACTACTTAAACATTTTGCAGATCTATTTTTGTTATGAATAATATTACAATTTGCTAATATAACACAAGCCAAGAACTTAAGGTGAAAGGCTAATTAAAAAGTTGAATGGGAAATTTAAATAACATTCAGTATTGATATGAGAAGAATTATTCAAAAATAGCAAGGACTATTTTCTTTCAAACAATTAATAGTTCAAAGACGCTGACAAAAAGAATTGGATAGATATAAATTTGATCACTAATATTTTTTACTTATGCAATAATCCTGGACAAAAATAGCAAAGCCTTAAAAGTAAAATTATTTAAGCATTGGTTGGCTGAATCTGAAATTGATATAAAACTCAGCGTTAATCATTGCGAATAGAGTTAAAATTAGAGTGACGACGACATGTTAACCAATTAACAAAGCATTAATTAAGAGTTTAAATCATTTGGAATTACGATTTTTGTTTCACAGAGTTTCTACTCACAATAAGCCAATAACAATGAAATTGATGCAGTAGATACAATTTGATTGTTTTGGTTAAAAAGTAATTTTATTAGTTTTTTTTTAGTTACCCAATACTTAATGGATTGCAAGGGAGATTATAGCTCTACGGAAGTGCATCTCCGGGTACATATAGAGAATATATTTGAATAACCTATAAGGTATATGCGAATCGAGAAATGTGTGTGTGTGTAGATGTAGCGAATACATTAAATTATTAAATACTATACAAAAGATGTGATTGGCTTACATTTGTTATATATGCAATATCGTTTACCGGATCCACACATGATAACATATAGTTGATCACTCCACTCCCGATTCGAGTATTTTTGCTCTGCTCGGTTTTGTAGCCAATCAACTTATTTGCATCTACTTAAATTTAATTCAAGCTTATAATGAGCAAATGGCAATCAGTTATCTGCATTGGCATCGGCTGTCTCTGTCTCCCTCACTCTCACTCCCTCACTCTCACTCTCTCTCTCTGTCTCTCTGTCTGCCTGTCTCTTGCTGACTTAACTTGGAATGCGTGTAGAAATTTGAATAATCATAATAGCAATTAAGTTCAACTGGTAGCCAGCCTGGAGCTAATAAACCTGTGCCACACAACGCATCCCAGTCCCCAGTCCAGTTTCAGTGCCACATCCAGTCCTCATTCAAAAAATATGCCGTCTCGTCAAGAGTAACAAAAACAATTAACAAACAAAAACAATACAACGTCAAATGCCAAATGTTAACCTGGAAGATCAAGGCTGTGGGCAAAACACGCTTGAAAAGAAAAAAAAAAACGAAGCAAAAAACTTTACAATTCGAAATATAATGCAATAAAAATGTACAATAAACGTTAGCCGCAGCTGGCAGGTAATTCTAAATCAGGATAAAGAGGATGCTTTCGAACAGCTAATAATAAAATCAAAATCTGGCATAGCAACAGAAACAGAAACAGAAACGGAAACGGCAACGGCAACGGCAACAGAAACAAAAACAGCAACTGTTGTTGTACAGCCGCACAGGCCAAGCTAAGTGGCAGCAATTTAAGCGGATAAGTCATTGAACTGGCAACAAGAACAACACCAACAACAACAACAACAACAACAACAGCTCGAGCAACAGCTGCAAAACTAGGATGCATCAAGTTGCAACTGGCAACTGGCAACAGGCAACAGGCAACAGGCAATCTGGCCTCTAGGAAATCAAAAAAAAAAAAAAAAAAAGGAAAAAAAAACTCAAGCACTTGAGACAATGGTCGCTGGGTCAATGCACCCGCCCCAGCACAGGACAACAAACTACAAAATGTGTCCCTCTCTCTCTCTGTGCGTGTGTGTGTGTGCGTGTGTGTGTGTGTGTGTGTGTGATGTACGCAAGTGCAAGTGCATTTGTAGTACACTCAGCAAAAGAAAAGGGCAGCTCACCATAACTTTCCATGCCAACCGAAAGTGCATAGAAGGAGTAAATTTTATTAATTTATTGATTAATAAATAAATCCTTAATAAATATTACTCTTTAATAAATATTACTCTTCATATTTTGTGACATAAAAACAAATCAATCCATATGCGATTCGAATCTTTAGAAATTATTATTTCGTACATTTACAAATGATTTGTAGAAAGCAGAAAATCTTTTCGGTTCGAGTGTATTATTTTTTGAAGTGTAGTGTGTAGGTTGGCCACTTAAGGATCACTTACACACGCGTGAAAAATGAGAACAGGAAAACTGTGTGCTGTGTGTGCGGCCTTGAATGCGGTCATTGGCCCAGACACAGATCCTACAGCCCAAGCAGAACAGAGGCAGAGAGATGGCCAGAGAGACAGACACCGACAGAGCGAGAGAGAGAGAGAGAGAGAGAGAGAGAGCGAGAGAGAGAAAGAGAGTGAGAGAAGTTTCCAGGAACTGATGCGGCGCTGCTTACAGGCTAATGACTGCTAGGCAAAACCGAAAGCCGAACTCGAACTCGAACCCAAATCCGAACCAATAGTTGCTTGTACACTTGTACAGTCTCGAATGTGCCTACGCCTGGGCCGGAGCCTGAGCCTGTGCCTGTGCCTGTGCCTGCGTCTGACTGGCGTCAAGGATGCCGGACATGAGTCAGTGCAGAAATATGCCAGCATTGTGGCAGCAGCAGCAGCGGCAGCGGCAGCGCAGCAGCACAGCAGCAGCGGCAGCAGCAACGGCTGTGGCAGTGGCAGTGTCAGATTCAGTTTCAGTTAAAGAGCCAAAGTCAGTGAGCTCCAGGCTACCCGGTCGGTAATAACTAACTGGTTTGCCGATCTCAATGGATGCGCAAAGGCGTCGCAAAAAACGTCAGCATCTGCGTCAGAGTCAGCTGCACTTATAGACACAAAGTATAGCCCATTAATTATAAAGCGATTCAACATTCAAATGTATACAAAAACTTAATCATTAACCATTAACCATTAACCATTAACCATTAACCATTAGCATGCACACAAAATACCAAAATTATAGATACACATCTCTGAATAAGCTATACATCGATATACGCATGTAGATGTCTACACGCGTGAGAGATGGTTTTGTTTGTATTTATTTATGCATAACGTTGATTGGATAATTTCTGTGAAATTCCATCGGTTCTTTATGAGTGAATTTGAATTAATGCACAAATGATCGCTGTCTGCTCCCCCCCAATCTCAATCTGCACCCCTGCGAAGTAAGAATTTGCTCCTACTATACTACGAGCGGTCTATTTTAATATTCCAATTGCTGATTAAATGTTGTTTACCAATACACTTGGTCAGCTTGAGGGGCATTTCGATCATGTCAAGAAGCTTGCCAGCCAATCCACAAATACATATTATTAATCTATATATATATGTGTATAAATATACCTTTGATTTTAGAAAATGGACATTCTCGATTTGGCTTTATTCTACAGAATACGTTTTGAAAAAGAAAAGTAAAAACCATTTAAGATTTATGGGTATTTGCATTCATTTAGAAATTCCAATAACTCAGCAATATATATGTATATATATATATATATATATATATATATCTTAATGTATTTCGGCTGCAATACCATCTGAATTTAAAGCACATCATTTAAAAAGTGCACGAATATTTTTATATTTTAGCGTATGAAAGAATCTTTTGGATTTCTGAAGCAAGCTTGTCGTTTTATTAATCGGAGAAACTCCAAAATAATACAGACATCTTATCTGAGAGGTCCATCTGCCTCTTGCATACCAAATGCATGAATGTATACGACTTAATGACACCCGCCTCTTCAACGCATACCAATCAAAATTGAGTGTATCTTTTGCGTCGTTATACGGATGAGGGAACTTTGCTTATCGTGTGTTCACATTCGTGATGCAATATTTAGAATTGAGTGTTTTTTCACACTTTTTATAGCGCGACCTTGAGTGGCCAAACAAAGCATCATTTGTAAAATACTATAATACAGCCAGGTATATGTGTATACATATGTGCATATTATACATATTATACATACAAAACGTGTGCACACGCTTAGAATACGTATGTGCATGTGTACCTACATTTGCCATAAATAACAAATTAGCCAGCGACAGACTCACAAACACTCAAATGTACCGCCGAATAATACCAAAACACAAAAACATCAGCAGTTTAGAGTAGGGGAGCAGTTGGAGTTGGGGGATTATGGAGTGGGGAAAGGAAGAGGTGCTGCACTCAGAAAAATGAATTGCACTCAATTTTGGGAATTTTCCATGCTTCTGTCGGCAACCTTATTATTATTATTATTATTACTATTCAAAAATCATTTTTCCACAAATTTCCAAGTCAGAATTCTTTTTAGCTTCAGGGTAAATTTTTCAAAGACTAACAAAATATGTGCATCCAATTTAAAAAGTGTTGTTTTTGATTTGTTTACATAGAATTATTGTATTTGGTTGCTTGTTACTAATATTACTTGTTATTATTATTAAACATTTTTCTTGCTTCAGGACGAATTTCATTTTAGGGCGACTTACTAAAATTCAGGACATTTTTTTTCTCATTGTGGTACCGGTTCTGGTGCGATAGAGGAACCAGCTCAACTGAATACCCATTGCTCGCTGTCTAAATGCTTAATATTTATGCACATGAGTACAATGTATAATTAATTAAGCGCATAAACAAATCATTTGCGGTTTGAATGTCTATTGTTTATATTTAGCGGCCAGAACACCGCCCAGTAGCGTATTATGATTATTTTTAGATTAGTGCAGCCACGAAATAAATCAAAAACAAAATGAATTGACACACAGTTGAATTACATAAAGGGAATTGGATTGGAAGTGCCAATTAAAATTGCCAAAATGCATCAAAAATATATATATATATATATTTATGCAGATAGCTAAATGAGCTCAACATTATTTGTGAATGAATTTGAAAATTGATGCATTGTTGTCCATTCGCAGAATTGTTTTTCTTTATTTATGCATTAAATTTGCAATCTGTTTTGATGTAGTAAACTATTTTTAGTTGAATTACATCAGATAATATTCGCTGAACATGAATATGATTAAAAGTCAGTTTCAATTAATTTCTTTTTGTTTGTATGCATATTGATTTGAAAAACAATTTTTTGTTCGTTACCCGAAAGTTTTAAGAATGCCTGAAATTGTCCTAAGCTCATAGCTATGCTAAATAGTCAAGTGTGTTTTGTTATTGGTTGTCTTTTATTGAACTTGAACTTGAGAACAACATTGTGAATTCCTGGTATAAAATCAAAAACAACAAAACAACAAAAAAAGACAACAACACAAAAAAAAAAGCAGAACAAAAACCAATTCAAAAAAAAAAAAAAAAAATTCAATAACAAAAATCGAGTCACATGACAACGCAGAATCGACATAATTGGCGGCAAGAAAAACAAAGACTGAAAATGGCAACAGCATTATTAACAACAGAAAGAGCCAGACCAACCAAATCGCAGCCTCAGTCTTAGCGTCAGCTCCATCCCTGGCCATCGGTCAGACAATCGATTTGGCCATGATCCGGACTTGGCCGGGAACGGGAATGGCATTGAATAGAATATTATGAAATGAACGACGAAAACAAAAATAAATCTTTCCAGCTACTTATTATTCGGCAAATACTATCTCTGCGTCTTTCTTCATCGAGTGCTGCCGTCACGCTCGCACTCTATTGACGCTCATCCTTTTGGCCTTGAACACTCATTAATTCAAACTTAAAACGCACTGACAAATCGATGTCGCGACGACGCAAAAGAAGCCGACGACGACGACGACGCCACTCGAGACGTATAGAGAATTTCACAGCTCTCGCTATCGATCGACAGCCCGTGCCCGTGCCCGTGCCCGTGCTGGGTTCGTGCCGGTATGTGAGTCTTTCGGATGCGCTACGAGCCGGACCGGCTATGTACATTTGAACCTAAGCCTGAACCCGAACATGGGCATCAACCTCAAGCTGAACCTGAACCTGAAGCTATGCCAGCTAAATTTTGCGATTAGTAATATAATATTGCAATCAATGAAATGTGTACTTCCCCATCTCTATATACGCATATGTGGTAATCGCACAATTCGGACTGTTTAACACGTACATACGCCTAAAAGGAATCAAAGTCAATGAACTGCATCACATTTATTGTGTTATAATCATATGAATTCCACATTTTCTGTAGTTTACTATTTGCAACTGTTTTTGGACTGGTCTACACAAGAATTGCATTTTTAAAATGCCAATCAAATTAGATTCTAAGCATTTGGAAAATATTAAATGAATGCGTAGTATTTGTTTACAGCTGACGAAACCTGAAGCCAGATCGACAGATCGACAAATCGACAAATCGACCAACAACATAATTGTTGTTTACGTAAGTGCAAGACGCCCGAACCGAGACGATTCATTCCAAAAATAATCTAATTCAGCGAAAATAATATATATGCATGTACATCATACATACAGCTACATACATACATACATATATGTGCATGTCTGCAAAAACGCCAGTCTTTATTATTATTTTGATTCTCATGTGATTTGCTATTGTTTAGTTTCGCACTCATAAATACTGCGTAATTGCATAGACCGGCTAAATGAATATCGCCAAGGCATGAATTTGGTCCAAGACAGTTAATACTCAGTTCGAACTGCATTTTTAGTAACAACATTAATTATGTATGTATTTATATATTCACAAAATAAGAACTGGATCCCTCATATGAGAAATATAACTTAATAGCTTCCATTTATGTTGGCACACATATGCCACACAGTGCTGTGTTCTTAATGACATTTTCGTCTTGATTACAGGGTATACAAAAGAAAAAAACAAATAATAAGAAAAGAAAAAATGACAAAAATACTGCGAATCAAAAGGCGTGTGAAATGTTGCGAATTCATTGAACCCGACTGGAAAATTAAACCAAAAAAGAAAAAATACAAAATAAAAATAAGTTGTTGTTCTTGGCATTATGTAATTGGAGTGGCCGCTGCTGTGGGCCAGCGAAGGGGCCCCAAATAGTCGTCTAGAAGCCACAATTCAAATCCACACCTCGTAAGAATGCGAAAAATGTGCGTACGAATTTGCTGTGTTGTGGTAGCAACAGCAAAGCTCGAGTTCATTAAACTGGCAGCATCGCCTCTCGTTGCCAAAAGGGTGTGAGAGGGGCAGCCCGTTACGTACATATAAGGGCTCGGCTAAAATCAAAAACAAAACGTCGACGTTTCGTTTTCTGTTGACGTTTTTTTGCTACGCCTAATTAATCGATAATAACAACAAACGATCAATAACAATACCAACAATAACAACCACAACAAGAACAACAACAACAACAGCATGTTAAAGGGCCCACAGTCGGCGGCGTTCAACCTGTTGGCCTGTTGGCCTGTTGGCGGGCCGTCTGTCTGCCTGTGTGTCTTTCTGTCTGTCTGTCTGACTGTCTGTCTGCTTGCTTGTCGCTTGTCGGCCAGCAGTTGACTCATGCCAAAAAGGGGGGAGCCATCAGCCACTATTAGCCAGCAGTCGGCATCCAGCATCCACTGGCACCAAACAATAAAGCCCAAACACGTCACACATTTACTACGCGACTTGTTGGCCTGGCTAAGAGTTTCTTATGCGTATGCGTATGCGAATGCGTATGCGTATGCGAATGCGAATGCGAATGGGTATCCACTATTAGATGCGGATACAACGTGTTTTCTTTTCAACGTATTTTGTTTTTCGCGCCAATTGATGGTAGCAATGAACTTTGTAGGTGGCATGCGATGTACGCATGTCTCGTACTACGTTCGAGTAGCGTTCTCTAAAAAAAAAAAAAAATGAAATGAAAAAAATGAAATGAAATGGCCAAATGAGCTCAACCTGAGAGCGATTATATAATGTCAATCGATGCGCCATAGCCCCCAGTCGTCTTAGCAGAGCGAACACAACCTTGAGCGCGTACGCTGACATCTCCACGCCAGCCAACCCCCCCTCGTAAACGCCAGCAAAAGCCACAGAACCAGCAACGACGACAGCAACAGAAACATCAAGAGAAACAGCAACAGCATCAGGCCCAGCTCCACAAGCTGGCAACACACACGTCCACGATTCAGGTCTCGAGCGGTTTCGTTTAGCATTCTTGCTGCTACTGCGCCATAACGGCCAGGCTGGAATCGGAGCTGCAGGCTATAGACTGTAGACCTGTACACTTGTAGACTGTTTAGACTGTATACTGTATACTGTAGACTGTAGACTGTAGACTGTAAACTGTAGACCGTGTGTAGTTGAGATTGTTTGATTGTAGAGTGTGGGGGGTTCAACCACCTCACATTGAGATTGGCAGCTGGCATCTAGCTCGATCTCGTGCGGGGTGGGCTTAGCTGTTGCTAAGGCTTAAGCCACAACAAACTAGTGCGCCACTTCCTTGAGCATAAATTAAAATATTCCAGAGCTGTAAGCTATCAGCAGGTTATATATTTTTCAACTTGAAACGCGTTCAATTTGCGTCAATTGGCGAAAAAAAATTATAAAAATATCTGCATTTTTAATAACGCATTAAAAGAATGCAAATTCTAAGAAAAACAAACAAAATTCTTATTCATTTCATATTCCTGTTCTTAAGAAAAAAATTAATATATATATATATATATAAATCAGATTAAAACAGGCAAAAACAGTCAAGGGAGCTCGACGACAAGATACCCTCAAAACATTTATTTACGTATCATTACTGGCACACCTCTTATTAAATGAAATAATATACGATCTGCTTCAGTATTTTTTAAATGTTCTAAATGCCATTTTAATACATATATATAATGCCAAGGTATATGCATACCCCATTGGTGGGCAATATCATACAAATTGTGGCTTTTATTTTCAGCGGTTAAGGTTACATTACGAAACGGAGAAAGCTCTCGATTAAATTAAATTAATAAAATAAATATTCTAATATTAATATATATATATATATATATATATATATATATATTATAATATTCTGGGTCCTACAGTTTCTGAGATCTACGTCATACAGGTGGACAGACAGACAGACAGACTCGACTTTTGATGGCGATCAAGGGGCTCGCAGATATCTGCTTCTGCTGATTATCTACTTTTGGCCAACTTTATTATACCCTTCTCAATGGGTTCAGGGTATACAAATAAGCAATGTTCTGCTAGCTAGCTGTGAATGAGACAAGCGCGTAGATTTCCGGCTTATGTACCTCATCAGCACCCGAATCTGAGAACCCGCTGCCAAGTCCAAGAGTTAGTGCGCCCCGCTCCCGATCATCTCGAAGTTGGTCGTTTGTTCAGTATGACTGAAACACCTTTGGGTTTTTTGCCATCTTCTTTGAATGAAGCGTAGCTGGGCCTAAATAGCTCAGTTTCCCCTCAAAAGATTTGTCCGGCTGCGTGTGTCTTTCATTGAAATTTCGTCGTGTAGACCTATGGTTGTAAAACAATAAAAGAATCTTAAAGAGCAAAACAAAATCCGCGTGTTCGCTTTGAGTATACATATGGACATATGCCCCTGCCCTCGTCCCCCGCACCCAGAAAACGATTCTGGCTGTGGGCAGTGACACCCTCGAGTGTTTTCTGGCTCGCATCCCAAGTGTTTATGTTTTGATTCTGGTAGTTTCGGCATTTCGTTATATTTGTATTCAAGGTTACTCTTGTTTTCATGTCCATTGACCTATTTGGTTTCACAAATATCACAATGCAAATGAGCTGCGGACCGTCCGATCGATCGAACGATGAATCTATCGGTTTTTTTTTTGCTGTTTCTAGAGAAATTATCGGACTAACTCAACGATTAACTTGTGATATTTAATGCATTAATCTTTTTAAATTGAGTTATTATATTGATTTGCGTACCCTAAGAAAAAAATTGCATTAAAATGAAAATAGTCTTGAAAGCTTGAACATTTTTCTGGCTTAGAAATATTTCTAAATTTACGAAAGAAAAAAACAGAAAATATTTTTAAAAAAGTAGAAATACAAAATCCTGAAATTTAGTCAATAGAAATAAAATTTTCTCTCTCTCGACTACTTAGTTAAGGCTCTTGTTTTTTTCGAATAAAACTATATAAATTTATAAACTATCTAAAATGTTTGTATATGTGAAATCATAAAGTGTGATAGAAGAATATTAAAAGCGAATATTAGAGTCCTGTTGTAGGCACATAAAAAATACCCTTGAAATTTGAAAAATTTTTTCTCAATTTGTTGAAAAATGTACACTGGAATTAAAAGAAAAGAATCCTGGTTACTTTCTGAATAACAGCTGTACCCCAAAAGAATGGCAATTTTCAAAAATTCAGAGCGATTTTATTTCTGATTAAGGCTTTCATTGATGATTTCCAATGGCATTAAATGCTCAACTGTATTTTGAATGCATTCAAATGCGATGTCAGCAAAAACATTTCCGTTTTTTTGTCGGAGAACTGAATGTGTAATAAGACTCATCATCAACAACAGCACTCAGTACTTGAATGACAACCCTTCGCTGGGTCATTGTCATGAGCCATCGTGAATATCATGTTGTTATAGTGTGTAGTATTAGCGACTATTCGGTAATTCAGCAATTCAATACCATTGTATTTATATATGTATATATATATTATTTATATATAAATATATATCAGTAACTCGAGCGTTGTGTCTGTGATAAGCTCGATGGGAACGTGCTTAGTATGTAGAGTGCAATGCTAAAAATAGGAATAACATGAACATTTCTCATTTAAATCACCTGTTATTTGGAATTTCGTTATTCATACGATATTTGGTTAGCTTCTTCATAAATACATAAAATGCAAGCTAACTTTTTCAACATAGCTTTCAAAATACTGAGAATAATTAACGGCACTTTGTCTAAACTGAAATGCACAAAAAACAACAGCGATTAGACAACATTAAACCACATTAAAACAAATCGCAAAAATAAAAACACGTATGACGTATGCTTTGGCTTTGACTATAAGCTATGTTTAATCTATTTAATCAGATTACAAGGGAATTTGCACTAAAGTATGAGTTTTTTGAATGGTCTATGCCATATTTAAATATGATTTTTACACTTGTTCTTTTTATTGATTCCTAGAAACGATTTGCTAGATTTCCATATCTACAGTAAGCGACTGATGGGTAATTCACATTTGTACATGTTGGCATTTAAACGAGCAGCTCTACGGTTCAAATCACAAAATACAATTATTACTCAGATACATCAGTACGATGCCATGCCTTGCCATTAATATTCAAAGACCATACTACATATTTGATACTCCGATTTCGAAGGTATGAGAGGATATTGTCCGTTCGTCTAGTTGTCTATGCTCGAACATATTTGTGCCAGACGAGGTATCAAGATTGAGGTGCTACGCCCACTGGAGGCTGGCCGATCGATAAAGTTATGTGTCGAAGTGTAAATCGATCAAATAATTAAAATTCCAGAAATAAATTAGTTTTAAATATTTTTAATAACATATCCACATTAATTTTTTTTAATAACATATCCTTCATTCATTTTGAAAGAATAAAATTTTTCAGACTAAAAATCTCAATATTCTTACATATATTTATTTATTTTTAGTCAAGTATTATTGCAAATTAAAACAAAAGGCAGATGTACATATATAGTTGTCCAATGTTGATAACTTTTGATGCAAATTCAGAATAATAAATCATATGAGTTTGGTCCAGATAACTTGGTAAGCAAAAAAGTTTATCATATAAGAACCAATCCCTCGACGTATGGGCAGCTATATGATTTAGTGATCCGCTTCCGTCTGCCCTAACATAAGTACTGGTTGCACCAAAGAGAGGGATATACAGGCGTGCTGTAATTCAAGTGACATACGGACCTGGTATGACGACTCGGATAGTGTTGCTGATCAAGATAATATATATACATATTATGGGCTCAGACACATCTCACGTTACAAACTTCAGGACAAAATTATAATATTATACAAGCGTACATGTATATATAAGAACTTGTGCAACTGAGGTTCTGTTCTCGGCTAAGTATAGAAAGGAGTTACGCAATCTATCCGGTAGAGGGCGCTCCGGTTATTCGAGTTACCGGGAAGAAAAATACATATATAGCTATTTACCATTTAAAGATTTAAGAAATTCAACATGATTCCATTATTTAATAATTTGCGTAAGCCCAGTTGATATCTTATGAAATTATTTAAGGTCTTTAAGGTAGGCCAAAAAAACTTTCACTCAGCTTAAATAACAATTGTAGGCATTTAAAATTCAAGCTGTAAAAATTGCAGAATGTAAAAAAAATCATTTAGGTGTGTGAACAAAATGGAGTGTTAACAAATTTCGCTGTATGCGAAGGTCAACTGCATGAAATGAGCCGCGAAACTTCTCCAAATAGCTGAGCCACGTTTAAAAATTGCGACAGATAAACAGTATAATTAATATACAATGCGAATAACCCGTTTCAAGTGAAGTCGAAGTGGAAACCAGCGAAATCCAAGCTAACGGCAGCCGCAATTGTATAATTGAGTAAAAAGGGCGCGTCCGTTGCGCAAATGCGCCTTCAAGTCGCGGTCGCAATCGCCATCGAAGACGAACAAAAAATCACAATATACATAAGTTGCATATGAAAAAAGCTGGTCAAGGTCGCCCATGCCGTTGCCTTACGGGCCCTCTATGCGTATACTTGATGGGCAACAGGCGCAGACACTGTTAGGCATTCACTTAACGCCTTCAATAACTCAAGCAACTGCAATTGTATTTGTGTATTTTTTATTCATTTTTTGTTTATAGTTGTTGATCTGCACTTTTGTCACTTGAAAGCTGAATTAATAAAAGTATATTGAGCTAAGGCTCGCATAATTTTGCGATAAATGTCGTAATCGTCTCCCAATAGTCACCTTCAGTGAACTAGGTCTACAGGTCTTCGGATTATATAAGAGCATTCGGATATTGACTCACCATCACAGAATTGTTCTTCCAAAGCACATTGCCTGATACTAATCCCCTATGTAACAGAGCAAGTAGCAGAATTTAGCTCCATATAAACGAGACCATTCTCTCACCATACCTACAACTTGGACTTTGGGATGCCGATATAAGCCGATTTCAATGTCTGAATCCACATATAGCTTAAAATTCCCAGAATATAATGAACTATATAAGTATTATATGGATGTATTATAATTTGTATAAAATTATTATTATCCCCAAAGGAACAGATTTTAAATTTAAAAAAAAAACGGTGCACATTCAGAAGAAGGTAGCTCAGACATCATATTAACACCATTAACAGTCGGGTCGAGCAAAGAACTGAAGATTTGAATGTAAGTCTGGGAATAGCATACCCAAAAACATTTTATATTTTTTAGTCAAAATCCAGATTGAGCCTAAGAAAAAGAAGCATAGCCAGTGCCTAAACCAACGCAGAATTTGTGGTGTATGTTTGTGAATTTACTTTTCTACTCTATAAAAACTTTTAACAAAAAATAGTTTAAAATGCTAATAAATAAAAATAATATTTGTACATGAAAAGTATTTTTGATCAGTTTTAAACACAATGAGAAAATCATTACTTTTCCCTAAAACGTATATTGCTTGAAGACATTGGTTATTTTAAATGTTTTATTGCCAAACTTTCGTAAATTTGTTGCAACACAAAGGCTAAGAGCAATACTTTAAACGAAGAATACATACTATTTTTGACTGTTTTCTATTTTGGCTTGTATATGTATATATACAAATACAAATACATATACATACACATACATATTTATGTATTTTGTGCCTTACTATGGATGTACATATATATGGGATGTATTTATTTTTATTGTTGCCGCGAACCTGTAAAATTGCTGGCATATAGCATATACATGTGCTTAAAGTTATGGGTATATGCACACAGATATATATAGTATATACGTGTACATATATGCTTGAGCGTGAAGTGGAACTAAAGAAATGTGTTTTGTACGCATTTTAATTAATGGCCATTTCATGCTTAAGTTCTGGGAGAACATCAACATTAATGTGGTGAAGCGGGCAGAATCTGCCTGCTGCTCCTGCTGGGAGGGAGTGAGCGTTAGCAGAATGGCTCAGGGCGCATGGGCAGGAGTGGGAAGACAATGCCACTGGGTATGGCATGTGCTGCCACAACAGACTCACGCAGTAAGTCCTTCATAAATAAATAAATAAGTTAGTGCAGCTGTCCAGAACAAATGGTCGCTTGGCATGGCCAACTGAAATAGCCATCTCCAAGAATAGCAGCTTTCGACTTCCTGACCATTTGCATAACTGGGGAATTACGCATGTTTAGTTGCACGCCATAGTTAGGAACTGCCCAAGTGATGCTATTCAAGGACCCGATTTCAGTTACTGCTCTCGACATCTTGGAATGATCTTTTGCAACAACTTTCGTACAAAAACATTTACATACGTGCGTTGAGTTGAGTTGATTTGTGTTGAGTTAAGCTGAGTTGGTCGCCGGTTGCTCGTCGGCCGTGATCTGATTACAATTCCAAGAAGGTTTTATCAGGCAAACAACAACAAAAAGCACTTGATAGTTCCCTTGCCAGCTATTGCTGACGTGTCCAACCCAGCGAATACTTTGTCACAGTTTCTGCTTCTGCTGCTTCTGTTGCTGCTGCTGCCTCTGCTTTTTGGTTTGTTTGCAGGTACTGGCTTTATTCATTACGTGTAATAACTGGGGTAATTGTCACGTAGACGCCGCCAACATCTACAGCGGCTAAGGACACTTGGCCAGCTGATGTCATGTACTCAGACTCGGACTACGGCGGAGGCAATTGTGACAATTCGAGCAGTGAATGCGTTAATGGAATATCCCATGATTCACAGCAGCAGCTGCTTTTCATATGATACGAGGCAGTATCTATGGACTAGATGTTATTATTATTGGCATTCACAGAGTATGCGCAAGGCTTTTACCATTAATAAGCAATCAGCTTTTACTGAATGCCTAAATGTTATGTTGCATATTAATATGTTAGACTGCCTCCTCTTTAAGATTGCTATACATGTATGAAAAAAATAATTAATTTTAGATAATGGGAATGGCTGTATATTACTTATACATAATATAAAGTGGGCCAAATCAACAGTAAAGAATATTTGCATCAAAGATTAATATCTAATATGCGTATTAAATAAGATATATATTTATATTCTTTTTTATCTTCAAAGAAATTATGTTGCATGCATCGTTTAATATGCGAGAATGTACGCAAAGAATAAAATACAAGTTTAAATAATTCATACACAAAGGAAATAATAATAATGAAGCAAGTCTTAACTTGTGTGATTCCTTACAGTTCATGGAATTCGTTGACAGATTCGAACTCATCAGCATAATCAATATGACAACATATGGCCATCTTAATTATAATAATGAAAAGACAAAATGCAGTTGCATGTATAACAATCTGTCACGCACGCACACGCATACACACATGCAAATGAATGTGCAATTAAATCCGTCCATTCGGTTAACAAACGACTGCCTCCAACAATTGCACACACTTTGTTTCCCATGCGCAGGCGGAAATTGATTTCTCCTTCGAGTATGCTTCATGTATTTAAGCGAGTGTCGGAATGGTCGTCCCTGTCTTTAGCCGAACAATGTATCCTTGCCGTAATTTATGCAGCTGGCGGTGTAAATGCGTTTGGCAGCTTAATGGCCATCGGAGAGATGCTGTGGCCAGCGCATTTTTTTTATTTATATATTTTTTTATTTTTTGCCATAACAGCTAACACAAAAGAGAAGTGTAGAATTAATGCGCCCCTCGTTAGCCCGAAATGGGCAATCAGTTCATAGTATTTGCATCCCACACAGGCCTGCCAACAGATGTATCTACATATTTGCTGCGATATGTTTGTATTTGTGTTCGCGAGCTCATCAAGTTATCCACAGTGATTGCTTAATTTTTGGTCAGCTCGATGGCAGTCAATTAATTAACTTGTGTTTCGGCTGCGACTTCAGCTGTTTTGCTTCAGACGAGCCTAAAAGTATGCAGAGTCCAAGAAATATTCACCAGTCTATTTTGTGATGCAAATAACATTAAAACAGTTATAGCTATTAATGTGCTGCATTATTTAAATTTATTAAGTTCTTTGAAGTTGACAGGAGGGAAAATATTCAAATTTCATTAACACATACACATTATTTATATTGCTGTATATACCCACTGCTAAAGCATGTGTATGTATTTTTCTTAAGCTAATACATGAAATGTATGCACACATAAATAATTTGAAAGTAGATACATTTATATTTATAACTCCTAAACACGAACTCATCTACATATTTTTGTTGCTGTTTTTGCATTTTGTTTGTTTGTTTTTTTTTGTTTTGAATTCATTGTATTAGACAATACAAATATGTATATCAAGTTTTTGTCACACTTAAAAGACTCGTGAATTGGACAAGCTATAACTTGGACCAGTTTGTGAAGCTCAACATTATTTATTTATTCTTACTTAAGCTGCATTCGCAATGTGATAATCATATCAAGATGTGGCAAACTGACAGCTGACAATCATATTAACGGGCGGTTTCAAACACGTCGATGCTTGGACTTTTTTTTATTTTAAATCAGGGGTATATTGTATATTGTAAAACAGTCACATTTATTTTTAGGTTATATTATTGCCTGGTCTATGACGTAGGCATCGTATTTAATTCTCGTAATTGCAAAGTTAGTTCTCTCTTCTAGTCTTGCTTGTTGTCTGACACAATTAAAATACATTAATAATTCGTAGTACTGGTAATAAAAACTCGATATAGCAACATTAATATTTATATTTACTCGTAATTCTTAGTGTTTGTATACCATACTAGTAGTATACCATACTATGGTGGTTGTATGTTTAACATTTCTTTGCGATATTCAGCTCTCAAAATGCATTGCTTTTGTAGAAGAGTTTATCTGTTCTTTTCCCATACATTCGCTTTACTTACTTCAATTCCGCTTAAATACATATTTTTTTGTAATTTTATTCTTGATTGCTTGCACATTTAATAATAGACTTTATATATAAATATAAAATTACATCTGTTTTTTGTACAAACATTGAAACGCAGCCTGTGAAATGCAGGCGAGGACAAGTCTAATGAGTTACTTATATTTAACAATTAGATTTTCAATATCAAATGCAATACAACTATTCTGAAGTGAAAAAAAAAATGTATTTTAACAATACAGTTAATAGGTAGCTTCACTAATGCAATATAAACCCAAGTATTATTTATATGTATATATTTTATCCATACCCAACACAATTCCCTTACTTGTAGTAGAATCGTTGACAACCACAGACTCAGTTTCTTGCACATCACATACTTGTATTCGAAATGCGTCTACAGCGACTCTGTTTCCATTTGAACAGCATTCATTGCTTTCATCTCGCCTCTCTCCCTACCCCTATCCCTTTCCCTATCCTTATCCCTGTCCTTGTCCCTCCGCTGCAGTGACCGCGACTTTTGTTGCTGATGCCGGCTGGCTCAGAGCCGCGGACTCTCCAATATGGTATGGCTGGACATGGCCGAATTGGCCAAAGCAATCGAATTGCCAGCCACAGACAGATTCGTCTCATTCTGGGAGCGACGTCGACAAAACCGCAAACGTCCTCCATCCCACAATCGCATGCCCTTGAAGGTGTCCACGAAGGCCCGTCGGAAGTTCGCGTTCATGAAGCAATAGGTTATGGGATTGCAGCAGCTCGAGGAGTAGGCGAGCAGCTGCAAGAAACTGATGGCCGTATAATCCACATACTCGTACACCGCTGGTCCAATCAGCATAGTCAGCGTATTGATGACATACAGCGGTGTCCAGCAAATAAAGAACTCCAGCACCAGCACAAACAGCATCTTTACCACCCGCTTCTTGCTCTCCAAGCTCTTAGTATCGTTGGATCTGACCAATCAAAAGTTGCAACATTATATTGCATATGCTGCAATTAAATAGGTGGCAAGCCGACTTACCTGCGCAGTGTCGCCTCTGTGATACGCAAACTGGGCGTGGATAGCGATTTGCGTCGCTCCCCCTGCCCATTGGTCATGCTCATGCACAGATGCTGCTGCTGGTGTTGGTGCCGCAAACGCTGCAAGCGGACACAACAGTCGTCGGATCCGTTGAGTTGTTGCTGATTTTGATATTGTTGTTTTTGTTGCTGTTGTTGGTGTCGCACCGACTTAACCGAAGCACTGCGCATGCAGTAAAGATGCTGTCGCCCATTGTTTGAGCCAAACAAGCGACGCTTGCTGCCGCCATGACTGTATCCATCTGCTGCAAGAGAATGCACGAACAAAAATCACAATTGCAATTCGAGTTACAATTTAAAACATCAATTTAAATGTGAGGTTAAGGTCCGAAATTCGATTAAAGGCACCGCTATTAAAATTAATGTATCATAGAAATGGCATAAAATTAACAAATTAATTAAGTGTCCAGCCCCCAGATCGATTCATGTCATCGATTCAACAACTTTTTTGAAGCCAGGTTGTGGGATTTGTGACCATTCCTTAACGACATCCTTTCGTAGCAGCTCAACTGTCTCAAACTGTCGATTAGCAGAATAAACTCGACGGCGAAGGTTTCCCCACATGTTCTCTATGGGATTCAGGTCGGGTGAACTTGCTGGCCACTCTAAAAGCTTAAGATCCTTATCCCGAAACCACTCACGACAGGCCCGCAACACATGTTTTGGAACAATATCCTGTTGGAATAACGCATTTGGGTCTGGTTGATGCTCTATCAAGTTCACCAAAACTTCGTCCAATAGGTTTGTATAACCCTCCAAGTTCAGACGGTCTGAAATTTTACATATCGGGGTCCTATTGTGATGACTGAATGCAGCCCAGGTTATGAGTGAAGCATCGCCACAGTTTCGAGTTGCGAAAAATCTCTCAGTATTATTTAAATCGTGCCAGCCATAATTTATATCGTTTAAACCACCGAAATTAAACTTTGTGAAATGCGTTCTTTTGCTAAATTTAATGTGGTGCACCGTAGTTAAAACCGAATTTGACTTCATTTTCTTCTAAACTAATCGATTATTACTTTATAAAATTAGTTGAACGCGATGTTTTGATACTTGTAACCTTAAACCAAATAGATTTTTTGATGCCGTAGCATATTTATTCAGTCCAGTCCGCAAGATTGCACATTTTTGCACTTTTGATAATTTTTTTCTATTGTTTTAGCAGTGTTTGTTTTAGTTTTTTTTTGTAATTTTAACACATTATTTTTAATTTTTTTATTAATTGATATTTGCCTGTTAGCCATAGCTATCACCTCAGGCTAGAGTGTTTTTTCCTTTCCCATTCTGTACGCAACTAATATGTTTCTACCAATAAAATATTAAATAAATGTGCATACTTAATTATCCCATTCAAAGAAAATTCATATAAAGCCGTATCAATTATTTGCTTTGTACAAATGGCACACATATCATAAAACACAATATATTTTCATTCCCATTGTTTGTTCACTGTCACACAACATACACAAATAAACATATGTGCTTACGCATGATATTGCCAATTTGCAAAGAAACGATGGTGCAAAATTGATTTATTTGCAAATAAACGACAGCTAATAACTCGCATGTTTGCTAATGGAACACCAAATGGAGCAAATATTTGCATATTATCCAATTAAACTGCTTTAATTAACTAACTTATGCTCTGTCGCTTGTTTTGTATGACACCTGTGCATTGCTGCACAGCTTCAAATGTTAAATAACAGCGTAAGTTTCTTAATTATTTGCTCGACATCGAAATCGAGATCGAGATCGAGAAAACATATCCAAATCATAATTCAAAAAATATATGCATAATGCTGCTGTTGATGTGCGGATACCAGATTTAATAGACAACTTCCTGAATAGCTTTATTGTATTTCCGTTTGCGTGTAAAACGCAACAATTTCACACTCGTTGAATTATCAAATTCGAAGCACAACACACCAATATCAATATATGTTTGACAGCTGGAGTTCCGCTAATGTTTGAATATGTATCAAATTTAATACTGCCAATAATGTGGCTAATAATTCCACTGTTGGCTTTCATTGACTACTTGGCCTGGCAGGCAAGGAGCGTAGGGAAAGAAGTCTATTGTGAGAAAGGCAATTCGAATATTCTAATTAGTAGAAGTGAGGCTCAAAGCTCTCGACTGTTTAGTACACCTGACTTGCTGCCAAGGACTCAGCAATGGCCTCATTTTGGGGCAGCGGTGGTGGCGTTGGTCTCGTGACTGTGATACACAAAATATTTCTTCCATTTCAGCGCGTGAAATAAAATGGAACCATAACGATGCAGCATTTATCAATTCAACAACGGTTCAATTGGTTTCAATTGAACAGCGTATAAAGAAATATTGATTCATAAATTGTATAGTCTTCGATTTGTAATTCGATATTTTGAACATTCCATTAATTTGTCTGCAATTTGCAATGAAAATATTTAAAAAAAAAACCAATTCCATATATCCATTAATCTTTAGTTAGATTTAAGCTTTACTATGGGGAGGTAGAGGTAGCCTTGGCCAAATGGATTTCTGAGTATCTTGTGTCTTGCTATTATTTAATTCATACCGGTCTGAGTAGGTTTTGATGTTACAACTTAAACAAAGCTGGATAACCTAAAGTTGCTATAGAAAACGAATAAAAAAAACACCAACAAGAATGTGTAACTGGCGCATTTGTCTGCAGTTCGTGCTATTTCTGCTGTTTGTGATATGGGGTAAACTGGAGACTATCTATTTTCAGCTAAAATTTGTGAAAACTTTTCATTTTTTCAGCTTTTTTTTGCGGCAAACTGTTCCTGGACTATTTTAATAGAATTGAGATAAGTGACACAAATGATACGAGGCAAGACTCGGATAATTATGTTCCAATAGGCCGAGATCAAGTGTTCGACAATAGATATAAAAGCCGTCTGATGGACTTCATCATGAAGAGGAACATGGACCGCGTTCAGCGACTTGAACTTAAACAGCGCCTGGCAATCGCTCGAAAGATTGTCGAACAGTCTGCGGAAGCATCCGACGCCGAAAGGACTGCCGACATTCGCCAGGTGGACGCGAAGGACTCTCTGCCCATTCGCTCAGGGGAAGTCATTGAGGCAAAAGGTAAAGATTCGCAACTGCTGTCCACTCGTATTAACCACTAACATTTTTGTAGAACTGGTTGCTGCTGATGACTACAATATGGCGCACTTTAGCGGAATTTAAATTCAGATTTTTTTAACCAATATATTATTTTAAATAGTTGTCACGAAATTCAAAATACTTTAAATGCACAGCTGCCATAGGTTGGGTTAGGCAAATGAGAAAGCCCCTCACTTGAGCCATGTGTAACTTATTGTGCTACCTTGTCCCTTCAGTTTTCTTACTCCTGCATTAAACAATACATTGGAGGCATCATTTTCCATCCCGTAGATTGGCTGCAGATAAATATATATCTATATATATAGATATATGTGCCCCCAAAGGCTGGACAATAGCAAAAGAAGTGTTGGACCGACTCTAATTTTTCTGATTCTCGACCGCTCCCACAGAACTCGCCATGACGCTGCATGATTCAACCTTTCAACAAGTGTCTGGCCATAGCTTGGGTCACTGCACTGCAGTTGACGCAGCTGAGCTTGGCCAGATTGATTGCTTGTTGCTCGTATTTCTCTCTGACTAGGAGTATGCGAGTGGCTACATGCATTTCCACACCATTTCTCTTGAAGGAGATGTGAGGAAGCACCATGCCTGGTGTATTCATCAGCAGCGCAATTTAAATTTTTATGTGATCCGGAGCCCAGATGAGGTGACATCACCTTGTTTGGCCATTTTGTGTAGAGATGTGCGACAGTTGCTTCAATTACCATAGGTGTAATTTAACTTTAAGTACCCATCTTTTGTACTTCCCTTAATTATGTTTGAAGATTTTTCATTAATTCATGTTATAAAGTGAAACAAAATCCTAATTTTAACTTTCAGTATTATGTATTATGCATTGCTTAGTGCTCTAAGGAAGATGTTGCGCCAAAATAAATGAATAAAATATATCAGTTGCTGGGAATTTGTGTTGTGAATTTTGGGCATCTTTGATGTGACAATTAAAAATATTTGAGTGGCAGCTAAGTAAGCTAATTACTTTTTTATTGACACAGTTTGAATTCTGGATCCAAGTAAATAAACATTTAGTCTTTATCGGTTTTACGAGTCATGGCAGAATTTTGATGCCCTACACGGGGCTTTAATGAGCTCGGTCATAATAGAAAACATAATGGGTTTAAGGCTCTAATTGTATAAAACTTGGCTATGCAAATTACCAGCAAACCGCCAGCATTCTGGGCGTTCGGCAATAAAACATTTTTGCCTTATCCTTGTCGGGCTGGAATAAAGAATGAATAATGACTGACTAACTGCCTGGCCCGGCGGCTGGTGTGCATAGTAATTTATGATACAGAATTGTTAAGTGCCGGCCGTAAATTGCATAGGTTTTAAAATTTAATAAAATTTATCATCAACTGGCATTGAAGATGTTTTTTTTTTTTTGTTTTTTAGATGTGTGTGGCAATGTGGCATGGCTATTTATGGAAGGCATGTGGCATGCGTAAATGTGTCACCAATTGCCATGACAGATGTGGCCTAACTAATTTTAGCTGGGACTCTTTGGTCGATAAACGAGATAAGGGCATCAGATGAGTGTTTAAATGCTCGACCCTAGCATAATTTACGGTATCTAATTTGACCCTTTCGTTGTGAATAGCATTTCAAATACTTGAGTACATTGTAATGCAAAGCGGATGTGGAAAGAGCGTGCAAACGACACTCATCTTCCAGCTGGTCCAGCGCTAGCCTCAAGGGGCACCTAGAGCTTAGTATCCTTTATGGCGACACTCTGTGATAATTCATTATTAGCGTTGAGCTTCGCATTTAAAAGCTCTGGAAATAAACGAAAGTTTATGCTAATATGCAATTACTGTTTACTTATTTAAGGCGCCTTCATGTTAATGCGACAGGGTTCCCAAATGAGAGTGTTCCTCTTTATACAAAACACCCATTTAAATGCATAGAAAGGGTATCATAAAATTCTGCAAATATGTACTACAGCCATATCTAGGCATCTTCAAGCGCACAAAGTGTATTTAATCTGGGAACTTTTTTTTGTATAGACATTAACTAAAACTTAACTATATTTATTTGACAACTAGAAATGATTTTCATGGCAATCTTTAAGTAATCTGTAAGCTCGTAATTGATTGACACTTAGCAGACAAGCACTTCGCATAGGATCTGCCCAAAAGAGAGAGAAGGAAAGTGGAAAGTTGCTAAGCACTGGCAAAGTTCTACTAAAATTCAAATATCCAGCTGGCTGGCATTAGTGACTAAGCCGAAAGTTCCCCAGTTAAAGTAAATTGTGCAGCTAAAGCGACTTAAAGTTGTTCAAAAAAGAATGCAAATGAAGGGCTATTTAAGTGGCTCACATGAAGTTATCAATGATATGAAATCAGATTGAATCGAACCTCGGCGCCAATCGCATGCAGCAATTTATAATCCATGTGCCAAAAAAACGACTGTCTAATGCGGCGTATGAGTAACGTGGATATTGCGTGGATATTCGCATCTCAGTGGAGCCACCACTGCAGCAGAGCGTCAGAGCGACAACGCGACAACTCGACGGACCGATTGAACGGCGGAAATTCCCGCCAGTGGCGGAAAAAAGTAGAACGCAGAACTGAAGCACATTTTGCGCGTGGATGACTTTGGCATGCAAATTGTGAGTGTGCCGCAGCGAAGCGGAAGGACGAAAAGATGTGGAATTCTTCAGTAATGGTTGCTAGCACAAAATTGGCACAAACGCCAGCAATTGATGCTGTCTTCTTATGACTTTCAAAGCTGAGAAATTTTCTTTAGCCGAGTTTACATATTGAACTAATTTCCTTTTTTGAAGTAAGAAAACCAAATTGTGCAGGGAACAACCGTAATGAACCTAAAAACCAAACCGTGCACTCAATTGCCGCAGTTCTCGATTTACTTACCATAATAGTACTGGGGTGCCCCAAATTGTTGCTGCATATCTAGCTGAGTGGCACCATCGATACTCGATGCCTCCTGGCGCACCTTTAGGCGCTTTGACTGATTCGGGCGACGGAATCCACTGCATCCGATGCTGTTGCTGGTGCTGCTGCTGCTGTTTGCGGCAGGCAAGACGTCATCCGGTCCACTGCTGCCAAAATTCATGGCGCGCTCATTCCGCATGCTCACATAGAGAGTGCGAGTAATAAACATATAGGCAAAGCTAAGCGCCAGCAGCGGCAGCACCAGGAGCGCCAGATCCAAAAATATGTTATACGCACGCTCATAGGCCAGTGAGCCGGCTGGCCACTGTTCGCGGCACTTGCGCAGTCCTGTAAATCAAATTGGGATTGTAGTATATAGTATATAGTTGAAATTGGCTTGATAGCACGCACCTTGACGACTGGTCGGCATTAGCTGACTAAAATACGCAATTGGCGTCATGCAGACCAGACTGCCTAGCCAGATGAAAGCGATGATCTTATTGGCATGGTTGATCGTCTGCCAGGTGCGGGATCTCAGCGGGTGACAGATGGCATAGTAACGTTCGCAGGATATGGCGACCAGTGTCCAAGAGGAGACGGCCACCGAAGCGGCTGTAAAATGATAACAATTTATTGAAGTTCATTAAATTGGTACACTCAGAAAAAACAGTCCTGAAAACTATAAACATTTCCTAGATATTATCAATAATGACTAAATATTCGAAAAACATTTCTAAAAATTCGAAAGGCTTTGTTTCTATGCTTCAGAAATGTACTTCTTAATAATAGAAAATATTTCTAAAGAGCAGAGATGCACATAGTTATTTTGAGAAACAATCCTTTTTGATATTTGAAAATGCCATGTCTTAACTCGAACACTTTTGTTTGCTCAGAGATTCGGGTTCGAATCGTCTAAAGATCTTCTTTTTTTCAAATTAAACTATATCAATTTATAAACATCATAAAATGTTTGTATGAGTGAAATCTTAAAATACTAATATTTTATAATAAAATAAATAAATTGAAATATTCTAAATTTTCCCAATGTTTTTAGAAACATACCTCGCTTTACGGCCTAGATATGTTCCACGAAACTTGGCCGCAAAACGAAAAGCCGTATAAACAATCAATTATTCTAATACAAATTCATACAAATACAATGGGATCGGTTCGAAATTTGTTAAAAAAACTTAACTTTGTTTATCATTCATTTGAATCAAAAATACATACGTAACAAGTACGTCCATTTGTAGAAAAACTAACAATAATCTATAAACAAAAATGAAACAACTTCATGTTGCATAAAATATGTGAATGTATGCATAGATAGCGAAGAAAAAAAGTTTTTTCTTTGCCATTATTAGCGAAACGATTTAGGCCGTAAATCGAAAGCGTGCCTTAATTGAAGAGGGCCGTTATAGCGACATGACGTATAAAGAGCGGCCGTATAGCGATGTATGAGTGTATAGGTTCAGAATAATTAATCTCGTAATTCAAAAATTTAGCTCGCCTTTTTTCCTGAGTGTAGTGACACTCCCAAACACCATGGCTTACACCAACATTGGAAATAACTAAGTCAGCTAAAGTGTAATGATTAAACTTCCGGAAACTTTAGCAAAAAGCTAGTTTTTGGTTTATTTTTTTGGTACTGGAACAGCAGCTGAAAGGCGATTCGGTTTTTTCATGAGCATACCTATTAAATACACAACCGATTTTGTCATGAAAGGTTGCATCTACTATCGGTCAAGAGTAGAGGAAATTCCTGGTGCGCTTCATCATTTAAATGCAAATTTTATGCCGGCTTCGGTGATGGTTGTGGTAGGGGTACCGAAGTTGTTTGTCGGCCCTCGGCATAACCAATGTGATCCATTTGGTCCGCGCCAACGTTAATGATAATAATAATATTACCATCGCTTACATTTTGCCCGAGTCAACTTAATTTACATGCCAACCGCATGCTGGCCACATCTCTACCGAGCGACAGCTTAATGAACTTACGCGCTCCTGCCTTACCTGGACAGGTATGCCCAACTTATCAAAGCGGCAATTGAATTATCAACAATATGAATATAGCTGCACTTTGCCACAGACTGCTGATTATGAGCGGGCTGACAGCTAAAGCGGAGTCGCGTAGGTGCCTCTCTGTTTACTAACGTGAAGATAAATATAAAAACAAAAAAATTAGGTGCTCCAGCAAAATGAACTTCCCATATTCCTACTCAATTTGCATCTACTCACATGCAGACACAATGTAAATATAATACACACACGCACACACGCACACACACTCATGAAAGTACACATAAGCAAACGAAGTTGGATGGTGCGCATATGGGAACGGGGACGAGTTGAGAACTCTGAATTTTGGTGCTGTATGTAAATGAGACGCTTAAGTTTGCAGTGTTTATTTTGCTAAGTCGGAGGATGAGTAACTTTGTATGTGATGTGCTGGAGCGGGGCAACCCATTAGCTGGGTGTGGGCAAAATTGTTAAACAAGCCAAGCTCATTAGCAAAATAACAAAATTAAATTTAGCTTGGCCGGCATTTCCGCAATGGCACTCTGAACCATGGCCATGGTTCAATGGACTCGCAATAGCCCGCAAATAAACATGTAAATTTCATGGGAATGCTAAATATAGGAAATTGATGTGCGACAGACCATCCCTACGGAAATCTGAGCATATAGGTAGCGAAAATACATTTAGAGAAAATAAACGCAAGTCCCGAAAGGAAATTCCTTGAAAGCGGTTGCCTAGAAGTAACAAAAATGAATGCGGTCCAAAATATTTTCAAAATGTAAATATAATTGAAGTAAAAATTGCGCAGGTCGCACCATCTTAATAAATATATATATTTATGTACATATATATATATATACATATAAATTTCAATTATTCCTTATCTCATACAGTAAGTATTTACCAAAACATTATTATGGAAGTGTGGTACTCCTAAGGGAAATTAAAATTCCAAGTCTTTAAGTTTACTCCCAGCCAGTTTTGTGGACACTGATTATTTAATGGCATCCTCTGTGCATACTTAAAATTAAATACTGAATTAGTAAATGGATTGAAAGCAGCTGGACAACTTTAAGACTTCAGACTTACTTAATAACCACGGTACTTAGTGAGATATCTTAATTCCTTCTAATACTCAATAAGATACAAATTATTAGATCTATAAGGCAACATGAGCACTTGATAAGTATTTGATATGTATATAGTCTGAATCACAACTAGTAGTAAATTGCCTATCTGTACATAAGCTAAAGTCAATTCTTAATTAGCTACTTAAGTTTAACTCCACTTAAGTTTTTGCTGAAGCTTTAAAATGTATTTATACGACTTTGGACTGCTTTTGCTTTAGCTTAAGCATTCACGCTTAAGCATTCTCTTAAGATATTCTCTGACATTCATCATTTACTGAATGTATCTGAAATGATTCTCAACTTGTTTTTTTTTTCAGGGCCATAAGTCAAATTCGAAAATTAAATTTGGTCAGGCAAGTCCTTCGAGGTCAGGTTGATATGGCTGAAAATGCTCTAATGATTTGTTGACTATGCAAAGGGTAGGCAAATCACGCTTTTATCCCACTCCAAATTAAACTGTCTTCTGGGGATTTGGCAGCGCTGACGAGGAACTCCCTGCCATGGAAACTATGTGTTCCTGAATCAGACAAAATGCAAATGTTTTGCTTTGCATGTGATATCTAGATATAAAGCCTTGACGAATGCATTGACATAATAAAATTGAAAGCATTAATCTATCCGTTTCACGCATGGGATATCCGTTTTAAAAGGGATATATTTTCAGTTTGGTCTCTTGGATAACCCCACAATCTTTGAATGCCGATCGATATAGTTTGTATATAATCTTCAATTAGTATAATTAATTATTTCAATTATTAAATAAGTCCATTCGATGATGCAAAAAAAGTATAAATATATATATATAACCATCCTTACAAGGATGTTCAATCTTCGTGACTGTAATAAATCCTCCGGCGATAAGAGTTCTCCCAACTAATAGGATAAATAGTCTAGACGCATTTGCAGCAGTAAATATGTACCTAGACAATGTCCTAAGTAGGATAAGAATAATTGTATAAAGCTGTACGAAAATTGAGAAGTTTTCAATAAACCTGCCGAAGCAATTCAGCAGCAGTCTATTTTCGATACTTAAACTACGTCGTTGTGTTCTAAAATTGCTCTTAGTATCACCTTTCAGTTGTTCTTGTTTCTAAATTAAATAGGTTGTTCTTGCGATATTAAGGCATCATCCCCTTAAAATATATGCTGGGATATGACCGAGATATGTGCAATTTTATATTATTTGTGCATGTGCTTTGTGTGCTCCTAAAACTATGCGGCAAATTTGTTACTGGGGGCAATTTAGCCAGTGCAGCAACCTGCTAAAAATTGCTAAAGAGCGTATAAAGGTCTTGTGTCAAAGTATGAGATCTGAGATCCGTGTGCTCGGAGATGCTACCTTTTGGTTGTTACATAAATTTACACAAATTATTTATACCCTTTTAACAATTTTCAAAGGCTTAAGTATACAAAAATAAAACCGAAAAGGTCTCCCAGTTAGTTGTTGATAGATTAACGGATGAAGACGTTTTTGTATTTTACATACAATTTTTAATAAGTTTATTGAAGTTGGACAATTTTATTATTTACAAACGACCAGGTCGCAGAGGTTATCATAAATATTTTATGAATTGTGTAAGCATCATTGGAAATATGATTGATAATTTGACGATATTTAATACACCTACATAGCTGATACACCTAATTTAAATATACGATACATATTATAAAAATTTGTAAGTGAATTGGTAAATATATTGGATAACTAATAAATGATATTATCGCTTTGTTGTCATAACAAATGTAAACATTGATTTTTTTTCAAATAGTATATTTTGATTGTCCCGAAATCAATACGCACCATTCGACCCAAAGAGCTTAAAGCGTTACTTTGAATTGATGCGACAATTGGATTCCGAAACAAAATGGCATATTGTGGGTCAGATAGATTTACAGTTAATATTTACCAGGGACACGAATGGTCCTTGTTTTATTTTTGTATTGTTTTTGCCTGTTCTGGATAATGCTAATGCAGATTGTTATTGTTGCAGTATGACACGCGTTGCATGCTACACGATAAAACCACAACACGCCCACACAAGTGTGCGAGAAAATGCATATTTACTCGGAGTCTTGCAACGCAATTTGGATCAATTCATTTCAGTCCGCTTCATCGAACCAATAATTATGAATTGTCGTGTTTGTCAAATCCGGTGGACAATTTTTTTTAATTGAAACTTGCTTTATTATTGACATAGCAATACTTTTTCCTATATACTATAAAAAAGTTAAATTATTCTCTTTTCTTCTGTGTGTCACAAACTTTAAAGCATTGAACAATAAGTTGAAGATTATCGGATTCTGAATATAACTTTATTTTCTAACTTTTATTTGATAATTTAGAGCTTGATGCATTTTGTTGACATTTTTTTCGCCATGCTTTGGTTATAAGAAGTCAAAAGTGATAGGAAAAGGTTGTTTGGGGCTGTGCAAGGCAAACAAAGTCAAAATCCGTTGAGGCAAATTCCATATAAAAAGATCAACAGATGTTTGGTACTGAGTAATTTAATATCCAACCTGGAATTATTCATCATTTCCTTGGGACATCGTGCGGTTGAGGAGTTGGTTACTTAATTTGCACCAGGCCACATTTTGCAAGTCATATTTAATTTGCCTAGACACCATGGGAATTACAAATTTGCATCCACTACTTCGACCGCAACTAAGTTGCTGTGATGTTGCCAATTTGTGTGCAGCAGCAACAAAATGAACAACATCAACCACGTTGCTCAGTGCAATATGAAATTAGTCATGATGAAGAGTGGAACCACAGTCGGAAGTGGAATAACATTCGAACCACATTCGCGTCTGCATCAAAGACTTTTGCTACAAATACAGCCAACGACTAATTAAATATATTAATGAATTCTGTAAAGTAAACAGAGTTGCATCATTAAAAGTGATTTATGATTGTACAACAACTACAAATTGGGGGAACGCTGACTTGCCCAACAGTGCATCAAAAGCCCTTAAACAAATCAAGTCTACTTTTTAATTTTCTATTTAAATGGGGAATGTATTTCAAGACAAATAAATCTCCAACATTTGCTAAGACTGGGCACTGGTTTAATATTTATCCGTCCGTTTTGAACAACCAACCTACAACCATTTTCAATCTGGAAGACGTATTTAAAGTAATTTAAATTTGGCACTATAAATGCATTTAAATAGAACATATTTGCTGTAGCTTTCGAAGCACACAGTGTTCAGCGAGGAAACGTAATGTAATGTAATAAATAAATTAAATTTTATTCTCTAGTTTCCCTCTGGAATCAAATATCGTCAAACACAACTTTGCACAACTTGTCGGTGGCGTTATGGAAAACTTTTGTAAACGCACAAAGGCTCTTTTAAAGTTTATTTCACGTGGGCTTATTTTTCAAATATATTATTATCTAAGAAAGACGCAAACATGTTTCGCACTCCCTCGCAAAATAATCAATGACAAATACACAAGCATAGCGCAAATATTAAATGTCCCCATTCTGTTTCTCTAGACTTAATAGTCAGAAATGATATAACAAATGTAGCATAAACCAGTTGTGATCAATATGAAAAACGCTTTGAGCTAGTATTCAAATACCATAATATTGACATAAGAGGGGTCGTTGTTCTGTGATTTAGCGCTGGCCATTTCGTTTATAGACTGCTTGGTAGCTATGACTGTGATTTCATGGACTGGGCTGGGTCTCTATTGCGTTTCAGCTGAAAATCGAATCTGTGTCCTGGCAATGAAATGCTCAACCAGTTGCCAGTATGCTTGTGCGCGTGTTCTCAATAAAAATCATTTCAAATTTAAGCTAACAATAAAAAATGGCAAACCAAAAGTACCGGTCGTCGGAAAAAAATATATAGAAATATATATATATATATATATATATATATATATGCTGATCGGCATTTCCGTATTCAAATATCAACATGTTGATATAAGAGGGGGAATGCCCTGGTCGTTGTCTTGTTATTTACCGCTGGGTATTTCGTTTATAGACTGCTTGGTAGCTTTGACTGTGATTTCATGGACTGGGTCTCAATTTCGTTTCAGCTGAAAATCGAATCTGTGTCCTGGCAATGAAATGCTCAACCAGTTGCCAGTATGTTTGTGTGCGAGTTCTCAATAAAAACCATTTCAAATTTGTGCTAACAATAAAAAATGGCAACACAAAAGTTTCGGCCGTCGCAAAATCTATATATACACACATATATGAAGCTGTTAGATGAGACTGATCGACCGGAAGACACCCTTTAGCCCGATTATACAGCTAGTATTTACAACTTGGCAAAATCGTTCACTGTCCACGTTACTGTCTATATGTATATATGTATATACATATGTATGTTTTTAACTAAGACAAAGTATTATTATTAGTTGTAGTTGTGCTCCCTTTTTTCTAATTAAATACAGGGTATACCATTATATCAACTTTATGTTGGATTGTGAGTGTTGGTTTACTTTTTGCTATTTTCAGTGGTTTTTTTTTTCATTCCGGTTGGGACTAACTTTGTTCTCCAAAAATTATAAAAGAAATTGGTTTCCGTTGTTTTTTTTATTTTTATTGACAAGGGAAGTTATTGTCTGAGTGAGCTGGCGGGCAAGCTGAACCAACCGTTGATGGCTCAATTTTATTGGTAATATGTGTTATTTCCAAGGCCCTACACTTGCACAGATGTTGTAAGTCACATTGTTAACCATAACAAATTAAAATGTGATGCACACGCGCCATGTACAAATTGATATTGGCTGGTTGACAGGAAATGGTGGGGGGAGGGGGAGGAGGAGGACGAGAGACATTGACAATGGCAGTGTGAGATGACAGCGGAAGCGAGACACGAGTTCGCGCCATTTCAAATTCAGTCTTAATTAACGATGTGCCATCTTCCAAATGTTGGTAAAACTTATGTACGTGCCCAGATGTTAAATGTTTGTTCAAAGTTCAATCAAAAGTCTGATTCTCAATCAAGAAACAGAAAGTTCTCTTTGATAAGATTAATATCCTTGCAGACTAGCATATATATTTATCAATTAAAAAATGTTTGCTAGTATTAATATAAGTACAAAGTGATTTTTTTGTTTTTGAAGAAAATTAAAAAATATTTATTAGTTATTTTATTTTTGAGCTCAATTAAAATTATTTTCAAAAGGATTTCAATAAGCAAACTTATTAACAATTTATACTTAAGAGGTGAATACTCAGTTATAGTTAATTAAGTGCAACTTGAATTAAACATTTGTTTGAATTCTTGACAGCTTTTTACCGGACAAGAGAATAGCCGTAAAAAGTTTTTAAAGTACTGAGTGCAGTTGTACAATTGCTGTACTTTTTCATCTTAAGCTTTGATTAGAACTCTTGAGATGAGCTGGATCAAACACAAAACAAGTAAGAATCCTCTACAAAAAAACTTTCTTTACAACTATTTCACAAGCGAATTTCATTCTTCTGTTTATTCTGCCCTTGCCAGCACAGGCATGGCCAAGTATTAAGTCAAGTATTACCGGCTGAGCTATTACAAAAAGCAAACAATCTTTGTGAGGAGAACGAGACGCGCAGCATTCAAAGCCATATCATCTATAAGCATGGCTGGCGAAGTTTTTAAAACTGTTAAAAAATGTGGTTGTTGCTTTATCGTTGAGCGGATGATTGGATGAATGATGGAGCTGGAGAGCTGTGAAAGCCGAATACCTTTTCTCTGCCCATAATAAATTTCAAAATAAATTGTGTGTCAAAGTGGTCGAGTTGATTTGCATGTAGCAGCAACCCCCAAATGCCAATTGACTAGTGTCTTGGCTCACATTTCGTCATCATTTTTAAGGCTAAAAGCGATACATAACGGAAGCGTTAGTCGAACTTGGGTCTGGAGTCGAACAGATGTCGTTGTCGAAGGCACTACCTATGCCTATGCACCTGCTTTGCGTTATTCCCAATGAGACTGCCAGCCTCAGTTCAAGAACCTTTGTCAAAATATGAACTAAATCAGAGTCTTGCAAAAGTTTAAATTGCCTAAAGGCAAAAACATTTTCTTCTTTTTTGCGCGTTTCAAAAATGGCAGCTCATTTGTATGCTATTGTGGCATGTGACAAGAGCAAACACACGTAAGTAAATACACACACACTCGAACACAAACAAGCAAAAATGTCTCCTGGGGCTTCCTTATCCCCTTGCTTCAAAGCCTATTTCATCAGCTCGTCGCATTCATTTATTTGTGCTTGTGGAGTGCGATTTCGCTACTCATATTAGTCACACCTCGGTGTCAACTGATCTCTGCCATATGTGCATATACGCGCTTGTGGGTGTGTGTCCCCGAAACATTGAGTATGTCTATTGAAAACAACAAGAAAAGGCTGTCGCATTCAAAGTTTCCGCATATGGAATTGCGAATTGGAAAAAATAGAAACATTATAAATAAAAGGGAAGTATTTATTGGAATTGTTCATTTTGCTGTTTTCATTTTTGTATAGCTATTTATCGATTCAGCTCTGCTTTCATTTCCTAATTAAATTTCCAAGCTAGCTTTAATTTAAGTACTTTATACTATCACCACAATCAAACAAAAGAAATAAGCCTCGTTTTAAAAAAAATATTTCAACGAAATACAAAATGAACTCAAACTCAAACGCACTCCTTTTGTTTCCGTTGAAATATTTTTGTAGTAAGAGGCTTATGTCTTTATATATTGAAAATTTAAGACACACAAATAAAACCACAAGCGATTGTCCCTTCTGCAATAACCCAAACATTAATAATGAACAAATTAAAAAATACTGTCAAAACTTATCCCATCACAGACCACCTTCAACAACACCAACCCAATGCAGATCCCGATAGCCACAACCTTATATTAGAATTCCTTAGGAAAAACCACTTAGAAAATAAAATATGATAAAAAATATATATTAAATAATAATTTATTTTTTTTTAATATAGCACAAGAATCCTGAATTTAAAAATAGTCCCAGCATGTCACTTTTTTATTCGGCATTAAATTGCTTTTCTTTCTTTTCACAAAAAATCTAAAAAAAAAAAGTTGCAGTTGGGCGTAACCGACTACGAAATACTCTGATACCACACGCACAGGGTGGGTGAAAATATAGAAGAACCAATACTGATATTTAAAGGATGTTCCCAGTAATCTATCCTTCAAGTTTGCTTTAAAATTGTGGTAGATGTAACCAGCAGGTTACCTTCCACGTTTCGTGTCTCTATCATTAAAGTTGTGTTAGATATGCGGTTTTATTGACTTACACTTTCCACTTTACTAGGAATACCTTCCAATCTATTTCTTGTTTTTCCCATGGTTGCCCCTTTTGCTTACCACATTGGACTTTTTGTTTTTCGAAATTCTCTGGTTTATTTGTGCGAGAGCAAAGCGTTGCTTAAGAACATATCTGAAACATTTTTTGTATGAAAGTTTGACTTCATTTGTGCAAATTTCATTTGAATGACTAGTTGGCAATATAATCATACTAGCTGATATACGTGGTAGACCTGCATATGGGCCGCATTTTGTAAATCCTAACGCACAACAAGTGCATTTCAGCGGGATAATTCGCATAGCAGCAAATGAAAGCCGTAGCGAAAAGGTTGACGTCGCTTCTTTTAAGAAAATTAATTGTGGCAAATGCTTTATGATGCATAACCTGTTCGGGACACATGAGAGTGGGGCGACCCATGTGGGACATTGTGTTTGCCTTTCAATGGCTGTATTTTTTGCAGTGAGTGCTTTACATTTGCGGTTGGCTAACTTTTATTAAAAATCCTGGCAACAAAATCAATAACGCTGACAAATAAATAACATAAGGAAAAAAATAAACTACTTATTTTAAAAGCCATAAACTTTTTCTGTGTTACGAAACTCAAATTGATTTGGTAACTCAAATTTAAAGAATATTAAATAAAAAATAGACCAACTCGGTTATCTTTGCAGGTCAAGAATGGATGAACCCTAACGGTGATTCAAGAATGCACCTAAGATATGATTGGCCGATTTCTGAATTTTTTATGTTGCATGAAAATGTTTTACAAATTCTGAAAATCCATAAGTGCTCGGATTGCTATCAAAATGCACTAAAGCAATGGAGCCATGAAATTAGCCTAAGGCACAAAATCCTTTGTTATTATAAAGTCAATTTAAATGCGTTGCATGTCTTTTGGACCTTGTTAAAGTGATTGGATAATGTAATTGTTCAGTGTGAACTGTTTTCAGAATAATTTTTTTACTTCTTTGACCCAGTAGAAAGGAAATAAGAAATATGCCATTTAGATTATGTACTGGTACTCAAAGGATTTGATCACTCATCATTTCGACTAGATAATGAGTCTAATACTCTTTTAAATATAAAAAGAATTTTCTTTTTACTCTAAAGCCTAAACTACAAAAGATAAAAAAAGTCGTGAAAAAAACTTTTTAAATTGGCATGCTTCACTGCAATCCTTATTAATGAACGTTGAGTTTTCAACAGGACAAAAAGAAATAATAGAAAATGAAATAGCGCAGATGATACAAAAATGAAATTATTTATTAATTTGGCCGTCTAAGCTTTGAATAAGAGTGATCAGTTTTCGGGTAGCAGATAACATTTACTTTCTAAGCCATGCTTGACTTAAACGAATGAGTATGCTGTATGTGACCAATAAAAGACTCATGTATGATGTGTATTTAAATATTAATATTGCTGTGAATTAGGGCGGAAATATGTAGCATACATATTAGGGGCAACCTCTTATCTGCGTGGGAACGCGCAAGATGTTCGCACTCGGCAAACTGACAGCCGTCATAAGCCGTGCGATTGAGGATTTGATTTGAATTGGGGGTGGAGCATTGTCAAGGAAAAAATTTGAAAATTGCCTGGCAAATTGATATTTGGCCGTAACCGGATTCCAAAACTTGAGAGTAGGCAGGCATTTGGGGTGGGCTGCGATATTGTTTTGTGTTTCAGTTTGAGTTCGAGAATGAGTTTTGCTTTGGTTTTGAGTACCCACAGTGGATGCGACCAATACAACACAAGTTCTGCACCTTGACATATTGGTGCCATAAATTGGTGTGTCAGGCTAGCCAGCGACACATTTGACATTTCTAAATTTACGAGTGGATGTTGTGCAACAGATTGGGTAAAAGTCCAAATCATTTTCGCCAATGTATTGCAGGTTATTTGCTCGGCATTCTTATTATGCTGCTAATAAGTTGAGTATGTTTGTGTCAATTTCAAAGATGACAGCCCAAAAAGAGACATGCACGTCTAACAACAATTTCAAAGGCCAATCACAAAAATTAAACAACATTTTAAAATGAGCTGATAACCTGCTACAGCGAGAATGGTAACAAACCCGGAAACGGAAGTAACTCATCAAAAGTGCATGTGCCACCAAAGGAACGCCAATCACCAGCAGCATTGCCACGTTATGATGTACAGTGAAACGTTATTATCACATTTCATAGAAAATAATATAATTATAACGAAAACTATACAAAAATACACTCAAGTACTCTGGCACTAAAATCAAATTAGAATGAGAGTGGCGCTCTTTGTTTATTTTTTAAGTGCTTTGATAAAAAGTGTGCTGTTGACTAGTTGATTAGTCCCATTTGAAACTTGTCAACAGCCATCGAGCGTATCTTTTTCTTCACTACCACAGATGAGAGCGCGTTGAAACATTAGCATATATTCGACTCTGAGCCTCAGACTCAGCGTACAACAGCAAAAGAAATTCGCATTCTCGAATCGTCAAGGCAATGGTAATATATTTTGAAAGCACAAACTTAACCACCCAGACAAAAAGAGACATTTGTACAATCTCGCAATTTTTCACATATTCACAATGTGGTACGACTCATGTTATGCAAAGACTAGCCTGATTCGCATTGAAAATAAGGATTTATTTCGTGTTACCCTTAAGAGTCATGTTAACCAGATTGCCATTTGTCTTGGCTTGGACGCAGATACAGGTTGTGTCCAGAGGAGTCAGCCACTTGGCTTGAATCTATCAGCTGTTGATGGTTATTTATCTATATTTAAATCTGCAAAGTTAGACTACACATTAACGGATATACACATTATTAAATTATTTGTTTTGCCGGTGATTATCGAAACTTTTTCCAGCTGCAGTTGCTAGTCAAAAATCGAAGTCGGATATTTTGGAAAAGATTGTTCCTTCAACCCTTTGGTTGGCCGAGTGGCTTTCAAAAGTGCTTTAAGCTTAGTAAATCAATTTCGCCAATTATATAAGCATTTGTGACAGGTGCCAAAACAAGTTCTCTAAGCTCTTGTTAACATTGGCTGTGGGAGGTATTGGTTAAGTAACCCACAGCCACATTATTTCTGTGATGGCTGCGGCATGACAACAAAAGGTTTATACCAGCGATGGCAACATCCATTTTATGGCTGAAAAGTTCTGCTTTTGCCTGCTTTACGAAACTAATAACTACTTAAACAAGTGAGTGCCTCTCTATAGACGCTTATTTCCGTATGCTTATGTGCTCTGTGTATATGCATATTTCAACTTTTGAACCCATTGTGTTGGTTTTTGGGTCTAGCATCTAAGCGCTGCATAATAAGCAAGTGAAAATGCAATGCATGGCAAGGATGCTCCACTGAAACATATCCTAAACGCTCAACTACTGACTTATTTTTATATGCTGCTGTAGATAGACTTTGATTATACATTGAAGATATGCCTTAGTAAGCTGAATTGTGTATCAATAACTATCGATTGACAGCAAACTGTGTTACTTACTGGAGAAAATACATTAAAATTGTCTAGCTCTTATATTTGAAGAGTTTCATCATGATTATTTTCGAACCATACTTAATAGTTATGGGTTGTAAAAAGGCTACAGAAAATCGTTAATCATTATGTATGATGGCATTTTTTATTTCAAAATTATGTTGCCGTATCGAACGATGCGTGGCAAATCGCCCCTCATAAATAATTGAGAGTGCCTTAAATAAAAAGTGGTCATAAAATTGAAATCAATTGTAATAAAAACTGTACGCTAGATTCCTTAACATGTGCATAAATCGAAGTTAATGCCATCTTACTGCTGTTTATAGAAGTCAGTGGTAAACCAATCTGTTTTTAAGGGGTGTTTGATATGGTACTCAGAGAACTCAAGCCCATAAGTGGGTGTCTGAATGCGTCTGTGTATATGTTCTCAGCTTATAGTGCAGACATATTTTTATGTTCTTGACAGCTTATGCTTACCAAGGTCGAGTTAGCAACTTAAAGGGCCCATTAAACTTGATAAAATGGTTCTTGATATGGCATAAGTTTACATCATTTGGCGAATTTGAGTGAACAAATAACAAAGTGATATTTCATCAACAATTAATGTTACCCAACTCCTTGGAAAGTTTTGCCTTTAAATGTATTTCATTTACATTTTACATATGCGTAAGTATGTGTATATGAATGTGTGTTCATTATTTGCACATGTGGAGCGATTAGTCCGTTATGTCATTAGAAAACATGTTTGCAAAGTGATTAGTCCATTATGTCCTTAAAAAACGTTTTAGCAAACTTGTCACCCGTGCTCATTTAGTTAAGCTAGTAAAAAACTCATAACATTTAATACGCACGCAAATTGAGGTGTTTAGTAAGCATTTTAACCCAGCTCATTTCGAGTGGCATCAGGTGAACTTAGAGTGCGAGTGGGTCTCACATACTTATATGGCCCAGATTGTATCCATTGGCATTGGCATTGGCCAGCCAGGAGATAATCAAGCATCCTTCCGTGCAGTCCTTAGGCCACAGCATGAATTTGTGTAAGTAGTTAAAAGCTAACATTTCCACGCTTGTGAATAAACTTGGTTATAAAACACACAGCACAGCATGGACCTAATCTACAGGACCGCTTCTAGCCAAGGTTCGAGGTCCATCGCTTTTGTGACTATTTACAATTCAAGTGGCTGGCAACACTTAACATTCGCCTTCGGATGGCATCGTAAGCTAAATATGTGAATAATCTATGCATTTATGGGCATAATGGCAGACAGATGGTAATGTAAGCTCTTCTCGCAGAGTCCGAACACTTGCCGGCGCACATGCACTGGATGACTCACCTTGAGCGAACTGGAGAAGCTTGCATAGAAACTCGCCAAAGATGAAGTGGCGCAGCAGTGTGCCGACCAGGGTCACCGGCATGCAAAGCACGCCCAGCAGTATATCGGATATGGCCAAATTAAGCAGGAAGACGTTGGTAATGGTGCGCATGCGACGATTCTGCACCAGGGTAAGCACCACCAGCAGGTTGCCCACCACAGCGCATAGGAGTATAATGCTGTAGCAGGGTATCACCCAAATGGGCACATCGGCTATAACACGCGACATGCTCCGATTAGTCGGTGCCATTGGCATGGGAGCAAGCGTTCCCGAACCAACTGCAGATGCAACGGTTATCGCATTCAGCGGGGACGATGTGGCCAGCGACGCGGACGATGGGATTTCCTCGAGATGAAGTTCGTTGCCGTAAATGTAGAGATCACTGCCGTTGATGCCATCGCCGATGCTGTCGCTGGCGCCGCCGTAGAGCTCCACAGCGGCAAAGCTGGCATTGAGCTGCAATGCTGCATTGGTTGTCAGCGGCGCGAGCGCAGACAGCAGCCGACGATAGTTGAAGATGGCTCCAATCGTGAGGCTGTCTCTGAGAAATTGCACTTGCACTCGCGTCAACACGGGCAAAAAAAAGTTTAAAAAAACGATAGCGAAGGATACAGCTAGCGAGCAGGCAAGCGAAGAAGCAGGACAACCAACTGGATAATCAGCGGAAGCCGCGCTGTGTGCCTCCGCTTCGTAGACTCCGTCGTGCACTGATTCCCGAAGCCCGCCAATGGTTCTTTTGTTGGCTTTTTGGACCAACAGTTCTGGCAACAGATGCTAAACTCACCACAGTCATCAATATCAACATCAACATGAAAACATTAAGCAACATACAACATACAGTTGAGCAACATGTTGCCAACGGACTTGTTGCTACCAGAGTCATCTTTCACTGTTTGCCTGCGATATTGCTGCCTCTCGTATTTCTCGTAGTCAATTTTCAATTTTACATTGTCTTCATGGAATATGTTTTCTGTGACTCTAATAAAAGTAGAACCCTACTAGACTCAAATTTTACATATTAACAGATACTCGTTCGGGCTAGAAACAGAGTCAATTAAGATTAATCTGAGTCCCGTAATAAATCTGAATTCTCACTCTCATCTTCAAGCAATAAAGTATTAACTATTTTGTTTTTCAATCTGAGGCATTTAATTAAATCACATTTCACATTTTGTGAATCTGACGTTGTCTTTTGTATCTACTGTCAGGTATTTGTAGAATAGAATGTTCAGCATTGAATGAACGTTTAATTACCGCAATAGACGTCATTTACATAACTAAGTAACTTGACAACATTTGCATGTCACAAAACATTTGAGCTTCTTCCGGAGTCAAAACCGGCGCAGTCGGGCAGAAAGCTCGTGGCATAACAGTATTATTACAATCAGTGGCTGCCAATGGAAAGGACATCATATTTGTCAAGTTAATTAGCGTACCGCAGACGACTTCCACTTGTTTACACCTTTGGCTCATTATTTAACCGCCATTTTGTTTTGTTTGGCCGCCGACACATTTAAGACTGATTGTGTTTCCCGCCTGCCATATGCTCTTTGTATACCCCGTACTTAAGAAAAACACTAACCAGGGTGTTATGTATTATGTTTAAGTGTCTGTTTGGACTGTTTGTGGTTGTTATAATTAGTAAGAACTTGGGTATCTTCTAGTCAAGCCCTTCGTTGTTTCGTTTTGTGTTTATAAATCAAGTGGCAACTTTAACCACAAAAGAAACTGAACGTTTTGCACAACTTTTGTTTTTGTTTTTTTGTTTATTTTACTTTATAAAAGACACTTAAGATATTTCGGACATTAAGGCAAAAGTTTATCTTTATTGTTGATTTTGTAACATCTTTGTCTCTTTTTTCATTCTGGAATAACTGACTAATTCAATTAAACTTCTTGAAGGACCCAAAAGGCACATAAATAATGCCGTTGCATTAATTAAGATCAAGCAAAGCCCTCCAGATTTCGGCTCCCGCTCGCAGCTCTGGCAACTTGGTCCATTTATTATTTACTTTGTTTTAATTAATTTCAGTTATTGTATTTGCATTTGTTCATAACACCCACAATTTAACCAGATGCCTTAATGAGAGCAAATTAAAAGATTGGCGGAAAATACATGTTTAAATGGCCTTAGCCGAATTACCACGTCAATATTTCGAACAGTACGAATTCAATTCGTTAATATCAACCTTCGATATCTTCGATTTCTGCATAACGGAATCGAATATGCCAGAATTGGCGAGGTTATTACAATTTGGTCATTTACACATTGACATTGGCAACAGGTAATTTAAAACCTTTCGTTTTTGGTAAATCAAATTAGGTTTAATCTGCAGAACGGGAGGAATGATTCGAGCACATTCAATAACATCTGGACTAGCGCTGAATATTCAATTAACTCTGTTGACAACTGATATCGAAAATTAGCTCTGGGATTTTGTGTGAGCAAGTGCCAAGGTTTTAACTTTAACCGAATGCACTTTATTCAGACATTATGCTGTACCAGCTACACACACAAACAAGCAAACAAGCCAACATAAAGCCGGGCTGTAAATGTGTTAATTAATTGGAGGAGTGAATTCGAGGATACCATCAGCTCTTAGCGCTGCTAATGGATAATGAATTGTTGTGAGCTCTGCGCGTCTAGCTGAGGATAATGGAAGGTTTTTGATGAGTAAGGTAACTTTAGGAGGCTTAAGACTGACAAATTAAGAGTTGTTAATGTTTGGACGAGTTTAAAGTTCCAGCCGCCTAAGAATTACATACATACATATGTAGCTCGCATTCTTATTATTATTATGAAGTTGCTTTCCTTGGTCGTATATAGTCATCAAGCATTCATAATGCTACGATAGGTAAGCGGAATTTAGAGCTCCTTAACGACTTAAGAAGACCTCTAGTCCTGGCATCTGTTCAGTTGTTTATTAAATTTTTTATATTTTTAGCAAGTTCTTTGATGATTTGAGTTACCTGGCCGAGTCCACGTCAGAGTTCAGGACTTGTATTGGCCTGTGTTTACTCATTTGAACGCAAAATTTCTTTTTGGACTTCACTGCAAAATTTCTGGCAGGGGCCTTTTGCAAAAGTTTTATTTGTGTTTGCACTGTGATTTTGTTTGTGGTATTTCTTTACTTTGTTTGCAGCTAAGCCAGCATTTTATGACCTTTTATTATTATTATTGTTGTTTTTGTTTTTGTTGCTGTTGCTGTTTCTTTTGCTGTTGCCATTTCTCTTTCTTGTTCCTTTCGCTTTCTGTAAGCTTAAATTATGCTGCAAAGTGCAGTACTAAATTTGCCCCCAGTGGCAAACGCGGTAAACACATAAATCGAGACAACTTAACAACAATAAAGAAATCGACAATCCGTGCTAAAAGCTTAAAACAAAAGCACTACCTCGAGCATCATTGCTCGTCCCTGGCCACCCACCTTTAAGATCATTAGGGGTCGGTCCGCAATCTGTTTGGGTGTTGACTTTGCCTAACTTCCAAACGAGATTCATAAGCATGGGCCTAAGCTAATAAATTCCAAATATATCCAAGATATTATTAAAACATCCTGGTGAAACTGCCACGTTGCCAGCCATCTTACACTCATTGTACTTGATTATATTCGAAGACCTACTTTCTCCATGCCAATGCTTAGTTCATCATTTTTTATTTTGGTTTATTATTGCAATTATTGAAATTAATTTCACCGAATTCAAATGCCCAATGCATTAGTTGGAGAATGTTTTTGTTTTCGTTTTAATAAATACACTTTTATATATACCCTGATACCGAAGGTATATGACTATATTGGTTTTGTTCAATATTCATCACGGAATAGGAAGTTTTTGAATTGGGATACTACGCTCACTAGGAGGTTAACATTTAATAGACCCAAAGTTTAAATGGTTAATTATTGATCACGCAATAGTCGAGGCAAACCCACCCCCACACAAAGGGTACTTGCTGATAAAAATAAAACCGGTTACAGAGTATTCCGCCATCGGTTACACAGCGTCTGCAGCGTTCTCACATTTTATTAATTATGCTCTGCCATACTGGATTTATGTTTTGTGTCTGCTGTTGGTAGTACATGCCTTGTGTGCACATATATTTTATTATACATGCTCCCATTAAAAAAAAGCCCGAGGCATCTCTCCCCTGCTTCGTTCTTGCGCTTAGTCCGATTTCACAATGGGGGCTTGGCCCCGTTGCAGCCCTCGATGCGCATTTGACAGGCGGCGCACGTTTGTTTTTTTTTTTGGCCAGACCAAACACGAACTCACCTATACACATGACTACACACCGACAAACATAGACATGCACATTTTGTGCATACCCTGTATACATTCAAGTGGATTAAGGGAATATTTTTAGGTATATATCCGTTGCTCATAGTCGATCTCAATGACTATATGCAATATATGCTTAAGATGCTGACACAATATATTTATGATGACAAATGGTTTCGAAGGTAATGAGGTCCTTTGGATAGGCTACAGGCTATTTTGTAGTCAGACACCTCTCACTAAGAGCCCTCTTCCTCGCTTAAATTGGTTTTCTCTTCAAATTGACGATTGACATACGCCCTACGGTCTATGTTACGGTGAAATGTTTATGTCTGCATTTTGCGTCCATATTTTGGAGTAACATTACTACGTGTGTGACATCTTGTCCAAATAAATCAAACACAACACACCCCCCCATCCCCTCCACACATGCCCGCGGTACGGCATAGGCAAATTGCTTGTGCGCTGCTCAGATTTGTTTCCATTAACTCACGGCCATGCATTTGGCTTAACGAGCAAATGTAATTTATTCGCTCAACCTGAAATTGAAAAAGCATGCAATTTGTTTGGGAAAAGCCGAACAAGCAAGTTGAGCTGCGAGTGGTTAATTTTATCACCTGGCTGGATCTGAGAGCAGAACCCCCTTAAAGTGTTATCTAATAAATTACAGCATATAGCAAAAAATAGAAAACCGGTGCGCGGCTACCGAATCAATCAAATCGAGAATAATACTTATAAAATCGTAAATGAATGATAACCATACACTGTGTGTGCGAAGGTCAATTGGAACATGGTTGAAACAGATTTTAGAAGATGACTTGAACTTGAATCTGGTTAACACCAAACAAAAAATATCAATATTTAAACAAAATAAATAAGTTCAACATACATTTCATCAAACACCTTAAATTAGAAACATATAGCACACTTTTGAGTTTTAAACTTTGGAAATAATCTTTCATACAACCTTTCATACCTACTTCAGGAATTATGGAAAACTAAATATCTTTAAGAAACAAAATTGGAGATTCCCGATTGATTGTGATAATAATAAATTTGTAGGTGCATCTGAAATAAATGCAAGAGTGTTGATTAATGCTTGTTTTATATCTGAAATGCTGAGATTAATAATGCATAGACCAGTATCAGGCATGCAACAGAAGCCAGCAAATACGCAAGCGACTTTACGCGTGCAATATTTTAATTTTGATTGATTGCCATGCCATCAGTTATGGGTCGACACCACATCGAGTAGACGGAAAGTGACTTAAACTCCCAGTTCTGATGAATGATGGCAACCGCAGTGCGAGCCAATGATTACCTAGAGGAATCAAATCTGCAATAGACAACATTGGCACCTCGTGCCGCTGAATCCAGATACCCGTCAATTTCAGCTTATCCTTCCCCCTTCCGGTCACACAATTGGAGCCGCATTTCAAGATAAATTACATAAAAATTCCAAAACCTACATAAGATAGGCCAAAGAAGATTAAATACCCGGCAAAATATTTCACTGGAATCCCTTTGAACTGATACCGGCACGAAAACAGCAGCAGTAGAGCTTGCATAATCATGCCACTTTCTCTTATTTGTGCACTTGAACAAATTGTTTTTATTAAATAGAATCGTACGCAGTTTGAATAGCTGCAGCTTCAGTTGCTTACAAAAACAATTTTTTATGAAGCGAAATAATTGTTTGCATTCTTTTTTATCTGTAATGCGCTTCTGGGTAATGTTTTTATATTTATTGATTCACAAACTGTTTACTCTTAATTATATTCTTGTTGATTTCGGAATATTAAATGGCGCTCAGCAAAAAAAGAAAAGCGCGCAGCTTCAATTGGCAACTGGCTGTTAAGCCAAAGTCATTCGATTTGGGTGCGCTGTGTGATTTATAAACAGTTTACCCGTGCAGCAGCCTCCCCGTGCACCACTCTATATAGAATGTGTGCCACAAACGAAGTGCATTTCCATTTCCGCGTGTTATTGTTGAACTTGTTTTCCGGTAGTTGTTCTTAGTCCTGTTGACAATGGCACACAGCAACGCCTCTTTGTTAACGCACATACACAAATACACACAGGACAAAAAGTGACAAACACACACGTGAATTTATATTGCTCCTTGACTAGACAAATTCCAAGTCACTTCCGTCTTGTGTTACTGACGTTGATGTTGTTTACTGAACGACTCGCAACTTTCTTTCACTTGTGAGCTAAAAATAATGTTGGCAGTTCAGTTAGTTATCCCTTTAACCCTTCCTCCACGACAAGCCCATTGCTGGCCCCAGCGCATTATCTTAACAAAAACGCAAAGGCATCAACGGATATAAGGGAAAAACATTAGTGTCAAAGCAAATGTAAAAAATAACAATAACATGCAAGAGTGCTCTAGTCGCGAGAACCCGACTAGATGATATCCTGTATGAGTGGATATACATCCCTATACATGAGCATTTAGATGTGCATATTGTTGTGTCAATATGAAAATAAGTTTGGTTTAACAACTTCTGTACTTCTTAGCCAATCTTTGTAAAACTCTCATCTTTATGTACATTCGTACTTTGTGAAGACCAGAAATGTAAATTATAACGCGTTACTTAGTTGCTGTCAAAATTTAGCTAATGTGTATCCGCTGTTAAGGCATGAAAGCGCAGTACCAGCAAAATATTTAAGGTACACAGTCGTATATAAAATTAATGTCTGAAGTTAAGCACATAAAATTTGGAATAAAACAGTGACCAGCTACAAAGCCTTGGGGCCAGTTCAAAGAAGCGCGTTTAGTGCAGCCATTTGCAGATGGCAGCGGCTTATCAATGTTTAAACAGCGCAACAAAAAACAACAGCGGCAGCAGCAAGAACATCCGGATATGCAACAGCAAGAAACAAAACGAGTAAGCTCAAATATTTTAAGACGCAATTTTATGATAATTCCGTATGGCGCCTAAAGAACAGTTGAAGCCTTGGGAATGGGGATTGGGCAGATGCGGGTTAGGCTTTGTCGTATTTTTTCCACTCCCTTTATTTCGTTCTTGTGGCAAAGCTTGGCAGACTTAGCCCTCTCGGTTCTGGGAGCCACGTGTCGCCAGTGGATGCTCATTTGGTCCATTTGGCTTCGCCTTGCTTCTTTTGCTCGGTTGGCCTCTTTATCTTGTTCACGGCCTTTTATGATTGTGTTGGTCGTTGTAAACTTTTGCGGTTTCTTCACTCGCTTGAAGTGCTCCGTATCGTATAATTTTTTAAAGGGTATATGTATGTGCAGCCCATTAAAGAACACATTCCAGACTCCATACATTTATCCCATAGTGAATTTGAAGAATCTGAGACTTATGATGACATATTTCATAATTAACTGTAATTTTGAGTGTAAACATAAGTCGCATGTGTGTCATGTTCTTAATAAATAATTTGGAGTGAAAACACAAAAAAAAAAAACAGTGGTAAATTGATGTGACAGGTAAAAGTGTGCTTTAAAATCAAATGTCAAATTACGTCCAAGCTAAGTTATGAATCTCAAAAGCCACTCTTGAGCCCAACACAGACAATATATACAAGTAAATAAACAAAGTGAACTTTTTAATAATATCACCAATTTTACATTAATAATAACTAGGCATTAAGCCACATGCGGTAACTATATTTATATGTTCACTCTTATTTGTAGCCTAATTATATTCTCTTTAATAACACTTTTGTGGCAAGCGTAATAATTTATAAGTAGCAAACTTGTAGCGCTATAATAAATAAATAATCGCATACATACACTGATAGAAACATAGCCGCTCCGTGGGTGGTCAGTATCCACGGTTGCTGAATGAGTTGACAGCTTAGGTCACGCAAAATCCTTTTTTAATTAATGAGTATTTCATTTGTGTGCATTGCGCTAGCCGAATTAATTAGCGACCATCAATTTGGCCTACCCACTGCAAGCTAACAGCCAGCCAGATGACACCTTGACAGTCAAGGAGCAGACCAATAAACCACAGACCAAGCGACCCAGCAACCCTCTGACTTAGCTAAACAGCGACCCATCGAGCCGCAGCTCATTTCAATTACTGAACTTCAATTGGGCCCAAGTCCCAAGCGATGAGGCCCTTCTACCACTCTCTCTTTCTTTCCTATCTCAGGTTCTCTATCTCTCTCCCTCTCTCTCTCTCTCTCCCGCTCTAGCCTCACTGACAATTACTTTGAATTGCTGCTGTGTTTGTTGCTGCGCAATCCACCAGTTCTTTGAGCCACAAGCCGCAAGCCCATTGCTGCACATGGTAGCCATTAAGCGGCAAAAAGCATTTTAATTTTAACGCTAATCACATAAGCAGTTAGTGACCTCATGCTCAACCCGCGACGTACCCTCAGCACGTACCCAGTCCTGCCAGTGACCTAACCTAGGAGAGCAAATCTTGTGACCCACTTAAGTGTTGTCCCTTTGTAGACTGTGCAAGGCAAAAAAGCGTGTGCAAGCATCGCATAAATATTGTCTTTTTAAACCCTTTTCAAAAAAATTGGATAAGGACGACTGTTGAAATTGGGCCAGGAACACAGGAAAACAAAAAGCATTTCCAACTCAATAAATTGTACGTACTTTTTGATCAGCATCAATAGCTATAAAGTTTGAGTTTGCTTATCGACAACTTCCATAGTTTTGCTAATATCGATAACAATCGATATCCGATTGCCATAACAGCCACAATTGGAAATACATCATCTGTATTGCAGTTGTCCGCATACGAACTTTCGTACGAGAACTCATCTTTTAACTAATTGCTTTTTTATTTAATTATAATACCCTCAGCACGATTGTTTATTAATTGGTATGTAGTTGGACTTCATGTGCGGCTTAATACCGAGTCCATTGAAAGCTCCAACCGACCGCTTCTTACGCTGATTGCTGATGTACATAATTGTGTACATGCTTATTGGCTGACATGCGAGCATATATATCTAACCAATTACACAATCGCAAAAGCTCGTGCAGACTTTTAGACAGTGGTTATGGTTGTCCAGGCTGCTGTTTTGTATACCCCCACCCTACTCGTACGTCATGTGTCGCGTGGCAAGTTCGTCGACCACGAATATTGCAAAGAGGTCACAGCTCCACAACACAAGAACATATGCACAAACACAGATAGTTAAATAGTATCCCCAAGCATGTCTGAATACTCATTCGATGGCTGGGAATTGAGCAACATATTAAATATTTGAACACGAAATACAAAAATGTCAATTTCATGTATTTACCAAAGAAATTCAAGTGATTTCAAGATGCCAAAGTTTTAATACACTTACAATCTGTTGAGACATGGTAGTCTTATTAAAGAACAACAGAGAATATAACAACCGATATATAATATTATAATATTATAATTAGCCTAGGATGCTGTTTGGTTCAACTGTCTAAGACATTATGAAAATAAAAATCGCAAAAAAAATACTTTTATGTTTACTCGTCCACAGATGGTAAAGAATACGTTTGGTTTGATAGAAAATATTCAGAGACTTACAAATAATATATTATTATTGTCATAGATGCATTCGAACTTAGCAAATTCACCCACGAATTCATATTAAATTCGAGTACCTAGTGTTTTAATTTTAAAGGGTATTGAGCCCTTCTTGGTAACAGGCGCCTGAGCATTGGCCACACGCCACAATCCACATGCCACATGCGACAAGTACTAAGTGATGCTGATGAAGGTATGTGTCGGTCCCTGTTTATGCCGCTGGACCACTGCTTGTGTCGTTGCCAGCTTTCATTGAAGTTTGCAATTCAAATTGATACACTCCTATGCTGTCGCATGCACGAATTGCTCATCTGAATTTCGGCTCGGCAAATTGTCAATTTCTAACCAGAGGCGCCGGAAAGTATGCAGCACATTTGAAGCATCAACAGTTCGCTTCTCGTCTCTAACAATCATTTTAGTGAGCAGAGCATTTCATTTGAGCGATAATTTTTTGTACTCGTCAATGTTGAGCATTTAAAATCATCATCGCTCATACAACACACATTCAAAATGTACATAAAAAATAAAATAAAAAGCGCAAAATTAAAAAAAAAACTTTAACTGAAAAGGCTAATCCTAATTATCGATCCCTTGATTCACTACGCTGATGTATATATGTATGATGTATATATATATATATGCATATATATTAGCATAATTAGATGGCATTCGCCTTTTTACTGAGAATTTTCTAAATTTTTAATGCATATAATATTTTGACGTTGTTTGCTTACCAAAGAACATGTTGTCCCTTGATTCTTGGCAAACAGCAGGAAAATGGCGTGGCCCCAAATGTACCCGACTCACAACCGGCTTTCGCCAATGTTATATCCGGGCCTGCTCAGATTTTTAGCATCATTGTTGTCGCCCTTTAAGGCGTTTCGGAGTATGGATTGTAAGCTTTGACTGTGTTTGTGCATGTGTTACTTATCAGCTATCATCGTCCTGTATTGATTGGATTTTCGTCGTAAATTTTTGTTAGTGCAGCTTTCCGCTGACTTATTAGCATAGAGTGCTTGCCCCTCCGCTGCATGCCACCTCAAGATACGCATAACAGGCATAGCCAGATATGAGAAGCTCCTACGCATTTTACTTGTCAACAATGTAATGAAATATTCTTTAAATTATTAATTTCGATGAACCCAGTGCATGTAAATACACAAATTGTTGCAAATTTTTCTCATCATATATGTATGTGAATACACATATGGTAGGTGTTTCACTCGCCCCAGTATTTTAGGGATTTCTTGAGAGTTGTATTTGTGTTTGAAATCAGAAATTTTGTTATGATTTAAAGCATATTTAGGTAATTGTTTAAGTGGCAAGTATGGAACGCTTCATGTCCTTATTTTTTCATGCTGCTTGTGTGCTTCTAAAAGTGTGATAACAAAATATATAACTATTCCAGATTCCAAATATTTGCCATTTTCAAGAGTCAACAGATGCTTAAATTATGCCAGTTCGTGCAGAAGATATTGCTTTACGCTTTAAAATATACTGCATTTTCTTTTTATTAGTAGTAAATATGTATAGATAAAATGTTTTAGGAATGGTAATTGAACACGATATTGTATTTCCACATCCCGCTTAAGGAACTAAGACTTGGCTTCGAGAGTATGATATTAAGATATATATGTTGTTAAAGGCAATTAAATTAGCTTTCCAAAAGGTATAATATTCTCAATGTCCGAATTAATAGAAATTTGGGCTGTATGTGTGCACTAATGTATATAAAGACACCCCCTTTTATTGCGCCCCATATTACACGAAAATGAGCAGAGGTGAAGCTGTGCAAGGTAAATAATATATATATTAACTGTCTCAAATTTAATGTAACATGATGTTGTGACAGGTTCCGTAGTTATATACAAAGGCTTGCTGGTAGTGGATACACTAGCAGCGCAGACGAGGTCGCATGTGCGTCAGTGGCCGCATTTGGCTTAAGGCATCGGAATTTGTTCTTAACGCCAAATCAAAGAACTGTATACAAATCCTTTGTGGAGGAACGAAAGACACTCAAAAGTCGTAAATTTGTCGGCCTCTATGGCCTTGTGGCCCCTTTCCAGCCATTATCTCTCTGCCGTTGTCTCTGCCACAGTCAGTCTGCCATTTGCCGTCTCTGTTGCACGCATAAATTGTCAAAATTTTAATTTTCCACTAGATTTGCGTGAATTTTTGGCACGTGTTTTGTCTGCTCTGTGTCTTTTTCGACTTTGCTTTGATTTTTACAATCAACTCTGTGTGAATGCGCATTGCTGTGGGTGTGTGTGGGCCTTATGTGGGTGTGTGTGTGTGTGTGTGTGTGTGTGTGTGTGGTGTGTGCGTCTTTTGTGCTGCCTGCTCTCAATAAAGTATGCGAAATTCATGGGCAACAGCTTTCCCGAGAATTCTTTTATCTTTTATTGCTGTGCTCATGGTGCAAATGCTGGTTGCATTCGCATTGTTATTGACTTCGTTCGTGCCATTTCATCAACTTTCAAGTTTCCCAAGTGGAATCAAAACTAGATTGAAATGAAATTAGCTTGAAGGTCGCTTTCTCTGTGTGCTGTGCTCTGACAATGCGCAGTAATTTCTTGCGCAACCCCCCTAGCAGAGAGCAGCAACCACGAAAGAACAAAATGTTTTATTAAATGTAAGCTTCAAGTATTAAGTTGGATGCAATTTAATTCAACTTATCCAACTTATTTCAATATTTATTGTAGTTTATATCTGTCTATTTCAATTGTCGAAAGAAACAAGTTAGAATTCCCTAATCAGGCATTTTATGGCAAAATTGATGCATTATTTGTTTCTTTGGAGAAAAACCAGAAAAAACGTTGAAGAAAAACCAAAACAGAATGAAACAAAATTTATGATTTGTGAAGATGCCCAGCCACAAATGCATACAAAAATGTTATTAACGAATAAAACGTTTAAAAAAGGTTTTTTTTAATGATAGAAATAGAAGACTGAATTATTATTAGAGTCCATCGGAATCAGTAGAGAGAAATCGAAAAGGTTCGTGCGAACAATAATTATTTGTAGAACTTTCAACAGAAAGTGGAAATAAGTAACGGAAAGGTTTAGAGGGAAAATGCACAAAAACTGGCGTATGCCGATAGTAATGAGATCAATTTGAGAATACTATTGGGTCTTGGGATTTCTTATCCGATTTTGATGAAATTTTTATTCGATCAAGAATCAAAGGACCTGCCTTTACAAATGTGGCTTTTATTAAAATCGATTTGTATCGATATTCTCGAAACGGGTGGAATTATCGATATATACAAATAAATAATATATGACGAGCACTGCTAGGCCGACTAGGCAGGTTGTGCTCCCCCTGGCAATTACATACATTGGCACAACTTCATCATACCATTTCTACCCATTTATAATGTGTTCAGGGTATAAAAAGGGACTTGGTCGTTCGCGATTTGATTAATTTGGAGGCTCTGCCAAATGGCATGAAGCGCCCCCGCAATGGTCAAAGAGCGCGAAAAAACTGAAACTTATTCATGATTTATGAGTGTGATCAAAAGCCGTCAGAGCAAAACTTGCAAAGTCCAAAATTAAAGTCACGCTGTCAAACACGAGTCCATACAGTTGAACTCCACAAGCAGCTTTTAGACACCTCCTGCATCCTCTTTCTCCCCGCTCTCTCTCTCTCTCTCTTTTGGCATATGACACTTGAATTGCTTTTTTCCGCCTAGCCGCCTTTCGGCATGTGCAAAATTTTTACACTAGCGCAAAATTAAATAAAATTTTGCTTAAAGTTGCCTGCGAGTTGGCTGCATCTTGATTAATTGTTTGCTTAATTGTGCGACAATGGCTCACTGACATGCTTTTCTCAAACTTCCGTTTGTCCCTAGCGATGAGTGACGGTTGGGGGATGAGGCATGTGGCGTGTGGCGTGTGGCATACACGGATATGGATGTGAACTACTTACAGTCCCAGTTTGATCGCTGAGTTGGTAGCACAAATTAAACACGCACTGCACTGTAATCAAAACGATGGATGCTGGCCTGTTCCTTGATGCCATAGACATCCTGCTGCTCTTCCTGCTGCTTCACCACCACCTCCAAAATCTGAACATCTCCCTGTGTAAGTTCCAAATTGATGTGCAAATATGCAAACTGCGTGCGCATTGTAGAAAGTTAGAAGCACGCAACAGGGTTCTGGTTGACGGGTGGCTGGGTGTCCTCTGTGGCCGGGACCAGACTCGAAGGGCATTAACATTCGCTAGGCTGCCTGATGTACGTGCATGTTTCGCTCGTCCAAAGGAATCCGTTAGCAGCTAGCACGACAGGCAGGCAGCCAGCTAGACAGTTATTGGGTTTATAGCTTATTTAATTAAAAAATGATATATCCAAATATATCCACATTACAGTCTGTCCGATTTCGCCCTACGAATTTTTATTAATGCACAGTAGACAAATAAAAACTTAAAAGTAAAAGTTTTACTTTCAAAAATTTTTAATATTTTTATACTACACTTAAAGATAAGCACCGCAGCTTAAAATGCATATCGATTCATCTTTAGTTTCCTTACTATTATAACAATAAATACCTAATATTCTCTTTGAGTATTACATAATAATTAATATTTATTTCGTGATTAACTCTTGGAAAAAAAACCTTTTTCAGCGAAAAGAATAAATTGGATGAATGAGTTGATCAAAAATAGCAGCTTTAAAATCTTATGTGTCATGACATCTTCTTATCACGCACGCCCAATATCACTTCCACTTCCACTTGTTATGCGCTGTTGTATTTTCTGTTTGTTTATTTATATATTTTGTGTGTCATTCTTGCCTTGTCATTGGTCGTATAACATCGCGAGGGGAGACAGAAGCGACCAAAAAAAAACTTCCTGTGTCACCGTCATGTCCTTCATTTGCATGGGATACAGTTGAAGGAAGGAACATTATTATCGGCGTGCCGATGTCTAGATAATATTATACTATCATATTAAGAGTATTAAAATACGTTGTTGTTTTTCGACATACATTTTCCATGGCAGCTTTACATCTTCCACATCGGTTATCCCATCTAATATAAATATAAAACCATCTATACCACCAATATTTTAAATTTAAGCTTTTCCTGAAAATTAAAAAGCAGGGGAATTGGAATACCTCTTCACCACAAAACCATTCTCGTTATATTATGTCAAATGAGTAACAAATTATTTACATATACTCAAAAATGGCCAATGTACACACTCGTATAATTGTGTACGTATGTGTGTGTGGGTGTGTAATATGAAAACAAATGGCAGGCACTGTGGCGTCGGCTTCGTCCTTGTGCTCTGTGCTTCTCTCAATGATACGAGTTTAATTGCACAAAAGCCGTAAAAATTTGATTAGCTGTTATTGAGGTTACAAAGCACACAGGCAAACGAAGAGCACCAAAATGTTGTTATACCCTGGAGCGATGAAGATATCTAACAGGAGATAGCAGGCTAACAGACATAAGGAGGCATTAGCTCTTGTAGCCTTAGGTCAAGAAAAAAGATTTTAATATATTTATGTGGGAGTTTATGTGGGAGTCTTCAATGAATTAACACAAAACAAGAGCTATCATAAACATTACTTTATTTTTAATTAAATTCTGTAAAGGTCGTTTTATTTGACAGCGCTCAGCGAAGACTGAGTACAATATTCCCTCCAACTTAAGAGACGAATATATATAAATAATATATAGGAAAGAAAATTGCAAAATTGAATGGAACAAATGACTTTGTTTTTTTGGCATGTACCTGTTCTCCTACTATTCCCAATCCTACGCTTTTGAACATACACCTTTGGCCTTCGTAAGCGGTACTTTTCTGTCAACCGCACCACAAAAATGCAGGCTTTTTCTACCGATTCAATATTTACTTTTCTGTAGCATTTCTGTGAACTGCAAGTCCATTCATATGAAATCGTTTAGCTGAAGCGGGTTTACCACTTATGTACTCAACGAAACGAGCATTAAGAATTCTTAAGTAGTTAATTAACCATTAAATAGAATTTGTTGAATTTGTTATTCAACTGACTTTGCGCAATGAAATAATGACTTGTAATACTTATAATATAATAGACAATGTAAGTCCGCCTTAATTTGAACTCCCATGAATTGTTTTCATATTATTATAGATTTATTCCAAATTTCATATTATTTATACTACCCGCTGCAAGGGTGTAAAAAACAATTCTGTGTTGTGAAACGCATTACGGATTCATTAGCAAAGTCATTAAGGAATGCGTTATTCAACAAGCATTTAATGAGTCAAATATCTCGCAACAATATTAAAAGTTTCTCAAAAGCTATACACTTATTAAGTCGACAGCCCGAAATGCAAATGAAATGTGCGAATGTGGCGCTAACGTTGGATAACAGGAGGAGAGTGAAGGCCGAAGTTTGCCATTAAGAACCTGACAAGGAAGGTGATAAGCAACGCAGCTGTGTAAGATTTTAGGCTAATTAAGTTACAGACACGATATATGTAAAAAGTTCGCTTTGAGCTTCATATTAGGCAAAAGTCTAAAACACTCTTTTGTTGTGTTAAAGGTGTACAGGCAATTTCCATGGCAGCTGATTCCATTGATGAGCTAATCGAGCAGATACCTCGGTACATGCACTGATCATCGCTGGCCTTTTTATTGCCATTGCTGCGAAACCACTTTCGCTTATACACATATGTCAAGGAAACGGAAGATGCTTTGGCGATGCTCCGCACAAAAGACAAATTGACAAAGGATGTCTCCGTCTTAGAGTACACAAGTCTTCATGTTACATGCTACATGCCATCACATGTGGCACACGGCTGACGGAATTGCGTGTGTGACACGAACTGAAAATCGAAATTTATCACGCATTAGTCGTGCCGTTACCTTAAGAATGTACACTCACAGAAGCCCCATTACCATAATAACCACCACATTGAATTCCCGGCGACATGCGACGCCAATTACCTTGTATAAATCATGAGTAGCTCTCATAATTTATTCCCTTTGATCTTTTTTTTATATTGTTTTTCTTCGGGCATCAGCAGTTAATCCATATCAATATTTTACAAATTGAACCTTAAATATTAACTACTGCGTAAATATGACTAATTCTAATATTTATATTATTTTGTCTTTGCTAGACTGCACTTAAATTTCTCAACTGCTTCTCAACTGAAGCTATCAGTTGGCTGTTGCTATATTAAACAGGACCTGTGTTCTTGTAAAATTCTCACTGGAATTGCAATCCATGAAAATTTTTAATCTAATCCATTTCTCTTACATTATAATTAAAAAATTAAAAGTTTGAGTTTTAAAGTTAAGATTATAAGGTTTTTTGACAATCCAATTAAAGTAAAGTATCTGATTTTCTACACTCAGCAAAAAAGGCTCTGAAACATCCGTCTATATATACTCTGATAATTCTAAATAATCATCAACATATTTCTCATTTCCTGGGTGTTTTTTTGTGTTTATAAAGAACTCTTTGTTACTGATATTTTGTTGTTAAGATTTCACATTCACAAAAAGATTTTGGGTAGTTTATAAATTCATATAATTTAAGTAAAAAAAAAAACTTATCACAGCAGTAGAGAGAGCAAACTTTCTCTTTTCTGCATTTCAAAAACGATTTTTCTAAAAATAAGTATTTGCATATCCACTTTAAAGGAAATTTTCTATTAATAAAAAAAATGCAATCTTAAAAGCATATGCCTATTATTGATAGAGATAGTTAGATTTGATTGAGCAAAGAATTCAAAGAGGAAATATGTCAATAAAATTAGAATAATATGTATTTAACAACTGGGTTCCGGGTATCATGTAGTCGAACTCACTCGACTTCAACATTCATACTTGTTTTTCTGAGTGTACATCAGGTTGCATTGCAGCGCATTGCAAAATGCCAATTCCGCCATCCTCCGGATTCAACTCTCAACTTTCAACTTTGTTTGGTGTCTGCCGCTCTGCGTTGAGTTTTAAATTTATCATCAGTCATTAGCTCACTTCTTTCACAGTTCAACTTTTCTTATTTCTTACGGAACCACCGACAACTACCATCGACCAAGGCGTCCCATCGTTAGGACTTTTGTTGAAAGAGAAAAACTTTTCGTAGACTACATATTCTTGTATATCCCCGTTGATTTTACGTATGTCTATGCACTTTCTTTCAACACTTGCCACTAGTTGCCATACGGCTTAATTAAGAAAAAACTAAAGTGAATATAAAGATATCTATTTGCAAATCCATAGTTTCTCTTTAAACCGCATGTATGTAATTGTTTTGTATAACTTGGCAATTGGAAAATACAAAATTGTCTGTTGGTTTGCAACCAGTGAGTTCCTAAAAACGTTGTATGTGTTAACATGTTCATTGAGGGCAAACATTTTCAAAATGAATGCACTCGAATTTAATAAACAAAAAACTAATTATAATTGTATCCCAGTTGTGCGCTTAGGCAGTATGAAAAGCACACACAAAAAGGACATGAGCGTTGCTGTGGGCAAAACGAAAATCAAAATAAAAGTAATAAAAGAAAATAAAATAATTGCACGCTTCTATAATTGCTTTCTTTGTTGTTGTGCTTAGTGCTCGTGTATGTTTGGGTGTTTGTGGGTATGTGTGCTGTTGTTTTAAACAAATGGCTCAAATCAATTAAACTCAAGTGAACTTCTGCCATTTTGCGTTCCGCTGCAGGGGGCCTTGGCTGGGCTAGTACTTGGGTTCATTAGCAAAAGACTCATGAATAATGCCTGAACATTTAATTGAAAGCAGGCCGGCCATGCTGTTTGTGTGTGTCTAGGGATGCTTCGATTACTTGTTAATCATTCGCATTTAAATTTCGAGTAAAACATTTTATAACCATCCCCGCAGTCCGCTCCTCCTCTAGCCGCCAAATCCAACCTCATACCCAATGTGAATACCCACTCACCCAGTCCCAGTCCCAGTCGCAGTCCCAGTCACGGTCTCAGTCGACAACAAATGTCTTTCATTTACGCGTAATAACGGCGAAATCCCCGCTGAATATTGGCCACAGGGTGGCTCTGTTTACGTGGTCTTTAATTCCCACAATTTGCTGTCGTTGTTCCAGTGGAGAAACCCTAGTAGTAAACACCGTAACGTTCCCAAAACGAATTTTACTATGCTGCCCATTACTTTCGATACTCATCAAAAATACTCAAAGCAAATCAAATTTAAGGCCAGCCAATTCTTAAGGCTGTTCAGTATACATTTTGCACATTATAATCGATGGCTTTAAGTATTGATGATTTAGAGTCTTGTGACATTTACAGGATGTCTCATGGAATGTGGTTGTTATTTCTTCATATTCATATTGTGTTCACTAGTTACCATAAATGTTTGAAAAAACAGGTTATTAAATTTATTTTAATTATAAAACTAATTCAAAACATAAGCTAGCTGCAGCCAAAAGATTAAATGAATAAATTAATAAATATATACATAACCAAATCAAATATTATTCCAGAAAATCTCTCTTAGTAACAAAATATAATATAATATTAATCGAATGTGGTGATTTCATCATGCAAAACATCTCTGGTCTCGACTATAATGCTCCTACTTGGAGTTTTTTCTTTCTCGTTTAAATATTTTGTACTTTATGGCCACACTCAGCCGTCATAGGAGATTCTCGATTTACGCGTTGGTTCTGGCAAATTGGGGTGACTTTTGATGGGAATACGTGTATGAGCCATGCATGATGAAGCACTCTGAAATATGCATGGGGTAAAAACATATAGAAATTAAATGGCAACAGCAGAATTCATAACTATGCTTACGTTTCCTGATACTCTTTAAAAATACAGCCAAGTTGAGCGTAATACAAGCTTTACAAAATGATTTAATTCAGATTCAAAAATGCATATACTATCTCTGTACCCTATGCTCCCATATAGATCATTCGCTATTGGTAATGGTTCATTTTCGTCTTTTCTTTGGAAGTCTAAAACAATACAAGTTAAATTAATGAAATTTACATTTTAAATATAATTACCCTTTACCCTTTTAAATTTGGTGACTCTATTTACAAAAAAAACTGGCTGTTCTTACCAGCTTCTTGGTAATCTGACTTGAAAGCTTGGTAACCTTAACTCTTACATTGTAGGCGGTTAGCCTTTACCTTTCAAGTTTGGTGACTCTATATATACACAAGCAAAATTATAAGATAATGAACTGATAAATTCCTTCTTTTTTCTTACCCTTACAGAATGTATTATAATTTTGTGGTGAACTTTTTCAGTACTTTTTTAAGACGCATAATTCGTGAAATGATTTTTTGGAACGAATTTTGCTACTTGGAGTGAGATGTGAGTGTGTATTCATATTACCAGGTAGGCTATACATTTACAGCTAGTCTCGTAAGTTTCATTCCCTTTGCCAATGCGAGAGAATCACACAACTTATCGAAATTTTTAAGAAAACTTAGCCAGCACATAAATTGTAAATATTTGATACGCGACTTTCTTTGAATTTAATTAACCAGTGAATGCATCCGTTCGCAAAAAGGAATAATATGACCTCAGGTATTCAAGTTTCTATGGAGTGCAATGGCATTTTCGAGCAGATACACAAATTCAAGCAGCATCGCTATGTGATCCTTGCCATAAAAGAGGAGAGTGAGATCAACATTGAGATTGTGGGTCGGCGTGATGCCGGCTATGATGATTTTCTAGTTGATTTACGGAAGGGGGGACCGGAACAGTGCCGCTATGCTGTCTATGACTATGCATACCATCATCAATGCCAGGGCGCCTCCTCCACTTGCTTAAAGGAGAAGATCTTTGTGATGCTCTGGTGCCCAGTGCAAGCCAAGATTAAGGACAAGATGCTCTACTCGACCTCATTTGCTGCACTTAAACAGCAGCTGATTGGCGTGCATAAATATATACAGGCAACCGAGTTGGACGAAGCCAGTCGCGAGTGTGTCGAGAAGCAGCTTCGCGTTCTTGACCGCAATTGAGTGAAAACTCCAACGATTACAACTTCAAGAGCAACAAGCAACCGAAATTTAAATGCTTAAAGTGTACCTATCCTTAATTGTATTATTTATTTGTGCTACCTATAAAGTTTGCAACACTTCAAATCGGCTAACTGCGCAACCTAATCCGTCTTCTATTGAACCCTTGTCCATTTGTCCATGCGGTGGCTCATGTGCCACATCTAAAACCTAATCCACTTGGCGGCAACTTTATTTTATCTTCCACGCGCCAATTTAACATTTGGTTATGTGGTCATTGATTCGGCTCCTTGACATTTGGCAAACACTGAAGACGAATTTAATTTTCCAGTGCTAAATGTATTTAGTCTTGACCCGCCTATGGCAACAACACTTGTCATCCCGACGGTATGCCCAAAAATAATTTCTGCTAGCGACGACGTCTGCACTGTCGCTGGGGAGATAGGCAAAAGTTTTGCCATTGAGACTTTTTATCTCATTCATAAATCATGAGCAAGTTGCGAGCAGCGCCCACTTCGTCGAGAGCGAGAGTCTTCCATTTCATTTGGCAGAACAATGGAATTAATCAAATTGATAATGGGCACGTCGCCTGCTCAAATTGAGAATAGGAAAATTATTTTCAGAAATGTTCCTTTTCTATATTGTTGCTGTGTGCAAGTTAGTGGGCAAATTAAAACGAAAGGGAAGTGAAGTGAAAAGAACTGCGGGATTGGCGTACAGGAATAACAGTTCGTTTGCAAAGGCGTGTTTTCTGTATAAACTGTCCACCAACACCCAACGTAGATACCAAAAATATATTCATCGTGCGCCTCGATGCCAGGCAACAGTTACTGTGCCACTTGCGAGACTTAAAACGAAAGCCAACAATCAGATCTCTCAGCACGAAAAAAGAATACACATGAAAAATACTCAACATATACAAAGATTTGCGAAAGGATGTTGGCCAGAAGCTTTTATGTATGTATATAAATGCAATATGTAAAAACGTAAATATACAGCAAGAACAAACAACCTGGCACAGAATGCACAAGCCCACGGACAAAATCCACGCATATACAGACATACTCTCACGCCCATCCAAAGAATGTTGAATATAAAAATCAAAGCGAACCAAAAAAGGGCAAATAGCATATAAAACACGTGCCAAAAAACCACGCAAATCTGGTGGAAAATTAAAATGTAGCCAATTTATTTGTGCAACAGACACGGTGACAAAGACAGAGACAGAAAAAAATAAATGAAGCAAACAATAAAATAATTGAACACGGTACGCTTCTGCCTAAAAGAGAAATATCGCAGCATAAACAAATGAAATCAACAACTTGGTTTGATCTATACTTAAATTTGGCGAGGTGAATCGAACAACTAATATTTAAAATGCAAGAGTTTCACAATCTTATGCCATATATATATATATATATATCTATATTTCAATGTTGGGTATTTTTCTTTCATGTCTAATTCAAGTTAACACAAAATTCGTTTCGTACTTTGGCGAAAGTAACTTTAATTATAAGTTGGCCTTGATTAATATTACACAGGTATCGCAGCAGCTAGAGTTTGTTACTTTCATTTGTGGGTTTCTAAACAAATTGCACTGGCATAAAGCAAGCGCGGGCCGAACTTTGGGTTAGTCAAGAACGAATCATGAGATTGCTCTAAAAAAGAAAAAAAAAGGAGCAGGGATGGAGGGAGCGAGAACATTACTCACTGATGCATGAGTCTCAAGTGCGACATCCACTCAGCTCGTGTCCATCACATCAGAGCACTCAAATTATTTGCAACGTCAGCAATGCCAAAAAAAATGCAAGTAAGAAGAACAATTGAAAGTATTTACATACCAAATGAAAGTTGAAACTGCACAATACAGAAGCGAAACTCTATCTCTGAGCAGCAAGTGAAAAAAGCTGGGTGTGGGCAAAATATTCAGGTAAAATCCTAGCCATAATTTGTCGCAGAAACTGTATAGAAAATAAAGTCCAATAGTGAGTAACGAATACTATTCTCTTTTGCGAGAGCGTTACATAAATAAAAATTGTAGACAGGAACATAAGGAAGCAAACCGAAAACTTTTAAGAGGTGACGCTACTGTTTGTCTAACGTGCCCAGATAAAGAAGATTAACAATTCGCGTTCATTCTTATTTTAATATTCACTATCGTTATCGAAATATGGATTTTTTATTAAGGCTCCTCCTATGAGCAGATAATTAACTTACTAAAAAAAATACTTTCATTTTAATGAAGGTATGTAAGTATACTACTATGATGTTATAACTTCAATGGACTCAAAATACCCACAAGATTATAATTAGTAGATAATATAATATCTATGCACAATATACAGCATATATTTATACTGACGGAACGTCACACAAGAGTTAGCCTTCTAAATCAGGTGTGATAATCGATGGTAATCTATAATTTTACAAATATATTGCTTTCTATTTGTTCTTACTATTTCTTGCTTCTCGATACAGACAGGGCTTCATTACATACGCCATTACCATACTCACACTATTGTTGGTTTATTCCATCGCTTTCAGCAGGCCTGATGACGTTGACGATATAAGATCCTTTAAGATATTCCAAAAAATATTACAAAGCATTTGTTCGTGCGATGAGCTGCAAGCTATGAAATGAAATCCAAACTAATAAGTAACTTATTTCCAAAAATATTCATTTTAAATAAAACTTAATTAAATATTATATCTTTACGGTATGGAGTCCACTTTATTTTCCACACAATTTCGAGATACACGCTGATTAGAAAACCTTTCTCGTGAGCGGCAAAGACGCTTGGTAGAAGAAGAGTGATCGAAGGCCAGTGAAGTTGGCTGCACTTGCAGTTGCAGTTCGATTACACTTCGATTGCAAGGGGTGTTGCCACCTGCACCAATAAGGCCTGCCAACTGGTTGTCAATCAGAGAGATGTAGATCAGCTGTTCTTTAAGTCGCCGCTGAATTCGAAAATCAAAATTGTAATTTGTCATTTTATTTTAACAAATAAAATATAATACAATTATTTTGACTCTCTTTTCTTTTTAAGGCATATCCTCACAAGAGTTATGTGAGGAATTGTTCATGGTCGGACTTTAATTGAAAGCCACTATACGTGAAACAAGAATAAATTCCATTCGGCTCGACGAAATGCGCATTTTGAATTATGGATATGCAATTTAATTTTGTTAGTAGAAGCGAACATTTGAAATACTTTCAGTAAAACACTTGAACAAAGATAAGCTCGATTTCAACAGCCACTGCATCTACCCAAGAGGCGATGTTTGCTCAAGTTGTTTTTGTTTACCCATGAATATAGATTATAGTTGCTTTCAATAGATTTTGCAGGCACTGTTATCTTTGAAATCAATTTGTTTAAACAGCTAGATAGACAACCCTCTGAATTTAATGATAATCATGAGTAAAAATAGTCAAAATATTTACTTTATATATATATATATATATGCGGCACACGTAAGTTGTTAAACAGACTGAGTACGCATCAAGAACATTTTTGTCCGCGGTCCTAAGTAGTAAACTTTGTGCAAAGACACAAGCATCGCCACTAATTGAATGGGCTCCATTTGTGGCTGAGAGATAGAGAGAGCAAGAATATGAGAATGTGACAAAGTTATAAGCTTGGTAATTTGGTATTTTATCTGCATATAAAATGAAATTTATGACAGATGGGGCACAGTAAGCGAGTCCTACTTGAATACCGCTCGACTTCATGGTCAGGGGGAGGTGGAGGCTTTCGTCATAAATCAGCCAAAGTATTTATTGGATATTAGCTCGTCTAATCGCCTAGGCTTTTTGGTTTCGGCCTGCTGCCAGCTTGCTAGTCGAAGTGGCCACGTGCCAATAATTTGCTAGTTGATTGCCACTGCTTTTGACAAAAGGTAATTAATGTGTTATGTGGTTCGTTGGCGAATGTTTCTGTTGCCACACCCAGTATTATAAGTTTTTGCGAGATTTAGTAACGGCCTGCTTGCAGAATTTCTAGAGGTCCTCGAATTTGGTTCAACCATAAATTCCGCTGGTCGAAATCAATGCAACAACTTTAGCATAAAATTACGAATTTTCGTTGAGATACATCAAAAATATTTCATTTAACTAGGTTATACCCAATAATGGAGCGTAGCTGTATCGCTCTCATTTGAGTTATATTTTTTATTTTAAGAAGCGGTTTTTTAAATCTTGTTGTTAACACATAATTTGGGATATGGTTGCAATATACAACAATTGAGTGTATCTGATTGCCTCATTTTATTGCAGTTATCAGTAATAAGAAAATCAAAACTTCAATTCTGTGTACATTTTCTTTTTCAATTAAATTCAATTTATTTTGACTTTTTAGTTTAATAATATGATGTATCGCAAGGAATGTTCAATTGACATTGCATCCTTCACCTTTGTCACGAATACGCTTCAGTGACCCTGAAAAGTTGAGTTCAGCTCAATTTCAATTTAATGTACCTCTAACTGAATCCGTACAAATGTTCGAATGTGAGCTTAAAACTTTGCAGGTATGTCTAAATTGAAAAACATTTGCTTCATTAACTTTGTTAACGCATACTTCGCGAAATACTTTTGCTGCACACAAGGATAGCCATACAGAATTGCATTCAAGCTGTGATTCCGAAAACTGTAGTCGAAAAGAAATTTGTTGAAAATGCGACAACAAGCTACCAGCTGGAAAGCATGGTTTTATACTTTGATACCTGATACTCTACCTATATGAATGCAACTTTTTACGACACCCTTAGAAATAGGGACTTGAAACTCGGAACATATACTTGCCTGTGTCCGACTGTTGCTACGTCTACTAGAAGGCTAGGAAATCGATAATGCCACAGTAGGTTTTTGGCGACGTCCTTCGGCATATGTCAGTTTTTGAGTTAGAACCGTGCGTATATTACTTGTAGCCGCCTTTAAGAATCGATAACAAATTTGAATGGCAACGCCCACACCTGCGCCCATAATCGCCAAAGCCGATACTTCGGTAAGTGTAAATCGATAAATCCGCATAACTTCGACAATTTTAAAGATAGAGTCACCAAACGTGGAAGGTGACTTGCTGGTAACCTCCTTTAATGATTGACATATATATTTTCAAACTAAGCACACACCCACCGCCCCAGAACTTCGGCCCTTGAAACCTGAAATGCGAACATTTTCTACAATTTGTAAGCCAGAGTCACCAAAGTATGTTACGGCTAACTCTCCTAAGAGATCGATAAAAAAATTGGATGGTCACGCCCACTCCGCCTCCCTAAGCCGATACATATGTAAATCGAAGGTAGATTACTAAGATAGCCTTCCAAGAATTTATTTTCTCAAAAGGATATATCTCAGCAACACCCACTACCGCCCCCAAAATTCACAAAAGCCTATGTCTACCGTAATTTTAAAGGCAAACTTTGAGGATAGATTATGAAGAACCTTCTTCAAAGATCGGTATTTCTTGGCTACAACCACCCTTTTCTTTTGCATCTGTTATGATGGTATGACTTATTGTTATCAGAGTATTTCGGTTAGGCCCGACTGCAACGTTCTCTCTTATTGTTAACTGCAGGAGGTGGTAACAATGAACTGAGCGCAGTGCATTATGGATTAAATAGCTCGACCCAGCGAAAACTTATTGCACATTGATTTCACATTCCGGCTACATATGCTTGTTATTATGATTGGAAGAGCTAAGCTGGATAATACTCAACAACTACAACTACAACATAACATGCAGCCAAGCATAATATATACCAACTATAATTTTCGTATAGATGTGGCACGTAGTTTTCGCATATAAAAACAAAAAAAAAACAAGAAAGGGAGAGGTGCCTCTTAAGCTTCCACTCACAGAAAGCCAAACTTTGCATACCTAAAGCAACGCTGTAAGACACGTTGAGAAACCACGCTTCAGGCCAATCCAAGTATTTTGTAGTAGACAACTACGACTCATTCAACTTAAATACCCACATACAAAATTGAATTGTTTTGGAGACAACCGCCTATCAACGGTAAGACAGCTAAACAAGTTGTTTGGGTTGAAAGGTCATCCAAGCGTCCAATAAACTGTCCCTTTATTTTCATTACTTATTGAGTGGCGCGTGAGGAAAATACGTGAGAATGCTGCGGTGGAGAGTGCCCGACTAGTAAAGACCCTGTAGACAGTTGTTCAGGTGAATTATATTTCCAAAAATATTTTATTTTATTTAATAATTTATACTATAATATATAATTTCTTATGGCCTGTGTAATTGTCAACTGTCTTTTGTAGTGTATTCCTCTAAATACCACATACAACGGAACCTCGGGTCGGGATCTCTGATATACACTTTCGGGATTGGGTTGGGTCGCTGTGTCCGATATCGCTATTACATAATGTTTTTTATTATAGAGTCCCTTCAGAAACTAAATCGGAAGTGCTAAACTTCTAAACCCACAAACCAAAAAAGAAACGAAAGCATTCGATAACTAAATCCTTATTCATTGCGGTTCAATAAAATTCGCGGGATCTGAGCTGAAGACCGATCCTCGCCATCTGCACCCATCCAACCATTAATTTCAGATGCGAGTTATACGTGTTCCTAATAAAAAAAATTTATTTTGCATTATAAACTACTAAAGATAATTACACCGACATTTGTAAGAAGTTAAAGTTCCGAATTTTATTTTATACTAAACTTCATGTTGGTTTTCTTGATTAGACTGATAAGATAGATTGTACTCAATATATAATATAAAATTCGATCTTAATCTTTAAAATAAATTTCAAAGATATAAAGTTATAAAAAACTTACATTATTAATTTCAAAAGTCATTCCATTCAATTAAATTGAATTTTTAAGGACTACAACAAAATAAATATATTTTTTTGTATTAACTGTTTATTATGCAAAAACAAAATATCAAAAATTTTAATTGGCTTTTTTGTTAGTGATAAATATTTTCCAACTTATTATTTGCCACATGTGTTATATAGTATTATAATGAGTTTATATATTTATTTAATTTTTATTTTAGAGAATTATAATCATATTAAGTTTTAATTAAACAACTTTTATTTAATATCAATAGAATAAACTTTAATAGCCACCTATCAAGATTTATTTATAAGTCAATCGCCATTCTTGAGGCTAGCGCACTCTATAGCAACGGATAAGCTGTAAGTTTATTTCGGATAAAGCTGCAAGCGAGGGATAGGCTGCAAACTTAGCTTTGGATAAGCCTAGAGCTATATGTACATATGTATTTTTGTAGGGAGCTGTATTTATTAGTGCATTTTTTTCTCAAACACATTTTTACGTTAGGGATTTGGGTGATAAACTTGTACATTTTTGCATATATCAATGTTATTAAATTAATTGGAAAAATTCTTGTGCCGGCAGAAAAATGTGCAAAAAAATTTACATTATAATATTATTTTCTCAAAGAATTTTACCAAAAATTCATTTAAAAAAAAGAATGTGTTTTTCGACCTATTTACATTCCGATGCGATAAATGGCCTTTTGCTTGGTTTTTAAATGTTTTGTTTTTGTTCTTTTCACTGAAATTTATATTATTATTTCACAATACAAAAATAATTATGAGTTTGGTTGGTTTTATTTTTTTTACATATTAATCATTTTAATTATTTTTAATTAATGCACATTGCTTTGTGCTATCATTTTTGTATTGCTCTTAATTCTTTTTTTTATATTTTAAGTATTTAAATTTCTTTGTAATGATTTTTGTAACTTGTATTTGTGGGCTTTTATTATCTTATATTTTAAGGCGTGTAATATGAATGGCTTTAAATATTTTTTTTTAAGGGCTTTTGAAATATTTTTTTTTAACAAAACATTTTTTCCTTGTTGCTAACGGTTGCACTGAACAAAAGCGCGAGAGTAACTTGCGATGACGGCGAATAAGAAAGTTTCAGTTCTGTCTTTGATGAAAGAGGTTATGGAAGCTGTTTCTCAAACGAGGTAAAGACGAAATGGAATAGGTTGGAAGAGCTGTTTCTCAAGTGAAGAATATGGAAGATAAAGATGTTAAATTAGTAATTACATTATATTATCATTATATTCTTAATATTATTAACTGTTATAATGAAACCCCCACGTTCATATAATTATGTGTATCTATGATATACATATATAGATTTGTTTTTTCACTCCTGTCCATTGAGCACTTACTTTAAACAGAGTAATGCCTTTTTTCCTGTAGTATGTTTTTGATTTTTGACTTATTATTTATATTAGTTAATTAATTAATTTGCCGACTTGGCTGTAGCTGCAGGAAGGTTAGAGTGTGCTCCAGGGAGATGAAATATTGTAGCCTCCATCCAATGGCTTCCGATTTAAGATGCAGAGATTGGTAGTTGATGAACTTTTGGGGTCTTCTGGAGTGGTTGCACTGCGGTGGCTCCCAAGTTCCAATTTTTGGAGGTTAGGTCCATACTTCTTAGGCCGCAAAAGCTTAGCACTTACGAGCTTAGGTGCACTGCATATTTCGCGACTTCTTAATTAGTCTCCATTGTCGCTAATGGAGTGAGTGACAAAATTACCGTTTGACTAGCTTGCTATGATTTATATTTAAGATTATATCCTAATCAATTTTCTTGAAACCACCAAATAAGTAAGATACAAATTTTAAAAATTAAGAATGCTGTAGTCAAGGAGCTGAACTATAAAATGCCTTAAGCCAAGCTATTAAATATGTTATAATTTTATTTGCAAATTTGCCTTTAAAAAGTTACGCAACTTTTGAACTACAAAGTAAGCAAGTAAGAGTGCTGTAGTCGAGTGAGGTCGACTACGAGATACCCTGGACTCTGTTGTTAAATATATTCTAGTTTTATTGGCAAATTTCCCTCTAAAAAGTTTTGCACCAAAATGTGAGCAGCTCTGCAAGCGTATGTACACAAATACATACATACATAAATATGTACAGGCAATCGTTTCGGGGCAACGGGGCTCTGCAGAATACACACGTGTTATCTCTTTCTAACACATGCGCCCGCATATTGATGCTTACAGAAAATGCTTGATGCTGCTGATAGAAATGAGATCAATATGAGAATATATTTTTGACTAAAACTTGGATGTTTTTTATCTGATCTTGATGAAATTTAGGCAGTTTATCAAAAATACTCATATGCATATATTATGTATTAATAAGAAGATTCTGCCTTTAAAATTGTAGCATTTATTGCTATCGGAAACCGAACTGTATCGATATTTGAGAATCGGATACAGTTATCGATCAAATAAAGCAAACTTGATCTGCGCCGGGCATACAGTGTCTCGCAGCACAAAAGACTCAGTGTCTAGCAAAAAATTTAAAGTGCTATAAGGTTTAAACAAAGAAACGATCGCAAAATGTTTAAATGCCAATTTGTTTAATGTTATATCACGTTTGAAAAATAAACTTTAGTTTTTATTAAAATATTAATTAATTAACGAAAATAAGTCAAAAACTGAAAACATGTCCAAAATGCATGTCAAAGCTCATTTGACTCAGTCTTAGAAAAGTAACATATTTGGCGTATAAAAACTTAAATAAGGATGTTAATACTTAGTATGATATCCTTTAGCCTTAATAACTTCCCCTAACCTATTATTCATGGAAGATACCAGCTTCCGGGTTGTTTCTGGACTGATTTTGCTCCCCTCATCCAGCAGAGCATTCTTGAGATCGGATCTGTGATTCCGGATGTTATTTTTGAGCAGAGTCCACAAATTTTAAATAACATTTAAATCTGGAGACTGGGCCGGTGGAATTATCATGTGGGGGCAGTTCCAGATAAGCCAGGACTGTACTAATCCGAACTTATGCTTGCCTGTTGTCCTGGTCGTTGTCGTGATAGAACCGGAAAGTACATCGGATTCCTAGCTTCTCGGCACTTTGGATTAAGTTTTCCTTTAATATATTGAGGTACACATTCTTGTCCATTGTTGTTCCAATGAACACCAAATTTCCGACGCCGGCTGCCGAGATACATGCCCATACCATGACACTTCCTCCGCCGTGCTTCACTGTTGCCTTTAGGTGTTTCGGATTCATCTCAGTATTGGGCTGTCGCCACACATAATTCCGTCCGTCCGAGCCAAAAATGTTGAATTTGGACTCATCTGCAAATATGACTGTGTTCCAGAACTCCAAATCCTTGTCCAAGTGGGTTTTGGCGAACGTCATCCTAGTACCTTTATTTTTTGCGCTTATAAAGGGCTTCTTCCGTGGTACTCGGGCCTTAAAGTCATGGTTGCGCAGAACCCGGCGCACAGTTTCCACACTGCACTTTTTCTCCATTTCATCCTGCACCTGTTGAGTCAGTTTTGGAGCCGATAGCTTGGGATTTGCCCTTATTTTCCTGATGATCCTCCGCTCCTCCTGTTCGGTGAAAATCTTATTTTATGCCTTTCTGCCCTTGTCCTGTATCCGATTTTCGTCGACGAAGCGCCGAATGATGTTGGTCACAGTTGATTTGCTTAGATTTACCATTTCAGCTATTTGGCGATGTGAATATCCGATCTTGAAGTGTTCCAGGATGAGATTCCGTTGGTCAATAGTAGTCCATTTGCCCATAGTCCTTGTTGGCTGGTTGCACCCGAGATGCAGGATATAACTAAACTGACTACGAAGGATTGGTCTATTTATACCGAAAATAATCAACCTGGCGTAAAAAATCCGGGTTTTATGGCACCCAGGTGTCCATAACGCCCCAGGTCCAAATTCTATGCGACCATAAATTAAGGTACTTTTTTACATAATCCGGTCTAGCCGGTGGGAAAACCCCAGTTTTTTGGGATCATATATTCATTATGGTGGTTAATATATGTACCTGCTTTCAGTCTTTGGAATTTTTGAAAAATATTGGATAATTTGTTTATGGCAGGCAATTAAATTTTTTGCTAGACACTGAGTCTTTTGTGCTGCGAGACACTGTATGTATATTCCAAATTTGAAGTCTCTAGCTCTTATTGTCTCTGAGATCCGCGTGTTCATACAGTCAGACGGACGGACTTACAGACAGCCGATATCGCCTTGGCTGTTGATCCTCATCAAGAATATATATGTATACCTTATGGGGTCGAAGATGCCTCCTTCTGCCTGTTATATATATTTCCACAAAACCATTATACTCTTCCTAACTATTGGGTTTAAGATATACAAATTAAATATGCGCTATACAAGAATAAAATTTATCCAAGAGTAGCCAATATAAATATTTTCCTTTCTATTTGCAGTCAGCATTAACTTAAAATAACTAAAATAAACAAAGTAAAATTTATTCATTCTAATTGTGGTTTAATAAAAGCGCTTAATTTTCGGCTGATTTGTCATTTCATTCGATATGTCATCGCATAAAACATGAAAAGTCTGAGCGAAATTCTAATATTCATAACATACTTTACGAATGTTGAATCTTCAGAATGTTGTTCCGTATGGGAACATGTATAGCCACATGTACACATTCAAGGATGTGATCAATGTTGATGATGCAATCGCAATGTGTGTACAAATATTAAAATTTGGTTGAATTTAATAGAAAAAAAATATATAATTTAAATGCAAAATTAACGCAGAAAGAAGAACATAAATACTTTCGGTATCAGGGTAAAAAAATGGGTTTAAGCATGAAAATACATAGTTGCACCTGGGGCCCACGACAGTCGTTTGCTTTGTATACTTGTATCATTTCTGACAGTGGTTACTGCCACTGGGTTATTGTTGCCCAGTTAACATTTCCGTAGCCATTTCTTTTATACACCTAACGAAGGAAAGGAAAGGTAGCTGCGAGAGCTTAAAGCTGCATAAGGTGCCCCTAGTATCCACTTCAAACAGCTGGTATATTTTTTTATGCACTGTCCAGGCAACATTAAAGTCGCTCGACTTCCTGCTTAACTGACCAAATGGTTGACTGGTTAGCTGCCAAATCAAATTGGGGCACTGAGCAAAGCAACCGCCGCCGTCATGAGAGCAACAGGAAAAGGAACAACAAGTAACAATTTGTGGCATTTTGAATAGACAACAGAATAGCAACAGTTACAGTATGTTCTGCAGACTCTAGCTTTATTCCTGTCATCAGACAGTATTGGCTGACTGACAGTTATAAACTGAAATTGCATATTCTTGTATTATGTATAATTTAATAAGCGATGTCATAATCCCACTTTCGGCATATTGAAAAATTCATCAAGAAAGTTTTTATGTATGTATATTTAATATAAGAGAAAGGTATCTCCCAGGGAAGCTTGCTTCATTGGAGCATTGTTGTTAATATTTCTAGCCTTGAAAGAGAATACCTAACAATGGCCTTGGCCAAAAATAGGCCAGGTGGCGCAAAGCAATTTGGTATTATTTATTTTCTTATACTCTTACAGTTGTGCCGTGAAATGTGTAACGCATTGACAAATATGTCTTCATATATTTGTCATCAGCATTGGTAGCCAAGTCGTTATAGCCAAGTTCGTAAGTCTGTCTGTTTATATGTATACGCTTTTATCATGCTCTAAGCATGAATGCAAAATATTTTCAACATTGGACTTATTTAGCTCCCATAGGAACAAGCGCTTGCTATTTACAATTGTCAATCAAATTTGAATAAGATCTGATGGCTTTTGGTCTGGAAGAGTATTTCATCTCCGGCCTGCCAAAGTTAGCTGTAAGTTTTTATTTTTATTTCCATTCTGTCAATATTGTTGTTATGACAAACGGCTATGTCCGCTTTTTCCAGTTGCAAATGTTTATCAGTTGTGCGCTTTTATTTAATTTTTTTTGTCGCCTTTTCAGCTGCAAGTTTTGTTGGCAATTTGGTCACCAGGTGTCCCATGTTGGCATACCCGCTGTCAGGGTACGCAGACAATTTTAATAAACTTTTCGGACCAGACCCTGCGTAATTGAGCTTTGATGGACCTCGGGTCCTCTTTGGACCTCTCTGTGGCGACATCTGCTTCCCATGCAAATGTAACAACAACAATTCCATTGAATGCCTCAGGACAATATTACTCATATTCCGATTATTGCCCCACATTCATTCTCTTTGCGTAGCATTCTTGGTATTTCATTACGGGTAAGTTCAGTTGCAATTCATTTGAAACAAATAAATTACTGTCAAATTTCAACAACTCATTTTGCAAGCTACATAATGAAAACTATCATTTGAATACGTGAAAGCACATATACTTATATAAATGTAAGAAGGCTGTGTCTTGTACATATATATATATATACATACACATACACAAATATTTATGTTAATATAAACCCTGCACTTGTCAAGTTTACATCCAGCCGTCTCAGCTGCATCTTCTGCTGCCAGTCAAACTATAAAAATGAGGGCAATTTGCCGGACAAACTTGATTGACGCTGATGTTGACTGACACAATGATAATGATAATGATAATGATAATGGTACTGAAAATGAAGATGCATGATAGCAACAGATGTCAACATGTCCGCAATTGAATTATCGATTCGAAAGCGTTACTCAAGGCAACAATACCTCGGCTAGTTGCTCAACTATAAGTATTGACCGGATAATCAGAAATCAGTTCTCAGATCAAACAGCGCCAAGCCCGAGCTATTTGCTATTAACTGCTCAGGGGCAAACAGAGTGTTTCCAATGTTGAATGTTGAACTAATTGTGTGTGAGTACCTAGCTACGTGCGAGTTGGAGTAGCTTCCATTTCCCTAAGCCATGCCCGAATTGTGACCCGAACAGTTAAAAACAAGGACAGAGTTCGCCATAAAGTGTCAACCTGCGGAAATCGTAGACATCGTGACAAATAGCTTAGTCGTCATGGCACGTACATCCCTCTGGCTGACTGGGGAACGAATGTGGGCAGCGAACATATCGCAATGAAGCTAGATAATTTTATTTATTTATTTATTTGTCATCTATAACTCATTTCAGTTGGGTCCTCATGGGTTGTTGTCCTAAAAATGAATCACAATAAAATCGAATGAACATTTTTCCACTGCCCAATGCAGTCTGCGAATTCAGTCTCCATCATCCCTTTATATATCCCTGTCGGTTTTTGCCTCTTTTTTCGTGTTTGGGGCAAGTCACATTCTTCGCATATTGCTAATTTATTTTTATCTTACACCCTGTGTGACCCGATCCAGCCAGTCCACCGTTAAGTCGCTTCACAATGACCTTGGTACTCATGCCAAGTAATTTGATTGTTACAGGCGGTTTTGCGGTAAGGGTCTGCTGTTTATGGGGCTATGTCGGGACGTGTTCCTCAACTATATCCTATATCCTGGCCACAACAGCCAACACTTAATGCAAAGCCCCAAAGGACCCCAATGGTGCCAGATTATGAGCAAATGCCAAAATAATGCGTGCTAATCTCCCCGCTTGGATCCATACTCCTGTTATGTCTGATGGCTGAAGGGTGATGACTGCCTGAGGCAAGCAGGTCTCATTGAAACCTCGTTTATTGCGATAGCTTGGAATGCCAAATAGAATACATACAATCAAAAATAACTAAATAGTTTCGGTGCTTCAGTAGCAGATGGCTGGGGTCATTATCAAATTGAACTCGAAACTCATTCGACTCTACCCGATGCTGATGAAGACCAGACAAGCCACAAGAGTCAATCAACTAGATAACTAAGCGCCACAATTAATTCATAACCTTTACAGTTTCCGGGTGAGTCAATTTTAAATGTGGCCATTCTTTGATGTTTGTCATGTGTTGTTGGTCAGATAAAGTATTTCTTGAAAGCATGGCACGAGTGTGCAGAATGTTTGATTACGACAAGTGCAACATTGCATCCCTGACAACTGAACAAATTGAAATGCTGATTGCGTCTTTTGACACTGACAGAGATGGAAATGGGGACAGAGACAGAGACACTGACAGATGGACAGAGTCAATGACAAAGATTGTGCCTGGTAGAGCAAGATAGAGTGAATAGTGATGTGTTTATATTTTCCATTTACGGTTGGTTAGTTTTTGACTAAGAGGTGCAGGACAAGAGCCAACTCAACAAAAGTGATATTCCTTCGTCAGTTTTTGTGAACCAGGAGTCAACCACAAGTCACCTTCCTTAATTCAGATGACTTCTCGGCGAGCTTTGACCCGTTGTCAGCTGTCACTTCCCCAGTACCGGCTCGATAATCAAAGGCATTCGGGTGAGTTATTAATTAGCGTCGAGATTTCAATGATAATCATCAGAATTTACGGTCAGCAAGTACCTAAAAGCGCAATAAATTTTCAATTAGTTCAAATATGTTGTTAGATATTTTTGTCTTTGACATGCGACTTCAGATGGAACGAGATGTTACAGAGAAGTCAGTGAACTGGCAAAGGGTTTCCGCTTGGCAACAAATATGACACATAAGGCAATACAAATAGCTAAGAGGCAGTATATGAAAATCAAGTCAACAACAAGCTAATAGAGCGAATTCTCTCTGTGTATGTGTTTGCAAAACGGAAATTGTCTTAGAAGGCACAGCACAACAATAGATGAAGCCTGTGGCTGGGCTTGACGACGGCAAAGCCTGAACTGTGCAGCTGCACTCATTAGCTGGAATACTCTGCCAGGAAGGAGCTCTATTGTGTCGAATGCATTGCGGTCGGACTGGCAAAGCGTAAATAAATGCTTGAATTTGCAAATACGAAGGCAGGCAGCAAAGTAATCGGTCAGGCAAAAACAAAAACCAAAGAAACCAAAATAATGCATCAATGACCATCTCTGATAAATGATTTATATTCTTGATGAGGCAAAGTTGAACAATAAAATAGATTATTGTTTATTTGATTGCAATTATTCTTCAACCTACTCCCGTATCCGGCAATAACAAATCGGTCCCAAATAGAATTGCAATCGAAATAAGAAATAAATAAACCATTTTCTACAAATTTAACATCATTCTGGTCTATTTGCTAATAATTGAAATAAATAAGGCTAACCGAGCTCTTCATATAATTGGTAAATTTTATTCAATACATTTTTATTTGTTTCATTATTTCCGCCAATTAGGAATTTAAACTGACGACTGGTGTATTTGTACTAAAAATATAATTATAGCTTTTATTAAAACCTCAAACAGTTACAAAACCAATGCGGTTTGGTTTTGATTCTGCGTCGATTGCCAATTGGCAGTCAGGTTGAACATTTACGAATACCTATGTATATAGATATATGTATGTAGATGGATAAATACGCATTTATTCATTGGCGTGGGCAGCGATGCGTATACTTAATATTATTGTGGGATTTGCGAGTGCGTTTGTGGGAGAGTATTTATTTGCAAAAAAACCGAAATGAGTTGCCATTTTGGGCACGTGTTGCGTCCGTCTACTGATGATTATAGTAAAATAAGTAAGTTGGTTCATAGTATCGCTAAATACATACATTCATAAGTAGTTTCGTTTCGCTGAACTCGCTACCGAATTTTTAATTAAAAATTGTGGAAACACGCACGCCCACGCACCTGGGTAGAGCATTGGGGAGTGAATAGATGTGAGAGTGTTTGTGGCAATACCTGTTGGGTGGCGAAGTGAGCCATTTTGTTAGGATGTCTTGAAAAATAATAGCAGGAAATCAAAAATACACACAGCTGTCGCCATAATTGAGATAACAAGTTTGTAATTTCGGCATAATTGCCCCCTCTTGTGGCTCAAACAGACGCATTGGGGGGCAAGCAAGGATATGGATTCTGTAATGTTAACTTCAAGTGCACGTTGACTACCGATGAACATTTGATTCCATTTTTAGCTTATTCATGCCGTTGATGCCGCAGTTGGTGCTCGCTTTTATTAAAATCTAGCTGGCATACATTTTTATTCTGTTGCTCTGCATGCAAAGTTTGCCAAACTTCAGAATTGCTTGGTCGTACAGGGGTGGGGGTGGGGTACACACACGTGCTGCCAAATGGCAGATGCTCTGCATGACAGACAGAGTGCTCTGCTACTGACTACTGGCTGTTATCTTTTATCTAATTAAGTCGGCGTAGAATTTATAACCGGCATTCGTTTAGCCTTCTGTGGCAAGTCTCAGCCGTGCAATGATGCAAACATCTTTATGGCTCCGATTTGTTTACAACTGAATCAGCATATACATAAATTAAGTTATGATTAAATGTATATTGCCGTGTTAAATGATGTATGTGAAAGTAATGTGACATGTGTGTAACGAGAAGTTACAGTGGGATTACAGTAATGTTGGGTGGCAACGCGGAGTAACAGTTATTAACAGCTGCATAAGCTGCATAAGTTAAGATCGTCAATAAGAAGTCGTCAAAGTCCCGAGTACCTAAAGTTGTAAAGTCGAACACTACGTTGTAAATCCAATACTCATATTTCACTGTAATATACTTATAACTATTATATTAATAATAAGCCGGACATAATCAGTCCTACATATATATTATTTTGTATATTTTCACGCTTCAAAAATGTATGCGTTAACATTACATTCTGTGCTTCCATACGAAGATAAAAAAATCTCTATTTAATATTTATGTATTCTTTTGATTTGCATATTTTGCACGCCCTGGGTCTGCATCTAATTAATTTAATGAAGCTAATGAAGCTAATTGCTGTTTCTAATCGCATTCATAAAACCTCTTGCCCCAGGCCGTGTCGCTATTTCCAGCCTAATCGGAGTCAATGACAGCGTAACTTCAATTCAATTATAAACTTAAGAAAATGGGGCTGAGCTGAGCTGGTTTACTGGTTGTTTAACAAACAAAGCAATACACATTTCATCAAGTAGACTTTCTCGTTTTTGTCTTTTTCCATTCCATTCACTGGACTCCCCTCCGTTTATGATGATTTTTTTTTTTTTTTTTTATTTCTATTTCGTGGTTTTCTTCTTTGATTTTGCGCCCAGAATTTAGGAGTCGGGTTCCACTCAAAAGAATTTTCGCCACAAAATATTTATTAAATTGTAAACATAATAAATAGCAAATAGCAAAGCATTTGTTAGCATGGTAACCCCCTCGGGCTTCAAGTGCACCAATACGAAGAAAATGTATGGAATTTATTGACATATGTAATTTGCTGCCCGAAGGTCCACTGGTGTGGATAAGATATTTGCTTAAGGGGTAAACACTGAATATTGTGCTTTTGTTTACATTACAGTTCGAAGTGCAAAATGCAGAATGCTTTTTATTTGATTACCTTTAAGTCCCAAGTGTTGCTATTGTTGCAACGCAATCGATTATCTGGCTGCGCCATTTGCCCAGCCCAGGCCTCCAACTAGCCTAGTCAGCAGCAATTGGGCAGCTGTTATCTGTCCCCTTTATTGCTGCTCAACTTTCACAACATTTTCCCAAATTGAGCAGAATCAGCTTTTGCACGCCCACGTTGCAAAGAGCACCAAATTGTGTCACTTATCGCAATCAAAAGGCGCTGCTATAGCTACTAAATTGACAAACATATACATATACATCGACGCGAGCCCTTACTTGTACATAATAATGTATGTCACCAGTCCAAATACGAGTAAATGAACACATGTTGTTACTGAATACAAAAAAAAAAAATTGTGTGCCTCTTAGAAGTTCCAAATATACGAAAACATTTCAAAAACATTTGAAAGACTTTCAGAATTACCTACAATCTTTGTAAATGTGACGTCTTAAAATACTAATGTTTAATTATAATATAAAAATACAAGAAATCTTATATTAGAGTTACATGTAAACCCCAACTAAATTAGACATATTTTTTTGCATTTTAGAAAAAAAACGTTATCGGAAATTAAAAAAAGAGAAACCCCGTTTTTAGAAAGACACAACATTCCGGTTTTAGAAATATACTTTCTGAATTATAAAGAGAGTTGCCCCTGACACCTTAAATATGCGGAGCTTATAAAATTCAGCGCGATTTTTTCTCAGTGCAAATACTGAGTGAAGCGGCTATTCTTTTCACAATATAACCTCACAAGGAAATTAATATGGCCGCAACCTTAATTTGACCCTAAAAACCTGAGGCATTCATGCAAATAATCTCATTAGGGCAAGTTGAAGATAGATGCGGCTACAAAAATGCAAAATGCATTTAACCTTGCATTATTATATATAGCGAAAAGGGAAAAGTACAAGATTGTCGATTGAGATCATGCGTTTGTAAATGAAAGATAATGCAAATGTTGAAGCAAGTTTTATTCCAAGTGTCTTAAATTAAATGCAATTCGATTGGATAAAAGTTGGAAAATGGCTAAAGTCATATGTGTCTCATTATATGTGCTACTCCTGATGATTCTGGGTGAAATAAATATTTACAAAAATGTGTTGAGCCATGTGGATGTTAATTAAATGGCAACCGGGCGAACAGCACTGGACATACCACAGACCACAGAACAATTCCAGTGACTTAAGGCGCTTTAAGCGATATCCTTGCGAAAAGCGAAAATCAAGAGCAAAACTGAAACTGAAGCTGAAAGAGAAAGTGAAAGTGAAACTAAAACTTAAGGCAACCCAAAACCAATGACAACAACACTGCGGGAATAATTTCAGTTTGGGTGATGTAAGTAATGTTCAAAGTTAATGGTATTGTTGCTGCTGTTGATGTTGCTGTTGCTGTTGCTGTTGTTGATGTTGATGTTGATGTTGATGTTGCTATTGATGCATTGCCATTGCCGCAAAGAAATCATTCGGCTGTAAGCGACGTCCAACTTTCACGATTTTGGCCATTTGGGCCTTACAGATTCCCCATCGGCAATTGCCTGGTGCGGTTGTTGGGCTCTCAGAAAGCTTCCGCTTCCGTTTCCGCGTCACTGGGTTCGACTGTGTGAAACATTTGCGGACCAAAACGCGTAAAACTGTTGTAAAACAAAGTAAGCTCCAACTGAAAAGTGGCAAGTGGTAAATGCTGCCCGCGCCTACACACTTAACTTTTTACAATATTGTAACGTGGCAAAATAAAAAATATATATATAAAAAGCACAAACGCCGAAGATAACATACCCTTGCAGTTTTGCGTTCTCTCTCTCGCATCCAAATCTGATTATAAATTTAAAGAACTATATGCCAGGTCTTAGCAATATAGCTTTAAAGCTGAGCAACTAGTTCGCATTCGGACAGATGGGCAGATGGACAGACGTACATGGTGAAAAAGTAATGTACTTTTTCAATACGTTGCAAACTTCAAAACACAACTTTAATATCATTCACAAGGGTATAATAAAACAAATAACAATTGTGTTTCTTTTTTCACGCGTGTGTTTTTGGTGTGGAAATGTGTATGTGTGAATGTGTGTATGTGTGTGTTTGTCTGTATATGTATGTGTGTGCGTACTCATGCGGGTTCTGGTGTTTTTTGGAAAAATACTGGCTTTTTCCATTGGCAAACGAAGCCCGAAAAGTGTTGTTATTGGGCGAAAGCCAAAGCTAACAACACGTTCAAAGTCCAAAACAAGACTGTTGAAAGAACTCTTTCGATAATCACACATCCATGTTATAACTATTTATAGATACGTGTGCCTGTCCACCTATGTACACATATATGAACAGTGTGTCCTTGACTTTGGACCATCCAGATGGCTTGGCACAGCTACGAGCTTATTCCCAACTAGTTTCCCAAGTGGAAGGCAATAAGCATTCAAAACAATTAAAGTATATTATTCTCTAAGTTGACTCATAATCGACGCTGGCAACTCTTAAATGGATTAGATTATATGTTCGAATATTAAAGCTTATCGAAAGTCCTTCAATTTATTTCATTTGCATAAATCATCAATTTTTTGTACACTAAATGGCTGTGTATCCTAAGTAATTTTTTCACTTGTCTTTTATATTGGTGTACGTTTACTATTGTGGTGAACCCACTTTATTCCAAATAAATTAGTCCTAATTGGCCAAAGATGTCATTGTCATGAAATCAGCTAAATTGGAAATAAATCAATCAAAATAATACTAAAAATATATATTCTAAACACGTTACCTACATAGCTAATTGAACAAGTCTATAAATAACTTCAAGGTCTCAAAGATAACACTCAACTGAAATTTAGTAAATCACCCCAAAAGAATTTCGCTCTCGTAAAATCGTAGGTTTTTAAAGTGTTTGTGTATGTGGAGTATTACGCTAATGTTGGAGTTCTGTGTACAAATAAAATAGTAATAAGCGCCTTGAGAATGAAACATATTTTTCCAACATTTTAGAAAAGAAAATTATGATTTTTAGAAAAACGCAATCTTCTGTTTTAAATTATACTTTCCATTGGCAAAGTATGGGGATTTTTTAGAATTCAGGCCGTTTTTTGTCTGTTCAAAGGGATTTCTTTGCTTAGGAACCATTCCATACCCCTTTCATATTCAGAGGATATGAAAAGTGTGGTATGTGAAACACTACCCGGAGATGGTCCGAACCGTGGCCTAGATATGATTCCAGCGGTTTGACAATCAAGGCACAGTCACGTTCTTTGTTATATCCACTGCACTGGCGGCCGAAATTGGTGGACCTGCTAACAGTGGGTGGTGACTGGTGTTGTTTGTGGCGGTCAGACACACGTTCAGGCCAAAATAGTTTTTATTGCATACGTGAAAAGGTGAAGAGGTAAGAACTACGTACGTGCCCGGCAGAAAATTCATACGCCGTGTTGTGCAAACTATTTACAAAACCTTTCAAAGCTGTCTGCGATGCACATTCAAGGCAGTTATCTGGCAAATCGGTCAACATCCGTTCCCAACACCGTTGGGCAAACTGTAAATGCAATTACAATTCATCTTCTGCCAGCTCGTTAAAGGTGTGTGAACAACTGTAATTGCTGTATTTGAATTTTTTTTTTTTGGAACTGATGCTTTGGCTTTAACTTGTGGCCCGAAATCATATTTGCTTATTTAAGTCCCTTCTAAATACATTTAAAGCTGATTTAGCATAGGAACTTACAAATCAGTTCCTTATCTCATCGTATTCTTTGTATATTTGTGGCCCTCTGCAAAAATTGTTAACTCCCGTGGAAGTTTTTATCCATTGCAACTAACCAACGAGCACCACAAACCCCTCTGTCACATTTCAAGCGCACCTTCCCCAAATAGACAGGCAACGTGATCAACCGGCCACCTTGGTCTATTGGACAGTTACTTGCTATAACAGTTAACAGCTGGCAAGGGCTCAAGGCACCAATAAACAAATAAACAAATTCAAATAGAGTTGTTGTGTACTGGTCACCTTGGAGCGTCAAGAAAGCACACACTTTAACTAATGGAGAAATCAAATATCAGCTGAATCACTGCAGTTGATTCAGCTCTTATCTTGCATCTCTCAGTCAAAAACCAGCTAATAGTGAGTGGCATACAGAAGTTAATGTGTGTCGTTTAGTTGTCTAGTTGCATGACCCTCGCGTTTTATTTTTTTTTCATCCCCAACCCCATTGGGTGGACAGGAATGCGTTTGGAATTCAATTGGAAAACGACCCCAGTTATTTGCTGTTGATTGTTAGAAGCACTCAAACTATTCAGTTATATTTGATTGCATTTATTCTATTTAGCATTCCAAGACGCCGTAACATACGAGGGCAACAACAACAAGGGTCTAAACCATTCGGAACAATCAATAAAAGTTTGGAAATCGCAGCAAGAGTTCCAAGGTAATTGGAACCGAAGTGGGTCTCGGGTCACACACGGCGTAAGATAAAAGTAAATAGGCAATGTATGAGGAATGTGAAATAGCTTTCAAAACTAAACTGGAACAGAAAAAGCGATGGTGCTGACTAAATTCGTAGACTGCAGCGGATCAGTTGGAAATGTTCATAGGAGTAATGGACGATAGAAAGACACCATCAGCGCATCAATGACAAATAAATCGATTATCCTGCTGCTTGGGGAGGGGGAGTGGAAGGGATGTTCGTATGTGTTTTCAACGTTACTTTTTCGCAAATTGCGTATGAATATTCAGTGACTATTTTTAAAAGCTAGCGGGCAAATTGTTACTGGATTCTAATCAAATATGCATGTGGCAAGTTATACACGCATGTCATGTATACCAGCAAAGCAGTAAATAGCAAATAGCTCGCACACGGCTAGAACATGACCAGGACACACAAGTTAAATATTTGGTGCTGAAGGCTGTTCAAATGGAGCTGGGTAGCTGGACTCCCCAGCCAAGTGTTGAATTGGAGCAACGTTTAGTGTAGGTAGTAAGCAGCGTTTTCGAATCGATAATTCAATATCAACACTACATATAGAGTCTGTGCTTTGCTGGCGCCAGAGTTTGTCCATACGTTTCTAATATGCATCTGAATCTTCATCATCATTTTCGTCATCTCCATCGTCATCACCACTTTCGAAGTTTGGCCAGCCACTTCCGGCCATCAATCGAGGGCGTTCAATTGGCCCCATCTTTGACGTTTGTTTATTTAATGATAGACCACGGGGATCCGATGCCTCTGATGGGCATACGCCAGCCTCCCCCTATCTCCCTTTCCCTTTGCACTTTTTCGAGGCAATGGACGTTGGGGAGCTGTAGTTCCCGACGCGTGTCTTGAATATTTATTTGCATTTGATTAAAGTCTCAGTTTCATTCGGTGTTTATTTGATTCAGACACTGTTCGGTCAGAAGACAATCGTAAAAATTTGGTCAAGGCATCGCCGACCATTCTCAAAGATTGAGATGCACTGCAAAGTGGTCGGCTAGGTACTAAATAAAGCTGGATGATTAATAAGAAAATCCGCCTCTTTAAGGCAAAAGATTTATTTATATTTCGCTATGCGAGAAATTGGGGAAACCCATTCAATAAATCATCGACGTTACTTTGCTATAGATCAATTGCGGTTACAATTTATGCACTGTCTTGGCCAATGGCAACGCTAAATTGATGAGGTCTTCAGCACAAAAACCTCATGAATAATGTCACCTGATGCCAACAAATAGCCTCATTAAGTTGCCAATGTACATTCGTTTTTCTTGCCTCAGATAGTATGACGACTGATTAGTCTGAGACAATGTGAGAGTATACAGTAGTTCTTATATATATTTAATTGTAGCAATCCTGAGCCCCTAATGCACTGATCTCATAACTCAGTTATTGCAGATTTTTCGCACTCTGAGTGAGTTCCATTTGCCATTTGCCAGGACGCACACTAACCAAACTCATTGAGTCCCACAACCAAAACCAAAACCAATATCAAACTCAAACCCAAACTCAAACAAAGAAAGCAAATACAAATCCAAGCATTCAAGTTTACTGCCACGCGATGAGCCCAGCAGTTTTCACTTTCGCTTTTTATACGCTTTCATACCCTTCTTGAGGGTATTATGATTTTCCCAATTTCTTGTATTTATAAAATTAAATTCACAATGCATAGAATATTATTTCTTATATTTGTCTTATGGTAGCAAGGGTATCTTATATTCAACATAAACAGGATGTGTGTGGGCTCGTCGTCATTTTTTATTTTTGCCAACGCCGCACAAAACGCCATGAATAAAGCCACATGAAGATAGATGCAGGCTAGGCATAATAGTAAGTTATATCGTCTGAAATTCTGAACGCAGTCACAATTTGTTTTATTTCTGTCACAGTGGCAATGTAAAAAATAAATAAGGAACAAGGCAGCAACGGCAACAAAACTGACAATCACTACATGTGGCACTGACAACAATGTTTTTTTTTGGTCAGCAAGTGGTTTTGCCAATTTCTTCTTTTACTATGGCCACTCGTCTCTTAACTTTTATAGCCTGCACTCAATATAAAAGGGTAAAATGAGTATTATTAAGTAGTGCAAATCTACTTAATACGCTAAAAAGATTATGCTTATCAGATTATCAAGATGAACTCCTAATTAGCAGACTGTCGATTCGCCCTGAATGCTGGGTATCTCCTAGTGTAGCTCTCTCTACACTTATTAGTTTTATTTGTTTCTTTCCTTCTCTCCAGCCTGCCTGTGTGTGTATGTTGGAGCGGGGGTCTAATAAATTAAATTACTTAAGGGACACTGAAAATGCGGAGCGGAAAACTAACAGCTCGTTTAGAGCCATGCATGCTTCTTCCGTATACTGAACGAACCGCACACGAACGAGAGTCAATCAACGAGTTTGTGGACTTAACGATAAATGTTTGAAACGAATGATTGGCATAAAGTGCACTCCAAGAAAATAATTCTCTTGGAATTGTTCAGAAGGAAAGACCAAATGTGACTGAATGTGAACCTCTAACAGAAACGGACTTTAAAGAAATTCAGGCAGTGCACACTGGCCCCATATGAACTATGACAGACGTTGAATTATACACTGAGAAAAAACTCGGTATGAATTTTAGAAAATCGCTTTTGGCGCCAAGAGTAACTTACCTTATAATTAAGCAATAATATTTCCAAAATGAGAGTTTCTGTCTTCCTAAAAATAGGATATTCCCTTCCAGGGAAATTTTTTTTAAATTTCGAATTTATAGCGAACCGAGCACATCCCGCTTAACTGTAAAATTGCAGTCGAGAGAGCGAATTTCAATAATTTTTTTTAAATTTTAAAAAAGAATTTTTTCCCGAAAATAAATGTTTGCAGAACTTTTCAGAAATATTATGTATTATTAAGGAATATTTCTGAAAAATAAATTTCTGAAAAGACTTACTAATTCCAAAAACAAGCGAATTTCGAGACATGAAAATTTTCAATTTCTAAATTGAAGAAAATCAGAAAATAGAGTCACAGTGTGTACAGCAAGTTAAATTCTTGTTAAAACTGCTAGCTGAGTGACCACTCATCTTGCTCTATATTCCACAGTTGAGTGTCCACTCAGCTCGCTCTATATTCCACACCACAAATTTATAATTGAGGCAGCCCAAATGAGTGTTTTAATTGCAAGCTGAACGATGACAGAAAATGCAAAAAACGTCAACCAAAAGCCGGTTCCGTTCAGGACAAGGGTCATCCGGACTCGGTTGAGAGCCAGCGCTGACAACTCTATTGAAGAAGGCGATATTTGTGAACCATCAAGAGCACAACTGGAGCGACAATTAAACGAAAAGACAGCAACTTTGCCGCACCTCGATTCTTATTAACAATTGTTTCCTTTTACGTAAACGACTTCAGGCCGTTTTCTTAAAAGCTTAACATTTACCGAATTTAAAAGTTAGTCTTGTGTGTGCAGAATTTAGTTTTACAATTTTGTGTTGCTAGGTAATTCCGAAAATTTGCCACATCTTGTAAGGAGATTCTTGCCGAAATTGATTGGAATCAATTTTTAACTATTTTTTTATATTTTTTTTTTCATTAAGCTTAACTTAATTTGTTGGGTAAGCGATTTGGCTCGTTGTTGCCCTCTCCATTGCCAATAACTTCTAATTGTGGAAGCTCCCCAAATATTTGCTCATTAAAGCGTTTGTTAATATTATTAGTAGCGATTATAATTATTATTATTTATCTGATGTGTATGAAATATATTGGCTATGTTATAATTCAATATTTTTAGTATATACAATAATTTAACCATTGCCTAATATTCCTACGATGCAACGCTGTATTCCATTCTATTCTAATTCCTTAAAGAAGGCGGCGTTTTTTGTACAATCAATCATTTCCTTTACCTGTTTGTTTTGTATACTAACAACTTTTTTAAACATCATCTTTTCTACCACAATTATATGAATAATCTTCCAAAATACAAAAATTCAGCCCAAACAAACTTGTGCATAATGAAGATGAACAACAACAAAGAAAAATGCGATAATTACTTGAAACCCTAATTTGGCGCTGTGGCGGACGAATTCTTTGTGCGCTGCTATTCTGGAAGACATCTTCCCAATCCATTTCCACAGGCCAATGTTTCTAAGGAAATGCCCGTTCACAACACACCGTTCGACACCTGAGCAGGCAGACGAGGAATATGAGGTACCACAAGTAAATGGTCGCCAAAATGAAAGTGAGCTTATATCCCAGATGTGATTACATTCCAGTCGTGGGATATCAGTAAGTTATATGCAAAGCACAATACAATATATATAAATACGACGACAAAGCAAAAATGGCTCATGCATATTCAATGGACGATGACAGCTGTAATAATATGGATAAGAAAATTACTAAGCCTATAGTTCGATCAAATTTTTGGAGAGCTGAGATTCTGATAAAAACGTCTAATTCCAAGTCCATATTGGCGTTATAGGATGGAGCGCTTCTGGAAGTGGATTATGTGTCAAGTGAACCGTCTGATTTCAAGCGATAATTAGTTCATTTTGTTTATTTTTGTTTGCAACCTTAGGAAGTTTTAATTGAAACATGAAAAGTACTTAACAATTAATTAATATATAAAAAAAAAGTTACAAAAAAAAAATAGACGCAATTTTTACATATTTACAAGCACAACTACATACAAAGAGTTCATCAGCATCTCGCATTACAGTTGCGGACTGTCTGCGGCGGCAGCACTGTTTGAATATACCACGGAGTTGAAGAGCTGGTCGTGGCGGGAGCGTGTCCGCCAGGTGTCCATACCAATGGCCAGGCCGGGTGCATTGGACATCGCCGCCTGGCTGGCCGAGAGCGCTCCGCCAGCATTGGCGCTACGATTCCACGGCAGACCCTTGAACGTGTCCACAAAGGCACGCCGGAAGCTGGCGTTCATGAAGCAATAGGTGATTGGATTACAACAGCTCGAGGAGTAGGCCAGCAGCTGCAGAAAACTGATCGATGTGTAGTCAATGTACTCGTACAGTGCGTGTCCAATGAACATGCTCAATGTGTTGATCACATACAGTGGCGTCCAGCAGATAAAGAACTCTAGGACAAGCACAAACAGCATCTTCACCACCCGTTTCTTGCTTTCCAGAGTCTTAGCTTCGTTAGATCTGTGAAAATAAATTCGAAGTTTATCCAGGATCATTTCGGAGCTTAAATCACCTCTTCAGTATTCAATTATATCGTATATATAATTTAAAGTGTCAACTACATTTATTCTGCAGATTAGTAATTTAATAATAATAATATATTTCTCATAACAAAGTTACAAATTATTTAGGCTGTCAGACGGTCAACCCGGTAATGGAATCGGAACCGCATGTTTATGAATCGGAACCTTAATTCAAAATCCAAAATACCGCAGCTGATATTATTTTTCCTGAGAAGACCGTATCGGACCGAAAACATCATCATGGTCGATGCCGTTACCTAAAGAGTTAGCGGTATTTGCGAATCTGATGAACTTATCGATAAAACTGAATGAACTCTATCTGTCTCGGATTATTCGAGAACTTATGCTCTCTAACAACCATTTATTCATGTATCGACTCGGCTGCTGATGCTGATCAAAAATACATATCCCTTTTATGGTCAGAGATACGTCTTTCTGCCCGTTATTTTCCCTTGAATAACTTCATTGCAATAAGTTGTTTAACCATTTTACTCATGTTCTGCTCATACGCAAGAAGCTTCTTTGCCACCGGTACTCAGATGGTACCAGAGTATTATGCCCGACTGGAATGGTCTTACTTATTTTTTCATTAAATCACAGTCAAGGTACCAATACATAGCCGAATACCATATGAAAAAATATAGGAATCTATTTCGGAATTTGTATAACTTCATTTCAACTTCATTTCAACTTCAACACTTAGTATTACTAATATATATATTGTGGATTTAATTACAGACATATATACATATTTCAAATTGCTACAAAATACTTAGGTAAACATCAAATTATTGCAACGCTTCTACTCCAGCAAATACCAAAAATCATAATTGATTCTAAATTATACAAAAATAAAAAATAAATAAATAAATAATATAATTCTGCAAAGTTTTAAATCTAAGTTTTTTGCTTTATATAATTAATGATATCCAAAACAGAAAATAGCGGGGAAAAATGGTCCACTTCACTCAAAAATTAATTTTAGCTGACTTGTTAATAAGTTATGATTATAGCTGAAGGTGAAAGGTCACAGACCTCACAGACCAGCTTACCTGCGCAGCGTTGCGTCGTGAATTCGCAAACTTGGCGATGAGCTCGCAGACTTGGCCAATGTCACCGTTGTCGGTGTCGTTGTCAATGTTGCCGTCGTTGTGGTTGTTGTCGTTGTGGTTGTTGTTGTGTTCGTTGTTACTGTTGTTGTCGCGCCAGTCGTTCCGCCATTGTTGTTGTTGCTACTCTCTGCGAACAATGCAATAAATGCGCAAATTTCCACATAAATACCGTTTGGCAAGGGCGTGACGCGTGTGGGCGTGTGGACGAATGGGCGGATGGGCGGATGGGCGAATGGGCGGATGGGCGTGCCCAATACTTACCACTGTACTCGCTAATGGCGTTCAGCACCAGGACACAACTGCTGCTGCCGGGTGTGGCGGTTATCGCAGATGTTGCCATTGCTTGCGCGTTGCCACTGCTATGGGGCATCCTTGGTTCCTTGCCCGCATCCATGCCCACATACAGGGTGCGTGTGATGAGTATATAGGCCACACACAGCACCAGCAGTGGCAGGACCAGCAGTATGAGATCCAGCATAAGATTATAGAAGCGCTCGTAGCCCTGATCGGGCCACTGTTCACGGCACTTGCAATACCCTGGCGGCAAAGTCAATAAAGTACCAATAATCGAGCTGCCAGTTTTCAGCTAGCTTCAAAATTTTGTCACTCACCTGGCCGGCTCGTTGGTATCAATTGACTGAATACCGCAATTGGGGTCATGCATAAGATGCCACCGATCCAAATGAAGCCGATTATCTTGTAGGCATGATTAATTGTTTGCCAGGACCTCGACCGCAGTGGATGACAGATGGCGTAGTATCGCTCACAACTGATGGCCACAAGTGTCCAGGAGGAGACGGCAACAGATGCCGCTGTAAATGGCGTCAACGCAAATGCAACTCGTTAAATATCGATTGGGGAAATCAACAAAACTAATTTCGCTATTTATTATAATTACAAAAATATAGAATTCTTGTGATATACATATATATTTATATATCAATTACTGTGTGTTTCTCTTGGTGGGGTCAGCTAAATAATGTAAAAAATCAAAACAAGCTTTATCAAAGACACAAACGTTAAACAAATTTTTGTTTTGGTCACGTACGTTGTGCAGGCTTTGACATAATTAGATATTGATTTATTGATTCATTTTGAACGTTTGACAATTATTATAATAGAGTAAGCTTATCAGTGTAGATAAAGGGTTAACTTTATTTAGGTCCAAAGCTTTTAAAATGATTTTTTCTGTTTAAAATAGCATGTCCCAGCAGCAGCATTGAGTAATGAATTTGTAGATATGGCTGAAATGTGTTTGCCACGTAAATTGCTTGGCGTAAAATGTTCTATTAGCAAATCGCTGGCATATGAGCCAAGACATAAACTGAAACGAGCGCAACAGTATCGGGTGGGGAAATGAAGGATCTGCTGATTAAAGTCGTAATCAGAGCAAAAGTAAACGGGCACGAACACATTGTGGCCATATGTCATCGGGTTTTTTGGACTTTAGCTGGTTTTGTTGCCGTGAGCGCTGCGGAATCGGATTCGTTTGTGTTTTGGTTGGCTAAACAAATTTTGCGGTATTTATGCATGGTGTGGCACTGTGGAGCCTGTTTGCCGTAGCCATGCCCCTGCTTCGCTTTATTTGCGGCAATCAAATTTTATCGCCCAACTGACGCTTATAAATTTGGGTCCGTTAAAGCGCCTCGCTACGCATACTTATATTTTCTTGGAGGCTGAGGTGTCTCAGATATGTATGTGTGTGTTTGTGTGTGTGTCGGATACGTAATATGCTTAACACGTCGACGTAGATGCCTGATTTGCAATCTGAATCTAAATCCGAATCGGAAAGTGGTCCTGAACCCTAAATCCTGAGGCTGAGTCGAAAATTTGGACTTATGCGGCTGAGCGGGCTTACGAGATGCCCTCAGTAAGCTGGCTGTGCAAGTTACACACAAATCAAATTCAATCAACAACAAATTCTTATGCATATGTATTTATAGGCATATGTAAATGAAAAAGTAAACATAGAAATTGAATTTGTGTTCCATGTTTATTCTATAGTCTTGCGATGTGCCTGCCGTTTTTTGCTTGTCTTATTTTGATGTCAGTTTTGCAATCGCCAATCGAATTACTTACGCATGCACACACACCCATTCATATACACACACACACACACCCACACACCCACACACACACACACTGCTCATGTCTTCCCAAAATCACACACCCACAATAAGGTGCTTACAAATTGCGTTTGTATTTTAAAATGATTTCATTGCCAAAGCGTTTGCAGTCAATCATCAATCAAACCGCTTATCTGCCCGCCTACAGTTGAACAGCAAGCATGCACACACTCACGAACACACACCCACTTTTAGTTTGTGAGTAGAAGAGGGTATTTTCCATGCTCAGCGATCCATACCCAAAAGTATGCAACACTTTTATCCACTTCTGCTGCCAATAAATGTTGCATGCTGTCAGCCGCACATAGTCAGGCCTGGTTCACAAACACTGGCAGTGCTGTCATGTTTTTTATACTTTGATACCGAAGGTTTCATAGTATATTGGCTTTGTGCAATGTCCGTCATGCAGTCGTCCGAGAAAGTGTAAAAATTGGAGTGCTACGCCCAATAGAAGGTTGGGAAATCGATAAAATCGATATTCGCAAATCGATAAGGCCGCATATCTCCCGCAGCTTTTGAGTTAGAACCGTCAAATTTGGTATTTATATTACTGGTAGCCGCCTTTAAAAACCGATAACAAGATTATATGGCCATGCCCACACCTGCGCCCATAATCACCAATATCGATATTTCGGAAAGTGTAAATCGATAAGTCCGCATATCTCCCACAATTTAGAAGATAAAGTGACCAAACTTGGAAGTTGACTTGCTAATAACCTCCTCCAAGGATCGGCATATAAATTTTCAGCCGCCGACCCCAGGAACTTCGATCCTAGAACCCTGAAGTGTGCATATCTTCCGCAATTAAAGAGCTACAGTTAGCAAACTTGGAATGTAAATTACTTAGATCGTACTCCAACAATTTCGTTGGCCACGCCCACTCCCGCTCCCAACATTTTCAAATTCTCATATCTGCCGTAATTTAAGAGCTACAGTTACCAAGCATTACTAGCTGATATCTATCGCAATTTGAAAGTCAAACTTGGACAGTATTTGTTGGCTACACCCATCCTGTTCTTTGCTACTTGTTAGCTGCTGGACTAACTTATGGTATCAAAGTATTTTGCAGTCGGTCACACCCGATTGCAACGTTCTCTCTTGTTATCATATATTTTTTTAACAAAATGCACGAAATTGCGAATTTAATTTCTAGTGGCAACGTTGCAGCCCGTGGAAATTAACCTGGCAATACGTATTTACACACGTTGGCATGGAACTAAAAATTTGTTCAATTATTTGTCGCTTTAAGTATGCTAATAAAATGTTTGCTGACGCTGCATTTTTAATGCATTTAAAAGTTAATAATAATTATTAATATAAGAAGAAAAGTAATTGAGCTCGGAAATAGATTGCTCGGAGAGAAGATATTGGTTTTTCGGCAAAAACGGCAATTGCGGGCTAAGAAGCGTTGCTGGCTTTAACCTGCTTGGAAGGGTTTTCCCATTTTGCCTTGCAATCGCCTCCATTTCGAAGGCATTTTCGCAACCGCACCTTTAGTTATCGATAGTTGATAGTCATTGACACAATTTAAGCTTAAGCTTATTTCTCCAGCACTAGTCGGGTATGACCAATAATATTCATGGAAATTTAATATTTATTTATTTATTCATTTGAAAAACAATGACTTAGCAATAAGAGCTATTGTTTTGTGTTTGGAGAAAATGGGTAAGAGAGCTATAATAATGTTGTGAAAGCTAGAAAAAATATGTGAATATATGAACTTTCTGAAATGCTTGTAAATGTGGTATCTTCATTTAACTGTAATATAAGTAACACCAGAAGAGCTGACGTAAGAATTTACAAAGAAAGATAAAACCTTGCGTATTTCTGACCTGAAAAACCACCCACCAGGACCAGTATACAATGCTTACTTTTTGCAATAATAATAAAAATATTAAATTTATGAATATTAACTATAATTTATTTTGTTTATTTAGCAATGAATTCATATATGAAGCAAATATATATGAAATAAATTGATTTAAATTTAAAGTATTAAATTATCTTACGTGCGACAGCTGCTGATGTACATCACATAAAGTTAAGTTAAGTTTCGATAAGTTCTTAAAGTTTTTCCTAAACTTCAACCGTCACGTCGCCGTCATCATGTTCAAAAACACATACATACAAACATATATAAAAAGTGTTGTGTGCATGCTTTGGAATGATGAACTTCAACTTGCTAGACGGCAAATTAAAAATTTGCACATAGCTTAAAAAACTTTTCGCCCGGGAACACTTGAGACGTGGCAAAGATTTGCCATCCGTCGCCCCCTCCTGCTGCCCAAGGACTGTCAACTGAGTGCAGCTGCTTATAGAAAAATGACAAAGTTTTCTCAATGCCCAATCTCAATGCTCAATCCCATAATTCAAGTACTCGGCACGCCCTCGCTCCTTAATACTTGTGGCTACTTCGATTCTCGATCCATGGTCAGGGGAAGAATTCCAATTTCAGAGTTCACTATATGTGTGTATATAGACAAGATAAACCTCCAGCAAAAGCTACAATTATTTGACAATTATAGCCAAGCACTATTCTTCTAGCTTTAGCGAAAAATGTCCTTAGCTTTAAAAACCACTTTCAATTCGGTGATAAAGCAAATAGTAAAAAAAAAAAAGACAAACAAACAAAAGATTACAGATGCAGATGCTCTGTAACCAATACTTGTCATAAATTGGATGAGTCGCAGAAATTCAACAAGAAACGTTCAAAATGTGCAAATCGATTGTTGCCTAGTGAAATCCCTTTACCCAGTTTCAATAGGTTCATTCTATACAAAAGAAAAGTGTTTAAAAAATGTTTACTTTTTTTAAGTTGTTCGCAATCGAAATTGAAATTTAAAAACGACATGGATGAAAGGCTCAATGGAAGCCCGCACATTTTGGTCACTTTTGGAGTTATATTGCTTTGGGGAATGCAATGTAATTTGCCCGAAACAAAATAAACATTGTATTTATTTGTTTTTGTTTTAAAAGATACGGGCTCAAGCTAGGTAAACTTTGCGTAGCAGCAAGCTGGCAAATTTGATTAAGTTCAATAGATTTAACACATACTGCCATTTACTTGGCAGTATTTAAGCGCTACAATGACAGCTTATTCCTCGCAGTGAAATCGCTCGGGGTGTTGTCGAGAAAATGCTGCAGCACTTCAAGTCGTGGCACGCCCAAAAAATTCTATTTAACTCAAAAGTGAAACAAACTTGGCAAAGTGCTTGGCACCCGCCTTTTTATCAAATTAAATAAGTATTTTAAAGTTTCTACGTGAATTTAATTTCTGTGCGTGGGTTGTGTGTGTACCGAAACTTTGTTTTAGCTCAGCTGCTTTGTAGACCAAACCAATGTCTATGTTTTGCGGCTTATCCAAGTTTTATTTAATAGAATTTAGTGTTTAGCTACGCATTTAAAATGCAGCCAAAAATTTCGAAACACAGACAAGTTCGAGAGTCGTGTCAGCATCAGTATCAGCATCAAATGTGAATTCATTAATAAGTTTACTTTCAGCAAGGTTCCAACGGCTGAAACTTTTGTCTGGCAATCCCAGCGAATGCTTACAGACAAAAATCTGCTCAACTGGACGGGTATTGAAACCCAAAGTCATAAACCTCAAAAGAAAAACTTTAATTTCATCTCACTGGCGTGAGCTGTCATTTTTCAAGTTATTGCAGCATTATGCCAGAGTATCAAAAGTTGGTGCTTATGCGCAAATTAATCAAAATATATAATAGATATATCAGTTTCTTTAACAATAAATGATAGATTAAAATTTAAAAATTGACTCAGCTTATTTCGAGCAATGTTATTTTATTTATTTTGCTATACTTCAATATATTTGAAGTCCCATCAAGGAGAGATTTACAGCATCCGTCCAGTTTCGAACTCAAATATATATCGGAGTATATGCAAAAAAAAACACTTAAAATGTAGATAACGAAAATCGTATTTAAATAATAAAAAGAAGTCACCAAACAATAAACAATCATACAAAAAACATTAAAATATTTTAATCAAAATTCAAATTAATTCAATTAAAGTAAAAAAAACCTAGTTAAATTATAATTTAAAATGTAAGCAAAATAATATAAAATATAAAACATGATTGCATAAAATGTAAATTGAATGTAAATGACGACAAATGAATTTGAAAAGTTTTCAGTAGATTGTATGTGATATATGATAAATTCATCAGTTTATTAAGGCTTGTGCAGGCACTCAAAAGTTTAGTCCTTATTTTTTTAGCAATTGAATTATAAAACGACATTTTAAATTGACAAAAGTATATAATAAATGTGCTTTTTGGACTCACTATGGCCACATGCGGTTAGAAAGTTATTTAAACTTCAGCACTATTTAGTTTTGTACTTTGCTTATTTTGAAATGCCATTTTCTATGTAAGTTGTTGCTTGTGGAAAGCATGTGTTAAACGAAAGTTTTAATATATTAAATGCAAAATGTGCTGTTAGCATGGGGTAATCACGTGGAAATATGTGTGAAAAAGTGTACACATGACATATGCGACTAAACTAAGTAGCACGAACTTAAACCCAAACTTTTAACATATTCTGGTTGATGGCCAGTCATGAATTAACCATAAATACTGCTGCACATTGTGCTCGGCCCTTGTTTGCCATTAGGCACAGTTTTTGTTTTTATAGTTGCTTAGATTGATGTTGCAGAGAAGCAGAGGAGCAGCTAGCAAATACTGCACACAGGAAAAAAACAATCTGAATTTAAGAAAATCGACATACTTTTCGCGCGAAGTTTCTAAAGTTTAGCAAAAAGTGTGTCTAATTTTCAATGTGTTGTTTTTTAGATGTGTATGCAGAATTCTGTTACCTTTTTTTGTTAAATATTTTAAGATGTCGCAACTTTTATATAGTTTATAAATTCATATAAATTTAATTTTAAAAGTGTTTATAGAAAGGTTTTTTTAAATTTTGTTTTTTACTATTTTTTCTACTAATAAGAAATATATTTCTAAAACTTTTGGAATATTTATGTTTCTAATATCAAAAACCTGAAATGTTTCTAGTTTTCAGGGCGTTTTTCTTAGATTTCAAGGCAATATTTTTTCGGAGTGTAGGCAAGTTTTACAATTTGCCTAATGAGTTTTTGCTTGGACTCAGCTGACTCGCAGCTCCTTCTCTATCCAACTCTATCTATTTCTCCCTCCCTCGCTCTCTCTCTCTCTCTCTCTCTCTCTCTCTCTCAATCTCTGCAGCGCTCTCTTTCTATCGATCTATCTCCTACCAACTCATATTACTTGCTGGCGCGACTTTTGTGTAAAAACATACCTGGGCCCCGATTATGATTGTGATTGTGTCGCTCCGGGGTACAATGAATTTAACTGCCACAACACACATTAGTAATAGCTAAATGCAGGCGCCATTTGTTTTTACAGCAATGTAAATGAAATGAAATTAAAGTACCGTCATTAGCACAGGCGAAGCGAACTGAGCCAAGCACGGTTGAGTTTCATGGCAAAGTGAAGGCTGTTAATAGCAAAATGCTAAATGGCACAACCATCGTCCTATTTAAATTTATTGCTAATAAACGCAATTTCGACATAATCCAAATTATATATTTATTTATACATGCCATCAAATTAATTGCATGCATACACTAACAAAAAAAGGTTCTTAGAAATAATTTCTAAATGGACAAAAACAGTTTTTCTAAAATTGTAAAGGTTTTTTTCTAATTTTAATCAGTATATTTCTTAATATTAGAAAATATTTTCATTAAAAGTTTAAGTGCAAACTCTTATTTTTAGAAATATCTATTCTGAATTTAGGAGAAGAATAACAGAATTCGCTCTTTCAAGGGCCATATTAGAGTTGAGCTGCTGGGCGATTTAGAGGCTACGTTGCTCAGAAACAATAATGCAACATATTTATAAAGATAAATATACTTTCTGAATAATAAGGTGAGTTGCCCTTGCGATTTTCTCAAAATCAGCTCAAATTTTTCCTGAATGTACAGTGAAATATTTGCATGCAAATATACCTACAATAAAAAATCAAAACAAATGAATCAAGAAAATCCACACGATCCAGAAGAGGCCAGCTTATGGGACTACATCTAGCGCAGATATATTTGCCATTTTAAAACAAGATTTTTGCTGACCATTTTAGGGATTTGGCTGCTTTCCGATAAATACTTCCATCGATTAACTTACTTATGCATAAATCCAAAAAAAGTTTGTTTAACTTTTGCCCAACTGCTTTCCGTTGCTAAATAGTGTAAGCCAATTATAATAATGGCCCACTTAAATACAGTCACGATAGGTTTCTTTCTATATATATTTAGACTTAAGTCCAAGCGATGCATTAAAATACACCCAATTATCCCAAACGACCAATATTTGGTCAGGATACCAAAACATTCCCAAATACGTGCCTGTGTGGGTGAGCACCAATACATGCGCTATTCACATACGTGTATATTAAAAGGTATTGACCGGCTTTGTATGGCCATACCTCTCAGTTAATTTACAGTACAAATGTTTGTTGTATACTCGCATGCAACATTTTAAAGCTTGCCAGTCATCATATTTGGGGCGTAGTCTGCTGGTAACCTCCCGCAATGATCAGCAAATAAATAAATTTGGAAAAACCGCTCTTTTCAATATTCCCAGACCTTGAAAAAATTAGACGTCTGTGCTGAATTCCAGCTGAGTACCATGTAAAAATACAATCTGAATGAGGAAAAAGCGATATTCTGCGTTTAATTGTAAAACACCACATCTGGCTGGATCATTCTTATCTTTAAACGAGCTATATTAAAAAAAACAACAACATTTAGAAAATCGACCTGAAAATGTATCAAATATCTTCTAAATTTTACACAAAGTGATCCCTGAAATTAAGAAAAAAGAAACAATGGTTCTTAGACCTTCCGTTTCAGCAATATACTTTCAAAATAATAAGATGAGCTATGATGATTTTTAAAAATTCAGAGCGATTTAAAAACAATGTTTTTAGTTAAACAATTTTTTATTTTTTCGAATTTTCTTGAGATTCTCAATTCGAAATGCTTAAATAATCAAGAATATCAAAAAGCAATAAAACATTCTCCCTAACATCCATTTTTCACCTAAGAAAAATATCCAAAATATTTGTATGCTTTGGCTTTTGATTTTTATATAGATCTTTCCTCATTCTATTGACCAAGATGAATGTAAACCGAAACTTCCGCTTAAAACCTGAAAACAGGGTAGCGCTGAGTCGAGTGCTCACTTGTTTGTATTGTATTAGGCTGCAGGATTTAAATTAAATGCTTTCCTTGACTTGTGGTTGTGTTCCTAAGCTCGCTTTTGTTGACCCTTGTGATATAGTAACAGGATGAGCATGTATACATGTTAGCAAGAGCCCACACAACGAAATACCAATAAAATAATTTCAAATCAAACACCGAAGCTGAAAGAAAAAATTGCTGCCAAGTCAGATTCTATTAAAAACACATTTGCCACACAGGACTCAGGCTTCAGTATTCATTTCCGCCGACTACGAAGCACCATCGCTGCGTGGGTGCAAAGTAATTTGGCGTCACACTTTTGTCAACTTAAGGCGCGCCAGAAAATGGAAATGAAATTTATTTTGAATTCTCGGCAGCTTGGGAGTTGGACGCTTCAGCTTCAGCATCAGCTTCAGCTTCAGCTGGCCAGACAATTAGGCGGAATTAGGTCTCAGCTCGCTGCTTATTGTTGCTTATGTTTATGATTATGTTGTTGGCGCATTAGCAAGCATACACTTCTACACAGATATCCATACACACACACACACCCGCCCAGGGACACCCCCCCCCCCCCAGTTCTTCAGGGCTCCACACGCTCCATATCCACAAAACAAATTTCTGACTGCTGCGGCCTCTCGAGGCCGATTCCAAATTTTATTTAGAAACTTATGTAAGCGACAAGCCAAACAATGAAACAATGAAACAATGAGCCTAACGAAGAGACTACAGCAGTATGGCATACTTGACGATAGGTTACCCCGCAGTTCTTGCGGGTAAGTAAGTGTGTTGTGAATTTTAAAGCCGAATCAAAAGTAATAATAATGAATTTCATTTAGATTTAAGACATTTTTCTAAAGTTTTCAACATAATCAACTTCAATCTAATGCAATCGTTATTATGCTTTAATGCTTTAAGCTTTCAAGTTGAGTACGCAATTTGTGCTGGTTTAACGCATCATCAAAAGGCTCGATTTAAAATTATTTCCACTTAAATTGCTTAAGTCCAATATCCGGAATTTTGTGAATAAGAAACACTGACTCACCCTCTAAGGCGGAAATTTCACCACTATTTTCGAAATTTCTCAAAATTATTTATATTTTTAAATGGAGGTTTGCATTTTCACTTTTTAGAAATATGTTCACCTTATTATTAAGAAAAATATATTTCTGAAAAGTCAAAGGGAAAAACGAATCTAATTTAAATAAAATTTTTCGTATACTTGGAATTTATTTCCAACATCCAAAAAATCTTTCTAGTTTTCATGGCGATTTTCTAAAATTCAGTCAATTTTTTTCTGTGTTTAGAGTGACAATTATTTGGGCAAAGAAATTTAGTTTGAAAATCTATTCACCAACATATTTGTAATGCATAACAATGGAACTGAAAGCCGAAAAAGTATGCTATTATAAGTGACTCGACACAAAGATGAATGAAAACTATTCAAAAGGCGATGAAAGTTAAAGATTATATTTCATAAAGTGGAATTATGAAACCCACTTGCGTCTTTTACCAACATGTTTTTCTGGAATTGAGGAGAGCTTTTCGTTTTAATGGCAAGTCTTGAATAATCGCATATATATAAATGTGTCTTCATCTGTATGTGCAACGGATATAGTACAAGAAATTGGTGGCACATCCTTAATAAGTGGCAAATGGAAGCGAAAATTATTACGATTCTCAAAAGGTTCGTGCAATACAAAATAATGTAATACGTAATAACACAAGAAATGCGCAACACGCGTCCAGATTTTATCTTGGAAAAAGTGATGGCTTATAATAGGCGGAAAACAGCGCGACTTTTATATGGGACCCCACATTGAGTATACGCACAGTGGTGCCCGAACAAAATGAACAGTGAACAGTGGACACTGGACACTGGACACTGGACACAGCAGCACAAACACCAAGCATCTGCTATTTTTTGTTTCTTATTTTGCAATTTATCATTGTTTCCCTTTTTTGTGTTTTTGTTTGCATTCCTACATGGCTGTTGTGCTACATGTTGCTTGTGTGACGACGCCTTCGCATTTGCTTTGCATGTCATTTGCATAACAAAAGAGCAGGAAAAAAAGAATCGGCACCACGAATCATCGAGTGGTTAGGGATGCCAAATGGCAACTGCCAAATAAGGCGACACAAAAGACAGAAAAGAAAAAGTTAAATTGAAAAGAAACAAATAAAAGCAGCTTTCATAGAACAGCTTTCGCCGAATATTCCATATCCTTGCAGAACGGTTTCAAACTGCGGCCATCTAAATTTCATTATAAATTAAATCGAGGTAATAACGACGATGAACGTCCTCAGCACTCTCATATCAATAGGCACAACTGCGATGAATCGTTTTTTTATACCTTTAACTCGAAACAAAATCTCGAAATACTTTCTAAAAATTTAAATATGCGACAGATTTGTATAGTAATTTTGTAACAGAATATGGTAGGAAAAAACTCCATTAGTGGGACACATAGATATATATTGTGACACCCGTTGGGATAATACTGACACAAGACTCTTAATTCTGAAAAATCTTTTTGTCATCTTTGCTCTTCGGAGATGGATCTGGAAACTGGAACTGCCTCATAAGCTAAACCAAATTTAAAATGATGCTTATCATGAATATATATTTTCACCACGGAGTCGGAGATATATATATAATAATGCGTTACGAACTTTCCAACACAACTAGAATATCCTCTGCGATTTATAGCAAGCCGAAATGCTTTATTCGAGAGATGTAGCTTGTAACCGGCTTTTAAAAAGACTAAATGTAACATTTTATCTTCAAGTTCAGAAAAATGTAAATTTTTTTTCATTATTTTTTTAATAATGGGCATTGCATATTCAAGATAAACTCAATTTGTGTATGATATATGAGCATCTGGGTATACAATATGGGATTCTTCCTGCTGCCACTCAGATATTCTTAGCACTGTTTTAGCCTGCAATTGAAATGCTGAGCAATTTCAATTGAAAAGCGCAGACATTCAAGCAAAATTGTGAAGCGTTTTTATTTCTTTGTATATAAATTGTTATTTAATTTGAGCCATTTTAATAGGAGTCGCAAATGTGACAAGCAGCAGCCGCAGGCGGCATTCACACCGCCCAGATTGAATGGACGTGCACAACGGGAGGAGGGGCGGGGAGTAATATAATTGTAAATATGAATGTCTTTGCCCTCCACTTCAGCTAAATAAAATGATACAGTCCCAGATGCCAGGCATATACTTTGCTTTGGTTTCCTGCTATAACATGTGGCTAACCCCCAAGCCACCCCCCAACCACGCACACACACACACACACACACTCACTCATTATTTGCGGCAGCCTCAAATGTCAGATTTGTAAAGCCGTAAGAGATTTTATGTCAAAGAAGCATATTAAATAAATTAAATCTCAATTTAAGTTGAGCACATTGCTGAGACCTGTTTAGTGAACACAAACAAACATTCTCCAGATAACTGCTACAGCAATTAAATACATACATAAATCTTATTGCACTCATCTCAATTATTGTGTATGCCTTGAGTCCTTCCACTATCCCATCAGTCTCACATAAATAACACTCAATTTCAATCATAAAATGTTGAGCATTTCACTTAGCTCACTTTCAGAAACACATTCATTTTTATTTCGTATTCAATTTTAATGTCGTAATTAAAAGGAAACAACACCTCAAAATCGTTGTATCTAAGCATGCTAAGTTGTCTTAATCTTCAATAAGATAATATTTACCAGCTCCGGGCATTTAGTGCATCAATTTAATTACAATTTCAATATATATTTGCATGCCTATCAATATACATATTTATATATAATATATAAATGTATGCTGCTTTTAAATACGTGAATTTAAAATTCAGCTGTCGTTTTTTGAAAATCCATCTACTTATTTTAGGCTATTAACACAATCCCTCACTTCGTGGTACTCTTGTTAGCCCTTTATCATGGGAACACGCACTGAAAATATTTTTTGTTTGCTTGCAGTTAAAAAAGATGGATTAAAAATGAGCTTTAATTTGGTCAATGCGTAAAATGAAATTTAAATATATTTATTAAATATATATATATATATATTTATGCAATCACTTTTCATACGATTCCAATTTGAGATTTGGCTTTTAACTGAATAATCCACATTTGTGATTGGGTGAAATGAACATTCGTCCCCTTCCAGCAGAGAGCTTATCTCTATTTTGAGCTGTTTGTGTGGCAAATAAACTCGAAAATGATCCACTTTGAGTGGTGCCAGTATGGTTTGGTGGCTCCAGTTAATGACATGTGTACATGTTGCACATGTAAAGCGGGATGCATTACACAATTAAGTCATGCCTAGTAACACATCATTAGTCACACAGCCATAGTTACATAATTACAGCCACAGCCCTTTGAGCACACATATCCGTGTGAAAATCGTGGGTGAACTATTTGCTGAACATTGGAGATTGTAATTTCATGTAAACTTACCCTGCGAGAACTGTATCAGCTTGCAGAGGAACTCGCCAAAGATGAAATTGCGCAAGAGGGTGCCAACGAGGGTGACCGGCATACAGAGGACACCCAGCAGCATATCCGAGATGGCCAGATTGAGCAGAAATAGATTGGTAATTGTGCGCATGCGACGATTCTGCATTAGCGTTGAGATGACCAACAGATTGCCAACAATGGCGCACAACAGGATCACGCTGTAGCTGGGTATGAGCCAGGCAGGCATCTCAGTGCTGCCACTACCAGCACCACCACCACCGGAAGCAGTAGCACTACCACTATTACTACTACCGCTGCCACTTCCGGCTATCGATATGCTCGCCTCGGTGATGGCAAACAGATTGCCAGCGGCAAGTTCATCATCATCCTCATAGATGGCGCTGCTGTTGGCGCTGTTGCTGCTGCTGCTGCTGCTGCTGCTGCTGTTGCTGTTGCTGTAGCTGCTGCTGTAGCTGCTGATGTTGACATTTGCCGCGTCGAGTGTCTCGTTGAGCGGTGACAATGTCAGTGAGACAATGTGACTAGCAGCGCTGCGAGCATTGGCATAATAATCAAGCAATGCTTTGTAGGTGGCCGCCATTTTGGCAGCATCCTCGGCACTGCCACTATACATCTGTGTGTGTGTGTGTGTGTGTGTGTGTGTAGGTGGAGATCACCAATATTTAAGCGATGTCGCTAATTGCTTCCACTTGTGCGTTCGGTTATTGGTTCTGGTTGCACTGAATGCCAAACAATAAAAAAAAAATAAATCACAAAGAGTGTTGTGCGTCGAGTAGCGCGCGCATCGCTTGGCTTCTCAATGGGGAGGACAATGCTTAACGGTTGGCGTTTAACAGTTTGCTTCGTAACGGACGTCTGTGTGTTCACAATATGCACGACGACAACGACACGCCCTCGACAAGCGTCGACGTCGAGCGTCAGCGTTGTCGCTTGCTGGCCCGCTTCTGTCTGCCTGCGTTACCGTTACGTTGAACGAGCCGTTGGCAACTAGTCGGCCCAAATGGCCACCAGTGCCGGCGCCTGCGTTGCGCCAGTACGCTAAACTCACCACATGTGGCAGCAACATGCCGCACCGCAACATGTTGCCGGCAGTTGTGACCAACCAGTGGCCATACAAATTTGCGTGGGCATTCAGCAAATAATCACAACAGCCAGCTGCACATGCAGCATCACACGAATTGTCGTCCTCACCAAAGGTCTTGGCCCATAGTATTCAAGCCAAGTTAATTAAATGACAGTCTTGTGCATGTGCCTGCATATACAACTTGACCAGAATCAAACTGCATCCCTCAGACCGTCAGTGTGTCTGTTTGCCACAGCTTAACGGCCATCGTGTTGAAACCTGAATTATATCCATACTTTTCTACCAGGCAACCCACAAACCGTTTGTTGGATTTGGAATATTGGTATATGTATCAGCTCAGCTTATATTTGACTCAAGTTTTCATATCCAGACCGAGAAGGAAAAGCCTATTAATTGAGGCACCAATCACCAATGAATAAATAGATGATATTTTATAGTCATTGCAAATGGAAGAATGGAATTTCAAGATCAGTTTAAGCCATTTTCATATGTTATATTTATTATTAGAAATCATAAATTGGATATCCATTTAGTTTGATTTTTATCACTTACACATTTAGTTTAATTTTAAATTATGTGCAACCAAAAACAGTATTTAATTTATGGGGCAGTTGGTTCCAGCTGCGCAGAGCGTAGATGAGGAAATCTTCTTGTCTTCAGCAGGCAATGTTGTAAGTGTGGATGTGGCAATTCTTAGTTTCTAGTGGCGATACGTGGGTTCTTTATAGTAAAAGAGTTTGTCGAGGAGAGTAACTATGTAAACTAGAGTTACCAAACTTGAAAAGTTTCTTACTGGTAACTCGCCCAAGAGATCGATAAGAAATTGGATGGCCACGCCCACTCCGGCACCCTAAACTGATGCACCTTTTGGTGGAAATCGATAAGACCACATATCTCACACAATTTGAAAGCTAGAGTCACCAAATCTGAAAGGTATATTGCTAGTAACACTCTTCAAAAATCCGGCAAAACAAATTTTAGACCGCGCCCTCCCCGGCCAACAAAGACGATAAAAGCCCATATCTCCCGCAATTTAAGAGCTACAGTTACCAAACGTGGAAGGAAGTTTGAGTTGGAAGCAAAACGTGAAAAAGTAAACATCCAAACTTTTCCATAAGAGACACAATAATAATAATATTGTCATCGTTTAGTTTATTCCCGCGACTAGCTGCTGTCTAGAAGGGTATCTAGTCTTCGGCGCGCCTGTGAAAGTTGTATTCCCTGCTTTGTTTTCTCAACTTGAGGCCAAGTGTTTATTTAAACTCGTGTTTATTATTTGATTATTATTTGATTATTTGATATGCAACTAGTTATTATAAGGCGTAGGCTAATCGAAGTAAATCTTTTGCAATGTATTTGTTTAAATAAAAAATGAAGTATGCAATGAAACACCTTCCAGCAAATGTTTTAGCGAAGCAAATGTTTGGAAACTCTCTCTGTTTTAAGTTAAGTAAATAAAATGTCATACTTTGGTCGGGTGATGATCCATTAGCAAGAAGATATACCTGTAAACTATAATTATAATGTAAAAAATATATATATATATATATATATATTATATTATTATTTTCCTTTTCTACTTCAAGTTTATTAATTTTTATAAATCTAAAAAATATCTTTAAGAATATTTTCGATTTATTTTTATTTTTATTATATGTTGTTACCATAGTTTATTTTTAAATATATCTAAAATAATCTTAGCAAATCTTTAAGAATCGTATCTAAGTCTAAATGTAAACACGTGTCTTACTCCAAGTGAATTAATTTTTCTTATTTCTTATTTCTTAGTTATTATTGTGTTTTGTATACTTTGTTTTCCTTTTCGCCAAACTGATTGCTTCGTTCACGTTGGACTGCTTGCAGCCCCGTCCGATGAGAAGACGTGGATGACGCTGACGACGATAAGCTCTGCACCGGATAAATCGTTCCACCGCCTCCCGCTTCAGCCCGAAGTGCATTACACAAATACACACACACACACACACACACACACAGTCTGGCTGTTACGTGCGCTCTTGATTGCAACGTGCAACGTGCTAGGCATCAGTTAGGGAGTCAGTCTCTCAGTCCGTCTGTCTGTCAGTCTGTCAGTGTCAGTAACAGTTTCACTGGCCTTGCCAGTCTAGGCTTCTTCTCTCAAGGCTAAAGCGAGGCTGGCGGGCACTGATTGCTTATGGAAGAATCCGTTAAGCCTGCACCTGAGCTTTCAATTGGCCGACCGGTTAATACGCAACTGGCTGTTGCCGCCAAGCAACAGTCTGCAATAAAAAAAAAAATTAAAAAAGAAAAACAAACAAAAAAAAGGTATTTGCAAAAGAGAAAAGCGATTTAACAAATCCTAACCACATTTAGCTCTTGGCATGGAGACATTTTGCGTGATACGTTTGATATTTCTGTTTCTCTTAATTAAATAATTTTCTGCATACATATAAACGGTTATATATGTGTATATATGTGTGTAAAATGTACAAATGTATGTTGTGATTCCCTAATTAGCAGCTGTAAGCCTAACGTAATCTGCCGAAGCATAAACTGGACATTGTAATCTTTATATATGTGTGTGTGCATGAGGACCACATGTACATACACACATACACACACACATACATACACACATTCATTCAAACACACATTTATACATACATGTCCATACATAAGTGGAGTCGTCGATCAATAATGCTTTTGCATAGTGCTGCTGCATCCTCACACAGACACACCCCTACACACGCAAACACACGCGCACACACTCACAGCGGTCTCAAACATTTTGTCAACGGCGACGTCGACGTCGCTGCCCGCGCACTTTCAACTCTATAACTGAAAATAAAACCAAATGCGGTGGCGGCGCCGTCGCTGTTGACGTTTCACGCTAACACTATCTCTCTCTCTCTCTCTCGCTCCGTCTCTCCAGCGTGCTCCCACTTGCGCGCTCGTTCGTTGCCATTGCCACTGCTGACTGTGCTGACTGCGCTGCTCGCTTCGTTTTTTGTCGTTATGCTTTGTGCTGTTTGGTGCGCTGCTTCTGCGTCAGCCACTTCGTTGGAGTTGCACACGCTGCCGGCCCGCATTCGTGAGCAGCATTTCGTGCGAGTCGGACGGAGTCGGTCGGCTATTTCTCGATCCCTCCGATTATATAGCCTGTGTCTTTGTCTTATTATTTTTAAATTTATTTATTTTTTTTTTCTGTATTTTATTAATTTTTGTTGTCTTGTTGTTATTATTTACCGTGGCACCAATTTACCGCTGACATTGTGCGCGTTGTGTGCTCAAACTGTTGCATTCTCAATTCGAAGTTGCACCAAAAAGCCAAGCGGCACAAAATTCATTGAACTCTCCGTTGAGTTGCAGCAACAGCCGCCACTCACAAAGCAGAAGAAGAAGAGCAGCGCAGAGCAGGAGCCGCCACAGCATCCCATTCAGCCAGCAACATGTCAGACGGCATTGAAGTTGAACAAATTGTGGAGACCAAGCCAAGAAGGGTGAGACATCCTACACACACACACACTCACACACACATTTACACTTGCAAGCATACTGCATACACACACATTTAGAATACGTAGAAACAAAGATGTACATATAATGTTATAAGAAAATATTAAGTGCGGCCACAGACGACGAACAAAAAGAATTAGACTTATAAAAGATGCGACAACAGGGCAGTCAAACACCAGCAGCAGCAGCAAAAGAAAATCTGCAGAAACAGATAGAGAGACTGACAGGGAGGCAGAGAGCAGTATAGAGAGAGAGAAAAAGAGAGAGAGAGCGAGAATGAGAGCAAGAACTGTAAGCGCGAGAGTGCTCAAAAGGAAGAGGAAGAGCACACAGACCCAGCCTCGCCAAAAGTTGGAGCCCAAAGTCAAGTGTGCGTGTGTGTGTGTGTGTGTGTGCGCGCAAGTGTTGAACTTTAAATAACTGTGACTCCAGAAGAACCAGCCAGGGCCAGTAGCAGAGCAAATGCCGGTGCCGTTGCCCGTTGCCAGACAACGAAAAATCAGAGAGAGAGAGAATCAGAAAAATAATGAAAAGAAGCGTATTATGCGTTTAATGCGGGGGAGGATGCAGCCCGTATGCATACATACACACACATACATACATACATACATCAGCAGCCGCAAAGGGGTGACATACGCTGGCAGAGAGACTCACATGTGGGCATGTCCATACCAAACAACAACAACAACAACAACAGGAGCAGCGACTATGCATATCAAGTTCAAGTGCGCACATCACTTAACGCACACATATATATATATATATATGTATATATATATATATATATAAATGCAGGATATATGCATGTATATGTGTGTATGTGTGCGTGTTGTACCAAATTCGAAGTCAAAGCGCATTTTCCCCATTCAAATGATCAACTTTATAATTATTTATTTATTTTGTTCATATTTGTTGCAAGACGCAACTAAATTGAAGTTTGTATGCAAACCATTGAAATTTACCGAAACTTTCTTATGTATAAATAAATACTCGTTGAATAACCCACAATTAATACTATATCAAAGATATAAAGCCTAAATCAAGTGAAGGAATTGAGCATGAATTGAATTAGTTTTCTACAATAAATCAAAAAATAACAAAAATAAGAACTAGATACGCCCTTGCTGAACACACTTGTAGCTGTATCTTATCAATCATTGTAGCATGTATCAGGTAATTGTTGCGGTTTCGTTGGGGCAACAACTACTAGCAACGAACATCTCTCGTATCACTCAATGGCAACGACAAATTTGTTGGCTACTGTGACAGTATTCGATTGCGCCGCTGATACACTACTCTGGTATCGCTCTAAGCGTGTGTGCGTATGTGTGAGTCATTTGGGGATTCGATTGATTCGCAGTGACGCACACGCACACCAACACACACACGCACACCTACACACACACAATTAGCTCCTTTATTAAGCAGCTATCGAATCGTCATGACTCAAAACTTTAAATGAAAAAATGAGATTTGCTTTCAGTTTAGTTTTTGTACAGAGATAAAAAATAATTGTGTTGAATTCGCCTCAACCAAATAAAAAGCAGAAAAACCAAACTTTACGTGATTTACGCTAGAGTTAGTATCGCAATATAACAGCAATAATTAAATAATAATAATAATAAATGATAATTATATTACCAAAAATAGTAATAATTATAATACAACTACTACCAAAAATAATAATATTATTAAAAGCGTAACAGATTACAAGTGCTTCATGCTTTTATTTTTTGTTTTTTGTTTTTTGTTTTTAGGATTTGCTATAAATCAGGAACTAGTTTTTTTTTTACTTATTTGTACAATGACTTTCGTGCAACACCTTTTTGTGCAGTGTAGTCATGTCGATAAAGTTGTTCAATGCGATCGAGTGAATACACAAACATCCATACATACATCCCACCATACATACATACGTACATACGTACATACGTACATACGTACATACATACATACATATGCTCATGCTCTGTGTACGCATGGCTTATGCCTAATCTGTCTGAACAGAGGCGTACCATTTACGGCTATAACTCAATCAATAAGTCAAACAAAATGCGCACAGCAAAAGCCATGAAAACTGAAACGAAATGCATTCAGACAGGTGCCACAACAACAACAATAACAACAGCAAAAGCAACAGCAACAGCAGCAGTCGACATTATCAATGCCAATGGCAATAAATAATATTGAATATCGTATATGCGGCGTATACGCAACGTCGCCAGCTCCCACCCCCGTTACCCCAGCTTCTAACGATATCAATGGCATAATTGTTGGAATGGCAGGGTCGTCATTTTAGAAACTATTATACCATTAATATTATATGATTTTAATTAAGGAACTCAATCATGCATTGCATTTGCCCGCCCAATCACACACACACACTCACACACACACACACACATACAGCAAACACTTCCTGTGCCGTAGCTTCCTGATTTTCTTCCTTTGCTGATTATTATTGCTCAGCATTGCTCTTGTCGCACTCAGGCATGAGTCATAAGTCGCACAGATGCATGAGCAATGCCAACAACTAAATAAATAAAATTAAAGTTCCTTTGTTTCGCTGCAAATCGAGTCAAAAAAGGGAAAACCAAAAACGACAACTGAACACACACACACACACACACATACACACACAAATCTAAAAAAAGCAGCTCATAAAAGAGAAGAAAAGCACAACATTGCACCCCATTATGCCGGCCTCCATTCTCCACCCCACCCCCATCGCCCGTCAATGGGGCAAGCGAAAGAGACGCTGATTCATTCATTCAGTTTGCAGGCATCAATTGCATTTTGTATTTTGCGACAAGCATTTCGAAAACTTTTGGACACAGTTTTGTTCGCAAAACTGAAAAACAGCTGCTGACACATTCTCTGCGCGAACCGCACTCGTTGTAGGCGAAGTGTTACTTGTTACTTGTTAGCTTATCTGATTCATTATGAAACAGTTAATATCCGCTAGCCAGACGCCTTACACAGTTCTATTTACGCTGAACAAATTTGTTAACCTTAAAGAGCGTTTTTTGATAAGAAATATGTGATTTAACTAATAACTGACTAACAAACAAAATCAAAATCAAAATGCAAAAATGATAAGGTATTTTTTGGGAAAAAGCAGTACAGTTAGTTACTCGAAATGAACTGTTCCTTGTGGCCAACACTTGAACACTTCACGTCAGAAAACCAGTTTGTTTTCGGGACAAGCAAACACAACACGTGTCTCACGTCTCTCTTAATCAAGACATTAACTTTCAATAACCAGGCATACACACATGGGTACACACATGGTCACACTTGCAGGTACACTTTACAATATATATTACGTTTATTAATTTCTTGAAGCTTATCATAGCCCGTCTGGGCCATGGCTTAAGAAAACAGACAAACAAATGCTTCGCCATGACTCACACCACTGCCTGAGATATGTAATTTAATATATATATATATATATATATATATATATATTTATGTTTTTATGTGTGTGTGTCGCTCTTGACGCATGTTTCTCTTGGGCGACATTTTGTTTTTAATTCCTGCAACACACACACACACACACACACACACACACATGACTCAAACGCTGCTTGGCTTGTGGTTGCTTTGCACTGTTTTTGCATTAAGTCTCGTTTGATTTATGTGAAATTTTGTGTGACTCGACCGGCTATCAGAAAAGCATTAGTGAGTACTAAACGATTTCAATGATTTACTTATGTTTCGCTTCAATATACATACATACATACATACATACATACATACATACATCCACACATACATTCCACATATCATACAGCCTGCTGACTTTTGCTTTCGTCGGCAGTTTATTTAATATATTTTGTTGTGTATCCCGCTGCATAGCTTTGTTGCTACGTTATAACAAAGGCCAAATTTATGCGCTGATACAGATAAAATTACTGATATCGGTATTCGTAGACAGTGATACGAATTTTCAATACAATTCCCATACATATTTACTATCGCATTCCACTTCACTTGATACAGTCGAAAATGAAAAACAAAAAAAAAAAAAATAAATAAATAAATAAATATATAAGAACATTGCAGACAAGGATAATGCAATGGGCTGGGTGAGATTTTCGCATTGTGGAGAGTGAATTAAAACAGTCATGACTCTGCACACTCACACTGAACTATTGGAAAATGTGATTTTCCCTTAATTTTGTAATGAAATGTTTTTAATGTGGCGCTTTCAACTGAATAACGACCCTCAGCTTACGAGTCGGAAAGCTCGAAAGTTGTTTAAAAACCATTCGCTTGTCGTCGTATTTCTCGACAGCATTAAGAATTATTGGACTAATTTTAAAATCAACAAATAACTCAAATTAGAAGTCATGGAACAGGATTTAAAAAAGAATATGCAATAAACAATATTATTAATTTTGTACAGTACAACTGCATCAGTAAAAACATATTTTGGTCGTGCTTTTCAAACATTTTTCGATTTTTTATGAATGCAATGAATGAATTTATGAATATATATAAATATATATAGGAAAGAGATTCACCTAAAGAGGCAAACTTATATGTGGATGATATTTCTTCTTTACCTGAGACCACACAAAAATTGGTAATAAATTGAGTTAAAATTATTACTTGTTTAGCTGTCGAAGTACGCTGATAGCACTTTATGTTACACATGAATACCTATCTTAAAAATATTGTTTTGGTGGGTGTAATAAGCTGTGAGGGACTGTGTATATACATGTGAATATCACACACAAAAGTCACCAGCGACTGAAGTGAAATTTCTAGAAAGGCATCGCTGACGGTCAGTGGATCAGCCCACATTACCACTGCAGTAGCTGTGGACTTGAGATAAGAAAGAGAGATTAGAAAGATTGCAGGCGACTAGCTTGATGTCTGATTAAACACGTATACTGAGCGTATCTGAACAAACACTCAGAGGTGTTGCCCGGCTTTGCACGGGTAAGTTAAAAAAAACAGAAGACATAAAAATCAATAAAAAAAAAGCAGCCATTCTGGAATTTTCCAATAGATCTGTTAAAATTATCGGGGGAAAATCCAAAATGTGTAGTGAAAACTACTGTGAAAATTTCAAGTTTGGTTTGAGCTCTTAATTGATATACATATATATATATAGTATAGTTTATTTATATATATATATATGTTTGTTTGTGTATAGAAGATATGCACTTGGCGACAAATCAGAATGGCGATAAGAAAACCAATCGATTATGGTTTGCCCGTCGAAATAATCTGATTACAAATCGTGTAAGCGAGAATCATCAATAACTTTAACTTTCTTTGCTGGCCACTCCAAAAATTCGAACACACACATGCATGCACACATAGATAGGTATGAACTGTGTAGGCACTGTGTGTTTGTATATATATATTTATATATATGTGTGCATGCAGCTCTAAATGGTGTGCAATTATTTAATTATGAGATTGCGCAATCTACACCAGCACTAATTGTCACGAGCAATAATCAAAGCTATCAAAACGAGAACAAGCCAGCACAAGATGTGAGCAATCTAGGCAACGAATGCCGTGCCATATAATGCCATAATTCTATTTCGATGCGTGTGTCGCCTTGCCGGCTTATCAGGTTAACATAGAGATTAGGTTTGCGTCAATGCTGCACCCACGAACGCACCCTCGAAGACCCACAACATGTTACATTGCAATTAAGGCTAAATTTTATTAGATATCTGGCAAGCCCAGATGTGTGCGCCTGTGTGTGCCTGTGTGCGCCTGTGTGTGTGTGTGTGCCAATTTATTTGCGCACATTTGCAAAGATACTCGTCTTATCAGTGGCAACAAAAATAAAAAAAAAAAACCAACAAGAACATTTATGGCAGCTGACAATGTGGTCACTGAGCCTGTATTTACTCATAAATGAATGTTCTCAGGTTCTGCATTTCATTTTATGTCTTTCTCTTCTTTTTATTCAATCTTTTCTCTTGTTTCCGATTGCAAATTGGTTAGGCGCACAAATTATAGCAACGGTCTTATTTATTTATGTATGCATGTATTTTTTGCCACTTCTTCTTCTTCTTGTCTTTCGTTTTGGCACAGTTTGCATAATTTGGCTTTTGTTGGCTTCTGCTTAATTAAGTCAGCTCAAATTGTGGCTCTTCTATGTCCACACATACACACACACACACATACATGTATGTCAACTACAGTTTTTCGTCGTGAAAGTCAACGTTGAAATCAAATCTTTTATCTTACTAATTGTTTGTCTCTTGATGCTATATTTCGTATATGAAAACGCACTTTTCTAAATTGCTTGGCGCATTTCTAATTGATATTTCTCACTCACACTCGCACTCACAAACACACACACACACACACACACACACACATAAATTACGGTCAACGAACGCATTATGATTTAACTCTCTCAACCCCTCTCATCTCCTCTACTCTCCTCGCATCAATCCATCCATATAAAGAGACATTTCCGATGCTGTTATTTTAATGCCCGAACTCTTTGTGTGATATCATTCTTGCTCTTGACTCTCCCTTATGAAGTCAACCCAAATGAAATACACACATTCACACATATTTGTATATATATACAAATATATATAAATAAATATCTACAGATATATAATATATAAATATAATATATACGCCTGCATTCGGCGCTGGAGCGACAACAAAATTATCTTTGGACCGTTTTTCATCTTCGTTAATTTTTTTGTCGGCAGCGTTGCTGATTGAAAATTGTGATGCTTAAATTGTTTCAAATGGAGCACACACATACAACGAAACAATATATAAATCATGATTGAAGTCGTAAGATCAGCTACTCTACGAAATTAGCTGCTCCGCTTGGGAAAGCAGCAATACATACAAATATTTGTATGTATGTGTGAAATTAGATAAAAAATTGAAGAATTTATTATAAGTATAGAAAGCTCACGCAATCCACTAATCATATTAATGCACACAATACTGATAAGGGAAATCAAGGGAGAGTGTCAGAGTCCAGTGATAGCTCCACCGCCAGCTACCCAGTTCAACTGCAACTGTTCTCACTGAGTGTGTTCAATTGCCGAGTGTCCGACTCGAAAATACCCGGTAGACAACTGTAGATATTCTAATTTGTATACACTTTTAATAAATTAAACACATATTTATTAATTGATATTTGTCTTTTGCCAATAAAAGCAAACAAGTCTTATAAAACGCCATGAATTGTGAGTTACACGGTTTGAATTATATGTAAAATTAAATAATTGAATACAAATGAGAAAATAAATCATACTTTTTATGGCAGATTTGTCCTTAATGCAGTGTATTATATATCAAATCGAGAGGTATTATTGCATTAAGTCGAAATTGTAATTTTTGCTTTATTTGGCATTTGCTGAAACAACAGACAGTAAATTTACCCATGTGGCATGCAACAGCAAAAATTCAGCACAATAAATTGCCTATGTTAAAAACGGCCACTGAATATTGAACAAGTTTTTTCCGGGCTAAAGATACAAACGAAAAAACCGACTTCTTTTTATTTATTTCTGTAAGATTTGATCCGTTTAGCGATTTTAAGGAAACTGAAAAAAGTTAGTTTGTTATTTGTTGCATATTCATAATTTATGCCGCTTTCCGAACTTAACAAATTGAAGCGCTTTGTGCAAAATGCATTGGCGTGTTTAATTTGAAATTGAATTGTTTACGTTAGTTTTTATAGTTATAGCTATAGTTTCGGCACTTGGCACGGAACCGAATCGAAATGAAAGCGAAAGTATCTGAAAGCACCTTTGGCGCTGCCTGAATGCGCAGAGCCGCCAAATAGATACAGCCACAAAGCGTTAACTCAACACAAAGCAAACGAGACAGGTAAACGCAGGGGAACGGGTGGCAACGCAGGACTAATTAGGAAGGGAGCGTCTTTTTCCGGTCTGCAGCAAATTGTACTGTTTGCATTACACAAAAATATAAGCAAGAAAGATCAGTAAACAGGCATTGTTGATTACAATTAATTTTGTATTGTGTTGTATTTTGTTTCTTATTTCTGGTTGACAGATGCCGCAGGCGACATCGGTTGATAAGGACGCCATACGGGAGGCCTACGAGGATGTGCGCTCCGATCTCACAGACACCGAGTGGGCCGTCTTCAAATTCGATGGGGCGCAGATAATTGTGCATGGGCGTGGCCAGTGCTTTGAGCAGTTCCGCGAGCAATTTGGCGATTCGGAGCGTGCCTTTGGCTACATACGCATACAGATGGGCGATGAGATGTCCAAGCGCAAGAAGTTCATCTTTCTCACGTGGATTGGCCAGGAGGTGGGCGTCATACAGCGCGCCAAAATGTCAACGGACAAGGCGCTCATCAAGGATGTCTTGAATGTAAGTCCCCCTCTCCCCTAAACTAGCAATGTTGCAATTGAAAACACAAATTAATCCTTGCGACTCGCAGAATTTCGCCGTGGAGCTGCAGGCGGGCGTGGAGGCTGAACTGGACATTGAGCTGTTCCGCGAAGCGTTGAATCGCGCCGGTGGCGCCAACTACGGCACTGGCATCCGGGACAATTAAGTCGGTCGATCGCCATCGGTGTATCAACCATCTTCTTAAATTTTTTTTGCGCACCTCTTCATTTACTTAAATATTATGAATTAATTTTATGCGATCTTAACATATTTACTGTACATTTTTTGTAATATGTAATAAACATAAAACAAGAAACGAAACAACAAAGAAAAGCGCTGGATTTATTTTAATTTTTTGTTTTCTGTTATTCAGGATACTTTTTAATTTGTTTGCAGATGCCCTTACTAAATGTGAAAGGGGATGAAGTGGTTTTGTCTTTAACTTTAACTTTAACAAATCAATGTGCCCAGAGAACACAGACATAATACAAGATAAATAATAAAACATAAAAGTGTATGGAAGAAAGATTCAAACTTTGTTATAAATGTGTTCGCTGGACAATTTCTTTGCGTGTGTGTGTGTCTGCGTGTGTGTGTCAGGCCAATGCATATAAAATATTTTTGTACGGCAATATGGATTTAAGATTTAGATAGGTGACAAGAGTTGGTAACTGTATTAGATGGCGAATATTGCGTTTATAATTTATGCATGTCGGTCCACGTTGTAAATGCCTAAGTGCTGGTCGCGACTTAATTTCTTTTCTTTTTTTATTAATTCTTATTGTTTTTTGTCTAGCGATCCCGGAAGAGCACCGAGTGCAACGCATCAATATCCACCTCCACTCCGGATGAGTTTGTGGTAACGGTGCGAGAGCTGCAACATTAAAAAAGACATTGTTATCATATAGTATATAGTGGGTATAGAGAAAGATTTGAAGTGCATACCTGACCGAGTGAGTGGCACGATTGGAGGAGTGCGGATTGACCAGCACACAGTGCATGGGCTGGCCATCGAACTCACGCTGATGATAGGCATCCACAGCCATTTCGGCGTGTTCCAGAGACTTGTAGATGACCTCCGCCGTGCCCGGACGCACCACGTGCGCATCGTACATGGGCCCAATGTCATTGAACAGCTCCCGTATGTCGGAAGTGGTCACATTTGTGTGCAGATTGCTCACCAGCAGACGATAGCCGGGCTTATTATTTGCCACGCTCAACGGCAGCGGCATCGACATCGACGGTGGACTGCGACGCTGGTGCATGGACATCGAGGACATGGACGCCTGTCCAGACATATGTGCCTTGGACGACACAGTGCCATTCTCATTAGCATAGATGCCATGGGAGACGCGACGATCTGGTTGGGCGCCAAATAGACGCGCTCGCAGCGACTCTGGCAATTTGGATGTGGCCACCAAAATGCGCTGACGGCGCTCAAATCGCTTATCCAAATTATCCCCAAGGCTGACATGTGACGGCGGTGGCATGGACGGACGCTCCAAACGATTGCGTGACGTTTCGTAAATAGAAAAGGGATCGTTGTCCATTGTGTTGCTGTGTGGCAATGTTATCTCCGTGCCATCCATATCCAAGTCATAGCCAATATAAGAGCGTCCCAGACGACCACTCACCGGCTGGTTGCTCAAGTGCATCGTGCGTGAAATCTCCTCTGTAGGGACAGAATGCAAGATCATTTTTATAATCGAATGTGATTTTTATATACCTCAATCGAAAGATGAGTGAAGAACAGTGAAGATTAACAGCAGCCATTGGACTGTTTTGTGTACAGTGCATCTTGTAATTGGTATCGCTCGACTGCTCTTAAATATTTGGAAAATACACTTACCATCTTCAAGCTGCTGCATGTTGTCATAGTCGACGTAGCCGCGCGGCACAAACGGTTTGGCGGACGCGCGTAAGCGACCTAACAGATGCGAGGCGCCTGAGTAAGACTTGTAGCCGCCATGGGACCCAATTTGGTCTTTGGGCGTTGCACCCAACTCATCACCTCGATTACTCATGGTAATTGTGCGCCGTCCAAAACGTCCCTTGTGGATGATAGCACCACCTGCAGCAGCCCCACCACCAATACCGGTCACTCGCGGTTGCGATCGCGATGACTGCTGCGGCGGGAGTGGCAGTGACATTGCCATTCGCTCCTTCTTCCGCTCGATGAGCATGTTACGGGCATCGACGCCGGAGTCGCGTATGTTCTGGTTGAGTATGTCGCGTGCGTCGACAATTTTAGCGCGCGTCTTCTGGATGATCTTGTTGCGGGCGTCGTAAGGGCGCTGGTGCTGGCCCGGCTGGTTGGTCTTGTTGATCCACTTGCGTGGCTTCATTTGAGCGTGGATAACATCGCTGTAACAATAACGGTGAAAATGCGAACATTAGCAGCGCCCTTTTCTTTTGGGCAGGCAATACTTACAGCTTTTTGCCATTGCTCCGTGGGGGGTTGTATTTGCGCTTCTGCTCAATAATTTCGTCCAGTGTAAGGTCCACGTCCATTGTCGTTGATTGGCGCGTTGCGCACTCGTAATTGTTGATTCACAAAATGTAGCTGCCCATGCAAGATATTCGTCAAAATTCGATGCAACTCTTTGTCACAGATTTGATGTTTGCAGTCGTCGCGTAAAGCCATGGAAGCCGAACGACAGGGTTGCACTACTTCTGCCCACAAATATCGATAGCCTTTTGGAGTTGATTTTATTAGACACTATCGATATTAATTATACCATTGTTAAATATGCGCTTCGATCCATATTAGTGTAATTTTCATATATTTGGCTCTATAAATTTATGTCCGTAATGGAAAATGTATATCAGATTGGCATCTATTATTCGCATTGGCTCAGCTTTATGACAACTATCGCCTACTCAGTTAAAAAATGTTCAACTATCATATCTCTGTGTCGATACATTGCTTGTGCTTTGCGACGATATTTAAATTCGATAGATAATTCAGACATACATCACTAGCACCGCTGCTGTTTTCTGTTGTCAATTATTCTTTTGGTTATAATTATTTTCACATCCACCCGCTAGACGAGCTCTCCAACTCTCATCAAAGGTGCTCCTCGCAACAGCGGCTGCGACTGCGACCATATGCAGCAAAGTCTATTATTAAGAAACTCTAATTACAGCTCGACGGCTGGAACAGCGTACGCCGCATGCAAGAATACAGGAAAAACACCCGAACAAGAACAACAACAACAAGATGAATCCCTGCGTGGTCCCCACAGCTGTGCCCGATGTTGACGGTGACAAGCGCTGGCAGAGTATACATCGCCGCTTCATATCCGATTGCCGCGAAAAGGATCCGGACGTAATCTTCCTGGGCGATTGCATATTCAAAACACTGCAGGACACGGACACATGGAACCAATACTTTGCACCGCTGCACTGCCTCAACTTTAGCATACGTGACGATCGCACCGAGCACGTGCTGTGGCGCATCGAGAATGGTGCGCTCGACAATGTCAATCCCAAAATCGTTGTCCTCCACGTCGGCACCAACAATGTGGCGAACACTGCAGCCGAGGTTGCTGAAGGTGTGCTCGCCAATGTGACAAGGATACGCCAAAAACTGCCGGGCGCCTATATTCTGCTACCGGTAAATGAAAAAACAAAATTCACATGACTTATTATATTATCATTATCATTATCACGTCCTTGTATTTATTTTTTTTCAATCGCACTTGCAGTTCTGGTTGACAGATGCCGCAGGCGACATCGGTTGATAAGGACGCCATACGGGAGGCCTACGAGGATGTGCGCTCCGATCTCACAGACACCGAGTGGGCCGTCTTCAAATTCGATGGGGCGCAGATAATTGTGCATGGGCGTGGCCAGTGCTTTGAGCAGTTCCGCGAGCAATTTGGCGATTCGGTGCGTGCCTTTGGCTACATACGCATACAGATGGGCGATGAGATGTTTAAGCGCACGAAGTTCATCTTTCTCACGTGGATTGGCCAGGAGGTGGGCGTCATACAGCGCGCCAAAATGTCAACGGACAAGGCGCTCATCAAGGATGTCTTGAATGTAAGTCCCCCTCTCCCCTAAACTAGCAATGTTGCAATTGAAAACACAAATTAATCCTTGCGACTCGCAGAATTTCGCCGTGGAGCTGCAGGCGGGCGTGGAGGCTGAACTGGACATTGAGCTGTTCCGCGAAGCGTTGAATCGCGCCGGTGGCGCCAACTACGGCACTGGCATCCGGGACAATTAAGTCGGTCGATCGCCATCGGTGTATCAACCATCTTCTTAAATTTTTTTTGCGCACCTCTTCATTTACTTAAATATTATGAATTAATTTTATGCGATCTTAACATATTTACTGTACATTTTTTGTAATATGTAATAAACATAAAACAAGAAACGAAACAACAAAGAAAAGCGCTGGATTTATTTTAATTTTTTGTTTTCTGTTATTCAGGATACTTTTTAATTTGTTTGCAGATGCCCTTACTAAATGTGAAAGGGGATGAAGTGGTTTTGTCTTTAACTTTAACTTTAACAAATCAATGTGCCCAGAGAACACAGACATAATACAAGATAAATAATAAAACATAAAAGTGTATGGAAGAAAGATTCAAACTTTGTTATAAATGTGTTCGCTGGACAATTTCTTTGCGTGTGTGTGTGTCTGCGTGTGTGTGTCAGGCCAATGCATATAAAATATTTTTGTACGGCAATATGGATTTAAGATTTAGATAGGTGACAAGAGTTGGTAACTGTATTAGATGGCGAATATTGCGTTTATAATTTATGCATGTCGGTCCACGTTGTAAATGCCTAAGTGCTGGTCGCGACTTAATTTCTTTTCTTTTTTTATTAATTCTTATTGTTTTTTGTCTAGCGATCCCGGAAGAGCACCGAGTGCAACGCATCAATATCCACCTCCACTCCGGATGAGTTTGTGGTAACGGTGCGAGAGCTGCAACATTAAAAAAGACATTGTTATCATATAGTATATAGTGGGTATAGAGAAAGATTTGAAGTGCATACCTGACCGAGTGAGTGGCACGATTGGAGGAGTGCGGATTGACCAGCACACAGTGCATGGGCTGGCCATCGAACTCACGCTGATGATAGGCATCCACAGCCATTTCGGCGTGTTCCAGAGACTTGTAGATGACCTCCGCCGTGCCCGGACGCACCACGTGCGCATCGTACATGGGCCCAATGTCATTGAACAGCTCCCGTATGTCGGAAGTGGTCACATTTGTGTGCAGATTGCTCACCAGCAGACGATAGCCGGGCTTATTATTTGCCACGCTCAACGGCAGCGGCATCGACATCGACGGTGGACTGCGACGCTGGTGCATGGACATCGAGGACATGGACGCCTGTCCAGACATATGTGCCTTGGACGACACAGTGCCATTCTCATTAGCATAGATGCCATGGGAGACGCGACGATCTGGTTGGGCGCCAAATAGACGCGCTCGCAGCGACTCTGGCAATTTGGATGTGGCCACCAAAATGCGCTGACGGCGCTCAAATCGCTTATCCAAATTATCCCCAAGGCTGACATGTGACGGCGGTGGCATGGACGGACGCTCCAAACGATTGCGTGACGTTTCGTAAATAGAAAAGGGATCGTTGTCCATTGTGTTGCTGTGTGGCAATGTTATCTCCGCGCCATCCATATCCAAGTCATAGCCAACATAAGAGCGTCCCAGACGACCACTCACCGGCTGGTTGCTCAAGTGCATCGTGCGTGAAATCTCCTCTGTAGGGACAGAATGCAAGATCATTTTTATAATCGAATGTGATTTTTATATACCTCAATCGAAAGATGAGTGAAGAACAGTGAAGATTAACAGCAGCCATTGGACTGTTTTGTGTACAGTGCATCTTGTAATTGGTATCGCTCGACTGCTCTTAAATATTTGGAAAATACACTTACCATCTTCAAGCTGCTGCATGTTGTCATAGTCGACGTAGCCGCGCGGCACAAACGGTTTGGCGGACGCGCGTAAGCGACCTAACAGATGCGAGGCGCCTGAGTTAGACTTGTAGCCGCCATGGGACCCAATTTGGTCTTTGGGCGTTGCACCCAACTCATCACCTCGATTACTCATGGTAATTGTGCGCCGTCCAAAACGTCCCTTGTGGATGATAGCACCACCTGCAGCAGCCCCACCACCAATACCGGTCACTCGCGGTTGCGATCGCGATGACTGCTGCGGCGGGAGTGGCAGTGACATTGCCATTCGCTCCTTCTTCCGCTCGATGAGCATGTTACGGGCATCGACGCCGGAGTCGCGTATGTTCTGGTTGAGTATGTCGCGTGCGTCGACAATTTTAGCGCGCGTCTTCTGGATGATCTTGTTGCGGGCGTCGTAAGGGCGCTGGTGCTGTCCCGGCTGGTTGGTCTTGTTGATCCACTTGCGTGGCTTCATTTGAGCGTGGATAACATGGCTGTAACAATAACGGTGAAAATGCGAACATTAGCAGCGCCCTTTTCTTTTGGGCAGGCAATACTTACAGCTTTTTGCCATTGCTCCGTGGGGGGTTGTATTTGCGCTTCTGCTCAATAATTTCGTCCAGTGTAAGGTCCACGTCCATTGTCGTTGATTGGCGCGTTGCGCACTCGTAATTGTTGATTCACAAAATGTAGCTGCCCATGCAAGATATTCGTCAAAATTCGATGCAACTCTTTGTCACAGATTTGATGTTTGCAGTCGTCGCGTAAAGCCATGGAAGCCGAACGACAGGGTTGCACTACTTCTGCCCACAAATATCGATAGCCTTTTGGAGTTGATTTTATTAGACACTATCGATATTAATTATACCATTGTTAAATATGCGCTTCGATCCATATTAGTGTAATTTTCATATATTTGGCTCTATAAATTTATGTCCGTAATGGAAAATGTATATCAGATTGGCATCTATTATTCGCATTGGCTCAGCTTTATGACAACTATCGCCTACTCAGTTAAAAAATGTTCAACTATCATATCTCTGTGTCGATACATTGCTTGTGCTTTGCGACGATATTTAAATTCGATAGATAATTCAGACATACATCACTAGCACCGCTGCTGTTTTCTGTTGTCAATTATTCTTTTGGTTATAATTATTTTCACATCCACCCGCTAGACGAGCTCTCCAACTCTCATCAAAGGTGCTCCTCGCAACAGCGGCTGCGACTGCGACCATATGCAGCAAAGTCTATTATTAAGAAACTCTAATTACAGCTCGACGGCTGGAACAGCGTACGCCGCATGCAAGAATACAGGAAAAACACCCGAACAAGAACAACAACAACAAGATGAATCCCTGCGTGGTCCCCACAGCTGTGCCCGATGTTGACGGTGACAAGCGCTGGCAGAGTATACATCGCCGCTTCATATCCGATTGCCGCGAAAAGGATCCGGACGTAATCTTCCTGGGCGATTGCATATTCAAAACACTGCAGGACACGGACACATGGAACCAATACTTTGCACCGCTGCACTGCCTCAACTTTAGCATACGTGACGATCGCACCGAGCACGTGCTGTGGCGCATCGAGAATGGTGCGCTCGACAATGTCAATCCCAAAATCGTTGTCCTCCACGTCGGCACCAACAATGTGGCGAACACTGCAGCCGAGGTTGCTGAAGGTGTGCTCGCCAATGTGACAAGGATACGCCAAAAACTGCCGGGCGCCTATATTCTGCTACCGGTAAATGAAAAAACAAAATTCACATGACTTATTATATTATCATTATCATTATCACGTCCTTGTATTTATTTTTTTTCAATCGCACTTGCAGTTCTGGTTGACAGATGCCGCAGGCGACATCGGTTGATAAGGACGCCATACGGGAGGCCTACGAGGATGTGCGCTCCGATCTCACAGACACCGAGTGGGCCGTCTTCAAATTCGATGGGGCGCAGATAATTGTGCATGGGCGTGGCCAGTGCTTTGAGCAGTTCCGCGAGCAATTTGGCGATTCGGTGCGTGCCTTTGGCTACATACGCATACAGATGGGCGATGAGATGTTTAAGCGCACGAAGTTCATCTTTCTCACGTGGATTGGCCAGGAGGTGGGCGTCATACAGCGCGCCAAAATGTCAACGGACAAGGCGCTCATCAAGGATGTCTTGAATGTAAGTCCCCCTCTCCCCTAAACTAGCAATGTTGCAATTGAAAATACAAATTAATCCTTGCGACTCGCAGAATTTCGCCGTGGAGCTGCAGGCGGGCGTGGAGGCTGAACTGGACATTGAGCTGTTCCGCGAAGCGTTGAATCGCGCCGGTGGCGCCAACTACGGCACTGGCATCCGGGACAATTAAGTCGGTCGATCGCCATCGGTGTATCAACCATCTTCTTTAATTTTTTTTGCGCACCTCTTCATTTACTTAAATATTATGAATTAATTTTATGCGATCTTAACATATTTACTGTACATTTTTTGTAATATGTAATAAACATAAAACAAGAAACGAAACAACAAAGAAAAGCGCTGGATTTATTTTAATTTTTTGTTTTCTGTTATTCAGGATACTTTTTAATTTGTTTGCAGATGCCCTTACTAAATGTGAAAGGGGATGAAGTGGTTTTGTCTTTAACTTTAACTTTAACAAATCAATGTGCCCAGAGAACACAGACATAATACAAGATAAATAATAAAACATAAAAGTGTATGGAAGAAAGATTCAAACTTTGTTATAAATGTGTTCGCTGGACAATTTCTTTGCGTGTGTGTGTGTCTGCGTGTGTGTGTCAGGCCAATGCATATAAAATATTTTTGTACGGCAATATGGATTTAAGATTTAGATAGGTGACAAGAGTTGGTAACTGTATTAGATGGCGAATATTGCGTTTATAATTTATGCATGTCGGTCCACGTTGTAAATGCCTAAGTGCTGGTCGCGACTTAATTTCTTTTCTTTTTTTATTAATTCTTATTGTTTTTTGTCTAGCGATCCCGGAAGAGCACCGAGTGCAACGCATCAATATCCACCTCCACTCCGGATGAGTTTGTGGTAACGGTGCGAGAGCTGCAACATTAAAAAAAACATTGTTATCATATAGTATATAGTGGGTATAGAGAAAGATTTGAAGTGCATACCTGACCGAGTGAGTGGCACGATTGGAGGAGTGCGGATTGACCAGCACACAGTGCATGGGCTGGCCATCGAACTCACGCTGATGATAGGCATCCACAGCCATTTCGGCGTGTTCCAGAGACTTGTAGATGACCTCCGCCGTGCCCGGACGCACCACGTGCGCATCGTACATGGGCCCAATGTCATTGAACAGCTCCCGTATGTCGGAAGTGGTCACATTTGTGTGCAGATTGCTCACCAGCAGACGATAGCCGGGCTTATTATTTGCTACGCTCAACGGCAGCGGCATCGACATCGACGGTGGACTGCGACGCTGGTGCATGGACATCGAGGACATGGACGCCTGTCCAGACATATGTGCCTTGGACGACACAGTGCCATTCTCATTAGCATAGATGCCATGGGAGACGCGACGATCTGGTTGGGCGCCAAATAGACGCGCTCGCAGCGACTCTGGCAATTTGGATGTGGCCACCAAAATGCGCTGACGGCGCTCAAATCGCTTATCCAAATTATCCCCAAGGCTGACATGTGACGGCGGTGGCATGGACGGACGCTCCAAACGATTGCGTGACGTTTCGTAAATAGAAAAGGGATCGTTGTCCATTGTGTTGCTGTGTGGCAATGTTATCTCCGCGCCATCCATATCCAAGTCATAGCCAACATAAGAGCGTCCCAGACGACCACTCACCGGCTGGTTGCTTAAGTGCATCGTGCGTAAATTCTCCTCTGTAGGGACAGAATGCAAGATCATTTTTATAATCGAATGTGATTTTTATATACCTCAATCGAAAGATGAGTGAAGAACAGTGAAGATTAACAGCAGCCATTGGACTGTTTTGTGTACAGTGCATCTTGTAATTGGTATCGCTCGACTGCTCTTAAATATTTGGAAAATACACTTACCATCTTCAAGCTGCTGCATGTTGTCATAGTCGACGTAGCCGCGCGGCACAAACGGTTTGGCGGACGCGCGTAAGCGACCTAACAGATGCGAGGCGCCTGAGTAAGACTTGTAGCCGCCATGGGACCCAATTTGGTCTTTGGGTGTTGCACCCAACTCATCACCTCGATTACTCATGGTAATTGTGCGCCGTCCAAAACGTCCCTTGTGGATGATAGCACCACCTGCAGCAGCCCCACCACCAATACCGGTCACTCGCGGTTGCGATCGCGATGACTGCTGCGGCGGGAGTGGCAGTGGCATTGCCATTCGCTCCTTCTTCCGCTCGATGAGCATGTTACGGGCATCGATGCCGGAGTCGCGTATGTTCTGGTTGAGTATGTCGCGTGCGTCGACAATTTTAGCGCGCCTCTTCTGGATGATCTTGTTGCGGGCGTCGAAAGGGCGCTGGTGCTGGCCCGGCTGGTTGGTCTTGTTGATCCACTTGCGTGGCTTCATTTGAGCGTGGATAACATGGCTGTAACAATAACGGTGAAAATGCGAACATTAGCAGCGCCCTTTTCTTTTGGGCAGGCAATACTTACAGCTTTTTGCCATTGCTCCGTGGGGGGTTGTATTTGCGCTTCTGCTCAATAATTTCGTCCAGTGTAAGGTCCACGTCCATTGTCGTTGATTGGCGCGTTGCGCACTCGTAATTGTTGATTCACAAAATGTAGCTGCCCATGCAAGATATTCGTCAAAATTCGATGCAACTCTTTGTCACAGATTTGATGTTTGCAGTCGTCGCGTAAAGCCATGGAAGCCGAACGACAGGGTTGCACTACTTCTGCCCACAAATATCGATAGCCTTTTGGAGTTGATTTTATTAGACACTATCGATATTAATTATACCATTGTTAAATATGCGCTTCGATCCATATTAGTGTAATTTTCATATATTTGGCTCTATAAATATATGTCCGTAATGGAAAATGTATATCAGATTGGCATCTATTATTCGCATTGGCTCAGCTTTATGACAACTATCGCCTACTCAGTTAAAAAATGTTCAACTATCATATCTCTGTGTCGATACATTGCTTGTGCTTTGCGACGATATTTAAATTCGATAGATAATTCAGACATACATCACTAGCACCGCTGCTGTTTTCTGTTGTCAATTATTCTTTTGGTTATAATTATTTTCACATCCACCCGCTAGACGAGCTCTCCAACTCTCATCAAAGGTGCTCCTCGCAACAGCGGCTGCGACTGCGACCATATGCAGCAAAGTCTATTATTAAGAAACTCTAATTACAGCTCGACGGCTGGAACAGCGTACGCCGCATGCAAGAATACAGGAAAAACACCCGAACAAGAACAACAACAACAAGATGAATCCCTGCGTGGTCCCCACAGCTGTGCCCGATGTTGACGGTGACAAGCGCTGGCAGAGTATACATCGCCGCTTCATATCCGATTGCCGCGAAAAGGATCCGGACGTAATCTTCCTGGGCGATTGCATATTCAAAACACTGCAGGACACGGACACATGGAACCAATACTTTGCACCGCTGCACTGCCTCAACTTTAGCATACGTGACGATCGCACCGAGCACGTGCTGTGGCGCATCGAGAATGGTGCGCTCGACAATGTCAATCCCAAAATCGTTGTCCTCCACGTCGGCACCAACAATGTGGCGAACACTGCAGCCGAGGTTGCTGAAGGTGTGCTCGCCAATGTGACAAGGATACGCCAAAAACTGCCGGGCGCCTATATTCTGCTACCGGTAAATGAAACAACAAAATTCACATGACTTATTATATTATCATTATCATTATCACGTCCTTGTATTTATTTTTTTTCAATCGCACTTGCAGTTCTGGTTGACAGATGCCGCAGGCGACATCGGTTGATAAGGACGCCATACGGGAGGCCTACGAGGATGTGCGCTCCGATCTCACAGACACCGAGTGGGCCGTCTTCAAATTCGATGGGGCGCAGATAATTGTGCATGGGCGTGGCCAGTGCTTTGAGCAGTTCCGCGAGCAATTTGGCGATTCGGTGCGTGCCTTTGGCTACATACGCATACAGATGGGCGATGAGATGTTTAAGCGCACGAAGTTCATCTTTCTCACGTGGATTGGCCAGGAGGTGGGCGTCATACAGCGCGCCAAAATGTCAACGGACAAGGCGCTCATCAAGGATGTCTTGAATGTAAGTCCCCCTCTCCCCTAAACTAGCAATGTTGCAATTGAAAATACAAATTAATCCTTGCGACTCGCAGAATTTCGCCGTGGAGCTGCAGGCGGGCGTGGAGGCTGAACTGGACATTGAGCTGTTCCGCGAAGCGTTGAATCGCGCCGGTGGCGCCAACTACGGCACTGGCATCCGGGACAATTAAGTCGGTCGATCGCCATCGGTGTATCAACCATCTTCTTAAATTTTTTTTGCGCACCTCTTCATTTACTTAAATATTATGAATTAATTTTATGCGATCTTAACATATTTACTGTACATTTTTTGTAATATGTAATAAACATAAAACAAGAAACGAAACAACAAAGAAAAGCGCTGGATTTATTTTAATTTTTTGTTTTCTGTTATTCAGGATACTTTTTAATTTGTTTGCATATGCCCTTACTAAATGTGAAAGGGGATGAAGTGGTTTTGTCTTTAACTTTAACTTTAACAAATCAATGTGCCCAGAGAACACAGACATAATACAAGATAAATAATAAAACATAAAAGTGTATGGAAGAAAGATTCAAACTTTGTTATAAATGTGTTCGCTGGACAATTTCTTTGCGTGTGTGTGTGTCTGCGTGTGTGTGTCAGGCCAATGCATATAAAATATTTTTGTACGGCAATATGGATTTAAGATTTAGATAGGTGACAAGAGTTGGTAACTGTATTAGATGGCGAATATTGCGTTTATAATTTATGCATGTCGGTCCACGTTGTAAATGCCTAAGTGCTGGTCGCGACTTAATTTCTTTTCTTTTTTTATTAATTCTTATTGTTTTTTGTCTAGCGATCCCGGAAGAGCACCGAGTGCAACGCATCAATATCCACCTCCACTCCGGATGAGTTTGTGGTAACGGTGCGAGAGCTGCAACATTAAAAAAGACATTGTTATCATATAGTATATAGTGGGTATAGAGAAAGATTTGAAGTGCATACCTGCCCGAGTTAGTGGCACGATTGGAGGAGTGCGGATTGACCAGCACACAGTGCATGGGCTGGCCATCGAACTCACGCTGATGATAGGCATCCACAGCCATTTCGGCGTGTTCCAGAGACTTGTAGATGACCTCCGCCGTGCCCGGACGCACCACGTGCGCATCGTACATGGGCCCAATGACATTGAACAGCTCCCGTATGTCGGAAGTGGTCACATTTGTGTGCAGATTGCTCACCAGCAGACGATAGCCGGGCTTATTATTTGCTACGCTCAACGGCAGCGGCATCGACATCGACGGTGGACTGCGACGCTGGTGCATGGACATCGAGGACATGGACGCCTGTCCAGACATATGTGCCTTGGACGACACAGTGCCATTCTCATTAGCATAGATGCCATGGGAGACGCGACGATCTGGTTGGGCGCCAAATAGACGCGCTCGCAGCGACTCTGGCAATTTGGATGTGGCCACCAAAATGCGCTGACGGCGCTCAAATCGCTTATCCAAATTATCCCCAAGGCTGACATGTGACGGCGGTGGCATGGACGGACGCTCCAAACGATTGCGTGACGTTTCGTAAATAGAAAAGGGATCGTTGTCCATTGTGTTGCTGTGTGGCAATGTTATCTCCGCGCCATCCATATCCAAGTCATAGCCAACATAAGAGCGTCCCAGACGACCACTCACCGGCTGGTTGCTTAAGTGCATCGTGCGTAAATTCTCCTCTGTAGGGACAGAATGCAAGATCATTTTTATAATCGAATGTGATTTTTATATACCTCAATCGAAAGATGAGTGAAGAACAGTGAAGATTAACAGCAGCCATTGGACTGTTTTGTGTACAGTGCATCTTGTAATTGGTATCGCTCGACTGCTCTTAAATATTTGGAAAATACACTTACCATCTTCAAGCTGCTGCATGTTGTCATAGTCGACGTAGCCGCGCGGCACAAACGGTTTGGCGGACGCGCGTAAGCGACCTAACAGATGCGAGGCGCCTGAGTTAGACTTGTAGCCGCCATGGGACCCAATTTGGTCTTTGGGCGTTGCACCCAACTCATCACCTCGATTACTCATGGTAATTGTGCGCCGTCCAAAACGTCCCTTGTGGATGATAGCACCACCTGCAGCAGCCCCACCACCAATACCGGTCACTCGCGGTTGCGATCGCGATGACTGCTGCGGCGGGAGTGGCAGTGGCATTGCCATTCGCTCCTTCTTCCGCTCGATGAGCATGTTACGGGCATCGATGCCGGAGTCGCGTATGTTCTGGTTGAGTATGTCGCGTGCGTCGACAATTTTAGCGCGCCTCTTCTGGATGATCTTGTTGCGGGCGTCGAAAGGGCGCTGGTGCTGGCCCGGCTGGTTGGTCTTGTTGATCCACTTGCGTGGCTTCATTTGAGCGTGGATAACATGGCTGTAACAATAACGGTGAAAATGCGAACATTAGCAGCGCCCTTTTCTTTTGGGCAGGCAATACTTACTGCTTTTTGCCATTGCTCCGTGGGGGGTTGTATTTGCGCTTCTGCTCAATAATTTCGTCCAGTGTAAGGTCCACGTCCATTGTCGTTGATTGGCGCGTTGCGCACTCGTAATTGTTGATTCACAAAATGTAGCTGCCCATGCAAGATATTCGTCAAAATTCGATGCAACTCTTTGTCACAGATTTGATGTTTGCAGTCGTCGCGTAAAGCCATGGAAGCCGAACGACAGGGTTGCACTACTTCTGCCCACAAATATCGATAGCCTTTTGGAGTTGATTTTATTAGACACTATCGATATTAATTATACCATTGTTAAATATGCGCTTCGATCCATATTAGTGTAATTTTCATATATTTGGCTCTATAAATTTATGTCCGTAATGGAAAATGTATATTAGATTGGCATCTATTATTCGCATTGGCTCAGCTTTATGACAACTATCGCCTACTTAGTTAAAAAATGTTCAACTATCATATCTCTGTGTCGATACATTGCTTGTGCTTTGCGACGATATTTAAATTCGATAGATAATTCAGACGTACATCACTAGCACCGCTGCTGTTTTCTGTTGTCAATTATTCTTTTGGTTATAATTATTTTCACATCCACCCGCTAGACGAGCTCTCCAACTCTCATCAAAGGTGCTCCTCGCAACAGCGGCTGCGACTGCGACCATATGCAGCAAAGTCTATTATTAAGAAACTCTAATTACAGCTCGACGGCTGGAACAGCGTACGCCGCATGCAAGAATACAGGAAAAACACCCGAACAAGAACAACAACAACAAGATGAATCCCTGCGTGGTCCCCACAGCTGTGCCCGATGTTGACGGTGACAAGCGCTGGCAGAGTATACATCGCCGCTTCATATCCGATTGCCGCGAAAAGGATCCGGACGTAATCTTCCTGGGCGATTGCATATTCGAAACACTGCAGGACACGGACACATGGAACCAATACTTTGCACCGCTGCACTGCCTCAACTTTAGCATACGTGACGATCGCACCGAGCACGTGCTGTGGCGCATCGAGAATGGTGCGCTCGACAATGTCAATCCCAAAATCGTTGTCCTCCACGTCGGCACCAACAATGTGGCGAACACTGCAGCCGAGGTTGCTGAAGGTGTGCTCGCCAATGTGACAAGGATACGCCAAAAACTGCCGGGCGCCTATATTCTGCTACCGGTAAATGAAACAACAAAATTCACATGACTTATTATATTATCATTATCATTATCATGTCCTTGTATTTATTTTTTTGCAATCGCACTTGCAGTCACTTCTGCCACGAGGCCAGCAACCGAATGCGCTGCGTGAGAAGAATGCGGAGATCAATGAACTAATCAAGGAGCACACAAAGGGATTGGATCGCGTGCAGACCGTTGCCATTGACAGGGGCCTAGTGCAGGGGGACGGCAGCATCAGCCACCATGACATGTTCGACTATAAGAATCTAACCAATACCGGCGCCAAAAAAATACTCGAACCATTGCACGATTTGCTCTCGCAAATACTCAATGAAAACGAACCGGAACGCGATCTCACTCCATCCGAATAGCTCTCAGCACTCAGCGCTCAGCACTTAGCAATTGAAGCAACAACGCATAACCCACAAAACGAAATCCAAATCCAAGTCCGACCCATCCGCTTGATCTTAGCAATGAAAGTATTTACTCGTGTATTTCACGGGAATTCGGAATTTTTTTCCCCATTATACAAAAAAAATAACGCAAGTTTCCTTAACCAAGAATACACAGCTTTGAAATAACACATATATTTATATATACATATGTATATATATGTATATATAAATATATATGTATATATAAATATATATGTATAGATATATATGTTTATATATATATATATATATATATATATATATACATATATTTATCCCACAAGCTTAGGTTTAATGGCTTAAAAGTGTTTTTGCATAAGGCTCAATATGCGCAACACGATATACAAAAAAAAACACGCATGAAATTTTGTATTTTGCATTTATACTAAATATAATTATAATTACATACATACATAACCATACACACACACATATATATATATAAATTAATATGCATATTAGTCATGACCAACAATGAAAAACATACATTCCCTGCATCGTTTCAATATAAATAGGTTTTCTTTTTAACAAATACATATTGATTAATTATTTTTAAATTATAGTTATGAGGTATGTGAAAGAAGCTGAAATTGTGAATATGTGCATTAAATGGAAATCTGCGGCAGCGAATCAAAACTTATGTTAATATTTGTATGCTGTAGTCTTCAAAGGATCATGTATAAATAAATGACACACGTGTGTGTGTGCAATGCTATTGCTCAATAATTTTGTATTTGTTTAAAAAGTTTGAAAAAGTTTGCCTGCCTAGTGACAACAGTGACTGTTAGTTATCGAACATGTATATCGATATATCGATTGGTGAGTCAGAGCGCTGATTTTGCCTAATCTTTGTTTACACCTTCATGATAACAAAAATAAATTAGCAACAAATTTGCAGTGTCTTTTGTTTTGTTGTATATTTTTGGCAAAACCCACATTATGAGCTGCTACGGCTGCAGCCGTAAATATGGACTCTTTTGCAAGGAGGTAAACCGCTGCCAGCAAATGCTCCATATTTTCCCAATAAGTAATTCTAATTGGATTATTTCAGTACGGTTGCCCCAACTGCGGCTATTCCTACTGCGCAAAGTGCCTGAAGAGGCCAATCAATGTGCCCCGTCATGACAACAAGGTACTCAACGTGTGCCTCATCTGCTACGACAAGCTGTCCAAGATGCAGGCCAACGCCGATGCCGACAAAGTCATTGACTGCGACGCCCTGCCCGGTGACCTGGTGACCAAGTTGCGCCTGCCCTCAAAGAACACTAAATCGCCAGACGCCGTCGCTGAAAAAACAGATGCACTTTTCGAGTTAGTTGCCAAGACTATCGTAATCATAAGCAGTAAGCCAGCTTCAGTCGTCAATCCGCCCCTAGAAAATACCCTCCAATGAGACTAGTTTCTTAAAATGAAAAAAAAAAAACAGTTATCGTAGATTTCATACTCAAGCAAACCCTTCCTATGGAAGCTACGGAACAGAGTGATCGGATCGTTAACATTTTTTGCAATCATAATGACTCTCATATACAATACAAATGCAAGCCTATTTTGTGTATCAATTTTTGCAGCAATGTGCTGCCCTCTGAAGAACTGGCTGCTGTGCTGTCGCCTACATTTGGTGCTGAGGCCGGCTCAGTGCAAGACACAACAGGCACCGAGGATATTGACGAGAATCTGGACAGCGCGATTAGCAAACGTTTGCAGAATTTGAAGGCTGTCGATGTGTCCAGTGATGATGAGTTGCGTGCGCGTCTGTCCAATTTGAGTGGTATGCCGCATCAGAAGAACTATGATAAAAAGGAACTGCTGTTGTCGACGGACCAACGAACCGATCAGGATAAAATCAAAGATCTGCTACAGCAGTTTCTGGGCGAAACGCAACTGGATCAACGTGTCAACGATGACCGGAATGATGCAATCTCTGACATTGAGAAACGTTTGCGTGCACTTCGCGATGCACCCATCGATAATCCGACCGGTTCGGGAGCTGTAGCAGCGGGCTTAGGAGCGACCAATACTCCAAGCGACAATGAGGAGGAGAACGACGAAACTGTTTTGCAGAATATAATGCAGAAGGTGTGCCATAAATGATTGAAATCCCTTTTGGGACTTTTTTTCATCTTTGTCTGTCTCTGTCCATTTACAGTATGTGGCCGAAGCACGTTTGCAGCCAGCGGGCGATCCTTTGGAGAACGAACTGGGCACTACAAACAATCCCGGCAGCAGTATTAACGAGGAGCTGCCCTGGTGCAACATATGTGATGAGGATGCTGTCTTCCGCTGCCACGGCTGTGACGGTGATCTCTACTGCGCCCAATGCTATCGCGAGTGCCACGACGATGAGGAATACCGTGCTCATGTCAAGGAGAAGTACAGTGCGCCGCCCAATTTTAAAGAGAATCACTTCTAATGCAACTTGTTGTAGCTCATGCTTATTATATATCTTATTTTAATGATCATTTTGTATGCCCAAGCGTTATGTTTTTATTATTATTAATATTTTTGTATTTTAAAAGTATTCGGTACTCCTGGATTAGAACAGCTTGTTTTAAGCTAATGCTTACATTAGATGGATGTAATAAAACTCAATATTATAAAGAAAGTAGATTTAAAGCTAGCTATTGATGTGTTGCCAAGTCGTAATTAAAATTTATTTACATAACTACATACAGTACCCATCATAAAGACGGAGAAAGAAATATATTGACAGAGAGGGCGAATTTGATACATGGATTGGAAGAATGATGTCAAGAAATAAGTTCTTAATGCGAGTTTAGATATAATTTCCGCATATATAATGGCATATATGTGTATAATCCAAGAGCATTTAATCTAACAATAATAAGGTGTTTTGGGGTAAACAAATAATTATGAGCACAATCAATTTAGGAGGCATAACAAAGGCAGTTCTTATCTGTAACTCTGTGCACTGAGTATTTGATGACAACAATTTGCAGATAACCTGCTGCTAACAATTAGCAAAAATATATAGTAACAATTGTGTTAAAAAATCTAATAATTAATTGGAAAACAATTGTGAACTGTTGCTGCATAATCCTACAAAGACACACTACATATACACATATTGCTTTTAACTATATAGTTGATATACATATAAGTACTGTTATGTGTATTATTTATGGTAAATTGGTCAGTTAATGTTCGCTTTGCTTACAAACTAAATTCGACGCTAATTGCACAAAACAGCAACTGGAATTATAATATTATGTTTTTTGTTGTTGTTTTTTTTTTCTTGGAAGCACCTCTAAATTGAAATGCGCATCTTTTCCATATACTTGGGCACCAAATGCTGCGCCGAGTAGCGCTCAAAGGAGAAGTAGTCGAAGAACTTATCGCGATGCCGGCGAAAGAGTTCCGGATGGCGGCACCAGTTGTAAAGCATTTTAATCAGCGAATTGGACGTATTGTAGAGGTTCTCCTTGGGATAGATCTCCGGATAGACGAGCTTGTTGGGCGCAATCGGATAACAGCCGCAATAGGTGGCCTCCAGCATGCCCACGCCATAGAATTCGTGACCAGCCGTCGAGATTACGATATCGCCGGTTAGCAGCGTTTTAATGTACTCCTCGCGTGTTAAATGGCCAAAGTTGCTGAGCTTGGCGCCCAGCTTCTCCTGGATGCCTTCGAAGTCCTCCGGCACCGTCTGACAGCTCTCACCGCATATTGTCACCCGGAAGTCAACCTGGCGCTTGTTCAACTCCAACAGCACCTCCATCAGCAATTTGGGATTCTTGTCGTGCTCCCAGCGATGTGGCCAAATCAAATGCAGACACTCAGGCTCTCCATTCATATCCGCATCCATCATGTGGCGCTTATTGGGAAAGGCATGGAACTTGATGGGAAAATAAAGCACTTCACATTTCTTCTCGATGCGCTCTCGGATATGCTTCAGTTTAAAGTCCGGCTGAATGTTTAGAAACGGCTGCACATTGTCCAGAAATGATGTCCGATTGAAGTTTGAATTGAACAGAACAACATCCGCCGCCAAGCTGAAATGTCCAAAGGGTGCATTGGCATTCGAAATGGCATTGGAAATGTCGACAGAGCTGGTCTTACCACGTGAGTATCTCATTGAGGCCGTATTGACAGTCACGCTCCTTGACCTCGCGCACCGGATAGACCAGTTGGTTCTCGTGAAAGTAGACAATCTTGCGGCAGATGGCGAGATCGGGTCGTACACCAATCAGCTCCGCCAAGTTGAGTACGGAGCTCGTGAAAAGCACTTTGTAGTCGTGCTCCGGCGGGATTAGCTGCGAGAAATATAAAGCCGAGGTCCGGGCACGCCAGTGCCACTTCTTGGCGGGCAGACTGAAGATCTCATATTCGCAAAGGTTTAAACCTGCCGGTAGCAAATCATAAACAATTTCATCAATTAAAAACAACGAAAATAATGATTATATTTAATATTATATCAGTCCTAATTCTTGCATGATTTCAAAAATGTTGACTGGGTTGTGTTCCGAGCTTAAGATATGTTTCCCTATGGAATACTGCATATTCTTGTAACCTAGCATGGCAGGCTCTGCCAGGCGGCAGCTTGATCCACTGGTAGGAGGCGATTGCACCTGCTTTCTTGGAACGCGTCTAACTCTCAATTCAGCTATCTTCGTTTTGTTTTGACTCCACTCAAGAGGCTGGCTCCTTACTGGAATCTCCATCCCGGAAATAACACAAATAAATATAAAACTTGACTTACATTCGATTAACGTATCGATGAGTTGTTTGTGGCTGCCGCCGAAGAAGGGCTCAATAATTAATATCTGCGGCTTGGCAGACATTGCGCTGCACGGAAGACTTAGGCACTTGGTTGGTTCGGCTGGGATTAATATTTATTAAATTGTTAAATGAAATGCGTTAAGTTGTACCTTAACACTTGGCTGAGTTAGCGGCACATGCTTTTAACATACTCCCACACGAAATATGTACGAATGTTAACGGATTTGCGAAGTGATTACACACTGTGATAATATTTATGCATTATTAAAATTATAAATTTTGTGCACGTTTCGAACAAACTTTTATTGAGGTTGATATCATATGGACTTAATAAACGGGTTATCTAATTAGCCATTGATGTTAAACAACAACTCTTCCCACATGTGCAAGTGAGACGCAACACAAACAAAGCTGAGCGCAATGAGACCAATAGATGCAGCTAAACATCGATAGACTGATATGTCTGATTCTTTATTATTAAATAGCTATCGAACTGGAAATATCCTTAACTTATTAAATAAATTTAATAATAAAATAAACACTTTGTAGCCTCTAGCTCAACTTTAGTTTCAAATGTTTGCTTAGATTTTGCTCCAAGTCCATATTAAAGTTTTTCTAGTACAACGGAATATCCTGCAAAAAGTAAGAATATCGTGAACAATCGTATCGACACATCACTGATATATTGGTAGTGTTGAAAGCTCGGTTAGAATTAATCGATATATAGATAATATCGAACATCTCTAACTGTTTTCCTCGACAACTCTGAAAGCGCCTGCACTGCGAAAGGTCTCAATTTTCGTTCACCGAGCAAATAAGTTGCGAAAAGATTTATCAAGATGACCAACGCCTGGAGAGCAGCTGGAATTACGTAAGTAAAATATGCGAAAACCATTGCCGAATGCATAATTTGTGCAGCGGCGGCACTTCAATGTCCGCACTCTGCACTAACTACTGTGTGCGTTACGTAATTGTTGTTAGCTATAATTTGCCAAACACACACAGTCAATGATTAAATGGACGACTCATGTGATACTTGTTTGATACTCGCCAGTTACATCCAATACTCGAACATTGCGGCTCGTGTCCTGCGTGAAGCGCTGCGTACAGACCTCCGCGCCAGTGCTGCCAAGCGCAACGAGAGCCACGTGAAGTTCACACCTTGGGCCAACGGCAGGCCAGCACGTAAGTAATCCGTAATCCGTAAACGTAACCCGTAATCGTTGTGCAATCGAAGGGATCCGAGATCAATAAAAAGTTCCAGCCTATACCAATGCGAGATGTGATAATCGATTATATAAATCGCATCTATTTTACGTTCGTGCACAAAATGTAGACAATTATTATACAATTGTTCTCTGTGTATTGCAGATGAGAAGTAATAGTTGTCATAAACAACGAAAGTCTGTCATGTGGCAAGGTGTAAGTTATTGAGTTACTGCCCAAGAACAATGTTGTTGTTGTCATGCATCTGTTGCTCCAAAAAAGAACAAAAATATTAACCGCAACGAAACACCAATCAGCCGGCCTAACTGCTGCCTAACAATGCTCCCAAATAGTCATAACTAATGTTGTTTGATTTTACTTTGCACCAAATGTGTTCATATTTTAACCATTCTGAATATTTCACCAAATATGCTCTGTGTCCAATATCCCCATTTGCCTCGAGATGAAAAGAGCGCACAGTCTGACTGAGCGAGTGAGATGGAACCACTCAAAAATCGAATACAAAATAAGATTCTTATTAACAAATGTGCTATAAACTTCCATTGAATATCCGCCAATTGCCGAAATTGTTTTTAACTCACTGCAAGCGCTGCGTTATTTTTTGACAATATATATGTATATCTATATATTTTTCTAACTTTTTCATTCTATTTACAATTTGAACAGCACGCAAATCGGAAACTGACGCTTCCTAAACAACTGGCGGTCTTCAAGGAGCAATGGCAAAATGTTAAGATGTTTCCAAAATTAAATAATACGAATTAAAACAGAAATTAAATATGAAAACAATTTAAAAACTGACATACGAATATCTTATTAATGTGTTCATATTTTGTCTGCGGGTTTACGAAATTTAAGAATACTTTTATCACACATATATAAATATATTTTTATATTTTTTTGGTTTTTTGATTTTGTTGTAATGTGAACAGAAATGCAACAGAACAAACACGAAACAATTAATACAAACAGAGTTATTAGCACACGACAATCACCAATATTCATATTTATATACTGCTATTGTCCGTCCTGGGCAAGATTGTAGAAATGCGGCCAAGTCTGGATCTCTTCGAATAGCCGACGACCGGGACTCTCCGTCGAGTTGCATTGGCAGTGGCAAATGAGGCGATAATCTGTGGTAATGTGTCCATCTTCGACGCCACGAGCCAACAGATTGCGACACATGTGCAACGCATCCGGCGTGGGCAGACTACGCATGAAGCAGCCAATGAAACTAATGCCTAGGGCAATTTTGTTGTAGCCCAGGGTATGTGCACCCAATGTCTCCCAGCCGCGCCCCTCATATATGTTGCCATCACAGCCGATAAGAAAGTTGTACGCAATATCATTCCAGCCACGACTCTCGATGTGGAAACACTGCACAAGCACCAAAAACACAATTACACATTTGAAATCAATCTGAATGGGCAATCAGAAGACACTCACCTGAATATCGCGTATTAATCGCACATTGATTGCCCGCTTCTCGGAGCTCTCTGTCGCCGTGTGTACTATGGTGGTGCAAAGGTGAAATTGGAATATTAATATTTCAGGTGTATATATATAATGACGATACTTGCTATCTAGTTAAGTGCTAGTAAACGGTCTTTATTAGCAAGAGAGCCAAGTCGTGTGTTTAAGTCGGGCGACAGTTAATTTATTTTATGGACGGCACTCACATAAACATTTTGAATATGTTGGGATGCGCATGTGGAGTTGAAACATTTGTGTAACAAAAAACAGGAATTAAGAGCAATATATTCAGTTGTTGTATATAAACAGATATATATATCTTACAAGCTTCATTGATTGTATTGATTTGGCTGTTAATGTTTATGAATAATATGAATGTTTATGTTTTGTACCCTCTGCCCTCGTACTACGTATCTATATTTGTCGCTGCCTGCGCCGTAGGATTTCATACTCACATATGACAACATATTTGACGGGACGCTGCAGCTTCACGGGCGGTTCGATCGGCATTTGGGCTAGCCAGGAGTGGCGCGGCACAATGGAACACAGCTCTTTGGGTAATTTGAATTCTGTTATATATGAATTTCAAATTGATATTAGAATATATGTTTAATGTCCAGGCAGTGTGTGTTGTTGCTTACTTACTTTGGCTATTGATAAAAGCATCGGAATTGATACGCTCCTCCGCCTCGTCCAGTTCCTCCTCGCGTTCGTTTCCGCTTGGATCGGGTGCTTCGTCGAGTGAGGCTCTTCGACGCTCTTTGCGTGAGCTGCGCGGGCGGCTGGTCGTCTCTGCGATGATCTGTATATTACCGTTGATGTTGGTCACATTGCCAATGTGCACATTGGTGGAATTACTGATGTTCACATTGCCAACGGTCTGAATGCTGTTGATCGAATTCAAGAGATCGCGCAGAGTGTCTCTTATAATGGAGCCTTTGTTAGCGCCTGCCGTATGTGTGTATTTATAAATAATAATATGCGTATCACTCTCAATACATACATTTCCATATGTGTATATGCGTGTGTATGTGGTCAACTTTTATTACTCACCCATTCGTGTGCCCAGTGCGATGGTGCTCACTTCTTCTTCGCCAGTATCGTCGTCATCGTCGTTGTCATTGTCGTTGCCATTGTCGTCTTCCTGCTCGGATGTGTACGTATGCTCGCTATATTTGTAGTCATCCAAACTGTCCACCACGGATGACTCGGCAATCGATTCCAGCTCATCCTCCTCCTGTGCGGCCAACCACTCGCGGGTGCGCTCCTGAGCCGCTGTCATTGTGGGCATATTGGACATTTTTGGTACTTACAATTTTGTGTGCTAGGTCTAGAGTTAGAGCGCGTGACGTCGCTTTAAAGGTTTGTTTATCAATATTTTAATAAATGTTGAAAACGAATGTGCACACAGAAGTACATACATAAGTATTGGTACATACTTGATAAGTTGATAAGATATGGGGATATCGCTCTGGCCTGGTCAACGTGAAATGACGAAATGTAATGCCGACAGGACAGTTGGGGATTAAATTTATTTGGGAAGAACCCGAAAAACTCAATACATGCTCACATATGCCAACTAATTCGCAGTTTTACATATGGTACAAAAAAACAAAGTGATCGTCATCCGAGGCAAGTACGCTGCTAATTGATAAAGAGAGTGGCATATACAAACGTAAGCCTTGCTATCGCTGAGGTGAATTGTGTGCATATTTATTGCATTTATGCTAACAAAATATTGCAATTGCTACAGTAACTTTAAAATGCTGCAACAACTAATGGAGTATTAAATCAATATGGAATAATAATAATATCATCTTGCCCGCATTATATATGCAAGTAACGATTTGAGCTGCATACTGGGCTACAGCGATTGCGATGTATTCGTATGCTGATATCGATATATTTATATGTCATAAACAATCGTTATCGCTCATCGCAGTCTCGATGGCATAACCTCCTCGTTGGCGGCGACCGACTCTGCTCTGCTGAATTCGTAATTTATTTAATTGAATAGTTGTGAATTAAAAAATTTGAAGCACTGAAAATGCTGACGCTGCGACGTGGAAAGCAGCTGCGTGCGCGTCTACATGCCGTGTGCTGCCGCTACCTGGCCATCGGCAAGGCAGAGCCACAGGCAGCGGCAGCGCCAGTGGCCGAATCAGAATATAGTGTGGAACCGGAGTATCCAGCCATTAGGGATCTCACCTACAAGGCGCGCAAGCAGCAGACAGCCGCTGAATGGCACGAGGAGATACGCCAGGTACCCACCGTCGAGGAGAAAATGATCAAAATAAATATGCCGCGCTACTACGGCTACAAGGTGGTCGATCTCAATGATACTAAAGTGCCGTTTAACGCCCTGCCGCTGACGCAGCATTACACGCGCACCGTGCTGGAGTTGGAGGAGGAGCTGCAGCCTGGCAGCAGTCCCGCGTCCAAGCCAGCCGGAGCCGTCGACGACAGTCAGATGGATTTGGATGCCATTGTGAAGGTGGCGCGTAACGATATTATTGAAGCGTTGGAATATGCCCATGACTGCTACAAGTAAGTCAATCAGATCAGCCTGCAAATCGGATCTAATCCAACTTATGCGTTGCAGACACCAGCTGACGCAGCTGGCGACACCGCTCGATGCAGTGGCAGGCGAACAGCAACTGACCCAGATTATTGTGGAGCAGATAAATCGTTCCGCATTGCAAGTGCTTGGCGCTGATTTTACGCATTTGCATGACGTCGAGATTGACTACAATCCGCGGCACGAGGCCTTTTGGGCCGTCGGCGGCGTTGATCCGCCCAAAAATGTGATCAAATCAAAGGAGGGTCGCGAATGGCAGAAGGAGGACGCCAGTGACAGCGTTGACCGTCTGGTGCAGTATACTGGCGAGCCGTATTTGGCGCTGCGGCATCATCAACAACTGCCGCCGTGGAAATCGGCCGAGGAGAGCGAGAATCTGACGCTGGCCATGAAAGTGCCGCGCTACAAGCATGATGCACGCACCTTGGGCTATAGCACCACGCATCAGCATGCTGTCAATGTGCCCGGCTACTGGCCCAGCTCAAATGCGGCCAATTTCGGATTGCTCTCGTTTCAGTCGCGGGCACATCTACAGCTGCGTCCGCTCTCATACGGTCAACGGGACCAGGTGGAGGCACTGCATGCGCTGGCCATTCAATCATCGTACGCCTGGCTGCTGGCGCAGGCCAACTACAATGGCTTCAATACCTACAACGAGCTGACCTATCCGCTGAACACCCAGACTGTGATCACAAACGGCCGCGAGTGGAGCTTCTATGAGTATCAGCTGAACACGCTGCTGCTCCATGGCACACATGTGGATGCGAATGCTAAGGTGAACTTCTGTCGGGGCACAGCACCGCAGCCGCTCTATGCGGCAATGTCGCCGGAGGGTAAATGTGTGGACTTCAACGATGCCACACTGCGTAGGTTGCTTGGCGTCTACATAAAGGTGCCGAGCATTCGTCGCGCTGCCGACGAGCTGTTGCCCTATGTGGATGGAGCAACGTTGCGACGTGCCGCCGATTATGAGAATGGGGAGCAGCGTGAATTTCTGGAACGCACATTCAAGCATTTGGCCTCGAAGCGTCCTCGGCATCTGGAGCTGCCCGAGGTTTACATGTGGGAGAAGCTGTACAAGATAGATAACAAGACACGGCCGATGGAGGCGCGTCGTCGCTTCTTTGAGCGGGACGTCAATCCGTGGAGACGCACTCTCGACCAGCACGACAAGGAGTATGTGCCGCGTGTGGTGCGGCCAGGTGGACGCAAGAATCGCGAAGGGCGCTTCAAAAATACCTATTATCCCTAACTGTTGCCACATCAGCTCAATGTTGAGGTTCCATTAACTTTATTTTAATGAGTTTACCAGCTACAATAAAATTGTTTTGTTGCAATACGCAGCGATTTTCAAGTATAAAATAATAAATATTAAATAAATAATAATAAAATTACTTATTTCAAAAATAAATAATTGCTCATATCCTTGTAGCTCCTATCAAGTTCATATTGTTGGGGACAGTTCTGGTCCTGGTGATTATCACGCACTTTGTCCTTTCGCATATCTACAAAGATATGTCCGAATTATGCGAAATTATCTGTTCTGTTTTGAAGTCGCTTGTTTTGCGCCTCAAAGTATACCAATTTTTACTCAATTTGGTCAGTGCGGCAACCTGTAAAGAGTGACCATATTTCGCACCCAAAATTAGTGTAATTTTCCCGGTGCTTATGTGCCACTAAAAGTATGCCGTACTTTTTGCGCTTAAGAGCACTGGTCCTTAAATCCGTTAAACCAAACAGCAAAGTGCAAAAGACTATGTAAAATTGCCATGTTTTTTTCATTCATCATTACAAAAAACTGTTTTCTGGCCTTTCCAATGTTTGCTAGATATTTTCAATTTCATCATATAAATGAGAAGAGTAAAAAGTAAAAAGACTTTTCTTTATTTAATTCCATATGGATTTGCATTCTTTAATATTCCTTTTTTTATTGTTTAAAACATTTTATTTAATTGCATATTGTATCGTTTCTTGCGTTTTATTTACTAAGTTAACATGTTTGCCGTTGAGTAGTTGTTGGCATTTAAATTTTTATTGTTAATTTTTTTTTGTTGCTTTTTTATTTATATTTTTGCTTTGCTTTTATTAGTGTTAATTAGTTAATGCATGTATGTGTATGTACGTAAATGTATTTTGCTTTTCTTTCGTTTTTTGTTTTTCATTTGTTGTGTAATATTTCTCTTAGGGTTTTTGCTTGTGTTTTATTCTTTTAAATAGTTTCCTTATGTTTTCTTGTATTTAGAGATTTGTTTAATGTTGCGTCTTGTTTATTTGCATTCTAAAATCATGTTTATTTTCAACTTTAATTGCTTGTGTATTTTTAGTTACAACCATACAACCATATGCTTTTTTATATAATTCATTTTGTTGCATTCATTGTTTTGGCTTTGTTTAAGTTTTATCTTATTTATTTGTTGCAATAATGTGTTCTGCCGAATTAAATTGGAATTCGAGTAGACGTGTGTCTGTATGTATACATCAATCGAATAAGCCATATAAAATATTGATAACTACAATTTGTGGCATTGTTGTGTCGATTTATTGTCCTAGACCAGTGAAGTATCAATACTATCTTTTATAAGTGTCAATATAAGTCAATTTCAAAAATTTGTAAATCAATAACAACAATTTTTGATTGACTATTCGAAGAGAACTCCAACTGTTTGATGGAAAAGATGCCAAAAACTATGCAACATTTTATGGCATACAACATATACCCAAAGTGTTAGAAAAGGAAGGATCTCGAAAATGATGACGTGAATTCTACAATGATCATTAAATTGAGCATTGAAGATTCTTTGTCGTTGTCAGGCTATTTGTTAACGAATTCATTGTTTTAATATGTGCTGTAACAAACTGTGTAATCAATTCAATTCAAATTTCACTTTTAGATTAAGGACTTTGTTCTGTCTTCTATGTGTTGTGTGTGTGTGTTGTGTGTGTGTTGCGTGTATTTGCTTAAGTTTATTTTATTATAGTTTTCATTCATATTGTTCTACGGTTTTGTCTTTAATTACCATTGGAATGTAAGTCACGAGCTCAATATGTAGCATTGGCCTAAACACTAGTTTTAGTTATGTATTTATGCACTTACTACATACATACATACATATGTATATCATATGCAAGACAATGTATTTAAATTACATTGTTTGGCCTGTATATTTGATGTATTGTTGTCATTTAGCACTTAATTGCAACACTGCTAATAAATATGTTGTATGTACTTAAATATCAATTTACTCAGATGAATTTGCCTTACAGCTAATATATTTGTCTTATTAAGCCGGCCTAAACTAACTTAGTTGTTAACTCATCACCAACGAGAACACACTTTATATATATATTTCCATATATATATACATATTACTGTCTGTGTGTCATGTGGTCGTCTATATATATATATATGTTTGTGTGTGTGTGTGTGTGTTTAACTCTGTCACCTTAATTATTATTTTTTAGATTATTGCTTTACACTAAAATCATTTGCAATGTTTTAGTATACTCCATTTATTGCTGTTAAATGTTAGTATTGGGCAAATCATACGAAGACCTCAATTCCGCAAAGAATTTCAAATGTGTAACACAAAATACAAAATACAAAATACATGCTTAAGTGAATATGTACTATTTTGCATGTTTGAATTTACATATATAAAAATGACATCTGCCAACTGTTATTATGAAGAGAAACTTTCACAAAAATGAACCTTAACCGAAGAAACACGACTTGAATAGTATTTATATATGTGTCTGCTCTGCTCTAATCTCAGATATTTAAATGTTGGCACTGTGAAAAATATGGCATATTTACTTTGCAGGCCTCACAGGACCTATATACAAAATTACATTCAGCTAACGAGCAGTGATTATGAATGGAAATTCTCGAAAAACTAAACCTAAACTTAAGATATATTTCCGACTAAGAAACTTGACTTGAATAGTATTTAGTATATGTGTCTGCACTGCTATATTCTTAGATTTTCAAATGTTGAGACTCTGAAGTTGAGGAAATGACACGAATATGGCATATTTGTTTTGAAGGTCTCACTCTTAGTATATTTATTACCATTTATGTATGTTTGATTTTCAATTGAAAGTGTTTCGAACAATTTGCTTAGATATGTGTACAAATCAAGCAAAGCCTGTATAAGTAGTTATTTATATTTATTTCTTTTTTCCATGTATGTTGAGAATAGTTCTTTACGCATAGTTGGTATCATCTACTCATCTACTCATGTGTGTGTGTGTGTGTGTGTGTGTGTGTGTAGCTTTCATTAGTCCTTCCACACTTTTTTCTTTATTTGAAACTAAAGCAAGTTCAATTTGTTTGGTACTTGATATATGTATAGAGTAGCATGTATTCTTTATTTTTGTATTTTTTGTTTTTTGGAAACCGAATAAAGTTGAGGTGCTCATTGAGTTCGTTGAGTAAGCCGTTTACAAATACTCGAAGTTGTTTATACTATTGTAAGTGGATGCCAATTGAGTGTGTCTTAAATTCCTGGCATTTTAAGTGATTAAACCATTCTAAAGGGGCACACAAAAAAATATCGAAAAATCGAAAATTATTTCTAAACGTCAATTGTCAATACATTTATATATGTATGTGTGTGTAAGTAGTTCCATAACCTTTACCTATTGTCAAAATGATATTTATAGTATTATTTTTGGCGATTGTCTATACATACTCGTATATGTGAAATTACCTAAATGATAAATGGCTCAAACATTTTTTTTAGTGAAGAACAGCTCGAAAGAATAATTTGGATCTATGGCTAAAACAAAAAAAAAAAAAAAAATGACATTGCTTGCAGCAATGCAATTTGTTGGTATTCTTGAGCAAGATTTTTGAGTAGATTTGATGAGCAAATATCTAACTTAAATTTAAGATTACTGCTGCTGATTTGTTTTCTTTTTGTTTTTTTGTTATTTTTTTTTAGGCAATCCTGTACAAATCAGTGCGAGTCCTTGAATGTGATTTGATTGAGACATTTTCATATGTATAAAACGCAGTTGTTGCTAATATTCGTGATTTTGAATACTTTTGTGTATGTTTGAAACCATTTACATTATTAATACATATTTAAAATGTAGCTCTTACTAAAAAAAAGGATTATCAAAAACGGTTGTTTTGGGCTTTTCTTTTTCTTTTTCTTTTTTGTTGTTGTAAATTTAAATAACTTATCTCAATCACAAATAAACAAATTGTACAACAAAACTGTTTGGCAATGCTACGAGGAAAAAATTACCCTTTAGTTGTTGTTGATTTTGTTGTTATTATTATCGATACACTGCGTTTTTATTAGGCTTTAAATTTTGCGTTTCCTTTCGGTTTTATTTGTTTTAACTGAATTGCTTTTGGTAGTAAATTCGCTGCCGAATGCATTTCACATTAATTGGCTTTAGTATTCAAGCAACATTTAGTTAAAAGTTGATTTAAGTAGATGTTTTTAGTATTTGAGTTTTTATTCATTTTTGTTATTATTTAAAGTGTAGTTTTGTTTAAGTGCGTAATTCAAGCATTTTAAATTGCATTTAACAAGTATTATATATATTTGGAGACATACATAATCCAGTCGTTAGCCGCCGAGCATGGTCATAGGGGCTTGAAGCTGACCGCAGTACTATACTTGAGGTAATTCCATATATGTATATATGTATATATGTATATGAACAAATCAGTGTAGGTAAGAATTTGGAAAATCCCTGATGTGAAACAGGTCTCAAGGTTTTCAATATGATCAAATGGATAGTGCAATCTAATATTGAAACTGCTCTGGTAAATAAAATCGGAATCAATTGCAATTCAAAAGTGCAAAAAGTAACTTTTCAAAGTGTATTTAATGCAATAATTGTATTTTAAAATTTTTAATTACCAAACAATGGAAAGTGTTTTGAAAATTAACAGCAAATCACTCGAGACTCAGAAATGGTAAGGTTTTTTTTCTCAAGTATTTAGGTATTCGAATATCCAAAGTATGGATTTCATTTATTTTTAGTATTTTTAGTTTACTGTAAAATTACCTTTGAGCAAAAGTTCGCATCGTCAGCAGGCGCGGAAAGCATTTCGTTAGTTTTCTAATATATATATTCAGTTTGCTGCTTTATAGCTTCAAGCTTTTTTTTATGGTCTTTATGCCAATTGGCTGCGCAAGCTTTAGACCAAAAATATTTGATGGCTACATTGTCAGCTTTGGGGCAGAGCTTTATGTGCAGTCGCTAGACGACGCTAAAAGCTCCGCTGTTAGGCTTACAGGCGGCTAACAGCATTGTGTATTTTTTTTTTTAGTTTTTAACAGTTTTTAGTTTGTTTTAGTTTTTACTTTCGAACGTTTTAGTTAAGTTTTCATGCATTTTAAGTTGATTAGGTTTATAGTATTATTTTGCTTTAAGGTTTTGGTTTAAACATTTGGGTTTAATGTATTTTTTCTTTCAGTTTAATAGTTAGTAAATAAGTTATATATTTATGTTCTTTCTTTTACTTGATCATTTTTATTATTTTTGTTTTTTTGTTTTTGTGTGATTTTAAGATTAAGGAAGACCGTTGCTTTTGTGCATCGCCCCTAGCAGCTTTTAGTGTTTCTTTTGCAGCTGTTTAAATATGTATGTATGCATGTATGTATGCATGTATGTATGTATGTATGTATGTATATGAATTGCTTATTGCTGAGTTACATGTAATTGGCTGCCTAATTGATATTCATATGTTAGTTCATATGTATTATATATGTATGTATGTATGTATGTAAGTATGGTTGTGCTTGATTTCGCACTGACTATAAAAATACGCTTACATGCATACAGTTATTGGGTGTCTTACATGGCTATACAAAAAAAAAAAAAAAAAAACAATCCTTAGCTTATTGAGATTTAAATTTGAAAATTCGCTATATGTATATGATAATGCACTGATCTATCGCTAATGTAGGTAAATATATATATATATATATATATATATATATGTATGTATGTATATATATATATATATATATGTATATATGTATATAGTATTTGGTAATAAGAAGCATGTCAATGTGACACAAGAAATTATAATTCGTTTACAGCGCAATTGTATTGGTTTTTGTTGTTGTTTATTTTTTGTCTGTGGTTGTTTTCCTGTGCTATGCAAAACAAGATACATATGTATAAATTGTCTAAATGTCTTCTATTGTTTTATTTTCGATTGCAACAAGTATTCTCTCTCAAAAAAAAAAAGAAGAAGGAAATGATATACATGTCTGATCTATGTCTGATCTGTGTGTGTGTGTGTGTGTGTGTGTGTGTGTATACATATGTGTGTTGTGTTGAATATTTTCGATTTTTCTTATCTGTAGTTAAATACTTGTTTTTTTTTTTTGTATACGCTACGCACGAATTTGCTGTTAACTTTTTGCTGTTCTTTGTTGAAATTTCGTTTAAAAATTTGTTTGTCTAAATTATGTTTTTTTTTTGTTTTTTGTTTTTTGTTTTTTCCACATTATTATGTTACTTAAGTATTTGTCATATGTATATTTGACTAACCTCTTGCTTTATACTTTATCTAATACTTATGCTAAGTATTGTAATTATTATTACCTTTCTTGTTATTTTGTTTACTTTATTTTTTATAAGCATTTTTTCTTAATTTCCATTTGCTTTCTCTTGCATTTATATGCTACATGCTTTTATGTTTTACTCATATATATATATATATATATATTTATATGTATATATAGTATTTAAAAATAGTTAACTTTATACTTTGTTTTCAACTCCTCCATCCTCATCGGGTATGCCGTTTAGCTCCTCTGCGTTGATCTTACATATGCTGCTAGATTTGCATTTTCCTTTCCTTTTTCAATATCTTAGCTGTTTTCGGTTTTCGGTTTTCGGTTTTGTTTGGTTTCGTGTTGTTGTTGTTGTTTTTGTTTTTGTTGTTGTTTGGCCATTTTGTTTGTTATTTTAGTATTCAGATGTTGAGTTGATCGAGTAACAACAATTCAAATCGAACTTCTGTTCGATTTTTCACAAGTGTTTGTGGTTGTCATTTATTTCGTATTTTTTGTTTTACTTTTTTGATAATTACTTTTTATGTTTAATTTAAAGAATGCGGTGCAAATTGAGTGCTCAAAAAGGTCGACAATGTTAAATAAGTCGATACAATCACGTTTTGCGAAAGGACATGGTACAATTGAAGCTATGCAATTATATATAATAGTACTTAGTAGATATACATAAACAGATTGCGTAATGTGCTTTTGGTACTGAGTGCCAAGCTGATTTCAACTGTCCATTGCCAAATTCAATGCTAAAAAGCCAGGTTTCAACTATTTCTGTAATTACTCAATTTAAGACATTTTCTTCTTCAAGTTTTGGTTGCTGCTTGAAAAACAAAAACAACAAAATTAAATAAACAAACTCCAAGCAACTAACCGGATTGCGTGTGTGTGTGTGTGTGTATGTGTGTGTTGTCTATGCATTTACTTTTTCTTTTCTTTTGTTTGTTTAATTATTTATTTTTTACTTTTTGTTTTGTTCACTTCGAATTTGAAATTTATTGTGACTGGTTTACGTTTTGTTCATACAATTTTCTATCACAGCAACATATTTGTATACGCTATTTTACATACTAAAAATAAAAATCATAGAAAATATGAAAATACATATAAATGAACAGTGAATTATTTTACAGTAATAAAAAACACAAATGTAAATTATGAAGTCAGTAGATAAGGAAATAACTAAAACCGTCGTACAATAATATATTATTTTATATTTTATTGTTTAAAAAAAATTATCTATACATTTTATAGTAATACGTTGTTATAATTATACTCAAGTGAAAGGAATCGAATCGAATCCAAAAGAACATTAAGTTGAAAAGCATTCATTTGTTTATGTATTCTTTACAGGTTTTTTTTTTTTTTGTTTTAGTTTGTTATTTTGTTTTTTAATACATTGGTTTTTCTATTAAAATTGTACAAAAGTAGAAATAATATTTGTACGACTTGTCTCAAAACGAAGGGTTGTGGACACTGTTGAGAGTTGTGTGAAGCATTTACGGGAACTATAAGGAACACAAATAATAAAAATATAAATCAAGACAGACAAGTCCAAAAAAGTCCAGCGACTACTTACAATGAAATGTGGTGCCGAAAACAATACAGCCAGCGTGGCTATAATTGTGAAAAGCGTGAAAATAATAAGGCACAAACGATCCACGACCATTGCGGCAAATTTCCAATCCCGCGTAATATCACCAGTTTCATCCTCTTTCTTCAGCTGCAAATAACATCGATCGATTGGCAACCGGCATTTGAGCGCAGTTCAGTTCATTATCTACGCACCTGATCGGTTATCCAACGTAGCTCCTTCAGTATCAGGGCGAGCTCATATTCGGCCGAGGAGCTTAGACAGGTATGCGAAATGGCCTCGTGCATGCGAGCATCGGTTACGGCGGCAACGGGTCCAACTTGGCCCACTTGACCCACTGGACCCACCGGGCCCACACTGCCATCGTCGCCTTGCCTGTGAAAACAACTCATTGAAAACCATTTCATCAATATGCCTTTCACGTTAAACGCTCGACGATTCTGAATATTGTATGTATTTACAATGTATATGTATGCATACACTGAAAAAAAACAAATCACCCAGTATTTGTAAAAATCCCTATCTCCCTTCGTATAACTCACTTTATTATTCAGTAAGTCTATTTCTGAAGCTGAAGGTTAATTCAATTTCTAATCTAATTTCCAGGGTGTTCTCTCTTTGCATGTGCACACAGAACTCTGACAATACAATTTTTCATGTTAATTATATTACAATTAAACATTGGTATTTTTATCATTTATTTTATTTTTTATTTTTAGAGAGAGTGTAAATTACTATTTTGTACTTTGCAGAAGAAATAAGGATTTGCATTTATACTTTTAAGTAATATTTTCTAATATTTAAAAATGTATATTAAATACTGAAAAATAGAAAAAAACCTTTTTAAATTTTCTAAAATTATTTAAAAAACAAAACAGAAAATGTTCGTAGTTTTCAGAGCTGCTTTCACAAGTGCATGTCAGTTTTTTTGAGTGTATTTAGCATACGGCACCCACTTATTTGCTTATTTGGAAAGTATTGCTATTGACATGGCAAACACTTGAGACAGTGATGCGATATCCTTAGCCTTTTCATTTTGTTGGCTTTTGTTCTCGCTGAGTGTCAGACTTAAGAAACTGCACTACAAGACAAAGCGAATGCGAGAGACAGAAAGACAGAGTGTGAGAGAGAGAGAGAGAGAGAGAGAGAGAAGGTGCTATATTTTATATAACGATTTTAATATACAACCCGTTAAACAACAATAGTTAAAGACATGGCGCCCTACACTGGCACTGGGCACATTCATTAGAATAACGCGTGTGGCACTAGTAAGTATTTTAAAATAGAATTTAGGACTATTTATTTGACTTGCAGTTATCATTGTTACTGAAAATTTGAGACTTGAGCTGAATTTAATTTTGCAACATGAATATGTAAGCCAACTGAGTAGTTTTGTAGGCGTATGTAATTATGACGGGGTTTGTACTAGCTTATTGACCCAATATCGTTGTCTATTGTAGATGGACAAGTGAGCTCAGCTGAGCTATGTTTTATTGTATACTATGTTCTGTTCTGTTCTGCTCTGTTCTGTTATTTTCTGCTTAGTCTTTTATATAACGACTGTATTTATATTTTTCAGCTATAACATTTGTTCATTGTGCTTGTCACATAATGCGTGTCCTTGCCATTTGCCACTACTTTCTCCTGGCCTGTTCAAGTGCTGGTATGTTTTGTTGCTTTTGTTGCGTTTGTTGATGATGTTGTTGTTGCTATTGTTGCTGTTGTCTCTTTGTTGTTGAACCACACATATTGTCATTGTCATTGTCATTGACTGTCATTCGAGCCTGTTCTGAATGAGGATGAGAATGCGGATGCGGATAAGGATGTGGCTTGTTGAAGTTCTTCTTGCTTGTATTCGCCTTTTTTTCTCTTTTTTTTGCCCACCAATGTTGTCATCTTTTTTTGTGTTTTTGATATCGATAACCGTTTGCCATAGAAAGTGCGGTATCATAAAGTTTGACTGTCAAGAATACACTTCTATTAAGCAAATACAGCCTACAAATTGAAAACACTTTTTCAATACTTCTTTGTCTTGGGCATAGAACATGAGTTTGAATTTAATAACAAGATTTACTAATTAACCCTCATTTACTTCGGAATCTAAGGTATCATGAAATTTTGAAAACACTTTTCAAAATGTTTTTCAAAACATCAGTTTCAATATTGAATAGTTTTACATATAACTTTAAAGTTGGCTCTTGAGCCTATTGGATGCAACTATTGGGATGCTAATATACGAAGAACAGAGTATGCAGCAGTCCGCTTAAATGCTTTTATTTTTTATCTGTATGCAAAAATTCCAAATGGAACTTCAGGTTATTTTTCACGGTGCGTTGTTCACGGACCATGACATATAAATTCGTATCATTTGTGTTAAAATGGGCACTGATTACTTTATGAACTTTTGATTGAAAATAAAATGATGGATTCATTTATTAACTTTGCTCTGTAATTGGGACAAACATTCGTGTCATTTGAGAAATACCTTTAACTTACCTTGCAATTTAATAAAAGGTTATCATTTTTATTTATTTATTTTTATAAATGCCATCCGTGATGAGATCATTTGCTGTTAGACAATATCGGAACTCACCTAAACATTGTCCGGTAGTAAGTGGGCTGATGGGGTAAAGTGGCACTGGTGCAGCGATGATTGCAGCGAAAGTCATCATCAATGTCGAGTACATTGGCGAGCAGCGATTTAGAGGATCTATTGCATAAGTGTGAGACGTTAATCAATGGAGAATCAGTTCAGTTAGGATAGATACTACACTTATATGGTAGTATCGATATGTTTAGAACGAGCATTTGATGGATGGTCAGCTGCTAGTCAGAGAGTGAATGTGTCACAAACACACAGAGAGAGAGAGAGAGAGAGAGAGCGAGAGGGAGAGACAGAAAGACAGATAGAGAGAGAGAGAGAGAGAGAGTTTGGTTACCTTTCCTTGAGCTCAACGTTTTGTATCTGTTGCTTTTTGTCGCCAGCATTGGAGGAGCCCGAAGACGAGGGCGGCGGCGGACATTCGTAGCCAACCTGTCCGGGTCTTTGCATGCGCAATATGCAAGGTAACCAATAAAGGAATATTACTCTTATCTGTGTGTGCGAGTTCGACAGAGAGACGGAGTGTGTTGGGTAATGCGGTTAAAAATAATAGCAATAAGTATATTTTTGGAATTTTTTTTTTTGTATAAACCGTATTAGTTTTTTTTTATAGTTTGTTATAAATAATTGTTTTTTTCAAGCAGTTTATGTTATTGTTTAGTTATTTGATTAGCAAGTGTTTTTTTTTTATCATAATTCGTAGTGTTCATAAATATATATAATGAAATATGTCGTTATTCATGTTTGTTTCGTTTGTTGATGAAATTGTTACGAAACACGGCAGTCAGAAAATATTTTGTATGATTTGTTCATGTCCAATGAGAGATTTATTTATTTGAAATTTAGGGTTTATTTATAGAAAAATCGTTAACGTTTCAATATGTTAATAATATTCGTATTATTATTTTAGTTTTAAATTGAGCAACGTTTAGAATAGATTGTTTGTTGTTGTTTGTTTTTGGATTAATTGTTGTTGTTGTTGTTGTTTTTGTTTTTGTTGATGTTGTTGTTGAAGTTGTTAATAACACATTGGTCGTATGTGATTGTGAGGGTGTTCAGTGAGTAGGAGTAGGATGGCAAATAACACGCGCGTTTCGTGGCCAAAAGCAAGTGCCGGCCACGTGAAGAGTTGTAGATGTTGTTGTAGTTTTTGTTATTGTAGTTGTACGAAGATAGTTAGTTAGTTGCATAGTTAGTTAGTTGCATAGTTAGTTAGTTAGTTACAGGGAGAGAAAGAAATATTTGAAGAGGCAGTTGAGTTGAGTAGTTTTTTTTAGCGTTGAGAGTTGCCAGTTAACGTAGATGTTGTTGTAGTAGTTGTTGTTGTTGTTGTAGTTGTTGGCCAGAATTTTTGTTGGAAAAATAAAAATTTTGTGTGATTATTGTGCTTTGATTGTCATATGTACATATGCAAGTAACTAAGTATAGATAGAAAGACTTATAATGCAATCAAGTATAATCTTATCATTCATAAAAGAAACAAATCAGACTGCTTGAATTTACTAGATATATATGTAGATATAAATATATGTATGCTATGGACTTTTTTTTATAGAAGTTTAAAACAGACATCGCATAATATTCTATTGTAATTAATTTGTATAATACAAAGATATATAAGTTTAAAATATTTACTTAAAAGCATTTTTATTTAATTCAATTTTTTTTTTTTTTTATAAGTATTGGCATTTAAGGTTCTCATAAAAATTAAATTTTTACTGGAAACATTTAGAAAAATGTGTGAAGCTTTTGTTACTTAGTGAGATCTATTTGAAACATTTAGTTTGTTTTTATTTAAAACAATTCTTTTGATAATGATTTAGATCAGAAGCCTGTTTTTAAAAGCATTTAAAATCCGAGGATTGTTCGTTTTGAACAAGTTGTCACATTTTCGTGTCGAATATTTTATTTTGCATGTATTTTGTGACTATAAATCTAACCATTTGATTAGGCTTTCCTTCCATATTTTTTGTTGTTGTATGTATGACTTGCAATATGTTTTGCATGCAGCGTAGTTTAAAAGTATAAGAAACTAGTTTGTGCATATGACTTGAGGGTAAATGTGTATGCGAGTGTTTATTATAAGTTAACTTCATGTCTAACCGTTTAAATATGTTTAGTTTGAGATTAGCATGTATGTATATAGAGTTAGGTATATATGTAGGTATAAATAGTATATACAATGTGATTTCCATTCGGACTACATGTTTTATTAGTTTGTTTGTTGTTTCACCGAATGAATGTCTGGAGTGTGTGGAGTGTGTGGACGGTGGGGTGTGGGGTGTGGAGTGTGGAGTGTTTGATGTAAGGATTGGTATTTCAAATATATTGATTAAAATGGTCGTTTCGTTTTGAAAAAAGCAAGATTGAAAACGTATCGGTATCTCTCAGAACGCTCAGAAATAAAAATTCAAATTATATTGATAGTTCAACTGAAAAATGAATGGTTTTCTTTTTTGTTTTGAATAAGTAGGTAAGTAAGTAAGTAAGTAGTTAGCAAGTAAGTTAGTTAAGTTTAGTAAGTTTAAATATAAATATTACCCATTCACTCATTTCATGCGTATCTGGATTTCTATGATGATAATTGAGGATAAGTATGGTTGACACAACTGATGAGGCCACCATAAACATAATGCAATTGAAATAAGTTCCTAGAAGGACACAAAAATTACACAAACATTGGGGTAATATATCGATTTATCGAATTCGCTTTTCGCTCATTCTACATGGTATACTATATTTTGTAATTTTATTTTATATTTTTTTTTTTGCTCTGTTTTTGTCGTATACGGATTATACATTATACGACGTTGGCCGCCACGTCTTTAAACACCTATAACGTTTTTGTTGTTGTTGTTGTTTTTTTTGAATGCCTTTCCCTGATTGATTTATCGTTATCGTTAAGTAGTTGTTGGTATTGTGTGTGTGTGTTTGTTGTGCTGTTTGTTGTTTATTAAGTAAAAACTTTATACACATTAATGTTTATTTGCTGTTCTATGTACAAATTCGCATTGTATCTTACATAAAATTTTGGAAATGACAAAAAAACAAAAAAATAACAACAGACTGTTTTTTCAGTTAGTTTTTGTTTATTTTTATTTTTATTTTTATTTTTTTTTGAGTGTATTGTTGTTGTTCTTTAGTTCTTTCTTAATGCTTACTGAAGTTTACTTGCGGCGTAAGTAAGAGTAAAGTTAGAGAAAAAGTTCAAAGCAGTATATAAAAGAAATTATTAAGTTTATAAACATATATGTATGTATATATTTGAAATATATATATTAGTTTTTTGAGTTGTTGCTTGAGTGAGAATATTAATTATTTTACAGGTGTTTGCCTATCGAATAATACTGGGTATATATTAGTAGTAAGATAAGATAAGAAAATTGAAAAAGCTCTGCGCTACATATAGAACACTGCCTCCCCGCCCCGAAGAACGCCACAAACTTGTGGCCCAATTCAAATGGCGCCAGGTTTCTCTGAGTTAGGAGCTGCGCCTTTGAACTGAACCGCGCGTTTGAATTGGTTCGCTTTGAAAACTGACTTCTAAACTGGGTTTGCCTTGCTGCTGTTTGGCCGCTCAATTATATATTGAAGTTTTTGCTCAGTTCTTTTTTTTTTTGTTTCTTTATTTTTTTTTGTTTTTATTCCTGTAGCTTTTGGGCTTTGTAATCATTGAATATATATTTTTTTGGGTTTTTCTTTTTTGACTTTGTGCACAACCAATTATCCGCAATCATCATTTTTTGTTAAAAATCGAGATCTGATTTTGTTCTCCATAATTGTTGAGCTGTAAATTGATGAAAGACATGGGTCTTGGGCAAGGTGTGGGTATTCTGTATCGCTACGGCTTGTGATACTTGTGGTTGTTATTGGTATTGTGGCTGTTGTTGTTATTGTTATTGTTATTGTTATTGTTATTGTTGTTTTTGTTATTGTTGTTAGTAATGGCAATTAAATAGGAATGGATATTGTAAGTTTCCTGTTTTTGTTTAGTGCGTTAACATTTGACTGCTTGGATTTATATATACATATTTATCTTATACTATTTAATTGCATTTATTTAAATTATGCACAGTGAGGGCGCAAAATTTGATGAGCAATTTGAAAAGAAAAATACAACATTCCGTAAAACTGCGAAACACTTTCCTTTTTTTGTGTGTTTTAAATTAAAAAAGCAACTAACGAATAGCATTTGTATTCGATTTTTGGAAGGATAAAATTTCAAAGACATCGTTTCAATGCTTAACAAGTTGATTTCTCGAAATTAATAAACAAAAGAAGCAAAACAAATTTGGCCATTTCACTATGCATATTGATTAATAAAATGGCATTTTAGCTTTAAATATGATTGATTAGGTTAAGATTTTGGTATTCTTGGTTTGTTTTTGTTGGTTTTTGTTGGTTTTTGGGGCACATACACTCCACTATTTAATTGTTGAATTTAAGGCGCATAAAGCGTATGAATGAATGGTTGTTTGTATACAGCAACTAGTCGCATATGCATGTTGAATATTTGAATATTGTGGAATTACCTTAACGATTGGGCAAAAGTTGGCACACATCACAGACATAAGTCTGTGTATATATGTAGCACCTACACATGTATGATTCTACTATGTAGGTATTTATGTACACATATGCATATGCATGTATGTAAGTATGTTTGCTAAAGGTATCCATTAAAAAAGAGCAAAACAAAAGGAACACAAACATAATAAGTACAACATCGTGTCTTTTATTTACAGGTGTGTATGTTTTCAGCTAATTGTGTTTGATACTTGTGATTGTCTATGTGTGTGCGACTGTGTGTGTATGTACATGTATGAGTATTCATGTGATTAAGCTTATGCGGTATGGATGTACGTGTGTATGGTACGGTAAAGAAGCGAAACACCATCAAACATATAATCAAACACGAGATATGCAGTTAGCAGTAATTTTGTATAAGGCATTGGGGTATATAAACAACAAGATTTAGTCTACCCACTACGTCACAGAGAATTCCAACAGAACTAAACCAATTCGTAAAATTGTTAAAGCAAAATCGATAAGCAACGCAAAAACTGTAAGACAAATATGTACACATACTTATATAGTAAGAAATTGTTATTCGTAGAGCCCACACCAAAGTTGAGAATAAGAAAATAACACATATATCTATATACATTTATATACATTCGCTAATCCACTGATCCGCTGATCCGCTGATCCAGGAGCCGCCTGACACCAACCAAACTCTAAAACTACATCATCTGTACATATTTATATATATATATATATTTATATATTTATATATATATAATACAAAAGAGGGCAGTTAGTTTCCATTTCCCTAGCAACATAGTGGCATTTGCATAACTTGAGCTGACAAAATATTGCAATTTTACATGCAAACGATTAAGAAAAAAAACTTTGCTGTACAAATATTGTTTTTTAAATTTGTATTTTTTGAATGTGAGTATTGAAGTATTGAAGAGCGAGCTAAAGATAAATATTAAGACAGACAGAGAGAAAAAGGCAGAGAGAGAGAGAGAGAGAGAGTGAAGAAGATGTAATTATAGAAACAGACAGAGTTTGTTCGTTTGGAATTAGTTTTAATTATTACATTTTGTTTATTAATTACGGACATTAATTTGTTTCTATTTTTATTTACATAGCTGTTCCCATCGGCTGTCTATGTGTTTATGTATGTGTGTGTGTTTCTTGTATGTGTATATGTATATTGGCAAGATTCAAACAAAATCATTGCAAATTGGGCGTTGCGTTGAATAGTTTGACCATCTGGAGACAGTGGTGCAAGTTCAATAGCGTTTCAAGCATCAATTAACGACGGTCTCTGTTAACATTGAAGTTGACGTTAAAGTTGACGTTAAAGTTGACGTTGACGTTGGCGCTGCCTTTGCCCCCATTCACATTCAAATTCACATTCACATTCACAGCATCCACATCCACACATCCCGAACGCAATTCAGTTGGAATGTGTATATTGCATGGATTGCCGCTTGACACATTCATATTCATATTCATATTCATATTCATATTCATATTCATATTTGTATTCATATAATGTATGAATGTGCAATACAAAATTATTCGATACATCAAATGTTTATTTATGTGCGTGTGTGTGTGTGAGTGTGTGAATGTGTCTTTGTCTATCTGTGTGCTTGTGTGAGTGGTGTGTGTATCGGAACAGGGCGGAGCGTGGGGGCCGGGGCATGTCAACAGTTTATAGGCATTTGTGTTCTTGCATGCCAACAAGAACGTTTTTTCTTTTACATTATGTGGTAGTGGTCCTTGGCAATATCTGACACAGACATTAATAATGCGAGCACTCGTTGTACGCATAAAATCCAAAATAAATCACAGAATCGAAAACAAAGCTCTACACAAGTTGTAAATAAAATATACAGTTATTTGTGTGTGCGTGTGTATACATACATACTATATAAATACTTATGGTTAAGAGAGAAACTTGGTTAAGTTGCCTAATACTCGACTCGACACAACTCGACTCGACTCTCTCGACTTTCTCGACACCCGCCGACTCATGAATCTGGCCTGTCACTTTTGTTATCATTTTTTTCTTTGTTTTTCTTTGTTTTGTTTTGTTTTGTTTTGTTTCGTTTTGTTTTGTTTTCGCAAGTTTTTGCTGGATTTCGATTAACCAAATACGAGAGTTTGTCTATCGATAGGTCCAGAGTGCATGCTTTAAGTTTAATTGCCATACCAGTCCTCGATACGATATAAGGTTCAACAGATGAAATTCAAAATACACATACTACATATGATGGGTATGAAATTAAATTAATACACAGTATGTATGTGTGTGTGTGTGTGTGTTTGTTTGTGTGTGTGTTTGTATTATGAGTATATGTATACGGTCGATAATATATGTAAGAGTGCGTGTGTGCGTATTTCTGAGTGTGTGTGTGTGTGTGTGTGCGCTATATGCATTATCATCTGTGCAGTTTCTGATATCTAAAATATTTCAAAATACTAAAGTACACAAAGTACTAAAGATCACAATCGAATATGAAGGAATGACATGCTTAACAATAATAGATGACAGTGTTGTATTTAACGAAATATGTATATTATTAAATCTGAAATGTTGAGAAATGTTGAGAATTTTTGTAATTTTTGTTTAACCCAACTTTATTGAGATATCAATTTAAAGCTGATCAAATTTGGGATGATTGTAGTCTTCGGTTGTATGACTTACACGTGACTTACCTTACAATTAAGCTACAAACGAAAGAATTGAAATCTGAACACTTCATTAGGGATTATTATTATTATTATTATTATTATTGTCCAACTAAATTTTGTAATATTATCATGCTTCAAGTTGTAATACTTAGTTATGATGATTCAACAAGTTACCTAACTGATCTATATTTATTGATATAAATATACGTTTATAAATCAGTATGTATATGTTTCGATGCGCAAACTTTTCTAGTCATGGCACTAATGTGGCTTGTTGTTTGTATGTATCTAAATTGTGATAACGGCATCACCTGGTTGGATCGCAATCCGTCCACCAAACATGGGCGCATTCAGAATAATACAATATACTTACATACACACACCATACATGCACACACATATATACATACATAAGTATCACTTTCACACTTGAGTTACATTATGGTTTGTATTTACGCAAATAACATTCATATTAATAATTATTAATTACGAATTTCATTTCATTTACACGGACAACACATACAATGCATGTTTGCCCCAGTGTCTGTCTGCATCTTGGGACTAAATGATCTAGAATCTATATCTTTGACCAATTGCTGCTCACGCACACTATACTAATCTAGAGGTGTATGTAGATTCATCGAACTATCCCCATAGAACTTTCCACTCTTTAAAATAATAAGTGTATGGGATACATGTACAAATATGTGAATAGAAAACTTAAAAACTTCAACTTTAAACTTTAAAACATTTTTTTTGAAACTAACATAATCCATTTTTTGACTGGATGGGTCTACAAAATAAAAATAGTCCGTCTAAAATTTATTAAAATAAGAGAAAATTATTGAAAAGAACCATATTTCTTCTTTTTTTGTACTACGTTTAATCGGACAGGGAGCATAAATAAATATACATTTCTACTTCGAGTTCTACGGGGCATATGATACAACTGTAGTCATCTACTTTCACAATCGTATTCATAGTAGGGTGCTGAGGGATAGTAACAACCACAATAACTAACAAATACCCATTTGGTTATTACATTGATATCATTTTCATAGCGACTGGCGATGGTTTGTGCAAAGAGGGATCTACTATGCTCTGCATATTCTACGCTCACATAGGGTCACAGAGGGTGCTTTTAAAGTCCATTAGACCACATATAGATATAGATATCGTACTCTTTCTCTATGGCTAAATTAACTACTGTGTGTTTTTTCTTTGTTGCACTTGCTTCTATTCAAATTAAGCAAACTTTTAAGCCAAATCATATTTATTGTGTAAGATTCTCGGCAAACCATTGCCAGAACTGTTCCCCTTATGCTGCCATCTGATGCTTTTCAGTGGCTATATTGTCTCACGTCCTCATATTTATTTATATTTTATCTGTTTTACAGACCTCGAGGCTTCAGTGTTCATATTAGACATCACGAACAAAAAGTATCTTAATATTTATCGCTACACTTCCTTGAATACTTTTTAATGCATTGGGAATTCAAATATGTAGTTGTCTTAGATGTGTGTAGATATTTAAGCTAAGAAGTGGAAAGTTGTGCCATGCCATTTGCAACAGTTTCTGGTGTGCGTGCAACTTGGGTTTTGGAAATATATTATCTATGCACGTGATTGGCCCCAAACTTGAGATGTGTGCGTCGCATACTACATTTTGAAAGTTCATGAAATCGCTTAAATCACGGCGAACATCTTTGCCCCCAAACTGGCAAACTGAATGCGATGGCGGCCTTGCCATCGATATCGTTTCCATTTGCCGGCCATTAAATGAAATATGGTGCAAACAAAGAGCGAACACCAGAAACTAGACACTAAAAGATTTCAGGATGCCCGAGCACACCAGCCAGTCGAGAAAAGTTCTCCTTCGAAGTGGGTGCCTCGTCGTAGGTGCGTGTAGCTGTATGAAACTTGAAACGGGGCAATTTGTATGACGTGTTTATGGCTTACAATCTGGCAGCAACAATACCAAAACTTCAAATTGGAAACTAATAGCTGTGGAAATCTGCACTGAGAGAAAGGACTGGCGCTCTGATTTCATTGTTTGCTGAAAAATAAATATTGCTGTTGGTCCTATTGTTGTTTACAGTTGCCTTTTAATTGTGGTTGTTGAAATGCAGAGTACTTTTAATTAGTTAAAAAACAAAATTCGACTTTTCTCAGGATTTTTTCATAATGTCCAAGTGTGTTTTGTCTCGTAGAAGTGCCTATGCATCTAAACGATAAACTTGCAAATCGCCCTTCTTTTAACATTAACATTAACATTAACATTAACATTAACATTAACATTAACATTAACATTCCATTTCAGTGTTTGTCATCATCATACTCTTTACTGAAAATATTTTTAGCCCGCGCACAAGCAGTAAGCAAGGAAAAAAAAGAAAAAACCAAAGCTGATTGAGCTAAACAAAATTGTTAATAGTACGCGAAAACCGGTGGCGGCCGTTTTTAGGGCTGTGCGGAAGGTAAAAATCTTAGCTGATTAGTTGCAGTTGTTGTTGTTGTTGTTGTTGCTGTTGCACTGAGTTAAATGTGTGTTCAATTGAAGTCAGTGGGCTTCCATGGCTAATTGTCGGCAGCCAACGCCAGATGGCGTTGCCTATACTTACCAAGCAGCGGTACGGCATCGGAAGTCGCTGGCATCGTTTCCGCTACCATGTTCAGGAAGACTGTGAGCGATAGTAATATTGTGACTCCTGCAAGTATGCAGCACAAAATTATTGCGCGCCCCGTTCGTAAGTGAGCATGTGTGTGTGTGTGTGTGTGTGTGTGAGTGTGTGTTTTGTATGGATTCGTGTGTGTTCATGTTTTTAAAAGATGCAGGAGAGAGAGAGAGACATAGAGAGAGAGAGATAGAGAGAGAGAGAGAGAGAGAGACAGATAGATAGATAGAGAGAGAGAGAGAGAGAGAGAAAAGTATAAGGAGAAAGGAGATAGAACAAAAGTAATATTATTATTAGTAGCTTTCTTTTTTAAGACAGGATGAGCTTGCAGAAAATTCGCCAAACTAGAAATGAGTACACGAGCACGAGCTGTTCCATCTAATCCTGCCTGCTGCTTCCTGCGTCGTCAGCTGCTGCATTTGCTGCAAGGATGCATTTATGATGTAATTGCGACTTGTCCCGCTTTTGTGGCATTCGTTTTGAATAAAAAACTACTACCGTATTTTCTGCGCTGAACCTCAAGAAGTCCGTCAACAAACACAGTACGAATTCCACATGTGCTAACGTCAGACAACTACAGTTCTCGATAAAAGACAACAACAAACACACACCAACACACACATAGAGATAATACACCACCACACATTTCCCATAGTCCTGTGAAGCCTTAAGGAATTTATCATTATTTATGCCCCAAGAGAAAAGGGGCTTCCTTGGGGCAGCTGGCGTTTGTCAGTGGGTGCTTAGCCTTATCAAAGATTTTGGTTGGTTCCGTTTGTGTTATTATTTGTATTTTGAATATTATTTTGGTTCTTCTTTCGTCCTCTGCATATTTGATATGCTTACTTTTCGAGCTTGTATAAATTATATCAAAAATCAGCTGGCCGTGAGGGGGAAACGCGAACTTGGAGAGCTCGACGAAAGTGTCGGGCAAACATAAATTAGCCACAGAGCTTTGCGCAAACTTGTCTATTATACATGAGCCACGGCTGGCGGCCCTAATGCGTTTCCTTTAAATACACACACACACACACACACACACACATGTCATACTGGGGATGGGTGTAGATTTTTCTATGAGAAATTTTTAAAATATGGCATTTTTTTGTTTATTTTTTTTTTTGGCAGCTGCAAGCAAAACTTTTGCTGCTGCTTGCGCTCATAAGCGTGATGTATTTATGTACACTATATAGGTATATACATATTATATACTCAAATAAGTATTTTTGTATGGCAGTATTGTATACATTTTGCCATGCACCATATGCCGCGTGTTGAAAGTACGTGATGAGCTGCAGAGGCAACTACTTCTACAACAATTCACTGTGGCACAAACTCTCAGTAAAGTCTCTAAAGTCTTTAAAATGTTTCTATTTTCATATTTGACTGGATAAATAGAGAGAGAGAGAGATAGAGAGAGAGAGAGACAGAGAGAGAGAGAGAGAGAGAGAGAGAGAAAGTGTGTACGCAAACACGTTAGGACATTAATAATCTCAATATTTTAGCAAATAACTTGCCCTTTTTATTTGTCTGTGACATGAACTGAGCCGGTAATAATTTTACAAATAGCCCACAAATATGCTTCAGGAATGTTTGAAAATTTCCATCACTTTTAAGTTCTGTTCAAAAAAGTAAGCTTTGGGACCACAGTGCAATGGCCAATGTATCTTTTGAGTCGCACATGCTCAGGAGATGAGCTGCAAAGTATTTTGCCACATTTTCGCATTATTTTCCCAACTTTATGTGTGTATATATATATGTGTGTGTGTGTGTGCGTGTGCGTGTGTGTGTGCGCACGTTGTCTCGAATGTGTGCGTGTCCTGTCAGTGGCCAGAAACTGACAAGAACGTTGGAGGGAGAAGGCAACCAAATGAATTTGATCAATAGATCATAGTTCCCAGATCAATTTCCATTCAACTAGAACTGTAAAGTGCAATTTCTTTTTATAAACTACTCTTTCAGATCTGTTTCAGTCCAACATTTTGTTCTCAATTTGAGTTCCTAGAGCATATCATGATCTGAAGTTAATCATTATTTCATGTGATGTAAAAGTAATTTTCGGTAATATTTATTTGCTTATTGCGTGTAAGGATTTATTCAAGGCATTTTATTTTTTTAAATATATTGTGAAAATGCTTGCAAAGTTTAGTATCGATTAAAATCAATATCAAATCGATACATTTTTAGCATTACAAATTAGCTTTAGGAAACTTGTTCAAAGTTCGCTCAGTGCAATTGCAATTCAGCGCATATTGTTGTTGTTTGCCGAGTTGAATGCATTAGGTTGGAGAAAGTTTATATTGTAAATATTTGTATTTTAACTGCGCTGCTTGACATGGTTAACTAACAGTAGTTGCAGCTGAGGTTTAAGGGTTCAAGGCTCTGTGCTCATTTCATGTCCGTCCGCTGTCGCCCGTCGTCCCGTATTTGTGCGCTACTCTAGTCCTGAAAGGTTGGCCAGCAGCTGTGGCATATTTTTCACATTGCCAACGTTGACTTTGATTACAAATGATGGTGACTGTTTTGTGAGCCGTGGCTCACACTTGCTGGCTCTTGCTTTGTTTGCTTGTTGCCAGACTTTTTATTGCCAACGGCCATTGGATTGCATTTGCATAGTTAGTCAAGGATCTGTGGCATATATTTAATGTGGAATATGGTGGCAGTCAACTTGGGTCCTACTGCGTTCTGTTCTGTTTGGAAATAACTTTGTATTTAGACATATATGTGTTGTTAGGTATGTTGTTAAGTATGCTTGTGGTAAGTAGTATTAGACGGAATTCGGTTTGTAGAGCATGCAAATATTCCTACAGAAAATCAACAATTAAACATATCAAAACACTTTAAAGCGTTAAAAGACAAGGGATATCAGTTGCGGTTTCAGTTGTAGTTTGGTTTTTGGATTGTTTCTGCTGTGTATTAAATGGACACTTACCAAGCGAGAGCTTTTCACCAGAATCTGGTGGCAGTGTGAACCCTAGCAGTGCCATCGATGCGATCAATACGCACGGCACAATTAAATTGAAAAAATAGTATAAAGTTTTGCGTCGTATCAAAATGGCGAATGTTATGTCAATATAAGGTTCTGGGCAGCAATTATAGTAGATTTCATTACGTTTACCGGGCACACCTGGTTGGGTATAATTTTGATGTTGTTTGTTGTTTTTATATATATATATTGGTTGTAATTATTGTTGTTGTTATTTGTTTTGTTGATTGGTAATTAGATGCAAATGAGATGGGCGTATGCAAAAGAGAAGATGAGAATTATTTATAGTTATTAATTAGTAAAATATTTACTCAATTCGTTTTTTTTTTTTTTTTGTTTTTTTTTTTAGCTTGTTTAGTTATTTGCAGTTTTAAACAGTTCTTTAGTCAGTTTAACGACCTTATTGAGTATGCATGTATGTGTATGTCGACAAGTTAAATAATACTTAGCACAGTTTTCAATGCTTAATTTGAGAACAACTCACCTAGCAAGTCCCATTCGCCATTGGTTATGAAACTCGAGATGTCGCCGCCAGCCTCGTCCTGTAATTGCAGGTCCAGCTGTAATTGAAATCGAACAAAAAAACATGCAAAAGCTCATGAGATTTGTGCAAAACGTATTTGTACAATACTAAGTCCCAAAAGCCTGTACTCGCAAATAAATATTTAATGTTGTCATTCTTATATTTTGCGGGGATTTGTATCAAAGTCCAGCATAGACCAAGTTAAGCTCTTGACCAAAAGGGCTGCAACATGTTAGAATTTTATCACCATAACAGCAGCTCTGACTTGAGTAACAGCATACTCACATACATACATATATGCCCGTACGTATGTGTGGATATATAATAAACACACAGAGAAAAAATCTTGATTTGTTTATATTTTTTTTTTTTTTTTTTTTTTTTAATAACAAACGCACAAAAAGATAAAACTCAATTTCAGAAAATATGTTTTTTTTTTTGGTTTTGATTTATATATATTAGATATTTAAATATTAAGTGAGATTTTCAGAGTTAATATTAAATATGTATTTGAGATAAAATTTCCTAATATATAAAATAGTTACAAGTCATTTGCAGGTATTGAAAACAAAATGAAAAATATAAATTGATCCTAATATGTGGCACTCCAAAATATAAACTGTTTATTTTTTCTCTCTGTGAATAAGTACATAAACATGTACTAAATACTGCTTAAGCTCGCTGAAAGTTCACAACAAGACCGCCGTCGGTTACCCCAAAGCAAAAAAAAAGAAGAAGAAGAAAAACGCAAGTAAATCACATTCATATATTTGTGTTTAGGCACATATATATTTGTGGGATATGGACGAGTCGAGTAGAGTAGTCCCACTGCCACTTGGGGACAACCAAGAGCCAAGTGGAGTCGAACAGGAAAACGGGCGAAACTTGCCCCAATTACAAATTGATTTATCACACTTTTGCTTAACAACACTTTATGCGATTTGGTTTCTTAAAGTTTTTTATGCTCCATCGTGAACAGCAACTTACTGTAACTCACATAACAGTATATAACGATATCTAAATAAGATTAAAGCCAAAATAGCAGCAGAATGCTCTGTGTATACACTAAATTTATATACAGAGTTAATAGCCAAGTTAATTTTCAAGGCAAAGTTTTGAGCTATCAAAGTAAACATTGCCAGCTAAATTATAAATAATAAAAAAATAAGAAAATTAAATTAAATTAAGTCGAATATCTAATATTATGTATAAGATAAGAAAATCAATCTTTAAATCAAATCGTCAATATTTAGTGTATAAAAATGATTATTCTGTCATTAGTGACAGAAGACAGAGACAGAGCGATGTTGGGTAATCCTTTAATCCTTTCACTTTTTCTTTAATATTTATACGGTAGTTTATTTATATATATATAAGTTATATAAGATAGATACTTTGAAAATGTATAGGTGTATCGCAGCTTGTAATTTCCTTTCATAGAAATGCTAGCACAATTCCCATAATTTCTTTTCGCGGTTAGCCAAAATAAAGTTGAACTAATCACAGGGTATACGCAAATACGCTGTGCACTTGAGGCGTACTTTAGTATCATTATGTGGCTGGCAGCCATAGAATGCTGTCATTTTGTCAATAAAAAGTCGTATAAAACTCACGCATAACTTGTGTGTAACTTGTACAGTTCAGAAGAGCAAACAAAAAATCACTTTTCTTGGTTGTTTTGTTTTGTGCTGTGTTTTTTGGGTCGAAACGAGAATTTTTTGATATTCTTCGTCCAATGTGCGTCATTTGGTTGTTTAGTTCACTTTAAGACGTTCTCAATATATAACTTTGTCCAGGCATGTGTGTATCTGTGTCTGTTTGTCTGTTTGTCTGTCTGTGTGTGGCATGTTAAGCAGATGGCGAGCTGGTAAATGCGGTGTATGGGAGCGCAGCGGGTGGCGGGGTATGGGGGTCGAATAAAAGTTTTCTCATTTAAATGTTCCAAACAAAAGAGGGCGCTAGACAAACAGAAGCATCTCTTTTGCTTTGTACAAATCAAGTCAAAGCCAAAAAGTGTTGATGTAGTTGTAGGCAAACAGTTCTACACACACACACACACACACACACACACTGATAACATAACATAAATATGGAAACTTAATAGTAGTAGCTCTTTGAGTGTATGTGTGTGTGTGTGTGCATACGTGCTTAAATTTCATTCATTTATTTAATTTGTATTCGCATAAGAAATTGCCAAAATGAAATTCAAATAGGGCAGCAACTCTTTGAATGTGGTGTACACTTTTTAATTAAAACTATTTAAGCTTCTTAGGCATTGTCATAAGGACGGCATATCATACAAGTGTGAGCATGTGTGTGTGTGTGTGTGTGTGCGTGTGTGTTTGAATTTGTATATGTGCATATGCGTTTGATATCATAATTAATTATTTTTTCAAGTCATTAGCTTTGTTATAACAAAGAGTTGGGAGATACCTAGAAATTGGGCGTTTCACACAGCAAACATTTTGTACACTTAGACAAAAATATCGAACTAAATTTTCGAAAATCGTCACTCTTTTGGCAGCCACTCAGCTTATTATGTCTCTCGAAAAACTAAGATATTTTTAAAATGCTTTCACATTTTTTTTATAAAAATTTCTCAAATTCAGGGTGATTTTGTATGCTGATAATTACTTTGAATACGAAATGTTAGAATTCAAAATAATTAAGCTTAAGCCAACATACTTGTTATATACGTGTATGTGCTACAGATTAATAAATTGTACACATGTCAAACATAATCACACAATAATTAGCAGCAAATTGGAGCATCATCTGTCTGACTTGGACTTGTGTGATTGTATTCCGGTTTGCGTTGCGGGCTTGTGTCAAGATGCCTGACAAGTGACAACGTCGAAAATATGATCCGTGTGCCAAAGTGTGTGAAATTATTTGGTGGCAAATTTGTCAACAGGCAGTCAGAAATCGAGCATTTTTTGGGGTACGTGCGGCAACCTCGCCGTCACGACTTAGTTGAAACTGTTAGCTATGCTGTGAGAAGCTGCAGTCGGAAATTGGGTGCTGCTCAGTTGTTTGGTTGGCTGGCCCACTTCGTGTTAGTTGGCTTAATGGCTTTTATTATGTCCGTTAAAAGTGATGCAACATTTTGGTCTTTCTTTTACCAGCTGCGGGCCCCTTGGCGCCAATTTCCCCCATTTTATTTTATGGCCATAAGGGCCTCGCTGCTACTCGCTGCGTTGGCTTCATTAAAAATTGAGACGCCCGCAGACAAGACATTTACTTTGGCTGGCATCTGATATTACAGTGTTACCAGCCGTCTCTCTAATGAATATGCAAAGTGAAATTGCTGCCAGCTTAAAGTCGGTAAGCATGGGCCAAGGTAACCGATCTAGTTGCTTATTTCACACAAAATTTACCAATATTGAATTAATATGCCTTAATAAACCATACAAATCGATACAATATTTTATTTTTTATTTGAATACTTCCTATTGGGAAGTTTTGTGTGTTTTTTTAATTGGTACTTGGTACAATTTAAAGAGATGAATTCAATACGGATTTATTCGAGTATGCTTGTTCCATTAGGATATTATATGTGGCAATAACTAAGCTTCGTAATATATAAAACTTTGTTGGCAAAGTTTGTTTAACTTGCAAGTATAACATGTGATGCCTTCAAATCGATTTCAAATAAAAGCGCTCTGAAGACTAGAAATCTAAATAAGAAAAATTTCTTAAAATTAGAAATGTTTTTATTTTAGAAATTTATTTCTTAATAAAAGAAAATAAACAATAGAAATGGAGATTCGCTATCTACACTGTTATATTAGAGCTCAGATTTTTCGAAAAAATTTTCAAATTATTTTATATGAATTTATGAACTATCTAACATGTGTGTACATGTGAAATCTCAATATACTAATTTTTAATAATAATACGAGAAACACTAAATCGAATGTTAGAGTTATATTTACCCTGTAATTAAAAAATGAAAAACATTAGTTTATGAAAGACAGAAGATTCCGTTTTGGGAATATACTTTCTGAATAATAAGGTGAGTTACCCTGGCGCCAACTTCTAAAATGCAGCGCCTTTTTTTCCGAGTGTAACGAGTTATTATTCTCATTTTAAAGTTTTGCCCATAGCTTGCCTATGATTAGCCTTTATTCCACTTATATATTTTCCGGGCTAGTTCCTTGATAAGATCTAATTTCTTGATAGTCAAAGAGTGCTTTCTATCTTAAAGTTATATCTACATTTACATAAAAACTCTACTATCGCTGATTAACCCCCAAGACATGCTGCGCTTCAAGAGCTTAACCCTTGTTACCTATTTGACTGCTAGCCACATATCCACATATAAGCTTACACATTCCGAGTGTGCGGCAGTAGTGATTAGCATATTTTGTAGTACCCATATAAATAGACTTGTAGTTCATGCTTTCATCTTCTTTATTTACTATGAGATACAAGTCAATTCTATGTACAAATAAATATATATATATATAGAATGTATATGGTATATAGTATATATATATATATATATAGCAGCCACTCAATAAACTTGAGCACGTAAAGTTTTTACATCAACATAAAAATAAAACTCAAGTCGTTGGCAGCGCAAAATTTGCTAAGCTGCGTTTACGTATTTTCGGTAAGGTGGATCGTTGACGGGGTAATCGGATAATCGGGTGACAAGGGGAGTAGTGGTAAAAGGGTACGCTGCTCCAGCTGCTGTGGTCGTTGCCGTTGGTGCGCAGTTTTAAAGTTTTTTGTGCGCTGCTAAATTTGCCTTTGACATTGACGGCGTCATTTCATGGCAATGCCGAAAGGCCCCATGCGTACATTTGGCCCCAAAAAACGTTCCCATATTATATAATTAGCTTTAAACAGTAATTAATGCTGCATATTGTTGTTATGGCTTATTGGACTTTTGGGAACTATTTACCAAAGCCAACCCAAACAATGGCAAACAACTAAGCTGTGCACCTAAATCATAATAAACGTGAGTATGTTTAACTAAATAGAATCAAATATGAATTAAGTACAGTGTGTGTGTATATATATATGTATATATATATAATATCAAAATACCCATATGATGTTACGACTATTGCAATCTTTAGTTATTAATAATGTGTACTTGAATAATAACAATGCGTTTCAGTTTTAAGGTTAGAAGTACTTGTGTAGGGAGTAGTTGAGGTGTCTTCGTAGTTTTGCTCAGTGTACGTTTCACAAAAATAAACCATGGGAGCGACAAAGTTATTTCATTGTTAATAAATTTACTTTAGCAGGTAAGTATAGAAATGCATTCAGTTCTAGTCGGATCAGAGGAATGCAACCAGCCAACTATTCATCATCATCATCATCATTATCATCATCATTAACAGCATCATCGCCATCGTCATTAAAAACGTTGCACAGGCAAGCAAAATTAATCTCTGGAGTGGCAACAGCATCGAAATCGACTTTTTCGGAGTTGGGTTTGCGGAGGAGCGCTCGAGGGCAAAGTCAAATGGATCGAGGCGCCGTCTTTGGCTGCACAGATAAGCACTTACGAGTGCAGCGCAGTAAGAGCTATTGTCAAAAAGTTTTAGCGATTTCAAATGGCGCTGCCTCGACAAACTACTTGTCATTTGGCACCCCGCACCCCACACCCCTGGGGCCAGGGCGTAAGGGTGACAAGCCCCATCCGTTTCATCGACCAGCTAAAGCGCTGCTCTGCATAGTCTTTGTCGCAGCAACAGTTCAACTGACATTGAATTAATTGCAATTGCAAAAACGAATGCAGCTGCAGAAGTAATTAATAGCAGTGGCAGCAAGGCGTTTCAACAATTTACAGTAGTGGTTGCTACAACAGTGCATACATATGTATCTAGCCATTGAAGATTCATTAAGAAATTAATCAGCGCATTAACTATAGCTTTTTTTGAAGCAGTCGAGTAAAGTTTAGCTTACAGTAAATGTTGAAACACTACTAACAACAATGATTGAAGTCCAGTTTACTGTAAGAGATGAGACAGTAAAAAGTAAAAATATCCTCGCATTAAACACTTGTACTAAGTCCACTGGCAGCATTAACCAAATGACGCTGACAATAGCAGAGCAATAGATTTAACAGCAACGGGAGCAGCTCTAAGGGCTCTTTTGTTAAAACAAGAAGAAGAAAGAAAAAACAAACAAAGAATGCCAAGATTATAAACACCTGTAGACTGGAGGTATTTCCCTGACAACTATTGGTTATTATTTGGTGACCTCTTTTATAATTTGAATATGTTTTTCGCTGGCGCCTGGTGAAGTTGCTTTATTTGTATTAATTGTTTTCAAATTAAAAAAAATAAATATTTTTCTTATGAAGTTTGGCAGTTAACTGAATATTCCACATTTGTGTAGTTATATTCTACCGAGGAGGGTGGCTTCTATGTCTACGCCTATCTTGATCTCACTTAAAACTGCTTCTTGACCATTGTTCCTATGGCAGCTATACGACATAGTGGTCCGAGGATAATGTAGTCATTAGTAGTAATTAGTTTTAATTTTTGTTTTCGAAATAACTAACGAAATAATATAAAGTGTTGGGCAGTAGCAGGAAGTAAACTTGTAGTTCCCACTGTAAATAGTTTTCTTTCTGGACCAACAATTGAAGTAATGTAAATGAACATTTTGTTGCAAGGACACAAGAAAAGGCCTCGAACCGAAATTGCCGTCAGCGGCAAAATAATTAATTTATGTAAATAAAAGCTGCACGAAGTCTTAGATTGTAAAGCACAAAAAAAAAAGAAGAAATTTTAATGTTGGCCGTTGTTGTGCTGAATTTTCGGTGCATTTGGCACAATTAAATGTGGCCAAAATGCCTTTTGCGGCAGCCGCATACGTCTTGGCAACCAAAGTGGCAAGCGGACCGAAGCAGGGACAACTGGCACTGTTTGTAGGAATACGAGTACCACGGGTACTTATCAAAGTTTTGTGGCAAGTACGAGTAAGGACATATTTTTGACGACACTTATTGCTGCACTGGACAGCCGTGGGCTTTAGTGGTTTGTGGTTTGTGGATGGACGACCGCCCCACTGACCACTCAAGGTCGCTGCCCGATGGCCCAACTCACTTGTCGCATATTTATCTTGTGGCGCATCCTTCGACCGTTAGGCAGTCCCCCCTTAAAATAAAATTCAACACACTTGACAAAACAGTTTCACTGTTTGCTCGTATTCATATTCCCTACTTGTTAGAGTACATCTGCTTTTTATCCCACACCAGTGCGAGGAATGCCATTAGAAAAGTTGAGCTGTGTGGGAGATTAAATTAGCGATAAATGAATCTTAAATAGAGTTAACAGCTACATTCACTACCATGTTCTGCTGAAGAGTATACGCCATTCGGCGTTGGCCTGCAGTTATTCCACTTCATTGCTTGGCCGTCCAAGTGCTTGAAAATCCTTTTCACAATGCAGTTTCACATCCAAAAATGTGTACACTCTCCAGCTATGCGGTATTTATTTAACAACGTCTCTTGACGTTGCTGTTGTTCTTGTTCTTGTTTGTTGTTTGTTGTTTCTTAGTTTATTTTATATTTGCATACACTTTCCTTACACTACTCGTAATTGGGCAACTTAAATTGTTCAAAGAAAGAAAGGATATTTTGCAAATTTCCTTACAGCTCACGACTGGACTCAATTTTACAAAGTGAAAGCACAGCGCTTCTCAAGCAGTTTTTCTATTCTTTGGAAAAGACACTTAACAAATGTATTTGTTTATGTGAATCAATTGTTTTATGTAAACCTACTTCTCATCTCTTATTTTAAAAGTACAGAAAAGGAAAGAAACTCAGTTTCTATTTTTCTTAAGAATTGTTTCTAAATTTTATGTTTTACTTATTCAGTTGCCATTTCCTCAAAAACTAAAAACTAAAATCTGAAATATTTGTAAATGAAAGAAGCGTTTATTATGCTCCTTAGGAAAGAAACTCAGTTTCTATTTTTCTTAAGAATTGTTTCTAAATTTTATGTTTTATTTATTCAGTTGCCATTTCCTCAAAAACTAAAAACTAAAATCTGAAATATTTGTAAATGAAAGAAGCGTTTATTATGCTCCTTAGGAAAGAAACTCAGTTTCTATTTTTCTTAAGAATTGTTTCTAAATTTTATGTTTTATTTATTCAGTTGCCATTTCCTCAAAAACTAAAAACTAAAATCTGAAATATTTGTAAATGAAAGAAGCGTTTATTATGATCCTTAATTTTGTCATAAAGACAAATAATAATTATGAAAAACAGTTTACTTACAAATATTACTATTTTTGTAATTATATTTTATATAATAAAAGCAAGCGGAACCTTATGTAACTTATCATAACTCAGGCTAGGCTAACTTATCTATAATCAGCCATTGTCTGTAATTGTTCGTTATTTAAGAACTAAATTGAAAAGGACAAAGAACTTATGCTGAAGAGCAGAAAGTAACGTTCAAGTTTAATTGACCAAACACAAAAAGCATTTATTTGTCTGTATATTGCTAAAAGTAGTTTTTGGATTGCTTATGTGCAATTGAGGAATCATCTGAGCTGGAAAAAGAATGCTTAACCAAAATAATGTTCACAGCCAGCCATCGTCACATTATGTTACACTAATAAAGCATGTAATGCTTGGGCAACGCTCAAAAGCAGTGGGTGTGACAGTTGTGACGACGACAACAACAACAACAACGAGAACAACAACAGCGACATCAACAATGCTAACAACAATGGCAACAGCTGTAAGTAAGTGGCTAAGTGAGTATGGCCAAGAGTGCTTATTTGTTCAAGTGCGCTTGAATAAGAATAGCAGCAGAAGCAGAAGCACAAGCAGAAGCAGAAGCACAAGCAGAAGCAGAAGCAGAAGCAGAAGCACAAGCAAAAGTGACAGCAAAACGTGGTAGGCAAAAGAATGCTAAAAATTATAACTATTCTCACTCATCGCTAGTATGAGCTGTGAACTCATGTCTCTCTCTCTCTCTCTCCCTCTCTCTGTCTCTCTCTCTGTCTCTCTCTCTCTCTCTCTCTGATCTGAACTAGTCTACATGTGCGTGAAGATTATAGGCTGCTCATGGCTAGGTTGTTTTCATTGTACATAGCTGAGCTGATGACTTGCGGCTTATTATTATTTTTTTTGGTCGAATGTTGCGATTATTGAGATGATGGCATTAGAATTGTGTCGCAACATGTGTAAGGCATTCAGCGATTTGGGATCCGAATGTTCCAATTGAAAATCAACAAATGGGGAAATCACGGAACACAGAATATTATATTATTTTTGGTGTATATTGTGGCTCTATCTATGTAAATGAATTAAAGTTATTGATTAAGCGAAATGTTTGAACTTGGTATTACAGCGCTCATTTCACTAATATTGAGAATGCAATATAATATGCTAATAGCAGGCCAGTCTTTCACTGTATGATCTAGAGTACCGTCAACTTTAAGACAGAGTCTTAAATTAAACTTGAATTCAAAACAAATTGCGCTCTTTTTGTCTGCTACTCGGGCTAAAAAGAAGTAAAGACGAGAGATTAACTGCGTCTAAATGAAATGCTTGTGGCTTAAACAACTAAATTAATGCATTTATGCATCTTGTTTGCGTTGCAAAAAATGAAAAGTTTGGCCATTAAATGAGTTTAGGTTGGTCTTCGTGGTCCACAAATACGATACATTCACGTCACACATTGCGTCAGTTAAAACTCAAATTGAAATTGCATCAGCTTTGGCAAATAGCTGACTTTATGTGTGAATATGAATGTGTTAGTTTTGTGTGTGTGTCTTTGACGAAAATGTGCACACAAAGTTGTTTATGACACATTTGAAATGTCAACATTTGGGTTGCAAGTTTAGTTGCTTGTCTTCCAGTATCCCCACTAGGCTCATTCCCCTCCCCAGCATTTTTGTACAGCTCTCCTAGCAGCTCGCCTGGCATTGTTCTCCAGCATTTTTCAGATGAAAGAGTGAATAAAACAGCACTCGAAGCTTAAATCAGTAATGCATATAGTCTTTTGTTCAAACAATTTATTGTCATAATGCATTTATTGATGTGCAAACAAACTGTTTGGACTTCCACTTGTTTATAATTGATTCACTTGCGTTCGTAAATAAATCAGCCAGCAAACATCTGCACAAATACTTTGATAGTTAATATGAATTGTGATGCACAAATAATAACATTCAAGCATTTTGGGATCGAGTAATCTTAATATCAAAAGTTTTGCAGAGATTTGCAGGACTGTTCTAAGAATTGGTTCAACATTAAGCTGACTTTATGTTTTTCATTGCAGCATTGCTTTTTCTTTTTTTTTTTTTGTTTGTTGAAGCTTTGTATTTGGTGCGCCAGCTGACTGCACTGCCAACGGCTTAATGACTGTTTTGTTGGCGCCATACTCAGCACAGTTTAGGCAAATCCAGCACTGGGGATGGGTGGCGGGATACAGATGATAGCCAGGATGGGGATTAAGAAACCCAACGGCTGGTCACTTTATTTTTATAGCGATTATTTGTACATTACTACATAGATTTCTCTGCAATTTAATAAATAATAATAATATTAAATGGAAATGAGTTCTAAAAAACATTATTTTCCGATCTTCAAAAATTATTTATACGTTTATTTAATTTTTCTCTGTGTATCTTGGGAATTATTTTCAGGGTCATCTATTATAAATTAATTATAATGTTTTGGTAAGGCATCTAATAGGAAAATGAAAAAGGACAGTTTCTGCAAATGTTCAATTTGATGTTAGCATTCCCAATTTTCAGTTCTCAGTTTCTACTTTTGGGAAATGTCGTTTGTAAATTTAGAAATTATTGCGAACACATAGAAAAAGATTTTATTTTTGGCTTTTAGGTTGATATTCCAGTTTTTTAGGTATTTTTTGTTGGAGTGTAGATGGCAAGGAATAACATCAGCAGCAGCCTCCATTTCCTGCCATCGGCTTTCGTCCGGCAACCGTTGTCCGTCGCCCCTTGCCCCTCGCTCCTCGTCCGTCGCCCGTCGCCCGTCGCGCGTCGTCCGTCTAACTGTTTTTTGTCAGTATTCCAGTGCAGCTACAGCATTTAGGTATAAGTAAAAGTTTGCCAGTTGCGCCTGATTACTTGCCACCCCTCTCATAGAGCCGTATACTGCACTCAGTTGCCTTGGCTTTAGCTACAGCTGCCTTTCGATGGAATTCACGGAATGCTGCAGAAAAAGACAATAGCAGTCCCCCTCTTTCCATTTTCCACTATCCCCTTTCCCCCTTCCCCTTTTTCACCCGCCACACCCGCCACACCCGCACCAAAAACTCTCGGCCCCCTTGTTCCGGTTTTGGTGCTTTGGATGAGGCTAACGCTGGTGCTGGGGAAAAGTCAGTGTAAATTATAAAAATACTCTTTGCTCGTGTTTTTTGTTGAGCCCTTGCGCTAACGCTCTCCGTCTCAGTCTAACACACACAGACACACACAAAGGGAAAGAGAGCGAGTGAGTGTGTTCTGTTCTGTCCTGTTCTGTTCTGTTCTTGCAAGTTTTCACTTTTTGCTTTACGGCGTTTTTTCTTCGCTTACTTGTGTTATAATAATTTTCTCTGTCACATTAAAATGCGGTTGAAATGAGCAGGAAATGCGCGCGAATTCTACTAACCCAGATAATCTCGGGGCTGATTTAAGCATTTTCGCATTCACAATTTTAACTGCTGCAAAAAATAAACGAACACGAAAACAACCAGAGAAAAACTCAACGCACAATTTGAGCCGTCAGTCAGCTCGCCTACATTTTATTATACTGCACTTTTCATAATTTTCAATTTCGTTTCTGTTTTACTGGCCTTTTTCAAAACTTTGTTTTTGTGGGTGTGCGCGTGATTCTGGGTGCGGCGCCTACGCCAGAGTTTTTTAATTTAATGCAACATGCAATTATGCGCAGCCATATTCGGGCTGCCGCCTGCTAATTAGCCACCAACTGAATTTCCAAGGGGCGCCGGATAGAGGCGTGGCCGTGCGCTTTGTTACCAACGATAACGACAACGACAACGACAACGACAACGGCAGCGACAGCGACAGCGATGGCACATGCTGCGTATGAGCAATGTATACACATGTGTGTGTGTGTGTGTGTGTGTGTGTGTTGATGTGTATCTGCATTATTGCACACAACAACCTCAGATGTGTGTGTGTGTGTGAGTGTGTATGTGTGTGTCTGGTTGCTTGAATTAGTTCGGAGATGCGGGCTTGTAAAAGTTGTGCCTTGTAATTGCCCGACTCGGCAATGTTTTTGGCCAGTTAACTAGCCGTAAAGCACAGAGCCAAGCCAGGTCTTGCCTTTGTTGGTTTATTTATAAAGCTAAGCATCAAGTTGAGTTCCGTTTTGTTCGGTCTGTTTGCTGTCACAAAGTCAGTTACGCTGCATCAATTATACAATTGCACTAAGAGCTCCACACACTGTCCAAAGTCGAACTAAAAATTTAAATTTGGCTTTTACTGTTACTGTCTTTCATTTGTATTGTAAAGTCACTTTAATTGCAGCACATTTTGCTCAAATGTCCGATACATGCATATAAATATAAATTTTATTTAATAATAAATAGTAATAAACAATAATAAGTAGTTAATAAATATTTCCTGATGAAATCAGTGCTGCAATTAAATTTAACTGTCAGTTTTAACTGGTGAAAAACAAATATTTTAATAAATATCAAGAGTAGCATTGAATATTCGAGTGTAATTTATCTGTAGTTAAACGTTTTAGTATTTACAATTGGACTCTAATTTGACTGCAGTTAAACCACTTAGCCTTCACAATTAGAGGAGCGCAGATCCACAGCTAACCTGCCTTTTACCTTTGCTTTTATGGTATTTTAGCGCCAGCTGCTGCATAATGGACGATAACGTCAATCAATGTTCTCGGCTTGTTAAGTGTTGATGGGGCCTTAACACAAGCTTTGCGTCTACTCCGTGTACCAGTTTAATAATGAATAAGCCAAATCCTATAGGTAGCTAACCTTTCACTTAATAACTCAATTCAATTGTTGTGTAAGCTAAGCCATCTGATATGCAGTAGTTACTTGATTGATTGAGTTAATTTCATTATTTGGGTTTTCCATTCTCTAAGCGACATTAACCAATGCAAGCCTTGGTGAAGCTGTACTTGTTTCGACGGCAGCCGATAAAACTTTAATTCATATCGATTAGTGCGGAAAATAATAAGTGCGCATAGAAGAAGGGCAATTGGTTGATAAGTGGCCAAGGCTCTGTGGTCCTCTTACTGCCGAATATGCTCCTGAGGCTACAACCTGCTGGCCAACTGGCACGTCCGGCCAGTGCTCTCATGTCCTTATGCTGTAACAAGTATTTGTGCGTACTTTACGAGCCGCAGTTAGCCGACTATTCCCCACAGCGGCATTGGACCCATTTCTGACCCTTCTGAGCCGAGCTGAGCTAGCTGGCACAAGTTATAAACCTCTTAATACACTCCGTATTAGCTCGCCTACTTGGCCCCCAAAATAATCCCAGATAAAACTTAAACAAGTACACCTTGCGATGGTGAACTGCTTCAATTAGGCCAGTCAATAAAATATTCTGTGTTCTTAAAGTTGGACACTTTCATAAAAAATAAAAGTGGAAACGATTCTTCAATATTATACATTTTTTACTTAAGTGATATTTTCATATACATAATATCCTTTCAAATCATCTTTGAAGCAAACAAAACATTACAAATACTTTGTATTTCACTTATGCCTTTTTCTTTAACATACTGGAAATATATATGTATAAATATATATATATATTTGAATGCACAAACTTGAGTGTGATAAATATAATATGAATTGTTGCTTGCGCATTTTTCTTGTCAAAAATGTTGGTTAAGTTCTGTCTGCAGAAATGTGTGTTATGTGATGGGAGCACTTCACAGTTGATGTGCATGACGCGACATTTACGGGTAATACACTAACAATATCATCAGAGAAATAAACTAATTCACGCTTATGGCGCCCAATTACAGTTTCAGTCAAAAACATTTAAAATCCGAGTCACACTCGCGGTCGGAATCTGAATCAGAATCCAAATCAGAGTCAGAGTCAGAGGCAGAGAATCAAAGGCAACTTCCATTTCGATCAATTTGGCTGTAACATTTGTGGCTAACACAGCCTATGAACTGGCAACGTCATTGTGATGATAATGTGGATAATAATGTAAATGTGGCTGTGGATGAGAGTGTGGATGAGATTGTGGATAAGCAGGACCGCCCACAGTTGATGTTTGCCATTTCTGCATTTCACTTTTATGGATTTGGCACTCAACGTCACTGAGCCATCTGCACAAATACGCTTTGACATTGCATACGGAAAAGCATGATTACAAACGCGTGACTTCACAGCATATCGACTTCAATATACCCTATAATGCGTAATGCCAATAACAGAAATTTGTATTTTTTTTTTCAATTTCTTAATTGATTGTAACACAAGCGGAATGATACGATATGAGGAATATAATATTTAATATTAAACGATAAAATACAAATAACGTTTTTCATCTTTGGCCAAATACAAGAATAATCGTGTTATGCTCCCTCTGGTAATGTCGTCTCTATAAATACTTTAAAACGCTTTGAAATTAAGAAAAAGGCTCTAAAACGAAAACTTTCCTGAAAACTATAAAATGTTTTTGTTTTAAGAAGTAACTTCTAAATATTAGAAAATAAATATTTTATTATGTTTTTCATAAATCTCTTTCTTAATATTAAAAAAAATTAAAAGCAAAAACATTATTTTAAGAAAATGTTCATTCTGAAATTCAGAAAATGGTCATGAAATCTGCCTTCTAGACATGTTATGATAGAGTTAGAGTTATCATAAGATGTTTGTATATGTAAAATATTAATATAAAAATGTTTCATAATAAGTAATTGTAAGTAATAGAAGAGCTAACGTAATTGGTCTATATACATATACAAAACACTTTGGAAATTACACATATGTTTTTCTAAGGCTTACAAAATTATACCCTGAAACTCAAATTAATTTTTTATAATTTCAGGGTACAGTTTTGAAACAAATATCTTTAATTTCAAGGTTCTTAAAGTGTGAAAAATATTGCATATAATTGTATTTTCCAAAGAATCCAGCCAGGCTTGTTGGCTTTATAATCACAAATGCACAAACCAAATCCTTCGTCGTGGAATTCCCCTATATCGGATATCCTTTCAGTCATCTACGTCCCTGGGTATTGCAAGCAGCTGCTGTGGATGCCAGCAAACGCTGTTGGCCTGGGACGGGATGAGTTAGCTAAGAGAAAACTCACTTGGCCAAGGCAAGGCAAGGTTGAGCTGAGCTGAGCTGAGCTGAGCTGAGCATAGCACTTCTACACATATATGTAAAATGTCGCCAGTTGACTGTGTCTGCGAAGCTGGTGCTGCGGGCTGACGAATTGTCTGACGGTCTTGAGTCTTGACATTAACGCGCACTGAGCTTGGGGCGATGCCAGAAATTTTATTGCAATTAGTTAAAGCTTGCAGCTGGTTGGATGCTGGGATGCTGGGAGCCTCTGGTTGGTGGCGGGGGGGGCCTACTGAGCTGGTGGGTAAACTATTGGGTTGGCTGACTGCTCGCATTTTCGTATGCAATTAAGAGCTTTGTCAATAACTGGGTCGAAAGGATTTATTGAATAAGCTTGGGCGCTGTCACGGTTTCGTGACTAAAGTCACAATAAATTGAAATGGCCGCCGATTGACGGCTAAAACGCTAGTTGCCAACTGATTATCAAGGTTTTTGTAGCCCCTCAGCCATTATGCTGATTGATTTAAGCATGTCGCTCATTTACGGTTGACTCCGTCAAGTGACTAACACAGTCGCCAGTGTCTATGACAGCCCGACTAAACGACAGGTATATAACTGCCATCTGGGCATGACATTGTGATATCTGCCCCAACACAGCCTCCCTCCAAATTCCGCTCCTGCGTCCTTTTGCCAGTTGATAAATGTAATATTTACGTTGATATTAAAATACTTGACAGGCCGAGGCCAGGAGAGAGCAGACAGGCAGTAAACGTCTCTGTTTGGCCAACTGCTTCTCGCAAACTGTCACCCGCCACTCTACTGCCCCCTGCCAGCCAGGCAGGTGTCTTTGCCGCTGGCTGAATGCTTAACATGACTCTGTGAAACGCTCTGACTGGCTTCACGTTGGGGCTGCCACACGTTGTGAGTGTGATTCCTCCATGGATTTTGCATTTTTGATTTGTACGCGACTGATATTTATTTTTGATTAACTTGCCCGCTTATTGTCTCGTTTATCAGGCAAATCAAATAAAACAAAAACGATGAGGTTATTTTCGCATCCACTCAAAATTACAACACGTGTTGACAACATCTGTCGATTATCCAGTTTATGCATACATTCGATTACATTCCTGAGCCTGTATAGATGTAGATGCGCAGATGCGCTCATTCTCGAGATCATAAAAGAGAGAAAACCTGTCACAATGTTTAGCAATTTATATAAACTTGTCAATTTTCTTAGTAACGAGCCATAGCTTTCTCTGCCGGCTGCTCCTCTGAATTTTTCAATTAGAAAAACTTTTCACTTATTGCTTATATAAATGCACAAAAAAAAAAAACCCGGGGAGATTAGTTTTCTTTAGTTTGCAAGAATTTTCAAAGACGTCTTCGAAGCGAAACAATATAAATAAAGCTTATTTTTGTTGGTTTTATATTTTTTTAGATGTGGGCATTTGTCCTTGCTGGGAGATATTAACGACTGCTTAGAACTCCAGTTAGTGCCAAATCTGTTATTGTCTTTTTTGCGCTGATTCCGTTTTCTTATTTTCAGTATTACTCAAAAGCAGCCAAAGAAGCAAGGCGCATCCGGTTAGTCAAGCAGTTTGGCATGTTTTTGAACACAAGAATGCGGAATGCGTGTGTCTTGTTTTGTGTGTGTGTCTGTGTGGGTGTGTGTGTGTGTGTGTGTGTGTGTGTGAACCGCAGAGTTGAGGCTATGCGCTGCAAGCGAAGAAATATTTATTTTTTTTTTAATATTTTACGTGTCAACTTTTGTGTGCCAAAAAATGTCCCAGGCTTAAAGACCGATGGCAACAATGTTGCGTAGACTGTTATGAGCAAATTCTAACCGCCGCCGTCTCTTCTTTCCCTCCAGCCACACTCTCGCACTCGCTCTAACTGTCTCTCTTCTCTCCCCCTCTCTCTCTCTCTCTCTTGCCTGATTTTGAGTTGGCAGCAAACTTTTGGCTCGTTCGCCATACCATGTCAGCATCTTGCCATGCACATTAATGCACTGTGCAATGGTGTATGACAAGTCAGTGTGTGTGTGTGTGTGTGTGTGTGTGTGTGTGTATGTGTGTGTATGTGTGTATGTGTGTTTGTATGTGTGTGCGTGTGTTTGTGTGTGTGCACACTCAGTGCCTGCTAATATGTGTTTGTCTTGAGTTTGGCATGCAATGCCAAGTTGGCTGCCAGTTTTTCTGCCAATGGATTTTTGCTGATTAGAGTTCTCTTATACAAGCACACACGCACCATTCTTGCATATAGTACACACACACACACACACACACCACACATTTGCAAATGAGTTTTGTTAATGTGTTTGTAACAAGTCTAGCTGCTGCGACCTAAAGTCCCAAAAATTTCGCAATTTTTGTACACTGCAAACAGCTAGTAACGAATCTCTTGGAATGTTTGTGACATACAAATACTTAATAATTAAAAAAAGAAAATTTTAATTTAATTAATAAATTATTTTATCAATCAAATTCTGTTTAGCTGCTATTATTAATGGAAAATAATACAGAAAAATGGCACCACTGCAGATAGTCCACTTCTAGCATAAAATAATCAATTAGCATCGCCTTGAGCTAATTTGTTGAAAGCAATTAACTAATTAGACTCATTATTTATTTAGCTTCAGATATGTATGTATATTAATGGATGAGATCCGATTCACTGGATAACAACTTGAGCTGTGCTTGACTGCACTTAAGCTCGAGCTGGCGTCCTTTTGGCAAGTGCTTTACATTCTCATTTGCAAAGTTTTGTATTTGTATTAACAATAAATGTCGAAGAAATATATGCACATTTCAATTATTTAGGTCAAATGGATGCGGGATACTCTGCTTGCGCTGTCTCATTCAATATTTATGGATTGCAATGCCGGATATCCGGAATTACAAATTATGCGCGATGAGCGCATTGAATGAGTTATGCGGATTCGCAGTGAGTACATTTACATATTCATACATGTCTGTATGCAAATGTGTGTGTTGTTGTGTTTGTGTTTGTGTGAATCAGAAGGAGCCCGATGAAGCACTCACAAGTGTCTGTAAATTATTTGATTTGCTAGGCAATGCGGAGATTCTATATGCCATATATGCTAGTCATCTGTGATTCTGTATTTGGATGTGATCTTTTGGGTGTGTGTTGTGGTGGGAAGGTGTCAGGATTAATTATTGCTGATGTTTAATGCAATTATTGTGAATATGTATAAAAGGATGCGTTGCACCAAATGCAGCTGCCAACTTGATTAAACTGTATTCAACGCCCTACCCAAATTCAATCAATAATATAATTTTATCAATGAACAATTTCATTTATACGATTGCAGCATCAATTGACAAAGCTCATCACGTTTATTCATACGTATTTTGGGGCATATTATTTGGCGTAGTTAAATGAATTAATAGTATTTTAGTATTTTGTTGCAGGGTATTTGCATTTGCATCATTTGCACTGCTGGTGAATTGTTCATTGAATTGCTTAAATAAATGTTTGTCAATTTAACAATTTGTCAACAGGCTGCGCATTTGACATTTTACTCGGTCACTAATTGAACTGTAAACGTATGCACTTAATGTAATTTGCACAAATTATGATTGCAATCGAATTGAATGGCACCAATTTGACACCGATCCAGATTACATTAAATAAATTAGAAAATCAAAGACAACCAAAGCGAAAGACCCTTGCAGAACTCAGAACAAAAAGCGCCCTAAAATACAATTTGTAAATATATGAAACAATTTCCTAAAATTAGCAAGGCCTTTTATATATTTTAAACAAATACATTTCTTTGCAATAAATTCATGAGATAATATTTCTAAAAATCAGAAATGCAAATCATTATTTTTACAAAAAATCATTTCTGAAATTTCGAAAATATTAATGAAATTTGCTCTCCCGACTGCTATGCTAGAGTTTTGCACTAGTTTGCTCCTGCGATATAACAAATTATACCAATTTTAATAGTAATATAATTTGAATATATAATAGAGCTCCTCGAATAAGAACTCATATTTCAACACATGTATATTTCCTATGTCAATCGTCGACAGGAAAGCTTCAAGCTGAGAAACTCGAAATTCGCATAAAGACAACTAGACGAACATGGCTTTAATGACTGAGCCATTGATGCTGATCAAGAATATATAGAAATATATAAGGTCGGTGGGCAAATTGTAAGACGCTCTGTAAGATTATGAAAACTGTTGTAAATATGTGTTGCATGATGTATGCTGCATGATAAATTACAAGTGTGGCAATCAGTAAATAATATGAAACGCTTTGCGCTTACCTGAAAACCGTCGTACGTCCAGGAGCCAAACTTCATCTCGCAGCGCTGATCATCAAAGGGGAACCAGGTAATGTCGATTTTGCACGTGGACTTAAAGATGCCAGGTGGCACGTAAAGGCAGCTGCCATTGTTCCGCACCACCACATTGGTGGCGTAGGTGCCATCGAAGCCTTCGTCCGCGCTGCAAGTAAAGTTGCAACGTATATGCATATAAGTAATGGCAAAAGGTACTTAAATATAATACAAATGTATACATATATTTGTAAGTAGAAGAAGGATGTGTGTGGCTGTGTGTTGGCCACGTTGACGCATTTAGGACTTTTCTCTTTTATAGTCGGATACCAGGAACAACGCATATGGAAATTTATGTGGCGCACTTTTGTGCATAAATCATTTTAGCACTGCCAACTGCTCACTGACTTCTCCGCGCTGCCATTGTGGGTGTCTTCTGCTGTATGTGTGTGTGTGTTCGTGCTTGTGTGTGTGAGTGTGTCACTGATTATCGATTAATCCATAGGCAATGCGGTGCTTGTATTGCGTTCCCTCATTTCCTACGGTTCAATTTTTACCGCTGGCAAACTAATTTAATATTTATTAATTGTACCCAGTAAATCCTGTCGCCTTCATTGGGTATGTCCCTTTCAAAGTGTCGACGTGTTCTACGCACAAAAAAGGGTAGCAAACAGTGCATTAAAAGCTGAAATGCAAACCCATATTTTTTAGGGCATTTTAATGTAATTTTTTTTACGACTGCTATGTTCGTGCTTAGCCTTTTTCTGCACTAGAGGCCTTGTTGCTCAGTGGGCAGGAACTAGGCTAGGGAACGAAGGGTTCCGAGTTAGAATCGCCGTAAAGTCAGACATTTTGCCAAGTTAAATTATATTCATTTTTCTAATTTAAACAATTTGATGTGAAATCTAAAAATATGAAATGTCGAATGTCAACAGCACCCTTGAAATCAATTATTTTTTTCTAAATGTTCTCTGGAATTAAGATAAGAAACCGTTGGATTTCAGATTTAGACATAACCTTCCGTTTTAGATATAGACTTTCTTGCTTTCGGATTAATAAATTAAGTTGCCCTTTCGCGATTTTCTAAAAATTTGAACGATTTATTTTCCAAGTGTAAGCTAGTAATCCATGTTATTAAAAAGTTATTAATAAAATGAAAAGAAAAAAAATAGAAAGATCATTTTTTTTTTTGTCATTTTCGTCATATGTTGTTTTGATGCATCTAACCGAATAAAGTGTGGCAGCTGTGAAATACATTTTTTGCGCTAATGTTTTTGACTCTGTCATTATGCCAACCCAAAACAATAAGCAGCCCCCGCAACGCCCCTGTGCAACGACTGCCTGGTCATGGCAACAGTTAAATTATGATTCATTATGCTGGCGTGCCATCCACTCGCATTGTAGTCACATCATCAAAATCTGAGCCATCTTGACACTGAGGCACAGCACAGCACAGGACACAACAGAAAGCTGAGAATGGCCGCTGTTGCTCCCATGCAAGTAGCCATCATAAAATCCTTGTAGTCCCATGTATATATATGTGTGTGTGTGTGTGTGTGTGTGTGTGTGAATTTATGTTGGTGGCACTTACAGCCTTTGCTGGCATTGTTCTTGCTGTTCTCGGTGTCGTTGCTGCTGATATTGCCACTGTTCGCATTGTGTTGAGCACTTTTGCAGCATCCCCTCTTAATTGCACCCCCCGCTACTCAGCCTTTGTTCCAGCAAGTCATTTACTTTGTAATAAAAACTTGCCCAAATACGCATTAAAATTTGTGCGTTTACTGTGCGGCCAGCTGCTCGCTTCTTGGCCCCTCTTTATTTGTCATAAAACTAAAATGCCACTCACACAATTTTAAAGAGTATTCCGCATGGCAATGGATTATGCGGTGGGTGTCATTGATTGACATTCTCAAAGCAGCAACTTGTTTTTAAGTGAAGTGAAAAATTGACAAAATTTAAAGCCACAAATTGATAAATGACTGCATGCTTTAACCGCGATATTAGCTGTTTTTATATATTTATAATTATATTTATATTTTGCTGTGGCAAATATTTGGGTATTCTTATCTGAGCTATATTATGATATCTATATACATGTATATATGTATGTAATACTTGAGAATACCCGGATATTTCTTAAAGAAAGTTCGCGAAAATATATAAATGAAAAGTGACCTTAAACATGTTGAGCAGCAGAGCACGTACTTTGTACATATTTACATATATATTGCATTCATAAATACAAAGGAGCAAAAGGTTTGGGTGTGTTGACAATCAAGTTGACAACAGCAAAAATAGGCTAAACAAAAACGATTACAAGGCTGCCGAAGATAGCATACACTGATAAATTGAACTTTGCATAAAAAGCCTTAAAGCTAAGAGATTCATTTTGACAAATTCAAACAGAGAGACAGACATCCTCAGCTCAGCTCCATCAAGTATATAAGTAAATATATATAATTATGAGCTCGGCTACGCACCATACACTAATAAGAAGCATACCCAATGCAAGGGTAAGAAACGTGAAAAAATAAAAATAAAATAAAATATATACATATATCTATCTATAAAGAGCAAATATATTTATATATATATATAGAAAACGTAGGCAAACAAATGGCAGCTCATAAGCATAAAAGGGTTTAAAAAGGCAAATAAAAAAAACACACACATTTTCGTTACATATTATGAAAATGTTGCAAGTGCAAATAAAATTATATGAATGAAGCAATAAAACCACAGACATAAAGCCAATAATGATAGCGGCAACAACAACCGCACAGGGTTTTTATTACAGAATGATAAAGCATTGTATGGGCACGGGAATTGGCCATAAAAATAGATAGTCAACATAAGGCCCAATTGAATTGTCTCTGTCCCATCAAGATGGAAACATCATAAGTCTGCCAGGATAAGCGCAAGGTGTCTAACCGCAGCACCGCAGCACCGCAGTCATAAAGAATTAAATAAAAATGAAAAAAATGTTTATGCCATGCTTCACCCACCTATTGTACATGAGCACGTCCGGTTTCCACAAGCGATGAGGCGGTATACGTAAATCGCGAACACCTCCGAATTCACTGGAATTCCAGCGGAGATTCATGTCGTTCCATTCCTGTGAAATACGCAAATAGTGATACATAAACAATACATATACATATATAGCTGTATATACAAATATATAAATAAATGCGTTTCTCTTTGTTTCAATTGTATACAAGCCAGAAGGTCGGAATTTTGTTAAACAAAAGAATTTCAGTCGCCGACGCCCGTCTTAATTAATTAAAGTCTATTTGTGAAACGAATAATGGAAATGCGAATACAGAAACCATTCTGAAATGAAACTTGCTGACAAATTGATCCATTGCTTAAGACAACTCAACCTGTTCATATTTTGACGGCATAAACGTTAGCTTAAAATATTCATACCGATTATTAAATCATTTAAAGTAAACAATAGCTAAACCGTAATAGAAAGCAAATTTCATTACTATTCTCTGAACTTCGTAGAGAATTCTTTTTCTTTCCATATACATTTATAATACTTTCTATCCATTGTAATTTGACTTATTACATATAGAAATTATTTGTAAGACAAAGTTTTTCTAGAGTATTACATAATTTGCGGACACATCTAATCAATAGCTTCGTTCTCATCTTCAGCCTGTTTTGTGGGCCATTTACAAATAACGTATTAATTAGACGTGATCGAGTATATACTATAAAACAAGTGGCAAAATATTGGCTATGAGAATGTGGACTGGAAAGGTGCGTTAACCATCAATCATCGTAATGTGGCTGCTTGTGGATAGACGGTCATAAACTAGAGCCGAACCGGGCTTACAATTGGGTGTGAATGCTGAAAGCAACTATTTGGTGGGGGCTTGGGGGCTTGGGGGCTGCTGATGCTTATCGTAATTAAATTTGTTGCTATTGTGACACTTAAGGCGATTAGCGCATCGATTCGCTGCCAGAGGCTAATGAAATTGTAGAAATGCTCCTGTTTGCATTTGATCGCATCGATTAATCAAATTACAAGCAATTACCACCCACGTACCTAGCGCCCAATCATGGGTATTAATCTTTCATATATTCTTTAATTGATTTCGAATGAAACTCGAACTTGGCCAAGAATATGACGTAGCCGGAGCAATCAAATTAATTTGATAACATCAAGTAAAATTATTGCATTTAATTGAATAAAATCGTTGACAATTTTTACTTCCCCCATGCGCATTTCCAATGTAAATTTAATTTGAAGTCTAAAGCGAGTCGAAAAATATCTTTCGAGATAATACATTTTCTCGAAATTTATCTAAAATGTAAGATTAATTCTAATGCAATTGTTCGAAAATATTTGTAGACCAACTGACTGGTCAATCTCCCAGCTGAATAAGTCTTCGAAGACTGAATCTTTTGATAAATCTAAATTCACTTTTTAAATTGTGAGATGATTAATTTTAAGAAGTTTACTTTTAAAATTGATTAATGCCCACATTATTATAATCAAAAGCATCATTTGGATTTTTCTTTTGATTTTATATTTCAAGTTACGCTGTACAAATTTTATTAACTTGCAAACATATTTCGAGCTAATTTTAATTGAAACTAATTAATTGGAAGTAGGACATTTACAAGCTTTTCTTTTTAACTGGAGCTAAATTCAGAAAACAATTACTGCTGTAAGAGGCATTTTTATTTTTATTTTTATTTTCATTTTGAATTAAATTGCGGCTTTCTTGCATTTGCGGGCAATGCCCAATTATTTTGTCACTCGATATGACAATTAGGCCGAAATAATCTTTTTTAGTTGCAGCCGATTGAGCCGGAGTGGCAGAAACGACCAGCAGCTGGCTGCTCATTTGCATGGGGCACATACCACACATTTCGCTGACGTCGCCTCCCACTAATGCTGTGGGTATCACAGAAAAGAAAGAAAGCCGGCGAACCGAGTAGACATTGAACGCACTTTTTGGCCAGAAGTTTGGTTGGGTAAAAGGATTTCTACGGCTCAGAGTTGAAGCAGCTGTGGATGTGGATGGGTGAAGTGCAAATGGTAATAGAAATGGGGAAAGGAAAATTAAAATGAATGCCCTACTCCACGGCAGGCCGCATTTGTGGAATTTACGCAATTTTCGCATTTTAAGCTATTAAGTGATTTCCATAGCTTTTTCCTCAAGTGCGAGTGCCATTTTTTTGTCAGTCTGTCTTTAGCTTGTTTTTTATTTCGTTATTTTTTTATTTGATTTTTTTTATATTTTTGTTGGATTTGGCTTCTGACAAATTGGGGCAATTTCATTCGTTGCACTGTGCGGCTGTGCGTATGGTTGAATTGAGTTTTAGACCGACACACAATTTATTGCCTGAAGGGCAACAAATCTTTGGCCAAGACTCGTGTGTGCGATGGAAAGCCAAAATAATTTGTACTCGTATTTGAATAATGCTGCCTCACTTAGTAATGTTTAGCATTAAAAGTTGCCGAGAACTTACCAATTTAAGCCAAATATTTGTGATGAGTAGCTGATTCTTTTCGTCCTGCAATGAAAAAGAATGAAAAAGCATAAATTATAAATTAGAAAAATTTCATTTGTGTACACTTAGCACGAGCAGAATACAGACTACAATTGTATCAACTTCAAATAAATTTGTTTGATGTCCCATTTGAATATTTGGAAGGCACTTAGAATAAAAGACTGAATCACACAATTGAGAGCATGCTCGAGCTGGCTACTGTTCGAGATGTAGTCAAGGTGGACCAATAGAAGGTAATCGAAATAAATTGAATTGAAATCAAAATAAAGCATTTTTCCTGCCCAGTAGTGTCCTGTTTTGGTCCTGTACAAGCACTCCAAATCAATAAAGCATGCAAATTAAATTCAAACATCTCAAATACTTGTCAAACTTTTACGCTCATTTTATAGTGCAAATATTACAAGATTTGTTTCCGCTCCACTTGACTCAACTTATTGACACATATACAGCTCTAATTCAAAAATATTTGTATTTGAAACTAAATCACAATCTTTATTCTTAAATCATTAGCAACTTAAGGGCTTATTGGCTGAAAATGCTGGCAGACTTGTCGAAAATTTTTGTAGAACAAATTCTTATAAAATTCCAATTTTCTCCAACACAGATTTCTTCGGAAATTTGAAATGTGTTCATAATTTGCCAGCTGCCCATCTCAAAAACGGGTCAACTATGTTATGTTAGTACCAAGAACTCTGGTATTGGTAATGAAATTGGCTAAAGAAAGAACTGCATAATTTTAGTATTAAATTGACTTCTATTGAAGCGCAATCATCAATAGCCTGCGGACCTGAATGCTTCAGAGTAAACAATAATATTCGTCAATAAATGAGTGAATAAATATGTATTTCGTATTCGTATTCAATGATTACACATGCCAACAAGAAAAGAATAATATAAAAAAAGAAAAATAAAATAAATAATACCTGAATCCAAAAAAAATCCACAGTTTTTCCCAAAGAAAAAATATTCATCTCTAAATTCTGCATTTCGAAAAGATTTTTTTTATATTTTGTGTTCTTTTCTGCTTTTTAGAAATATTTTCTGTTAGGGCATTTTTATTCTGTTCACAATTTTATTTTATATTTTTTTAGTGTTCGGAGCGATTCTCATTTTCGGGCAGTTTTCTAAAATGTGGGGCGATTTTTTTCCAGCTCGTCTTTTGATATATAGACCACTGTCCAATTTTTGACGGCAGCGGGAATTAGCTGTGAATATCTGTCAAGCTTAAAAACAGGAGCTCGTTTATATCCATTAGGATTTTGGATATCGTATCACGATAATAACTGTAAATGATTTCTTTGCTTGACGAAGTTCGCTAATTATTAGATTATTAGATTTTGGATGCGGCTTACTCATGCATTACAATAAAGCCGATAGCAACATAAAAAACGCTGTCGGCCAGTGTAATCATTCAGTTATGCATACGCTCCGTTAGCCGCATTGATGATGAGTGCACACAAAAGGAGCCCGGTGTCTGTCAATGGCAGAGGTGGGCAAATGATGTTGTTTTTGTTGTTGCGATTGTTGTTGTTCTTTCTGTTGTTTCTGCTCATTAAAGAACGGAAATCAAAGTAGACAATGAGATGGCTAAATTGCATTCGAGACATTCGCTCCGTTGATTCATTTAGCCAGCAAGGCCATGACGGCTATTTACATGGCATTTTCATATTCAAAGTGAAGACAATTTTTTTATTGGTTCTGTCGCCATTGTTGTTGTGGGGTTTTCTGTAGCTGGCATATTTATGTAGCGCAATGATTAACATATAAATTAAAAAGGAATTCATCGGAAGTGACGCTTTTGTTGGACACTGCCAAGCTGCCGGCCATTTGCCAACGTGCCCGGCATTAAAAGTTGGCCAGCTGACCGGGTCTATATTGGGGCTAAAACAGGCAACTGGCCAATTGTGAGTTGAAGAGTTCTCTCTCTCTCTCTCTCTCTCTCTCTCTCTCTCTCTCTCTCTTTGATTTTGGAATATATTCGCCTTGTACATTGGTAACAATGTTTGACCTTTTGGCTTATTAGGGTTTTTCTCTGAAGTTTCTGCTGTTGCCGTTGCTGTTGCTGTTGCCGTTGGCGTTGCTGTTGCCGTTGCTGCGGTTGCCTTTGACCAAACGAGGGCATTTTGTGGCCAAAAGCCAATTTGTAAGTGGCAACAACAGAAATCGACAAACAGACAAATGGCAAACGCCGCCCGCCCCACTTCGCAAGCCAAATCCTCAGTTTAGGTGACGAATGTGTGCTTGCGGTCTGTTAAATGGCAACCTAAAAGCGTTGCGCCCAAACAGGATATCAAACCCTACAACAACGGCAACAACAGCAACAACAACAATGCTAAGGAGCTGCTGAAAGGCGGATGTATGCGTAGCATGAGTAGGAAATTGCACATGATCTGTAATAAATTGTAAGAAGGTATCCCCGACACATATACTTATACATACACATACATAGACATACATACATACATACACATACAATCGCATATGCACTCAAACACAAAAACCCAGCAGTTGACAACACTTAAGATTTTTCCTAATTTATTAAAATGTAAAATGTATGATTTGCTGCCGTGTTACTGATGCAGATCCAGAATATATGCGATATGGGGTCGGATATTCTTACATTATTCTCATATATTCCTGCTTATGCTTGCTGCATTCTATGGCACAGCTGACAGAGCATAAACAGATTAAAGCAATGAAAATCACCAAGGCTAACAAAATGAATGCCCCACAAAAGAATTCCAGCTTGCGTTTGTTTTTTAACATTCTGAGAACTCTTAAAACTGGAACGTTTTTCCTGTTTTGGAAATAATATTAAATTATAATAAATCAATTTTCTTAATAAAAAAAAACATGCTGAAAAAGATACATATTTTTCCTACACTTTAGAAAAATGTACTCTGGAATTAAGAACACACAAATCCTGGTCTTTAGGAAGACACAATAATTATTTTTAGACATACACAGGACGATTTTTTTCTGAATGTGCCGGTGCTGGTATTAAAATGGTTTCTGATAATAATATAAATAACTTATGCTACTTTCAACTTGAAGTATTATTTCTGTTTAACTTAGTTTATTGAGAAAGTTCAAATGTTTGAAGCTAAAAGATTGATTTCGTTCGTTCAAAAGATTAAAGTTAGAATATATGAAAGTAAATGTGGCATATAGCATGTAGCAACAACAGCAGCAGCAACAATAATAATAGCAATAATTTTATCATTAATAAGTCACAATGCTCTACTAGAATGTGTGCGATTGGTAGATACCCTGTACCCATCTGTTAAGTATATTAAAACGCTGAAGCCACCGATTAAAAAGTACTCCACACTCGAAGCATTGTCGAAACTGCTCTTCAATTTATTAATTTGTGCGGGGTATAATAAATACAATCGTTGACAATTGTCACTGTAAAAACATAATACATATTCAAGCCACAAAACGTGTGGGTGTCTGTGGTATTGCACTGGAATAACAGCAATCGCTTGCTGATTGAATTGTACAATGATTATTAATCAATATGACATTTTGTCCAATATTTAAATATGCTAAATTTGGAATATTACAGTGTCCAGTTTGAATTTCAGCTTCAAAGATAGTGCCAAACTTTCGTACAGGGTATTTTCGATGCGAGTCTGCTCGTCTGGATCAATCTTAATTTTTGTCAGCGTTGACGTTTTTTTCTCCTTTTGTTTTCACAACTAAATGTGTGTCATTTGTCATGCGACATGCGAATTACATGTTGCCAGCCACCCAATCCCTGCCCCCAATACGCAATACGCAATCCGCAATACCCAATACCCAATCCCCTCCACTGCACACCATAAATCTCTCTCGCATAGTAATCAGTGCAAATTTGTTTTCATTTTGCCAGTCTCGTCGCCCCTTTGATACACACACGTACATATACATACACATACATACATACATACATCATACATGTCTCTGATATGAGTTTGTAGTTGCAGTATCTGGAGCATTTAGTCATAATTACGGAAGAAAAAGAAAAAACTGAAACTAATTACGAAGCACAAATTCTGCAATACGAATGAGAGAAGTAATCAGTAGAAGGCAACGGAATGGAATATTGTCTTTTTTTAACTTCGGCGCAATATCTTGGATTGAAGAACTGCTTTGGGACAAAGCATTACCGTAATGAACTGAGAAAATGTTATGTTATTTCGCCGCTTTGCTTGGGCTTTTCACACATTTTTCGATGAGCTGCACGAAAATTAAACTTTAAATTTGGTTTTTCTTTCTTCAGATTTCAGTTCAATTCAAATATGATTCACATGAATATCAGCATATTTAAATTAATTTTTAAATGACATTTTCTGTGTGCTCAGTTTATTTACTTTTGATGGATTAAACGGTTTTATTCATGAATGCCAAGTTGTTTGTTGCTGCTGTTCAGCTGGAATAAATCAAAATATCATAATATATTTAACACGCTCACTGAACCAATGCCTATCAAACAGAACGGCTGTCAAGCTATTAACCTGACTGATTGCCGATTATCAATAATAATGACGGTTTATCAACCCACTGGGTGGAAATTTGGTGGGGCTGTAGGTTGGACTGTATTATAATTCTCAATTACACTTCTTGGGTAGAACATAATTAGACGCATTCACTTCTAACGCACCTTTATTGATTGATTGACCTATTTTTAAAGTGTTCTTCGAAATCAATGGCTCAAACGAGTCAGCTGAAGATGTTAATGTGTCTGAAATATTTCCAATTTGTTTTCTCGCAAATGCGCTACTCACTTTAATTAATCTATGGCATTTTTATATATTTTTTAATTACTCTTAGAGCATTGTAAAAAAAAAAACAAACAAGAAAAACGATCAGTGACGGACCTAAGCGGAGAGCTACTCGGAGTCCAATGCAGGCAACAGCTAAACTCTAAAAAAGCAGTTGAGACAGTAGATTTAATGATTTAAGGACCTTCTAATTTTAAGATATATAAATTTTTTCTGCAGAAATTATTTGTATAAGCAAGAATATGGATGATTTTTTTGTGAGTGTATTGTATTGCTTCTTATTTCAAGGAATGCTGGAATGTGCAGCCTGTGAATAAGCAAAACGATGCCAACATTTCGTATTGTTGAAGTATCCAGTGACAGCTGCTGATGGCCAGCGTTGAGCTGGTCAAGTCACGTTACTCTTGGCCTTGTCACCCAGCGAGCGGTACTCGCTGGCCAAGGACTGCGACTGAAAAGGAGAACGGATGTCAGCAGTGCGTGCGACTCGCTGAATACACACAAACAAACAAACAAACAAACAAACAAACAAACAAACATACATACAAACACACACTGACTGGCCAAGCTTTCATTCACACGGGTATCAAGTGCACTTTTTAAATCACTAACTCAAAACACACAAGCTGCAATGTCGACGTTAGCAGCGACGTTAGCAGCGACGTAAGCAGCGACGCCAGCAGCGACGCCAGCAGCGACGCCAGCAGCGACGCCGTTGCCATTGACATTGCTTCTGTTGCTGCTGCTTCTAAGGCAAAAAAGTTGCTCGTCCCCTCTCCCTCTCTCACTCGCTCTAGTTGGGTTACGTTTTGAGTTTCGTTGCCATCTCATTTTATTTTCTTTCTTTTAAATATATTTTTTTTCCACTTTTTATTGCCATTTCTTTGGCAATTCGTGCAGGGTGATAAGTTTTCTTCAAAGGAAATTAAAAGCGAAACGACGAGCGCTCATTTTGGTTTGGGGTTTGGCCTGCCTGCTTGCACACTTCCGCTTGTGTGTGTGTGTGTGTGTGTGTGCGTGGGCGGACTGCTGACATTTGCCTTCACCTTGACTGGGTCAAGTTCACAGTGTGTGTTCCGCTACGACACCTGCCCCTTCCCCCCCTGTCCCACATAAAACTAAAGGCATAAATGTCTATATACATACGTACATTCATATGTTTGTATGTCTGTATATATATATATACATGATATGGCAACACAAGCTGGCGATAAAAGTTTCTTATTGGAAAAGTTGAGCGCTTGCTGTTTTAAAGCCAATTGGTCGCCTCACGCTGATAAATTTCCAGCGATTTAATGTCCGACTTGGCGAACAGTCGAAATAAATCCACATACATAGATATACCTGCACAAAAATCTGCCTTTGATTTCGAGTCTTTAATACAGCGACTCTGTGCTCACAATGCAAATCAAAGGCAATGCCAATAGCCGCCAACCAGACAGAGAACACTCTGGCGGCTTTGTCCACTGGCAATGCAATGCAGTAGATGAGAAGAATGGAGGCATTATATTAGTGTATTGTACTAGCTGACGCATATAAATACATACATATGTATGTACACACTCACACACACACTCACATGTATGAACAATCAAAGCGCTTACGGAGCAAACAAGAGCAGAGCGAACCTCAGAGCTGCCAGCGTCAATCTCCTTAAGCTCACGTGGCGCGAGCTGTGTTTTACAATTGTCTGTGTAAACAGAACAGCTGAACGAGAGGGGCTGCCGCCACAAAGCAACCAGTAATGGAATGCATCTAGACGAGCGGCAACTCGATAGGCGGATGCCCTGTATTTACAACTTAACTAGATTTATATTTTACGTTCAGTGTATCCAACGTATTTCATTTTAAATTTGAATTGAATTATTTCTATTTCTATATTTTTATTTTACTTTTATTTAACTCTTTTAATTCAGATAATTGGAAGAAATTAATGATCAAGCTTCTAGCTTGATGCATTTACATACCCCATTTAGCCAATTAGAAACGAGTACAAAGTTTGCTTAAAAAAGCACGCAAAGTGGAGCAGCAACAGTAGAAGCAAAAGAAAAACGGATGCAAAGCTAAATAACAGCAGAAACCACAACAAAAGCAAACACAGCAAAAAAAAGTAACAACAACAACAACACAGCTGCACACAAGCGAGCGCAGCCAACAGAGACAGCGAGAGAGAGAATGGGAGTGGGAGAGAAGGAGAGCGAGAGAGAGATAGGGAGCGTATAAGAACTTGTGAGTGAGCAGTCCAAGAGCAACAACTGAAGCTCAGGCTTTTTCGCTTCCTTTTCGCGGCTATTCCAACTCTCTCTCTGGCCAGCGATAATTGAATGAAACTAAGTGTGCTTATGCGTGTGTGTGTCAGTGTGTGCTTCTGTTTGCGTTATACATGTATGTAAGTGCATGTGTGCTTGCATATGTGCTTGTGTGTGTGTGCCGGCATTGCTTCATTTAAAAATAGCTGCTTTGTTTATGTTGCAGTTCTGTGTGTGGGTTGTGTAGAATGCACCCACAGCACTTTGCAGTGGAGTCAGCGAATGTTGAAAAGCATCACATTGAAATCATAGATTGAAATGAAACGGGAATGTTTAAAGTGTCAGTAACCAAGTCGATGCTCATTTTCTTAATCAGCGCTTCGAGCAAATTGCGTCCTTCGGCAATAAGCCAGTTGTCTCCAGAACAGCTGCTACACAATCGTGTGCCCCTGGAATCGCCCCGCTCTTACGGATTATACGACACCTGAGATGACAGTTAGCATCTGACATGTAAGCTTTACAACAAGGGAGCGGTGGCTGTGTGAGGAGGCAGGCAAGCACACAAGTCCTGGCAGCCCGTCAATGCTTGACGCGGCTAGGCTGCTATTGGGCCGTCAAAAAATGTCAATTATTTTGAAGTTAATTTAATTTTCATATTCTATAAAAAAGTCAGGCCCAGGCACCGACACAGGCATTCAGCAAACATATGTGTGCCGTTGTGATTGTTACAATATGCTTATACTTTTGTTGCCTTGCCTTGTACACTGAAAAGAATAGGCGTGTATTTTTTAGTTTTGGAGTTGATGAAACTGACATAGAAAACTCTAATAAACTGATCGTAGATAATAATCCATGCGAGTGAGCGTATTTGCAATTGATAGACTTTAGTAGTAGTTTCGATTATAATATTAATTGACTGCTAAGCGTATACAATTGCACAACTTGTCGTATTTTATTTGATTTTTTTCGCTCTCTGTATATGTACGGCTGTGTGTGTCTATTAAAGAACAATGGATTGATGACGGCGCCCAAATGGTTGCTGTTTTCTGTAAGCGCTACATTTGCCATGCCATAAATTTGCAACTTTAAATATACGTAAACAGCCATAAACAGACACCCGACAGACAACGAGCCGTCTATTGGACGAGGGGGTGCAGCTAGCCAAATAATTTATTGTGTGGTTGCCTTTATTCTATGTGCCAATAATATATTTATGGCTCTTACATTTCTGTTCACAGGAAAATGTGACTTTCAAAAATTGGAAAGATTTTTTTTGTTTGTCTTATTAATTTAAAATACCGAAGAAAGATTTTTTTAGAAGTACTGGTATTAAAATTTTGTTTTGCATTATATTGTAAATGGTTTTAATGCTGAATGGAACGAAAATGAACAGAGACAGAACCACATCGAGTATGTGTGTGTGTGTGTGTGTGTGTGTGTGTGTGTGTGTGTGTGGGGCGTGTGTCTGATGAGTTTGGATAACAATATAACAAATAATTTCGATTGATTTGAGCCTGTCGATAAGCGAATACATTTGATGTAGCAGCTAAATTAAATTTACCACAACGACCATCAGGCTGGCTTATTTATTTATTTTAATTGAATTTATTTTGCACCACAGAAACAAAATAAAAATGTGGTAAAGTATTTCGTAGCATAATATGTGCACGGACTTCCCCTCGCCCCTTGGCCTTGCAGCACTGATTACGCAATTATGCACTAAATTGAAAGCTTGCCCATGTGTGCGTGTGTGTGTGTGTGTGTGCGTACTATAAATTTGCATAGTTCCAATTGCTAAGCAAATTTGTCCCAAAAAACAAAAAAAAAGACTGCAAAAACAAAACGATACAAGCAACTAAAGCGGAAAATGCCGAGAGGGGGTTGTCTCTCATGGGGGGATGGCGATTGGAATGTTGGGTGGTTGGGTGGTTGGCTGGCTGGCTGGCTGGCAGAAATGATTGTTATTCGGACGAACTGTAAATTTATTTTCGGGCAAATGGTAAAACATACAAATGCCAAAAGACAACTGCTTGTGGAGTGGCCCAAAGGACAAAGTACAAAGGGCACGACGCAAAAGAGATGCGCTTGTGTGTCAATGTGCGAATATTTATACCCTAATACCCGAGTTAAAAGAGTATATTGGTTTGAGCAATTCCCGTCTTGAAGTCCGTTCATGCTTTCTCTTTTAAGACTGGGAAAATATACTCTTCTGTTCTGTCAGTGGATAAGTTGGTGAAATTTTCGATATAGTAACTGTTGGAAATAACTGTATTTGCCTGTGTACAACGCAGTTTGTCTTGCATTCCCGTTTTGCTGTCTTAATCTCTTGTTGCCTGCGAGCAACGGTAATTGTAAGTTCCTTATGATCAAGACCTTCTTCGATGGTCTGTTCAAGCTACTTTCATGAAGTAAGAGTCAGTCGCTTGAATCGCGTAGTATAAGTCGCATGAAGCGGACATATATTCTGTATTAAATACAAAGCTCTGAATAAATATAAACCCCAATTTATAATACTAACTATCGATAAGCCCACCCGCCTAATAGCAAACAAAATCTTTATATCTGATAGAGCCAATCGACAGAACTGCATATCTACCACACTTTTAAAACTCGCAAAATATATTTGATGTCTGTTAAAGGTCGACATAGGAGTAACCTCCTTCTAGGATTGGTAAGATTTCATAGTCATAGCGACCAAATTTTAAAGGCATATTAGAGATTATTCAATGGTCTAGGCATAAACCTCCACTGCCATCCAACCCCCACCCCCACAAGGTTATCTGATGGCATAACACTGGTATTAGAGTATTCCGCAGTCGTTACTGCCCGACTGCAACATTCCTACTTGTCTCCTGTTTCTTTTGTGGGGCCACTGTGTAAAATGAGTATGTGTATGCTAAATAAAACGGACGAACTCAGAGTGGGGTTGATGGGGTGAGGTGTTGAGTGGCACTCGTGTATGGGATGGGTCAGATGGCCGATTGGGATGGACATGTTGCTATTGGCGATAAATATTTTGTAAATTGGCCCGCATTTTGTTGAGCGTCAAATGCAATTTTAAATTTACGTCTGCCACACAAAGGCAGCCAGTAGCCAGCAGCGTGCGGTGAGGCAGTGTGGCAGTGCTGCAATTCAACAATTAATTAGAACGCTGAGCAAACCACAAAAACACACACGCACATCACGTAAACACACTCCAACACACACACACACACATACATATAACACACATGTGGCAGTCGTCCTCCATTAAAAGTGGTTTTGGGTGTGTATGTGTGTATGGGGTGATGTTCCAAATTAAAATTGTTTGCATTTGCTATTCAAATTGGTCGGCTGCCTAATTTGAAAATGCCCATATCATTTTATGAATTGACGTTAAGTTTCTTGTGACCAACTTTAACTTTACATATGCGCTTCAATAAATCTGTAAAAGTAGCAATAAATATAAATATATACTCGAATGTGCAATATATATTTACTTATTACTACTTTTAAAGCCTTTTGATGCTGTGGTGAAATTGAAAATGCCTGAATACATTTTTTAATAAATTTAATAATATTATTACTCGCTTCTTGGAAAATTGATAAACCATATTGATAAATAATCAAAGCAAAATAAATAAAAATGAAATTGCTGTCGTTTATATAAGCTGACGGTGCATTACTGGTAATTGTACTTTATAATGAGGCTGGCGACTGTTTTAACACTTCATTGCCATATTATTATGAATATTTATTTTTCTTTTGTGTCGTGAAGCATTAAATTAATGACATAAATAAGCGAGAGGCTTTTAAAGCGTTTATGCGAATGGCATGCAATTAATTAATGATAAAAATTTTTTTTTTTTAATAATTTCTTTTTGCATTGCTTTCCTGCCCGTTGCTGGTCGATTCGACTCGGTTATATAAGCAGAAGTAAGCAAGCGAACAAACATTACTAGGGACGCTGGTCGCGACAACAGAATCAGCAAACAGCAGCAACAGCAGCAACAGCAACAACAACAAAAAGTACAATAAAAACCGCAATGACAACAACATTAAAAAATGGCGCAAACTGAAAACAAGTCGAACAAAAGTGCCGTTAATAAACGCCGCACACACACACACACACACACATGCACACAAACGTATAATAAATAAAACAGCACGAAAATTGTGACTGCGTTATGTACGATTATGTACATATGTACATACATGTACATACATATGTATATAAGAATACATATAATGCTTTGCTCATTTAATAATTAATTAGTTGTTTGTTTAAATTACTGAGTAATTGAGTTGTATTCTATCATTATCGCAACTTCATTTCCTTCTTCCTTCTTCCAGATCCCTTCTTCGATTCACTTGCATATTCATATCAGTATGATTAGATCTTGTTAAAATATAAGTCGTTAAATTATAGATTATCAAATATAAATAAATGGATCAGGCAATTATTTATAAAATTGTACAAGTATAAAGAGCGGAAAAACCAGAGCTTTTCTTATTTAATCCAGGCAAAGATTTTTCATTTCCAAAAGCATTTTAACTGTGTACATAGATCTTTTACATCATTTTTTTATACTTTGTTATCGAAGGTATCATTTTGTGTGATGCCCGTCATGCTGTCTATTCGTCCGTCCGTCCGTCCGTCTGTATGAAAGCAACTTTTTTCGACATCCTTGAAACTTGGAGCACATTCTGTTCTGTCCGTAAGAATTGGAGTGCTACGTCCACTAGGAGGCTAAGAAATCGATAAAATCTATAAAAATCGATATTCGCATATCGATAATGGCACATATCTAGCACAATTTTAAGGCTGCAGTCACCAAATTTGGTTGGTAGGTTGTTGGCGATGTCCTTCCACGCCCACCTTTTTTGAGTTGGAGTATTCAAATTTGGTGAGTATGTTAATGGTAGCCGCCTTTTTAAGGTCACACCCACACCTGTTCCCATAATCGCCAATGCTGATATTTCACAAAGTGCAAGTCGATTATGTATCTCACACAAAGAAATTGGACCACGCCTACTCGCAGATCTAGAAATATTTCTTTTACTAGGAAATATATTTCCGAAAAAAAGAAAACAATAATTGTTTTTCTAAAATCCAGCACGATTTTTGTTTTTTAATATTGAGAAGCATACCTGGATTTACTCAAATGACACTCGGTGCAGATAATACTGCTATATAGTATACAGAACTCTTCAAATTGGCTCTTAACTTTCAGATGTTAGTGTCTCTCGAAAAGCAGTTATAAAAAAGTAATGCAGAGCAAAGTCATATTTTGCACTACTTTAAAGAGCTACAAATAATGCGCAAAAAATGATTAAATAAACACACAGGCATATGGTAATCTTATTGTGCCAGATAAGATATGGCAAATCTTAAGTTAACATCACATGTGAATCGATATTCAATGAGCCAACAATTAGATAATCGGGCAACAAAAGTCCTTGAAGACCTGGCCAATTAAATAAATGAAGGCATAAAATTTGTTTGTTTATTTGCGCACTGTCCACTGAAGTGAGCAGCATGGCCAGTCTCACACACGGTCTGACATGCAGTCACACACACACACACACACACACACACACTTGTGCATGCAAATATTAGGCTCGAGTTGAATGTGTAGCATACTTTTCTGCTGCGTGCGTGCTTTAATAATGCCTTTTATGCTTTTAATATGTTAAACAGCGCAGGCATGAGACAGGGATACGAATGACAAGTGCATATGGCGCATAGGTTTCACTGTGGTCAGCCACCGACAAGTGAGTGGGCGTGTCAGCGAGGGCTGTTGGGGGAGGTGAGGGGCGTGCGGTGAGATATTGCCCGGTACGTGGGCATTTCGCTGCCATACGCGTATGCGTAATGTGTGTGTGTGTGTGTGTGTGTGTGTGTGTGTGTGTGTGTGTGTGTGTGTGTGTGTGTGTGTGTGTGCGAATGCGTGCGTGTCCCGTATTTGTTTGGCCATCGTGTAATTTGATATGCCAAAGTTTTCGACACTCAGTGAAACATATTTCAGCGACGTGCCTTCATCCATATATAATTGCTTTAATGCCGCCAGAATTGCTGTCCGTCCAGCCCAATGCCAAGTGCCTGCCATTTGACGCCCTCGAACCTTGTGGTACGTCAACAACAACAACAACAACAACAAGAAACAGTAAACCCCCACGATCATGAATTCAAATAGCAAAAGTCAACTAGCAATTAAAATGCTGATGAGCCTCGAAGGTTCCCTCATCACATTTATAAGGTTATTACTATTTACATATATTTACGATAGACGACGCAAAGTGGTTCAGAAAAAAACGTTTTCTAAATTTGCGAGAAGCTTACAATATTATTTAGGCCAAGAGCAGGGCGGGGCAACTGCCCGCTTGCCGCAATCGAGTATTTGCTGTCCAGCTTTGTAATTGCAATTATCTCTGCAACTACAGCAGTTGGTTATGCTGTAACCGGCTTGAGCAGAGCAAATATGCTGGCCAATCTCAATATTTAAATATGGCATGTGTTGGGGCAGCCATTACTTTAAGCTGTCACTCAAAGTCAGGCATTGTGTGTGTTTACCAGCTGCATAACGATGCGTACAGGGACAATTACACGCATTGTGTGAGCCAGGATTGTCACAAATACACGTACAACCACACACACACACAGACACGCATGCACACATACTCCCATGGAGCGAAATAGACATGCAGAATAAGAACAAACATTAGTTTTGCTAAACATAAACGCTTCTATTTTGCCACATAAAGTGTCCACAGTTGACAGTCTCAACTTTGCACAATTTACGACATTTGCTAGGGGTTGGCCGCAATAATCCCACCCGAAGCCCCGATTCGCCCCACTCTCACCTAGTTTACTACTGCAAGAAACGTAGAGTTGCCAATTCCCAATTACATTATCATCATGCACAATGGTCACACAGACACACACAGACACTCACATATACATATGCACAATGTTATGAGCGCAGGACAAACCGCAACAGCTCTGCTCATCTTGGCCACTGCATTGTGGCAGAGAGGGGAGTAGGGTGGGGGCGGGCGTTATGGGTGACGGCTTGATTTAGCCTTATTGTTCGGTTGGTCATTTGTTATAAAACGACAGAAGCACATCACGTTAATTGCCAATTAGAAATGTGAAGCATTAGTTCGATGTTTATTACATGCGTCTACATGCTCAAATATATACATCAATATATATATATATATGTATATATATCAATGTGTGTGTGTGTGAATGTTTAAATGTGTCATGGCCGTAGTGTTGGCCAGTTGTCGACGCTTGATTGAACGTCCTCAAGTAGTGCAGACAGCTGCGTAATTAATACTACTCCAACATATTTATTAGACGCCTGTCATTTCTAACACACATCCCGACTCGCCGCACTGCTCATCACCTGTCAAGCAGCCCCGCAGTGGGCGTGACTAGTTGTCAAAAGCTATAGAAAATTGTGTTATTTCGTGTAAGTTAAACATACATAAGCAATTCCGAGCAACTTGATAAGGCACTTTTGTTATGTTGACTGTGTCTTTGTTGTGTTATTTTCTCAACTGTGTCTTATCTACAGTCAATAAATGTTAAAGAAACAACTTGAAAATGTGAATCCAGTCCTAAGTCATTGGTCTGTGCCACATTTCTCTCTCTGTTGTTAGGGATACGGTTAGATGTACCGCTTAACAGATATGTATTACTAGACCTTGTAGAGTTGATCTGCTGATGTCTCAATTTTAGTTTGGTGTTCGAAATATTATACTATTGCTTATATATATTTTGTATATTAAATTTAACTGGAGATGTATGTCGAGGCCTACCTTACCACTTAAGTTACATCTACCATACTTGGGCGATCCGGCACTTTTCCAACTTTGTGCTTTATTCAAACTTCAAACGTTGCAAACTTGAAAATGTGATGAAAATAATCAGTGATACTTGAGTCAAGTTTGCAAAGTTCTGGGTAAACTAATATATATATGTATATATTATATTTCATCTGTCATTCCGGTACAGTTGACCCTTTTTTATTAGCCAACAAAAATTGAAAATGAAAATGAAAATTATATTTAATACGGGAGATTTGCAAACCAGTCCTGCTCAATTAAAAATATTCCATTTGTAAGAACAGCTTTTATGAGTTCGGAGTTGATTTATGCTTGCATAGACAGCTTAATAGTCAAATCAATTACCTCTTTTTATTTATATATATATTAACTATAATACACTTAAATACACATAATATTACAGTTAATAATATAGGTAAGATAGGTATATTATTTATATTACTACACTTGTGATACAATCTATTCTGGCGCCAAGCTTATCAATCAATATTGTGCACAGGAAAAATATTTAAAAGCATTCCGCCATATAAATCCTTGTAAGAGTGAATGCCTTCAGCTGTGTATTTGTGCAGCACATAACGTATTCAATTAATAAATGATACTTTCAGTGGCAAAAAGCTACGAAAACGACTGCGACTCTGGCAACAAAACAAATTTGCGGCAAAAAAAAAGGCAGCAAATTATTCTTGTGGTGCGTGTGTGTGTGTGTGTGTGTGTAAAGAGTTGCCTGCATGAGGTGTGCTACGTGATGTAAATGCGAATGAAGCTACTAAAATTAAAAAGCGAAAACAGTGGAAAACCGACCTGAAGACACCCTATCCAAGCAAACTGTGGCTTCTCTGCTCGTTGGACTTTGAATCTGGGCAGATTATGCGTGAATTGATTTCATATTTTTAAGTGTCTTTAATGTTTCAGAATGCTTCGATTTTTCCTTTCAAATTAGAACTGATATATTAATTACCATTATTTGATGGGCCAATATTCGAAATAGATTTTCTATAGCATTTCCATCTTACTGTTTATCTCTCTCTGTATCTATCTGGCTTCATAGCTTTTTTAAAAATTGTGGACTGTTTTAGTAAACAGTAAATAAATAATAATAGAAAAATAAATTATAGTCCAAATATATTGGACAAATGTGCATTGGATGAGTGCATCTGCCGTTCACTGCTTGTAAGCTGTGTTCTAATCTGTTCTAATAACAGCAGCTGACTACACATCAGAGTCTGAAGAAGTAAAAGATATTTGCGGTAAGCTGGTTAACACCAGCGATCGGTAAGTAAGGCTAAGGACACTGCTCAAGTCTTCGAGCCCATGGAGAACGAGGTGGAGCTGTTTGGATAGTGTATTTGGGTTCGCCGGTAGCAGGTCCATGTTAACTAGGCTTACCTTGGCCATAAACAGTCATGGGTAATAAAGCGCAAGGAGGCAACTTAACTCACATATTCAACACAATCTAAGCTACCAAATCTGGCGAGAGCTCTGCATCTTATCGCTCAGATAGCATTCGATTCGATACATAAGAGCAAGCCACGCACATCTACACACACGCACACACACACCCCCCTACACACCCCCTACACACACGCAACATTTGCAAAGAACCGGAAACGGATACAAAAATTTCGTATTTTTCGGTATTATGGACTTCATCTTGCTAGGATTTGCTGGCATATCCAAACAAAAGACATCAGCAGCGAGCAGGTGTTGGTTGCTGCTGTGAAGCTACACATCGCAGCGGGGGGGATGAGCAGCTTAGGGGGTTGCGAGGTTGAGGGTCGAAGGGTCGGAGGGTCGGAGGGTCGACGGGTCGGAGGATTACGCATCAACGTAGACAAATTGCGTATAAGGCACGTCCCACACAAAACATTTGAAAAATTACTTTAAAACACTGACAGACCGAATGGAGAGCAAACGATTTCCTGCTGATTCTGCTGTTGCTGCTGCTGCTGCTGCTGCTGTTGCTGTTGCCAGACGTGAATGTGGTTATATCTTGCGATATGACAGACGGACAGACGGACAGACGGACAGACGGCCAGACGGCCAGGCAGACAGAGCAAGGCAAACATAAACGCATAGTCGACTAGCTGCTGCAAGTTGAAAGGTTGAAAGGTTGAAAGGGGAGCAGCGCGAATAACTCGCTCGGACAAAACGCCAAAATGTTCTTTGGCGCATTCTGTGCGAAATACTCAGAAATGAAATGTGGCAACAAAAAAGAGCGTAGCATTTTTGAAATGTTTGCTGCGGCAGCGTTTATCTGGCCTTGAACTCATGAGCGCTTTTAAAAATAGAATAATTTCCAGCGAATGATGTCATTAAACAATCAGCAGTTGCCACGCCCATCACGTCCACGTTAACGCCCATGCACTTAAGCGCTCTGCTGAAGTCATCTCAAGTGTGACAAATATTGTTGATGCACACTTTCCAGCTATTAAAATCACTCATTCGCAGCGTGTTCACCCGTTCCGTTTTGTTCCTTTACTTTTTTTGGTTATCTCTTTTTCTACCCCATCCTCATTCAAAACTGGTTAAAAGGGGGCAACAATCGTTGGATCTACGGAGGTGAATGTACGGAATAATAGATTTTATATATTTTTTTAAAACTGTTCTCTCGCTTAAAACTATCCATTTATCAAGCAGATCTGAAAGTCTTTAAGAAGAACATTTATCAAGAATATTAAATTCGGAATTCAATTAAAAACTTACAATTTTTCACTAACAAATTCGGATGCCTTCCTAATGCTATTGAAATATTATGACGACCCGACAATAAGCACAGCATTTTTTTTTGACAAAGTTGAAGAAGAATTGTTTGTGTTTGTTGTAGTATTCGCTACACTTACTTTTAGTTTGACTTACTTATGAAACTACGAGTGGATACTAGGCTGGGGAACAGAGTATCTCTTTGCAGGCGCCGTGGATTAGAGAACTCTGGCATTTTTTTCTTCTCACAATGCTGTATCCATTAAACGTCAAGTGCAAAGTGCAACAAAAGTGCTGCTGAAATGACGGTGTGCGTGTGTGTGTGTGTGTATATATAATAAAAAGGCAAGTTTATAGCAAGAGCTTTATACAGATAGATAGATAGAGAAAGAGAGCAAGGGAGAGAAAGTTTTGAGGGAGGGAAACTCTAGAGATCTGGAGGGCTTTTGGTGTAAGGCTTAAGGCGCTGCAGCTGCTGCTATTGACAATTGTAAAGAAATTTATGTTCGAGTGAACTTAACAAAAAGATGTGTAACTGCACACACTCACACACATATATACACACGCCCACATGGTACACCCAGAAGGATGAGTACTTGGCTGTTGCTTTAGCTGACCTGATTGCTGTTTAGCTGATAAGCTCCCACATCCTCGCGCCCAGCTCGCACATGTGGCACAGACAGCCTGGCAGCCTTGGGGAAGCGGAGGCGTCACTTATCAAGTGATTTATGCTTGTAATTTACTAGTGCACTTTACACACACACACACACACACACACATACAACAAGAGAGAGCTAGACAGACAGAGTGGGAGTGAGAGAGAGAGAGAGAGCGAGTAGAAGAAAGTCCCAAAAGTCTGCTATGGCAAATTGTCAAACAATGCAAAGCTTTTATTTAGAAAAGTCAAAGCACCGAACTACTACAGCCAGTGACCAGCGAGTCCCCATTCCAACCCCAACCCCAATCCCAATCCCAGCCTCAGTTCGCATCCCAACTCCCAGTTCCAGTCCCTAGGCATGCCACATTACTATTACTGTCAAGTGACTCGCCGACGCTGCCCTTCGCCCTGGAAATGTTATTAACTGGCTCACGGATTCGGCTAAGGCTACCAACTTAATTAGCAGCAGAAGCCAAGCACAGCCAAGTTGTAATCGCTGTGCTCTAAACAGACAACAGAAGCAGGTTAACTAAAGTCGCCGACACTAGAAAAACATGAGAGAAAGATAGCTGTAATTGGCAAGTTGTATATATAATTTTAAGCGCCTAACGAACAACGTCAATTGTTGGCTAATAATATAATTATATTTATAGATAATGTCACTATTTTATTTTTTTTTGGTATACCATGAAAGATTGTGTCAAGAAATGTTGTGCAAAAGTGCCTAACACTTAGAAGTATTTCCCACAGCATCAACAGTGGAGTCAGTTTTTTTTTATATCATATAATATATCATATCATATATAGACAGTGAAAATGATACTGCCAGAAAAGTGCTCGATGAACGAATTAATAGTAGGTTTTTGTTAATTTTGTTAACTAAAACTGGAGAAAGGCTTCTTGAAAGTCGATGATTTCAGTGGCAATAAATTTAGATGTGTGTTTTAGTGGACTTAATAAGTTTAACTGCAGGTTTCATCGTGACTACAAACTCCTAACTCTGCGCAAAAAAGAACTTCATTAAAATGGCTGACTTCGTTATATTTCGGCTTATTCGAATCTTACGTTATTCACTATAATTCAAAGAAGATTCTGTAAATCCAGCTGAGCTTCATTTTTGGTTTTCACTCCTAGAACTTAAGCAGGACTTTGCTGATTTTAATTGGGGCTTAATTGCAGTTTTTTCTTTTCGTTAATTTGGCAGACTTCTTGTTACTAGATATCGGCTGCTCTTATTTTTAACGGTTTTGCTAGTTATCTGCTGACTGGCATATCTTCAGCCGCATCTCTCCCTTTTGCTCTGGCCTCCATTCAAATCACAAGTACCTGCATCTCCCCGCTCCGCACCTTACTCTCCCCACCTGCACCAACTGCACTCGACACTCATCGTTCAACGTTCGCTTTGTGATCAAAAACTGTTTGCAAACTGTGGTGAGTGGTGGTGGTAGGGATGTGGGTGCTGCTGCTGGTGCGGGTGCGGGTGCGGGTGCTGGTGCTGGTGTGAGGTGAGTAGTTGTGTGCGGGCAGCGGCCCTTTTAATTAGCGCACTTCGCCACTCACTTTATCGGCTGCAGTGTGCACAGCACCATGCGCATCAGGGTTGAAGGGGGAGAGATGAGGGGCAGCTGCAATATTTGCCTGTCAGTTGCCTTTTATCTCAATTTCGTTTCACCAAATTACAGTCGCTTTGTCACTGTGTATGCTCGCCTTCTCCAGTTGCGGTTATTCAAATATTTTATTTGTTCTCAAACCTACAAATGTATATACAGAAATTGGGTGCATTTGTTTCGCAAAAGTAATCCTCTTCGTGATCACATATTGGCATTTAGATATCATGTGAGCACATTTTATGATTTATATGACATATGTAATTGAAAAACTCTTTAAATACTGACTTTTTATGACATTAACTTTGGTTATTTATATGCGTTTGCCTTATGCAACGACAAATTTGGCCAAGAGCTTAAAACTTGCCTTTGCCGCTTGTTATGATTGAGGTTGTCATGAAAGTTGTAAAATGAAAACCGCCGTGAAAACTAGAAACTTTTCATTTTCTTTGAAAATAATTTTTAAATACACGAAAACAAATTCTTAAAATAAGAAACGCTTCTTTGTTTTTACCGAAAATATTCTTCAAAAATATATTGATGTAAAATCTGAATTCTTACAAATTAAATTATCTGAATTTATCAGCTGTATAAAGTATTTGTATATTGAACACCTAAAATACTAATGTTTAATAAAACAATAATATTTAATAAAACAGAATTGAAAGAGTTTTTTCTACATTTCTCAAACCGAACATTTTGTCTATTTTATTTTTTTCTTAAATTTTTCTGGACTTTACAAAAAAAACCCCGGTTCTTGGAATAATAACTTTTGGTTACTTTTGGCGCCAAGGTTAAGGCGATTTTCTAAAATTCAACGTGATTTTTTTCTGCGTGTAAATACATATATACAAACTTACCAACCGGTTTTTGAATGTGTGTATTTATTTTATTTATGTGTCGTCATTATAAGCCTATTATTTCTGCTTGAATTTGGAACTTACAATTGACTTCAATAAACATACACAATAAGAACACCAGCTGCAGACTAAAGCTGGTTGAAATTTGAGCTTAAGTCTGCATTTTTTTTGCCTTGCTGTTGTAAAATGCTTAATTGCAGATACGATTTGGTAAACTAGGCTAAAAACAAATAATTGTGCCCAAATGAAAAGTGTCTTATTCAAAATTCATATTCCTGCCGCTCCATTTATGGTATCCGTTTCGCTTTACTGGAATGCCATCAAGTGGAACGATTTGCAGCTCATTCATATGCTCTAAAACACAAATCGTCATTGCTGCTCAACTCTTGACTCAAGCATATAAAGTATGAGTTTGTAAATTGGACAATTTTTGCCTCGCAAGTGTGCGGCACTTGTAACGCCTCCGTGTTTGCCTGCCCCTTGTGCTTTCGCGTCGCGCACCCTCCAGCAGCTGTTGATGCTGTGCTGCTGATGCTGTGCTGCTGATGCTGTGCTGCTGCATAATCTTCGACAGAAGCAACTTGGCACTTTTGGCTAATGGCCATAATCTGCACTCATGGCATAATTTTCTGTTGTCTTGCACGCGTCGCCGGAATATTTTAGGTTGTGTATTTTGAAATTTGGCATCCCTGGCGCTTAATGTCGTTGCTCGGCATTGCCGGCGAGAATCACATAAATACGCACGCAAACACTAAAGCACAAACACAGTGACATACGAACACGAATTGGGTCACTAAGTCACTACTCGAAGTTGGTGCTGTGCCATCATTTGCCAAATGGTTGCCGACCGGCAGCTGAGCTCAGCTTTTAGTCTTAAATGGTACCAATCCACACACAACAAAACATGCCCAAGTTCGTGTTGCCAATACTAATACGAATCAAGGCAGAGAGTCCTTGCCCATCCATATTCTCTACACTCTGAAAAAAATAGTGCTGGGGCCAAAAGGTAACGCAATCTTTTATTTAGAAAGTATATTCTTGAAACGAGTATATTTTATATTAAATAAAAGATAGTTTTTCTTTTCTTAATTCTATGGTAAATATTTCTAAAGTTCAAAATAAATATGGCACATTTTCAGATTGTTCTTTTTTTGATGACTTGACAAAGCAAAGAATTTTTCTGGGTTTGGATTTATATTTTATAGAAAAATTTCCTTTGATTACAAATTATTTTTGGAAAATAAAGAAAATCACTTCCAATTTTAAGCTTCTTCCTGCGTATATTTAGACTATATTTTCAGAGAGAAAAACTTTATAGTTTTCATTTTGCGGGCCGAATTTTTTTTCCTAGTGCACACAGGGATGAATTGCCGTTACTATTTTATGATTTCAAATCAAAAAATACATATCGTAAATATCAGATAACCAGCTCCTTAAGATTACAGGCTGACAAAAAAAAACATTTGTTACATATTCAATTCAAATCACACAAAATACAGGAACAGTCTACGAAATGAATATTTAAAGGAGTATTTTGATGAAAGCGTTTAAATTTTGCAATAATTTAATAATTTGTACATATATATTTTCTGTGAGATTGGCAAATTGCAGATTGCCGGAGCAGCTAAATACTTGTGGTAAAATTCAGAAATGCATTTGAGAGACTCACCACATCGATGATTTGCATTAGTGTTAAACCAAAACTCAGTTGCAATGGATCGGATTCGTTGACCACGGGACGCTCCAAGCTGTTGTAGTTGTCCAGCAGGACGTGCAGTAAACGCTTCTCGTGCGGTCCAGCTGAACAGGCTGTAAGAGCAAAATATATATATATATATATATATAAGTTTATTTATTTTTGAAATACTCTGCTGTAAGGATTTGTGTGCATGCCACAAATACATAAGTCGCTGCCTAAAGCCGGCATGCAACAATGTTATGAGCCCAATAAGAAGCTTGAACTCAACCTCGAACTGTAACTCGCAACTCAATTCCATTTAATGAAAGTGTGGTGTGCTTCTGCTGTGTGGTTGTGTGGTTGTACAACGTTACAATGACTTTTCTGGGCTTAGAGTCAGGCAACCATGGCGGCAGTTAACCAGCATTAACGTATCGTTGTCATTGTTGCTGTCACTGTTGCTGCTTGCCCCTGCCACCTGCCACCTGGTTGCTGCTGCCAATTAAATTTGTTCAACCAATAAGTGGCATTGGTTTGGTTTGACGTTGCCAACAGTATTAGCCTGTGGCTGGGGCAGCCCAACAGCTTAAGCCACAGCCACAGCCACATCAGAAGCACATGCTTCTGCTTCTGCTTCTGCTGCTGCTTCTGCTTCTGCTGCTGCTTCTGCTTCTGCTTCTGCTTCTGTTTCTGCCTCTTCAGCTTTTAAGGGACGGCCACAGCTCCATGCCATGGCAGGGATTTGGTTGTCTTGTTTCTTCTTTAATTTTAAGTTTGTATTTTTTTGATTCGTTGACCCAACCTCGTGGCAGCAAGCAAGCATTTTCCGTATACACGTGCACAGATACGTCCGAGCTCAATTTATATTGTCATTTGTATCGCTATTGTGCTGTATTTATCTTTTATCACTCAGCAATCGCAATTTTCACCGAAGGGCGACAATGAAGAGCAGCGGCTTCGCATGGATTTCATTCCCGGTCAGAGGACAGTTATGGAAAATTATTTTTCGACATTTTACATTTCTTTCTATCCATATATATATCCTTGTGCAGCGTCTGTCATGCTGGCTGTCCGCCAGAATTAGCACGACTTTTGACGACTTGCTTATAGGCATGACTACGTCACATGAAATGCTATAGTTTTTGAATCACGCCCATTGAGTGCTTGCTATAATTAATAATATTCTTGCAATCAATTGGTTAAGCTGATAAGAAGAACAGTTCACAGATACTTTTAAGTCTATATCAATTTAGAATTTTAAGGACCTTTTGTTAATAAAAGCGGAAAGAACACGCCAAGAATGACATTAATTTAAATATACTTTTTTTTACTTTTATTTTTTATACTCGGATATATTTCGAATACCGACGAATACCGATGGGATTCGAAATATATCAAAATATATCGCTAGAGCAAACGAAAAAACATTTATATTCATTTAAATTGTATTAATTTAAATTGCCGAACAATTGATCCTATGGGCGCTATAGGATATAATCGTTCGCTATTGATTTTTAGGTTTTTACTTTAACTTCTAATGTCAGTCGGTCAGTCGTCGTCCTAAGAATTGACTAAACCACAAATTTGTGCAAACAGTGTGGGCACTTTTGAGTTAAGTCGAGAGCCTTGAGTGGCAATTGGGAACAGCCACTGCATCAGGTCAGTTTGGACAATTAGGACAATTACTTATGGTCTGAAATGCAAACGTAGCCAACTCCACCGTCTTGCGGTGCACATTAAAGTACAATCAAGGAGTCGGCCAGTGCGGAACGTGCTCTCAACTGACCAAAGTTTGGACTGCAACGGCCAACAAAAGGAATCGAATCAAATCGATTGGAATGGAGTGGAGTGGAAGGTGAGGCAAGTGCTAAATAATTCATGGCATGGCAACTGTTGGTGCGCCATACACCAAACCAGTTTTGTTTATTGATGTGCCAAAAACTTTGCATCATCCTCAAGCGTATGGAACTTGAACTGCAACAGCTGCCTGAGACAGGGAAAAGATCGAACTACTTCACGACTGCTCACACCTACCAATAGAAATAACAGGTGTGTCAGCAAGTACACATCATAAGCTGTGTGTCAAGTTAGAAATTTACATAAATAAATACATTGGCGTTGTCCAAATATTGATAGATTTTTAATGGTTGCTGCACCAGAGGCAAGAAATTTGATAGTTGCAGCTCCAGTGGCTCCAGGCTTGAACGCTTATTGCATTAGCTTAGTGATAGATTGATTGGTATACTAAAGTTAGTCTGATATGATAAAAAAATATTTTAATAAAAACCTAATAGTTTATAAAAGGCACGTATTTTATGATTATATTCATACAAAAATCAGCCCAAAATGAAAATTTCCCTGAAAAGAAAAAGGGATCATAAGCGACTAGTTGACCTTGAATAGAAAACTGGGCAGAAACATGTCAATGAATATTATATATAACGCTTTTTTTGGCTAACACACACTCATGCACACATAGATAACAGCGCAATCTGTTGGAATACAATTTGGGGGGCAATAAACTGGGAAAATCACATCACGTCGACCACGTTTTAATGTAGATTCTGGCTCATATGTCTACATACAGAATATGTGATTGGGTTGTTTGGCTATTGCTCCTCGAGGCGGAGGACGCGGAGTAAGGGGAGGAGCTCCTACTAACCCAATCTAAGCAGAATTGAATGCCCACTCGATTGTTGTTGGCTGCTCGTGAAATACATCAGCGATGGTCTCAGGACCCTATTAATGAATGCATTAACGGGCTACGTGCGGCTTTGTCCTTTCAACTGACTGGGAGACACTCGAAGCCAGCTCGTTGGCCATTACAGCCACTAAAGTGCCGGCCATTAACGATTGCATGTCAGATGGCTGGCACAAGAGTGCCAAGAGCCTGAAGTAATTATGAGCAAAACAATGCCACCTACTGCGTTGACTTGCATGGGTGCATGGCAGCTGATGAAAAGGCAACGGGCAACTGGCAACGGGCAACGGGCAACAGGCAACAAGAAAGTGCGCATTAACTTATAATGGCTAATTGCAATTAATTGCTCAATTAAGTGCCAACACTTGAGGTGGGCTCAAGGGTTGGGCTGGGTTGGGTTTGGGTTTGGGTTGTGGCACTTGCGTCTGCATGTCAAAAATTGACACGAAACAAATCTGCGCGCATCTGCTGTGCATTTGTTTGGCCTAAACGTGGGTGGCCAAAAGGGGCTGGCTTATACACTGGCCAAAGCAGAGTGCCCTAGAGCTTGCGGCTGTTTGCCATAAATTATGCATGCGACACACTCTGCGGCTACTTGGCCCCACTTGACAGTGGCAGTGGCAGTGGCAGTGGCAGTGGCAGTGGCAATGGCAGCAGCAGTGACAAGAGTGGCACTGGCACTGGTACTGGCACTGGTCGTGGCAAGTGGCGTGTAGCGAGAAGCAAATGGCAAGTGGCAAAGGCAAATTAGTGCATTATCATGCAGGATTTGTTGCACTCGCAATACATTTGATTACCTATGAAAACCAAACCAAAAAGCAAAACAAACAGCTGCAGTTATTTAAAATACAAACTGTAAGTGTAACTGCAACTGCAGCAGTTGGCGTGGCCAAAAATTTAATTGCAAAGTTGCCCAAAGTTGCTTGGCGGGCAGAGCATTAAAATTGTGCGCGTTAACGGCCAAATTATACGGAATCTTTTTCGGAATGCTATAAATGAGGCCGCAAGTTAATTCGACGGCGCTGCGAAAGTAAAATGTAATGTCTTTTGGATGGCGCTTTAAATGAGCATCGAGCAGACACACACACACACACTAACACACACACACACACACCACTTCATACACCCCACTGAGCGCCCCTGCCTCCGCCCACGACACACGCTTCCAAGCTGCTAGTCATGGCCGATAAGCTGCGGCCGTGCCACAAATTTAATCGAAATTGCTCTATGACTACAGACACGCCCCCAGAATGCGCTCAATGTGTGTGTGGATGCATGTGTGTTTCTGTGTGTGTGTGTGTGTGTGTGTGTGTGTGTGTGCCAGCGTGCGTGTGTTTATCTTTTACGAGTATTTGGCCAGTCGTCGGCAAACATCGCCAAAGCATTGCACAACTCCCCAAGAGGCACCACATAATAATGTATGATGTACAGGTATATATGTATGTGTGTGTGTGTTTGCAAGTGTATGTATGTGTGTGTCTAAATAATTGTTATTATGTGTGGAAAATTACTTGCATGATGGAACAAGGTATATGAACCAGAAAGAGCCCAATTACGTCTTTGATCGAATATATTAAGAAAAATGAAATAACAATACGATTATCATAAGTAAAACAAAACATAATTCATTAATTCAATACTTTAATTTATTGGTTAAGTCAATCAATTGACACAAGGTTTCTGATACTCTTCGTTCAAAATAGAAAAGGTGTTTGTGAAAAAAATAATAAAAAGTGTAATATCAAATTATTAGTAAATGTGAAACAATTATAATTTGTGAGACTGGTTCAAAGGCACTTGCTTTTTTCCTTATAAAATTTAAATTAATTTTTAAATTCGAAATACATGGCAAATATAAACAACATTAACAGAAAATTTCTTATTCAATATTTTTTTAATAAGTGAGCGAAATTCGATTAAAGGCATTGCTGGTAAACTTAGTAATGTGTCCTGCCTGCCGATTTGTTATAACTTCAAAAATGGGATCGATTTAACATCTTTATGGAACTCAGTTAGTGGGATATTAGATCCTTCCTTAACGACAGCCTTTCGCTGTTGCTCAACTGTCTCAACTGTCGATTACCTGCATAAGCTCGACTACACAGGTTTCCCCACATGTCTTCTATGGGATTCAGGTCGCGTGATCTTATCCCGATACCGAAACCACTTACGACAGACCCACGACACATGTATTGCAGCATTATCCTGATGGAATAAGGTATTTGGGTCTGGCTGATGCTCCCTAAAGTTCACCAAAACTTCGTCCAACAGGTTTGTATAACCCTCCAAGTTCATACGGCCTGAAATCTTACAAATCAGGGTCCTGTTGTGATTACTGAATGCAGCCCAGATCAAGAGTGAAGCACCACCATAACTTCGAATAGGGAAAAATCTCTCTGCCTTCTTTAAGTCATGCCAGTAATACTTTAAGCCAAACACCATGGAAATTAATATATGGAATTATTATAATATATATATATATATATCGGACTGTCGATTTGATTGGAATTGCAGTTGTGTCACAAAGTTTTTAAGTACAATTAAGGTTGTATCTCCTACTGAGCACACAATGAGGTTGGGGAAGGATATGTTTTCAGTGTATATTGCAGCTTCTGCCAGCTTTTCAATCAATTTTCAGCTATGACTGACTGTAATCCTGTCTTACATAATACTGAGCATTTGTTTTTCCTAATATTGTTAATATTTAACGAGTTTAGTTTGTAGAAGTGTGACGAGTACTAAGTAATCGTTTATAGTTCATGTTTTAAATTGTTAAAGTTCAGGAAATGGCAATAATATAAAGGAAGAGTCACCTGTCTATCTTTTATAAGCCGTCTCAGATGGCTTATTTGAAAATTGAAGTCTGCTGGGAGCCTCGGCGTTCTTAGCTCCTGCTCAAGTAGAAGGCTCTCATTATTTGTTTTATATAACCGCCAACTGTGCCAAAGCGCTTATTGGCCGTTGTCGCTAAACTTAACCAACAACTGGCAAGCAGCAGGCGAACATAAATTACACCACAATACGCAGCAGCGTCAAGCAACAACAGCAACAACAGCAACAACAGCAATAACAACAACAGCAATAAACACTAAATAGTTTCTCTAGGCAACTTTGTGTCCGCTGCCGCCCGCCTCCCCCAATTTCCAATTGTGTAGCTCGGCACGACTTGGCCGTAGTTTATTGCAGCCACTGTGTCTGTCTGCGACTGCAACTGATTTAATTTTAGATACGCATAATAATTGCTTCACGCAAACGTGGCAGTTCGGCGTCTGCTATGGATAGGCGGTTGGGGCTTGTGGGCTGTGGGCTGTAGGCGTGGCATATATTTTAAGGCGTGCATTTGCATTTTTCATTGGGGCACCCAAGCGATTTGAATGGGGCGTAACCAGATTAAGTAGTATCGAGGCGCAGCTTGATGCACAGCATTTAATAATGACAGCAGCCGGTGAACGGGGGCGGGGGTAGGTTGACCTCATTGTGGGGGGGCAGTTGGCAGCACGGTGTAACGGTCACTTCCGTCACATCCGTCAGAATAACATTCAAGCAAGCATTTCACCAACTTCCGCTTTGACAGGCGTCGCTGTTTCTGTTGCTGGTTTTGCTGTTGCTGCTGATGACAACTCGTTAGTGTTGGCCATTTGGCCAGTGGCAAGCACCCAAATACTGATGCATACATATAGGTGAGCGTTGGGGCATATAGCAATTACCTGACGCCGGAAACTGTTGCGTCCAAATTAATGTTAACGAGCCAAGTTAAATGGTTAAATTGTTTCTTGCCGCATTGCCACACACACGACAGCAACAGCAACAGCAAACAGCAAACAGCAAACAGCAACAGCAGCAGTAGCAACAGCTGACAGCGTCGCAATGCGGGCCAAGGGTTATGTAGCAGCCACACACATAGCATCTTGGCACCACAATGTTCTCAACACGCTGTCAGCTTGCCCGCCGTATCAGCTGCAAAAGTTTTGCTTACTCTCTGCACCTCATTGTTTTACCTGTTTGCGTACGCTCTCCACTCCGCCTCACTCCTCTGCTCTCCTCTGCTCTCCTCTCCAATACTCTCCAACGTTTCTGCTCTTGTCGCTGTCTTTGCGCTGTTTGTCTGCGTGTGCGCTTATCGCTTACAGCCTTCAATTTAACAATTTGACTTTGTCACGTGCCCGGGCTCAGATTGCGCACCTGCCACACCCACTTCCACCCCCGCACTCGCCCACCCCAGCCCACACTTCACGCTCAACCCCCACCAGACAGTTGTCTCCTACAGCCAAATGTTAATTTTTTTGTTCTCTTTTAGCGAGTTTTGTGTTTGTTGCCCTCGTGCTGCCAGGCCACGGATTTCGAATGGCATCTTTCCAGATGGTCACCGTATCACTTCGATGGTCCACGTATCTTCGGCTCTGGGGTCCTCTGTCTGCGGGTCTCAATTTCATCTTTATGAACTTCTGGCAAACAATTTCAATCACTGCAGTGGAGCTGCCTTCAGACTGCTAAATTTATTTTGTTAATTGAAAATTTGCTGAAGCCTTTGATTGAAATGTTCAACAAGAAAGGTTTTTATCAAACAATTACTTGGCTTAATCCGAGCTTTTCATACAACTTCCATTCAAAATCTATAAAATACTTAGTCAAGGAGTTTTTGGTAACAGTTTAATTTACATTTGCTCTCAAATTTTTGGACTATAATAATGGTAAGAAGAGTTTTCTTGTATTCCCAATAAAATACATATCAAATTTAATGGCTCTAACTTAAAAACTGCGGAAGACATAGCAATTTAAATTTGTAGGGACCGGGGGCCTGTGAACAGCGGGGGTGGGTGTGACATATGAAGTATGATTTTCGAAGGACATCGCCAACAACCTACCAACCAAATTTGGTAACTGTAGCCATAAAATTGTGGAAGAAATGTGGCCTTATCGATTTGCAATTATCGATTTTATCGACTTCCTAGCCCCTTAGTGGACGTAGCACTCCAATTTTTACTTTGTTTAACGTCGGCTGTGATACCTTCGGTATCAAATTTATCAAGAAATTTAGCTTACGAGCTCTCGAAACACCAATCTACAGTCTACAATCTACAACAAAATAAATACACCCGATGGATTTATGGAATTTATGTAAGCAGGACTTAAATAATATCGACAAATCGGAGAAAGTTGGTGTCCTCAATCAGTGGAATAAAGTAAACAATTCATATATATATGAGCAAATCTACATATGACGTAAGAGTATATGCATATTTTTATGTAAATGGCATACAACTGGACTTATAAATTGGCTCAATTACTGGTTTTTCGTATTATAGCACAACGGCAATTTAAAGACGTTGTTTGTGTCATACAGCAAAGTGTTGACAGACATCAAAGTTCAAGAAACTTATTAAACGTCTTAGAGCACACACACACACACGCACACACACACACACACACACACACGCACACATACACAACTGCTTTTAGCCACTTAGCGTTTGACATGAATGTGCCACTAACGAGCAGAGTGTTGCGAGTGACGAGTGTGGCAAAAACCAGCGAGACGAGAAAATCCCAAGCACATTCACACTTGCATGCATATGTATTTCTGTGTCTATGGCTGTGTGTGTGTGTCGCTTGAATTTGAGACCACTGAAGAATGTCGTTAGCTTGTTTATGCAAAGGCAATTTGGCTGTACCTATAAGCAGTCGCCATCAGGTACCCATCAATTTGGTGACTCCGACTGGGAAGATCACAGTGATTGTGACTGATTGTGAGTGATTGTTGGGGTAGCAGCTAGGGTCTCAGACGAGGGATAGTCTGAGAAAAGAGCAACTTGCGCTTAGAACTAGAGAAGGGGTGATATAGCGAGAGAGAGAGAGAGAGAGAGAGAGAGCAATACAATCAACTAGACGGAGAGCGACTGATAATTTAAAATGCCAGAACAGACAGGTGTGTGTTCTGATAAGCGGATGTGTGTATGTATATAGAAATACATCAACATGTATTTATAAATATATGTAGGTATTTATGTGCATGTGTGTGTGGGCGTGTGTGGGTGTGTGTGGGAGGTGCATAGTTCTAGAATGTGTGTTAAGGGAAGGGGAAGTTGACATGACAACTATGCAATTGCAGGCAATGAGCAGAGCAATGTGCAACTGTTTGGCAGACAAGCAACACACAACATGCAACATGCAACATACACAAATGTTAATACGCTTAGGGAAAGCCAGCTTAAAGCTCGCAGATAGTACGATGCATGTGTGTGTGTGTGTGTGTGCCTGTGTATTGCATAATGGCACACTCTTCAAAATGCGTTGACGTTGACTCTTTTTATTCTCAAGTGCCCAGTCTCATTCTCGTTCTCATTCTCCTGCTCGGTCTCAGTCGCAGTCTCAGTCGCAGTCGCAGTCGCAGTCGCAGTCTCTGTCTTAGTGGCAGCCTCAGTTTGCCACGTTCTTTCTTCCTATTTAACTTCGTTTTGGCGCTGACTATCTCCCTCTGTCTTGCTCTCTTCTATTGTGTGTGTCTTCTCTGTCTGCTGCTCTCGGGAAAGGCATAAACTTTAAAGCCCGTGCCAGAGAAGTTTATTATGCATGCAACTGCCAATGTTTTTTTTGTTTTTTTGTTTTTTTTTTTGTTTTTTTTTTTGTGTAGCTTATGCATTGTGGTACAGCATTTTGTTTTTGTTGCTGTTGCTGTTGTATTATTTTTTTTGTTTTGTTCTAAGTTGGCTTCCAAACGGCGCTTCACATACCTCTCCAGCTCCTGCTTGAGTCTTGTCTGCGGTTTTTGTACCAGCTGCCATTCAAGTGCGGAAGTTGTTTAGTGGCTGCCATTCAGCCATTCAGGCGCAATATTAAGTGGCATACCACCGTACATTCCATTTTGCCCACCCATCTAAGCTCATCCCGCCCTCCCCGCTCTCGCTCGGCTGCCTATCTTAGCTTTATAAACAAAAATATATATGTGGTTTCGATTGAGTCCATGATCCCGATTCGCTGATACTGCACTGCGCGCCAATGAACTTGAAAATTAAGCTGACTTTCTTGCATTTTGTTTTTGTTTGTTGTTAGTTAGTTAGCCAGGTAGTCTTCTTACTCGCAGTTGGCTGGTCAATTTACCAAAATTAAACTTCTGCTTTAAACAACTTTTGCTTGGTTGTTGTCCACATAAATTCAATTCCAACAAACGTATTCAATTCAGATTGCACACCTCAATGCGAACATTTTTAAATAATGCCTACATCCATTGGCAATCCTTTACAAATAAATGACATCAAAAGCAGTATCCAACTTTGTTGTTTCTTTTCTTTTTTGCGAAATCGAAAATGGAGTAAGCAATGTTTGTGTAATTTTATGTAGTGGTAATTAACATTCGAAAAAATGCTACTTTTTTGTTTTAAAAAACATTTTCGTTTTCCATTTCATTAAATTTGAAATCTTTATCATTTAATAAATGGGAATTGTTTAAATAAAAATAGAGCAGAAAAGGTTGCTAAATTTGAGTTTAAAATTTTGAAAGTTAGAAAGAGCCTGCGTGGAATTTCGCATTTTGTTTTTTGCAAAGTGCAAATATAAATGATTTTCTTAGTTGCAACTTTCTTTATTAAAGAATCGGAAATTGCATTTTACTACTTAACGGAAGCCTCTTAACCACATGTGCCCAGAGCACTCCAGCACCGAAAGCAGTTGAGTAAGTTTTTCACACATACATATCTTTCATACAAATATAAAACTATAAATATAAGTGCTTAATGTAAGTCGCCTATTAAGTTGGATTTCTTTCTTTCGCTTCGCTTGCGATATTCTGTGGAGTTCTTGTGCTGCTTGTGCAGTTTCTTTACTTGCAGTGGTTTCGTGAGGGATTCTTTTTTATGGTCAACATATCGAGGACGCTTTATTTGATTTTAATTTAGAGGCAATGGCAAATGCATTCCATTTTATTTACACACACCATTTGATGTTGGTGCTTTTTTTTTTGGCTGCAGAGTTGCTGCTGCTGCTGCTGCTGCTGCTGCTGCTGCTGCTGTGGTACAACTTGAAGTAAGAGTTTATTTACATTTCCATTTCCATTAATTTTTTGTTTCGCTCCGCATTTGCTGTTTGTTGCCCTTTTCCGGCTTCATTTTCTTAGGTGTTGCATTTTGCCATCGCGTTGCGGCGCCAAGACTCTTGACTCTAACTGAGGACCCGTGGCAACATCCACAACAGCAGCAGCGGCAACAATGCTCACAAACAAGAACAACAACCAGACGAACAGCAAACCCAAGTAAACAACAATAACAGTGCTGAGTCCTGCAGCAACGTAAATAGTTGCTCGACTGCACGTTAACTTCACTAGGGCCGAAAGCACAGCTCGTATACTTCATTTAATTCTTAACTTATAAAATTTGCTTTTATGCTGGCATTTATATTTTTGCCCATTTTTTTCCGCAAGCTTAGAGCTGGCAGGGTGTTTGGGTATTTGGGTATTTGGGTATTGCCATGATGTGGCTACTGCTGCAGCGTTTTTATGCTTTTAAGCTCGGCAGGCGACGTGAAACAACAGGCAAAACAGCAGCAACTGCAGCCGTACAACGGTGCGTATGATTAATGCAGCGCATTGCTGTCACGGCCAAGGCAAATGCATTTGGCCAGTCAAGTGCTGCCCGAGCCATACTCTGCCAGCAGCAACTCCCATCCCTCTCCCTTTCCTTCCCTCTGTCTCTTTCTCCGTTAAAACAAATTTCTTGTAGCCAAAGTCTTGGCAGCTGCATCGCTGGGCTTCCATTGTGCTTCGATTTTGCCTTTCGAGCAAAAGGAGCAGCTGCACCAGGAGTGAGATCGAGAACGATAGCCTGAGTGATAGAGAAATGGCAGAGACGTGCACTTTGTGCATGTGTGTGCCATTAGTAAAATAAGTTGTGTTACTTAATAAGAGAGATGCAACAAGTCATGAGTTGTCTAAGAAATAATATTACATTTCTGCACTTTAATAACTGAGTCGTGAGATTGGACTTGAAGTACTGCGTACTGGGGATGGTCAATTAAAAGTCTATCAGCAGCTGTATTTTAAATTTGTATGTTTACTCTTGAAGCTGTTGAGAGCATTACAATTTGTTTATAGAGTTAATTAAACATTGGTTGTAGTGGCTTCAAGTGTGTAACAGTCATATTTTAAATGAATTATTCTACGAGTCTCTATGGTTCCATAAATCGATCTGTAATCGATCAAAACATTTTTATTTAGCTTGAAGTTAAACAGTAACTTTTCCCCGTTTTGGACATTGAATTGTTTGAAGTTCCGTCTTAGATCATAAAACGAAACAAGTTCTGCGACAAATGCAGCCTTTTAGCCCTAACAAAGTATCACTTCAGAATACTGAAAATAAGCTCGCTGGCCAATTGCAATTCTCTTTTTTTTCGGTCGGCTTAGCTAAGATCCGCTGATTTTCATTTGGGTTGCATCACTTTAATTTTCTAATGATGCCTGCTTGCTGACTTGACCGCCACAGCGCCAACTTTTGAGCACGAGTAATTCGCTTGGATCTTTTTTTGTTTTTGTTTTTGTTTTTGTTTTTGTTTTTCTGCGGCTGCTGGCTTGTATCTATCGAATTGTTGGCTCATGTTTGCAAAGTGGGTTTTCTTGTTGGCAACAGCCTCAATGAACTTTGGTATACGCGTACACACACAGGCTCAGACACATGCACAAACAACATCATCTTCATCATCATCATCCCCAACATGTAGCCGCTAGAATGTAGGCAATAAAATGTGAACCCCACACAAGCACACTGGTAGGCCGTGCCAGTCCTGCCAGAGTCCTGTTAATAACAACCGTTATTACTTAAGTCTCTTGTTTCATTTCAATTTAAATCTTTTTTTCTTTTTTTCTTTTTTGCTTGGCTTGCACATTTTTATACTGGCTCACATTTACATTCTCCATCGCAGTGGCAGTGGCAGTTTTATTTTTATTTTTTTCCTGATTTAAATATTAATCATACGCCTCATATGCTCTACTTATTTGTACATATTACAATGTCAACTCGAATGACAGCTGCCTGACTGTCGGCTGCTTTAGCTGGTCTGCTGCATACATAGACGTTATGCAATAGATGTATGCTTAAATTGCCTGCTACCCCTCGCACTCTCTGCTTCCGTCTGTGGCCCTAGTTGTGCCCAATTTCTGTCGCCGACTCACTCTCAAAGCACAAACCCATGTCGGTTTTGTCATTGCATTATCATAAAAATGTTAAGTCGTCGTAATGGCAACAGCAGCGGCAGCTGCTGCAAAAGCGGCCAGCGGCATATTCTGCCATTGATTTTTTGTACGCAAGATAAAAGTGGAACGCTTTCCACCCGCAGTCAATTAGTTTCTGTTGTTATGTGATTCAATTTTAAGGAAATTGATTGATCTTAATTATGCACGACTGCCAGCCCAACTTTTTGCTATCGCAGGCATAGTCGAAATAATACCTGTGATTAACATGTCATCGACGTATAGAGAAAACAGTCATCCATTAATCTGTCAAAATTAATTAACAAGAATAATTGTGATGAATGTGTGTAGTTCAGTATGGTCTCACTAATTTACTGAAATCGAATTATTGATATGGCTGCCGGGATTAGCGTTACAATAACAGCGACTCACTCGCTCGCTGTTTTCCAATTATAATTTCGCAAAATAGCTGTGACATTAATTTGCGGTTGTTGCAGGCGTCCATTGCATTGCATTCCATCCAAACTTGTGTGGCTTATATATGCATTTACATACATGTATATAGAATGTGTACAAGCACAGGCAAACACACACACATAGCCTTAAAATAGCGCCAAATTGACTCAAACCCGCAGAGCGTCCAGTTGATAGACGGATTAGTGAAATTCCAATATTAATTTACATACTTTGCACTCCATTGCCAGCTGCCCGCGTAATACTGAACCCAACCGGCAGAGAGAGGTTATACACCGTGGAATGCATAAGCCTATGAACTGAAATACAACCCATCCCCCCGCATCAGCCCCTATCATATCACCCAACCGCAGCTCTCAACCGGTGCCGACAAAAGTAATTTGCATACAGAGTCACAGTTGGCAAATGACTTGGCAATTTTGGGGCCCCGGTGTGGTTTAGAATGGACGGGAATGGAGACGTGAATGGAGGTGAAGTGGGAGGCAGCTCTAAGGGGGGCTACAAACTGCATGCAAATCCAAAATCGTGAAGTGCAACAGCGCAATTAATATCAGGCAAACGGCATCTCGGCATCGTCATCCTCGTCAGCATCAGCATCAGAATCAGCAAACCACCAGCAGCAACACCAATTCAAACACCCACCGGTGAACCTTTCCCCGGAAATAGCCTTAAGCCTCATCCACAAAACCACACACATAGACACACATTCACATTCACATTGCCACACATAGGCAGTGCCAACCCAATCGAGTGTCCTTGCCTCAGTTGTATTTGCATGCAAATGGCTGGTTAGATTTTTACGGTACAACAAAAAAAGTTGAGAAAAAAGTGGAGAAAGGGAAACTTATCCGTTAGGCTGCATTTTATGTGCGGGTGAGCTGCAAGCTGATTCAACCCTGAGATTTGTAATTGCCACCAAATAGTATGCAAAGGTATCCATTCAAAACTGAAATCTGCATCAGATATCCTTCTTACTATCTAGAATGGAATCACACAACTTCTACAAATTACAAGACACAATCAACTTAAAGCAAAGCAAGCAAAGCATCAAGTTTTGTCTATTAAAATAATTATATTAATTATTATTATTTTTATGATATCAATGCTCGTATTTTATTTTGGTTTATTCTTTGAATTGTGCGCGGGGGCATTGCCTTCTACACACATTTGCACAACTTCATTAAATTCTTTTCACACATTTCAACTGTGTCAAGGGTATACAAATTATCAAAGGAAATGGCATTCATACCTATCCCGGCGATTTGAGGCCATATCATCGCATTTAAGTTGACTTCGTCTCTCAGGCAACCCATTTACTGACTGCAGAGATTTTGTTAAAAAATAGTAATTATTGGTTACAACGCAGCAAAGCGAATGCCAAGCGATTCAAAGCTTTGTCTGCCATTTACGACGAAGAACCGAATAACGAACTCAATTTAAACTTTTTGTAGGTATTCAAAAAAAGGTTCTCAAATTGACTCAATTTTAGGACAGAAAGAATTTTTTGCAAAAATAGATAACGAATTTATTTGCATCGACAAATAAGTGGACCAAAAAGTTTTTATGTTACATACACGGCAAGTGTATAGATTCTTATTGCGAAATTCGTTATGTTAAAATTCATGACTCTCTCTTTCATTTTTTCCGAGTGTAAAACAAGATAACAGGGAATACTGTAAACAGTATCTGATGTGCCTTGTTCTATGCATGTAATTTGCTCTCAACTTTTGTTCTTGGGGATTTCACAGTACTTAAACTGAAAATTAAGCAAGTGTGCAATAAACTCTAACAATATGCCAGTGATATGTAAATGTTATTGCTGAATCTCTTCTGCTTTGGTATTAACACTTAGGAATACTCTTGATTATTTTCAAGTTGTTGTGGTCGTAAAAAAAAGTTGACAGCAAGCGAGAAAATGTAGTGTGCCGATAATTTAGGAACCGTCAAGGACATACTTAATGTGCATGGAGTTGGTTTATTGTGTTAACATCTCGGTTTCCATGGACCAGATAAATATATCAGTTGGTCGAGCACCAAAGAAGAAATTGAGATAACAAATTTGTTTAGCTCCTGTCGCAATTATATTTTCGTTTTCATGCTGGCCTGCCGTAAATGGCTGTTACAGCCAGCAGATGTGTATTGGGGTTGTTCTGTTTTTATTTTCTTGTTGCTGTGATTGCGTTAATTAAATTACAACTGCTAGCTGTTGCCAGCGACATCTCGAAGAGATTCTAATCGACAAAATGAGAAGCAGCCCATCCGCCCGGTTTATGGCGCTTCTGCCGCTGTTGCTGTTGCTGTTGCTGTCTGATCTTATCAGGAATTTCCATTTTATTTTTAATGCTTGCCTTACCTGCCATTTTGTTGCTGCAAATCCCATGTAAACGCCCACACTCACACCCACACACGAAGCTACACAACAGCAGCCCGACAAAAGCGCTGCCATTGAACCCAGGCCACCACTCCCCTCGTTCCAGTTCCAGTTCCAGTTCCAGTTCCAGTTTCAGTTTTAGTTTCAGTTTTAGTCCCTGTGCGATATTGTCGCATGATTGACAGACTTTATGCCCGTAAAAGCAAAGGCACACCAACTCCCACAGCCACACCACCAACTCACACCCACATCAACACCCTTCCTTGCTCACTCCAATTGTAGTCGACTTACATTATAGTCAGACTCATAATTAAAATGTGCACAACGACAACAGCAACAACAGCAACAACAGCAACAACAGCAAAAACAACAACCAAAACGAAGTCTGCTCATGTCTCGGTGCATTTGTTTTTGACATCAAAAAATCTGTGCAACTTCAATACACTTTGTCTGTTGCCCATTGGGCGTGGCATTATTGCAATATGTTAACATGAATCGCAACTCAAAGTTCAGCTCGGATTTGGGCTGAGATTGCAAGTCGATGGATTTTCTGGTCAGCCTATTATTGCTGCACATACTTTTCTAGGGTCTCCTCCACACTCACATGCAGCCTGGGCATCCCTGTGGCATGCAGCAAACAGGGTGATTACAAAACCCATCCATATTTGAGTCGCCCACTCTCTGTGTGTGGGTTTGTGTTGCATATGTTATGGCGCGGCGCATTTGTAAGTCTTTCCTGCGGCTGCCACACACTCAGCGTGCCTTGAAAAAAAGCCGTTTACTGCTGCCAAACCAATTTCAATATTCATTTTCTTTTTCCCTTCAGCTTCAATGGAAAGAAATTTCATACTTAATCTAGGTTTATGTAATTATACTCTGCTGTCGAGGCCAAACGAGCATATTTGTTTGGTTCAACTTGCAACTTGACAGATAAATTGCTGGAATTGATTAAAGCTCGAGTTAGCAAATTTTGAATACAGATTTTCGGGTTACACTATTCAAAGATTGACACATTATATGTGCACCATTAAATGCAGAACTTACCGTCTAATTAAGTGTGGGGCGCTTTACTGTTCTCCCCCTTTATATTCCAAAAGCCCATTTTCTCTTTTACTTTAACGTACACACATACGTCGTATACAAACTTACGCATTTTAAGTACGAATTGAGCGCACATTTTTGTACAATGTTTCAAGTACGAAACGGACTAAAAAAATCCATTAAAAAATGGTTGAAGAGGGTATATGACAGTTATGCAAAAGCTTATAATAGGTAGAAGGAAGCTTATCCGAACGCATAAAGTTTATATATTTTCAATCAGAACCATCGAGTCATCATGTCACGTCCGTCTGACTGGCTGCTCCTTTGTATTGACTAGCGAATCTCAGAGTCTATAAATTTGGAATAAATGTTATCGTATATTATTATATTTTATATAATTTGCCCGATTTCGAAAGTATCGATACAAATTAATAGCAATAAGAAGCCAGATTTTGAAGATACAGTTTTATATCTAAAAGCTGGCTTCAGGGTATCTGATAGTCGAGCTCTCGACTAAAACTTCCTTATATGTTTTCTTTTTACTGAGTGTATGGGATGTGCCCGCTTCCTCAGCATACCACTGCCCAGCACTGTGCCGGTTGCAAGTAAGTCAATGCCTTCAAATTGTTCGAAAATCTTTGGGTTGCCTACAACGAACCCAACTCGTTGAAAAGGCAAAAACAGGCAGTGCCTGCGCACAGTGGTACTGATGTCATTTTCAAAGTTCCAAATACGGCATTTAACACTATATAAAACAACAATATAAATTTATTATTATATTATCTAAAAAGCTCTAACCAAATTCAATCACTTTTAGAGGGAATTGAGGCCAACTATGTACTATGGCCTACCTGTATCTTTTGAATGCACAATTTTCCTTAATATATATATTAAATATATGTAAATATTATATTATGTGTATGTATATTAATGCATTTGCAGAAAGTACAGTAAAAAATACTGAACCCAAATCAAAAGCGTTGAATTCAACTCATTTTGCGGCACTGTGCACTGTTACCATAGCTGTTGTTTCTGATGCTGTCATGGCGAATACTGCAAGATTAAAAGCAAAGTGCTTCAACAGTTTCTCAAAAAAAAAAAAGAAAAAATAAATAAAAGATAAGAGGAGAGACCGACGGAAAATCGGGCGCACATGAAATGAAATAAAATGATGGAAAAGTCTTGAATGTCGGCTTAGTGCGGCTCAGTAAGACGGCTAAAGTGAAGCGGGTGCAGGATCTGAAGTTGTGGTCGGGGCAGGGGCAGAGGCTGGGGCTGGGGCAGAGGCATAGCCAGGGGCAGAATCTGAGACAGGGGTGTTGCAATTGGACTGCCACTCCCTTAGCATATCATTGCTTTGTGGAGCCTAGCCTTTGCTATTGACCAAGGCTGTCAGGATGAGAGCCTGAGAGGCAGCCAGTTTAGCAGGCTGATAGCTTTGCTTCAGTTAAGTTGCTCAAGTTGCAGCTGGTGCAGTCTCTCCATTTTGTGCATAGCTTGTAGTTTTCAAACATATTTTGCAATTTTTGTGATTAGCTTAATGGATTTATGTGCTGCAGCAGTCGCCAAATTAGCACACAGGGTAAGTTACAGAGCTCCAACATGGCCAGCACTCGCCTGCAACTCGCTGCAGTCTGTTGGCCGACATCATCCCAGAAATTGAATTTCGCTCATCTTTTGGGCTGCCAAATTGGCAGTTCAAATTACAAAAATAAATTTAATAAAGCGTTTGTCTGTGTGTGTGTGTGTGTGTGTGTGTCTGCATAATGTACACACAAAACAGAGTACGCCAATGCGGCCGGCCCCATTCGAGGCGGAAACCAAATTTAAATGTTGTTTCAACTAACACACATCCTGTAGTTATATATTACTGTGGCTTAGCTAATCACAGACAGTCTAATTAGGGCCAACACCAAACAGTTGAGTAACCAACCAACACTCGATCAGCTCGCAACAATGTGTACAGTGTGTCATATGTATACTCGTGTGTATTTGGGGTGTTGCAACATGTGTGCCACATCCAAAAAGAAAAACAACAAAGAAAAACATACTTGTGACTGTCAACTCAAATCAGCTTAAAATGCAAATCTGTTTATATTGGTGTGTGTGTGTGTGTGGGTGTGTGTGTGTGTGTGCGTGTGCTGTTTGTTGGAATTCTTCTTGTTGTTTTTTATTTTGGTATTTTGTTTCCTGATTTTTATCTGCACATATTTTTGTTCGTTATTAATATTTTTATGGCGAAGTTTCTTTTTGTTGCCACCGCTGCTTTGATGCCACAAACGGCGCTCAAATATAACAAATTTGAATTTTGCTGTCACGAATGATCAGTTAGGTACCCTGTATTCCGCTTGTTATTAAATAAATAATCACATTTATTATCATGACGTTGACAAATATGTATATAGATGTAAGTGCTTGAAGCGAAGCTCAGCGGATATCGCGGCCATAATTCGTTCCCATCAGTGTGCAAAGAATACCAAATAAATACAATAGTCCATATGCTAAATATTGTATTACCAGCTGAGGCTCGGATAAAACTAGATAGATTAGCTAGACTTGAATAAAGAATGAACGTAATTTTTTTTTTTTTTTATATTGCGGAACTTTGGTTGGCTTGGATTTAAGCGATAAAAAACAAACAACCTAAAAATGCCCATCCACAAATATTAAAGATCAAAGAATATGTTACTATTTTTGTTAAAATTTGTTTTTAATTCACAAGGTTAATCATTGCTTTTAATATATTTTTTATATAATTGATTTATTAAATAACAAACAATGGAGCTATACAAATTTCACAAAATGCAGAAGCTAAGGACTTGCATATCACTTTTAATCTCTATTTATCTTCCCTGAAGTTTCTATAGCTGGTAGCAGGAGTTCACTAAGAGTGTGGATTATTTCCTTTTTGTTTTGGAAAACCAAAGCCCCTGCACGGTGAGGGGACGAAACGCTTATTAGTTGATATTTATTTATGATATTGATTTTATATTTGTCCATATCTTAACTGGGCGCATAAGAGTATATTTTAGCTTGCCTTGATTGAAGCTAGTTTCAAACTATGTACTTAACTATACAATATGTAAATGTGATTGCAAGCTATAGTTAAAGTTTATTTTATTTATTTATTATTTGTTGTTGCCACAGTTTATGTGGCCGTTGTTTTCGTCCCTTTTCAAATTGATTGAACACCGCTTTGTGCGCTGTCTATCCGGCGTTGACAACGGAGAGAACGGTCAAATTGGGGACAACGTTGCCACACTGTTGATTTTTGTGCTTATTTATCTTTCGACTTTTCATACCCTTGCCGGGGGTATATCGAAATGTTGTCGCGAAGAAAACATGTCTGACCCGTTAGGCATTTATATATATTCTCGATCAGCAATCGGTCGATGGAAATCCGATAAAATCCCGTCTGAAAAACTTAATTTTACCTTGGATATGTTAATCAAATCCACTCGTTTAACTTCATGCAATTCATTTTACATATATATGTGTGGGTATGTATATGAGGGTATGTAATCTTCGGTGTGCCAACGATAGTTCGCTCATGTTCTATATATATTTATTTCCATTATGTGCGGAAGCCCCTCTCGCAGTCGCAGCAGCTTACAGTTTAATGTCCATGCAGCGATAAATGCGGATTGAGAATGGGAATGGGATGGTTATGGCAGGCGCTGAGCTATGTGGTCTGCAGGGCAACGGAGGCAATGGGCAGGAGCAGGAGGCAAGCCGATGATGATGGGCACAGGGATTCGGTGAGATTGCAGGGAAATTGTGGACCACAAATGCAAACGCGGTCGAGGCAAACGGCGGTCGCTTTATGCGCTTAACGGTCGAGTTAAGGCTGGCTGTGTGTACATATATGTGTGTGTGTGTGTGTGTGTGTGTGTGTGTGTGCAACATTTTGGCATTTTGCCGTTGAATTTAACAACTCCGTCCGTTTATTCATCTGTCCCCGTGTCAGACCGTTCATCTGTTTGTCTGTCTTTGGCGCAGTCAGCGCCTTTCGTGAGTTTCGAGTACGGCATTAAAATTTATGTCAGTCGCGTAACGCGACTCTCAACGCGTATTGAGTTATTTATGTGTCCGTTCAGCAGCTTCCACTTTGCCCAAACTGCAGGCTGCCAGGCCAGCTGCTGTTTCATGCCAAGTGTTCGCTTTGAGTGTCACTCAACGCCCCCCCTTCCCCTTCCCCCCTTCCCCACGCACACACAATTGCTGCATAAACTTGTTAAGTGTTTTTTTTTTCTTGCCGTTTGCTTTTGGTCAGCCAAAGGCGTTGTGCAGTTATTCGACAGCTCGCTTCATATTTTTGCAAGTGAAATTATGAATTCTTTTGTCACTGCCACGGGACAAGCACACAAAACGCTGCAAGTAATAAGCGGCATCAAAACGTTGCCGAGTGCTTCAAATTGAAATGACACAACAACAACAATGAGCAACAGCAGCAGCAGCAGCAGCAGAGGCAATAAAATCTATTTTGAACTGTGTGACAGCAAAGAGAAAGTCCAGCTCGACCCAGCAGCTATTTTTTATGAGTCTTGGCTTATGCCTGAACCCTTGGCCTATACCATGGATATGGATTTAGGGGTTATCAGGCTGTAGCCGAGTAATATTCATCTTTATATTGAACAGCTAATACCATCACCGATTGCATGCAACGACAATTATAATTCTTATTCTAATTATTTTTATTTTTTATTTTTATTTATTTTTTAATTTTAAGTAATAAAGCTGGAATATGTACTAATACCATGAGCCAATTAAAATGTAGAAAAAGGGTATAATGAAGTTGAGCAAAAGCATGTAGCAGGCAGAACGACGCATATCCGACCCTATAGAGTATATACACTCCGCGAAATTCGATTAAAGGCACTCGTATTTGTGGTGCTAAAAACTGTACCAAGCCTCACGGAACTTTGTTTACACATTTTATAACTGCTACGATGCGTTGGAATAGAAGTTCCGTTAGATTTTTTTTTGCCAATATTTTTACATATTTTTGTTGATGTTGTTTTTTAAGCTAGTTTAAGTGCGAAATTCGATTAATGGCAGTCAGATTCTAACCGTTGGAAAAGGAATTCGGGCGTTATATGGAATTTCTTTGAATGGGTGATAAAATATACATATTTATTTAATATTTTATTGGTAAAAACAGATGAGTTGCATACAAGGATACTGGAATGAACTACAGACAAATATCAATGAAATTATATCGATCGGCATCACCAATTGATGACATGTTAAAATTAAAAGAAAACTACAGCAAATAATGCTAAAAACCCAACACCAAAAAATTATCACCCAGGCAGAAATCTGCAATCTGGATAAATTGCATATATCCTGAATCCCATAGAGAGCAAATGGGGACACCTATTCCGTCGAGTTTAAGTTGGTGTTCGACAGTTTGGGGCAGTTGAGCAGCTACGAAGGCTGTCGTTCAGGAATGGTCCAAAATCCCACTATCTGAGTCCTAAATAGTTTTTGAATCGGTGTCAAATCTATTTTTTTTAGTTATAATCAAATCTATAGGCTGAACACATTATTTATTTGATATTTTCATGTGATTTCTACCTATTGTATTAATTTTATTGGCAGTGCTTAATCGAATTTCGCACCTTAACCTCACTTTAAACAACAACCAAATTAATAAAAAATGTTATGTTAATTTTACAAATTTAATTCCTTTTTAATTTGACGTGTATTTAAAACAGCTAACTTTTGTGAAACAAAAATAATTTTTTTTAAATTTTATTTTCCATTTTATTAGGAAGAGTCAAGTGCCTTTAATCGAATATTGCTTGATCAGCATCAACAGCCGAGTCGGTTTAGTCAGCATACATTTTTAAGCTTTTAAATTTTGAAGATAATCAGTTTTTAGGAGATTGTTTTTTTTTCTTTGAAAAAGGTTTAAATATATATATAATTTAAATCGCATTTTTATAATAATGTAGTTTTGAACATATGAAATACATGTATATAGTGAACTCTCCGCATGTACCACCACATGGATATTACAAACAAATTTTTTTCATTAAGCGCTCGTTGAGTAAAGCCTTTATTTACTAGAACTGCAACAATTGTAACTGCAACTGCAGCAGCTGCTGGTGCTGGTGCTGGTGCTGTTATTGCATTTTGCCAAGTGGGTCTTTGACAAACATAAATCTGGCCATCATTCACAATTTGAGCGGACCCCGCAGAGCAGTGGATGACATCCACTAAAAAAAAAGTACACAAAACACTTTTACATATGATGCCAGTAAATTTTGTCGACGTGTGGCAATCAAAAATGCAACGACCAACAGTTAGAGCACTTGCCTCAGAGTCAGAGTCAGAGTCAGATTAAGTTTCAGATTCAGATTCAGTTTCAGATTCAAATTCAGTCTCCAGCAGCTCAGGTTCCATTTGGCAGTTGAGCTTGCTGCCAGAACCTTTCACTGCCACCTAAACTGATTGTTGGTCATTAATGCTGTGCATTATTTTGACTTTACATCGGGTAGTTTGCATTACAGAACACACTCAGCCTGCATGCAGATCCAAAGTAATATGCATAAATCATGCCAGCAAAAGAGCATAGCCCCTAAAATATACACTCTGATATTGAGACGGTAACTGGGAAACTGTTGCCCAGATGGCCTAGTCATTTGTTTGAGGATTTCGCCCGCCTGCCAGCCAGCTGTAGCCTGTCCAAAAGCAACCAAGCTTGAGTTCAAGAACTCTGGCCCCAGGAAAAATGTGCATAGGTACTTGGACAGCTGGCCGCTGTTCCATCTGCTGCCACATTTGCCAGCTGCCTCTGCAGAGCAAACATTTGCCGCATTTATAACCAGGCAATTCACATGCTGTGCTCGTCAAATTGATTTGTTGGACAACTTACTGTGTCAGACGGTTTATGCGGTGCTGGCTTTTGGCTTTGGCATTTGTTTCGTGTATATTTTGGCTGCATGTAACAACGAGCTGAACACGTATCGAAGCGAATATGTAATGTGAGTGCAATTAATGAGGATATGCGCAAAACACTTAATCTCCGTCCTCTAGCTATATTGTCTTCTGTTTTGTTTGCGTTTAATTTGGCGACTTTATCTTTATCCTGGTTAATGCGTGTGAGCATCTCTGGCCAAGATGCTTACTTCTCTCTGTGCGCTCTTTTGGTTAAATCGCTTCAAACGCCGTACTTGCACCCGTTGTTGGCGCCACATCAGCAACAACAGCTGACAGTCACAGTTGGGGAATACTGCGCGTACGTGCTGGGCTTTTGGTTGAATTTTAAGTACACTTGCCGTCATAAAAAATGCACCAAAATGCGCATTTGTGACAGCTGTACAGCTGTAGAGCTGTAGAGCTGTAGAAGGGGCCACGGGATTGGACCAACGGTTCTTGGGCATGGGTCACGTCAATTCAACTCCAAAGCAGCAGGAAACGCCCCTTGAAAAAAAAAAAATTATATTTATGGCCTAAAATGATTTACTATTTGTATATTTGGTTCCTTTGTGAAGCTTTCATGGGAATTGCATTGGATATCTGTGTAAATACGTTAGAATCGATGCAAAGAACGATTACGAACTTGTTTAAAGACCCATTTCAAACGCACAGGTTTCAAATGTTCAATCAGTTTGAAAACGTTTGATATTTTATAAGCATAATGCACATTTCTTTAGTCAATGGAAAATAGTAAGAAAAATCTCTGCTTACAGATAAAGTAAGTAAATGCGATTTCTTTGGTTGGACTTCGTTCTGTGGGCTGGCAATTGTTGATATTTTCATAAATGGATTCAAATTTAAAAATAAATATTGTTTGAAAGCAATAGAAATATCTATAGGCTAATGCAAAAAAGTTAACTTGTAATTCAATATTTTTACTTGAATTTATTTTTTATTAATTTATTCATTTCTTATTCATTTCAAGTGTTTTACTTTCAATTTACAATTGAAAAAAATAATAACAATAAAATGCATAATATTTAACAAATATATACATATTTTATACGTGCGCATTAAATTTGTATAACGCTTAATGTAATATGACGCCCCACGAAGAGCAGAGCAGAGATAGGAACGGTAGGGAACTACAGCACTATTATCACAGGAGAAGCTGTTACTAAAGCTGCAGCCGGAGTAGCAATGCGGCAGGGCGCTTCCTTGATTTGATTTATGTGTCCACTGATTCTGAATTCACATAAAATGCCTTGCCAGTAGTCCTTACGTACATATTCTGTAGCCCAGAGTTGGGGATGGCAGGAGGGTTGTGTCAGAGCTCGGCTCCAGCAGAGTGGCAACAGCAGCGGCCTGAAAATTATTAGCAACATCAACGCCAACGTTGTTTGTCCATACGCCATCCACTCCCACCAAGGTGAGCTGTTGGCGGTTTGTGGCACCAGAAACAGAAACAGAAACAAACCAAGCCAACCACCAAACCCACACAATGACAATGGCCGCACGCATGCTGTTATCTTTATGGCGTGCTGTTTAGTATTTATAATTTTTTTTTATTTTTGTTACCAAAATTAAAGCCAAATTCAACACTGAACAATTGCAACTGCCAGCCATAATGTGTATGAAGACTTTGATATGCTTTTTTGATGGGCTGTTGTAAGCCAACTTTTTGTTTGTTGAGTGACAGTTGTTGACTCCTTGGCGTATGTGTGATGCGGCTAAAAACAGTTTATCAGTTTTGTCAGCTGGTCGAGCACTTAATAAATGCAATTTTTCAACTGGCAACGAAGCTGCTCGCCGTAAGCCCCATACACAACACACTCGTTGCTGGGTTCAATGGCCCGCGGCGAAAGATTGCGCACAATAAATGAAAATGCCAAAACAAAAGTTGTGCACGCCGGCACAGTGGCAACGACAATGTCCGTGGGGTTCAGATACAGTTTCTGTTTCTGTTTCTGTTTTTTTTTTTTTTTTTGCTATGCAATCTCCGCTTCTTTTGCTGCATGCCAGGGCAGGTCTCGTCTGCAGCGGAAGCTTGGGGTGTTGATAAAGCGGAAGCTGTGATAGTTGTACCGCAGCTCCTGTGCTGTTGCTCCTAAAGCTGTTGTTGTTCTTGTTGTTGTTGTTGTTGTTGCTATTACTGTTGCAGTTGCTGATGTTGTTATTGTTTCTGTTTTTCCTGTTGCCCACTATGCTCCACTCAAAACTCGGGGCACTTGCGTTTCGTTGTCGCCGCGTGCGAAATTCTCTCGGCTGGTTTATTTGTGCCACACGTTGCCATTCTGCGTCATTTTCTCGCAATTTTCGCTGTGTTTTTCTGCGGTGCACCGGGTTGCCCCCGCTTGCGCCCTTACCCCACCCTTCGCCCAACTGACCAACAATTTTTGTTGTGTCCTCTTTTTTTTTTTTTTTTTTTCTTTTTTTGTTTTTGAGTGCGCTGCGTAAGCGCCAACTTTTTTCAGTTCTTCTTGTTTGTGTGTGGGAATTTTTGTTTTCTTGAATTTCATTTTAATTTATTTTTTTTTTTTGAATTCTCAACGCCATAAATATGCAGACGAATTTTATTTAAATTTTCTTTGCTGGCCGTTCCCAATGTTGTTATTTTTGTACACTGCGTTGCTCGTTACACTCGAAAGACATGCACAAAGGACAAATTGGAAAAGTTTTATACAGTTTTACACACTCATGCATACACACACACACACATATATATATATATACACACACTCACGCCTTACAGCACACACGTGTATAAGAAAGTTTCGAGCTGCTGTATGAAATAATCGTGGAAAGTTAGTCTGATGACATTGATAATATTATTAACCAAAATATATATCTCTGCAAAATCATTTAACAGTCCCCTGCCTGCCACCCAGCATTGAGATCAACATTTTAAATAACAGGGAACAACCATAACAACAACATCCAGCCAGTTACAAGTTCTAGTGTTAAATTATATCTGAAAATCTGTCCGAATTAATGTCACCAATACGCCATTTTAGCTGCTCTTTCAGCTCCTTTTCAGCGGTCAACTTTTGAGTTATCTGCATTACCACATATTGGTCACGGCTTGGCCTCCACTTTTATTCAAGCGGTTTATTTTTTTGTATTTTTCCTGGCCGCAATGAAGTTGAGTTGCATTTATTGGAGGAAGGACTAACTGAAATTTCGTATTACATTATTTTAAATGCCCGCTGAAACAATAAAAATAATAATGAAGGCGGCTGCCAGTGAATATTAAAAGGCATTTACCACTCGGCAGTCAAAGAAGCACCACGTCTGGCTGAAGAGTTTTAATTACGAGATGTAATGAAATCCGCTTGATTTATACGCATGAAGTGTCGGCGCGATGTCTGTGGTCGGGTGGTTGGGCGGTTGGGCGGTTGGCTGCGATGGACCCACCTGTCAAATGCATTTTTCAATATGTTTCTGTGGCGGATGTGGGCGCATTAAAGCGGCAGGCTGAAGAAGAACTATTCGCTGACAGCAGCTGCCGCCAATTGCCAGTACAATGCGACACGAAATGCGCGCCTGTCATACATGGCGTATGAGTTATGCAAACAGCGCCACAACAGCAAAACCGAAGCACAGCCCCGCCCAAGTTGCCCGCATGTATGCGTATGTAAAACGATTAGGTCGCCCGCCCATTGAGCATAATACAGAGAGTGACAGATACACAGATAATGTGTGAGTGAGCGAGAGAGAGAGAGAGAGAGCGAGAGAGAGAAAGAGAGAGATAGAGAACTGAACATTACCAAACACTTGTCAGCACAGAACGCAACAAAAACATATTGAAATTGCATTGCACATGTAATCGAGTGCTGGCAATTCTCCTGCTTACGGAAAATGAACCTAGTTTAAGGGTATTACTTTTACAGTTGTACTAAACAGAAATTTATACACATAGACTCTGAAAAAAGTTGCCCTGATATTTTAAAAAGTTGTTCTTGCTTTAGAAATATTTTCTAAATATATGAAAATAGAATAGAACAATTATAAGGTTTGTTTTTCTATTCTTCCAGAAATATATTTCCAAATATTAGAAACTGTATCTAAAAAGTAGAAACGGTAATCAACTTTTTTAGACACTGAAATTCAGAAAATCCTTAATTACTTAAACATCATTAAGCATTTAAGTATTATATGTGCATATACAAAAACACCACCCTTGAAATTAGACATATGTTTTGCTACATTTTAGAAAAATATACGTTGGAATGAAGAACACCTGGTTTTTAGAAGAACTCAATTTTCCCATTTAGAAATCTAAACGTGAGTAACACTTGGCGTCTCGAGTAATACTAAAATTTAAGGCGATTGTTTTTGCTAAGAATCCAAATTAATTATTTTTTTTCCATTTACACTACTTATGAATTGTGTACCTTCAAAACACTATTTGCTACTCGACACACAGTGAAATCACCATCTGCAGCTGCGTTACAGGGTAACAAACGCCAGTCTTGACATTTCTTGCCACACATACAAACAGACACACACACTTACAAAAAACACTTATGCATCTTGAAGAGCGTGTGGCAAATGCGTTAAATGTCGCTTATCGTAATATATTCAGACACACGCAGTCATCCACACACACATACACACTAACACACATACACACACACACACACTCACACACACACACAGTGATACAGAGCCTAACACACGTGTTGAGGCAGTAACATAGCGGCAATGTGGCACTTAGGCAAACATGCAACGCCTGCAGCATATTTCCAATTCAAATTGCGAATATTGCAACAAATTTCGCCACGCCCCCATTCCACACACACACACACACACACACACACACACGCACAGACAGACAGAGTGCAGTCAGTACATGTATGTGAATAGAAAAGTTAAAAGAATGAAAATCAACTGCAAAATATCCGCTCAATTTCGTTTTAGTTTTCCTTTTGGTTATGAGCGACGTTCGGAATTTTTTGATCAATGGTTGAATTGCCTGCCTGAGCGTGTTGAGCATACAAAAAAGGAGCAAGGGACCGAATGAAGGAGAGATAGAGATGAAAGATATTGTTAAGGATGGTCGTTGGTTAGCTGCAGTGCGTGTGTGTGTGTGGGTGTGGCGCTTTTGAGGCAAGTTTGGCTGTGGGTGCTGCGTCGCAGCTGCACTTGCGGCAATCATCGCAATCGCACGGAATCAATTTTTATGAAATGTTGCATGCGGTGCTTTGCATTTGCCATGTTGCAGCTGTTGCAATAGCCATAATCCAAGCAACCACACTCACCCCTTACCCCGTACCCCACACCCACACCCACTCCCGATCAACCGCACCACACTTTGAAGTGCTGTGCTGGGGGGGGGGTCTTGAACATGCTCATGTTTACTGCAAGTGACTTCAAATTGATGTTTATAAAGTTGTCGTTGCCAGTCACCGAGTCAAAGTTGTCAACAAGCCACAAGCCACGATTGGAGTCGGTTGAGTCGTTGACTAGTTTGGCGTCGAGTTTGAGGCGAAATGCTGTTTACTTGATTTTACCTTGGCTTTTTATTACAATTTGTGTGTGCATGCTGAAGGCAGTCAGTAACAACGAAAACTGAAGCAACTTCTGTTAGTTTGCTGCCAGCTTTTGTGGGCCTTTGACTGCTCCCAGGTGAAATTATTTAGTTCTCTAACCATGCATCTTCCGGATGCTCTTTGACAAACTTAAATTGAATAGACTCTGGACTCGTTAGCACCTCAACGTATCCAGCCCCAGTTATGGTGAGAGGCCAAAGTTCATGCCACTAAAAGTATTCATAAGTGGCATTTACTAATTTGCACAAAGTGCGCAACTCACATCAATATTTAATGAATGTATCATCTGAGTTAGCCTACATTTTTTTATTGATCACTCTGACAATTTCATAAAACCTGCAAAAAAGCATTAATACTGTTTTGCATGAGCTTATAATGCACAAACTTTTCTTTAATCATCATTTGAAATGCAAAATATTAAAAAAAAAAATGATTAAGCTTTCAATATATATTAAATATTTATAAATAATAATCATTTATTATGGCTGCCAATAAAACGAGTCTTCTTTTGATCTATTGTGCAGAGCCTAATTATGATTTTTTTTTTAAATTTTTGTTTTTAATGAGGTCAAACATTTAAGAGCATAAAAAAATAGATAGAACAAAAAAGCGCTGGCTTTTTAAAACATTCTGACTATGCTTAAGCTAAGGTCAGTTTTAAGCTGTCATGCCTTAAAAGACACATTTGCGAAATCAAGAACAAATGCCCTCTTGCAACTATAAAGTTGCATATTTAAAGCTGTGACCTATTTATCTTGGAGGCAAGTGCATGGCTGCCACATCTCAATTGGCATAAATGGCTCATCATCAAAACTGTCAGAATGAACTGAGCGTTTTTAGTTTGTTGGCTAATTTGGATTTGGCACAAGCTGGCAACAGCGATAGTGGCTGTCGTGCACAGCACACAGTTTTTGGCTGCTGCACTTTCTGTTGCTATTCCCATCAGCTGCGAACAGCAGGTACACCGTGCAGCGTGCAGCGTTCAGCGTACAGCGCGCAGCGTGCAACGTGCAACGTGCAAATTGTAACATACAGTTGGCAGCGTTTAAGGCGCCAACTAAATTATTCAGAGGAGGCAAAACACTTGATGTCCTAACGGTGTTTACACGCCCGCTTATAATGCCGTGAATGGCAGCGATAATGCATTTAGGAGTCGACGGCTGCATCCGAACGTGCAAAACGCCAGGCAAGTGGAAACAAATGCAATCGCCCTCCTGGTGCACTTTGAATCCCATCTCTGTCTGGGGTAAATTCCATATTCAACTGCTGCTGCTGCAGCTGCTGCCTGTGTGTGTGTGTGTGTGTATGTGTACTCGTTTGTGCAACGAGTGCTATTAAATACTCAAACTTTGAGAAATAGAAAAAATCTACTGTGGTGGCTGTCGGAGAGCCAGGAAAAAACGTTAACTAAGCAAGTAGCTGAAAGCTGCTATTTAACTGAAACGAATGCATTCGCTGACGTTGTCAGTTACGCGCAAATCCCCTCAGCTACTAGATACACATAAGTGGTTGGCTAGTCGGATTATGCTAACTGATGATAAGTGAGCATAGGCAATTGCCGTGCCTATAAGCAAAGACTATAGTGATACAACCAACCAACCAACCAACCGGCGAGCTTAATGATGATTTGTAATGTCTCACTTTTTATACCCTTGAAGTTTACAATGAATTGAGAAAGTGTCAATTGTGGGCATGCTTGAAATATTATATCTATATCGACTGATTGCTGATTCAATTTATGTATTTTATTTTATCTTATCTTATCAACAAGAAATTATATGAAGTGATGTATATAAAAATATTCTTATATTTCTATAGTTTTTAAACAAATAATATTCAGTAGATTAACTCCGGTCTACAAGTGCCCGGCTGGTGATACTGATCAAAAACAAATAAATATTTTTAGGGTCGGAGACGTCTCTTTTACTGCGTTGCACATCTAACAACTAAATTCAATTATTCCCTACAATGGTATACAAATATACGAATTACATTTTTTTATTAAGATAAGCACGAATGAAAGTTGTTGCCGTCTGTACTGAATTTACCCTCTCCAGTATTAATTTTATGGCATTACTTTCCGATTTCCAATCCATTATTGATTGTGCATTTCCAGTTTCGTCATGGTTTGGTGAAGTTACAACAATTCATTCTAGATAGTCTAGGCAGATTCCAGTCCCTTCTGTCAGTGAGTGAGTGCCCATTTTAAACTCGTGAGAAGAGAACAAACATTGACCCGAAATTAGCCCCAATCAAAGGAACCAACTTCGCTCTCACACACATTGACCTCGAACCCTCGAAGCTGGGCAAATGAATGACTGAGTGATGGGTGGTAACTAGGCTACTGACGGTTAGAGAGGAAGAGAGAGAGAGAGAGAGAGAGAGAGAAAGAAAGAGGGACAACAATAGCAGAGAATTTCAACTTCAAATATTTTGTTGAAAAGCAGCAATGAATTGCACTCAATTAAGGAGGCATCACTCTTTGGTTCGTCCATTTAGTTGCCCCTTTGAATTTTGTGCTTGCATCGTGCTTAATTGATTGTTTGATAAATTGATTAGTGAATGAATTGTTAATTCAAGACAAGCTAACAAATGATGCTTGGCACTCTGATAAAAAATGGCTGTCACATCAACTTAAAAGTAAACGTAAACGTAAATGCAAACGAAAATGTAAGCAGCACCCAGAAGCAATTGAGGCAAGCGTCCACTTTGCTGCTTCAGTGGCTGCTGAGCGAGATTGTGGGTCGTGGTCTGTTGGTTGGATGGGACTGATGCTGGGCCAATTAGTCGACTGTCACCGTCACCTGTCAGCAGCGACAGCGACAGCGACGGCAACGGCAACGGCGATGGCGAATGCTAACAATGAAAACAGCAGCAGCAGGCAACAATTTTAAGTAGAGCGTGGCATTAAGTTGTGACCCATCTCTTAAAGTTGCCGCTCACCGCTGAATATAAATGGATTTTTGCTGGTGGAGCTTTCACAGTTGCAGTTGTCGGATACAGGACAATCGGTTGAAAGCCACCTGCCATCTGCCACCTGCCACCTGCCACCTGCCACCCGCCGCCTGCCACATCTGCACCCTTTTCCTTCAACCGTCTGCACAATTAAAAAAAACGCCTGTTCCATCGAAAGCAGTGGCACGAACGCCGTCAACACAGAGATAACCAGCAACAACAAACACACAGACACCGTCACATGCCTGCGCACCCCCCACACACACACACACACTCGCATACTCATATAACATAAATGGTTGTCTGCTGCTGTTGTCACCGTTACAATAATTTCGACAGCCATCTTGTCGCCTGACCGTTACCACCGCCGAGCCGAGAGGTCAACGACACAAACAATGCCAACAGCGAGTAAGCCAAAAAATAACGAGAGCGCGCTCTGTTGCACTCTCTCTCTCTCTCCCTATCTCTCTCCCTCTTTCTCTCTCTTTCTCGACCACCGGATGGCCTGAATGAAGGAACCCAAGCCAATTTCCACTTACACACCTTAAAAGCTTGCAGAGCCTATCATAATTTGGGATGAAAAACAAATAATAACATGCATATATAAATATGTACATATTTGAATTTATACAGTTTTGAAACGATGATGCTACACTAAAAAAAAAGATCGATCGAAATAGATATTTTTTAGTTTTTATAAATAATTTCTAAGCATAGGAAAACAAGTTTCTTAAATTTAGCAAAGTTTTTTATCAATTTTTCAAAAATATAAAAATAAAATAAATATCAGAAAATAGTAATGTTTTTACCAAGATTAACCATAACAAGTCCACGATTGGTATATAATCAAGGGGGAGTCGATTAAAGGCACTTGTTTAAAGTTCGATTCGATTAAAGGCACTTGATTTTTTCCTTATAAAATTTAAATTCAATTTTTTTGTTTCACAAAGGTAAAAATTAATGCAGCCCAGATCATGAGTGAAGCACCGCTTCACACAGCTTCGAGTAGGGAAAAACTCTCAGACTTCTTTAAATCGTGCCAGTAATAATTTAAACCGTTTAAACCATTGAAATTAAAGTGTATCTCATCAGAAAATATCACATTTTGCCACCCTGGGTCCGGGACATGTGTTATTTGGCAACATTTAATCAGCCTATGTGGAGTGCTTTCATTAATACTGACCTTGTGACCTTAAATCAAATAGAATTTTAGATGCCGTAGCATGTTCATCCAGCCCAGCCTGTAAGATTGCAGATTTCTGCCTGGGTGATAATTTTTTGGTGTTGGGTTTTAAGCATTGTTTGTTGTAGTTTTCTTTTAATTTTAACATATTATCAGTTGCTGATGCCGATCGACGTATTTTAATTGATATTTGTCTGTTGCTTATGAATGAATTCTTTATTATCACATTCAATGAAATACCATATAACGCCCTACTTTCTTTTCCGAAGGCCAGGAAGTGACTGCCTTTAATCGAATTTCGCAGCCAAACTATCTCAAAAAAACACAATAATACGAAGAAGTTAAGCTTGGTACAGTTCTTAGCACCATAGACACGAGTGTCTTTAATATAATATAATATGGCTCATAACTACACTGTTTTAGTATTTTGATTTTTCCAACAGAGCTTTAAGTGAAATGGAGTGTTATGGTCGCAGAAAATATGGTTTTCTTTAAGCAAGAATATACGAATTTAGATATTATTATATGATTTTTGTATGGACTGCAGAAACGATTCAGGAAAAGCCTATTTTCCAAACAGTTTGTTTCCAAACTGATTTGCAGCCACATCTCAGCAATGCTCTTTGTTTTTGGATTACTCTCTGACCTCTGCTCAAATATGTAATTCATTAATTCTAAGCGTACCACTTGACATAGAGCAAATTGGGTTCCGACGACCGTGAAATTGATAAATTCAAATTTTAGCTCATTGCATATAAATGCAGAATATTTCGTTTCATATTCATGAGATTCATGAATATTGTACATTTTGTCTTCACTAAGGTATATGTAGAAATTTATGTATTTGTGTGTGATAAGCCAAGTTACATACATCTGTGTATGTATGTTTTATATGTATACATATGTGTTGACTTCACATATAACAAGGTATTGCATCCTAATGCATATGTATAAGACTCCAACACATAGTCCCTAATTGGTATATAAATATGATAGCAGAGCATGCACTCTCCATATGAGGGTTGCATATCTGATATATATATAAATAGAGATATGTATATGAACATACATACAGATATTGCACATATGTGTACAAATGGTTAATATTATGCGATTATGTATGGCAAATATACAGCCACCAACTGCTGCTCTAAACAAGAGCTAATGTGGCAATTAAGTATTGCCGACTTGCAGATATTCTAATAAACATTATTATAAGCTTATGATAAGCTTATGCGGACAGACTGAGGGACATGATACTGACTCATTGCTAATGAAGAGTATTAATATAAAATTCGTCATTTCTTTGCACACCTTTCTAACAATTTTATGAGTCAAGGATATGAAAATAAAGAGGCTCCATAGCCACAATTACTTGCGAACAATTGTAATTTGTTCATTTCCTTTTTTTCCATTTGGTGCACCGCTCCTAGCCATGGCTATCAGCCTGTGGCCACTCTACTAGCTAGAGTCAAACTGGTTAACTAGCTGCTAAAATTGTGGGTGCTGCTGCTTGTTATATTTGTGAACCAGTTTTCTCTGCGAGGTAGTTGGTTAAACTACTTCAAGTTCAGTTGGAGTGGATGTACTTTAAGTTCATAATAAGTTAAAAAATGCTCAAGAAACGTACAAAGAGCCCAGTAGGTATTCAACTAATTGGTTCGGTTAACAACCAACTTCGAAAGTCATTGAAAACAAATAATCGCTATTCACTCATGCTTTTAAAATTCAATTTATCAAATAATCGGAAACGAAGTGCAGGCATTGTTGATCCACAGCTTTTCCACAATTATACATGGCAGAAAATACATTTATCTCAGGCGTGGAGTTCTTATTTTATTTTTCAATTTGGCTGTCAGTTGCACTTGGCATTCGGCTAAGTACTTGGCTTAAATACATTTTATAACTGTTTCAAATTGATGAGCAAAATCGAAAAGATTTTGATTGCTTTTTTTGCATCAGTCATTTGGTTTAATAAATAAATACAAAATATATCGAATCAATTGCTTTAAATAAGAGGAAAAAAACGTGATTAAAAATCCAAAATTGGTAAACAGTTGTTCTTAATTCAATTATAATTACATTACATTACATAACGAATTGCCATTTCAGCTAATTTCGAAGTAAATATGTATATATGTATATATGTATATAGAGCCAGAGGAATACAGTAGTTTTATTCGAATTTATTCTTCTCTAAACGAATTCAAGTGGGTTGGGATATTAACACGGATAAAGAGAGCGAAAATGAGCTAGTGAATAAACTAAAGTAGTCCGACATGTCTGAGAATTAATGGCGAAAACTTAAATGCTTTTATGTGCAATGCACTAATTATAATTTTAATTCGTAATACGCACTGTGGGCACACTAAAGACCACTGGGAGAGCTTAAACTTAAGAGGCGATGGGCGAGGGATAGGAAGGAAAAGGGCACAGTGACAAAGTGGAAGTAAAGCATAAGGGCCGAAAATCCACATTGCAAGCATCAAGCAAAAGAAGAAGAAACACTGCCACACATGATGCTGCTCTTGTCGTTGCCGTTTGCTGACTGACTTGCGCCAACATCAAAATACTTAGGACTTTCTTATCTCTCTGTGGTGGTGTGGTGTGTCCTGTGTGTGAGTATGCGTCTGTGTGTGCTGAAATTAGCAAAATTATAGCTACTTATGCGGCTTGGAGTTCTTTTAGACATTTGTGAATACATTTTGGCTGGCCAAAGAAGACGCAGTCATTAAAATGCTTAATGCGAGTTGGCAGACGATGCCTTCGGCAGCCAAATGACCCTACGCTTGAATCGTTTTTGCTGCCCTGTAAAAGAGCATAGAAAAAGTATATACTTGCCAGTAGTGCCTATATATGAATATTTTGAATATTTTTTATTTCATTAAATACAATACAATACTTTAGAGCTGGAGACCTAGCTACAAGGGTCAGCAACTCTTCTCTTGATTATAAGCTCTAATTTCTTTCACATCTGACACAAATTATATAAGTGAGCTTTTAAAGGAGGGCCTGTATAATTTTTGAGTAATTTTTAAAATGAGATTTGAGAAGAGTAACCCAACCTTGCTTGAGTTATTTTTTGTATCAGTTTCAATTGAAGAAAACCAACAATTTGTGAAACTACAAATGATGTTCATACATTTATCGAAAATTCGAATGTTTCTAATATTTTAATTGTCAAGATTGTCCCAGAGCATGCCGTAGTTCAGTCGCAACGAAGGACGCACAGTTCACCTGCTGCACTTTGTATTGTATATTGTTGTAGCTGCGGCAGCAATAAAATGTGTTCGGTCAGCCGCTCCCAAATGAGGCCTACAATTGATTTACTTGCACTGCTGCTCTGCTGCAGCTTAATAGGCTTTGCACTGCCGAATAGGGTATGTGCTAGCCGTACTATCGTACCCTCTCCGACACCCTCTCCTTTCTGTCTGTGTGCTTGCTCAATAAATATCGTAAATAAATTTAAATTCAATTGTATTTTTTATACTGGCCGAACTTTTACCCACCCCACTGGCCCCCACGACATGCTAGTCTCATTTATTTATACATCGGACTGTCCCACTCGCACTCTAGCTATGGATCTGTAGGCGGATGTGTGTTTGGATGTGGGTGTTTTATTTATTATTTACATATCCGTTTACGTTTATTTATACAAAATTGCTTTCTGTTCCCATGCTAACGAATCTTTTTCGGTCCGTTCTCGCAAAATGTGACGCTTTATATGCATTCATTTGTATGTATGTTTGTACACGTAAATATATTTTATTTTTTATTTACTTTATGAGTGTTTTTTATTACAAAAATTTCCATACTCTCGACTTTGCCCACAACTGCACGGATTTCCAAGTGCAATTCCCTCTTGGTCAGAGCTCGTTCTCTGCCTTTGATTGTTTTTGTTTTATTTATTAAGATTCTTTTTTTTATTACATAAAAAACAAAAAAATTTATTCGTTGTCTTCACAGATGTCCAACCACCATCCAACTTCATCCAAACTTCATAATTAAAAAAAAAAATTGTACGACTTTTTTATTTTTCGGTTCTCGACATCTCAATTTATTTCGCTGCCATCGTTTATCTCGATCATTTAATACCGTAGATAATTTGTTGAGTGCCCAGGTAGACGCAGCATCCACCACCCAAAGTACGTCACAGCAGTGGTCACTTTTATAATTTGATAAGCGTTTACATCATCACTGAATGATGAGCCTTCCTTTAGCTGTAAATTCAATCTTCATTTCCTGCCACACTTCCGCAATTTAAATATCATATACCTAAGGCAGTGAGTGGGGTATGTACGCTTCTTATTTAAGCTGATTTTAAAAATGGTGGAACCAGCAGAATATTTGTTTGGCCTTAATGTTGCCAGCTTATGAGTAGGTTGAGCATTAGAACTGATTTGCAGGGTATCTGAATGTGACTTTCAAGATGCCCAATGCTTCAGGCACGCGTGGTGTGAAAAGTGATAGCAAAACAAAGTGACACAGAACCAACAGGACCATCTGAGCTGAGCTGAGCTGAGATGTGTGAGTGTGTGTGAGTCTCATCACTGCGAGTCCTTTGTAATGCGGGACTGTAGCTAAGTGGCAGCCAGGCAAATCGCCGCCCCAGCCCTCATTTGTCAGCCGTTTAATCCATTAGATATGCATTCACCATTCACAAAGAACAAAGCGCTCATATCCGCCCTGCTACAGATATGTGGCTAAGCCTATGCCAATGCAGTTTATACGGAATGTGAGCCACGCCTCCTACGCCTCCAACGCCTACAATGCCACGCAATATGCACATGCAAGCAGGCTGGCAGCCGGCTTTGGTTGTGTTTGGTTTATTTTCATTAAATTCATTCAGCGGCTGCACAAAAAAAAGCCTTGGTAACTTTGCATAATTTATTAAATACGAGCTGCGCTTCGCCCAGCTCCTGCCGAGCTTCAGCAGAAGCCCATCAGCCGTGGTGTCCGCATCCGTGTTTCAGTTTGTTTCCAGCCTTTGTTGCAAATCTACTCACAGCATATACTGTGCTTTTGCGCTTTTGCTCTTTCGGGTTTTTATCAGTTTGTTCAGCCCCTCTCTCTTTATTTTTCATTTTTATTTTTTTTATTTTACGGTTCCTTTTGGGTTGCTCTGGCAACATCCACAGTGCCTGCCTTTGCCTGTTTTAATTTAATTTTTTTTTTAATTTGGTTTTTTTTTCGTGGAAATGCTTATGCTAATGTTTGGCACATATTCCTCCCCACTCCCGCTAAAACACGTGCAGCCACAGCAAGCGATGGAAATTTAATGAAATATTCACGGTGTGTGTGAGTAAGACTTTAATGAGCTTACAATGCGGGCCATTCAAACACAGAGATACTCATAGAGACACAGACAGAGACAGAGACAGAGACGGAGACAGCGAGAGAAAAAGGAGGACGGGGGGATTGCCCGCAACCGCTTTCGTATTGTACTGAAAATGTGTAGTTTAGTTTTTATTGAAGTCTTCCGGCACTGCAAATAACTTCCTCATTTGACGCTTAGCCCCTTCAGCTGCAACGGCAACGGCAACGGCAACGGCAACGGCAAAAGACTGAAGAACAAACACCAAACAAAGGCAATCTCTGAAGACGTTTTCGGTGTGCGCTCATGAGGGGCCACGAGGGGTTGCGAGAGGGCTGCGAGGTGGTTGCGAGGGGGGTTACGAGGGGGGTTGCGATGGAGCTAGGATGGGGTTGCGGCCTGGGTCGAGGCTATGTGGATGATCCAAGTCCTTGCCTACTTATGCAAATGTCGAAAATGCTCCGCAGTACAATGACAGCGGCTGGGCGTCAGCTGAGACTTCCTCCAGTGAACTCATTGCACTGGAATTGAGGGTGCCAATCCAAACTAAAGTTGTGTATCTTATACGCTATTGACAAAGAATTTCAACTAACTTGTATAATTAGTTATTCTTTCCATATTATCTATTAGATAATTACCCTTGTAGAGAGAGATGGCAGTACTACAATCATTTGGCCACCCATTGAAAGCAACAACCTCAACCCGAGAGGGCGTATATATTTCAGTAAATAAAATGTAGCCCTAAGCACAGCAATAAGTCTATTTCCTATTTAGAGCAAAGACGGCCTTTTTTTCTAACAGGGTTTTTCCGGCACTCTGTATTCATCTTACAGCCGTATCCGTCCTTCCTTCCAACTGTTTCTATGTCGAAGAGTGCCCTGGGCCGACCTTAAAGGACACCTTACGGATAGTATGAATAAACTAATTTATAAGAAGTACAATACATATTTTTAGACTTTTAATTGTCGAAAAGATGCTAAGTAATTAATCTGAAACTCAGCTTGATATTGAAATCAATGTCCCGAAATTCTATACGAACAATGATTTCTTTAATTCAAGTAAAACTGAACCGCTCAACGCCAAAAGTACCCGCTTGCAATGTTTTCGGGATGGCACCACTCTCAACACTCGGTTTTATGAATTGTTTTTCGTATTTTGCACTCACATATACAGACTGAGTACAGGAGCGGAAGGAGAGGGAGTGGCTGAGAAAGTCTAACTTGCATGGTGCATTGTTTTAGAGCACACACAAGCTCGAGATATTTTAATCGACCGCCAAGCGTTCCGACTGTGTTTCAACTTTAAGGTTATTTAGCAGCTATTTACGTTAACTCCACCTAAGACTTAGTTACACCACGATAAAAGCAACCCAAGCCAACAGATTGTCTTTCAAGGGTAATAGAAAGGATGGAGGATTGGGAGAAGTGATTGCTGTTTCTGGTGCCTGTCAGCCCGGTGATGCGTCACATTCTTTAGGAGGAACATCCGCTCGAAGACATGCTTGAAAATGTTTTTGAATTAGTTTTAAGGCACGCCACATTCTCCACTTGCATGATGCGGCTCCTTGCTCCGCATTCCCCTGTTTGTCCTCATCTTTATCCGCATCCTTGTGCGCGTCGTGTCGTTTGGTGCTTTCTTTTCAATTTAACTGCCGCTCAAAATCGATAGACATAGAAGTTATTTTGACTTTGACAAATTTCCTTCGCCCAACTTCGGCGAATGAGCTTCGCACAGTTGGACACGGGTGGCAGGCACCATGTGGTGTGCGGCAAGCACTGAAAATATCGCAAAGTCACAATCAATGTAAGGAAGGTTGCGGCCCTGAGGTTTTGAAAATCCGAGCAGCGTGCCGTTGCCAGCAGGAAATTAAATATTATAGTAGATAAGTTGCGATCTGAAGTTGATTTCGCAATCAATTGCGTTGACATTTAGCAAGTTTGGAATAAATTTGATTAATTGGAATATTCATTTTGAAAGAAGCGAAACTCGTGTTGCAAACTGCAACATCAGCAGCAGGGTTCAATTAAGGCGAATCTGTTATTTTGAGCACACGGACAAACAGTGTTTGCTGAGGCACAATCAGAGCTTAAAATCAAATCACTGTCAAAGGCTCATTCAGCATGCAAGACAAACAAGCAGCAGCTGTGTGTGGCAATAGTCTACAAAGCTGCAACATCAACAGTTACTGCAGCAGCAGCAGCAGCAGCAGCAGCAGCAGCAACAGCAGCACAGCTGCCAGTGACTGAAAAAGCAAGTTGCAACTCAATTTGATTTGATTCCAGTTCTACAAAAACGGAAGAGTGTGTGAGAGACAGAGAGGGGTAGAGGGCGATCCATTCTATTTCACTTGTATCTAATGGCATCTAACAACTCAATAGCTGCTTATACTCAAATATTGGGCCTTTGAGTTGCACTTGCAGCTATTGTGCCACTTTACGGCATATGTGTGACGCAGCAATGATTTTAACTGGGGGCCTGCTCTTTTTGGGGAACGTTGAGCAGTGGGGGATTAGGGGAGGGGATAACCGTGACTGTGTCTTTTGCCGCACTCTGCAAGTGGATCCGGTAACAAAACAGTTTGATTTATTAGGACAATCTCTGCCGCGGCAAAAGGAGCAATCAAAAATACGCGAAACTAAGCCGCAGCCCATGTGGAGCCGCACAGTGGGGCCAAAGCAGATGATAACGATCACAAAGTACAAATTATGTGTGTGTATACACAAAATAAAATGTGGCACACATAGCCACAAGCAAGCAGAGTTATATTCCAGCTGACAACTGATAAAACAGCAAATTAAAATCTAGTCTAGTCGAGAAGGCATTGCATTTGATCGATAACTTCCTCCGTTTCTCCAATTATCGATCAAAATCGATTACTGATGTGCAGATTAGAAGACACCATGACAGATCGAAAAAATAATTCAATTAATTTGATATATTAGAGAGCAATAGATATTTTTTTAATTGTAAGGCAGCAATATATAATATCATTTGGGCTTAAATATCTCTGAAGTGTACGATTTAGTATAGATAGATAGTCTCTAAGTGAGCGATGGCGAAAGAGAGGGAGAGAGAGAGCTCTCTCGATATGAGCACTTTCGGTTCTCCAACTTATTTCGGACCACTGTGACTTAGCAGTAACACCGGAAATAAGAGGAACAGTGTTCGAAAAGGGAGTGGGAAGTGACGACATGGCCGTGCTGCTAGCCGTGTCTGTGTTCGACGGCTGCCTGCCTTTAGCTGCCGACATTTACAGCCGTTATTTTGTATTTGGCGTGAATTTGATGCTAGCTCATGGTTATGCATGTGCTATAGATAGTTTCGAGTGTGTGATTGTGTATGTGTGTGTTTAAGAGAGTTGATCACTTCGTGTCCACACCCCCGGTCCATGGGCAGCAACACTAACACTCACACTCACAGCCAGACTCACATGTTGGCGCTCACACATTGTCGACATGCGTGTGACAGGATAATAGAGAATGCTTTTGTCGCAGCCCAGCAGCCAGGCATCTAATTTATTGCTCTTGCGCAAATGCATGCATTCCAAACAAGATTTTAAGATAAGCATAGATAAACTGAAATGTCCAAAAAGCCCATATCTATTTGAATTCTAAGCCCAACTGCATTCCTTCCTATTAATGCTTCAATATACTACTTGGTACACATTGAAGGGATTTACTTTAGATTGTAATTATTGATTATTTTTTGTTTGATTCTAGTGTTCCGTTGGCATTCTATTTCTAATTCTAAAAAGATATGTATTTCGATGAATATGAATTGACTTAGAACAGCTTTGCACTTGGGAATATAGAAATAAATAAAAGTATCCTTTTAAAGCTGTACCAACGAACTTTATTCTGCAACAATTTTAGCTTGTCTTTCCATTCAATGGACGGCTTGTATTGCAACAAAGATAGGGAATGATATCGTATCGTTTTTATCTTGATTTCATGCCCCATCTTTCTTGCAGAGCTCTGTGCCAACTAATGTTATATGCTTACATACGTGAAGCAAAGCATTCATGAGCGACCTGTATCGTATATCGTATACAAGAAAATGGTTTAAGGACTTTACTGCCTAAGAAAATAACTGCAGAAACTTAATCTTTTGGAAGAATTTTGCAATTGCCAAACTTATTGCACAAATGTAGCTTAATTGCGTAATCCAACCTTTACTTATTTCGGCATGAGCAGATAGCTGATGCATGGTAAAGAATGCAGCCAGTCAGCTGAATAGTGAAAGCGATACCGAGATACCGGATATGGACATGGACATGGACATGGACATGAACATCCAGCATACCAACATGGAGAGAGCTACGTAGAGGCTCATAGAAACAACAATTTTCTCGAATGTGTGTGCCCCAACATATAACTTTGAAAAGATTTGCAAGCATGCAAATTTGATGATGCCGCTGCATTGTGTCCGCTTAGTCCGGCTGCATTCCAGTGAGGACCAAATAGAATAAAAAAAAAAAAGATTGAATTCGGTAATATTGGATGCAAAGCAGTGGCACTGGCAGTGGCAGTGGCATCGTCAGGGGCAGAGACAAAGACGGCGGCAGTTGCACGTGCGCCTGCCGAGCGGCTAACGCATTGAATAACGCAGCAGCGCTGCCAACTTGTACTCAAAAAGTTGAAGACAAAAAAAAAAAAGAAAAAAAAGAAGAGCAAAAATAAATGCGGCGCACGTTTGCCAAATTGAAATTTGCCACGCCGAAGCTGGCAGTTGCAAAACTATTGAGGCGCGCCACAACAGACAAAACTGGGCGTGGCACCTGCAGCCTCTGGCAATGTGGGGGTGGGTGGGTCTGCAGAGAGTGGTTTGCTTTGCTTTTGCCGGTTGAGAGTATGCGAGAGTATTTGGCCAGCAGATTCGTTGACTTGACTATAAACATTGATGTGGTCCATTCGACGGCGACACTCGCTTCAGCATAGCCATCTCCTGGGCTCACTTTGTGTGTGTGTGTATGTGTATGTGTGTGTGTGTGTGTGTGTGTGTGTGTGTGTGTGTGTGGGTGCTCAGTGTGTTTTTGCAAAAAGCTGCTGAGGCTGTTTGTAGCTGCCAACTGCAATGCCAGCCACTCGGTTCATTGCTCTCTAGTCAGGACTGAACATTGAACTCAATTCGATGCTGCGCGAAATGCGGCAGAAATGAGGTTTTCTGTTTTTGTTTTCGTTTTTTTTTCTTTTTTTTAATATATATTTTCAGCGAACCTGACCAGAATACGTTCATGTCCATTCCCTTTGGCAATTGGCAGCACTCTCAAACTGAATTATTGAGCATTTGGCTAGCTAATTAGCCCTCTCTGGTTATTAGATGCGAAGAAGGAGTTGTTAGCTGTCAACTAAGAAATTGCCAATTAAGAACGTCAGAGAAGTCAAATTGTTATTTTAAGAAGTGTTCATAAAATTACAACTATATTCTCACAACTATATATCAGTAAGAATCTAGAAAATATCTTGAATATACCAAAGACTCTGTGACCTACACTGCCAGACACAGTTTGATATGCTGTTGCTTAGATGATTTTATGTGGTTCAAGCAGAAACATTAAAGTGACCAATGAGCATATTTTTGGGAAGGCCAAAAGAGCCAAGTTATTATTTCTAGTAGTCTACTTTATAATTAAATTTCACACAATGCAAAAAGACAGCGCAATCGAGTAGAGTTTACCAACTAGGCGCTAGCTTAATATTTTGAAAATTAAATACTGCAAGTAAACTTAACAAAGCATGCGAACCAACTAGATGACACTTAACCCACCTCACAATATTAAGAGCTGCAAGAGCACTACAAAATAAATCAAAAATGTGATATCATTTAGCTGCGACAATCAAAATGGAAACAGCACGTGCTCAGATGTAATCGTGTTAATGGCTAACATTTAAAAATTACCACAAATGCGAACCGAAGCAGTGGTGCAGAAATCGAGACATGGCCGACAAGTGTCAGTAACTAAACACTCATCAACACCCGCGGGCACTATAACAGCAGCAGCAGCAGCAGCAGCAGCAGCAGTAGCAGCAGCAACATCAGCAACAGCAGCAGCAGCAACAGCAGCAGCAGCAACAGCAGCAGCAGCAACAGCAGCAGCAGCAATAGCAACGTCAGCAATCGCAGGAGTAGCATTGCAGTCAGGCATTGACGACTTGGGCAACTTTAACATTGTAGGAAACATCCAGAGGCGCTTGTCAAGTAATTTGTCATACTTAATTGCAACACGCCACGAAGTTGCGTTCCTATAGTTATTGTTTTTGTTGCTGTTGCTGTTGCTGCTGCTGCTGCTGCTGCTGCTGCTGCTGCTGCTGCTGCTGCTGCTGCTGCTGCTTTTGGCCCTGCTGTTCGTGCTGTTTCCTCTGTCAGCGAAAACCGTCGCTAAGCTGCACTAATTGGGCGGGCATTAAGTGGCTGGGCGGGGCTTACACGCTCTTCTGATTCTCTGATTTGAAAGCAAAGCGTTTGCTCTCTGTTGTCTGTTATCTGTTGTCAAAAGCAGCAACAGGAACACCAACGACCAATTTGCATTAGCTCCGATTTCAGCACTTAATCGCCACAACTGCCAAGCAAAGGCAAATTGCATTTGTCATTACAAGAAATAGCCAACAAGCTTAGCATTTTTTGGTATAGAGAAATAGTTTCAGTGTTTAATATAATTAGTCTAATTAAACAGTACCAATTATGAATTAAAACAAAAGTTATCAGGATATATTTAAAGCCCACAGTTACACACACTCCTCCCACAATTAAAGATCAAATATAAACATAAATACATATAAATATGTGAAAAAAAGTTACAAGTTAAAAGTTTAATACAAAGTACGTAATATTGAAGATACAAACTATAAAAATCATCACGTTGCAGTCACTACTAAAATAAAGTTCACCCATATAACCTTTACTAAGTATTTCATTTCATAGTCATAAGTATTTAATAATTCAATTAATTGTTGTATTATTATATTGTACTGCTATTATAATTTCATAATACTGCTATTATAATAAAAAAAGAACAAAACTGAATTAATTGATTAAATTATCCACAACAGAAAAAAACTTAATGGATTGGAAAAAAACAAAAGAGCAAAAGAACACACATAATAAAGGAAAAAATTAAATGAAATTTAAATAAACTAACAACAAAATAGAAATAAAAATATTTGCCAAACAAATATACTCATCATATAACAAAGAAATAGTTCATCTACCTGGATAAAAATCCAAGTAAATAAAGAATATAATACAATAATAAGGAATAAAGATGTAAAATAATATATAACTAATCCATAATATTTAAACGAGAACCCTTTAGTACCAATCTGTCCCTTTAGCCCTTTAGATGATGCACAGTGGTGTCACACAGAACACTCCCACTCCAAAAGAGATACGAAACAAAGGGTCCCGACCCGCTTATACTACCACTCTTCAGTGTAGTTAATCTATTCTTAACCTTTTGATTTGTTTGCTATAAATAGTCCAAATAGCCCAAAATTGTTCTCCTAGTCGTAGTAACTTTTGATCTACAAATTGTGTGATCATTGCAAAGTTTTGGGCCAGCCTAAAGTGGGATCAAAATATATATTTTCGACGCCTAAACGTTTGCACGTTTCATAAAGTTTTTTTTATACTCTGATAGCAAAAGGAACATGGTATATCGGATTTGTGGAATGTCCGTGAACTTTTTCGACACCCTTAGAGCTAGAGACTGCCCTACGAAATCGATAAAAATTTTGAGGGCCATGCCTACTCTGCATCCCCAAACCGTTACACCTGTTAGTGTTAGTCAATAAAACCATATATCACAGAATTTGACAGCTAGAGTCACGAAATTTTAGAGGTATATTGCTTGTAACCCTTAACCCTTAAAAAATCTGGAAATATAATTTTGGACTACGCCCACTTCAGTCCCCAAAACAATCAAAGCCTATACCTCCCGCCATTTAAGAGCAACAGTTACCAAACTTGGAAGCAAGATTGCTTTGACCGAACTACAATATTTTTTAGGCCACGCCCACTTTCGCCTCCAAAATTCCCAGAAGCCTTTATCTCCCGTAATTTAGTAACTACAGCTACCAAACTTGGAAGGATGATTAGTATAAACGTTCTCTTAATTTAAGAGCTAAAGTAACCAAATTGGAAAGAAGAAGACTACTAGGAACATTTCCTGTAATTTTTTTCACCCACGCCCACTCGGCAAAAAACGGTATTTCATGGCTGCACCCATCCTGTTTTGTGGCACCTATTATCAGAAGGCATTAGTTGTGGTATCAGAGTACTTCGCAGTCGGTTACGCCTGACTGCAACATTCTCAATTCTTTTTTCTTTTCTTTTTTGGGACCAAAACAAGGTCAGAATTTTCTTGGGGACATTTACAAATGGGACATAAAAGGCCTAAAGTTACATTCACAATAAAAACGCAGTTCGTTTAAACGAAAGTTTTTACTGTAAAATTTTGTATGAGAAAGTTTTGCTCATATAAGCAAAACAAAAAAGAGGAAAAAAGAAAAGGAAAACCATCAAGAATCTATGTACCTTATTGGATTGAATGTCTCGTCCACACACACTTCACAACAAAATTGAAATACCCTTTGGAAGGGCATAATAATTGAATATGCTAGAGTTCACATATATATTTTTCATACTCTTTTCGATAGCAAAGATAGAAACGAATTGTGAATTTATGAGCTGTGTAAATTGTTATGATGAAATTTGTTGCATTGTTTTATCGGAAAGAAACAAGTAACAAATATTCCAGCTACTGCTACCGATATAAAGAATGGGCATGGATTCATGAATATTTATGCCTATAATAAAATTGGGGCAACCAGTGAATAAGGTACCCTAGAGGTAAGCATTGGGATTGTCCCTGCTACCGCGGTTAGGTCAAAAACAGGCAATATAAATGGGATTGGGATTTGGATTGGGATTGGGATTGGGATTGGTGACAGTGCCACTCAGTGTCCCTGTCCCTGTCCCTGTCGCTGTTTCTTTGAGCAGTGGGAGCTCAAAATTAGCATGCATATTAAGCGAGGTCAGCATTTACCACCTGGCACCGTGCCGCAGGCAGCAGTGGGTCTTACTGTGGATGGGAATGTCAGTCTGGATGGGAAACTGGGACGGTATGCTGTAAAATGTGTAAGTTGGCAAAAACAAAAAATATGACAAAAAATAAGAACCGGGTTGACAAAAGCAACAAAAATATAACTGAGAAAAGCATTAAAGAACAGCTATCCTCCACACGCCGAACACTTTATACCCTTGCACACGAGCAAAAGCCCACCCATAGTTCATATGGTACATAACAGCATCCGAAGAGCCTGATGTTGATCTTTTTCTTATTGCTGTACACCGCTCTATCACACATACGTACACGTAATGACTTCAAAACTGAAACACCCTCGGCAAGAGAATACAAAAAAAAGCCGACTGGAATTTATATAATAACATACAAGAAAAATAAGTGAGTGTGTGTGTGTGTGTGTGCAAAATATTCATAAAACTGAAAGAAAACACATACAGAAAATATGCAGAAATACTTGAAGCAATACAGCGACGAGAGTTATTTGCAAGTAGGTCCGAAACATTTTTGTTATAGCTAAGATGGGGTTGAGGGGCTCTCCTGGCTGAATAGCCCACAGCAGTTTGGCCAAAATGAATTGAAACGTGCCTCAAAAGTTGTTTTATGCATAACCAACATGCGGAGAACAGCCAACATTTTGAATAGACCCACTGAGCAATAACGAAAGAGAAATGTTCTGTTCAGTTGCTGCTGAGGCTTATGCAAATGGCCTCCAAAACATTGGCATTAACAATGATGATGAGGTTTGCACCGAACCTCCAGATGCTCTAGCCTCAGCAATTTCAAGTGATTAATGCCCTGAGTAACGCTCTTAGAGGAGAACATCTACTTGCTTGTAGTAGCTACATTTACATCTTTCTGCATCAGTCAGCCTCCTATGCTGGTGGCATCATTTAAAACTATATAAACACATACCGGTATGTATGCCATCCTTCCAAGCCCTTTCCAAAGCCATGAATCACAGCAGGGTGCTGAACTCGTTTCCCAAGCGAGTTTCCAAGTTTTGCTCGACTTGGTGCATCAATCTAATTGTCGTAATTTTCGAAACGTAAAGCAGCCCCAAATTTGCTTGCCAGTTAACTTTGAATGATTGTCAATTGGGTGCAGCAGCTATTGCGTATAGCAGCAGCAGATCTCAGCTTGCAACTTGCAACTCAGAACGTTGCTAATGGCGGGTGCACTTTATTTGTCGTGTCATTTGCCGCAGCTGATTTTGATTTGTGCTAAGCAATCGGGCAAACAGTTTCTGTTTCAGTTCTGGCAACGATGTTTGTTGCTTGTTTTAGTGCCTGTGCCCGTCCCATCGCTCAGCGCGTGCAATCAAATAAACAAATTGCTAGTCGTCAGAATCAGAATCAGCAGACTTTCATTCACAAACACCCATTACCCATCCGCCATCCGCCATCAGCAATCAGCCAGCGGTTATCAGCATCCGAGCACCAAAAGTGTGGCAGGCAAAAGTTCGACATGTGGCATCAAGCACCAAATGACATTGCCGCAAGTATTAACGCTGCGTATGCGTAATAAACATTTGTTACGACCTCCCGTTATGCGCTGGACACAACATTTTCTCAGCTGAGCAAAACGACAAGGAAAATATATGCTCATTCACGTTAGTGTGTGTGTATATACATAAATATGGAGATGCACATATTTGCACATATGTAGGTAATTTAATTACTAGTGGGCATTGCAACAATTACTTACAAAAATAGCACACTTACGGGCGCTCAAGTAAATCAATTAAAATTGAAGTCATTTTATAAGCACTTAAAATTTAAATGGACTGTCTTATTTTGCTGTTACTAATAAGCACTTTGATCGGATATCGCTAAACCAATGGTTATAAAACTCACTTCATATGTCACTATGTAGCATGATTGTATTAATGGTGAGTCAGCAATTAACAATTGACAATTAACTCATCTATGTGATGAAAATAAATTCATTTCAGTATCCGTTATTGATAATAATTACTTTTCGGCAACTTTAAATGACAAAATCTTATTAGCTCTTAGGCTGAGACTTGGCATATCTAATTTCCGCTGTCAACTATGGGTTTCCGGTACTCTTTGTAAGTGGATGCATCTAATGAAAATACTTAGAAATTGGAAAAAAAAACCCCAATTACTAATGTAATTAAATTAATTACATTTGCAAATAACATTCGAGATAGCTAAAGTAGAATTGGCACAAAACAATTAACGACAGGCTACTTAACTTAATTGGTTCGAGTTGATAATTAGACAGCCGAGTTCACTTGACTATTAACAATGAAGCATGTAATCAGATACAATTGGATAAAGAAATTTGTGGTTGGCCGACTCACCTGGCAGCAGTATTAGAAATCTGAGGACATAGGCGTAGGCCAGCCAGGCTGTTCTCGATGCGTGTGTCCGTTGGGAACTCATTCTCGTTATGGCCACAATGAGACGCATTTGGTTGAGTTAAGTATATTAATTTGGGAAACGGCAATACTCCTTGCTTTGCTTCCGTTTGCTTCCTATCGTGGGCAGCAGTTAAAAGCCAATTGAGGCCATTCATTCATTTATTCATTCGATCAAACGGAGCTCGATCGATTGCCATTCATCTGTCGCTATCAGTGTCTCTATGATGTTGCAATCACTCAATCTCTGCGTTCAGCACAAAACGCAAATTTAAACTCAAATGCGAGCTGAAGTAAAAATAAAAAGAGAAACTCAATTGCCAATCTCAAGCGCAACCTCAACCTGTGGCATGCGGCCAACTGGCAAAGTGGCAGCGTCCGTTAGGCAGACATATGGCGCATCGATCAGGCGGCACAGTGAATCAATAACCAGAACCCAGCACCAGAGGCACCACCCGGTCAGCGGACAGCGGACGGGTGACGGGTGACGGAACGGCAACGGCAACGAAAACAATTTTCTACGGCAATTGTTTTTTATTTTGTTTTCCTCTCTGGTTTTTTCTTTTTTTATTTTCTGATTTTATTTTCTTTGGTATTTTGTTGTTATTGTTGTTGTTGTTGTTGCTGTTATCAAAGTCGAGGCTGATGCTTGCTAATGCCACTTCTGTTCCTGATGGGACGGTTGTTATTGTTGTTGTTATTATTATTGTTTCTGCCCCTTATCTGAGCCACCTTACTTGCCTTTCAATTTTGCAAGAAGGCGGAAACTTTTACTTCTGGCTTGCCGCAAAATTTTTTTACTTTCGGCGACCATTTATCAAAAATGTTCTTTTGCTCCTTGTTTCAGGTGTTGTAGTAGGCCCGGTCGCAGGGGGGGGATTTGGGGTGTGGAATTGTGGGGTTGCTTGGCCGGAAATCGAGAAAGTCGGTAACGTGGCGTGCCGTGGTGTGGTGTGGTACGATGTGGTGTGGTGTGGCGTGGACGGAAGGGTCTGCGGACCGTCTCAGGCTCTGTCTACGGCACGGTAAGGTGTTTGTAAGCAACGGCTGCTTGCCCACATTTGTGACATCTCCTGGCGGCGGCCGTTGACCTTGACTATTTAAGCTGTCAACGCCGAGAAATTGATTTCGTTTGTTTGGTATGTGATTTAGTATTCGATTCGAAACGGAATCTGATTGATTCTTGCTGCTGATTGTTACTTCTTTTGCAATGCCACAATTGTTTTACATATATACATAAATATGTAGTATGTATGAACTTCTGTTTGTGATTTGCCCGCTCCTTGGGTTTCTCTTTTTAAAACTTTTCCATTTGATGTTGGCTATCGAGCGAACGCTTTCGTTATTTAATTTTTTTTTATTTATTTATTTTTTTTTTTTGTATTTCCGGAACTGGTTTACGGCTCTCAATGCGTTTTTCGCTTTTGTTTTACTTTGTCTAGCTAACAAGTAGTTGTTGCCTTGTCACTACTTCGATTCAATTCGATTCTGATGGCAAATATTGTCGTTATGTCCTTCCACTTGCCGCTCGCTCCTCTTGCACCCCTTTCACCTTTGTTGCACAAGCCCCTCCTGCTCTGCACTTTGCTGCCAATCACTGAGAAGTGATTGTGTCTGGTTGCTGGTGCATTTAAAATTCAATTTGGAAATCGAATTTGATAGCCTGTGATTATTTCTTTTATTTTGTTGTTGCTTTCTTATTGTTATTATTATTATTGTTGTTGTTGTTGTTGTTGTTGTTGTTGTTATTGTTTTTGTTTTTGTTGGTGTTGTTGCACTGTTTGCTGTTCTTATTTTGGGCTACTTATATGCACATCTAGACGAATTTATTTCAAGTATATGCACATTTACTTATTGATGGCCTTTGGGATCGTTATCTTAGAAGAGTTTCATTTGATAATTGCCTTCTCTATGTCCTTCTCTCACTTTGTGTCGTTTCCAAGTAGCTCTACAAAAATATTGAAAATGGAACAAACAAAACACAATGGCAGTTAAAATTTAATCAAAATGATCTTCAGTCAAGAACTTACATATAACTACTTATAATACAGCCTTTTTAGTGCATGTGCTACAAATTACAATGTCAATATTCATATACACATATATATTATTTTTTCGAGCGCCTGCGAGCTGCTGAAACTACATACATATGTATGTACATACATTTAACCACATACATATATTAATATGCATAAATCAGACAGCTCTCAGCATATTGTCAGTTGCGCTTCCAGCACATTTACAACAATTACGTATTAAAGCGAAAATTACACACTGTCACACTTGCACCCATATGTATATACATATATATATATATATATATATACATATGTACGCATACAGATGTTCGCATAAATTCATTTGTAAATAGTGACCCAGACGCAGGCACATAAAATGTGACTCGCTGTAGTTGGAGCTGGAGCTGATGCTGGAGATTGTCGTGCACATTTGGTTTTTGAAATTGTGCTCTCATTTTGGCATTAAAATTGCAGCAAATACTTTGAATAAATGCGCCAACCACATGACAAATGTTCTGCATTAAATGTAAAATATGTCCCAATGGCACAGAGCCTTAGACCCACAGTCATCCTCCGCCACTGTCCCGTCCTCGACGATGCAGTCTGTGACCCACAATTGCAGAGCTGCACACGCACACCACATAGTCTGGTCAGTGTGTGTGTGTGTGCGTATGTGTGTGTGTGTGTGTGAGTATGTGAGGGCAGATTGTGGGCCTAAAACTAAAGTGAATGTGAAGCGCAGGACAGCAATTCACTCATTTGTTGCACAGAACTGAACTGAGCCTTGTGAGGAAAAAGCAATCTCCAATTTTAAAATCCTCCTTCCAATAAACACAATACACATAATTGCATCCTTGTATACCGTTTGAAGACTATATCATAAATCTACCATAGTAACTGCCAATCAAATGAAAAATTTCGTTTAAATTTATGCAAAAATTTGACCTCAAAAATGCATTACAAAATCGCCATTTGTTTTACGCAAGGGGTAATTGGTAATTCATCTTATTATTCAGTGATTATAAAACGGAAAAAAATTGCCCTTTTCTTAAAGCCAGGGATATTTAAAACAAATTTAGACAAAATATTTCTAATTTATAGGGAGATGTTTTACCTACAGTAGTATTTTAAGATTTACATATACAAACAATTTAGATAGTTTTTATATTCATACATTTTTAATTTTAAAAAAATTTTATTTATTTAAAAAAAAATTTATCTTATTTTCAGGGCGATTATTTTAAGATTGTAGCCTTGGATTAAAACTTATCACAGCCGTAACTTGGTACAAATTTCTAAGGCATTTGAGCAGAATAACGTCTGTCGGTCTGTCGGTCTGTCGGGTCGCAAAGTTATTAATAAATGCTATGTAAGATATTCGTAAAATGTGCCTGCCTGAAGAATTCTATAAAACAAAGTGGACTTTAATTTTAACAAAACAAAGTTAATTGAATATTTACACACTAACCAAAACGATAACCCTTCGGCTGCCTTTTTGAAAACAAATCAGATAGCAGTTGTGCGTGTGTGTGTTTGTAAGTATAAATATGTATTTGTCTAGTTATTAACGAACTTTTTCAAGTTTACTGACCAAATAGGTCACCGCCCTGAGCCCAATTCGGTTGCCGGCACCTTTTTGCATAAACGATAATATAAACAAACTACAATAAATCAATTTGCTGCCTTATAATGCGAGTTTGTTTACGCACATTTACACATACACGTACACATACACATACGCATACACATACGCAAACACATACACATACGAATATACACACATACACACACACACACTTGGGGCCGTATCACAAATTACATGACGCTTATCGTTAGTTTTACAAGCGTTTTCCTTCACTAAACGCACTCTTCCTGACTGACTGGCTGACTGACGAGTTTGCAAGTTGTCTGCTTTGGTCTGTGAGTCTCGTAGCTCAATTTGTTCGACTCACCAAGCGACTGACTGACTGACAAAGCGTTCGGCATACGCATCATCTGGGGCGCCATAGCCACCCACAGCGACCCACAACCACCCCCGCGGCTGCTGATTGCTGTCTCAATGGTTTTTTGTTGGTGTTTATGTCGTGTTGTGGGTCTCTCGGTCGCTTTGGGTCTATGGACCGATGGGCCATTGGGTCTTAGTCGCAATTGGCTTTTTTGGCTATATTATTGCCATAGTCAGTCGTCGACCATTTATCATCTTTAGTCGCTCCCTTAAACGCGCCTCGAAATTATATTTAATTTAACATTCAGCATTTAACAAGAATTCGTCGTTGCAGTTTTCGCATTCCGATTATGGGATGGGAAAGATGGGAAAACTTAACAATTTATGTATACTCTGATTAAGCCTAACAATCAATAAACATATATTATATAAACTGAATAACTAACACTGCCAGTGGCTCTTCTGTTATGATGGACCACATGCGTGGCGTATAAGCAATATGCGGCATTAGTTATGAATGTATTTGAAGCAGTTGAACAGACAATTAAAATGAACTTCTTTTTGAATTTACAAAGAAACGAAAGCGACTTTAAATATAAAAAAAAGGAACAACGCCTGTCTTAGACACGCCGGAGAATATTGGCGTAGCCATCCAATTTTTTATCAATCTGTTAGAGGAGTTGCCAGTAATATACGATACAAATTTAGTGACTTTAGCTTACAAATTATGGGCGTGGCCTAATAAATTTGTTATCGGTTCTTAAATATATAATAATATATCTAGCAACTTTTACGGATAAGACTCAAAAGCTGCGGATGATAAAGACATGTCAAATTTGTAGGGGCGGGGGGCCTGGAGGTTGCGGAGGTGGGCGTGACAACTTCCGATCTTTGAAGGATATTGCCAACAGCCTACCAACCAAATTTGGTGACAGTAGCCTTCAAATAGTGGGAGATATGTGGCTTTATCGATTAGCGAATATCGACTTTATCGCTTTTTATCGATTTCCTAGCCCCCTGGTGGACGTAGCACTATAATTTTTACGGCTTGTCTGACGCGGGCACAGACCAGACTTTTTTATATTTTCTTGCTAACTTGGTAAGTTTTCTAATCTCCATATGATTAATTCGCTGACGTCGTGTTTGTTGTTTAATCAACTATTCAGTGTTTGTAGCATTTAATTCGCACATCTCTCTAAGCAGCCAGCAAGCGGAATGTGCGGGGAGGCAGAGGAGCACAAGAGAAATGAAAACATAGTGCCTTAAACTGCGTGCGTTCAATTAAAAGAAGATGAACGAGCGTCTGGTTGCCACACAATCAGCTGGGGCATCGGGTTGGATCCGTTTGCTATTGGGTGGCAACACCCTCGGCAATGACGCGTAAAAGACGCTGAACTGGCATGCCAACGGGGGCATTGAGCATTGAGCTCTTTGCTTTAGCTCTACAGCCGTCACCCGACAGCCAACAGCCAACAGCCAACAGCTAACAGCCTTCAGCTTTAAGCCTTAAGCCGGCAAAAAAGTGTGCAGTACAGCAATTATGCCGCCAGGATATACTACAGTCCATAGTATACGGCCTACAGCAACAGCCGAGGGACAGGACGTTCATTAGGATTACGCAGGCCGGCACGGATAAGCGAGCTGACGACGAGCGACGAGAGATGAGCGGCAAGCGGCAAGCGGCAAGCGGCGAGAGATGTCTAAGTTAACGACTCGTTGCCACTTTTTCCCATTTCAGCAAAACAAAAAGAGCAAAACAAGAAAAGGAAAAAACACACACACAAACGGACGATTGCAGTGACATGTGAAACGGCTTGTAGACTTTGTGAGACTGCAAAATCGGAATGAAATTGGAAATATGCCGACGCTCACTATTTAGCAAAGCGCTCAGTCCACTTATTAGCTGCTCGAGGAAAAGCTTTCGTGTCCCCCGTCGCCTCCCGAACCCTGGTGTTTCATAGCTCAGCAAATTTCTTCAAATACAGCGATATGCGAGCTCTACTAGAAGAATTGAAGACCTGTTTCATATTCAAAATGATGAAACGAACCTTATCCAATGTCAAGCCGTTGAAATGCAACTGAATTGTTGTTAAATTTGTGGTATTCAATCTTCGTGTAGACTTAATTGGATTCTGTGCCCGAGTGCACTATGCCAACTTATTGTATCTCTCAGCCAGAATTGCACAGTTTTCATTTTAAAAATTGTTGCCTATGACTGCGAGTGTCTATGTGTGTGTTTGTGTGTGTTTGTGTGTCGTTTAATTAAATCACTGTGTGTGCGTTGGCCGTAACGGGCTTTAGCATTACAATGGGACACCCAGAAACGCCATCAACTCGCAGCAGTGCTCAAATTTCCTGTTATTCCCTGGCTGTGACTTATCATTTTTATTAAAGGATAGAAATATTTTCACACAGAGACGGCAAACACAAAAGCACCACCCGCTCAACCTGAACACACAAACACACACACACACACACACACACACACACACACACACACACACAAAGAGAAGGCAAGCTACCCTTCCCCCTCCATGAACTCTCTTGGTCTTCTGCTATTGTCAAATAGGCAAAAATCCAAACCAAAGATATATGCATATGCATATGTATATGTATATGTATATGTATATGTATATGTATATGTATATGTATATGTATATGTATATGTATATGTATATGTATATGTATATGCATATGTATATGTATATGTATATGTATATGTATATGTATATGTATATGTATATGTTTATTATCCAACACATTTTACATATAAGCATTTCGCACCAGTCTAAAAATAGACTCCGATTCCATTATTTAGCGTCAGTAAACTTAGTACAACTTAAAAAAAAATAATTAAATATATAATAATTTTGAGAAAATCAATTAACTCAATTGCACTTTACATTGATTTATTATATTCAATTCATTTCGCTCGATGAAAATATTCCCAAACGTTTTCAAAGGAAGGGAAAAGCACCACACAAAATACAAACATATTCCCATTCTGGAATATAGATGGTAACCATTGGTATAAGCTATTTTATTATTATTATTTTTGATAATACTCAGATAAAAAAATTAAACTTTTTATTATATAACTTTGATTTTGACTTTTTGATTATAATCTGAAATGAATCCCACCAATTTCCATAACGAAAGATTTATTTTCCAAGTAAGAAGTTTATTTTGTCGCTATAAAATTTTGATATAAAATTCTCAAATGATTTTCAATCTGCTATAATGGAAAACTATATTCTTTGGTTAATTTTTTCATTTTGTAATATAGTTACTTAGCTACCATATAAAATTAGAAAATTTGGTTCAGGCCCGATTTCTATGGCCCTTAATTAGATTTCAATGAAGCGGACAGGCAACTGTCTACGTTTCAGTTTTTGGTTAGTACATACGTTCACACATAATTACTGTTAGTTGGAAAGTCAGAAACGGGTTTCAACTTCGCTAAAAGCCATAAAAAGTTTTCACTTGCCAGCCTCACATAAAGTTTGAAGTTCGAAAAAAATCAAAGACAACAAAAATGTGCATTAAGCTAAGCTTTCCCAGTCCGTCTAACTATGTTATAGAATATGTGACATAGTCGTACTTATAAACTAGGTTTAAATTCGATTATTTGATATTTGTTTTGAATATGTTTCACGAAATTAGAAACAGGACCGATAATACTTGCTATGTGTACTCTATTTTGACCAAAGTTAATTGAAATCGTTGCTACACAAAACATTAAATTCTGCTCATTTTATTTTTTATTTATTTTTTTTACAAGTACATCTTGCACTGCAATTTCTGCATCATGTTGTTCGTTTTTGTTGTTATTTTTGCACTCTGTTGAGCAAGATGAGAACGAGAGCTGCATGGGCGGTATGGGCTGCAGTGGGCGTGGCAGCATAGTTTTCAGATAAATTGCATTACTTTGAATTTTTGTTTTGTGCTTTGACTGAAATAAACAAAGCGGCGAGGGAACGTGGCACATACGAGCCGGCCGCACATAGGCGTTGGCCTCGATACTCAAATCAGCGACAAATAAAACTTTTTACAACATCGCCAGCTCACAGAGCAACAAAGATAGAAAGCAAAATAATGCAATGATAGAAAGAGACAAAGACAGGGAGAGAGAGAGAGATAGGGAATGAAAGAGACTAAGAGTTAGACAGATGCAAAACTGGCATTTAAAGCATGGATTCAAGCAATATTCCTGTTAGCCAGTGGCCAGAAAGCAACAGAAAAAAGGACAGCAGAAAGCACATGTGCAGCCGGACAGGGCAAGGGAAAGGCGGTATAATGTGTGCCAACAATGAAATTGAATCTACTGGGGAGTAAATCAGGTTTATTGCTTCCGCTTACTCAATAAAATCTATTTTTAATGGCTCTCCGCCCACAGCATGTATGAATGCAGACGACAGCCACCGACTATCGCCAATCGCCAATCAGCTATCAACTATCGGCTATCGAGAATCGCCATCGCCATCGCCATCGTCATCGCAATCATCGCATTGCGGTGTGTTGATGTATTGTTTGCGGCCTGGCATGCATGTCTGTCATGCACTGCTTGAAGAAATGATTGATGGATGTTGGTTGACTCTTGTTACCCCTTCCCCTTCCAGCAGAACCATTCACCCTTCCAGCGGGCTGCCAGCGACAGCTGTGACCACAACAGCAACGAGAAGGGCGAAAAACAAGTGCGACTGTCACAGGACTGTCCTGTCAAGCAACCCAAGGACTCAGTGCAACGCAGTCCAGCATCAACACAAAGGCGCAATCGAAACAAGGTCAAGGCAACCATCCACAAGAATTATGCATTTAAATTTGATTGTACTTCTTTAGAAAGCAAAATAAAAACACGAAACGGCGTCTATCTTGGGCACACCGAACATTACATACCCTTGTAGACCGAAGTCAGTCTGCCAACATCTATTCATTCTGAAAATCTACCTATTTTTCTATGTCCCATGAAAGCTATGTATGGAGTAAGGTATGTCTTTAGTCAAATGTTGAAATGAGTAACTGACGATATCTTGGTAAAGAAAAAGGGTTTTCATATAGGAACTTATGTTTTGACCGATCGATTCTATGTTCCATCTGATCAGTTCCGATATATGTACTGCCTGCAGCAGAAATAGGGATAAGTTCAAAGTTTCATCATATCTGACTTACCAGACAGACAGTCGAAGAGACGAATATAACTGAATTGTTTCAGCTAGTGATGCTGATCAAGAATATATATACTTCAAATACTTCAAATTTATAAATTAAATTAAGCTATCCTCTACAAGAGATTAAAATTTGATCAGCTTCTTCGATTTTATCCTAATAAGCAAATGCGTAATTATAATATTTATGAAGAACTTGGTAAGAAAATCGGATGAGTAAATTGACAACAAAGAATGTTGATCTATTTGAAATCAACGCTACGACAGTTCAAATTATTATATATGTAGGATCGAGATGTGCAGATGTAGACACAGTTGTCATATATACTAATACAATATATCTACATATCGTATAATTATAAACCAGATGTTCTTTATACGTACGAGAGCTTAGTTACTTGCATTCTTATGCAAAATATTCTCATAAAAGTTGTATTCAGATCTCATATGCATTAACGGTCATATCGGCTCAGACTTATTCGCTAGTCATTCCATATATTCTTTTCAAATTTCTCAAATATCTTATAAATACTCTATTTCCAACATCTTATAATTATGTTTTATGCAATTTTGATTACTTTGACATATAATCTGATGGGGTTATCAAAGTTTCTTATATAGTTCTAGAAGTAATTCTTTCCGATTTTGACAATATCCCTTCTCTTGCTGAACAGAGCAATTTGAAGTGAGTCTAAGCATTGCATGCTAAATACTCTGTAATAATATCAGAAAAATGTATACATATACATTTATTATTATTTATATTACGGACAAAAGTATTATCGTTTGGCTTTGCAAGGATATTGAAACCTGAAATTCACTTTGTGAAATGAATGAAAAGATTAAATGTAAATCGCTGATATTGCAATATATAGCATATGTATGTAGAAATGAGTACAAGCTACGAGTATATATACTTTAAATACATTGTGATGGCTCACGTGGTGCCTCGGGGATGCTTGGGTCAAAGGGTTGCCCAGCGTGGAGCAACCTTTTTTTGTCTCGATGGCCGTGCCCATAATCAGAAGCGCAATCGCGTCCATGGACTGCCATGAAATGTAACGCATGGCATAGTCATTGGGCTTAGGTTCCAGTTTAGGTTCAGGTTCAGGTTCAGGCGTATTTCCAAATCGAATTTGTGTCACATATTTTCCATTTTTTTTTTTTTTGATTTTTTTTTTGGCGTGGAATTAAAAATGTGTAAGGTAACACGAAGAATGCCAGCAACGGTAAAATGCTGTGCGTTGACCTTTTTCCATGCGAATGCCGGTTGGGTTAGCTGACAGTAATCCCTTGGTCAGAAGTGTGTGTGTGTGTGTGTGTGTGTGTGAGTGAGTGTTTGTATGCTACGGCGTATCCTATCAGCTCAGCCTGACCTGGCTTAATTCTTAACTAGTTATGGACCTAAGTAAGTTAAGGCCTTTAGTAAACAATTAGTTGGCATAAATGAAGCGCTATAAGGTAAGCTGGAAATGTGCATTGGGCACGATTAGATTGACATGCTATATAAATACGAATCTATATATATATACATATATACATATGTATGTGTGTATGTATCTACAGATGCCGCCGCAAGCTACAAGAAATCCAAACGCCAAACGGCATAAAATGTCAAGGACGTTAAAATTTACGGTTTGAGGTTGCCACGCTTCGTTTGGCACTTGGGTAACAGCAACAGCGACAGCAACAATAATAACAACAACAGCGGCCACAGTTACACACAACACAAAACAACAACCAAAACAATCCGCTCTTATGGCTGGCTGGCATCTCTAAGCAAAACCTTTGCGACACACAATTCCACATCCACTTCTGCATCCATTGCAAGGCAGCACAGTCACAGCCTGGTCACTGTACTTGTGTGTGTTTGTTGTGTGTGCGAGTGTGCGTTAGTGCAGCGTGTGGCTAATAGCGCGTATGAGTAATATTCCATGTGGTCTTGCCTGGGGCACCTTCCGGCAATACTAACAAGTGCAGCCGCACATACAACAATAACAACAAGCATTCCAAGTATTTATTTATTTGCCTCCACCTGTCGCCTGCAATTGCTGTGGTCCAAAAACACACACAAATGCATTCAATGGCATGAAAGAAAGAAAAAATTATAAAATATAAAAATATAAAATCAGCTTACGTTGCCATTACTCTAGACTTCAATATATTGTGTGCATAACTTAAAAAGTGTGAATTCAAAGTGCTTGCAGCTATAACCATCGACTATCGAGATAGCTCTATATATGTCTGTAGATATATGGCTATAGTCATTGCCACAATCTAAGCCAATAAGCACTTTAAATCGTATGTCAAAAGCGCAGTTTACAAATCGACTTACATTAACTTACAACTACAGGGTTCATCTTGCAAATTAAGTACTAAGCCAGCGAGCCATGAGGCAAGGGGGCAAGACACCAAAAATTTGTTGGCTAGTTCGAATCCGTTGCAAGGCATAAGCTCATCTTGTTGTTTGTTGAAAATAAACTTACGCGTTGACTTCAGTTGCTGAGCAACTTTTTTTCTTAGTTGCGGTTTATGGCTTTCATGAAACTTAAATTGCATTTAGACTTCTTGGAGAGCATATACATTTTGGCAAGGGATTTGTTTGCAAACACCTTCATATATGCGGCTGAGTTATAGATTATGCATTTAATTCACACCAGATACATTAATTATACAATTATTTACTATGTTGCAAATAATTGAGTTACAGGGTATTTCACGGAGACCAAAATGAACAAACAATGCTCGGTTGTAGGCCATTAAGCGACAGATCTGCTAAATTATTGAGCCAAACGCTTGAAACATGAAGCTACTTGGTGGCTGTGGTGGAATATGCCTCGTTGCACCTCAAGCCTCCCCATACACTACGACAGTTGGTGTCTCGGCCGTGTCCTTGTATAATGGAGAGTATCTTTCGCGAGCGGCGGCTAAGTAAATTCATGCATAATTAATCCGATTGCCACACAGAGCATTTTCCTTATATATGCCATACGCAACCTGATCAGACGAAGCCTATCCCCCTTTCCCCTTTCCCCTTTTCCCTTCCCCTTCCCACACTCTGATTCTCATTCCCGTTCTGGTTCTGGTTCTGGTTCTGGTTGCGGTTGCTGTTCCCATTTTCACTGCCGAGTCCTCACATGCATATTTAATATGGGCACATGACTCAAAAGCCCGCAATTAACTTGCTATGAAGGGGCACTCACTCGCTTATTTCCACACAATTAAGACAATGACGATGCCAATGGCGTTGACGATAACGTTGAGAGCGTCGAGGACACGGACATGTATGTGGATGTGGATCTGACTGAGACCGAGGCTGTGGCTATGGATGTGGCTTCAGCTGACATTGTTGGATGTGGCTGCGGATGCGGACGATGATTCAGAGATTGTTCCCCAAAGAATAAACAGAGCTAACGCACACGCACAAAATGCAAATTGTACATACGTGTATGTATGCACATACATATATACATATATACATATATATTTATAAATATATTTATATATTTACAAAAGCAAGTGACATGGCGCGGCGCACACGGCGTATGGATAACAGTAACTTAAGCGCACGCAAGACTTCAATTATTGAAGTGGCAATCGACCCTTTCGATACACTCTACACTCAGAGAAACGAAGCTCAAATTGCTGTTCATAATTAGAAAAGAGGCAGAAGTTCGCTTGTTCTTTTTGATCAGCAGCCGATGTTGTCCCTGACACTAAAACCCATTTTCTTTTGTTATTTATTTATTTTTTTGATAACTATCTGGCAGCTATTTAGTAGCTAATCAATTTAATAGAGTTGAAAAACGCCCAAATCTCAGATCCAAATAAACAATATTTTCAAATATTAACTGTTTTGCTATAAATGGTATAAGGACAATTTAGGAAATTATTATTTATTTTTAGAGCATGCCAGCCTCGGTGTCTGCTGGTCAGAATTTAATTTTCTTGGTTTCAATTTCTTTTGTTTTCTGTTTTTTTTTTGTTTTTTTTTTGGTTCTCAAATTTCCCATTTTGTTCATTTTGTTCATTTTGCTTATATTTTTTTGCTCTTGCACATCGCACTTTTACCTGCTTCTTATGATTATTACTCGCTGTAAATTATATTTATATTGTTGGAGCGTGCCCCAAAAGGCAGCCACAGGCCAGGGGCACAGGGTGAGCTGCACGTAACAGACCGTAACTGGCGACAGCATAAACTGTGCTGATTATGTGGTGCCAAGTGGCCAAAACGCGGACCCGTTGCCGAGAGCAGGTGCTGCCGACAAGATACAATGCGGGTTATAGACAACTGAATGGCCCAGCCCAACACCCAGCCCCCTTCCCCCCTCAATGGAGCCTAGGCAGCCCAAAGCCAAACCTAAAGCTGAAGCTTAAGCAGCAGCTGAAGGCGAAACAAGAAAACTCCGAGCCAATGGCAAATTCATGCTCGGTTCGGTATGTGTGTGAGAAGATTTGTATTTGTAGTGATACACACACACACATACATATATATATATACATATATAGTATATATATATATATATATATATATATATATATATATATATATATTGTGCACCGCATGCGGTGTCTTTCTTCTTGGCTTGTCTTCAAATTTGTTGAGTTGAGTATTCATTACGGTTTAAAGTTTAATGAATTCTTACGCCACGGACCCCCTCGAAAGCACCACCTTTTGAGCGGACACTGAGACGGGCAGGGAGACGGACACGAGCTCGAAATCTAGCTGCAGTCGCCTTGGGGCCACTTGCCGGTTAGTCATTTATGTTGTTGTGCGTACAAATTTGGTTTGATTTCAAATGGTTGCTATTTTTAATTAAATTATCTGGGGCAAGCAGCCGGATTTGTTGCCACTTTCACTTGCATTCACTGCCCAAAACTCCCCGACACTGTACGCAACTTACAGCAAGTGAATAATGTGAAGACGCATTGCTTAAAATGAGAAGCCAGTTACTAAGTAACAACAGCTGGTTGTACATATACAATTTGGAGAAACACGAAAACTGCACACAATCAAAAAGTGTGAAGCGTGCCACAATGCGATGGAATTTGCGTCTGCTCTGCAGTCCAAGTATTTTTAGAAACTGTTACCTTTCCAAATGCATATATGTATACATTCTCCTATTAAAGTAATGTGCCGTGGCAACTGAATGCGTACATAACTATTTTCTGAATTTCAGAAAATATTTATACTAAATTTATACCTTTTGGAAATATTTTCTATTATTACGAAATATATTTCTGAAAAATAGAATAAAAATATCTTTCTAATTGTTCGACACTTGTGTTCTTATATTAAGAAATGATTTCTAAAAACAAGAAATTGAGAATATGTTTTTTTACTGCCACCTCAATAATTACACTCGTCTTTCCACGTCTCCTTTAACTACTCCTTGTCCTGGTACATAAACGAAGTGTTCTCTATTCTATTGCTTCCCGTGTCATCTGCCCGCATAAAATCGAATCACTTGTTCGAAATTAAGTGAATGCGTGAAATTAAGCCTAGACTAGAGCGCAGAGGCCAAATGCACAAAAACAAGAGGCCAGAAACCTAACCAAAGAAAGTGCCATTATTGATTTCACTTGCCACACACACACCCAGAATACCACCACAGCAAGTCACAGCTTGTCGCCTGAGGCGACGACTATGACTGAGGGATGACTCTACTCGGATAAGTACCTGTAGTAGGCGAAAAGATCTTGATCGTCATTAACATGGCAATGACCAAGTCGACTCTTGTCCTGAGTATTGGAAGCAACTGGTGACCTTCAGGAGTACGACCAACCAATACGAGAAGGCGGCTAAAACAGATTCCAGTTATGTCTTGGGAGAGGGATACTTGAACCGCCCCTTTTTGGATCTGACAAATTGTGGGCTGACGGTAGCAATATTCTAGCATCTCAAGAAATCACTGCTGGGCTAATGCTCCGTTAAAGCTTAGCAACTCTTCAAGCATGCTTTCTGATATATGCATCCTACTTTGAACATCCGACCCCATAAGAGCGGGTGTCCATAATACCCAGATAGCCATGGGATTATAACGTAACTGTACGACGACGATAAGTAACAAGAATAATCAGAGAAATCAGTTCAGAGAGAGTAGCACAGTGCTATGTGATCTAGGACAGGGAATTTCGAAAACTCTTTTGAGAGCATTAGAACTGGTAGTCATACAGCTCAATGTCGATGGGGCTAAGGCCGCAATGAGGCCACATCAGTCCTCGCAAACGACCCCCTATTCAGAACAGCAGTGGATGGAAAGAGGAAGCTGGGCAGCACGCACGCCCCATAACAAGCGGAGTAAAGAAGTAGGTGCTACGGTCCCCTCCATAGGAAACCAGGTTGCGGACGAGTTCCCATTAGACGGAACAATGCAAGAGACCATAAGTTACGGCAAGTAAGTTACGCTGAGATATTTCGGAAAAGAAACTGAAGTAGAACTTAGAAGTGTGAGCTTCTGCTGTCTGGCATGGATATCTCAGTATTTAGGTGCCTTGTGGGTGAAACCTTGAGCAAGCAGAGGCTATCAGCAGATAGCTCAAGAAAAACCTTGTCTGTTGGCGTTCAAAAAGTGGTCAGCTGAAGAATTCGAGAGCGCATAAGCAGTGCGAGGTACTGGTTTTTGGCGAGGCAATGGAATAGTGAATTCAACAGGTCGAATCTGTGCCGACGATGTGGCGGACCACACAAACTGGACGTGCAGGCTTATCCCAGACAAACCACCTGGCTATGTGCTACCGCTTGTAGTTGTATAGATTTGGACACAGTGCTAATGTTTCCTATATGTACACAATGGGAATCAAATGCCTTTGGACTTCGAGCGTGTCCAATATTTGACGCTTAAGGCAGATGAATTCAAAAACCCACAGGAATAATCTTGAATAATCTCTCCCCTTAGAAGTTCTCTTTTGATTGGTAAAGTTTCGAATCACAGCTAATCGTAAGAATAACTACGAAGTTAAAAATTTTCACTAAGTCAGCATCTTGTCATTAAATAGGTTTCATTTGACGAGCTGTTTCTCTTGATAAAAAGATTGGAAGTGCTCAAGCTTAAACTTGATTTCATTTTAATTCATGTGCATAAGCTTATAAATATATTAAAATATAAATAAATAAATATATACATACATATATTAAAGTAAAAATAGGTTGATTGATCCAAACTAAAATTGATGCTAAAATATTGAAGCCTTTGTCTTTTGAAATGCCATCGCCATTATACACGTAAAATGTCAACGTGTCAAAATCTGCCAGCAGTTTCCTTCCGTTTACGTAGTGAGACACAAAAAATATTTCAGCACACACGCACACACCCCAAATCACCCAACCCCAACCCCAACCCCAACCCCAACCCCAACCCCAACTTCAACCCCACGCACACGCCCACGCACAACCTAACACACTGTGTGAGCCATGCAAGGAAGCCAACGGCTCGAAAGTGCGTGGAGACAGAGACACATCGAAGTGCACAGCCGATCGAAAAAATCATAAAACAAGCTAACTTTACCCATCAGTGCTCAACTAGTAGAGACTCTGTAAATGCCATGACTTTTAGCAATATGTGCTGAGAAACGTTGCAGATAAATATTCGATGCACGCCATTTGAGCTTCTCATCCTTAGACTCCTTGAGAACGAAGATTTCTTCAAAAGAGCGAGGGAGAGAGAGAGAGAGAGAGAGTGTGTATTTGGTGATCAAGTTCGTATAGAAACTATAGATTAAAAGTTTGCCTCAGCAACAGCTGAGTGATTGCATAATACTCTGCGGCTAATGCAATGCCAAAATGATATCAGGTAGAAAATAACCGTCCACGCTCGATGGCAGAGTATTAAAACGGAAACGGAAATACAGCAAGCACTCAAGCTCGTATTTTTGTATGTGTGCTTGGTAATGCCTGTTTGAGTGTGCGTGTGTGTTTGTGTGCGTGTGTGCGTGTGTGCTTGTATGGCTATCCTAAATAAACAATTTAACAACTTGAAAATTCCATTTATTAACCTTTTTCCGCATAATAAAATTCGAAACCTTTCCACACACAGACACATGTACTGCAAGAAGAATTGCACAGTGTTGTAAAGAGAACCAAAATATAAAAAAATGTGAATATAGCGCAACAGAAGAGCATCAACAACATCAAATACAACAACAAGAACAACAACAACATCAACAACAACAATTTGCTGGAGTGGATTAATAACAAAGTCAACAAGGATAACACGCCTTAATTATGTATGTACAGGCGTTAGTGCGCACTGTGGGCGGTGCTCTCGGGCAGGTGGTCGCCACGCCAAGGGGCAAATTGCTTGGTTGAGTTTTGGGGGTGGGCCGGGTTGGTACATGAACTGATAGGGGAGGAGCGCAGGTGTTTGCGGCTGAATGACGTAAATTGTAGTCAAACAGCAAGAGCAACAGCAACAAACAAACAAACAAACAAACAAAACAGTCAACCAGCCAAGCAGCCAACTAACAAATGCGGGTCCTGGAAGCAGCAGCAGCAGCAGCAGCAGCGACGCCGTGTGAGATAATTTTACATTGCCGTCTTTGCCACATTGATGAGCAGCAGACTGGCAAACGTGTGTGTGTGTGTGTGTGTGTGTGTGTGTGGGTGTGGGTGTGTGTCTGTGTGTGTGTATGTGTGTGCGTAAAAAAAGCAAATACTTGATAACGAATGCGGGCAAAAGAGATGCTGTGAATGCTGCCGCATCCTCTTGCCTCGTATTTTCATAAATTAATTTTATTTGTGATTCAGCCTGCCCGAAGGACTCGGCACTGGCACTGAGAACTTGAGGGCTCCGAACTGAGGCTGTCAATACGTTGCTTGGCTTTCGTCAGCTTATTCTTTTTGTCTTTGTTGTTGTTGTTGCTGTTGCTGTTGCTGTTGTGTAGCTGTTGCTGTTTTTGTTTTAATTGTCAGACAAATTTCAAGCTTGCTTGCAGTCTGTTTATTCAGTTTGGTCTGCTCACGTTGAATAAATTTCATTAATTTTGCAAAACTGATTACAAATTTCCTAAGAAAATACTTAGACGGAATTTAAACACCGCCTTAGCATACTTTGTATGCATGCGTGTGTTGCTGCGTGTATATTGTACATGTACATCTACTCCTCCTTCATCATCGTACTTAAACAACAAATTCCCCAAGTGTTTTATAAAGTTTTTAATAAAATCGAATATTTATGTGTAACTTACTGACGATAAGACGATAAAAAAGAACCCCAAATATATTTGTTTATTTACTTAATTTATATTAAATGCAGTCCACAAATTTTCAAAAATCACCAAATCATATTCAAATTAATCAGTTTACAAATAACAACACAAGTAAGAGTGCTGTAGTCGAGCGAGCTCGACTACGACATACCCTGAACCCAGTTGATAAATATATTCTACTTTTATTGGCAAATTTCCCTCTAAAAAGTTTTGCACCAAAATGTGAGCAGCTCTGCAAGCGTATGTACACAAATACATACATATGTACAGGCAATCGTAACGGGGTAACGGGGTAACGGGGCTCTGCTGAATACACACAAAAACGAATTGAAGTTCCCTTCGAAAATCGTGTTATCTCTTTCTAACACATGCGCTCGCATATTGATGCATACAGAAAATGCTTGCGGCTGCTGATAGAAATGAGTTCAATATGAGAATATATTTTCGACTAAAACTTGATCAATAATGTGCATATTTATATTATGTATTAGTTAGAAGATTCTGCCTTCAGAATTGTAGCATTTATTGCTATCGGAAATTTAAATGTGTCGATATTCGATTAACGGAGGCAATTATCGATAAAAATAAAGCAAACTTGATCTGCGCCGGCCATAAGAGAACCTGTATTTCAAATTTGAAGTCTAACTCTCATAGTCTCTGAGATCTGCGTGTTCATACAGACAGACGGACGGACAGGCGGACAGGCGGACATGGCTATATCGACTCGGCTGTTGACCCTGATCAAGAATATATATACTTTATGGGATCGGAGATGCTTCCTTCTGCCTGTTACATACATTCACACAAAACCATTACACCCTTTGTACCCATTTTTAATAGGTTTAGGGTATAAAAAGAATAGTTTAGCTAAAATTAATAATGTAAAAAATAAATAAAATATGAAATATATGGGATATTAAATTGTTTATTGAGAAGATTGGGGAAACCCAAATAAATTTAATCAGAAGTGATAATGTTAATTGCTAGAGATTCGTAATATACAGAGAGCGATAAGGAGGGGGAAAGAGAGATCCTGTGGAATGAGACAAGCCAGCAAAGTTAAGCACGGCCAGCGATTTCCCAGAGATGTACTCAAATTGAATTAAAGGAATAGAGAGTTCTGTTAGAAATTGAAAAATTAAGACGACCTTCTAGGAAGGGAAAATTTATTTATGCCATTGGTTAACTTATGCATAAAGACAATACTGAGAATTGTTCTACGGTCAATCAACGACGGAAGATTACTAGGCAGGAGTCTAGCGGAATAAAAAGAAAAGCAAAGAGGTATTTTGTTAAAACTTGGCAAATATCTGTCAGAACATAGTTAGACAAGCCGACGGTATCGGACCGCTATATCATACAGCTGCCAATCCCACATTCTGTCGAAGGATAAATCTTGAGTTGTGCAATCGAGATATAAATAGCCACACATAACACATATGTACACATATGTCGATGGTTCAGTTCATAGCCAATCGTCAAAGAGAAAACATTAAAATAAATATGTTTTGCATGCTGATATTGGTCGACAATAAATAAATTAATTAATTTAAAATTAGCCACGTTCCACATTCGCATAACTCGACTTAATTAGTCTATATATAATTGAGTTTTGGAACCATAATTATAAGCTAATTATGTCGGACTTTGCATAATATTATTGTTATTACTATTATTATTGCAATTAAAATCGCAATAAAATAGGTGTTATTAATTGGTTACCGCCTTAGGCCGAGTTGTATTATTTAATATTATTATATATTTTTATGGGAAATATTTAAATAAATCAGAATTGTTTTAATTTAGTTAATAGCCAAAACTTTAATTCCTGACGCGAACAACACTTTACAAACTCAGATATTCATATATATATACACATATATATGTATATATATATATATATATATTCATATATACAGACACAAACTGTGCTTGGCTACATATGCAGGTTGTTGCGAATTACAATTCAAGTTTTAGCTGTTGAAACTACACGCGAATTTTATTCTCCCAGTTTCCCAGTTTCCCAGTGCAGTAATTAAAATTTATAATCGCTGAAAGACTGATGACTGTAATAACGGACAGACAGTCCCGTCCGTGTGGCAGTCATATTTGTTGCAACAACAATTAGTGCCCATTAATATTGTATCATGCGAAATTGAAGAATTTGTGAAAATGTCTTTACATGAAATCTCTGGTTCATCCTCACCTTTCCCACCCAGAGAGAGAGAGGGGGAGAGAGATACAGAGATAGATAGATACTGTGCTGTACTGCCACATCCAGTCTGAGATGGAAGCAATTAAAAAGCGTTCATATTCACTTGATGCGAAATTTGTAATTCAATATTTATGACAATTACTTAATGATGAGAAAAACAAACGTTTTTGTAAAAGCGAAGGAAAAACAATAGATTTGCAATAGAATTGTAAACACGATAAGATACAGTAAAATGCACTTTGATGTTGTTTCTAGTTGCCGAACACATCAAAATAATTAACGTGCACAATTTAATTTTAAGCAAAATTCAAAATGTAATATAAAAGAGCTTAAGCCGAATGAAGAAGCAGAATATTGAAAGTTCTCACGAATATTGTATGGGGAGATGGGAGTTGGAACTGCTTTAGCCCAATCTCAATACTCACCACTTAAACACAAATCCAATTTCTGGTTTGGGCCTATTACAAGTTTCTGATGTGACTTGGTGTAATTCGTATTTTTATTTGTAGTATTTTTTTACTTGTTTAATTCTGTTTGGCTTTTTTGTTGCTAGCTTGGCACTTGAAACACACAAAGTTTTGGCCAAAAGAAGAAATGAAGCGAAATTTCGATGAGTCGGGATGCCGTTTTAAATACTTTCAAAAGTCATTAGCCTAATGCGTGGAAAGGGGACAGGGGCTGGGATTAGGACTGAACCCAACGCACTTCAGTCTCGTTTCAATTAATTCGTTCGATCAATGGAAATGCCTTTGAAGCACTCTTCTCAAAGTGCTGACAGTAAACAAAACAGAAAAACAATAAGAAATTAGCGAAAATTAATGCAAACAAAAAAAAAAAAAAAAAAAACCCAAATACAACAAAACGAAGAACATTCAAAATACGGGCCAATTGTCAGCAAATTGGCTAGAAAAATCTCACCAAGCGTTTTCCAGTAGCGGTTCCACTTGCTTGCTGTAATTCACGGTACAACAACAGTTCACCAAAAAAAACAACAAACAAACTTAAGGAATGCACAACAACAAAAAAATGGTTATTGGCCTGATCTCTTTGGCCACAAAATTTGTGTTTACGCGTCGCTGCGCCTAAGGACAACACGCGACTTCAGCGACTTCGACTCCAACTCCGATTGCAACTTGAACTCCGCAACTTGCAGCTGACTTTGGTACAAACGGAAACCGCACGTGGCGCTGGGCAACGGTAACGGTGACTTGCTCACTTTACCTTGCCTGGCTTGGCTTGGCTGGGCTTGACTTGACTTGACTTGACTTGACTGACAAAGACTGATGCGACTTGTCGACCGCTTCATGCGAGACCACGACCTCGACTGAGCGGCGACACACGACCACACACGTCGCAACGTGCCAACTAGCGGCAACGGCAACGGCAACGGCAACGGCAACAGCAACCACGACCACGGACAATGTTGGAGACGGTGACGTGACTCGCTGCTGGCTGCACTGCTTCAACTGAAACTCAAAGTCCAAACTAATCTGAACAGAACACACAAAGCACAGTAAACAGAACAGAACAGAACAGAACAGAGCAGAGCAGAACAGAGCCGAAGCGAACTGCGACAGCCACGTGCTGAAGTTGCTGCTCCTGCCATATTGCCATATGACACGACACGACTCGACACGACACGACGCGACAACAGGACACGCTCGGCTGCTGTTACGGGCTGTGACGGGCTGTTAGCTAACAGCTGCCGCACTGTTACGAAATGTAACCAAATCAAATACGCAAAGTCGCAACGTCGCTGTCGCTGTCTCTGTCGCTGTCTCTGTCGCTGTCACTATCGCTGTCGACGGCGACGTCGGCGTCGCTGCTTGAGCTACACAGTTTTCTTTACTTGCCATTTTGTGTCGTTTCATTCAGCAGCAGCAGCCACGAATTGGTTGGCTCGGGTTGCTACCTCATCGCAGATACCCTGTAGTGTACAAAATGTTTGCAACAGCCTGCCAGCCTCAGACTGTTGGTTCGCTCTTTAAAGAATCCCTTCAAGTCCATCCTTAGTCAGCAATTGAAGTCGAGTCTACATGCGAATTTCCCTCTTAGTCCTTTTTCTAGATATTTCTATATACAACACAGTGCCACTTCAAAATGGGGAAAATAGGGTTTAATTAAGTGTGTGAGATCTCCGATCTCATAAATAACAAATAATCTTGTTCAGCATCAACAACCGACTCGAATCGAGCCGAGTCCTATCCGTCTGTCCACATGAATGAACAGTCGACCTCGGAGACTATCAGAGATAGATACTTCATATTTAGAATAGAATTCTCGCATAACCTTAGTCACCAAGTGAATTTCACTGTATCGATAACTGCCCCGCGATTATCGATTTTGTTAACCATCAAATAAATTTGTGTATTGAGTGGCTGTGCTCAAATTCATTTATTAAATTTATAATTGCATATTTCCGAAAGCATCTCAACTTTTACTTTTATACCTGGTATCGAATTGGACTATGAAATCGATAAAATCGATAATTGCAAATCGATAAAGCCACATATCTCTCACAATTATTAGGCTACAGTCACCAAATTTGGTTGGTAGGTTGTTGGTGATGTTCTTCACCTGAGTTAGAGCCTTCAAAAATTGTTAGGTATATCACTGTTAGCCGTCTTTAAGAGCTGATAACAAATTTGTATGGCCACGCCCTCACTTGCGCCCATAATCGCCAATGCCGATATTTCAGAAAGTGTAAATCGATAAGTCCGCATATCTCCCACAATTTTACGGATAGAGTGATACAACTTGGAAGATAACTTGCGGGTTACCTCCTTCACACATCGTCCTATACATTTCCAGACCACGCCCACACCGGCCCTAAAAATCTGAAATGCGCATATCTTCCACAATTCGAAAGCTATAGTCAACAAATGTGAAGGGCATGTTACCAGTAATACTCTTCAAAACCAATAAAAGCCTTTATCTATAGGTATAGTTATAGTATGGGCTGATTTCTAGGTACCTTCTCTAACATGTTATTCAGCCATGCCCTAACGCGATTTGAATGGGAAACCTGGAAGGTATTTCTTGGCTACACCTGCCCTATTCTTTGCTACCTGTTATCAGTTGGAAAACGAAATTAGAAAATATCCAATGTCTCCAACAAATGTAGATTTCGCGATTTACGTAGATGATCGCAGCCATCTCTTTGGCTCTTGCAACGCTTCATAGAGAGACATATACAGACAGAGAGAGGGGGAGAGAGAGAGAGGGGGAGAGAGAGAGAGGGGGAGAGAGAGAGAGGGAGAGAGAGAGAGGGAGTATCTAGCAGTTGGCAGCATGCAAATGGAGCCGTTTTTCTTAAATTAGCTGTTTTTTTTCTAATTAAGTAAAAGCGCAATTAAGCAATATTTGGGAAACCGCGAAGCCAAAGCAAGGAAATCGTTTGACAATGGCCAGCAGCAGCAGCGAACGACGCATGCCACTCAGCCAGAGTTTTGCATTGACGAGGAAACGGCTGGGAAATGTGTTGGGAAATGGGTTGGGAAATGGAAATGGTAAGAACAATGCAGTACAAGAAGAAAACCCCAGCGAGCCCAACGAAATTAAAAGGTCACCCGAAAATAGAACGATGACCCATTAATTTAATCAGTACTAAGTCTAATTTATATTAGCCAATAGCAAACTCATTTTGACACAAAACTGAAAGTGAAGTGCTTGTTATACAGACAGCCAGACAGACCGATAGACAGATATATATATATATATATATATATATATATAATGATGTATCTATTGCAAAGCGCACCTTTTTAGTTATGAGTTTGATATAATTATTGCTATAACTTCTTTGAGCACAAGCTCAAATGGTCAAAAGGGAATCAGAAGAAAATATCATTTTGGCAGCATTTTCTATTAATTATTACTATATTTAAGAAGAATCCAAGTAGCAAACATTTAATCCGAGCATAATAATTACGGCTTGCGACAAACCATATCCATCAGTTATGCTCCAATTTAGGAAACCTTTTCCGTTTCTACCCTCAGTGAAATTGCTCAGTTTCCGTTTTTGGGTACTCTAATTTCTAGAATTTCAATCGAATTTTAAACTGACAATTGTTTTTGTCAGTGTACGGGTTCAATATTGTAAAGTAAAATGAACTTTAGCCTAATACGACCATTCAGAATCAGGGAATTCCCTGAGCATTGATACCACCTTGCTATCCGGAAGACAAGCCAAATGAGAGGACATTGAAGGCAAAGAAGCCCCTTAGCTATGCTAGCTATAGTCAGTGGAGCTCTGACAACGAGGAGGAATCCTTAAAGCAGATCAAGCGTTGCCATTGGCTCGGAGTACATAGAAAACCCTCCAAGGACAAGGATTCTTGCATTCGTGTAAGAATTAGGGTTGATGGAAATAGTTGTAAATAATAATAATAATAATAAAAATAATTACAACACTAATTGTAATTATAACCATAATAATAATAATCTTCTTCTTCACTGCAGGCATGCAAGTAAAATTGCAGCATGTTTAATGTTTATGTTTTTTAATGAAAATTGTGAAAAGTGGCTAGGATGGAAAGGTAACAAAACTGTAATTGCAAGAAACCATTTCTATTTGAAATGCGTAAAGAAAAGTCTTATTGCGTTTCTGTCGCGTATATCCCAAAGCAGCAATTTTTTATGGTTAATAAATAAATACAAATTGAGAATATTTAATTGCTTTAGTTTTAAGCTCGTTGTTAATTCATGTGGGTTCGTGTCTATGCTTAAACTGTTGATAACATTTCGTTAGGTTGCAAAATGTTAAGTTTGCAGTTTTCAATTTCATCAGGCCTAACAACATTATTCGTTGAGTGTGGAACGTGTGTACGTTTAGCGGAGATCACAACCATTACGCCTGCCATAAAAAATTATGCCTTTCGAGATGCAACCATAAAATATGCTGTCCCAAAAAGCTCTTTCGAAAGAGGCATAAAAAAGCTCACCTTAGCGAAGTTTCATGCCACTCTGCAAAAGCTGCAATTAGCTTTTGTTTTATGCTGTTCTGGTTTATTGACCTGCTTTTCTCTATTGAAATAAGGACAACACAGATAATATTTTTTTTTAATATATCTCTATTATATTATATATATTACGTAGAGCACAATTTTTAAAACGTATTACAATTATAATAATAATATGCACACGCTACGGCAAATGTTTGCCTAATTTTTGTGGTTTTTTTATATTTTTTTATTAAATTTATTAAATATTGATAAGTTGTGGTAACTCGTTTAAAGAGGCAACGCCGATATTTTCAGCCAGCAAACGTGTTCGTTGCTCATTGTTTAGCTCCTCGTCTCATTTCATCATAATTTCATAAAATACACACAGACACACAGACATATACACATAGACATACGCCCATATCCGCTATAACGGCATTTATTCCGTTGCAAGCAGAACCGGCATTTGATGCAAGGTCAGACAGAGCCAGTTGTATCCAAACAGCTAACATCAAACAAATTTATTCCTATTTCGAACATGGAATAAACATCCTCCTTGAAAACGATCCTGACGTCGAACGTAGCGCTAAAGTTTCTCGAGGTACTAACTCAGCCAGTTGCTCTTATAAATCGCTGAAGAGCGAAATAGACAAGAAGGCAAGACAAACCACGTCGGACAATTTTGTTAAGCCAGGCCCATCCTTACCAGCGAAAAATGATGACGTCAGCTCACCATTTCTTCATTGTCTTCAGATTGAAGCCAATTTAAAAAAATTATGCACATATTTCATTTTTGTTTATAGATTATTGTTGGTTTCTTGATACTTGTTATGTATGTATTATATATATATATTTATGAAATATAAAGATAAAATGCATATTGAATGATAGACAATGTTATTTAACAAATTGGGAACCGATCGATCCCATTGAATTTGTATGAATTTTTATTAGAATAATAATGTATTAATAATGGCTTACACGGATTTTGCAGATGCAAAAATAAGTTACAAAATAGTTGAGCAAGCGTTTATGATGATGATCGATGATCGCCATCAAGGGAAAAAGGGTGAGAGTTGTGCAAAGGGCAAAGAAATGAAATGAGAAATGAAACTACACAAATTTAAATGGGACCCAAATTGCACTAAGCCTAAAATTGTTAGTTGTTTTTCGTTACCATTAAACCAACCAGAATTCTCAAGCATGCGATTTTCAGGTTTATTCAAAGAAATATGGTTTCTTAAGGTTGTTGTAGTGCCGGCAACCATTCAATTCAACTCATATTGAAACTCGGCAAGAAGATAAATCATGCAATTGTTTTTCAGCTTACCACCTCCAGCAAAAGCGTTGTTAGCCAAAGAAATCAAGCCCTCTCATTACATATTACACTCTCATTACGTAAATGAACCAAGTTTCCGTCCTGGTCAACAGTCCGTATTATTAATGAGTGTATCTCTCTCGTGTTCACTGGGAAATAAATAAGACTGTGGAGCTTCTCACTCACTTAATAGCCTGGAGCACATTTAAATCAAACTAATGCAATTCATGACTTGATTCTGCATTAACATATGATCCGCTTACAATATTACCTTCTAATCGAATTGTATTTACTTTGAAAACATCCACAGGCTGGTCTGAGCTGTGAATAGAGTTCTTGGTATAAGTATTTTCTTATTAAATCCAAATAACTGACCAATAGTATTCCGCTTATTAAAATATGTAAGATGTTTCTTAGTTGTTTGTTGCTACTTTCGATGAGGGGGTGTTTTAACTTAATTGGGTCTTTGTTCCTCAATTTTCGCAATAATAATATTTCTTACATCACTAAGCTCGAATGAAACAACAGGTATCTCATAAACATGTTCTCCAATACGAAATATATTATTATCATGATCAACATTTGGAATTGAGTTATACATCGTAATGCGCTTGTCCAAGTACCCAATTATTGGTCACGCCCGAAGCTATGCTATAGTTTTTTCCAAGCCGAGCTTTGGCCAAAGTCCCCTAGGAGTCAAATTAAAAATAAAAAAAAGTTTATCTCCTTCCTTTTCCTCTTATTTTTTACCGTCCATTTAAGTCTGATTCCATCCAAGAAAAAAATTTGAGGAATTGCTTTTCGCCAGTCCGATCGATGGGCAGTTTGAGTTCCTTATGGCTTGGAACTTGGAATATCTCCAAAGAAAAACTGTGGAAATAAATTTAAAAAAAAGTTTTTTTTTTGCAAATCAAAAAAAAAAGACAACTTGGTGCAGACAACATTAAAATAATTTATGATCCATTAAAATAATTTTTAATGCAGTTTTATTTCAAAAATCGAGCCAAATCTAAAAATACCTTAATATTTGAAATTGGACAATTTTTGACGAAGATTTGGCCATTTAAAGACCTATTTAATGTATTTAATATATGGTGGGCCCTTTTTGGTTTAGAGCCGAGTGGCACCTGTCGCCCACTGCTCAACTGCACCGTCGCCAGCATCTGCAGTGATAACCCCTTGGGACTTATATTGGTGATGCTGGGTTTAACTGGACTAGACTGGACCGACGACGCCGCTGACGCGGCTGGCTTGGACACCAGACTGAAGGCCGCCGTAATACGGCGGTGGTGGTGCTAGTGGTGGGGATACCAGGGCCAGAGTTGGCTTCGGCGCCACCATGTCAATGCCAAAGGGCCGATTGTATTTGGCCGTTTGGGTGGCGGAGGACTGTCACCTGATTTGAGGGCATGTCGATTGGAGAGCACCCTGTAAAGGCAACCGATGAGGTTCTCAAAGTACCATTTGTCCTGCAGCTGATAGCCAACCTTACGCATCTCGGCCAGCTCCAGATAGAAGTTGCGCAGCACCAGCCAGGTGACCTCGCTAGCACTGCGACTTAGATTCATTGTCCTCATAACCGTTGACGATCTGGTCCAGCTCGGGCATCATTTTCAGTACATTGATCAGATTCACGACGCCGCGAAAGTAATCGATGGGATCGACCCAGGCCTCTTGCAAATATAGCGACCACGTGCCCAAAAAGCTAAGCTGCTGAATCAAGTGAGAATTGCTATCGTCCATTTGAATCAGCTCCCACTCGAAGCGCGTCTGCAGCAGCAGCCAGACCTTCATTAACTTAGTCGCCTTCCCATGCGAATGAGCTATTCGCGATGGCACCCCAAATGAGGCCGCGATGCCTATAGTTGGCATAGTGCACATGGTGTGTATCACACAGCTGTGGATAGGCGCGCACTGCCTCAATGAGACGCTACTGATCTGGACTAATCTTGCACTGGTCGTCATAGTCCTCGTCTTTAATATCCATGAGTGGCGCCACAACGGTCACATCATCGCAGTGGCCAATGGTGCGACACATGACTGTAGAGAAACATCAGATCCTCCTCGTACAACATCTCGGGCCGTGGCAGTGTATTGATGCGAGTTGACTGCGATTGTCGACGATACTTGTGCAAGCGTCGCACAAGCCGCTGATAATTGTAGCGAAACTTTGCCCAAGTACTGAATCACTTTGGCCATTTCCAGAGACAGCTGGCTGGCAATCTGCTGCCAAGTTGCGCCTTGAAGGCGTCATCGTTGAATCGCCGATGTCGACTATCGTACAGCACGGAGTGATTGCCCACCAGCCGAATGAGCTCTTGATTCGACAGATGCGTTTCCAAATTGTTGGCGCCCGTTTTGCTGACACTGGAGACGACATCGTCGCTGGTGCTGTGCGCACTTAGCATTGCCGGATTTATGTTAGCCATGCCTATGAATAAAGCAATGGCTTTTATGTGTTCCAACATTTTTGAATCATCAGGGCATCTCACCTGAAGTCTGCAGCGGATTTATTTCATTATTTATGGCTTTTGACTCCTCCATTTTTATATAATTACATTTGCCGGTAGTCAGCTCAACGCCGCCGCATAAAACTTATCAATTTCATACATATAGCACGCTGCTCGCATTGGGACGGCAAACTAAGACTTATTTATCTTAATAGGATTGCATTGCGCTGGCTGTAAGCGTCTGTGATTCTCATCTTCGACAATTGACGTGCGTGACCATCGCTCACAGTGATAGTTATCAACATATCGATATTTTGTGCGGTAGGTGTAATATGAGACATGCGATTGTTTTACGATATATTTTTATCCAATTTAAGTTAGTCTGGCAACTTCGTTTATTACGCAGCGCGCGGATGTATCAAAAATTTGAATAGATCAAATTATATGTTTAGTGGTGAATATTTGTATAAAAATCACACGTATACATATGTACCTATACCATGGTATGTATGTATATATATATTTATATATCTAGTGTGGGATCTTAAAATCTATCTTACCCTGTCAAAAGTCTTGCTAGGCTAAGCATCCCAATGTTTTATTCATACTTATTTGGACTTATGTATATATACATATATATATATATATATGCATATAATGGATAAATACGTATTGGAGGGACAGAGTATTACAAGAACATTCAAAATTGATAAATAATTTTCCTTATTTTTTATAAATTTATAATATACATTTTTCATACTGGCATTCCACTTTTTTCTTTTATTGTTGTAGATGATGAATAATGTATTTATGACCGGCGTTCGCAGGATTCATCGCTATCGTTGGTTTACTTCATCGCCCGGTTAGGCATGCGCACCTCTGTTTAATGTGCCAGAAAGGGGATGGAACGGACTCACTCTAATGGCGCAGGTAATGCTGCTCCGGGTTCCTAACGTCTGGCTCTGGCTAATGTTTTATTTTTATTTTTATTTCCATAGGTTTTTTTTAATGTTGTTGCTTCTTGTGCATTTTCGTCAGCATACATGAAATATGTTGCACATTTTATTTAGTTGCTGCTGGCTCAGTTACGAGTGTTATATTGTTTGTTGCATTACATTTGCTTTTGTTGTTATTTTTATTTATCTGCTTGTATGAACAGATTCACACAGCTTTACTTTTATTTATAAATTTTATTTATTATTATTATTTAAATAAATTCTCCTTCCTCGCACGCACTTCTCATTTTGTTCGCCTCATAATCTCAACTGGCTCACTTTCAACTGACTTCTAACAATTGGCCCTTCTTCTATCTTCTTTTTTTAGTTTTTATCTACTTATTAAACAAATTTTCTCCCAGAGATCATTTCATTGGCCCAACTTCTGCTGTGATCCCTCAAATACCATAGCCTGACCGCTAGGTGGCGTTGAGTAATCCGCTTTACCTTCTGAAAGAATGCTGGTGCTAACATAACTTATCGATCTATTCGCCGACCATAACAATTTTCAGAAATAAACAAAAGCTCATGTGAAGTATGATCACCAAATAAATATTATTTGAGCAAAGCATTTTTAAGTTAATTTCTTATACTCAATATCGTTGATTTAGCATCAAATATCGAATATGAATGCGAGTTTTTATATGAATATTCAATACAATATTAAGGCCACTTTACAGATAAAAATAAAAGTTATCGATAATGAACAATTCCATATAAAAAAACAGGTGTCAAACTGGTCGAGAAATATTTCGCGACGAAATTTTGACGGCCGGTTTAGAGACCGCAAAACTAAAATCAATGTTATCAATTTTATCTCACTGTTACCTGTGTGCATTCTATTCAACGCTGTCAAAATGAATGAAATTTCTTATATTTAGATGGGGGGTCGAAATGGAAATAGTAAATTTTGAATAAATAATGATTTTAATCTACAAGAATCAATTGTACCTATAATCGCCGTGAAGACGAGCTAATGATCAGACCTTTTGGTTTTTAGGTTCCACAAAGGTGATATATTGCAAATTTAGGTAGCGAAATTTTTCCTCGATCTGTAAACTGGGCCTTAACTAATCAACTAACACCGATTTCGATATTTTCCAGGCGATATCCAGAACAATTCGCATCACTCATCGGTTAACTAGAGATGACACACATATAGCAAGCATTAGTTAACGAAATAATTAATTAATTCCGGCCTTTAAGAGGCCTTCTCAATTAAGCGCACAATATGATCGAAAGTGTGTTAATTGCAATCTTGTTCGAATCAATCGATATATGTATCTTAACTTATGAAAATAAACAGGTCTACCCATACGAATATAGAGAAAAACTTCTTACAGATTCAATTAATGCGTTAAAAATTAAAACAGTAGAATAGGTGGTCTACTGGCTTAAAAATTCAAATAAGCAATCAACAAATAAGATTGGATACCTTGGCTAAAAATGTTTTTTTTTTGTTGTCCATGACGGCTACATAAAAGTTTGATGTCACAACAGGCCGAACCTAAAAGACGGATAACTACAAAGTTGTATTAAGATAGTTTTAAAGCTGATGGGGTTCGGCGGATATAAGATTAAAAATTCGGTCAGACGAACAGACCAATTGGCAAGTGATGCTGGAAAAGAAATAATATAGCTTTTGGGATCGAAGACATCTCCTTCAATACGTTGCAAGCCTAAAAACAATATTAAAATACCCTCTAAAAAATATTTTTACACACATTTACCATGAAAAATTAACGCAACATACATTAAATTAAGCCTAGTTAACCTTTTATTCTAAAAAAAAAAAAAAAAACCATAAGCAATATTTTTAAAATGAGATTAATTTGAATGTTCACCTTATTTCTCGTTGGACATAATTTGTTTAATAAAATAATTCGACGACATTTACTTTCACTTACTTTTATTTGTATATTGACAGGGTTAAAATGATTATCAGCTATGTGCAAATATATGTAAATATGTGCATATGTAGATCCTATACCGAAACACATCATCGTCTAATTTTATAACTTGAACATTGTATTATCATCTAACGAACACTCAAGTCACTGAATTTGGCATAAACTTATCCGCCACATTTTTACTGCCACATTTTTAATTGAGAGCTTACAAATCTTGCTTTTATGGATGAGATGAGTCAATTTTCAGAAATTAATAATTAAACAGGTTGTAAAATAGAAATTAAATGGTTATCCCTGTCACTACATGTGCTCATTAGTAGTTGACAAATAGGTTCACCAGGTGATTAATTGACCGAGTGACATAATTCAAGGAGAGGGGACCGAATTCAGCAAAACAGCGTCGCCTTGGAAAGCAGGAAACCCAATAAATAAGATCACTTTTCATGGTCAGTTGACATAAATACATACATGCATATATATATATATATATATATAATTCGATATGCAAAAATCTGCCTACTCAAATTACGTATACGTAGCTGAGACTCATCAATAATAACGTCAAGGACAGACGCAAAAGCCGTCCCCCCCCTTTTAAGTTTATTAGAATGACCAGTGGAAAATATACCCAGTTTCGGCATCAAAAATGTTTAAAGTGTTGTTACCTTGAAGTTCGTCAAGTTTATCACCATTTGGTTCTAGCTGTCATTTTTTTATTTTAAGCACTTTAACTTTTCAATGAACATTACTTACCTAGCTGAAGCAAACAACAGTTTTAGGGTTTCCCCTAAAATTCAGGTTATTTAAATATTTATTTTATTTTATTTTATTTTTTGTTTTAACTTAATAATCTGAACTGGATTCCCTGTGTCTATTAGTGTTTGCGCACTTCACACAGCTTCAACCCTTCTATTTACATTCTTTGGCGTGTTGTATGAAAAAAAACTTAAGCGAATAGAAACCAAAATACTCTATGTGACTTTGGTTGTAGAGTACACAAGAGTATAAAGGCTGAAATTGCAAAACAAAGGTAAATGAATAGAAAAAGTGGTAAGAACAAAAAAAAACAAAAAAACGATGTATAAAGAAAAGCCTATTAGCCATCTAATCGACTTAGAAATAAAGACAAAAAGAATGCAGAATATAACCAGGGTTGCAAAATTGTACAATTATATAACGAACCAATATCCCAGCGAACATTTGAAACATTTTCGAAAAACAGATCATTAAGAAGATTAGCTATTCTGATTGTCATTCGACATATATATATGTATTCACTTAGCTGCTATAAATATTTACATATAAGAGAAGAATGTAATTTTTATAAATATAATTTACATATATTAAATAAATTAGATCGTGCGAATATGCTTAATGTGAATCGCACCGCATTCGTTTGGCTTAAACCGCTGAATAGACGACGACTTCGCAGTCGCAGTCGCAGTCGCTGCTTGGATCGCAACAACGTTGTTGGGGCTGTTTTTGTTGCTGCTGTTGTATTTATATATACATATATGTTTATTTATTTATATATATTATATATATATATATATACGAGTGTGTGTGTGTGCAACGCACGACAAACGGTCCGTTATCGCGCCGCTTGTCTGACGTCGACGCTTCGTCAGCTGTCTTCGTGTTGCTTGCACTGGGTCTGTTATTGGTTGTTATTGTTATTGTTGCTGTTGCTGTTGTGGTTGTGGTTGTGGTTGTTCGGCACCTCGAATAGCTGCCGCCAAAACATGGCAAACTCAGTTTGAATTCTGCCTTCAAGCGCATTAGAACCAAATATAAAAATCACTTGCTGGTGAACAGTTATTAAATAAATTATTGGCTCACCTGCTTCGACGTGTTTTGTTTCACTACTTGCCAATTTCACATTTCTTGTTGTTTTTGTTTTTGTTGTTTTTTGTTTTGTTTTCTATTTCATATTGTTTCAGTGGGTTAGTTGCATTTGCAATTATAATTTAACGTATCGCTCAAATCGCGCTACACTATTATTTATATATTTTTGTCATTGTTATTTTCGTAGTCGGCGCAGAACAGTAGTAAAACAATCAAAATCGCGATCATTAAGAATCTTTATTGACTTCCGCAGTGTAGTGGTGCAACACCCGATTAACGAACCACAGTATATAAATCAGAACAAACAACTCGAAAACAATGTGTGCCTGTCCCGCCGACCACCAAATGTCAGGCGTCATGTCCTCTGGCAGGATATTGCCCCGTCGTCAGGCGATACCAGTTCTTTACACCCGTGGCACTCACTACGAGGTCGGTTTCGATATGGTAAGCTTTCGCCCTTCGTCCTTCGTCCTTTGGCCTTTGAAGTAACTCCAAAACACGCTCGTCCGAGTCACGGCAACCTAATTATAAAAACCAACCGCTTATTGCGCCAATGTCAATAACAGAATTGTACGAAATGTGTGTGTTAAATTTGGGTAAAAACTTTTAACTTTGTTAAAAGCAAATGAAACGAAAAAGGAATTATAAGGCTAGCCTACTAGGCTACATCGATAAAATGTGAAATCAGTAGTTGCTGTCAAATTTATTTACTTATAGGGAAGAGTAGGCGACATTTGAAAAGGCCTGTAAGGAAATGCATTTTGCTCTTTATTCATAATCGATAAATACAATCAAATCCACGCAAATAAATTTACGACGAATTTTCCAAATAACAGAAAAAATGGAAAGTAAACTATGTATTTATGTATATGTAGATATAATTAACTAATTAACTGATTCGATTTACTCGACTTAATAATTCATTAAAATGCTGCAATTGCATTTCAAATGTGATGGAATTGTTTTTCTGATTATCAAATTCGAACTGATTGCCATTCAAGCAGAAAGTCCAAATGAGCTGTGAAATTTCAAATATATAAATATGTATGTCATATATGAACATAGTATATGTAATTAACATTAACATATATTGCAGTAATTAAAGCATAGAGCAAACAATCATTTCTAAAGCAAAAAAAAAAAACAGCTTTTCTAATGAGAAGAAATCTGAAATGTTTGCAAATAGAGCAATTCAAAAATAAGAGACTCTAATGCAAAAATCTCAAATACTTTCCAAGTGTAAATCTAACATCCAACAATATGAAATTGACTCTGAACTCTATAGAATTGTGAGTTTGTGCAGTTTTATTAGACGCTGACTAGCTTAATCTAGATCCAAGTTGCCTTACTTTAAGTGTGATGTGCTTAATTAACAGACTCTATTATTGTGCTTAATTTCTTTTGTATACTGTGTGTAAATATGTGCATATACTCTGCTTTCTTATCAGGCCGTGCAACTACAACGCCTTCAACTGTGGGTGATGTGAACATATATACATATGTACATGCATATATATAATATTTGGTATATAGATAAATCGCAACGCTTGTGGTGATAAGCTCAAAGGCGATTGGACTCATTTGGATGTGCGTGTCATGACTTGTGCACAGTGAAGAAAAACAATATAAAAATAAAATTGCCAATGAAGTTTCTACGCTTTTTTGGTTTATTGGAGGAAAGCTATAAATTTAGGCTATACTTGCAAACACAAAACTGAAAATCAATCTTAATTTAAAGTTCCTGGCTTACGATTTTGTTGCTCTATTTACTTTGAATAGGTTTTTTACTTGTACCAAAAATATATGCTTAATTTGCGACTAATTTTTCTACGTGTAAATAGGTGCTTGAATACTTTAGCCTACGTACGTATTTGTTGACCCAGTTCCCGTTTAACCTTCACCCAACAAAAATTGATCACACCCAATTGTTTGCTGTCCCATTGGTGCTGTGCTGTGTGGTTTTGAACCGGAATTAGAATTGATAGTGAAAACTGCACAAATGGCCAATATCAAGGGCAAACAAGGCAACAATTATGAAGCAAGCCCGGAATCCATTTCTGTGACGGCTTTGAGACGGGAGACGGTCGATGCCAATTGGCGACCCACCCATATGGTGAACTTACCTTGAATAGCAACATTCATTGGCAGTCCTCCTCCTTCTCCAACCACCACCCGCAGAACATTTACAAGAGATTCAATATTGTCTAACAATAACCTTTTATTCATATTGTTGTTTTTAGCGGGCCGTTTTGTTTGTTTGCATTGCGATCAGTCGTGATCGATAACGGTCACAATATACATATATATATATATATATATTGTATATATATATATACAAATGCAAAGTACAACACTTTTTCATTTTTATTTTGTTTATCAGCATCCAAACACAACTAGAAATAAGTAGTCTGTGTCAATTAGCAAACAAACATTGGCACTCCAATGAAATACTTTGAAAGCCACTTCCATTTTTAGTTGTAAAAATAATAATAATAGTTATATATGCTTTCCAGGGTCGCACTTTTGGCTCAATGATCAAGAACTTTCTGATCTTATCTCAGCCACTGAACGAGACCTACTTGCCGCTGTATAGCACCGCAAAAGGCAGTGAGTACTCCAAATTTGTGTCTCTGTCTCATTGATGTGTTAATGTGAATCATTCGTTCGTTTCTCTTCTTAATGTATATTTTATTTTTGGTTGTTTTTCTTTTTGGTTACAGGGCAAATCTATAATGAGACACTGGAATCTGTGAAATGCAGCTTCCCGCAGTACATACGGGAACTGGAGGGCGTTGCCGATGGTGCCGAGGTGGAGTTCCACAAGGTGAGCCATATTCAAATCAAAAACTGTAACCCAATACACAATTAGCAGGCAACCTTACCATAAAGAGTCACCGCCCCTTGGACCACCCGCTACAACATAAGCCACCTCGTTCATAATAAGCACTCGAGCTGAGAGCTTCAGCTGTGCAAAATTAAGTGGCCATTAAAACAAATACAAGCACATAATTGTTTCAATTATCTATAAAAACAGAAATGAAAAACAAACAGAAAAAAATTGGAAAAAATAGCTGTTGAATGCGGGGGTTGCGAAGGCAAACTTAAACTTGATTATTCTAACGGTAAAGGTAATGCCAAAGTCGTTGCACACAATTGCGTTGCGTGCTGCGAATTTGTTTGCCCCTTTCTGCTGCCTCTCACGTTGCAAGTTGTCAATTCAATGACAGCACCAAATGCAATATATGTATATATATATATATATATATATATATATATATCTGCACTCGTACAAAATAATTGTACTCTAATAGGCATTAAATCGTAATTACCATTCGCACTCGTTTATAATTAGCATTGTGAACATAATTAGCATTCTGATATGACGATTATTATAAAATGGAAACAAATGCAATTGTTCACCCATATTGTAATTAAATTAAATGTTAACGGTCCTCATCAAAATTCTCACACAATTCAGCGGATCAAAGTGCTGCGTATACTTAATATATTGTATGCACAACAAAGATTTGTAGAAATTTTGCAGCCTCGTGCTACGGTTGACTCGATTAGATCGTACATCAATTGACTGAGGTCTCGAAGATTGCTTTAATTTGTAATTAGTCGCACCAGTTTTAGCCAATTACTAATACAGAAAAGTGCAAAATAACCGCATCGACCGTGCATCAAACTGTCATTGAACTAGTTCCGTTTTATTGGTTTTGTAATTGTTGTTGTTGTTGCTGTTGTTGTTGTTGTTGTTGTTGTTGTTGCTACCGCTAAATGCTCTTACGTTGACTAATGTGTAGGCCAATTTGACCATATGTGTGACGGCAACTGAAAAAATGGCCAAGTGAAGGAGACGCCACGTAAAAGAAATAGCGATTTGTCTGGCCAAAAACCTAGAAACATATGAGGTGCAAAGGCTTTTGCTTTGGCTTCTCCTCAAATGTCATTCATCTTTAATCGATTTAATAGCCATGCTACTTGTTTTTCAGTAGCTGCCTCTTAATCTCTATATGCGGCTTTCATGTAAGCAATGCACACCTGCCAATAATGTGTTATAATTTTGATTGAATAGTTATTTAATAAAGTGCACGCAAAATTATACCAACCTTGGCTGCTATCAGCTGCATGAATTTTATTAGCTAATTATGTGATTTGCATAATTAAGTCAATGAATATTGGACTATACATTGCTAATTTTATGACTGTATCTTAGCAACAATGTCATTAAACAGTTGATCATTCAGAATCCAAGAATTGCATTTGCATTTAACATTTACCATTTACCATTTACCATTAAGTAATAAGTTTATTACAATTACTGAGCAATCACTTTTATGGTAAATAGTTTATCGCCTCAAGATTAACTATAAAATTACATTTGTTCTATAGTATATAGGAACTTATGTTTGTATATTTGAAGTCTCTAGCTCTTATAGTCTCTGAGATCCATTACAAAAATTGGCACCCCTTCATTATGCCCGTTTGAGTAATTTGTAATGGGTTCAGATTTTGAAAAGCGAATGAAATAAAAATGAAATTAAAATGCTGAAAAGTAAATGACCTAAGCGTATGTGTAATTTAATATAATTACATACATTCTTTGTTGATTGGACTTCATTAAATGGTCTTTAAAACCAGCCAACAACAGCAGCAAACACAATAGAAAATACAATTAATCATTAGGCGAAGATAAATGAATCATTCCGTCGGCGATCAAAATGTAAAATATACAGAATGCTTTTACAACGTATTAATTTTGGAGCTAATTTACAAATTAATTTTATGTATGTACTCAAATTAACTAACTGAAATATGACCTTCGGCCACAGTTGTTTTTACTGCACTTGGACGAGATCTTGCCACAGGCAGTGAAGCATCAGCCACGCAGCAAGAACCAACCCACTGGCTGCTCCTCAATCATTGTCAATCAGAAGCATTGTGTAAGTATTCCAATCATTTATATCTTTATACACACATGGCGAACCTAATCTCGGTTTTCTTTGGCTAGCGTCTGCTGGGCCACACAGAGGATGCTCTCACGGAGACGCTGAATCATTACTACTTTGTTGTGGCGCACATTATTAGTGACAAGCCGCAGGGCAAGTACAATGTGAAGGAGGAGCATTTTATGTCCCTATGCTATGCTGGACACCTGCCTGGCTACACAATGAGCCACAATCATCATGGTCTAGTCTTTAGCATCAATACTATTAGTGCCGAGCTGCTGCGCAGCGGTAAAACACGTAAGTTGGCTAGTTGGCTAGTTGCTGCTTGTGGCTTAAAGTTGAAAGTTAACCAATATCGCAAACAGCACGTCATTTCCTGACACGGGCCCTGCTTGCCACACGTAATGTGGATGATGCCTTTAGGGTGCTTACAGATGCCGGCGTTGGTGCCGCCGATGCCTGTTCCATTAACTTCTCCTTTCTGGCGTGAGTATGCGTCAATCATTCATATTCATATATCCCTGCACAATGCAATATCAATCAATATTCTTAACTACTGCAGCGATCCACGGCAAATGTTTTACAATGTGGAGATGGCTCCAAATCCGGACAGAAAGAATGAATCACATCTGAGCATCAAGGAGGTGCCGTTGGGCGCTCATAATTACCATGTCAATCAGTATGTTGTCATTCGATTTGACACACTTGAGACACAAATCACGTACTCATGCATTCCATTCCAATCCATTCGACAGATTTGAACGCATTCACTTGGATCAGGCCAATGATCTGATGATCGAGTCCAGCGTGTCGCGCATGCGCGCCTTTGCCACCTACAAGCCGCCAGTCAGCGAGCATGATGTGTGCAATATGCTGGGTGACGTCACTGGCGGATGCTTCTGCGTGTGGCGCGATAATGGCAGATGTGACGAGGTGGTCAAAACAATTGCTGTTGGCCTCTTCGATTTGAATGCCAAAACCTTTTCACTCTATTCGGACAATCCCAGTCTGACGAAGCCACACTGCACATTGCCCCTGCTTTATAAATAGCTGATGAAGACAAAATATATTTAAATACCGCGTGTACTTATTCATTATCGAAGTGTGAAGAAATGTTTATTTGTGTTTCTAATTAAAATATCAACAATTTTGGGTGCTCAGTTATCGTCTTATTGAACATTTCTATTAATGTACATTTTGTTTATTATTTGAGTTTTAAGTTGAAAATCAATTTAAGTGCTGATAATTGTATATGTCCGAATGCAAAGATTATATTGGTTTCTAAATAAATTCATGAAACGTAACCAATTTAACATGCTTCTGTTCAATAAATAATCCGACACTTCAAATTGTGAATTTATAAATAATAAATTGGAGAAAAACAAACAAAAACATTCAATTTCTTTCGCTACACTCTGAAAAATCGTGAAATGATTTAATGGTTTTTACATAATATTTGTAAATATTATTTTTCTATTTATCACGTGGGATTACGTCCACTGGGAGGCTAGGAAATCGATAAAATCGATAATCGCAAATCGATAAAGCCACATATCTCCCACAATTTGAAAGCTACAGTCACCATGCCCATCTCCGCCACCCCCAGGGCTCCCATCTATAAAAATCGGAAATGGCTATATCTTCCGCAGATTTCTTTACCGATAACCGCCTCGAAATATCACTAAAAATAGGCACACATAATCGCCAAAAGCGATATTTCTGAGAGTGTAGATCAATAAAACCGCATATCTCCCACAATTTTAAAGATAAAGAGGAAAAAACTGATGGACCACTCCCACTCTCGCCCCCGAAAACGGCAAAGCCTTTTTATCCCGCAATTTGAGAGCTATAGTTTCCAAACTTGTTAGGTAGTTTACTGGAAACCTCCTCTAATATTTTGTTTTGCCACTTGGAGGATAGATAACTAGGAACCTCCTTTAACGTTGGGTAGTTCGTAGCAGCTCTGTGGCACCTGTTATCAGATTACTTATAGGTAACATGAGTATACTTTGTATACCGTTTCGGTTTGACAGCCTGCTCAATGATAGAACATATATCTAAAAAGTATGAAACCAAATTCTTATTCGTAGAACAAAATCCTTTCTAAAATGTATAATATTGTAATGAAGTCTGCTCTCTAGACAATATGCGAGAGTTTAGCTGATTTCTGCTTTAGTTTTTTCGTTGTGAGATCATAAGATCATAATCATACTATTCAGGCCCCTTGACCCCTTGGTCGGATTTACAATAAAAATCTGAAAATATCTGTGCTGAGTCTGAGTCATTGGCACCACTTATCCAGTAAATATGAAATAACGTGTAGACCGTGACCTGTAGGCCTGTGTTGAAGTTCCACTAAGTGAATAATTATCATTGTAATTAGAACTAAATAGCTTCCCAATATCCAATTAGCGATCTAATAATTAGCTTGAAATTCACAGCTGTCGACATTAAGTGACCATTTAATCAAGAACAATCACACGTGAACATGTTTTATACAAAGAATTGCAAAGTACTCACATATAAATTATTCGTAATTGGCTTAGAGGGGCATCGCCAGCAAACTTAAACTTGAGTCTTCTAACGGTAAAGGTAATGCCAAAGTCGTTGCACACAATAAAGTTGCATGTTTCTGCTGCGCCTCACGTTTCAACCTGTCCATTCAATGACAGCCAATCGATACAATATAAGTGTAAATTTATTTATGCACCTGTGCATACTTGTGTCAGATAATTTCATTTTAATATGCATTTCTTGTCACATTGTGATACATTATACCACAACACTAATTCAGTATCTCAAGAAAGTGTTTGGACATAGGAAAACATTTACAGTATGTCAATAAAGTGTTTGGACACAGAAAAAATTTTTATATAATTTCTCACTTCTTTTGCAAAAAAAAAAAGTATTTTAATATTGACATTTTGTACCCTGAACCCATTTAAAATTCGTAAAAAGGGTATAATGGTTTTGTGCAAACGTATGTAACAGGCAGTAGGAAGCATCTCCGACCCTATAAAGTATATATATTCTTGATCAGGGTCAACAGCCGAGTCGATATAGCCGTGTCCGTCTGCCCGTCTGTATGAACACGCATATCTCAGAGACTGTAAGAGCTAGAGACTTCCAAGTTAGAATATATGTTCTCGTATGCCAGGCGCAGATCAAGTTTGCTTAATTTTTATCGATAACTGCCTCAATTTCTCGTTTATCGATAAATGCAAAAATTTTAAAGGGAGAATCTTCTAATTAATACATAATATACATGTGCATGTTATTGATCGGTTGCCCAAATTTCATCAAGATCGGATAAGAAACACACAACACCCCGCTTACATTTTGGTGCAAAATTGTTTAAAGAAAAATTTCAATAAAACTAGAATATATTTAACAACTGGGCTCAGTGTACATCGTAGTCGTGCATACTCGACTACAGCACTTTTACTTCTTTTTCTTAATTCTCTACTACTAAATGGACTTCTTATAACTATTTAACAAAAAAGTGTGCAAGATTTATTTTAATAACAAAAATTATACATTCTTTGGACTGTCAAGGAAGTGTTTGGATAACGGCTGATTACGATTTTATAATACCTTTTCGGAAAAAAGTAATATTATGATAAATAAACCGATGGATTTTTGAATGAATTAGTATTTGGACTGCTTGGGGGAGTGTCCCTACTTATAAGTAAATGACCTAAGCGTATGTGTAATTTAATATAATTACATACATTCTTTGTTGATTGGACTTCATTAAATGGTCTTTAAAACCAGCCAACAACAGCAGCAAACACAATAGAAAATACAATTAATCATTAGGCGAAGATAAATGAATCATTCCGTCGGCGATCAAAATGTAAAATATACAGAATGCTTTTACAACGTATTAATTTTGGAGCTAATTTACAAATTAATTTTATGTATGTACTCAAATTAACTAACTGAAATATGACCTTCGGCCACAGTTGTTTTTACTGCACTTGGACGAGATCTTGCCACAGGCAGTGAAGCATCAGCCACGCAGCAAGAATCAACCCACTGGCTGCTCCTCAATCATTGTCAATCAGAAGCATTGTGTAAGTATTCCAATCATTTATATATTTACATATATATTCTTGATATGATGAACACGCATATCTCAGAGACTGTAAGAGTTAGAGACTTCCAAGTTAGAATATAGGTTCTCGTATACCAGACCCAGATCAAGTTTGCTTTATTTTTATCGATAATTGATTACTATTTTACAATACCCTTTTCGGAAAAAAATAATATAATGATAAATAAACCGATAGATTTTCGAACGAATTAGTATTTGGACTCCTTGGGGAAGGGTCCCTACTTATAAGGTAGCCACTTCCGAGTAAATATCGTGAAAACCTTCAGGGCAGACACATCAAATGGATGTGCTCGGAAAAAAACAGACTGAGATTAAGGGGTATATATAAGTATAATAAATATTTCTCGTGAAAACCGACCGCAATGGATAAACAACACTGGTTTAAGGAAAAAACGCCGCTGCTTTCAATAGTTAGTCCTGAAAAGCGGCTTTCGTTTGCCCAAATGCATGTAACCCGTGACGCGATTGAACAGGTTCCTCATTTAATGTGAATCATTGACACCGATACCTTTCTTATCATATTTCTCGGCAACTACCCCACTTTATTGCCTTTTCTTAATATGTCCACAGTGGCTCTTGTGGTGAAATAAATCACAATTAAATATTTTAATTAGAATCCATAACACGAGCAAAATAAATATTATTCAATATTCAATAATATTCCACTTGTCCTTGTATTTATAATATTCATATTTATATTGAATGTATTATGGTTAATATTAAAACATACAACACAATATTTCATTTAAAACAAGTTAGAGTGCTGCAGTCGAGTGAGCTCGACTGCGATATACCCTGAACCCTGTTGTCAAATATATTCTAGTTTTTTCTTGGAAAATTTCCCTCAAAAAACTTTTGCACCAAAATGTGACCAGGTCTGCAAGCGCCCTCTACCGACAAACACGTGAGTATTCAGACGAGCATACACATATACGTACACGCAATCGTAACGGGGTAACGAGGGTCTGCAGAATACACACAAAACATATTGACGCTCGTATCGATTATCTTGCCATCTCTTTCTCACACATGCGCTCGCATATGATGCTTGCGGCTGCTGATAGAAATGAGATCAATATGAGAACATATTTTCGACTATAACTTGGGTGTTTCTTATCCGATCTTGATGAAATTTAAGTAGTTGATCAATAATATGCATATGCATAGAAGAAGACTCTGCCTTTAAGATTGTAGCATTTATTGCTATCGGAAACTTAAATGTATCGATAAACGAGAAATGGAGACATTTATCAATAGAATAAGGCAAACTTGATCTGCAGCTGGTATACGAGAACCTATATTCCAACTTGGAAGTCTTCAGCTCTTACAGTCTCTGAGATATGCGTGTTCATACACGGACAGACGGACATGGCTATATCGACTCGGCTGTTGACCCTGATCAAGAATATATATACTTTATAGGGTCGGAGATGCTTCCTTCTGCCTGTTACATACGTTTGCACTAAACCATTATACCCTTTGTACCCATTTTTTATGGGTTCAGGGTATAAAAAGATACGATTGTATTTTTGATCAACGTGCATTGTGAAATTTGAATTATAAGATATAAAATGATAAATTTTAATTCAATGCACTGCACGAGCCCTTTACAAAATCTACACAGTTTATTGAATCAGATATGTCTCATTTATGCTTATGAGTAGAAGACAGTTCTTATGAGAATGGCTCGCAACAGTTTATAAAAGTGTTGCATACTTTTGAGCATCAGCAAATATGTATATAAACCACAGCATACTTTTAGGTAGTTCACTCGAATGCATCTGAGTTTGAAGTAAAGCAAGAGTGTTTTCTAGAATATAGAACAAAAAAAAACAATAATAATAAAAATAAAAAGACAAGAACTATTAAGGTGCCACACGAATAACGTGCCCAGTTGAAGCCAGCCTGTCTGCTAGGCGGATTAGTGGCAGCAATGAGATCTACATTTTGTAAATGCCACCCAAACATCGGATGTACTTGGCTACTACCATTTTGTCGTATGCAAGTATCGTCACATCGTAGCATAGACGCTGGCAGCGTCGGCGGCTTCCAATTTCCTTTTGCCATAATTTTTGGCACTTTATGTGCCAGCAGCAGATAAGAACAATATGCTTGACTTTTGGATTTTCAGTTTAGTTCATTTTGGTTTTGTTTTCTTCATCTCTTTTTTGTTCTTCATTTTTTTTTTGGGGCGTTTAAGTGTTAAGTGCTAAGCATTTTCTTCCCATGGCAATTGATATGCGCATTATGCACTCCTGTTGTTCTTATTGCGATATCCTTTGCTCAAGATATTTAGGTATGTATGTGCAAAGATATTTGGAAAGCGCTTCACGTGCGTCCAGTCAACCAGGCAACCAGCCAACCAGCCAACCAAAGTGCTTGTCTGCCTAATTTGTCACTTCACTTGGCTGCAATACCAACCAATTTTACTCAAATAACAGTTCGTGATCGGCTCCTGTGTGTGTGTGAGTGTGTGTGTGTGTGTTTAAGGCTCACATGTTGCGCAGAAAAATGAAACGGTCCCATCGGTAGGGGGTCAAACAATTGCCTAACTGATGTTGTTGAGTTCATTCGGCTGATTGAAAATTTTCCGTAAGTGCATTCAAGTATTAACTATGCCTATTTCTGTGTGTATTTCCCCTGCTCTGTCTAAGATAGTAGTTCAGCCCCTTAAGAGCAGCAATAACAACAACAACAACAGTAATAATAACAACAACACGCTCATTTTCAATACTTCATTGATTATGTTAATATGCCGACGCGACGTTCCCCTTGATTCACCTTATCGCTGGACTCGTCTCTTGTTATTTAAGTTTTTCGAGTCGTCTGTTTGTTCTTTTCTAACCAACAGCAAATGCAACTCAAAACAAAATCCGAAACCGAAATTGAAATCGAACCGAAAATCTGTTTCAAAATCTTTATGTTGTTGCATTTTTATGTGTTGACATTTTTCCTTCTCCCTCCCTCCCTCCCTCCTCCTCCTCTTTCCCTTCACTCTTGTTGTTGTTATTATACATATATTTTTGTTTGTGTTATTTTACTTTTGTAGGTTTTCCCGTTCACACGTTCTTCGTGGAAAATTTTTGTCTCATGTAATTAAGCACACATACATACATAAAAAATGTATGTATGTCGGCATGTTGATCAGTATTCGATAGTTCACATATAAATTGGTTCATTTGAAGGCAAACTCTTTTCCAATGGGCTTTTGTTTGTGGCTAATAAATGCTAACAATAATGTCCATACGGATGCCAACATATGTTGCGGTTACGTAAATGTCAACGATCATTTCATATCAAAGTTGCACATTTCGTGCTGTGCGAAAATGTGTTCTGAATCGAAATTTCAGTTAGATACTATTGATAGTAGATATATGCATTTGTTTTTTGTATATGGTTAGCTGGTTTAAGCTCCTCACATTATTTGATTTATTTTTTTATCACTATTCTGTTCCGATCAGAACTATTCCCTTAGTTTTATCTTGTTGAAGCTTGGATTTTATTCGTCTTTTGCTTTCGAAGCTGACCACTATATTATATAGCTACTATAAGTATAATCGGTCGAAATATGAGTTTTTTTTTATGTCGATATAATGTAACTTCACAATGTGCAATAGAAAATATAAAAAAAAAATATATACGTACAAAAACATAATAATATATCAAGCATGAAACTAACATTTAATGCATAAATCTTCAGCAGCAATACATAGGTAAATATATAGGTATAAATTTATTTATGTATCTACGTGTATCAAAAAATTGTCCAGAGTGTGTTGTCCAATTCCACTTGAATTAGTATTTATTATATTAATATGTATATAAAATACAAAAAATAATATTTAATTCGAAACGTGCCTGATGTCACTCAATCAATTGGTTCTTGTCACTTTTGCAATATATTCGAATACCTTTTGGTTAAAAAGTGACCCCCACAGACAGACAGACAGACAGCCAGACACAAACTAATACACATAGGGACTCGGAGGCCAAATGATCTGTGAGTTTCAAGTGTTTTTTTGCTTTTGTCACAGGAAAGGAACACTAACTGTAAGTGGATACTTGGGCAAGGCACTTTTAGCTGTCATTTGTTCGTGATAAATATTGAAAAAGGAGAAAAAACAATCAGATTGAAATAAAGGATCGTTCCGCGTATGGTATATAAACATGTGTGTGCCGATGTCTGTGATGAAATGAAGCAATTAAATGGTGAGACAGAGGCAGAGACAGAGACGGAAGGAGAGAGAGGCAGTTGACATAAGTGTAACGTGTAGGCGTGGCTGCCCAGTGGGTAGCCAAAACTAAAAGAATTGTAAGAAAACAAGAGAATTACAAAAATGATTGTCAACACATGGATATTTGGGCGTATGGGAGTATGGGAATATATGTCGCTGCGTTGGCATTTGCCATGGCTCAGCAATCTGAGTGGAATACGAGAATGCTGCAGCAAAATATGAAAATGCCACCACTGAAAATCTTTCGTTGCTGCCGTTGCACAGTTGCATAGTTCTACTGTGCACAGAGTTCAATAACATTTTCGAAAACAATTTGCATGCTTTAGCTCTTTTATACTTAGTGGGCTGGCCCTAATGTATTGAAATTGAAGACGCACTGCCAAAAACAAAAAAAAAAAAAAACGGGCGCAACTTCCTTTCGCAGGAGCTGGCAAGACCACTTCCTTCACAAAGCAACACAGACCGACTGGAAAACAATGGCAGAGACGCGCTCGAAGTCTGCTTTCGTTCGGAGATGAGATCGTCTGGTAAAGCTTTGCATAAGGGAAGCGTCCTCCCCATCATTATCACCACAAACAACATCATCATCATCACCATTAACTTCAGCCATAACATCAACATAATTAGAATCAGCTCTGCTCTCTTCTGTTCTGTTCTGCTCTGTTCTGTTCTGCACTCGACTTGGCTCGACTTTGACTCACATAAAACATGTTAATGTTGCAAGCTGCAATTTTTGCAACGTCGCCGTCGTCAGAGTTGTCATCTTCCTTTCGTTTTGCTCCGCCTTTCCGTATACTCTTACCAAAGCTGGCTCATCAAGTTTTTTAACGCATCTTTCCTTTTCCATCACAGATCTCTCGATCATTTTAGTTTTCTTTACAATGTTTATTTTTATATGTCCAATGAATCTTGTATTTATCACTAATTTTCCTATTTATTGCATGTATTTCTTAAGTCGACCTAAATAATTTTAGTTTGTTTTTTTGGCGTTACACTTATAATTGTTAAACAAATAATGTAATCTAACTTTAAGGAAATATGTAGAAAATCATTTTGGATTTATTACCTTTTTCTTATCTAAATTAATTGCAAATGTATTTGTATTTACAACTTTACTTTCTTCTTCTAATTCTTATTCTAATTAAAATGCATGAAACGTAGTTTAGATTAGAATATATGACGAAAAGCTGGACGACTTATAAATATGTTATTCAAGTGTATTTTTATATATATACTCTGATCTGATCGAATCCAATGCGAGCTAGATCTACATATCAAAAAATAATTGCATATTTTCCATCCAAACGGTTTTCTAGACAATCAATTTGAACTATGCAACTGCGACTGTCTCAGACTCAAAGGAAAAGAAAAGCTGTCAAGTTCCAGGCATTTTCAATCTTTCACAATAAAATTGCTTATGTCAAGCATAATACTCAGTGGATGTCAAAGAGTATGCCAGCTTCGTAAGGCTTTGCTGGGCAGATAAGTTTTGTCTGCTTGCTTTGCTCTTCACAGTGAACCGGACCACAGCTTGCAGCTTCGATAATGCCGGCGTCTGTTCTCCTCTGTGTGTGTGTGTGTGTGTGTGTGTGTGTGTGTGTGTGTGTGTGTGTTTATTATGCATGTATATGTGTGCTTACAACATAATATTAATTTATAGCGTCAGCGGCAAGTACAGTTGAGGTTGAGTTGATCCAAGCAACTGGCAACTGGCAACTGGCAACTGGCAACATGCAGCAGCAGGCAACAGGCAACAGGCGTTTGTTTTGTCTTCATCTTCGTTTTGGTATTCGGTGTTCGGTGTTCGGTGCTCGGTCTGCCCCTACCGGTTGCCGGTATGACTCAGGCGAGTTGTGTGCAAAAAAAAAAAAACGATAAAACAACAGGAAAAAACACATTGAGCAACGTTCTCGTATAGAAAAGAGAACCAAAACAAAAGCACAAAAATATACACAGCCCAGTTGCAGAGTAATGGCATTGTGCCCCTTCCCCTTCCTTAACCCTGTTGCCAGCCAGACAGTTGAAAAGACGCCGCGTCTGCGTTCGTTCGAAAGCGGTTCTCTTCTCGTTGTGTATGTTGTTTATTGTTTTTGTTAACGCTGTCTGTTGTCTATTGGCCGGTCTATTGGGATTGACAAGAGCGACAAAAACCGAAAGCTCACCGGAATCTTACAGCTTGCCATGCCAAAAAGTGGACAAAAGTGGTTCAGCAGCAAGCAGCCAGCAGCGAGCAGCGAGCGGCCGAGAAACACGTTTCTTATTGTTGTTGATCCTTTGTCCCGGCTGCGTAATAATCAACCCAGTTAGTTGCCCAGTTGGTAGTTGATGTTGTTGTTGGCAGGCAGCATTGTCGCTTATTAGTTTCGTGCATCCATAAAATTATGATGGCTGCTAAATTGCTTTGCACTTGCGTGTCCTCTGGCCATGCACCATATGGCTGCTGCCGCTGCTGCTGTTGCCTCTTCTGATAGTGTTTGTGGCAGCGATCTGTCTGTGCAACCGACTGTCTCCACTCTGTCATTCTCTCAAGTAGAGCGCCCTACTTCAAAAAGCCAGCACCAGACTAGAGTCTTCAATCCAATCATAATTATTTGAAACCCGTTAATAATGTTGGGAGGTTGGGAGTTGGCCTGATTGAGTCCAAAGTATCATCTTAAGTGGTCTCAAGTGAGGCTAAAGCGGCAGCACGCGATGTAAAGCTGATTATCGGCTACAATTGATCCAGCCGATGAGCCAACTAATCCCAACTAAGAGCCCCAAATCAGAAATAAATACAGAGAATGAACTTTCCATTCCAACGAAATTCTACTTTCTTTGTCATTCCACAGCTTCTGAAAGAAAACAAGTAGTCGACTAAGCTCGATTACGATATACCCCGAACGCATCTGTTAAATTTATTATAGTTTTATTTCCAAATTTTCCTTTAAAAGCTTTTGCACACCCAAATGTGAGAAGGTGTGCAGTGCTCGCATTTCTTATGACTTTGGTACTGAAGAAAAAACACATATCTTAATTACATATTAAATTTTTTGTTATATTGAATAGAAATGTATATAAATAGAAGAAGTTAGATGAGTTCCTGGCTTACTATTATACACAACGAAACATGGCTAATATTAGTTCGCTTTCTTCCAAACTACAAACAGCCATCAAAAATGACCAATTCCAAACTCATATCTTTCACATCTTTAGTTGCTTCAATATATCTTCCATAGTAAAAATATAGTTCTGTAATAAGTAATTGCAATCATAAATGGTATGATTATGTATGCTTATGATATATTCTGGAGCACAAAAGAGCTCTCCAAACTTCTTTGATATTGTGGCAACAAAATTGCATTACATATTATAGAGGGTCAGAACTGAATCATTACAAAATTGAATATCCACTGCAGGGGTGCAGACCGCAAACCGCAAACTGCAAACAGCCATCAATCAATTCACAAATCCGCAAGGCGACAAACTGATCAATCATGCAGCACATATCTACTTATGAATAAACCACTTCAGCTTGCCACATGTGATCAATGGGATTAGCGTAGACGAAGACACCTCTCAGTGTTTGCACTATGACAGACAACCCTGAAACATAGAAACATATGTTGTGAAAGGTACTTTTACCATTTACCATTTGCCTGGACGCTTGTCTGTCTGTGTGGCAAGACTTTAGACTTAAGTTGTTAATACCGCACAGAGCAAAGCGCTAAAAGGTGTTGCCCAAAATGATTACAAGCAACTGCGGTCAGAGTCGCTGCCCAGATGTGTGTGTGTGTGTGTGTGTGTGTGTGTGTGTGTGTGTGTAGTACGTAATTAGCCCAGGCTCGGAGACAATAAAGCTGAGCCCTATGTTGGCAGGGGGCCGTATTATTTCTGCCTACCTGAACAGAACCTATGGTATATATGTATATAGTAAGTAGTTACACACAAATTTACATGTGGCTCAAAATCTTTGCGGTGGCAGCTGCAGAAACGGGCAGCAACCAGCATGCATCAGTATGTCGCAATAGTCGCTCATTAACACAGATCTACGAACCCAACGATGATCTAACGACCCCGCCTCCCCTTAACAAATAACAACAACAGCAGCAAGAAAGCACTAAATTCAAATTCAAATGTTTCTTATGTGTTGTTGTTGTTGTTGTTGTTGGTGTTGGTGTTGTTGGTGTTGTTGTGACTGCTACTGATGCTTGGCTGAAGTTCAACAATGGTTCAGACTTTCTTTTTGGGGCCGCTCGTCGCGTTGGTAAATTGTTTTCACTTTATTGCCTTTTGGCTGCGTTGGACCAACGCTTTATGACATTTATACTTAGAGCACATCATATTGTATCTGCATCTGTATGTGTCTATCTATCTATCTATATGTCTATCTATCTGCAATTCTGTTGAGAGTGAGCCAAAAAGCGACACAAATCACAACTGCAACATTCCGAACTACTCGCCACTGTCGAGCCTATCCAAATAGCTGATTTTATTTTAAGTGCTGTTGCTGCTTTTTGGCTGGTGTGGCAAGTGATGATGATGATCAAATTTACAGCTGGGTGGCGACAACGCACATGTCGTCTATCGCCCACAAAATGTCATTGAACTCCCGTCAAACAATTCACATTCACAAAAAAATACACAAAAAAAAAAACACAAAAAAAAAAACAAAAAAAAACAACAAAAAATACTAACTGAAACTATTGAAAGCAAAACAACATATTCGTAAATGTCTTTTATCACAATAAGTGCGCCTCTACCTTGCGCACCTCCCTGCCCCTCACTCGGGTACAGATGTATGTGTAACACACACACACACAGACACATACACATACTCTTTCGATTTTCTTGACACAAATAACCTTATTCCCATTCGACGTTTTGAGACAAAGCCAACAACAACAAAAGCAATCTAATAGTGTGTAACAACAAATAGCAGCAAATGCAAAAAAAAAATATTAGCCATGGGTTGTCTTGAGTATCAATCAGCCAGCAACTGGCACAGATGCGCTACACTACCGTTATATTTAGTGTTGTATAAAATAATAATATAATATGAATAATGATAATATAAAAAGAGCTCTTGCGTACTTTTTGGCTTAGATTCTCGCTTCTATTTAAACAGCAATCAACAATTATAATTACTAATTATTCCTTGCAAGAACCCTTTCGAGAACTCTGTAATGATTACAATCGACTTGTTTCATGTTTTCCATTCAGATTCGTCTATTTCTATCATTAAGATCTCAATTTTAATTTGAATTTAATAACATTTTTGCATACGCAAACATTTTATTTCGTCTGAGTTGCTTTTTTCTGGGTTTTCACCAAACCATGCAACAAATGCTTTTTTGTTTGCATTTAATTTCGCCCAGAAATTTAAAGCTATTTTTTTTTTTAAATTTAAATATTAAATTAAATTTAAAATTAATTTTTTTCTAACTTTCTGTGTCGAATGATGGTCGATAATAAATAAATAATTAAGAAGGAAACACTTGTTAGGTCTACGAGGTAATTACATGATGGAACTATTTTTCCATTTCTCATTCAACATTTTTTTGGGACTGTCAGGGGTGCGACCTAATTGTACATATTGCACACGCACAACCACTAATACATATCAAATATGGAAGGTAACATCATTTTTTATTTCACTTTCATCAATAATCAGGTAAGTGTGCCTTTGTTAACATAACTTATACAATCTCCAACAAGTTGTGATGGGTGGGTGGGTGGTGGGAGTGGTGTCGGGGGGCTTCGCATGGTCTGGTTATATGGAAGGGAGTACTTGCTCGCACTATACTTTGTAGTGTAATTAGGTAGTCAGTAGTTGCGCTATCGTGCTACTCTTCAAGAATGTCGGCCCATTTCATATAAGTTGACTTTTTTTTGACTATTTTTATCAAATATTCGTTAATTTTTTTTACTATTTTTTTCTTTAAATTAGTTTCACCAATATAGAGGCGAGAGCCTTGCACTTGAGACTTTTTCCCATGATGGTATTACTTAATGAGCAGAGCTTTACAGGAGTGGGACTGGCTAATGTGCCACACGGCACACATCGATGCATACATAATATTATATATAATATTATTATTTATATGAAAAGTATTTAGCCTGTGGGCGTATGAGCTTGTGTGTGCTTGTCTGTCTGTCGGCTTAGGCCAACTATTTCTGTTAGTTGTCTGGGTTGTCGCGACGAATGCTTCTTTGCTTTTGCCCTGTCAATTCATTTGACAGTGTCAGACGCGCATTTTCCAATGGAAATTTTGACTAATTTTCTGCCCTGGGGGTCGAAGACCTCTTGATGAACGTCGAAAACCGAATATAAATATTAATACTAGATGAGTGCTTGCCACAAACGCGTACAACCCATCAAATAAATTTCAACACAGAAGTGTGTGTCTAAGTGGATACCCTGTAACCAACATGCACACTCCTAGTCACAAGCGGTACTAACTTTCATAATGTCCAATGCCTTTGATCTACTCTCGAATACCGTTTATAGCCTGATTCTGATTTACTTCTTACATTGTCGAATATCTGCAGATTGTAAATTTGTTGCCTTTACATTTTCCGAAAAGGGACAGCACATTTTCTTTCCACATTGAAGCAAAAAGTATGTTGGGAATTTGAGAAATTCGAACCGAGTATAAAGAAAGACAACCGATTGTTTAATCTTTAATTATAATTTAAGTTATGTTTTACAATTTATTACAATTTAATGCTGAAAACATAACAGAAATAAAACAATTTTTAATTTGTAAATTTGGTTTTTTATTTATTGGCTTGTTTGCAGACAAGTTATTTTATTATTCATTACGCAAAGAAATATGCAATTTAGCAGATCAACTGTTTTATGTAAATTCAAGCGGTAATTCAGTCACTCAGCAACTGCGACTCACAAGGGGATTGCAAATAGTAAAGAATGTGAATATAACTATATGTTGAGCATTGTGGAATCCGGCAATTAGTTAAAAGCCCGATGACAGCTAGACTCGAATTTTGTGTTTACCCCCCTTTGAAACCTTTTAATATACGCTGCGTATAAATACTAAAAGCACTAAAAACAATCAACAGCCCTACAATGTTCGTAATTGTGACCACATAATTAGCCAAAAAAAAAAAACCAAAAACAAAAAAAGAAAATGTGTCTGGACTCGGGCAATGTTTCATTTTCGCCAATTAAGCGACAATAAACATGCCCACATTTTGGCCGAGACGGGGTCGAGCAGGGGATTGGAGAGATAGGAGCGTAAGAGGGTAGTTGGATGGATTTTGTTTGGGCTCATCATTGAAATATTTTGTGGTGTGTGCGTGCGTGTTAAAATTAAAAACTCGTAAAATAGCAAAAACGAAAATTGCAACATAACAAGCATTTAATGGCTCATCAAACTGGTAGGCAACAGCACACCCTGCAATGCCACACTCCTACTATGTGTGTGTGCACGAAGTACACCTAAAATGACACATCTATGCAGCTATTTAGTCTTCAATTGGCTGTGGAATATAAACACTTCTGCACTCACACAACATGACCCCCCAAAAGTGTGCTAAGCAATTGATAATCTTTTAATTGAAAATATTGAAATGAAAGTTGTTGAAAATATAGTTCATTAATCACTAAAACTTTAGTCAACTAAAAACGTCCAAGTCCGATGTAAAAAAGGGCCCTAGACAGGGATAAAATCATAGTTTTAGTCGGCAAACAAGTATACAAAAATTAAAAAAATTACCCTGACTTAAGGGTTCAAGTATAACTTTACTAAGTTCTAGTATAGATATCGTATAAAAACCTTTAATAAATAATTTCTGATAGATAATTAATATTGGGACCCTTAAAAAGTCATTAATAATAAATATTAAATTCAATTGAAGAACCATTCAAAAGTGCATTTAATTTGAAGCCCAAACCTCCGTGTTATTATTTATCTTGTCTAGATGACCAACCCATGAGTCACCAAGGACTAATCAAATATTATAGATCGACATATTCGATCCCTCAATAAGTGCTAGGACACCCTAAAAATATGTGTATACATGTAGCTATGGGATAGTAATGATAGTGTTGGTCCATTCAAAGATCGATCGATTTTCGGGCCGCAAATTAATATTAACAATTTTCACAGCCCAAAACGGAATATGCAACACGCCATGTTTTATGCGGGTTGTAAATGGGTGCGGCTTAGGGGATGATGACTGTGCGAGAGAGGATATACTACTCTGATATACATGTTTTTACTTTTTTTCCTACTTTCCTTGGCATTTTTCTATATTATTATTATTTTTTTCTTGTGCATAGGGGCAGATCTTGCATGCTCTATATGATGTGTTTCCCTAAAGTATGTGTGTTTGACAGTTATTGGCAATTTTTGCCATTGGTTTGACTTTCTTTTTCAGTCTGTCGCATTGCCTGCATGTTTGCGGTTGTTGTTATTGCCTTTCTGCCGTTCTGCCTTTCTGCCTTTCTGCCTTTCAGCCTTGTTTGCCCTGCTGCCTGCTTGCCAGCTTGCCTCTGCTGGCTCTTTTCCTTTGCATTCGGGTTAAACATTTCGTGACCTGCATTTTGTTTAAAATAAATTGGTCTTCGTCGCCGGAGCCGGGGCCCAGACATATGGCATGCATGTGGCGCACGTACAAGCCACTTCACTCCTTTCAATTATATATGCGAACGCAAAAATACCAATACTCTGGCATCTACTTACACCAACACGACACACAAACACATCCACAAAGCATTACACAAAGACTCCCAGCTCCAAATCACACTCCTTCGCCTTCGCCTTCGCCTTCGCCTTCTCCTTCGGCGACTTTGCGCTTGTTTTTAATTACAGCTGCAAATTTGCGCGGTTTCAAAAAAAAAAAACGACAAAACAAACAAAAAATTTTAAATTGAAGCAGCTACACAAAATGCTTATGACACGAACGGGGGGAATCGTGAGTGTCACTTGCCTCTCGTGGGATCCCAATCCGAAAGCTTAACCCAATAAAAAACAATAAACTAAAATAATCGAGTTGCAGTTGCAGTTGCAGTTGAATTCCGTTGTGCATACAACTTCTGTTGCACAATCAACATCCAGTCAAATAAGATGTCGCAATCTCGCATTCTGATTCTCATTCTCAGTCTGAGTCTGTGTCGGAGTCGGAGTCTGATTAAGACCAGTCCCATTCTCAATATGTTGTACAGGAAGCTGAGTAGGTCCACCGACCTTGTGCAAAGGTTAGCAGATAAAGCCTACTCAACATGGAGTGCTCACCACAAATGTTCTCCTCCTCCACATTCTCCGCCTCCTGCTTCTTCTTTTCCACACACACACACACACACACCCCCCCCCCCCCCTCCCCATGGCGAAACGAGCTGTTAAATGAGTCAGTGATAATGTCACAAGATGATAATGGTTAGCGGAAGAGCGCAACGGACCATGACGACATCTTGGCAAATTCCCATGCTGTACAATATATATACAGTGTCTCACAGCTCAAAAGACCCAGAGTCTAGCAAAAAATTTAAAGTGCTATAAGGCTTAAACAAAGAAACGATCGCAAAATGTTTAAATGCCAATTTGTTTGAAAAATAAACTTTAGCTTCATTAAAATATTAATTAATTAATTAAAATTAGTCAAAAACTGAAAACTTATCCAAAATACATGTCAAAGCTTATTTTAGACAGTCTTAGAAAAGTAACATTTTAGGCGTATAAAAACTTAAATAAGGATGTTAATACTTAGTATGATATCCTTTAGCCTTAATAACTTCCCTTAGCCTATTATTCATGGAAGATACCAGCTTCCGGGTAGTTTCTGGACTGATTTTGCTCCACTCATCCAGCAGAGCATTTTTGAGATCGGATCTGTGATTCCGGATGTTATTTTCCAGCAGATCGCATAAATTTTAAATAACATTTAAATCTGGAGACTGGGCCGGTGGAATTATCATGTGGGGGCAGTTCCAGACAAGCCAGGACTGTACTAATCCGAACTTATGCTTGGCTATTGTCCTGGTCGCTGTCCTGGTAGAACGGGAAAGTACGTCGGATTCCCAGCTTCTCGGCACTTTGGAGTAAATTTTCCTTTAATATATTGAGGTACACATTCTTGTCCATTGTTGTGTCAATGAACACCAAATTTCCGACGTCGGCTGCCGAGATACATGCCCACACCATGACACTTGCTCCGCCGTGCTTCACTGTTGCCTTTAGGATTTTGGGATTCAGCTCAGTATTGGACTGTCGCCACACATAATTCCGTCCGTCTGAGCCAAAAATGTTGAATTTCGGCTAATCTTCAAATATGAATGTGTTCCAGAACTCCAAATCCTTGTCCCTTTATTTTTTGCGCTTATAAAGGGCTTCTTCCGTGGTACTCGGGCATTAAAGTCATGGTTGCGCAGAACCCGGCGCACAGTTTCCACACTGCACTTTTCCCCATTGCATCCTGCACCTGTTGAGTCAGTTTTGGAGCCGATAGCTTTGGATTTTCCCTTATTTTCCTGATGATCCTCCGCTCTTCATGTTCGGTGAAAATCTTGTTTGGTGCCATTCTGCCCTTGTCCTCTATCCGATTTTCTTCGACGAAGCGACGAATGATGTTGAGTACAGTTGACTTGCTTAGATTTACCATTTTAGCTATTTGGCGATGTGAATATCCGATCTTGAAATGCTCCAGGATGAGATTCCGTTGGTCAATGGTAGTCCATTTGCCCATAGTCCTTGTTGGCTGGTTGCACCCTAGATGCAGGATATAACTAAACTGACTATGAAGGATTGGTCTATTTATACCGAAAATAATTAATTAATGGCACCCAGGTGTCCATAACGCCCCTGGTCCAAATTCTATCCATAAATTAAGGTACTTTTTTACATAACCCGGCCTAGCTGGTGGGGAAACCCCAGTTGATTGGGATCATATATTCATTATGGTGGTTAATATATGTACCTGCCATCGGTCTTCAGAATTTTTGAAAAATATTGGCAGGCAATTAAATTTTTTGCTAGACACTGGGTCTTTCGAGCTGTGAGACACTGTATGTGTATAGATAAGTCCACAAGTCGAAAGGATCTCCTCCCACTGATTAAGTGCAACAAGTGTGTGACTACTTAATTAATGCCAAAACATTATTTTTTATTAATTATCCAATAAGAGAAACAACATACAGCAAATCATTTCACTTTATTTATAAAGTGTTGGATTTGCTAAATCCAAGCGCACAGTTTTACAGCGTATACAAACAAGATGACGATATGCAGGAATCACACTTTAGGATAAGCTAAACGAGGGTTGCCAGATTATTACATTGCAATCATTTGAGTCACATTTGCAACACGCCCTCTCAAAGTAACAATTCTGTTAACCTTAAATACTAGTGACGCCCAATGAAGAGATGCAACAATGATGCTTGGCACTGCTTAGACCCTTCGTTAGGACATCTGCTGGCATTTGCTCCGTCTGCATGTAGCCAACCTGGATGTCGCCACTCTGGTGCTTCTCCTGGATGAAATGGTGGCGCACATCGATGTGTTTTGTGCGTGGATGAAAGCCAAAGCCTTTAACCAATTTTTGAGCGCTTTGGTTGTCGTTTAGGAGCAGAACCGAATCGCATCTTCTGCCAATCCTGTTGAGTTTGGCCTTCAAGTCTTAGGCCTCCTTTGTTGCTTCGCTCATTGCCAAGTGTTCGGACTCTGTGCTTGACAAAGCGACGGTGCGTTGTATTCGTGCCTCCCAACTTATAGCAGCACCTGCTAACATAAACGCCTGTCCAGAATATGACAGTCTGTCGGTCAAATTTGCACCCCAGTCAGCATCGACGACTCCGTACAGATCTTCGCCTGTTCGCTTGAATAACAGGCCGAGTTGTTTGGTACCGCATAGGTACCGAAGGATGCGCTGGCCGTCTTCCAGTGTTCAGCGTTATAACATGAGTTAAACTGACTCATGAAATTTACGGCGTACGCAATATCTGGACGGGTTGTAACAGAAAGAAAATAAGAGAGCCAATTTAGTTCTGATAGGAGTACTTGCTCTTTTCGGCTTCATCGGCTGCTTCTGTTCGCTTCAAAGTACATTTCGCTTCTATGTGTGTTAATCCCGGCTTGCATTCAGTCATCCCGAATCTTTTTAACGAGATTTTTCATCTCAAATGCGTCTCCAAGGATTTCTTTGGTCTGATGCAACCAATCCGGATGATTTGACGTCAACAGCAAATCATATACGTAAATGGTTACTAGGAGAATCTTCTTCGCCTGCCGTTTGACGAACAAACATGGATCCTGCTTCGTGGGCTCTAATCCAACTTCTTGTAGCTTCGTCGTGAGTCTACAATACCAACTCAAACCAGACTGGCGTAATCCGTATAACGCCTTCTTCAACAAACATACAGGGCTTCTCATTGATGACAGCGCCGCCCGCCATTCCGCTGTTGTCTTCATGTACTCTGCTCGAGGTGAATCATGCTTCGTTCCAATTGATTTGCCCGATTCCAACTTTTCCATGACATCATTGAAGCTCTTTGGCACCTCCATATAAACGCTCTCTTCGAGCTCGCCGTTTAGGTAGGCTGTGACCACGTCCATTTGATGTATCTCCATATCAAGTTCCGCTGCCATGGCCACCAAAAGTCGGACTGAGGTGAATCGTGCTACAGGTGAATATGTTTCATGAAAATCCTCTCCAGGCCTTTGTGCATATCCTTTAGCAACCAATCGAACTTTCTTTTTTCCTGAAACGGTACCATTGTCTTTTGTCCGAAACACCATTTTGCAACCTATAATCTTTCGATCCTTAGGGCGTTCCACTATCTCCCATGTTCCGTTGTGTACCTGTGCCAGAAACTCATCATCAGTTGCCCTTGTCCAACTGACGCTGTCCTTGTGGCTTTTCGGCTCTTTTCGCATTCTTTGAATGTCTCGCTTGAGCTGCTCTGCTCGTCGTTGCTGATCACCTGTGCTGGTGGTCGATATATTTTCAATGGCCTACCACGCTGGCCTTTTCCTCTCGATCTTGCGACGTCCTCTGCCACGTTGCTGCTCAACTAGCTTCTGCTTGGGTCGCTCAACTGAACTGTTATCGTCGCTGGTAGACCCATCACAAGGTTTACTCGTGATATTGATGTCGAAACCTCCGTTTGAGTTTTGATCACGTTCGTAGAACTCAGCGTACTCACTTTTGAAACCTGGAACATTCAAGAACTTGACATCTTTGCTTACTATTACCTTACGCTTTTCAGGTAAATATAATCGATATGCCTTCTTCCGATCTTGATTCAAATTTACCCTTATTTGAACCCTTTATTAATGCATATGCCTTCGTACCAAATATACGTAAATGCGACACTGTAGGAATTTTCTTCGTCCAGTAAGTATGGGGAATCTCGCCGGATAGACCCCGCGTTACACATCTGTTTCTGATGTAAAATGCTGCATTTAGTGCTTCTGCCCAAAAGAATGGCGGCACACTGGATTGCTTCATCATACAGCGTGCCATCTCGACCAGGGTACGATTCTTTCTCCCAGCTAAGCCATTCTGCTGTGGCGTGTGTGGTGTTGTAAGGCGTCTCTGGATTCCGTTCACCTTCATATACTTGTCGAACTCTTTGTTGCAATACTCAGTCCCGTTATCTGACTGAAGTACTTTTATCTTCTTACCCGTGAAGTTTTCTGCTGTAGCTTTATATACTTTAAAAGCTTCAAATAACTCTGATTTCTGTTTAAGAAAGTGAACTTCACAATAGCCACGAGGGTTGCCAGATTGTTACATTGCAATCATTTGAGTCACATTTGCAAAATAAAGTTTTATTTTTACACTTCTTACTTTTCAATGCTGCTTCTACTTTAGGTATATATATAATATATAATATCAGTGTTGCTTGATACTATACACAGTTAACACCTTCCTGGCGGAGGATGGGGGCTGATCGCCATGTGACTCCTGGCTGGGTTGAGAAGTGGGCGTGCTGCCTGCTGAGTTACAGAAATACTTTTAAACATTATATTTGATATAATTATTTGTTCATAATGAATGAACTTTCTCATGAAATAATAGATTATTCATGATTTTGAGCAATATTTAAATGCTTTTCAATTTTAAACTTTAATCCAGGCAGTAAATTAAATAAAATATAAATTGGGAAAACGTACTTATGCTCTCAGGTTGCCAGTGATAGAAGTATACCATAGAAGCTATCTAAAGTTTTAATTGCTTCCATTAACTTTAAATCAATCCTTTTTTTTATAGCATTTATATTTTAAACTTAATGTTTATTCAAAGGCTGTAAAACATTGATTTGTAACAGAATGAATAATAACAGTGAATTACAATCTATAACATAAACATAGAACAGGATTTAGCAGTTAATAAATAACATCAAAAGTTACATTTGTGGCACATTTATTTAACGCCCTACAGTCCAGAGGTCGCTGGTGTGGAGGCGCTTCAACCTCCTGCGTGTTGTATTCGACCCAAGTGAGCAGGCCAAAGGGTTGACATGGTTGTGTAAACGGACATTATACCGACTTGTATGTCTGCTAATTTGTTGACTGACTGTCAGTAATCCGAAGTCGTTGTGCAGCGTTCTGTTGCTCACATATGGTGGAGCACCAGAGATGTCTCTGAGCACCTTGTTCTGCAAGACTTGAATTTGATTAATCCAAGATTTTGCAGCTGTGCCCTAGAATGGAATTCCATATGTTCATGTAGGCACGATGATGCTCCTGTAAACCAGCAGCTTGTTGCTCAAGCTGGGTTTGCTTGATGGCTTCAGCAACTAGTTGAGTTTAGTTTTTTTGGATCTACACGCTGCTGCAGCGATCTGGATGTGTTTGCGCCAGGTAAGTTTCCTGTCCAAGAACATACCCAGGTAGCGAACATGGTTCTCCTGAGGTATGACCGTGTTGTTGAGTCGGACAGTTAGACAATTACCATTCCTGAGCGCGAACGTGCAGTGCTGAGACTTGCTCCCATTGACGCAGATGTTCCACCGGTTGACCCAACTACTAAAGCCATCCAAGAACCTCTGCGTAACCGCAGCTACTCTCCAAGCAGTGGTGGAGTTAGCAAGGAACACAGTGTCATCCGCGTATGTGGCAAGCAGCGTGTTTCTGGCTAGTCCGCGGTTTACAATGTGTACAAGGCAGGTCCAAGGACACTACCCTGCTGTACACCAGCTCCAATGCGGCGGATATTTGATCGCCCCTAACTTCTACCATAAAAGAACGGCCAAGCAGGTAAGACCTGAGCAGTAAATACTGCGCTGATGGCAGCAGGGACTTGAGCTTAAAAAGCAGGCCATCATGCCATACGCGATCAAATGCTTGCTGGATATCCAGGAAGACGGCAGAGCTGTACTGCTTATTTTCCAAGGCCTCGAGGCCTCCAAGGCCTTTCTGTACTACTCGATAGCAAGCTTTTCGTCCGATATGACGAGACAAGATTATCCGGCTTGCCAGGTTTCGGAATCATCGCAATCATAGCGCACTGCCACGGAGTTAGGAAGTGGTGGATGCGAACCATGGAGTTAAAAAGTAGCACCAAGAACATCACTCCCTTCTCAGGGAGGGCATTAGTAACTCTGCCGTCAACGCCATCATAGCCAGGGGCCTTAGTGGAGTTAAGCCTGCGAATCTGTAAGCGGACCTCATAGTGACATTAACAGTTTGTTTGTTAATTAACAGTTGTTGTTTGAATAAAACTTAAGAAATATTCAGTAAAAAAATTGCATTTAGTTTGAAAATTTCATTTAAAGACTTAACAAATATAATAAATCAGTTTGTTAGTGACTCAATGATGAGTCTTAATTACTTGTCGCAGATTGATCGCACAAGCAAATAAACAAATAAACATATATCAGTTGGTTAGTATATATTCACTTGGCTCCAGCCCAAGCACCAATGCACTTCACTCATTCAATTGACTTATTATTCACTCATACAAATGACGAGGAAGCTTTGGCATGTGAATGCCTTGGACTGTGATTGTCATTTCGATAGCTACAACCACAAACAAAACGAGTACTTCCGTGGAATCGGCGCACAACACGACAGAAAGAGAAAGACTTATAAAGAGAGAGAGACAGAGAGAGAGAGAGGGAGAGAGAATGGGACACACCCAGTGAAACAAAGTAATGACATCGACGTTTCGGTACTTGATTGTAATGATACTTGAAATTAAAAAGACATACAACTATGTCAGTTTTATAACTTTCCAAAGAAGACATTTTGCAAGCTAATTCCAAAGATCTGTGGGCGGTCCAGCAAAAGAGGGTTAGTCTCCGATCTACTGTATGCCACCATCATAAAGCCCGGCAAGCTCTCTTTTGTGTTTTTTCGATTAATTAATGCTGTCTTTTTTTCCTTTTTTTCCGTTTTTTTTGATTGATGATTAATCCAGACTTTGACTTTTGGCATTGACAGCGCAAGCAAACAGCAACAACAACTAGAATAGCCAAATGTAGTTCACATGTGAATATGCTATGCGAATCAAAAACACCTCAGCTGGAAATGCAAGATCTTGAGAACACTACATGGATGTATGTAATGGTAAGCAATAAAAGCAATAGACACAATTATAGATACACAATGACAATGGCAACAATACTTGCCCCGAACGAATTGGACTGGCTCAGATCAATCGCTTGTGCTTGGTAAGGGTATTTCGTGGCGAGACTCGGAAAGACTCGGTCTGCTTTATTTTTTTTTCCCCCCTTTTTTAATTGTAATTGCAAATATGGGCGGAAGCGAGCAGCGCTTTTGAGTGGATAGCAGCGGCGATCGCGATGTAGGAAATCGGGGTTACGCATAAGGGCAGGCTGGCTTAAGATTATGCTTACTTGATGGGGGGAGGGGAGGAGGCGGAGGAGCGGATAACCAACTTGTAACCGCAGACCCCACACAGAAATTCACACATATCGCGCTGGGAGAAATACTTTGGTGCCTGAACATTGAATTGCGCACTTTTCAAAAATATACACACACACACACATACATACGTAATACTTGGAATTTTGAAACCACGCTTGAGCTCAATCAGCTTAGGCTTTGATAAGCCCAGGCACCGGCTGCACTTTCCTCGTTCTGCGTTCTCCAGGCCCCATCCCCATTCCTGCCGCAATTCCTCGAGTCCACCTCTCGATTTGATACCATACCAAAAAATATGTTAACACGTGCCCGGGGAGTGCCCTATTTTTTTAATATATTTTATGTATTAACAATTTGCACAATTATAAGTTAGTTCGACAATATAATCAACTAGTAGCACAATCAGAACAAAAAAGAACTGCTTGCCGAAGATTAAATAAATTAAAATGATCGGTTGACATCTAAATATTTATATTTTTATATTTCGATGGCTGACTGTCATTAAATTTATATCGATATCTATAGCTGTATAATAATTATTTGATACAATGATCCCCAGCAAACAAGTTCCATAAACGGACTTCAGCTTCAGCTATAAACAAAAGAGATTAGATGGGCAGACGATGCTGATCAACAATATATATATGCATTATGTTGTCAAAGACGTCTCCTTTATTGTGCGTTACAAACTCAATCGTACCCTATAAACCAAATTCGTATATTTCTATGGTATTTGTCGATAACCCTCCATCGGACATTTGGATTTACTACTCCCTTGGCGACCCTCATCATCCGGTATCGTAAGTAAAATTAAACAGATTTATGGCACTTCTGATAACCAAGCGAAAAAATAAATTCAAAATTAACTGAAAGCCGGATGGACTTGGAATTTGCACACACATATATCGCATATAACCAGTTCAATTTTCAAAAGAAAATCAAGTGAGATCATTACAAAATAGTCGGATACCAAAGGAATACCAGCTGATAACAGAGATGGCAAGGACCCTTCGTGTTCCTCAAATACAAAATAGTCATTAATGTGCCATTGAAATTTGTTCGTACCAATCTTTGGAGGAGGTTCCTAGTAATTTTCCTTCCAAACTTTATGGCTCTAGTTTTTTAATCTATATATATATGTATGGTTGAATCGGTATCTTCAAAATTTAATGAGTCTAGCTCAAAAGCTGTGGCAGATATAACCATTTCTGAATTGTAACTAAAATCTAAACGCTAATAAACTATTTAGAGAACTGCTATTTGCGGGAAACCGAATAGTTTCTCATTTTCAAAAATGAAGCATAAGCCCAACTAAGAACTAAATGATGAACACTAATTCAGCTAAGTATTCCATTGGAAGCGTTACACAAACCATTTGTTGCCAAGGGGAATTGGATTTGAAGCTCGTTTCTCGTTTAGGGTTTTAAATGTTTGAAAGACATTTAAAACTAAAAAACTATAAAAAAAAAATTAAAAAACGGCTAAAAACCTTCAAAAAACGAAATGTGTGCGTAGCTTTGAAGTATTTTGCATACATTTTGTTTGAGGGCAAACATTTGCACAATAAACTTGAAATGGCTTATAATTAGTTGGTGTTCAATGACTTCGAGTTCGGCTCCGGCTCCGGCTCCGTCTCCGGCTTTGGCTTTGACAATTGCGGATCGTGTTGTCCATTCAAATATTGGATGCCAATGGGCCTAAGATCAACATTACTCAAACATATAAATCGTTCGTATTTCTTTTCTTTTTCGTTTTTCCGCTTTCGTTTTATTTATTTTGTTTTGTCTTCTTGCTTTTTTTGGGAGCAATCATATAACGCATTTAACATTTTGGAGCATTTGATAAGAGCGGCACTTGGCAACAGGCACCAACTGAACTAACGAACTAACTTGGCTAACTTGGCTACCTACATTCACTTAAATATATATATATATATATATATATAGATAGACTAAACTTAACAAACAGTTTTTGGACTTGGTCACACAATGTATACGATATCTGAGATAGTTGAGGTCATCTGAAGTTAGCCAGTCTTGGGCCAAAAAAGATTGTTGAATATGGTCAGATCAATAATTCAATGATCTGATCAACCAATGGGTCTGATCGTTAAATATAGATCCTTCTTAAACTGAAGTGTCTACGACACTTCTTTGAAAAAATCAGATTCATTTGGAAATCAAAATTGCAAATCTTAATTAAAAAATATTTCCTTCTAGAATTGATAATCTTAAATTATAGTTTGAAGCCTCAACTTAATTAAAAGTTAATATTTGAAATTTAGTTTTATAAAGTGATTGATCAAAGAAGCCCAACACCAACCGATCGTCATCTGCATGATCTTGAAAGATTCAGCTATCAGCTATATATCAGCGATTAGCCAATAATCGTACTGCTTGGTCCAGTTAACTACAAAAATAAAGTAAATATTTACAGTGTCAAAACATCGACATCGACATCGGAACAAGAAAAAGAAATGCGTATAATTTTTACCTTGCAGAATGTTTTTGTTTGGCCATAGAAATATATTGTATACAGTTGCGCATGCCATTAATGTCCAAGTTTACGATCATAACGAGCCCAAATGAAAGAGTGATATATGTGGTAGTAGTAGTAGTAGTAGTATGTGTGTATCTACATATGTGCAGACCACAAACATATGCAAAATCAAATTGAACAGGTAGCGATACAAGATGAGAGGGGGGCAGATTCAGTGGAAGAGCTGCAAATCGCTTCCTTTGGCAATCACTTAAGGTTTTGACAGTTCTTAGGATTAATTAGTTAAGGTGTGCGTCAGATTTTGTCAACGGGGCAGTTCAATGCTCTACACACACACAGTATCTGTATCTGTATCTGTATCTGTTTCTGTATATATCTATGCTAATGTATCTATCTATGTGTGTTTGTATGTGTAGACACTAAGTATTATTATTGGCATTTCTACGAATGTAAAATCAACTAATTCAAAAAATTAATATATGCCTCGTTTGCTGCAAAACTACTAAAAGCGAACACACACATAGAAATACACACACACACACACACACACATGCACAGTATGGATAGTCACGCGAGCGCGGTCCAAGCCATTGTATCTTTGTATCTTTGTATCTTTAAGTATGCGCAAACTGTGCGCTGTGCTCATAAGCATAACGCCCATAACGAAACCTGCGCCACAGTTCGGAGCAGTGTAAAAACCAAATGCCGAAACCAAATCCCAAGCTCAGCGCCGTATTAATTGTCGGCTAAATTCTGTTTGAACGCCGAAACCTGCAAAGGGACGGCCTGGATAAACGGACGGACGGACGGACGGCATGTGGATGGAACAGGTACCAAAAACCAGGCAGTAATCAAGAAGGTTGACCAATAAAATATATATACATATATATACATATACATATAAGGAGTTGGCATGAGGAAGAAGCAGCAGCAGCAGAGACAAAGACACTAAACGATCGCTGGAGGAAGCATTTCTATAAGATACAAACACAGCTGCAGATACACATGTAAGTATTATTGGGCTATGCCCGGATTTTGTTCGAGCTTCGGGGTCTGCCCAAACTGGCTAACTGGCTAACTGGCTAACAGGTACATTGTGACCCTATTGTATATCACTACTGTTGCTGCTGATTTCGCTGCTGATGCTGCTGTTGCTGGTGCCTTATTTAAATAAGTCGTAGATTAGTGTCATTTAGCAATTTAGAATTCTATCCGACTGTCTGTCGACTGTCGTTGTATGTGGCTGCGACGTGGAAGAACCCCAGATCGTGTTGATTAAGATTTTCAAGAGAAAACATTAAAACAGTACGCTCTATAGCGAGAACTGGAACTGGATTTGCCAGTTATATATGGTCATAGCCAATGCTAACAATAACAATTATATTTGTACTTCGATGGAAATATGAGTCATGCGATCGACAAATGTTATCGCCTGGCTGGCTGGACGTAAATTTATTATTATTTAATATTTGTAGCCCCAAAATTCTTTGAAATACAGCTCATAATGGATTTGATTGACGTTCGTATTAATACAATAATTATGTTTATTTCGAGTGTGTATTTTTAGTTCATTTCGATTTTTTCGAATGCGTTGACATTTGACAGTCGACTCATTAAGTTAGTCGAGATAATGGCCAGCTTAGCATTTACAATCGACGTTGCAATGGCCAATTGAATCGACTGATAGAAATAGTTGCCCAACAACCAGTTGATCATCTCGACACAAGCAACGAAATGCTGAAATACTTATGGCTTTCTCAGAAAAATCGCTGCGTGTATCTAATTACCAAACAAAAATAGAATCGATCATATTTACATTGTTTTGGTTTATAGGTTAATTGAATTTATGGCTTAGACGCAACACGACATTCGCTCAGTGTACACATACCCATAAATATTGATAAGTAAACGCTGCTCTCGTTTTCTGTGTGTGTGGTGTATGTGATTCCGTCTAATTTTTTATGATTTTCATTACATTGTGTGGCATAGATACAGCTACAGATACTCTCAACTGACGAGGTCAAGCCCGGTCACCGAATTGAAAGTACGGCAAGGGTACTTGCGGCCTGATGACCGCTGGCTGTATGAGTAGTGTGTCGATTAGATTAGAGTCGAATTATCATCAAAGCTGAAACGCAGCTAGTTCCGATTTGGAAGCACCCATGCAAACGTAAGGCAACGTAAGACTTGCCACCTGTGTCTCCAACATGCCACAAAATGGAGGAAACCACACATAAAGTTTGTTTGTATGTATGTATTTATGACTGGGGTTTAAACTATGTGTTGTGTGTTATGTCTACAGCTGGGGTTCGACACTGTACTGTACTACTCTTGAGAGCAGTACTTTATGGCAAGGCTTTAAGGCCTTAAGAACATGCCACGTTGTCTCTGCTACCCCGATATGCAATCTAAATAGCGCGCACAAATCAATCATAAAATACTAAACGAATTTCAACTGCGATACGAGTATCAGTTCCACTTTATATATATATATATATATATATACATGGTATCTCAGCTAAGCCTACTTTGATGAATTTCCAAATATTAAAATTGAGTTGTGGCTTAAAATCCAATAAACAAAATGATGCTTTTTTGTAGTAATTAAGTAACAACTGCAAATAAGCTATTCATATTATATTTAGTAAGATAGTTTTAGCTGCAAATTCAATATAATATTTCAAAATTAACATTTGTACATTTAAGATCAATATCCTTATTCATAATGAAATTGCGCGAATTGTGCACATGTGCAGCATGTGGTATTTGCATTGGAACAGTTTACATTATCTACAACTGCCGGCATTCAAGCGACTTGCTTCTGGTTTGTTGCACTTTGCACACACACACACACACACACACACACACGTGCATATGGTGCATACAGGTGCTATAAATGTGTATGTATGTGGAGCTAATATTTATGGTATTTAAGTGCAATTCAGTTTTATTTTCTTACCCATACCATTTTGTGTGTATTTCCACTCCACGCAACACTTCAGCACTTCAGCACTTTGCTTTACCAATTTCAAATAATTTCTTCTAGGTTTTTCTCATTTTTAATTTTGATACCCTTTGTTAGCGAGTAAAATGATGTCGCTTCCATCAATGTCGAAGTGTACCTGAGCGACTCTCCATAAGAACTGCTGACTGCAAATGGACTTCCAAATGGGTTGGAAGAATCCAATCAATACTTCTCCACTTTCTCACATGCATAGAAGCTGTAGTTATCAAATTTGGAGTCTTAGTTGAGTTTCACAAAGCAACTGTAATTTGATACTTTTTGTGGGATATCTTTCAAGTCGGGCACTCTTATCAAGCTATCATTTTAACTTGTTTTATCAATTGGTGTTTACACACTTTGCGTTGTTAGCATTTTGTTCAAATTTTGTATTTATTTATTTTTATACTTTTTTTGTTGTTGTTTTTTTTATTTTATTTATTTTTTTTATGTGCTGCCATCGCATGGCACTTGTGTAATCATCATCATCCATGCGTGTTATGTACATACAAACATATTCATAAGTATGTTTATATGTATTTGTAACTGTATCTGTATCTGCATCTGTAGCTGTATCTGTATCTGTATCTGCATCTGTAGCTGTATCTGCATCAGTATCTGTAGCTGTATCTAAGAGTATCTGAAGTGTGTCTGCAGCTGTGCCTTGGGCATATATTGGTAACAATTGGCAATGGACGAGGGTCTATGATACACAGCCACCATATCCGATTGGTATGGTGATGATCTGGAAATGCATTCGGATGCATTCAACGTTGTCTGTTTCAATAAAAGCCAATGCTAATCTCTTGGGTAAATGCCATTTCGAGTTCCATTTGTGAGGGTTTCACGTTTTCAACGTATGACGGCCACCAGGGTGCGCAGTGTAATCAAGAAATTAGAGCACACACACAGAGAGACACACACACACACAGAGAGAGACACACACACACATACGCAATACGTGGTAAGGCTGTGACGATCAAGTCAAGTGTTTCTTAGACATAGTTTGGTCATAAGTATTTCTAGCCGTGTTTGTACACAAAACAATGTATGCACTTCTATCTCTGTCAGAGATAAGGCCCAGCCATTTATATTATTTCTTGGCCGACTTCTTCTAACGTTTTTCAACAACTTCAACTCTTATGCCGAGTACCCTAGCATTAATGATTTTATATATATTAATATGTATTTGCTGCTCTTAAATCATTTCGATAACAATTTGTAGACATCTATTCATAATAGGAACAAGAACAAGAACGCTGTGATCAGAAAGATCAGTAAAATATATTCGAGCTGTATTAAGTATTAAGTAAGGGTATTAAGTCATCGGTATTCCAAGTATATCACTTCTGCTTATATACAATTTTTTTGTTATTTTTGGTTAAGTTCTATCTTGTGTTGCTTTTGGGCAAATAGAAAAAATCAAATAAGAATGCCAACAAAAGTGTATGTGACAGCAGCTGTTAAGTGAAGAAACGTAGCATTTTTTAAACATTTTCACTATGTGCGTATAGATATAGATATGCTCTGTTATCAACTACATAGAAGTATATCTGTATGTTTGTCTGTCTGTCTGTCTGTCTGTCTGTCTGTCTGTTTGCTTGATTTGTTTGCGCACAAAATTCTCACGTCCGTCAAACAAAAACCCCGGCACAAGTCATATAAAGAAGCAGCCCAAGCAGCTCAACCAGCAGCAAAGGAATTATCATCTTAAACGCAACTTGAGACTTGCTACAGATTACGTTGCACAAGATGATGCAAGGATCGCCATGCAACCCTCAACTCTAATCATTCACGTTAGTAGCGCCAACTGAGACTAAATCTGATGGATACAGTCAATCGCATTATCAGCTGAAATGGATTTTAATTGGCACATTTATCGTGTTCTGGCTTAAACATTAATTTACAGGTAAATTTCTGTTTTTAACTAATTGCTTAAAATTCTCTTCAAATATCAATTATTTTATTTGAGCAAATGAACTATACAATTCATCTTTAACTCAATGTTAAAATACCCTATCCAAACTATGTGTATACAGTCAGATATAGTGGCTAAAATAATTGTATTTTATGACATGGTCAACTTTATGGATTATCAGCCAGACGAAAATGCAGTTTTTAAACTGGACGATTCCCAAAGAAGGATTTTCAAGTGGACTTCAATTCTGTAAGGGATATGGTGGAGAAACATTCTCATCAAGATTACTCCATTGGCAAATGTTTCTGGCTGTTGGAGAGCAACAAAATGATCCCGAATTCTAAATTGCAAATCCTGGAATAAAAGAAGTGGACAATTCAATGCCTCATCGATTTTGGGAGGTAAGAAAATGCTTAAATAGAACTTGTTTCTTATCATTTCCAAGCGGAATGCAACTTGGCCTAACTTTCATTAAAATAAATGCAAATATTAAACATGTTACTCCATTTTTTATTTAACGTATATTTAATACAGCTCTAACTAATGTGGAATAAAAAAAGAAATGTTTTTATTATATATTTTCCATTTGACTTGCATTTTGTGGGGTATATATAAGTTATTATGATATAACAATATCTGCACTGCGACCAACTAGATGGATTGGTCCCCCTTCTGAATAAATATATCTCCTCGATCAACCCCAGCTGACGAATGAATGCGAGAATCTTTGTTGGGTTGAGTTGACTTCTATATGTTTTTGGAGCTTATAACATGCATTCCTAGGCTGCTGCATCTGTTGCTAGTTCAAATTGCAATCATTAATGGGAAATGAGTTAATGATTGCTGCGCAAGGCTCGTCCAATTCGCTTACCGAAACGAAAGTGATACACAAATGTTGACAAGACCACATTTAAACAGCACGAGACCAAGCATATCATATATGAGTGTGTGTGTGTGTGTGTGTGTGTGTGTGTGTGTGTGTGTGTGTGTACATAATTTAGTGTTGAATTGGTATTTCATATGGAGTTGGCAATGGGGTTTGCGCCTCAAACTCAGACTGTATACTCAATATTTGCACAGCGATTGTGATTGGTTAGTTGATGGTTAGTTGGGCACACAAGCCAAATTGGGCTTCAGTCGGGGCGACTTTGACGATCAACTGTATGCTTGGATAGATATTTGTTTTTCTTAATGCTGGTAAATTTAGAATTGACAAATTTAGGACACATGTCTTTCAGCAGTGGGTGTCGCTGGCTCAACAGCTGCATGTGAAATTTATCTATTGTTTAAATACAATATTCATGCGTGAACGTGAACGTATTCAAAATGGGAGCCAAGAGCCAAGAGCCAACAGCCAAGAGCCTTTTAGCATTAATATGGTTGTCAGGTTTAGTGTTAGTATTTCTTTATTTTTTTAGTGGCATCGCTTGCTTCCTGGTTGCTAGTTGCTAGTTGCTGCTTTCTGGCTGCTGCTTTCTGGCTGCTGGCTGCTACCTTGTGTTTAATTTTATTTATTTTATTTAATTTATTTAATTTTTTTTGTTGTATTTTACTTGGTTGGCGGGACCGTTGCCGTCGACTGATTCCATCAAAATCGCATAAATCCAAAAGAAACGTTTTAGTCTCACAGCCATTGCTTGACTTTCTAGCCAATCCGCTCCTCCACTCGCTGGTCTGTAGTCGACACTCGGCTGGGTCTGGCTCTTCAAAAATAGTTTATGTATACATTTTGATTTGATGCCAAAATGACGCAAAAAATAAAATAAAAATAAAAATCAAAATAACAAAAAATAAGAACTTACCAAACGGCTGTGTACGATTTGTGTGTTGTGCTGCTCGAGTACCAGCAATGGAAATGCTACATGCCACATTGGACTCCTATCGCGATCTCTGCGTTCCAAACATAGACGTGCTGTTGTGTTGGGGTCACGTTTCCAATGCTATCAACCGCCGTCACATGCAACAGATACTCCCACACATGCACAGACACAGACACACTCTGTTGCATGCTTCAAGTTGATTCAGCAATTTGATGATGACTTTTCAATCATAACTTATGCGTAACATTCATACATATATATATGCCAAATACAGTATTATGTATCTAAATATATATATATATATGTATGAATGAATATTCAAGAGTCGAGGCTGACCTGCCCTGCAGCAAAGACCGGTTAAAATTAGCTGAGCCGGGAGCCAAACACTTTCTTAAATATGTTAATTGGTGACAAAGAAAGAAAACAAGTTTCTCAGTCGATCGAGTCTATTGCTATACGAGAGGAGTGTACCAAAAATGTGACAGGCATTTCTTTGTTTGTTTCCGCAGGGTATCTGTCGGACGTTCTTCTCGGAGCGTTCTCGACTAGCGTCCACAATGCTTATTTGATGCCTGTTCAGTTTTCACACGACTTAAATGGATTATTTCATGCTAATTTTGATTTTTATATATGTATTTTCTTTTGACATTTTGTGCGTTTGGAACAACTGAGTCACTCCCGAACCATATATTTTAATATTTTAATTGTTGTCTATATGCATAACTAGAATTTGACACTTTTATTTATCTGTGATGCAAAACGTGTCGCGTTTGCATTTATATTTGGCACTTGAATGTATAAATAAATTCAATTTAGATTTCATTGAATTACGAAAGTTAGAAAATAAAACAAAGACTGATAAAAATGTCATAAAAAATATATGATATACAATTAGTAAGAGAAAAAAAACAAGTGTTCAACAATGATAAGAATTTCGATTTGTTTCCAAAAAATTGTCCATTTTAACTGCAAAATAAGATTGGATCCAGTTGAATGTTTAAGCAATCGCCCAGAGATAAACACAGCTGACGAGAGCCTTTAGAGACTAGGGAATAGTTTCTGAGTGGTAGTAATTATGTTTTAATGCCCAGCCATAAAGAGAATTAAGTTAAGGCCAAAAACCTAATATAACCAACTGCGCAAAAGAAAACGATGAAGAAAATGGAAATCGACAAAATTAAAAACGCTTCCAAGTTCGTTTTTTTTGTTTAGTTTATTTTTTCTTTGCTGGTTTTTATTGTTTTTCTTTTTCTTTCTGTGTGTGTGTGTGTGTTTGTTTTTTTTCTTCGTTTGGGGCAGCGTGCAACGTCAACGTTTTGGACGTTGGCTATAGGGTATAAGGTGACATTTCCTGCGGCCCAAGCGAAATGGCCTTCGAAGCACTTTTGCAAGCCATTGACTGACGGATACCCCGCTGTTGATTCGCGGCACAATTTGGCGGCAGCGGTCAGTTCGAATGCCACTGCCACTGCCACTGCCACTGCCACCGTTATTGCCACTGGCTTCTATCAAAACACTGTCTGTCTGCGAATTTGCTGACACTTGCTTTCTGGGCCCAATACAATAATCGCAAATATACGCAGTATTTTTGTTTCGTTATTTATGTTTTATTAAATTATTGAAAGCACTTTGCGCAAGCACAACAAAATAAAATCCACTTGTGCTGGAAATGAATTGAAATGTAACCAAAATAAACACAACAATATCGTATGCAAATAAAATGCCGAATGTGCCTTTAACAACAATTTGCAAACTCGTTAATTTCAGTTTAACCAGCAATTGATGAGCTACAGCCAAATGAATGTGGCATATTAAAATAGACAATTTATAAGAGAAAATGTCAGACTCTAAAAATGGCAGTGGATTAATAGATTTATTGGCAATTTATATGCACACATCCAAAGCAAAAGTCTACTGGAAGAGCAGACCGGGCCCGCTAATAAGCCTAATGCTGCTAATACATAAATTAAACATAAAATCCATAGCCATTTTGAGTTCAATAAACCCAAGAGAAAATATTCAATTCTAATTTCACATATTGAATCAAAAGTGTCAAACACTTGAGAGAGTTTCTTAAAAACAATGTGATATTTTTCACAATTGTTTTGAATTGGCCAATTGTAGAGTATTGCCCTTCATTCTTAGCTGCCCCAGACAATTACGTATCGCACCCAAATTATATATTATATGTGGCTTGAGCATAACCGCGAAATGGTTTCAAATTAACGCGTGTAATCAAAACACGCGATTACAATCGATGTCAACAGTTTATTGAGTTAATTTATAATAATATCGCCATGTCGCACAATATATACACACTATATATACATATATCTATTGAATATACCAATTCTCCCCCCACCCGTTGCACCGGCATTTGCCATTTATGGAATCAGCAAATTATTTGTTACATATCCCTTGCACTTGAAAATCTGCATGGTTTTGGATTACACAACAAAAAACGAACAAAAAATAAGTGGTTTTTTTGTATAAATATAAACTCCCAAAAACTGAATATGAGAACCAAAGAATTTTGCGGAATCAAGAAAAAAAATATGCTGCGTGTGGCGAACATTTAATACGCTTACAGCTAGCAAATTATGCATTTTAAGCGCCAAAAATACAAATCTCTACTCACGAATTCAGAAAGATATATATATATATATATATATAGATTTCAGCAGAACAAACGAGCAAAGGATTATTTATGGAGGCAAGGAGACCTGCAAAATTGTTATACCCAGGAAATAAGGGTATAAAACACCATCTATTTTATTTCTAATTTTCACGCTGCGCAATTTAGTACGCAAAACTTGAAGCTGGAAATTTATATGCAGAATATGCTTATCCATATATAATAGGATAATAATACATATATATATATATATACAGTGTCTCACAGCTCATCAGGTCGAGTGTCTAGCAAAAAATTTAAAGTGGGTATAAAGTTACAGTCTTAAAAATTAACATTTTAGGCGTATAAAAACTTAAATAAGGATGTTAATACTTAGTATGATATCCTTTAGCCTTAATAACTTCCCTTAACCTATTATTCATGGAAGATACCAGCTTCCGGGTAGTTTGTGGACTGATTTTGCACCACTCATCCAGCAGAGCATTTTTGAGATCCTGTTTGCTGTATATGTTGTGATTCCGGATGTTATTTTCCAGCAGAGCCCACAAATTTTAAATAACATTTAAATCTGGAGACTGGGCCGGTGGAATTATCATGTGGGGGCAGTTCCAGACAAGCCAGGACTGTACTAATCCGGACTTATGCTTGGCTATTGTCCTGGTCGCTGTCCTGGTAGAACCGGAAAGTACGTCGGATTCCCAGCTTCTCGGCACTTTGGAGTAAATTTTCCTTTAATATATTGAGATACACATTCTTGTCCATTGTTGTGTCAATGAACACCAAATTTCCGGCAATTAAAATTGTTGCTAGGCACTGGACCTGTTGAGCTGTGAGACACTGTATATATAGGAATAAATAGTTTTGATGGGTTTCTAATAAATTATTGTGTGTAAATTGTTTAATTGTTATACCAAATTCATATTGTGCACCAGTTTTAAGAGTACAACTTTTTCTAAGGTTTTTTTTTATGGATGTGGAAAACCAGGTTCTGGCTGGGACATTGGTTCGTGAACCTTAATTGAAGCAAAGCAACGACTTTTTTTTTGTTTTTTTTTTTGCGGCCATTTGCAGTGTATTTTCTATTTATTTTATCTGCATGCCCTGCTGGAGTTTTTATCTCGTTCATTCAACGCCAACAGCTTTGTGGTTTGAATATTTTCCCACGCGAGAAGCGGAGGAGCAAAAGCCCTGAGGCAGTCGCCAAAGCAAAAGCTATATCTAAAGCTAAAGCTAAAGTTGAAGTTGAAGCTGAGGCAGAAGCCGAAGCCGAAGCCGAAGCAGAAACAAAAGCAGAAACAAAAGACGCAGCCGGGTGTCAAAGCGTTTTGCCCCGTTTTTATCGTATTTCATTTTGACAGCACTTTTCATGCTCTTCCACATGTATATATATATATATAGTATAGTATAGTATAGTATAGTAAAGTATAGTACATATGTATATGAGATTTTAATTAAAAAGAATTTGCACGCATTGGCCCCGAAACAAAACGCATGACGAATCTAATGAATTAGCCAGCAGCGCGCTGAGAATTTGTCAAATCTTTGGAATGTGACCACAGACCACAGACATGCGTACACTGCAAAAAAAGAAACTAAACGAATACGAATTGAGCTGTATTTTAAATGAAAAATCTAACGCTCAAATTACGATCAACAATCACAAATTATGAATGAATTTTTCGAAATAGAAGAAAAGTGAGAATGTCTTCGATACTAAAGTAAATTCAAATTTCTAAAAAAAAAATATATAAAAAAACAAGAATAAAAAGCATACATTACTTTCTCTCGGTGTACACACACGCACACACATGCATATGTATATGTGGACAAATAGTTGTGGGATCATCAGGTTCAGCTAACAGCTTCAGGTTATTGATCGATGCCTCTTACTCTGCTCGCACGGTAAATTAACAAAAATTAACAGCGCTCCAAGAGCCTCTTAGTCGCGCATGTGCCAATCGAACAATAGACCAATCGACCAATCGAACAATTCAACAATCTAACAATATTTAACGCGCCGTTGGCCATTGGCACACGCGACAAACCAGATCTGGATCTGGTCCCACTTCTGGCTATTTCCGTACACTTGCCATTTTGGCAGCGGCAACCAACTTAACAACAAAAATGTAATCAATAGTTGTTTGTGCCTTGGCAGTTTTTTGAAGGGCCGCAAACCAGAGGGATATCACAGGGTAAATCCAGCACGGCAACAGCAGCAACAGCAGCAGCGGCAGCAGCGCCAACAATCAATCGTTGCGTAAAATGTGGACGTGTGAATTGTTCGCACAGTGGGCTGAAAGCATGCAAACAACATAAGCACACATTGCGACCAAATTACTGAAAAGTGAGAGTCATTTTCTATTGTCTTCCACAGACACAGCAATATCCTCGATTTTTATCTTAACTCGGAGTGTTATTCGTATTTCCAAATGATCTAAATTACATTTACATATAGCAACACCGACTGCACTCAGAAGCATAATTAGTAATATGAACTCTTCAAAACATATAGATATAAAGTGAAGTTGTACATCTATGTTAAAATAATTGGACTCTTATTACAGACTGTCCCCCAGCCTGTCTATAATCATCAATTGGTTTTGCCATTAATTAAACTATCAATAGAGTTATGCTCGTTGCTAAAATTTGGAAAGAACCAATTATAAAGTTGTTCGCAACTCCCTAGGTTTTTTGAGAAATTTACAACTTTCTAACTGCATCATCTTTATGGATCTTTGATTTTAACCAGCCTGTGGGTTCGTCAAATATATATCTACTAGATCTATTGAGGGTTTTCAAAATAATATGCAAGTGCATATGGTCTCCCAAATAGAAAAACCCTTTATAATATTTGCCCTTCGGTATCCTACAAATATTAGGTTACTTTTACCAATAAATCTTCCTCTCTTCCTAATCGTAGAATTATACTTTATGTAGTCTACTTAAACAAGCTAAGAAAAATTTCGAAATTGATTCATCGAAATTAGTTTTGCAGTTTTGATCAGAATTATTAGCAACTTTCAACCGTTTTGTCTTCACACTTGTGTTTATTTTGCGAATTTTATACCTATCTATTTATTTATATATTTATTTTTTTTCGAAAAAAAGAGGAAAAAGAAAAGTTTATACAGCTTATATGAACTGATCTGAGTGATTGCCGATGAGTTTTGCATATCTATTTCATTGCATGTTCTACACCATTGACAAATAATATTTGTCCCACTGTGCCGGCTCGCTTGATACATACGCAAGTTTCAGGGTCAACTATGTAATAATTTAATTTGCATGGCGTTCTTTACTAGACGACGCACACATCTACATACAAACATACATACATGCATAACTTATAGTTACACGTGTCTGTGTGTGTGTGTGTGTGTGAATATGTACTGTTGTTGTTGTTGTTGTTGCTGTTGTTGCTGTTCTTCTTGTTCGTCTTCTTTGTCGAGTTCTACCTTTCTAAGCCAGCTCCGCTTTATTGTTTGTTTTGTTGGGCTTTGTGTCTGTTTTTGTTTTGCTCACCGATTCGTAGGCTGGCAGCGAAACAGTGAATGCGACCCAGTTTGTTGTCAGGCTGCTGTGGACAGTCTTCCAGCTAAAAAAAGATTCACCCCCCCCCCCCCTCCCTCTTTCTATCTCTCTCTCTCTCTCCCTCTGTCTCCGTCTCAGCATGTTGCTCAATTATGCATAGCTTCATCATCATCCCATGTCCCGATTTGAGTTCGGCGTATCTTTTTGTAGCTATATATATATATATATATATAAGTATATATTTATATATATATATTTGTTGTCTGCAGTCTGATGCCCATTTCTCATGGTCAGTTTCTTGTTGCTCATTAATCTTTCGCCTTCGCTGGGCTATTGGGCTATTGGGAATTGGAAATATTCAAATGTTGTGCGAACTTATTGGCATTTATAAGTATCTGGAAGTTGAACTGCCGCTAACACCCCCCATTGGGCGGACGCACCCGCCACCCCACATATCGCCTCACCTCAACAACTCCTACTCTTGCGGCTTTTGTTCTTCCAATTTACTTAATTAACTTCTAAACGTCGCCTTTAGCATATTGCCATATTTTCCTATACTCGCCTCTTTCTCTTACTTTTGTCCACACTCATTTTTTTCTTCTTTTTTTCTTCTTTTTTTTCTTTCTTTTTTTTTTCTTAAGGTTTTTGCATGCGAAATTCTTTGGCCAACTCACTAATTAGCGGTTTGGTTTTACTGCTTCTTCTTCCTTTTTTGTAGTTCTTTCTCTCTGTTTTCGCAGCGAACATTTGCAGTCATCGAATTTATAGAGTATCGGAGAATCGGCTCTTATTGCGTATTGAAATATTTACAAGTTTTCCGCACTTTGATAACGTTTTCAAAATTAAACAAATTGCACTTGGCTTATTTACGCATATCAAATTTGCAGATTTTCAAATTTATTTTTAGTATTTTTATATAAAGGAAAACATTTTCTTAAAATTGTCTATTTTTTGTTGCTATTTTTCTAGAATTCTGCGGAGCTGCTGCAGCTGATTAAGTAAGAATTAGGAAAAATGCTAAGAATGAATGAATCGGTTTCGTGCAGTGTACGCGATTTCTCTCGACTATCAGAGACGAAGCAAGCGAATACTAGAAATGGTCTCTGGTATTGGCCTTCGTCGTGCGACAGCAATTTATTGTTGTTTTTACTATCAGCGCTAACCATATAAATATAATTAAAATCCCCCCCAAAACTAATAGTGCGAAATGCCTACCATGCGTGTGTGTGTGTGTGTGTGCGTGTGTAGTCTGAGATTAACAACGCATATTTGCAGAATCGCACGATGCAGACCTTGATTGATAAGTATATTCACACACATCTCATAAAAGTATATGCTAAGAACTATGTATATAAGTTAGAACTATGCGTATAAAAATACACACACGCATTGCCTACGCAGGCACACACACACACGCACACACACACACACGCACACGCGACTTTTTTGGCGATACGGAGATTAGCGACCTTCGAATAAAAAAATAAAACTAATAATAAAAAAAAGTGATAGTAAATAAGTTGACTAAGTGTTTTAAATGAATTATACTATAGCACCAAGGTCTATGACATTTGATAAGATTTCTCAGCACACACATATAGCCCAACCCCCCAAACACCCCCCACCCCCTGCCCTCCTCGCACACCTGGTCCAAGGGGAGCTCGGCGCCCTTTTTTGTTGGCAAATGCGACGTATATATATATATATATATATATATCAAGACAGGCGAGACGATTAACTGCTTTTATCGAATTGGTTTATTGCTCGTTAATTGTGATTGTGAATTAATTGTCTAATTTGAATATATCTGCGGGAAATACATGAACGTGTTTAACTGTGGCAAATTTATTTAATTCACATATTATCCGATCTTTTCTTTCCTATATTATATTATTTTATTTTATATACCCAATTGAAAGCTGTAAAAAAATTGTTAATCAATGCTAAGACTTTAGTTGAACTTTTTGAAGAAAGAAGTTTGGGAAATGTTAAAAGTAAATATTGATTGATCTTTTTAAGAATTATTATAGTATTATCATATCTATTGTGCCCCCTTCTGAGCTTATAGCTCTTCCATCAGGGACTCAACTCCCGCACGAACGCGAGCATCCTTGTTGGGTTGAGGTCTTCTATGTCTTTGCAATTCAAGACATGCGCTTCTAGGATGCTGCTTCTTCTTTTAGCTAAGGCGACACATTCTGCCAGGATGTGCATCGAGGATTCCCCCTCTTCTCCACAGAACCTGCAGAGATCGCTACTATATATGCCCAATTTTGTCAGGTGACTCCTTAGTCTACAGTGTCCTGTCAATAGACCGCTAAGTATCCGAAGGTTGTTCTTTCCCTAGGAGACATCTGGCTTGTCGGAGTCCTGCTGCCTCCGACCAGCTCTGTTGCCGCCTCTGCCTCTCCTCGTTTCTAAGTTCCAGTCGTACAGTGTGTCTCCCACAATACGCCACAATACGGTTCTGGTCCTGTTAGGGGCCTTCCTGCCCCCATTCTTGCTTGCTTGTCAGCCGCCTCGTTTCCCGCTATGTCCCTGTGACCCGGGACCCATCGTAGGGTGAGCCTGTTGCGAGTCCCGAGTAGGTCTAGCTTTGAACGAACTTCATGGACTACCTTCGATGTGATCTTAGTCCCCATTATAGCGTTCAATGCTGCTTGACTATCGGATAGGATGGATATATCCGTATTCCGATAGTTACGACCTCAGCCTGAAATATGCTGGTGTGCGTTCCCAGGGATTCATGGTATAATACCCGAGGACCCACCACTCCCAGGCCAGTGCCCTGATTCGTGAGTGATCCATCGGTGTACCATTTTATTGTGTGCGGTTTCATGGGATGGACTTCATCTAGAGTTGTCCATTCCCTTTTACTAATCATACCAACTGTGAAATTTCGCTCGAAATATGTTCGGCTACCATTTCGTCCCTAGGTTTCATCAGCAGGGGCAGTTCGTTTGAGAGGAGTTGGGCATCTTTATGACTTGGGATATGGTTGCCCCCAACTCCTCCTTATGATATGGTGGAGTGGTGTAAGCTCCATTAAGGCTTCAAGGGCCATTGTTGGGCAGGTGCGCATAGCAGGCCATTCTTTGTAGTTGTTTTTCCACGGTGATCAGCCGCGCCCTGTCACCCCATGCTACCACTGCATAGGTTAACATGGCTCTTACTACCATTAGGTATAGCCATCGTAATATCTTTGGTGGAGTACCCCATGATTTGCCTGCAATACTACGACATGTTTTATACATGGAGCCCTGGAGCACTTTAGTATCGTGTTTTGCACATGGGTGCCAAAGTTCAGCCTGCTGTCAAAAGTGACTCCCTGGTATTTGACCTCCCTACTAGTTCCTAGTAGGGTCCCTGAGAGCCCTATTTGTCTCATTCTCTGTAACTTATGTCGTCCGGTAAGGGGACGATGACTGTTTTCATAGGGTTTAGGTTGAGTCCAACCTCCATACACCAGTCATACGTTATCCTTAGCCCTGACTGGACTACGTCACAGAGTGATTCTTCAACTAACAGACTCCTGAGTAGCGGAGACAACACCCCTCCTTGGGGACAGCCTTTGTTGGTTAGGACTGTTACTGTGCTTTCATGTAGTGATGCCGTGGCTTGTCTGGACCGTAGCAGTGCAAGTATCCATCTGCTGGCCTCTTCTCTCGAGGGTAGCATTGATTGCATCCTGAGATGCATTATCAAAGGCACCTTCTATATCTAAGAAGGCGCACAGTGCTACTTCCTTATTACCAATAGCCGCACTCAAAGTATGATAAAGTGCTGTGTCCGTGGACCTGCCTACTCTGTATTATATACATACATATGGCATATATATATATATATATATATATTATAAAACTAACTAAATCGGATTCATGCCTCAGTAAGGAGCGCAATTGAATGTGAAATAGGAATTCTGCCGAAGAAAAGATGAAAAGAAAGCAACTTCAATTGGATCAATTGCCATTGAAACAAATGGAAGTTGCCGACTTGGAGATACGCTGCAGCCAATAAAGTAAACCCCACTTTAAGCCATTGGAATTAGAGATTCGAAATGTGTGCTTAAAAAATTAGTTGAAATCTAAAATGGACTTGGCCCAAAACAATCCCAAACCTTCAAACTTAGAGTACAAGTTAGCTTTCTATGTGAATATATATAAATCTTATGAATTGCATATTTAGAAACAGAGCTTTAAACAATTTTTGTGCGCATGGAAAGTTTTTGGTATCAATTTATTTTTGTATTGTGATAAATACTTGGTGAATGGTGAATGGCCCTCATACAAACGCCGCCACAGGCCACATGATATGAAGAAGATCCGTTGAGATTCCTTCAGATTCCTCTCTCTCTCTCTCTCACACACACACACACACTTTCTCTCTCTCTCTCTCTCTCTCTCTCTCTCTCTCTAAGATGACAGCAATCCCCAGGTGGGCTAAAATTAAAAACCATCCGAGATGTCGTCGTGCCAACAAACTGCATTCTAAATTTGTTGTAAAATGTTCTAAGGGTGGCCAAAAATATCGGAGAGTATCTACATATATTCCGAAATATGTATATATTCACTGCTCTACATATATATACATATATATATATATACTTCAAACGGAGAAAAGGTCACGGCTCGCAACGCAAATAGTTGAAACGGAAAAAATAATAGGCATTTTGGGCTAACTAATTGGAGAGAAAGACTTTCACCGACATTAAGGATTTCTGTACTCGATGAGCAACTCCTCCTCCTCCTCCTCCTGCTCTTCCTTCCTAAGATCCGCAAACTATATTTGAAAAATGGCTTTCAGACAATCGAGCATATCAATTAACACAATAAATTGCAAATTAAATCGTCCTGCAAAAGTAGAAAAATGCTCTTCTTTTTAAGTAATTTCTAAATAATTTCTATAGAAAACAAATTTCTGCAAATTATCAAGGTTTATTCCCAATCTTATTAATAAAAAATCTATCGAAAATTTAGATGTGCAAACCCTTCCAATTGGAAGAAAAAGAAATCATTTCTGAAATTCAAAATGAAATTTTCCGTTAACGTTTCGTTGCTATAAATTATAATATAATAAATATAATTAAAAATGTAGTATTTACCGATCGCAGAGATCTATTGACGGGTCTCGAATAGGTTAAGGCAAGTCAAGTTTGAATTATGACCTGCATAAAATATATAATTCCCGGAAAGCTGTCGTCACATTGGCCCCACAATCGTTGACAATAATAGAATCTTCAAGACTAGCAGCTAATTCTTTTAGAACGTTTAAGATTAATGTGAGTTTTGTCCCGTTTTTTTTTTTGCTAATGCCGTCTAAAAATATTGGACTTCAAATCGCTGGTGATGTAATAAGCTGTAGGCGTAAAAGAGCCAAGTTCTTTCTGTGCGTCAGTTCGCAGGTCGTTCGTGTAAGCCAAGTTCTTGTTGGCCAACTTCCACTTGATTCGACTTTGGCAGTGTCATTATTGTTTATGGAACTTTGAGGCACTTTTGTACGGGGTTTTTCGCATTTATTTAATACAGACTAAAAACAGCATGTTAACTTTAATAGTTTAAAATTTCAACAAATAAATGCGGCAAATTGCAAATAAAATAAACTGAATTATAAAACAACAATTTATTTACAATTAAAAGGAATATTTGAGTTAATATTTCAAATGTTAAAGATACAAATAGAAAATATTTCAAAAAATTCCCTGTAAAAATATCAAATGTAAAATTCAACGCAAATTTTGTTAATATCGCAAATGGTTTTATATCCCGGTTCTTCGCGCAATTTTTTAAGTATATATATATATATATGTATATATATATATATATATATTCATATATAGTATACCGAGTCGATACAGCCATGTCTTTCTGTTTTTTAAATAATTTTTATTCATAAACCGAACACTTTTTATAACGTTCTAAAACATGTCAAAAACATCCTTGATTTGCCTGCGTAAACCATTTCCAAACAGGTTTATTGAATTATTTAAATATTTTAAGTTTACTTAGCCTACATATTTAATGATGTATTTATTTATATTACTATTATTATTATTATTATTATTATTATTATTATTATTATTATTTGGCGCGATTCCAGTTGAGTTTTCTGCAGTTTGTCTTTTGGCAATTTTTGATGAGTTTTGATTGGTATTCAGCTGGAAAATTGTTGAGTAAATGCAGTAAAAAACTGACAAGTGTGGAAGAGAGAGAGAGAGAGAGAGAGAGAGAGAGGAAGAGAGAGAGAGAGAGAGAGAGGGAGAGAGAGGAAGAGAGAGAGCGAAAGCTGAGCGGAAACGAGACAGCAAAATAGATTTTCTTTTCATGCGTATCGACAAACCATCTCTCTGTGTGTGTGTGTGAGTGTGTGTGTGTGGGTGTGTGTGTGTGTGTGTGTGTGTGTGTGTGTGTGTGTGTGCGTGCTTAGTGATTTTCCATAGATAACCTCAAGTGCAACATTTTGACGAGTAGGACACAAGTGCCGAGTGCCACAAATCGTGGCTGCTGCGGGGCGGGGGGTCGTTTGTTGTCTACTTTTCAACTTTTCTACTTTTTTGGGTCGGCTGTCGCCGACTGTGTGATACCGTGTAGCGGGTATGCACACACATCCACTTCATATGTGCATCAATGTCAAATTGTTATGAATACCCTTTGTTTGTACTTTTGTGGCAGAGTTTTGAGTACGTGTTTCACTCACAGGGTATTAAGAGTTCGAGCATGCCTCGCTTGTTTCTTGTTTTTTTTGGTGGCTGTTGCACTCTCAGCATTTCGAGTGGGTCCTTTCTGGTGGCACTTATGCGCCACTTTGCCAGCCCTTTTTCTTTTGCTACCCTCTGCTGACCGGGTTGCATCGACTTGAAGCGAACTATGCCTATTTTTGTGTATAAATTCGATAAATGTATCGATTTGTTGCGAAAAATGTCTTGGGAATAAATAAACAAATAAATAATAAATAATGTGCATAAATATTTATAATATATTTTATTGCAACTCTGATATTATAAATCAATATAAATAAATATTAATCATCGAAATGCATTTCGAATTTAAATGCTGCACAAAAGATGCTTCTGCAATTGTTAAATGTTATTTTTGCGTATTATTTTTTTTCATATTGTAAATAAAATATTATTAAATATTGTAAATTGCAGCACAAAGTGTATTTTCTGACTTGCATTTTTTATTTTTTTTAATAGTTGTTTGCATTTCTACTTTTTACAAATATTTTTAATTATTAACAAATACATTTCTAAAAAGAAAAACCAAAAATCTTTCAAATTTAACGAGCATTTTTTACGCAACATTTTCTGAATTTCGCTGCATTATTTAGTTTCTCAAAGTGTACACAGTGCACAGTACATACATACAGCCATGGTCACACAAATAGAAAAATATGATAATATATAATATATATAAATAATAGTAATATAAATAAATATTTATTTTTTACAACTATTGTTGCACACTTTAACTATTTGACTTAATCTTGATTTTAATTGAGTTTTAGCTGACTCAAAATATACAAATATATAATATACAGTGTCGGTCAGAATATTAGTTGTGCATTTAATAAAAATATAACTCATTTTATGAGATCTCTTCAAAGTCTTCAATTCATCTGGGAATGTTTTAAAATACCATAAAATACTGTAACTATAAATATTATTTATATGATCAATTTAAATAATAATTTAATAAAATTATATATTTGGGAACTTTAATTTATTATTGTTATTATTATTATTATAAGTTAAGTGTTCAGATTGCCAGTGTTTAAATCAAAACTTTCATCATTTTTAAACAATGTTTTAAGTATTTCTTTTAAGATATTAACTCTTAGTTTGATTTAATGTCTGCAGATAATTGAAGCAGTTGCTTAAAGTCTGCTCGGCATTTGCGTCGCAGTCGTGTCCTTGAGCCTGTCTGGGCAACTGGGCAGCCCGAGGGAATGTGCAGAGTGGGAGATGTGGAGATGTGGAGATGTCTGGCTGCCTTCTCTGCCTGCTCTCTGCCCACGTCCGAGTCCAGAAATCCGATAGAGAAATTCAATCCACAAATTGCCAGCGCAGACTTTGTTATTATGGCCACAATCAGGATACAGGCAACACATCCCACAGGAAGCGCATCATGCCACAAGCCACGATGTGGCATGTCTGTGAGTGTTTGTATTTCTCGTGACCTTCACGACAAACTTGGGGGGCGACAAGGACGAGTGCCGAAACGAAGTCTTTGCAGATTTTTTTGATTGCGCTACCCCCTAAAACCCTTACAAACGCCACAGCCCCCCTCCCCCCCTCACGCCCTTCTACAACCATGCCTTGCACGCATATGTCTGTTTCATCTTCCCACTCTCTCTGTCTCTCTCTCTCTTTCTCTCTTTCTCTCCGTATGTCTGGCAAATTTCTTGTTCTTGCTACCCACCATTCCGCCCACCCATCCACCCTTCCAGACCCGCCCACACTTCTTCCCAAGATATTTGTGTCAAATTTTGCAAGAAAAAATGGAAGAAAAAAGGATAAGCAAACTTTGTGTGTGTGTGTGTGTGTGTGTGTGTGTGTACAGCCCATTTTTCGCAACAGCCCCCCACCCTTATCATAACTTCCCTTAGACGTTTTTAAATATTTAATTTAATTTAATTTCATCGCGGCGTTTTTCGAAGCGTTGAAAGGGCATTGGAAAAAATGGCAGGTGACCTTGATTAAAAACAACAAAAAAAATGTCTCAAAAGGTCAACAAAATGTGCCACACACAAACCATACACGCCCCCCCCCCCCAAACCGCCCACGCCATGTTGAGCTGCATTTCCTGCATATATACATAGTTGTATGTTGCCGCAACATGCTGCCAAGCAATTGAGCAATTTCACTCAAGTGCCGCTCACTCGCTCGCTCTTTCGCCACCAGCAACTCACTCAATTCAAACTCAACTCATTCGGTGTACGCTCACCACAGTGTGTGGTGTGTGCTGTGGTGTGCTGTGGTGTGCTGTGGTGTGGTGTGTTGTGGTTCGGCTCATTTGCGCTCTGGCCGTTCCACTCGCACTTTGTCTTTTCTGCTTTTACACGAATTTCGCAATGATATCCAACTTGGCCTATGAGTTCTATAATTAGTTAATTGCTTCTGTTTCAATTGTTGGTGAAATTCAGCCTGCACCGCACATCGGTATACATATCCAAATGCATACATATGTATGTAAATACATACATACAGACAGCCATTGGCACATTGTGAAATACCGGCAAGGAAAAATCAAGATCCGGCGACGATTCAATTTTGTTTTCGCTCTTTAAGCTTCTACTTGCTGTGAGAGCGAGAGCGACGAGAGTCGGCATACTTTGTCGTTCTTCGCTTTTGTTTTGAGTCACTTTCTTGGCCGGCGCTGGCAATGCTCGTAAAACGAAACCAAGCGAAGTGTGCGTTGTGCTGCTCTCTCTCTCTGTGTGTCTGTGCAGGTCCAATCCGTTATAAAGCTCGACGCTGCATTTTCCGTCTCCTTTTTGCTGGATGTCTGCCCGTCTGCCTGTGTGTGTGTATGAGGCGACTGTACCACAACCGGCAGCGCGTCTTTGGCATTGTCTTTGTCGGTGTCTTCTTTGCGTATTGCTATTTTTGCAGCTGCTGCTCTTTCTGCCTGTGTTTACTCATGTTAGGTATATTATTGCGGCTGCCGCTTCTCTCTCCTCTCTTCTCATGCCTTCTTATGTTGTTGTTTTAGTTGCCCTTTTTGCTGCTGCTTTGCACTTGTGCGTAATCCTTGCGAATTTCATCATTTGTCTCACATTCTCTCTCTCTCTCTCTCTCAAATACACTTAAATTGAATGCGAAAATATTTACGAATCAATTTTCGTTATAGTCATCAATCTGATCATTGGAATTTGTCAGAAGTCATCAAAGCGTGAGCGTAAAATTATGAAATTCAAAAAGCTCAAACGCCCACTGTGCCAGGCCTATGAATCATATACAAGTACACGTATGTGTGTATGCGTGCAGCTTTCAAAGCTCTCCGTTTATTTTTACCTATTGCATTTTTTTGCGCAACAACAACGATGAGTGGCTGGCTGGCGCCATGGACAAACGAGCAAAGCAAAACAAAACAAATGTCAAAAGTGGCAATGCATGATCTTTTTTTTTAACTTTATTTGTTGATGAATTATTCGTTTGCTTTTATTTGAGTACAGGTGTATTTGTGTGTATGTGTGTGTGTGTGTGTGTATGTGTGTGTGTGTGCACATATACATTTAAATTAGAAATGTGTCTGTGTGCTTTCTAGATAATCATATTCGCAGTTATTTTAGTTTTATAATAAAAACATTGGATTTCTTAAGGATTTATTTTTTCTTAATATGCTAATACATTCAATCAAACATCAGAAATTGACTTTTTATTACGGATGTATGTTAATCTATACTGAAACATTTAAGATTTGTTTTTTTACGGAAAAAACGACAAAACGACGCAGTTAACAACAATGTTGCCATGAAAATAGCTGAGTATTTCTTCGCTTATCAACAATTGGACAATTGGCTAAAGCGCAGCTGCATGTATACATACATATGTATGTATACATATGTATGTATATGCATATTTGTATATTGGCAACTCATTTCAGTCTCAATTGTTGCGACGCATTAAAATTGCAATTACAGCACCACCTGTCAGCCAAAAACAACAACGACGACGGCGACGCCTTCTTATCAACTGTAAACTGTAACAGCATGTCAGAGCAGCCCACCCTCCCCCACTCTGGTCGAGCTCTGCATTCCCGATTACAATGTTGTCACACGTGTAAGCTATTATATATGCAGGAACCCAACGAGTGGGAGTAGCACACCCACAGCGTGACCGAGAGCGAGAGATAGAAAGTTCGCTGGTCTATCGCCATTCGCTGTTTGTATGTGTGTGTGAAAAGCTCTGGTAGATTTTTGGATTTTGCACATTTGTAACGGAATATTATCGATGCACCGTTACAAATTGCACAATCATTTGCAAGCAGAAAAAAAAAGAAAGAAAACCCCCATAAATATTACGTTATTTATAATTATTCTTATAATTAGTCTTATAATATGATCATTTTGCAAATAAGAAACATTGTATAATAATAAACAGAAACAAGAACCAGAAAAACAGCAACTACTGCTTTCGCCGATGCCAACGCCAACGCCAACGCCAACGCCGACTGCTGGCCACACTTGTTGCTTTTATTTACGCAATTGGCTTTCGTTGCAACGCATTTTCTGAAAATGGCAAATGGCAAAGACGCAAGAACAACAACAAGCAGAACGAGAAAAATTTTGTACACACGCGTAAAATAATTGCGCAAAATGCCAACAGTAACAGCACAAATACATACATATGTATGTATGTATGTACAACACACACTTATACAAAAGTGCAACGCAGTAGCAGTGCCCGCTGCGCCAAGGAAAAAAAAAAACTAAAAAGCAAAACGTAAAACATAAAACTAAACAGAAAGTGCACAAAAGAAAAATAAATAAAATTTGCACTGGCAAAATGGGCGGCTACCTGACGAAAGCGTTTTGTTTTTGTTGTTTTTTGTCACTGCACTAGCCCTATTCTGTTATTTTGTCGACGTCGCCTGCTTTACGAAGTCAAAACAAAGCAACCAAGTAGTACTCCAACTCCAAGTGTGACAACGCGGAATACCCTGTGAAGTATATACATATGTAAAAGTGGCATGTGGGTAATTCATGTATAATCGGGAGTCCTCTACATAGTTTTTATAATAATTGTTAATTCATATTTTTGGGTTTGTTATTCATCAATGTGTCAATTTTGATCCATTTCGACTGTTCGTAAATATTTGTTGTGTCGCACAAGTCGATGATGCTCTGTTGCATTTTTCTTTTCTTTTTTAAGGAGTGTTGCGGGCATAAGAAAATACAGACAAATATGTGTACACGTAACATATGCGAATCAGGATTGGCATAGACGAAGCCAAGTGCCAAAAACAAGAACAAGAACAGAAACAACAACAGCAACAAAATCGACGCGTCTTAAGTGCAAAATGCTAATTCCACGAAATCGACATAAAATGGAACTCGAATGCGAAAGCGAATTTGACCAAAATAACGGAAAACGAAAAAAAACGACGCAAGGCGTACACACCCAGAATCATTTGTATATGTATAAAATTAAATGTGAGTGTGTGTGTGTAAGTGTGTACAAACGGTACAATAATTTAGAGTGCGAACACGAAACACGAAAAATGGAAATCTTAACGGGAAAACTTGAATCACAAAATGCAACAAATTTGTACATAAAATTCAAACAATTCAAGCAAACTTAAGAATGGAAGGATAAATGATAATTAATTATAGGCAATAGCTGCGCCCATTTTATGAGCATAGCTGTAAAAGCGTCATTAAACTTGCACAATTTGCTTGGATTTTTCAGCATTGGCAACCTTGGCAACATATGTACATACATGTACATATGTACATATACAGTATGTATACAGTAAAGTCAATAAAGTGTTTGAACACAGGAAAAAATCCATATTTTCTGACTTATTTTGCAAAAAAAGTGATTTATTATTGACTTTTATTTATTTTTTTATTTTTCTACTATTAAGTGAACTTTAAGACTATTTAACAAAATAAAATGAACAAGATTTAGTCATTCAAATAATTGCGAAATTTTAAAAACCAAAATTATACATTCTTTGGACTGTCAATAAAATGTTTGGACAATGGCCGTTTACGATTTTGCAATTCCCTTTTCGGCCTATCTCGTTAGAAATTAACGATGTTTCTCTTGTCTTGCTTTCGTCTATGACTTTCATAAACATATTCTGTTGAAATTTGTCTGTGCGAGATAATTATTGCACAAAAATGTCCGGACTTTGATCTGTTCCGTTACAGGGTACACACATAACTTACATGATTTTACCGGGACTCCTTGCTATTTGATGATTGTTTTTTGATAAGTAATATAACAGAATATTATTAAATTTTATATTTTTTATAATATTATGCACACAACTGTAATTTAATTTTTGTAATTTGTATATTTTATATGCACTTACAATTAAGGCGTAAATACGTTTTTCACCCTTTCTGCTAGTTGGTCTTCTTATCGCCCCCTCCTTCTCTCCCATTCGTTATTCGCACTTGTTTGAAACTGGAACAGTTGATGAAATTTGATATGGGACAATGGTGAATACTCTTTCCAACCTGTCAATATGCAGACGAGTTCGATGCCCCCTCTCCACGCCTCTCCTCTCCCACCACTCTCCTTCAGCCTTCATTCCACATCGCACTCCTACACATCCCTTTTTTTCTCTTTTTTTTCTAGCCTAACTAGATACATATGTACGTACATGTATGTTTGAAGCCTACCTCAATAAAGTTATTTCTTTCGTTTTTATTTTTTTTTTCAATTTTTATTCTGTACTTCTTTGCTTTTGGTGTTGTTGTGTTTTGCGGTTTTCTTTCTTTTTGTCGTCGCAAAGTTCAATTAACTTTGGAGCTGCCAACTGTTAAATAGAATTGCCATTTTCGTGGGTGGCTGGCAATGTGGGAACTGGTAGGAGGGGGTCGTGTCTTAATGTCAGCTTAAATTATAGCTACGCACGCAATATGCCATAAGCACCTAATCTATATACATAAATACACAAATACATACATACGTACATATAGAGTACAGAAATATAGCGGAATGCATTTTGTATATGCACATTTTTTTTGCTCACCTAATTGTTATTGTTTATATTCGATAAAACAATTATAATAGCAAGCAAACGCATTTTGTTTTGTAAACAAAACTCTGCCATTTTCACTCAAGACAAGCATGATCCAAGGCACACACACACGCGCGCACACACACAGAGAGAGAGAGAGCATGCTCAATATACGAATCGACTCAAAGTTGGACCGGCCGAGCGGCCGCCGGCCGGCCGGCAGCGTCCAAAAACAAAGGTAAATAAACAGAGAGCGCTGAGCTGAGAACGTGACACGTGAGTTACTCGAATAGCTTTTCGTTACGCTGTTTAATGAAATTCAAAATTGAGTTATTGTCAAGTTGCAAGTTTGCTTTCTCGCAGCAGCAAAAACAGCGGCACATAAATTCACCGCTCATACTAACAATTTAAATTTCAACTCAATGTAAAGCACTCGGCTCTATCCTCACCACAGCGAAAGAGTGAAATCGGCTGATAGGGCCGGCTGTTTTGGACGAGCGGTTGCTTTGCACGAGCATTGCGCACTCTTATTTGTGACTTCGGCAAGGCTGAACGTGCGACGCGTAGTTGGCTCTTCGTCTTTGTAGATTTTGGCTGTTTCCCGCCCAACAAAAAAATAAATATATAAAATAAATAAATAAGACATAATCTGATACACCACAAATACCCAAACTAGGCCCTAATATAAAAAAAATACAACTAGGCCCTAATATTATAAAAACATAACTACAACAAAAGATTACAAAAACAAAAATAATATATAAAAAATTCTTAATGGACTAACTGAAATAAAAAAAGAATATATATATATATATTTTCAAAAGATTACCAAAAATACAAGGAAACAAATTGCAAATCTTGAAAATAATACAAATTTGTAAAACGGACTAGCAACAACAAAAGTTGAATTCTATATTATATTTTCAAAACATTCGCTAAAGGATTTGTAACTATTTTTTTTTTTTTTTACAAATCGTAAAAAAAAAGTGAATGTGAAATTGGAAAGAAGTAAAAGAAATAATAACTACAGCCGGCAGGCAGTCGACTAAGATACCCCTACTTAGTACTACAACAACAACGACAGCGACAGCATTAACACGTCTGCAGTCGACAATCGTAGACAGACCTTGAAAGTCTGCCTGTCTTCTCTTTCTGTGTATGTGTGTGTGTATGTGCATGTGCAAGTGTGTGGGTGCAAAAAGAAAAGGAGAGCAGCAGAAGAACAATATCGCAATAGCAAATGGCAATAGATGCCGCTAATTCATTTGCAATTAGCTGATGCGAGCACCACAACGACGACCACGACGATAGTTAATAGAAGCTTTCAAACGCCGAAATTACTTGACAACGCCATACAAATATTTTGGTGTTTTTTTTTCTCTCCTTGTTCGTTGCTGCTAACAGTTGATCTTTGTACGCTCTGTTAGAATTTGTATTTTTTTTTTTTTCGTCGATGTTTATTTTTTTTCCTGTTCTGTGACGACGATAAAAAAACATAAAAAAAATCAAAGAAACGAAGCAGCAATTGGATTAAAAACAGCGCAGTAAAGGTAAGTTTAATTAGTGCAAAACAAAAAAAGAAAATTAATAATAATATATTCAAATAAATACCAGTTACAAATTATAGTTCCACACATATATTTGTGTTTTTTTTGCCGGCCTGCCTTTTTGCATCAGTTTGCAATTAAAAGCAACAAGCAATCCAAAAAAAAAATGGAAGAAAAAATATGCAATAGACACACAGAGCCAGGTACACAAGTTAAAGTCCCGCGCGACGCACTTTTCGTTTTCGCTTTCCTTTGCGATTCCCGTGACGTCTGGGAAGAGCGTACAAAGCAGACACGTAAAATTTCGCTTTGCATTCCAAAGAATTTCGTTAAAATAGATCAAGCGCGCCAAAGGGATGAAGAGAGATAGATAGATAGAACGGTGTATGTAAAGAAAGTAGCGAATTTCTTATATTTTTTTTATATTTTATATTAGTCTCTTACACAAGTTAAAGTCGCGCGCGACGCACTTTTCGTTTTCGCTTTCCTTTGCGATTCCCGTGACGTCTGGGAAGAGCGTACAAAGCAGACACGTCAAATTTCGCTTTGCATTCCAAAGAATTTCGTTAAAATAGATCAAGCGCGCCAAAGGGATGAAGAGAGATAGATAGATAGAACGGTGTATGTAAAGAAAATAGCGAATTTCTTATATTTTTTTTATATTTTATATTAGTCTCTTACTGTTATTGTATGTGACAAGAGACAAAGGATAAAAAAAAGAATGCATACGTGTGTGTTGCCAAGTCATTAAAATGTCAGGGGAATTAAATAAAAATCTAACAATTTATTTATAATTGAAATCATTGTGCATTGCTCTGATGACTTTGCTGAACTGAACTAAACTGATAACTGTTCTGAGGTGAAAAGTGAAATTAAAACAAATAAAATCATATACTTATTTTATGCTTCGTGCTGCTTTCAAAATGGCGACTTCTTAGTAGCTGTCGTAACTGTTATACGTAAATATTTTATTTCTAATCAAATTAATATTTATAATTCTTGAAACAATTGCTTAATATAGATTTATATTTCATTTAATTACTTTTAAACACTAAAATATTAAATTGCTTGGTAAAAAATATAAAAATGTATATACATATATATGGAAGTAAGATTAGATCGAAATGATAAATGAATGAGGTCATAATGAAATATTAAAAAATATCTGTCCACGGATATAAAAAAAAAAAAATGAATATAAAAGTATTAAAATAATAAAAATAAGATCATTAAAAAATTAAATGAAAAGTGGATATATATTATTTTCATATTGATATTGAAATAGTTTTATAACTTAAATGAAATAATTAATTTACATAGTATTTTTATTAAGTAAATATTATTTTTATTTCAATATTGAAATATTTTTAAAACTAGAATTCAATTTAATTGATATTAACTCTAACGCGTAGTGTTTAATTCAATTTTTGATTTGGTTCGCTTTTGCAGCCTCAAACCACTTCTTCTGTGCTACAACAAGTAGCAGCAACAACAGCAACTAGAAATCAACACTTTTGAGGAGCAAGAATAAAAAATGAACTCAATCACAATGACGACTGTTTGCAATGTTGTAGGAATCCCGATGGGTTTCGACTACGACTACGATGTTGCATATTGTTCACAGTATGACGATATCGAATTGAATGACTTTCTCGACATGGGCGCAACAGATATTGGCAATCGGCTGCCCAGCATACAGAACGATATTGCCAAATTGGATGCGGATCGGGCGCGATCGATAAGCATTTCCAATGCCGATGATTTGACCAATGACATGGACATTAAGCCCGAGATACGCAACGGCGACTGTATGTGGTCCGCTTTCCCCAACCTCAACAGCAACATTAACATTAACAGTAGCAGTAGCAGTAACATAAACACAAATGGGGACAACACCAATTCGGCTGCATCCAGCTACAGCGAAAGTAGCGCTGTGCCCCCAGCCATTGTCACTGGCAGCACTTTGTTGAATAAACGTGAGCCACTCGATGAGCACGATGATGATGAGCACGACAGCAACAGCAGCAGCAGCAGCAACAACAGCAGTAGCAATAGTAATAGTAACAGCAGGCATAACAAGCTAAGTAGCAGCAACAGTTGCCGGTCAACTGTCCGCGGTGCTGCAGCAGCAGCAGCAACAAGAACAGCAACAGCAACAATTTCAATACCTGGACGCAACTTGCAACAGCAGCAGCGTTGCGATAGTAATATGCATATTGTGGAGCCCTATATACCGCCAGGCGGTTCGCTCTTGCGCAAAAGCAACACACAGCAAAGACAACAGCAGCAACAGCAGCAACAGCAACAGAATCTGCGACAAACGCGTAATTTCAATGCGGTTAGTGGCATGTGTGACTTTGAAATAGCCGAGTTTCGACACAATTTCGACTTGCGTGCCTGCGTCATGGGCAGCAACAATATATCGCTGACGAACTGTGCCGATGCCAACTATATTGATCATTTGAGTCGCGAACTGCAGAATACCAGCAAGGAGCGCATCGATCTGCCATATCGCGTCGAAAGCACTCAGATCAGCGATGTCCTCGAAGTAGTCCTCAGCGATCAACACAAACAACAGCAACTGCAACAACAACTGCAACAACAACAGCAACAACAACAGCAACAGCAACAAACTTCAACTGGTGTTTCGCGACTGGTGGCCGGTGTTGATATATCAGCTGCTGTGGCCAGTTTGTCACCGCCAGCAACGACGGCGACCAGTTCCGATTGTGATTCGGATGACGGCGAGTGCTCGCCGGGCGATTCGACGACGGCGTCTCTCCTCGATGGCAACAACAGCGGCGGCGGTCTCTACATGCGTCACATCAGCGATCACAGCTATACGCGATGCAACGAAATGGAAACCAATCTGGAGACGCCCTCCGATTCCGGTGAGTACGCCAACAATAAATACACTCTGTTCTTATATGTGCAACGACTGTTATACATAAAATTGCTACTACTTTACAAAATAGCTGTTAAATTCAATTCATGTTGAGATTTTAATTCTTGTTATACTATTTCTCTTTACACCTCTTCCTTCTCCTCTATTCTTCTACAATTGCTGTTCTACTCTCATATTTGATTCTTGTTCACTTTTTGTTATGTTATTTTCTACACTCCTCCACCTCTCTCTTCCACTCTCTCAATGTTAATTGAGTATTACTACCCACCCCCACCCCTCCGCAAGCTATCGGTTCAATTGCTGCGCGCCCACCAAATGTGCATTCTCACCTCATCCGTCCATCCTCTTTCTCATCCCCCAACCGCCCCCCCCCCTCCCCCACCGATTAACTTCTTCGGCCTTTTGCATGCTGAGACACATTCAACTAGTGTGTTGGTCTGCGATGGCTGCTGCGCTGCTGCTGCTGGCACAGTGGGTGTACGTACGGCGATGACGCGCCTAAAAAATCGATCGCCTACGTCAACAGCAAACGTAGTAAACTTTTTTTTTTTTTTTTTTTTTTGCTGCGCCGCCCACATGCTGCTTGCTGTTTGCTGCTGCCCGGCGAGAGTTGCGATGTTTGTTCTGTGGGTGAAAAGCTTTCATTGATTTTCCAAATCAACCCTCCTCACACCCCTTCCCCTACCTCCTCGACATTTCGTTTGGCGCCTTGTTGCCTACGCATTGCAATGCGCCACAAGCAACCAACCAACCAATCTCCCCACCACCCACCTCCCCCTTGCTTCCGCTCGAATGTTGGCGCGTGGCTTTCATGGCTCATTATGTGTTCTCTCATTCTCTGTATATATATATATATATATATATATATTGTTTGGCCGGCCTTATGGCGTCATCCTCTCTTTGCACTTCTCACTTGTCCAAAGCATCCCCAAGCGCCGTCTTGCGCAGTTTGTGCTACGCCCAAAAAATATACATGCATATATAAAAAAAAAATACAAAACGTTTTTCTCGAACTTTCTTCTCTTTCTCTCTATCTCTCTTGCTCTCTCTCGCTGTTGTCGCAGTCACACCACATTTTTCAAGGATGTCTGCGCTCATGCCGGCGTTTTTTTGTTTTTGGCGGCGGCGGCGTCAACGCAACTTATCCAAACCACACGCCCCCTTCTCCACCACGTGCCTTTGTCTGTGTAGGTTTTAGTTTTTGGGTTCAATGTCTTGTTGCTAATGGCGTTGTTGCTGCCGCTGCTGGCGCAAAAAAAAAAACGACGCGAAAAAATAACTATAACCAAAGAACGAAACATATTGAGCGACCCTCGCATTTAGGTACTCTACACTTTGCTGCTTTACTACTACGATTACTACTACTACTACTACTAATATTTGCACTCGTACACACAAACACAAATGACAATTTGGCGCGTGAAGCTTTTACGTCTATCGTTGCTATTTCATTCACAAGCTGCATACACGTGCACACGTATGCATACACCCACGCACACATGCACATGCACACATACACACATATACACATACGTATGTTCATTGGTTGGCGTGGATCTCTTTCCTTATTGCTGTTCATAGGTTCTGCGTGTATGTGTGTGTGTGTCCCAATATTATTGTTATTATTATTTTTATTGTTATTATTGCTACCTCTTTTTCTGCGCGTTCTATAAAAAACGAAAACAAAACATGCACACAGATTGTCGAAGCGGCGACGTCTCGACGTCAACGCTGCCGGCAAAAATTGTACAGGTATGTCTTTTATTCACTCCGTCTCTTTTTCTCTCTCTCTCTCGCTTACTAGCTCACTCGCTCACTCATTCGCTGGCCAGTTGGCTAGCTGTGTGCCGAGTGCACTCACACTCGAAAAAACGCTGGCGCAGCAGCATCAGCAGGCTATTTTAATTTTGTCACACAAAAAGTGTAATGTGCTGAATATCGAATGAAGACATCGAAACGAAACAGAAGTTAACGGTTAATAATACTTGACTGAAAACGGGACAAATCATGTTGCTCGAATTACGGAGTGTTTTTTTTAGATCAGTTTTTATTATTATTTTCAATTTAATATTTTCATTTGAGTGTAAACAATGTCCGGCATGCAGAATTTCCAACTGCTGGCGGCTCTTGTTCGTCATTGTCGTCTTGTGCTGATTGCTGATGCTGTTTTGCAGTCGGAGTCACCTACTGGTGACTGTTATACGATTTTTTTTGGGTGTTGCCTTGTTACTAGGCGCGCTCATTTCTCTATTACCCCCCCCCCCCCCCCACCTCACCCATCACTATATGCATATATACATATGTGTGTATGTTCCACTATTAGCGAAAAACGCCCACATGATAAATTTTTTTTATTTTTGTGATATATGTGTGATTAAACGAATGTGACTGTCAAAAAAGAGCGCGTGAGACGATAAAAAAAAAACGCAACGTGTAAATTTTTTTTTTGTGTGGTAGCAGTTGTTGGGCAGCTTGCCGCTAAGTGTGTGCGTGCGTGAGTATGTGTAAGTGTGCATGCTTGCTCGTGACGATTCATTAGGCGTTTAACAGATGCGATCGTCAGGTGAAAGAGAAAGGGAGGAGAGATCTATTCGAACAGAGTTAAATTGTAACAGTTAACAGTATGAGAGCTCTTGTTAGTTTTTTCAATCACAATTTACACATGCCTATGCATGTGTGTATATATAAATAAATACATATGTACAGATGATCGCCTCCTCTTCCGTGGCCTGCCCAGCAGAGCCCTACCAGCTGTGTTTGGCATTTGTTGGCGCCTCTCTTTTGTGCTCTTTTTTTTTTTTTTGTAGTTTTCGCACCTTTTCTTGTATGCTTAGAAGAACAACAGAATAACGACAACTAACCGATACACTGATTACGTTACGTTACTGCCTACTGCCTTCTGCGTGGCGTATGCGTTATTTTTGTTACTAAATCCAATTGGACAAAAAATTGAAATGTTAATGAACTGAACGAAGGTCGAAAAATCATAAAAATGTGCGTAGAACCAAAAAAAAAAAAAAAACACGGGAACGTTGCGAATGTTTATGAGCAGAGCTTTTTGAGCGTTCTGTTCTCGCTGCTGTTGTTGTTGCTGTTTGTTTAAGCTACCAATCAAATAAAACTAACCAAAAATAGTGCGACGGTGCGTGTGTTGCTGTGGGCAGATACCTAAATACATACAAATGTTTATACATACAAATGTAAATATGTATTAAAAAAAAAGGAAAGAAAACCAAATATGTTGTACAATATTTTTTTTTTCCTTTTTTGCATTTGTGCTGTGTTTGCTTTGCTTTTACTTTCAGTACGCTAATTTATGCGTGTGGCTCTATATGTTAACGTTTAGCGCCAAGTTACAAAATTTTGCCCAACCCCTAAAAAAAAAAACAACGAAAAAAACGCCGCCCAACAACAGACGCAAAAGCTCTAACAATGGTCCAAAGGCTGTGTGATGATGACGTCTAACAATATTATCTACATATACACACGCATACATATATATATTTATATATGTATGTATATTTTTTGCCTATGCTTACGTTGCTCGCTGTTGCTAGGCGCGTCTTTGCGTGCGTGTGCGTGTCGTCTTTCTCACACACTCTTCCTCTGCCGGCCGCCTTCCTGTGGTCTCGTCGTCTGTCTCGCTCTCGCGCTCATTGTGTGTGTTGCTCATTCGCACACGTGAAGCAATAAATTGTTATGCTCAAGGTCGCTTCCTCTCCTATCTCCTCTCCATTCTCGTTCTGCGGGCTACTTTTATTATATACACTTGCGGAAGGCATTATAAGTTTGTGATAAGGTTTGCAAAATTTGTCTTCCATCTTAATAAAATATAAAAATATTGGCCAAATCTCATGTAAATATGTATTATATATTATATTAAATGAACAAATTATAAATAATTCACACATCTTCCACTAGCAAGTCTAAAAGGGTATTTCATCTTCGACAAACCAACGATAATTGTTTTTGTCTTGTTTTATTATTATTATTATTATTATAATTTTTTTTTGGTAATGTTGGCGACGCCGTCGCCAACGAGCCTCTCTTTTTGGTTTTGAAAGATTTTGTTGTTGCCTTAAGCGGCGCCGTCGCATCGTACACATAACACAAACATACATATATACATACATAAATACATGTATATAATAAGGGTACATTTGTATGTATATTTGCGCGACAGAATGTTGCCAAGGTTTAGGAAAGTTGCTACCCGCTCAAAATAAAAAGAATGTTTTTTGTTGTCGAACTCCACCCAAAATGTTGCCAGACGCATTTTATTGCCTTTTCTGTTTTCATAATTTATGCTGTGTTGCATCTGTGTGTGTGTGTGTGAAGCATTAGACGATTGGCGCATTGCGCCATTGCCAGTGCCTCCCCCTCATTCTTTGTCCACAATCTCTTAACGACATTTTTATTGTAATTGCGCTTTTTTATCAGCGAGCTTTTTTAATATATATTTTTTTATTTTGGTGACATTTATCATTTGAAAAAGGGTTAGGTTCAAGTATGAGTCATTCCAGTGGTAGTGGTAGGTTAGGGCGGGGGAGGAGAGGTGTAGTAAAGAGACGCCGAATCATATTACACAATTGTTGCTACAACAAGTTGCATTGGTGTCGCGTGGGAATGTTGCCAGCTAGCAGCAGCAGCGGAAGCGACTCTTTGTTTTGCTCATTTGCAATTGCGATTTGTTATTTTATTTTGTGTTTTGCAAAACCACAAAAAGTTGTAATTTTTTATTGTTGTCCTAGAGCAACTGTGATTATTGGTTGTGCTGCTGCTAGCGACATGTTGCCAACACATGTTGACGACGAAATACATGTAACTCTTTTACGCCTGTTTCTTCTTCTTTTTCTTCGACTTCGACTTCTTATGCTTCTTTTCGTTTTTGTGTGCAATTTGCTTTGATTTCAGTGCTGCGAGCGTGGGAACGCAGTTTAGCCAGCACTGTGTACAGTGTCTACCAAATAACAAATATCACATAACAAATAACGAATTGTAAATGCAAATGCAAAATATAAATACAGATGATAATGCGAAGGCGAGTTGCTGTCGTCATGCTAAATTTCTAAGAATATTCCAAATTTCGCGGAACTCGTATAATACAAAACAAATAATTATCACATGTGTATATTGAGAATATAAACAATAAACATATATATATTTATATATTTATATATATATATGTACAAATGTGCATATAAAACACATGTAAAAGCTTAGCAAAAACAGGAAATTAACTGTATTGGAATTGAAACGAAATGCAATGGAATCATTTTATTGTGTCTGCTGCCGTCGTTTTGTTCCGTTCCGCTCCGTTCCGCTCCGTTCCGTGCCAATCTCAGTCTCAGTGTTCCTTTTTTTTTTTTTTTCGTCTAAGACACAAAAATGCTTCTTCCTCTGTTTTTTGTGTGCTTCCCGTTTTGGTGATGAGATTGGCAAATTGGAATTCTGAGATACACGAAACCTAAGATAATGACAAATGTTATTAAACAATTTACAGCAACAACAACAACAATAACCACAATAACCACAACGTTTTCGTCGTGGGCGTAGTTTAAATTGTCGCGAGCTGCTTCTTCGCGTGTGTTTTATTTGTTGTTATTTATTTCATTTGATGTTTCGTCTTTTTTTTGGCTTTTCTTTTACGACTTGTGCTTGCACAGTGGGCTTGAAACTGTAATAAAAACACAGACGCCTAGTTACCACAGTGCGAGCTGGCGAGTGAATGAGTGAGTAAGTGTGTTTTATGGTCTCGAAATTCATGCCGAATATTACATCATATGCCATTTTTACTTGTATTCAAATTTCAATTTCGTTTGCTGTGCGCGCGTTTTGCGCATTTCTTCTGTTCTTCTTCTGTTTACATTGCTGAATTTAAAAAGCATCAGTATCTCTGTGTGTGTATGTATGTATGTCCGTGTGTGAGTGTGAGAGAGTGAGAGATGCATATGCCGCGATTCTTTCTTTTTATCTCTTGTTTTATCAAGTTGTTGTTAAGTCGAGGGCGGCAATGACGTCGTTGCCGCCCGCTGCTGCTGCGCTACTATAAACATTTACGTCTGTCATATTAATTTCCCATCGAGTGGGAGAGGGTGGGAGAATGATTGAGTGCACCTCACTCTCTCCTTCTCTCCTCTGTGTGTCTCTCTCTTATTACAGTAGTAAATTAAGCAATGCACTTGTTGTCATTTGCGCTGTCCGTTTTATGCTATATCCTGCCAGCCTATCTGTCTGTACGTGTGTTTGTCTGTTAGTCTTGTTTCGTCTCTCCCTTTTTGTGTTTTTCGTTTTTCAATTAAACTCAATATGCAAATTTTTATAGGGCAGCATGCAGCGCAGTCGATACGCGTGTATATATATATATATATATATATATATATATATATATTGCACTCCCTGCTTGTTCTTCTTGTCTTTCTCTCATTTTTCTTTGCTTGCCGCCCACAGTCTAGCTAGCTGCACATAAAAGTTGCGCAACTTATTAAGTTGTGCTCGTATGGTTGTGTCTGTGTGTGTGTTGTTGGCTTTTATTTGCAATTGTAATTAACGTACAACAAAACAACAACAAGCTGTTTCCTCTTTGCCTGATGCTCTTTATTACTATATTATTACTCTTATTCTTATTATCATTATTATTATTATTTCTATTTTAGTAGTAGTTGTTGTTGTTGTTGATTTGATCTTGGCGCGCTTAGCAACAATAGTTGCCAAGCTTTTTGTGCTGCAGCAGCAAACGAGTTTGTCTGGTTTCTTTTTTATTGTCAGCAGCAGCAAAATTGCGAGCTTTATTTTTTGTTGTTGTTTCTTCTGTTAGCGTCAACTGCAACCCCCCGCCCCCCACCATCTATCCATACAGTAAGCTACTGGTAGAGCTGCACATATGCATCCCTCCTTCAACCCTCCCCTACCCTAGCCATCTGTTAGCTGTCTGTTATAATTGTTTTTTTGTTGTTGTTGCTGTTGCTGTTTTGTTTTTGTGCTGCACACACTGCAATTAATTTCGAGGAAATCCCCCGGTTACTCTGATAGTTGTGAACAATTTGCATTCTTTAGATCGATTTGCGCAACGTTTGGAATTTTTATGAGGCAGCCACCATTTGTTGTTGTTGTTGAGGAAAAACACAGTTTACTTTTTGCTTGTAGCTGCGATCAAACAAAATGCAAATCACACAAATCACCTCACCCGGCAGCAGAATAGAACCCAATGCGAACTTGATTCATAATCTATAATTTGTTGGCGTTGTAAAGTAAGCACTACTGCTGAATGGTGTATATATATATATATCTATATATATATATATATTGTAAATATAATCATAAGTATATTTAAAGCAATAAAGATAAGCACTTTACGACTCTGTCTGCCCAAACTTGAAAGGGATAGTAAACCAGATAAGAAACCAATATAAATTAGAAATATTGGCGCAACTTTTGATGCTGAATCTTTTGCAAAGCTAAAGAAGTGACTTGCCCGACAACTTGGAATGAATACCAGTTAATGGATGAATGAAGAATGCATTCGGTAATGATGAAGTTTGCTGCTGAGCATCGTCACTCGCTCTCGCTATCCGTTTCTCTCTCTCTGTCTCTCAATATCAATATCCTTCTCCATTTCCATTTGCATCATTTGACCGACAAAAAGTTCACTGCAGCATTTTGTGCTGCGTCACAGCAACATGACGATGATGATGATGATGATGATGAGCGACATTGCTGCTGCATTCCAACCGCCGCATTCCAACACAGCTGCTGCTGCTGCAGAAACAAATAATATATATATATATATATATATATATATATATAGATAAAAAATGGCCGTTGGGTAAGAAAACCAACAAGATTCTAGCTGCGGCGGTCTCCTTGGATAAGGTCGATCGGTCTGCTGCTTGTCTAGCCCGGCCAACAGTTTAATGATGTTCATCATTATCATTAAGATGATTCTCATTGTTGGTAGGGGCATGCAACATGTTGCCAAAGGTGGTTGCCACACAGCACACTATGGCAACGCTTGGCTGATTGCCCCTTTCTTCTTCTCGCTTCTCCCACTTCTCTTCTCTCGCTGTCTTCGGTGTTGCTTCTTGCTTCTTGTTGCACTTTCTGTGTTAGGTTTCGATTAGGCTCATTTGCGGTCGCTCGCTCTGCTGCACTTGCCACTTGCCACTTGCAACTTGCAACTTGCACTTGAACATGGCTACAAATGTACCAATTATTTATTTATTCTAATGTCATTTGCAAAAACGGAAGAACGGAAGCTGAGTGAGTAATAAGCTTATGCTCGCTCTATCTCTCTCGCTCTCTCTATCTCTCTCTCTCTCTCTCTCTCTCTATCTGTCTCTCTCTGTCTCTCACACACTTAGTCTGTGTTTCTTTCTAGTTTGCACAGTTGTTGTCAAGGCGCGAAAGGGCACACACGTATATATAGATATATATATATATAATACATGTATATATATATATATATATATATAATACATGTATATAGATATATATATAATACATATATACATATATATAGATATAGATATAATCAACATTTGTGCAAATATTTGTTCGCTTGGTGAGGCGACCGGGTTCTGTTGAGCGGGAGAGGTTTGGGGGGCGTAACAACTTACCGCCTACTGTGATAAGAGCTGCGTCGCATGTTTCTTATTTGGTTTTTTTTTTTTTGGCGGTTTTTCGTTTCTGTAATTTGATTAAGAGAAGCATTCAAGAGTGGGGCTGGGCCAACATTTGATTGCAATAGCTGCGGCTGGCTTGCTTGCTGCTTGCTGCTTGCCGCTTGTTGCGCGTCGCGTCGCGTCGCATCGCTTTGCTTGGCTTGCTTTGGTTCAATGGACGCGCGCGCCAACGGAAGCGCCAAATTAACAACGGAAGCTGGAAATCCATTTCGCGGTAGGCAGGGAGGCGGGTTGGGGCGGAACACACAGAGAAAGAGAGAGAGAGAGAGAGAGAGAGAGAGCTTGCAGCAGAGCAAATGTAAACTACGGTCACTCTCTAGAAAAAATAAACAATCAAAAAACCTTTAAAAAAAAATGACTGCGCATATGAACGTTATCAGCGATCTACGCCCACTGGGTGAGTGGGTGTCACCCACCCAACAACCACCCACAGGCTGAAGCATATTCTACTCGAAGTCAATAGACTGTCTAAGGTTGCCTCCGTTGTAGTTTGGGGTTGGGTTTTTGGGTGGTTTGTTGTGTGTGTTGGTTCACTGTCTGTGTGACGGCAAATCTATTGCTTCCTGAATTTTGATACTGTGCTGCAAGAGTGGCGTCAAGCCACTTGTCTCTCACAACGTTGACACACTAATCCGCTTTGCGTAGGGCACAACCTGCCAATCCTCCCCCCTACCACAACGATGACATCATCAAGTTTCTGGGTTGTGTGGTGCAGTCATTGAACTGTCGTTGACATTCGTTGCGACATTTGCAGGGCTTTCTTGAAACCTACAAAGAATCTATGCATATCTACACAAATACACCTATTCATCGCATGTTACTCGTTACTCGTTACTCGTCACTCGTTACTCGTTGGTCGTCACTCGTAACTCGTTACTCGTCACTTACGTTACTGATGTGTGGTTCTTGATCGTTGTTAGTATATTTACTCGTTGGTTGTCACACGTTACTGTGTGTGGTTCTTCATCTATGTCTGCCAATGGATAGATGACAAATGCCCAATTCATAGGGTGATTCAACACACTCGTTTAGCATTACTCGTCACTCGTCACTCTTTGCTCATTGCTCGTTACTCGTTACTCGTCGCCCTTTGCTTGTTATTCGCCACTCCTTAAGCAACTACTACTCGTTACTTTTTACCTTTAATAGCTAACTATTGTTATCTATATTTATAAATATATATATATATATATATATATATATATATACTCGATACTTGTTACTAATTAACTCTCTCTCTCTTTCTCTCTCTGTCTCTTTATCGATTCTATCACATCGTTGTTGCTGTCGTCTACAGATGAGGAAATCGATGTTGTCTCACTCAATGACAAGAAGCTACCCACAAATCCATCGGATCGTGATCGTCGCGCTCTGCAAACGAAGGTCGCCAACAAAATCTCGAATGGTGCACGCGACCCACAGAAATCGAGAATCGCCAAGTACGATCTACCCTATACGCCGGCCAGCAACAGTCCCGTTAAATCCGTTGTCAATTCGCGCTACCCGTCGCCGTCGAGCACGCCCTATCAGCGCTCTGATGTCGCCGTCGCAGCCTCCGCTTCCTACTCACCGGACAGCCTATCGCAGAGCAGCAGCAGCAGCAGTAGCAGTAGCAGCGAGTGCAATTCAGCAGCAGCAATGATGGCCGTCGATGGCAAGGCCAAGAGCCGCAAGCGCTATTACATGAACGATTGTGCAGTGACTTCGTCGACGTCATCGGGTCGTGTCTATTCCTCCATCAAGGGCATCAAGTCATCGTCGTCGTCGTACAGCTTGGCGGCGGCCAAGAAGAGTCGCGTCAAGAAGGTGAACTCGGCTTATTTGCTGAGCAGCGGCGAACTGATGGATGATGTCTATTTGAAGCCACGAATTCCCGTTGGCAACAACTGTAGCAGCAGCAATAGCAGCAGCAGTGGCAACAGCAACAGCAACAGCGGCGCTATCAGCAGCAGCACTATTAGCAACGGCAGCAGCAACACCACCAGCAAAATTGGCAGCAGCAGCAGCAGCAGCAGCAGTAGCAGCGGCAGTAGCAACAACTATAACAACGGCAGCAGCAGTTGCAGCAGCAACAGCGCATTAAATCGTCAGCTTGGTCTGGATGAGGTGGATACGATTGAGAAGCGTAATCTGCATAACGATATGGAGCGTCAGCGTCGCATCGGACTTAAGAATCTGTTCGAGGCACTGAAGAAGCAGATACCGAATATACGGGACAAGGAGCGTGCCCCCAAGGTCAATATATTGCGTGAGGCGGCCAAATTGTGCGAGCATCTAACCAGCGAGGATCACAGCCTCATGCTCAAGCGTCAACAGTTGAAGGCCAAGCTCAAGCAGCAGCAGGAGCGGCTGGCGCTTCTGCGTCAGAGCACGAATGCTGCCAACGCCATCGAATGATGATAGCATCCGTAAGTGGGTAAGCCGGTGGGGGGACAGGGGGGCCAAGACACAAAGGAAATAAATAAGAGAGAGAGAGAGGGAGGGAGAGAGGGAGAGAGGAGAGTGTGTGTGTGCAGCTTTTGGATAAAACACGTTTGCAAGTCTCGAGCAAACTCGATTCGATTCGATATGACAAAAGCAAAAGAAAACGAAAGGAAAACAAAAACAAAATTGATGACGACATGAGGAAAATGTTGTTTATTTATTATTATTATATATATATTTTTTTTTTGTAGTGTATTTTTTGACATGGGCTCACATAAGCACTTTTTGAACTTCAATATCAGTTTTTAGTATTAGCCATTAGAGCATACGAACGACCAGGTCTCGTTGATAATGATGATCATCATGATGACGATGATGATGATGATGATGATGATGATACTAACATTAATGATAACGATAAAAATTATGATTGTAATTTTTTTTTTTTTTTTGAACGAACGATCGCGGGATGGAATAGTTTAGCAATATATACATATATATATATATATAGTACTACAAGATACAAATGTATCTATATATATGTATATATTATATAGTTCACTTTTTGGAGTTTTCGGCCTAGGCTTAGATGCTACTGCTCTAAATAAAATAGTAAAATAGTGATTTAAATTGGATTTCTTTAATGTGATATTTTTTATTTGATTTTGAAGAAAGCAAAATGCAAGTTGGAAGCAAAACTATAAAGGAAATGTTGATAACGAACGTAGAATTAGAGAAAAACGCTGGGCATAGCTATATATATATATATACATATATATATATATAAATATACATATATATATATATACATATATGCAAGTCTTATGCTTTAGTTATATACATATATACTTATGCTTAGATATATACACTTATACTTAACCATGAAATGAATAACAAAAACAAAACAAAACAAAACAAGAAAAACCAGGACAAGAACCAAACACAAATGAAGAAACAAAAAAAACACACTACAAAAACATGAAAAGCGGATACGGAAAACAGACAAAGTTGCAACGAATGAGCCACTAAAAAGTAAACAAAACCAACAATAACGAAAGAAAAACAAAAGCACGCAAAAGCTGCGCGAAACATAGAGAAAGAGTGGAGGTGAGAGGGAGAGAGATATAGAGAGAGAGAGACGGCATTCTCTCAGCATGGCATGGGCATTAGAGAGCGCATCCTCGCTAAAAGTCAGTTAAGAGACGGAGACGGAGGGAGAGAGAGAGTGAGATAGAAGAAGAGTCAACAGCAGAAGAGTTCGAAGTTAGAAGAAGACGAAGACGAAGAGAAATGAGCGCAAATTTTGAAGCAGCGCCAAAATGAGAGCAAATGAAATGCAAATCTACAAATAAGTAAACAAAACAAAACAAAACAACAATTTATAAATATATATTATCAGTAGTAATACAAAGTTACTATCCCTTATAAATAACTATATCTATTTAAACATATTTATAGATATATATTATATATATATATATATATATAGTTAGATAACAACTTGTTGTGACACGTTTCTAGTTCTTTTCGGCTAAATCGGTTTTCTCAGCCGAGGTTTGCCTAGACGTGTTCGGATGTATGCAAATATGCATATGTGTACACATACAAACATATATATATACATATATAGATATATATATAACAATTTTTTATACAATTTGCTGTATAGGTACTCATCCTTACTTAGATAGCAGAACGACGACATTATTTCTTAAAATCGATAACACGCAATTTTATCGTTGCAATATCGGTGCAATGTGTATAGCTTTTCCAGCAGAAGCGACAAAAAAAGAAAAACAAAAACAACTTTTACTGCCTATATAGAAATACTACAATGCGGGGTTTATTCAATGCTTTTTCCCGTCTATATATAATTTCGATATGAATTGATCTATTTATATAATATTTTTCATTTGGTCCTTCCTGCTTTTTTCCTTCTAAATGCAACAATTGCTATACTCTAATTCATACAAATAACTATATACTAATGCTTAGGATACATACATTTAACAAATTTTTAACCATGCATATGAAATGCGCAAATTCGAAATTGAAAGCAAGGAAGATGATGATGATGATGATGATGATGATGATGATGATGATGGAAAAACGAACACTATTAAAAATAGAACCACAACGATGATAGGAGCTATAGATTAATATTGTTAGAAATACACAAATACATTTACACAAACAAATGAGAAAAACCCGAAAAAAAAACTGGAAAAAAGAAGAAAAGAAATACATTTTTGGATGCTAATTTTGCCAGCTGTTCAACTGTCGATTTTTGCTAATAAGAGATACATATATATATATATATATATATATACATATGTATATATAGAAGTATGTATATAGGAATGAAAAGAATGGAAACCGTGAGTTACTGTTATATATAAATATTTATATATACAATACAATATTTACAATACACATATACATACTATTAGAATGTTTGATTTAGTTAGGAGCGAAACAAATTTCGTTTTTCCAATACTAACAATGAAGTCGAATCAAATTACAAAAACAAATAAACAAAAAACGAGTGAAAAAATGGATTGAAAAAAAGAGAAGCAGCAAGAAAAACTACTTGATACGAAAAATGTTATTTAGGTTTAGTTGGCTTTTTCATAAACGATGACAACCACAACAACCACAACAACAACAACAACAATAAGAAAAACACACACACACACACACACTAACTAACTAGATACTATTAGCAAGCTAGTACAACTAAATATATACTAAATAGATATACATATACATATAATGATATGATACAATTTATAGCGACGTTTAAACGAAATTAGTGAGTAAATAATTAGCTTAATTTTTCTTGTTTTTTTTCTTTTTCTTTTTCTTTTTTTTTTTTTTGCTATGGACAGAACTTTTTTATTGCACATAATTTCTACAAAATTGTACTAATATTTTATATTTTGATTCTACATTTTTATATATATACTCACATAAATACATTTATAAATATATCTGGGTTCCTAACCTATATTCTAAGCAATTGTGGGGGCTGGCGTTGTACAAGAATTGCTGGGACAATTTTCATTTATTTTCTCGAGGCTTGCAAGCACATTTATCTCGCATGTAAATAGAAAATATTAAAAAAAAAATTACATTTATTAAGCTTAAGCTGCCGCCGCACTATATATAAAACAATTTATAAGAAAAACAACTCTCTCCCCCAGAAAAAAAACAAAAACAAAAAAAAATATATATCTATATACATTATACAATTATATATTGTATGCAAATACATATATTCTTTTTTTTATATTATATAAACATATATAGATATATATATATATACAATTTATATATATATTTACACTTTATTTAATGCGATATTAAAATATTAATCAAACAAAAAATTGTTATATTATTTGAACTGCTAATTAAAGCAATTTATTCAAAACAAACAAAAAAATTTTACACGTAAACAAAAAATGTAAATCAAATTAAAAAAAAAAAACGTATTTTTTTTGTTTGTTGATTAACCACTGTACATAGAAATCTCGTTAAATACTAGTTACAAAAAAAGAAAAACAAAAAAAAAGAAGAAAAAAAATACAAAATATTTTCTTACATTTACACTTGAAGAAGTCAGTTGAAAAACCAAATTACAAACATAAAAATAGAACCAATAAATCCGGGTTATGATGAACACGCCACATAGAGCAATAGGCTTAAGCTAAGCATAACATTGTACAACAGTAACAACAACAACACACAAATATAAACAAACTCACACATGCATATATACACACACACACACACACACACATAGACAAAGCCAACAAAAAATACGAATGCACCTTGTTTCCTATAGTACATAAAATACAAATACAGAGTTTAAATACAATTTGAAAACCGTACAAATTTATCTGCAACAATAAAACACACAAACAAACAAAACAAAAACAAAAAAAAACAGCAAAATATGCCCAAAAAAAAAATTAAAAAAAATATATAAATAAATAAAAGCAACAACAAAATATACAAATCAGATGCAAAATGCAATCTAAATTATTGTTTGTTAATCCAAAAAATTACAAAACAGCAAAACAAAAAAAAAACAAAAAACAAAAAAAAAACAGAAAATGTAAACTTGCATTTGACTAAACTAAACAAATGTTTGCTTTCTTTTATTTAAATGTAATTCTTTTTATTATTTTTGTTTTAAAAAACCAAGTGAAAATCGCAAAATAACGAAAATACAACAACTACAACCAAAACCTCTAAATCCTCGCAAATATTAAAAACAAAAAAGAAAAAAACAAAAACGAAATACAAATACAAAAAAAAAAAACGAAGCTGCAACAAGTATCTGGTGCACATAAACACTTTTATGTTTAGAAATTTATATTTTACTCTTTTTTTTATACACATTATATATATAGCTGTTAAAATTACTGAAAAACCAATGAAATACCCCCTCCCCCCCCCCAAAAAAAAAACAAACAAAATGAAAAAAAAATATAAAAAAATAACCTTGGGAAAGCAATTTTTTTTTTGGAAATTGTTCAATTTTTTTTTTTAATACCATTTACTATTTTTTTTTTTTTGATTTGGCAAACTATGTTATTTTTTCTTGATTTATTAAATAATATACACAATATTTAATCATACTATATTATATAAAGAAATTATATATATGCTATCTTATATACTTATATTCAATAATTTTAACTCGTTATTTAGTTACTTATATTAATTGAAACACAATTTTTCGCTTAATAAATGTGTATATAATAAATGCATATATCTATATATATATATATACCTATATAAATAAATATATATATATATTCTTATATGTATATATTAATATAACATAGATAAAAAAATGTTTAATTATTACTTCTTTTTTTTTTGTCAAAAATCCTTATAAAATTATATAATAAATATTTGAACATACCAAGAAACATCAAATTCATTGGAGGCAGGTTATTAATCATTCGGTTGAAGGATGAGTCCTTGTATGATAAACTGAACAACTGGTTTTATTTACCAAACTCAACAGTTTCATGGGTTATATATATATATATATATATATATAGTCAACAATTTGGTTCTGATCAAAATAATGATGATGTGGCTTTTGTTTTTGGTGTCAGCAGAGTTAACCCATTTAACTTGATTGCCGCAACAGCAGCGAGAATTCGTCATTCATTCAGTCAGTCAGTCAATGATTCACGCCAAAGTGATTACATTTATTCTCTCGTGCAGCTGTCATCTCCCTCCCCCTCCCCCTCACCTGCTTCGTCTGTTGCCCCCCACTCTCCTTCTCGCCATTGTTATTGCTGTCGTCTCGGTAGAGCGTGAATCCAATTGGATTTTGTCGCCGTTTCTAATCAAGTGCAGTGAGTGGCTGGCTGGTTGGCTGGCTGGCTGTGCACGACCCGGGTTAACAAACGTAAACATATTTATGCACATTGAGGCAACACATACATATGGGGAGGGTGCCACGCCCACGCACGCCCCATAGCAGGCACAGAGTATATAATTTTCACACCAGAAGTTTATTTAATTCATTTAATGCTGAGGCTGCCTTTGCTTTTGCTTTTGTTTTTGCTTTTGTTTTCACTTTTAATGTGTCGCGCCAACATGCAACAACAACAACAACGACAACAATAACAGCAGCAATAAACAATAAAGCAAGAAATTGTTGTGCCGGCAAATACAATAAATAAACAACAGCAACATCAACATCAACAATAACAACAGCAATAACAACAGCAACGAGAAAAGCCGGTCGCTGAACGAATGCGCGGGAGACAAAAAATAAAAAATAAAAACAAAATCGGAGACAAGCAGCAACAACAACAAAACACAGAAACAACAGTAATAATACAAAACAATAGCATTGCTAAAGACAACAGTGGTCGGCTAGCAGATACCCTATACGCTAAACTAAATGCATTATTATCGATTTTTGTTGTTGATCGTTTTGACTGTTGCATATTGTTGCCATATTTGCATATAAAATATAATAATCAAATGAATTTGCATATGCCCATTTTTGCCTGTCCTGCATTTATTTATTTTTATTAGCTGGTTACAGGGTATACAAAAACATAAAATAAATGAAAAATAAAATTACTTTTAATATTTTTTGTATTTTAGATTTTTTTCAATTTGTAATACACAGTTTTAAGAATACAACTTGAATGAATTTATAGACATATATAATATTGATCTACGAGTTGGCTTGAATCTAAATCTAAAATACGTGCGATATTATAATTGGTAACGTCTTCGATTTAGGGTATCTCCCAGTCGGACTCTCTCTCGACTTTAGCATGCATTTCATTTTTTCATTTTTTATTTGTTGCTGCTGCTAGTACAATTACTTCTCTCCTATTTTACTAAGCATACTCTATATATATATAATGGAGCATGCCGAACTGTATAAAAATGCAGTAATATATTATCAACTTTTCGATAGTATTATTAATGTAACGGCTTTTATGTTGTTGTACATAGTTAGCAACAAGCTAGTTTTGTCCTAGCGTTAAGTATCGCGCTATTAACTGTAGTAGCCAGCATAAACCGTTGCAAGTATTATGCGCATACACATTCGCAATAGTTGCCGGCAAGCTGTCAGTAAAAACAATAAAAAAAATAAAAACATACACACACACACACACACACATAAGCTGGAAGGCAGACAGAAAGAGACAAAAATGGCGTAATTGTGTTTAACTGCAAATTTTGTACACTCTGACCGCGATCAGTCGTTTTATTGGGTGAAGGTCACGCCCGGCAGTGCTGCTGCGTCGCTCCGTTGCTGCTCCACTGCTGCTCTGCTGCTGATGCTCTGCTGATCTGCGGCTCCGTTGCGTTTTTGTTTTTTGTTTATCTTTGTTTTTGTTTCTCGATTTCGTTTGCCGGTCTGTGTTGTTGCCCTTGTCTCTGCTATTATTCGTTACTGCTTTTTGCGCTGATCGCTTTGACAACGTGTCAGTGATGCCGCTTGAGCTCGGCTGAATTGGCAATATCAGTCGCTCTTTAAATTGATTTTCAGTGTTCTCAAAATCTGAGTTTTCTATCTGCGCAACCTTTACTCAGACTGTCTGTCAGTCAAGGCGACACAAAATATGAACACAATAAAACAATATATAATAATTTATCTAATGCTTTAAAAAAAAAATACAACAAGCATAATTTAACTGAGACTGTTTTCTTTCTTTTTTATTATTTGTTTCATTTGACTTGTTGGAACATGTTGTATAAAAATCGAACAAAAAAGCTTACGGTTTATTTTTGATATTTTTATTTTGCACACGAGTCACTGCTTAAGGAAATGCCCAGTGACTGTAGGCTAAACACAGCATCACTGCGCGATTGGTTGGACTCTGTAGCATTGCAGTCATTAAATTTCATTTAGTTTTACTTTGTTTCATTTGATTTCGTTTGTTCGTTTCGTCGCCCATTAATTTTGTTCGTTATTTGCGCTTTTTTTTTTAGCGGATTTGTCGTCAAAATTGTCTTAAAATCATAAATTTTAACGCCTCTGCTAAAAGCGCATTTTGGATTGTGCCTCCATAAGTAGTAGTAGGTATGCACATACATGTGCACACATATGCATGTATGTGTGTGTGTGTGTGTGTGCATACTTATTGCTGTCACTGTTTGGCGTCGTACATAATTTGTTAATTTATAGCTAAAATTTGATTTGAGTTGACTAAGTACGACGACCCATTCCGAAGATTTTCTACACATTAACCTTGACCATTATACGAAGCGCACTTCGGCACACACACATACATGCATAGTCATACATAAACATGGTCATACGAAAGGCAATGCAAATCGAGAGTACAAAACCGAGAAACAGGCATAGAAAATGTTGAAAACGCTTTGTTGTTTGCTGATTGCTGATTGCAACACATTGTAAAAAGAAAACAAAAATTAAATATATACAAATATATATATGTATGTACACATACCTTATACTTAGGAGCATGCCACAGATCTTTGATCTGTTGCCGAAAAAACACAACAGCTTTAATAATAGTAATATAAATAATTAATATGTGAAATACACTTGGCCCGGCTTCAATTAGTTATTGACAATTAAAAAAGGAAAACACACAAATATAAACATGTAAGAAAAATAATAATAATAATAATAATAATAATAATAATATATATGTATATGTATATACAGATTTAAACATTAATACAAATATTAATTACAAATTGTTTGCTATACATTTATGTATGGAGAGATTTTGTAACTATTTACAATACGATATTTGGTAATAAATGTTCGTCGTATGTTTTGTAAATGACACAGGACATTATAGAAAACAATATGCAAACTTTGCTATACCCTGTATACAAAAATGATGTGTATATAGTATACAACTGACACATATACCCCAGTAAACCAGAGGAATACAAACTATGAATACCTTCCTGTATTGCAAAATACACACCGATTGCACTATTGTTAATAGAGAGCTTAAGTAAAGTTGTAATAAAGTTGACCGAAATGCCCCGGAATGCATCTGAAGAAAAGTTAATAAGTTAATAAAACAAGAAGAAGCCACGAGCCAAAAACACAAACAAAACAATCAAATTTGTACTTTTCTTTTCGTTCCTGGAACTGGGAAATCTTTCCTTTGCAGCACGCAGCACGCAGCACAGCTGATGGATGAGAGCAGCTGGCGGGAAATGAAGTCCGGCACAAGTTGAACGCCTTTTGTGGCGGGGGCGTGGCCGGGGCGTTACTAAGGCGGAGTTTGGGGGTGGCACTGGCTACAAGTACAGGTGGCAATCGTTGCTGCCCTCTGCCCTGCTGCCCTCTGCCCTCTGCCCTGCAATCGTCAGCTATCAGCAAATGTCACATAACTGGCCCGGCGGCTTTTAACCCTCGCTTGTTAAACATTCAGGCTATGTTTCAATTTGCCATTTTCTCCTCTTCTGCTTCTTCTTCTTTCCATTTTCAATTTTTTTCTTTTCATTTTAATTGCTTATAGATTTCGGCAGCAAGCTTGCAGCTTGTAGCTTGCAACTCGGACAGCTGCAATTCCTCAATATGGGCAGACAAGCTTGGAACGGAACTTGGAACGGACCCCACGAATATTGAATGCTCTTCATGGTTTTATCTGTTTTTTTTCTTTCTGTTTAATAAACATATAAATGACAATTTTTATGCGCAAATTACTAAATTGAGCATATTTTTTGCTTTGTTGTTTTTTTTTATTTTGTTTTTAAAATCCATCAAATTTTGCTATTTCCGTTAAATATTACTATAGATGTAAAGCTAAAAAATTGCTATTAATTGAATTCAACTGGTAAATACTCAGATACTCTGTAGGAACAACAAAAAAGCCGCCCAACTTTCATGCATATTTCATATCTGAAGATCATCTCAGCTCTGCTGGAGTTATTCGATTCAGTTCACAGCAATGCTGTACGCCATGTGGCAAGTAGTTTGACAAAGTTATAGTACCTGTGAGCGTAGGCTACAATAAGCCACACACACACACACACACACACACACACACGCACATGCCGCGTACATGCTTAAGACAGGGCAGTTTTGAGAATTGGTTTGGTTGCAAGGTGTTTGTTTGCTAGGCACGGGCCTTGCTCTACCTGTAGCTGTAGCTGTACCTGCCACATGGGTACTGATTAAGGTCCGCTCGAGGATGTCAGTCAAGCTGCATGCCGCTTAATTGAGCTTAATGCAGGCAACAGCCACCAGCAGTTTAAATGTGCTACACACTAGAGAAAGTCTGTGTGAGAGAGAGAGAGACAACGAGAGAGAGAGAGAGAGAGAGATGGAGTCAGTTTGATACAATTAGGTAGTGCCTCCACCTTTTTAATGATAACCATTCGATTTAATGGGACACACAAAGGGTGCCACAGCTTGAACTGTGTTGTATACAGACAGAGAGACAGAGAGAGAGAGAGAGAGAGAGACGAGAGAGAGAGAGAGAGAGAGAGAGAGAGAGAGCTCAGTTCAGTTCAGTTCCATTCAGTTCAGTTCAGTTGTATTTTGCGAAAATGGATGCCTTGCCAAAGACCCGCAGTTCATTGGCCATATTTTGTTCGATGGCGTTCTGAAAGAGCGTCTTGACGCAGTTAACCAGGGCCATGGTGCCGAGCAGCAGCAGCTTTGGATAGACGGCACTCAGACACAATGCCAGTCGGCCCCTAAGCACATCGATCAGGCAAATGAGCGAGTCGATTCCCAGCAATATTGCATTTAGCAGCAGCCACGGTGTTATGAAGGCCGGCTGGATCTAAACAAAATAAACAATAATAAACAATAATAAACAGTAGTAAACAATAATAAACAGTAATAAACAGTATCTTTACAAGCAGCAAACAGATTTCTTTTAGCTTTCCGAGCACTTCAAATGCACTAACCAAAAGCACAAATAATTTCTGCCTGTTCAAAGCCAGTGGATTGGATTGTGACTCACGTTGATCAGCGCATAGATCATCATCATCCAGGCATAGCACATGGCAATGGCGCCCACCATCCGCGCCTGACGCACCAGCTCAATATCCAGGACGAAGAACTTGCGGGATCGCCACATGTCAATTGAGTAGTTGGCCACACAACAAATGTGCACAATTTCGGATACGCAGCGATAGACGCCACTCAAACTCAATCCCAGCACCAACAGGAACATGTAGGGAAAGAGCTCAAAGCGGCAGGGAGTCCAACCCCCAAAAAGCTGCCAGAAGTGGCTGCAGCTGCTCTTGGAGCAGAGATTCCATGCGGAGAAGCAGCGACACTTGTTCGCCGGACAACTAAACTGAAATGATTGCACTTTGAACATTTATTCCGCTTTGGCAAGGCTGTCTTCAGTGAAATATTAAATCGTGTAAATAAGTATTAAAAATAATGTAAAGATTGGCAACGAATAACAAATAAAACTGACACCTGACAAATTTTGCAAATATTTCTTTTGTTTTTTAAAGCTATATCGATATATATCGATATATTAAGAATCTGATAGTAATCGTAACAGTTTTTTGGTATTTATTTTCGAATTTTTCAAATGGCTACGCAACAATTATTTCATTTTCTGCCAGTTGAAGTCTGTTTCTGTTTTAAGTAATTATAAATTGAAAGACCAAATAAACATGTAAATGGGCCAATTTATCATAAATGCGGGGCGGGGCGGGGGTCCAGAAAAAGAAACCCCCATTTACGTGCTTGCCAAGCGTGGGGCTGGCATCGGATCGGTGGCAAGCAAGGCGGGGGCACGTCAATTAGTCAGCCGCATTGCGATACGTTTGGTAATTTCCCAGTCGTCACAACACTAACATTGTGTGTAATTATAGAAATGGGCTTGTTTTGATACACTAATAATAATAGTAGTGCAGCAAGCGCAATGCTGTGGCAAGTAAATTGTGAGTGCAGCAGGTGCACTGCCAGCGAAAACAGGTAGGCCGCCATTCAGCCAAAGTATTTATGTAGTTGCCAAATGATAAAGACGATGAAGTTGTCAGGGCTCGTTAAAATGCATGCGGGATGTTTCCCTTCCCTCCTCCATCGGTGTCTCAGTATGCACACAGATACTGCAATAGATCTACGATCCCAGGTTTTATGACCTGTGCACACCCTTTTGCTGGCTATGCGACGACATATCTGCAAGTACACTGCGCGAAAAGAACGCCAAGTACAAGTCTATCAAGCATAACAAGATATTTCATTATTTTTCGATTATTATCGTAGGCTTCCTTGGAATAAACAATATTTCTAATCCTGATTCTTTTGTTCTGTTTTTATCGGTTGGAGTCATCGCATCGCTTCTAATCGTTTCAGTTTACATTTGCCTTGGATTTTATTTGCTTATTATTGATTTTTGTCTTCGCACTAACCCAATTTATTTGCTCAGTGTATTTCCATTGCTATTGTATATTTGGGAGAATATTATTTTGTTCACGCTGCAGTGCCTCGTTTTTATGGATGCTCAGTTTTTATGACATTTCCACTTCACTACTGCTGCTCATAAAATCCCAAAGCTGATAAGCCAGCCAAAAATTAAAACACTTCCAGGAAGCATTGCAACTGCAACTGCAACTGCAACTGCAACTGCAACTGTGCATCTTTTGATCATTTTATGTGAGAAGATGCAGATAAGCTGAACGCCAAATGCCAAATGCTAAACTTTCTCCAAAATACTAATAACAAAGAAGGTATTATTAAGTTGTGCAAACGTATGTGGGGAAGTCCGACCCTATAAAGGATATTTCAGGACATTTGCTAATCGAAGTCTCTCGACTAGAGCATTCTTACCTGTTTGTTGTTGATTTTTGTCTGTAAGAAACACCCAGTTGGCTATCAATATCAGCCAAGTCAATAGAAAATGGTGTGCAACATTTATTTACACCGAGTTGAACTTTGTATTTGAGGCATTTAAAAACACAAAAGACAACCAAATGATTGCAATTAGTCAACAGAAAATTGTATAAAGCACTTTTCGGCATCTCTTTTCCATTCAAGAAGAGAGAAAAAGAATTTGACAATTTTCCAGCTAAAGTTCTCAGGCGATTTGTCACACGCTCGAAAAGAGGACGCTGCTCGCAGGTGATGCTGTGTGCCCTGCTGACAGATGGGCCGACAAGCAGAGTTCTTTACATATATATATATATATATATATATACATATATAGTTCTCAGTGCACATATACAACCATGCACATGTCATGGCCAGTGTCAAAGTGTATTTCAATTGTGAGCTAAACATTTGTCAACAGGACAGGATGACAAGTGGAATTTGGGCTGAAAGCATATCCTGTATGCATTGAGGCATTGATTGCACTGCTGCAAACAGTCGCAACTGTTTGCCCAAACATTTATTAAACGAGTCAACTCAATTTATCAATTTATTTATTTTTATATCAATTCAATTCCTTAAAGAAAAACTAGTTCAAAATTGAGCAAATGTTGTGAAAGTGTTTTTAAGCATGATGTATTATTATTAACTATTATTATTATGTAGTTTGCGTTAAACATTTGGTAGACACGAGTTGAAACGGATCCCGAAACTTGTCTGTTTGGTGAACGGACTCCTCTCGCCGAATTGGCCTTGTTCGCAACTCAGCCAGCTCGATCAAGGTAATCAATTAATTAATTTTTGTTTTATTTTTGCATTGGGGAATTTCCAAATTTGTATGCAAACATTCAATTCGATTTGGCGAGAGTTAGCAAACTACAAAAAATCACCCTTCTTAAACAAATAAACCATATTTGATTTACATTTCTTACATCTGTTGTTTTTTGTTGTTTTTGGTTGTTTCTACTTTTACTTTTACTTTTGCCGGCTAAAAGTTGGGATCATTAATCATATTGACGCACAGCCGCTGAGCCTTCGCTTCCAAAATAAGTATCTAAGTGGTCCAGCATCGCATTTGAAGGGTTTATCATGGAAATTGCAAAATAAATCAAGGATATTTTGAGATTTGAATTTGAGTTGGGTATTTTGGCGAGGTTGAGGTCTCTGTAAATATGGCGGAACTGTTGGCTTATACCCTGCCGGCAGCTGCTGTATCTGAGCCAATTTCAAATAGAAAATATACAATTTTGGATTCAGCGTCAGCGTCAGCGGCGACCTGGCAACAAAATTCAGATATTCCGATGTTGCCATGAGATCAGCGCGCCAAAAAATTTTCCACAACAAAGGTGCCAACAAATACTCAGGAGCCAAAGTAAGAAAAAGATACAAAAAAAAAAAAACTGAAAAGAAAAGTAAAAAAAAGAGAAGGCAGTAAAGCCAGCAGGAAAGCTGAGAAAGCAACCGTTTGCCGTTATTTTTATTTTTATTTTTATTGTTTTTGGTTTTGTTTTATTTTATTTTTATGTGCGCACCGAAATAGATTTGACCCATTTTCAAAATCGCTACGCACGTTCCTTTCCTTTTGCTTCTCACTTCCTTCTGCTCCTCTACGTTTCTTTCCATATTCTCGATTATTTATCTATTTTTCTTTCTTTTTGTTCTTTTTGTGCAAATCTTTTTAATGGGCGAGCCTATTAAAAGTCGATCGCCTAATAAATAAATAAATAAACATTTGCTTGGAAATTTGGTTTTTCATAAGCAGCTATGTGGGAAAAATGGCGAAACACGTCATTTCGATAAAAATTGCCGGAATGCATTCAAAATTGCTGCAGTTATGCATGCATTACATTTGCAGGAGATACTTTTGCAGCGCATGCTTTAGTCGACTTTGATTGACTTCTCAACTTGCTCTCACGTATGCAAATACAATGCGCGGTGTGTGTGTGTGTGTGTGTGTGTGTATCGGTTGGGTATACAGAAATAGCGCCACACAGCGAGACTAACAACAAATGCAAAAATCAAATAGATATGCGCAGCTACGCAGCTACGCAGATAGATTTGTAGATATGCAAAACGCCAGAGCACAAATGGCACACAGTTATATACTCGCATAGATATGTGTATACAGAGAGCTACTAAATAAATACCGTTTTGTATAGAAATAGCACTAGAAAGCTATTTATAGCATAGCAAAATGATGCCGACAATGTATCTATGAGATACATAAACGCCAGCACACACACAGAGAGAGACAGAGAGAGAGACAGAGAGAGAGGGAGGGAGACAAGCATGTGTAATGAGCCAAAAGATCCGTTGTCGGCTCAGTCACCGATCAGCACAAGCTGCTGGCCTCTTGGCCAAATGTGTGCATAATTGACCAACTACTGTGCGTATCTGCCATGTTCAGCTGTATCTTTTGTATATTGTAACTGGCCAGCTGAGGCGACAGTTGAACAGTTATTAGGTTTTGTGCCTGTTACACACACAAACACGCACAGAAAATAATAAAAAATCCATTTGCCCGGCACATTTATGAGTCTGTGGCCCACACGCAATCTCAGCCTCAAAATTGTAGACTGCGCAAACTGTTGCAGCCTGTTGCTGCTGCTGCTGCTGCGGCTGCTGCTGCGACTGCGGCTGACCGCTTGACTGATATTTGATTACACACGCACACACAGTGCGACAGTTGGGCTGATGCCATTGAGGGTTGGACCAGCATATGTATCAATCAATCCATCAAATACCCAGCTGTACAGACACAGATACAGTCACAGATACAGTCACAGATACAGTCACAGTCACAGATACAGTCACAGATACAGACACAGATACAGTCACAGATACACATTCATCAAATTTACGAGCACTCGTTGACACATTTAATGGTCGTTGCCAATGCTGCGCTGTCGCTGCTGGCTGCGGTCATATTCTAATTGAAGAGACCCCAACTAGCTGGCAGCACTCATCGATCTGGAAGCGCTGGAATTGGAGTATTTCTATGTTTTACCATTGAATGATTGTTGCATGATCTGTGACTAGTTGCGAATTGTAATTGCTAAATGTGTTGTTCTCGTAGCAAAGTATCTCAATAGATCTTTTACAATATATAATATCGCTTTGCAAGGTTGTTGTTGCACAATAGCAACATATTTAATATAATAATAAATATTATGGCAAATCAGTTAAATCTATTTTGAATGTAATCAAAGAATTGTGTTTGAGCAGTGCACATTTTGGCATCAGAATTATTTGAAAACCCTCGCAGAGGATACTATAAATTTTGTTCTTGTTAGTGTTGTTGGAGTGGAGAATCTCGTTGTATTTTTTAAAATATATCTCATAAATAACATATTTAATAATATATATAAACATATTTAAATTATTATTTAAAGAGATTAACACACAAATAGCTATTTTTGGTTTATTTTTAAATGCGTTGCATAATATAAGACTTAGTTCTATTTTTTGCACATTCAATTATAGAGTCTGAAATTTGGAAAATTCAAAAATGACGGCAAGGGTATTAAATCGTCGGTACACTCAAATTATTCCGCTGTTGTTGACCGAGGCCGGGCGGCAGCTGACTGGCCACTTACTGCATGCATATCCCAAGTAGCTAGATACATTTACGGATGTGGTTGCATCAACTAACCTGACCTGGTCCGGTCATTAGATAGAGCCAAGCCCGACATGTGGCATTACAAACACTACAAAAATCTATAAGTAAGCAAGTAAGTATTACAGCTAAACGGATCACAAGTGTTGTTCTTCTCGATTTATTATTAGGGCTTGAACATATTTTTGGTTTGCTCAAATTTTCAAATTCAATCAAAGCTGTGAATTCTTTTCAACTGACATTAATTCGTTGATTTCGGGCAAATGTTTTTAGATCACATGACTTGAGTTGAGTTGTACTTGCGTGTGTGGAAGGGGTTTCTAGATACATCTTTGCATTCGCATTAACGAATTGTCTTTCTAATCAGATTTCATTTAATTCAGCAATAAATTGCTTTAGCTTTCTACAGTTGCAGATATTTATATAAGCTGACTTGTGGCAAATCTTTCTTTTTGATTTCTGAGCTGTCTGCTTTTGTCAAGCAAATATATCCATTTATTTGTCCGAGAGTCTCAGCAAAAATTGGCCACTGAATTAATAGCCTTAGAGTTAGTCATACTTTCTAAACAGTTAAATAGTTAGATAGGCTGATTACTGAGATATATATATATATATAGATATATATAGCTTGTGCTGACAGTTGCTTAATTATATGCTCCAGTTTCGAAAAGATATGTTCTTGCCAAGGCAGTGTATCTATGTGTGTCTGTTAGTTAACATTTATTATTATAAATATCCAAAACCAATGCACTTGAATAAATAAGTCAGCCCATTTAGTATTACAAATAACTAAAGCCAAGCGCGGAACTCACTCGTAAATATGCTGAGCCTACGACAGGCTCCTGAGGAAGACGACACGCACCTCTTCAGATCACCATGGGACCCGGAACGGATAACTGACACCATCAGCGACCAAGCAGCATCAACAGTCCGAGGATTCATTATGATCAGCTAAAGTTTATAAATTTATTCTGAATAAAGTATCCGAACAGAACAAACAGGTTATTTTTTACTGAAAACCGCAAGGATTCGTTTAATTTACATATATATATATAAATAAAAGTTAATTTACATACGTGTCACATACATGCACACACACACACACACATACATACATTTGCTTATTTAATTTAAAAGCCCCAAGAAAGAATATAAAAGCGAAACTAAACCAAAAATGTGAAAAAAGCAAATAAAATAGCGAAAAGACAAACTTTAATTAATGCATATGTGTGTATCTGTGTATCTGTGTGTGTGTGTGTAGCTGTGTGTGTGTGTGTACCTGTGTGTGTGTGTGTGTGTGTGTGTGTATCTGTGTGTGTGTGTGTGTGTCTGTGTGTGTGTTTTTAGTTTGCTAGATGCGGCAAAGCTTCCGCGTTTGATAAGCGCCAGCGTCGTCGTCGTCGTCGTCGTCGTCGTCGTTGACGTTGACGTTGACGTCGTCACAGCGTCGACTTAGCAACATCCAACACCTACATGCATACCTAAATAAATGTATGTTTATTGGGATTAGGGCATGAAAGTAGGTGAGCCAGTTGCCGCTCCATTTGGCGTTACATGTTCTGCCCCAGCCGCACCCTGCCCGCACCCTACTCGTGCCTTGCCCTGCCCTGCCCTGCCCTGCACCTGTCCACCTCTGCGTAGAATTTCTATTTGATTTTCTAATTTGATTTTAAGACTCTGCGCTTTTTGACGATCCACACAAGAATCGAACCACAGCGCTCTAGTGCGCAGTGTCCGACCAACAAATACCCTGCACATGTCAAAGAATATATTCGAAAACTGTCTGCACTTTTGCCCTCAGAGAACTTATAGTTCCCACACTTGCTGTCCTACATATATATATATATATATATGTGCTACGTTGTGCGGCGGAACGAACATACCCTGTACGCAGGGTATGCCAATAAATAATGTACACATGCTGAGGCAAACATTTGTACATATTCACAGACGTATAAACATTTTTTTGGCAAGGTCAGTGATAGCGTCGTACATTTGTAGCCAAGCACTGAAGAAGTGCTGACTTCAGGGTATACCCTGTATACTATATGCCATATACCATATGCCATATACTATATGCCATATACTATATAGTCGCTCGCTGATAAGGGCTGTTACGGAAGAAAATTAAATTTTATAACTGAAATCGACAAAAAGATTTCAGTTCTATTTTTTTGGTTTATTATAGCATAAGGGTTGCTAGGGGGAGGTGGTTGGTGAGGGGGGTGGGGTTGGTTGGTGTTGCTAATTGACACCGCCAATGCTAGCTGATAAGATACGACTGGACGGCCCCTCTCCTGCCAAACAGTTAATGAGGCAGATAAAGCAGCAGCAGCAGCAGCAGCAGCAGCAACAGCAGCAGCAGCAGCAGAATTTCATTTTGGCGGAACTGCGTAAATGGCAGATTTGGCAGGTAGCTAAGCTACTTAGAAAAGATTCTTGGAATTGTTTAGAACGCTGCCATTTTGAAACAGAAAATACAACAATATACAAATGGCTAAAGTACATTTTTTGGGATTTTGGGATGGGATGAGTGACAACAATTATGCGGCATGACACTGACAAAATGCCACTGCCAGTGAGGAGGAGTAGCTGAGTTGATGAGTTCGCTAACTGAACGATCTTACACACAAACACACACATCTAGTGTAGACACATTCATAGGTATTTGGCCAGTGCAAAGTCCACAGTTGTCCAAAGTGTTCGCCTGATGCGAGCATATAAATCAAAAATAGAACAGCGAACGTGCAACATGCCCTAAGTGGACCAGGGCAACTACGCACTACAGTGTTTGGTTGAGTGTAGTTAAGCAGAAGTACACTTTGAGAAATTTGCTGCCACAACTTTGCCAAGAAATAGGCAGAATTTTCATGACTACCTGACTAGCTTACTGGCTACTAGCTCGATGATCTCTATTAAGGATTAATGGTTTATGTTACGATTCAGAAGCGAACATTTTATGGAGTACAGAAAGGATTTGGTGATTCCCTATTGCAAGCACAGTAGTAATAAATAGTGCGACCACAGTTTAGATTCGATTGTACATTTAAATCTATCGAATGGCAGCCCACTAGAAATGTGGCCAATCCCAATAAGGAATTTGCCAACGCTTTTAACAAGGTGTACAAGGTGTGATTAACCACAACGACTTATAAGTTATTCAGTCGACTGGCATCGATGAAGTGCTGACCATCATCACATACTTTATTGTACCATAAATACATATAAATATTTATATATATAGACACATGTGTGTATTTGTGGGCTAATTGATTTGTGGCTACATGCTTGCCGATATATGTATGTGTCCGGTTATTGGTAATTAGTCAAAGTGTTATGTGCATTGGGTTAACTCGGCAATTAAACGCCAGTGAATGAACGGCGACCCGACCACGAAACGGAAGTTGTTCAATATGCGTGGCTCGTGGCCAGAAGTCCGTGGCCCGTTGGTCGCCCCGTCCCCCCGGTCAACGGCGCGTGTCCACATTGAAGGTATGAACGCATGAAATTGACCACGAATGGGCACCGCTGAGCACCACTAACCACCACCGGCCAGATGCAACTCCGGCAAGTTGATTAAGCCCATTTAACCGGGTCACAAACAGGTGTGTCCCACTCCAACTCTGACTTTTGGGCTGGATGAAATGCAGAGCATTTAATACGCATTTAAAACCGAGCGCGACTAGAACGCAATTTGTTAATAATAGTATTGTTTTATTAGCGAAAACAAAAACCAAATACCACACATATTATATATATATATATACATATATTATTATATATATATGTAAATGTGTTTGTATTAGCGAAAATAGTTTGCGACGCATTTTTTTCACATCAAATATTGTGCCTTAAGTTTGTTGGCGATAAGTCGATTGCCAGATACGCAGTTGATGGCGCATTAAACAAGTGAGCTAAGCAAAACTAAACAAAATTACATTAAACTGGCTGCGCAATCAGTGGGCGTGGCATATTCGAAAGTGGTTCATTTTAATGACTTGGCAATTAAGCTAATCAATTTATTATAGCGCCCAGTCTATACACATCTATGTATTTCAAAATGTATAGCTCGGCGTAGCAGCACCTTCAAATTTACATACACTTGTTCAATATTCACACAAGTAAGAGATAAACTAGATAATGTCCAAGTTGGACCAATCAAATAGCCAAACATTTAATACTCTCCAATTGAATGACTCAGACGACTAAACTACGCAGATAGAAATCAGATCTTGTCGCACAGCGATTTACTTTTTGTCGTGCCTTGAAGGAGACCCCATAATATATGTATATATATATATATATATATGCTTTATCCCAAGCAGATATGATGAAACAAACTTAATTAACATCTCGTCAAAGCGCATAAATCGCAGTCAACAATAACTAACATTTTGAAGATTTTAATCAAACTTTGTCATCAAATTTAAATTCTTCAAGTTGTAAGTTTTGTAACTTCGTTTATTGTGTCTGTGGTATATATATATATGTATATATGTACGTGTATACAATTAATTTGATATGTAACGGAACCAGTTGCAAATATTTTTGGACTACAAGATTTCTTAGCATTCTAACTAATACACTAATTAACTAAATATGGGTAATTAAACTGGCGTCGGCTTTCAATCATGATTCGTGAGCTGTAAGTTGTAAGTCAATTTATGGAAATCGAATGTATTCGTGGAAATCGAATGTATCTCAGGGCATTTCCGATCATTCGGTTATTACGAATACTTTTACTGTATAAAACAATCTTCGGAATTTCACGCAAGCCTTTTCATTTCACAGATGGCTGCTGTTTAGCTAGAAATATTGTTAGCGTGACGCAACAACTAGATATATACAAGTGTCGTTATACTTTGGCTATAATGTGTATATATATATGAACACACACACAGACAGATATATGCACAACGCCTACAAGTTGTAAGCCAAGTTCTGGATAAAGAACACATTGTGAAACGTGTTAAAAATTAAAAATTCAACGGCAAACACAAAAACAAAACTCAACACTGAAATATGTACGCAAGTCTGCTGTCGATATGATTATGCAAATTGTTAGGCTCTGAGTAAGTGCTCAGGTATATATACGAAGCAAAAAATGTACGTGTATATTAATAACCTTTGGCCGCTTGGCAACAACACTAACAACAGCAACAGCTTGCGTTACAGTGTATTATGACAATGTTCAACAGCATCGTCTGGGAATAACGACAATTTTAGCATGATGATATCGAGACTATTCCATTATGATCTATTTGTTCTTGCTGAAATCTTATATATATATATATGTATATGGCATATTGTTGATATGTTATTATAGTCTAACTTGTTAACAAACAGGAAAAGACATTGAAATGTGGTTTAATTTGTAGTAGCTGAGAATCATTGGAAAGGATTTCTTTTTATTTTTTTTTAAATAATTTTTTGATTTATTTTCATAAATTTTACTTTACATAAATTCGTAAAGTTAGAAAGGCCATTTTGATTTTAGAAATTATTTTTATATCTATTAAATTAATGTTCTACAAAGTAATACTTATCTGCTAAAACCAGTTCTATGTTTATGTTATAGATTTTAATTCACTGTTATTATTGATTCATACCTTTACAAATCAATGTTTTAAAGCCTTTCAATAGGTTGATGTTTAAATATAATTGCTACATAAAAAAATAAAGAAAAAAATAATTTATTTCTAAAAAGTAGAAATGCAAACCCTGATTCTAGGAAAAACTCCTTTCGGGAATTCAGAAAATAATAATAAAATGTTTTCTCTCGATTATTTTATTGGAGTTTAGCTGCTGCCTACTTGAGAGTATTAATTTTAATTAAGATATATGAATAAATAATAGATAAACTATGTAAAATGATTGTACACTTCACATATTTATCGTATAATACTAATGTTTAATAGTATAAGTAACAAAGAAGTAATGAAGGGAAATTTAACATATTCAAAAAAAATTGGCAAACTTTAGTTTTTAGAAAGCCACAAAATATGGCGAATTTCTAAAATTCAATTCGAATTATTCCTCGTATTTTTGAAGTGTTATATTTTTTTAATTAAATATAGTCTTTTAAAAAATCTTTCAATTGTTAGGAAAAAGTAAAAGTAATCTTTGCTAACATTTCCTTCGATGTTATGCGTGTCTTTACTGTGATCTGTTAAGAGACTCGCTTACAGAATGTTGTGGTAACTCTATGTACATATGTGCTTACAGAACTATGTTAACATTGTTGCTTTAACATATTATTACACTATTCGCGATAACAACAATAAAAAGTAACACTACCGTTATTTTGAAAACAACTGTATGAAATTGTATATATTTAACGCTTATGCTATATATGTATGTATAATCTACGGGGTGGAGTTATAAATGTCCACAGACAAGGAGTGGTCGCTTCGAGATATTTTGACTAGATCACAATTACTACTATGATATATGTGTGGGTTAACGGTATATGCCAATCAACTATTTCAATCAACTTATTTGTAAACTCTCTCCGCATGTCGCTTATAGTTTTCGGTGTTGCAGCCAGGTAGCAGTGCAATTCATTGTTGCACTTAAGCAACATCAAGCTGCCTACAAGGCAAGGTAGACAAAGAAGATATTTTAAGCTTTGGACAAAAATTGAAAGATGAAGGCGAAGGCGCCGCTCGAGCAACACCCACATTGGATCAGCTTTCGCAGATACGGCAACTGTGGGTGCTGTCATCGCACACACACATATATATATATATATATATATATATATATATATATATATATATATTGCTATTTGTGTTACATTTGTGAGGGCAAACAATTTGGCAGCAACTACACACAATAAACGCTGAGCGGAAAGGCCAAAATGCCAACACCAAATGCGGACCGTTTGCCGGCCCGGCCTGAAGTTGTTGCCCATTTGAGGCAGGCGACAGTCGGACATACATACATACATACATACATACAACACAACATATGCACAAATGTATACATCGCATAGGCCGTTCAATAGGAAAGCCTGTTGAACATTGGGGAACCCGTGCGACGCATTTAAATATTCAATGAAATTGCTATTAAGCAAACGCAACAAACTCTTAGTTTGATTTATGAACGGAATTAATGCAAAGACAGACTCATCATAGACACAGCCACAAAGGGTGTCCAACCTCGTGTCACCTTTGAAGGTGTTTATGCCGTGCATAATGCTAATAAATATGATTTAAAGGTTTATAAACAGCGTGCGAAATTGATGAGCAACAGACGACTTTTGTGGCGACCAAATCCAATTAAATTGACAAATTTGTTGAGCTCAAATTCTCAAAGCTGCAACACTAAACAGCTGCAACTGCCGCTTGACTGTGCGGCTCGTCTGTGTGTGAAAGAAAGCTTTATGTGGCAGCTGCCCACGCATATGCAAAGTTGTTCCATGTGAATGAATGAGAAATCATGAATGAATGCGCGACAGTAGCCGGCGATAGTAAAGTGAATGCTGTCCATGTTTACTATGCGGGACAACAATAACAACAAGAACAACAACAACATGAACAACAACAACATGAACAACAACAACAATGAACCCAAGCGAAGAGCGAAGGGGGGGGGGGTAAATAAGAGGAGCAGCAAAGTTAATGATCCGCATAGCCAGCATATCGCAGTGGGCGTCAGTTTTGGGCATTGGATCTTTCTGGCTTATAATTAAAAAGAATCACTCACAAAAGCAACAGCAACAGCAACAGCAACAACAACAACCATAACAATAAACACCAAAACAGAATCTGAGCTCGAGCTGGAGTTGGAGTTGGGGCACAAAACTTGTTGGGGCAGCTGGAGTGAACATGAAGATGAATGAATGATTGAATGAATGATTGAATGAACATACGAATGAAGTAAGAACTGGCTGCAATCTTAGGCCGCGTGAGTCGCGCTCCAAAGCGTTTCTAAGCGCCCTTTAATTGTTATCTCCGCGCTTCAAGACTGTCCTATTAACTGAAGACAAGACCTGGTTCAGACCAGAGTAGTGTAGCAACCCGCTGGTATAAAAGTGCCGGAGAAACTACTGGGACGGCGAGCTGTATTCAACAGTGACTGAATATCCCATATAAAAATGCTATAATCAAAATAAAGACAACTAGAATTCAACCCCCTCGGCCGATGTTGTTGCTCGACTAAAAGTTATCTTGCTCCCAATATTAAATTGGAATACCTATTGAAACACAACAACTCAAATATTAAATATATATTCGAATAAAATATCTGTTCCTTATTTAAGTCTTAAAATATTTATAAAAAATATATATAGCATTATATACGTAAATATTTATAAATACACAAAATTGTCAAATGAAATGGATTATAATAAATGAATATGTAAATTTGTCAAATTTATTTTTCCAGCAACATAATAAATAAATAGATGCTAAATATTTACTGCATTTTTCGCGCTGCCCCATTACCGAAACGCATAACCCGCATTGCCCGTTAGCGTTGCCAAGTTGTTTACAGGGTATTAAGAGCTAGCCACACGTGTGCATGCTTGTGGAGCGTCCGTGTGTGCGCCTCAAGAAGGCCAAACACACAAATCGGAATAAAAATCGTATAAATTATACAAAGAAACAAGTTGCCGCCGTTTTCGACGCCTGTCGCTGCCCAGCGACCGCTGCTGAAAACCGAAATGGAGATCAAAATAAACGCTAGACGAGATGAATGAATATTGAGGCCTGGCAAGGTGGGGGACCAGTGTAAACCAGGGACAAGAGGAATGGGCGTGATGGCTGTAAGGGAATCGCATGGCTGAAGTGACTTTTGCGATGCTTCTTTTGTATTATTTTTTTTTTTTTGGGGGGTAGCACGCACAGCCAACGACAACCCTGGCAAGATTGAAGTACAGAAATGCCAAGTCTTAAGCGTAACACGCTCCATCGAAAAGCCGGGCGGGCGCTTGATAATGTATCAGCGACAGATTAATTTAGGTAATTCGATTTCAGCGTTTAGGCTTATACGGTCCACGAAAATCGATGATGATTATGACAATGATTTAATGTCTACCAAATCCATACTCGCCCATAAATATATCTTAAGTTTGTCTGTGTACATTTAAAATAGAATTCATTTTCTTTCAATTATATAAGCTTCGAGCTTTTCAATCATCAAACATATACACATGTGCTATTCTTGAGAGCTTGCAGCTGATTTTAATATCTTGACAAGCTTGTGGAACACAGCTGAAATACAGGCAAATTTATGTGGGCTTTGACAAGCTGGAGCATCATTGCTACATATGCAGATATTCACATAAATATTCTGAATAAGCAGTTATTTAATGGGCTAAATCAAATTATAATTGCCCGAGTATATAAGCATTTAAAATTATACAAAAAAAAAAAAAAAAGAAGAAATCCAATGATTATTAATCAAAAGTCGAACCACAGAACTGGATATTAAATTTCCAATTCAAATTTGTCATGCAAGTGGAATGGATTTTGCCAAGATACTCAACTCATGCATATACATATACATATACATATACATATATAGTATTGTAGTTCGGTGCTATTCATGATGAATCAGTTGCTAAAGATCGCTGATTGTTTAATTGGTTCACGAATACAAGAAGAAAATATTTATACAATTGGTTAAAAGCCAGACAAAGATGAGATGAGATCAACGCGAGAATGACTGCATTGGGCTAGAAATATAGTGATACACACATACACATATACATATATATAAAGAATACTTTGTACATATGCATAATTGATTAGAAATTGGAATTCAGGAGTGGGATAATATTGGTTAGTTTCGGGTCAATTGCCTTTATATAGTACTCATTTAGTGCTGTGCCGGCTATAGCCCATAATCATAGCCAATGCCCCATGACTAACTCATTAACATTACGTATACGTAATACGTATACTGTGATGGCGTAATAGATCAACGGGAGGGCTGTCGATCTGTCGATCGGACAGACTGACTGACGGTCGTCGCTTGTGTGTGTTGGCGTCGCTCTGTAATAAGAGCAATTTATATGTACATTTGTATGCCTGTATTACCATATAATTAGACACACCTACATACGCACATACATACACACACACACACACATACATACATATCTGCATACATACATACATGAATGCATGTATTTATACATACATCCATACATACTTGAACGTTTCTTGACACTGAACGCCGTTTAAAGCGCAAATTTAGTGTGTTTGCCACACAGTTTCCACATCGACTCCTGTATACTCTTGCTGGCTGCACTTATTTTTATTTTATTCCCTCCAAGTGCAATCTTTGACTTGACGATATCTTGAATATACACAGATATATTTTTCTCTTACAGTTAGTACATAAATCGCTTTGAATCGGTCACATCGGTCCAGTTTATCAAATCGAAAGATGAATTCTTATGTTGTTTTTATTTGTGTTTTTTATTTTTGAATATACTCTATTCTGGAAGAGTATATAAACTTCAAAGATAGCTAAGCAATCTTCTTTTTCTTTTTGGTCAGCTGCCGAAATTGTATCTATCATTTATCAGCTTTATTAACTGATCTCTGAAGTGGAAGTTTACTGTCGATCGATGATATGAGGTTTCGTTGATTTTTGCTAAATCAGCAAAATGGCAAAACTTATGCCGTTTCTTCAAGTGGGGGCCCCAAAGTAGTTTCCATTTGAACGAGGCATCCACACACAAAAGCCGAAAGCTATTCAATACGCAGAAAGGAGCCCATTCACTCGACAACTCTCACTGTGAGCTCTGTGTGTGTGTGTGTGTGTGTGTGTTTGAGCGCTTAAGCTGAAATTCTTGAATTAAAAATAATAAAAAAAGAGAGAATTAATATATATATTTGTAAATGTATGTGTATATGTATATATGTTAAATAAAAGACAGGTTTTGGGAACCACGGCTCCAAAAGAATCAAAAGAAGCGAAAGAAAAAACAAGTAAGAGTGTTCCAGACAAAGAGCCCTGACTCAAAGATACCCTGTATTCAGGTCTGTATTCAGGTCTGTATTCAGGTCTGTATACCATCTTATCGGTTCTAGAGCATCTAAACACTGTTATACCCACTGAAAATATGCTCTAATCGAATATTCAAAACAGGAATCCAGATGAATATGCTGCCAATGTTATTTGTAATTTATTATCGGGAAAGATGTAATATGTAATAATAATTTCATTTTTAGCATTAAACATATTTTGGTACTCAAAGGTGTTTAACTCTGTGATACGCTCGATGGCCACTTGTACGGTTACAGGGTATAAGAAAGTGAAAATCAGCATAAATTCTAAAATGAATGTTTTTGAAACTACAACAGCAACTCGGTTAGAATGCAATTATGAATGTCACTTTCGCGTTTGATGGCAACTCTGTCAAGTGTGCGCCAGGGCTGCCACCGCGATGTTACAGAATTAAATGCTATGTTGGATGCTAGCCTCGGACCTGACCGACTACGCCATACCCTCTATCAGCGTAATGAAAACTAAAATTAGGTACAAAAGACCCTATTCATCATAAAGTTAATGAGACTCAGTTTGTAACACCAAGCAACGGTAAAATCTATGTATATCTAACTATATACTGTCGAGAATATGCTACTTGTTAGGCTAGAAGATACCCATAGCCTGGATCTGAAATGGTGTATTTATTTTTTAACATTTTATATTATATTTTATATTATTTTAAATAAGTTTGAGAAAATAAAGAAAAACGATTCAGAGTTTAGTGCACACTCGTCCATTGCGATTGCGTGCAGGGTATGTGAAATGCGGAAAAAAAGTGCGTAAGTTGCGGCGACAGAGCAAAGACGTGATACAGATACAGATACAGATACAGCATTGCATAGTTGTGGATAAAAAGATACACGAGCAGATACAGGTACAGGTGTGTAAGTGCGTAAATGAGTGCGTGTGTGTGCGTGTGTGTGTGTCTGTGTGTGTGCGTATGCGTATTGTGTGTATTCAGAGTGGCTACGCAGTATGTGAAACTTTCCGTCCAGCTTCCAACCCCCATACCCCTATCACCGCCCCCCACACACCAAACACCCTGCCGAGCCCCAAACCGCACACACCTCCAAGCATTTGGCTGGCGCGTACATTGCCAGAAAGGGAAAACCTGAAATGACTGCGGCAGCAGCAACAACAACCGCAATAAATACAAAAGCAGCGCGCAGAAGAAGCAGAAGCTAAACAGAAAGCGCAAAAAAAAGACAACAAAAATCTCATATTATTTTGGCCTTCAAAATTTTTGGCGGGCAATGAACCAACAACAAAAGCGCGTACACACACAAAAAAAGGGGCTGGGGTAGGGGCAGAGCAGGGGCAGGGGCAGAAGCAGAGGCTCCAGCAGCAATACACACACACAGATACAGATACAGACACAGACACAGACACAGACACATAAATACAACTAAAACAGACGCATGATCGAGACGATATGTTTCGAGGGGGCGGGGTAGTGCAGGGAAATGGGTGGTTGTTGGCAGGGGGTAAAAGGGGTTTGCCAGACTAGTGAATACCGAGAACGCGGCTTCATTCTATGTCCATGACTTGCATGGCACTTGAGTCAGACGCGTGTTGTCTGCATATGTGGCTTATGTACATACATACACACACACACACACACACACACACACACACATATATATATATACATACATATGTATGCAATATGATTGTGTGTGCGTTTGTCTGTGTGTGTGTGTCTACCTAACGTACCCATAACTCCCCCCAAACGCTCGCAGCAGCAACAACAACGCATTGCATGCAGACGCCAGAGCAATCGCAGTCAGCAGCGCTTAACCCCAGCATTCAGCTGCTGCCGCTGCCGCTGCTTCTGCCTCTGCCGCTGGCTCTGGTTCTGGTTCACACAGTGTCACCAAACACACAGAACAGACAAACACAAGAAGAGACATAGAGCGACTGCAAATGTTGACACAATGAATTTTGCATAAAATTTGTACCGTTTTCCTAAGGCGCTCTTCTTTTTTTTTCTTCTCTCTTTTTTTTTTTTTTTTAAGTAAAGTACAAACCTGGAATAAGTTGAATTCGTTGACTGTAGGTGTCCGGGTCTCCGGGTCGAGTCTGGGTCATGAGTCAGTAATTTAAGCGTTAAATTGTTCTATTAGCAAACAGGCTAGTCGTGAATTATGGCACCCACTGTCATTAGCAGTCATTTGGCGTGTGAAGACCGTTGTAATATGCATCTTGTTGTTCGACTTTTTGTGATCTGATCTGATCTGATCTGATCTGATCTGATGTAGGGAATGGAATCCGGATTGAAATTGTAATTGCAATTGCATTGTTGTTCTTACAACTTAGTTTTAAATAATTCTCTTCTACTATAATCAAATCAAAAATAATGTATCCAATATTCACAAAATATAATTTTCAAATATTTTACTGAATTCCATTTACAGTAAGAATATGACGACAATCTTAAAATTGAATTTAATAGTCACAGCAGTTGTTCCATCTAGTTTATGTCTGTCGTAAGAAACTTATCTTTTAATTGCGGCAAAAAATGATAAAAAAAAGACCATAAACCTTTGACATGATAAATTAATATTTGATTGTTGTTTTCTGAACAAGATTCGTCTTTTTATCAGTAAGCCGTCGACACACTCGAAAGTGATTCAGAGCTCAATTATTTAATGGGCTTATATGTAAATGAATTAAGATTAAATTAAATTTGATTTGGTTGGCGTTTAGGATACTTCCACTTCTGCAACATTTAGATGTATGCCACAGAATAAACTAAGACTTAAAAATAAATCGAACATATTTATAGCGACGTTGTGATATATATCGTACAATATCGTACAATATCGTACAATTCAATACTATATATTAATTTAAGCTCATTAAATTGTGCCCGCAGACCACTGTGCGCCGTTGTGTGATCGACAACATTCTGACAAAGTTGAACAATAGCAAAACCGACAATACACATTGCCATAAAAGTCGCTGGTAATGCGTGGTAATGGAAATGGAATAGCTCAGAGCAAGCTGAGTCCTGTGAAGGCAAATCGACTTTTGGAAGTGCTCAACTCACTTGTGGATATCAAACACGCCCAGCCCAAGCACACATTCTCTCGCACAGGTAAACTCATCCATACTTTCTGCTTTCGTTGCGGGTATTTTGGCTGCATGCCACATACATTTACATACATATGCATATATACATATTTATGTATATGCGGCGAGCGGGTGGCACAGCAACCTGTTGCTAAAGGAAACCTTGCAACGCATAATGAATTCAAAAAACCGCACTTAATGGAGTCATTGACTTAAGATTCGTTCTGTGTTCGCTGATTTTTTGTAGCTTTCTTTTGTATTATATTAGAGGATGTTGTTGCTGTTGTTGTTTCTGTTTCAGTTCATGGAAACAACTTCATTTTTAATGTTGCTTTTTTTTAGGCATCTTGCATTGTATTCGCTCAGTTCTTGAGTATCCTTCGTTAGAAAACCACTTAGAGCGGCGGTCCAAATTCACATGTACCGCACACACACACTCAGTCACATACACACACACACCTAATCTTTAAATTCCAATCAAATTTATATTGCTATTCCCATCACCGTTTCACATAAAGCAATATTTTTACTAAGCTTAAACGGCGTGAACTAATTAACAGAGTTCCTGCAGAAGTGAAAAATAAAAGTAAAAACCTTGAATAATCCAGATATTTTAAGAATAATCATTACAATAAAAAATTGTCATCATGTTTTTCGAGTTCATAAAGATAATGTTATCAAATATGCTCTGTAAACCACCATTTAGGTTGATAAGAATCGACTTTGAAACGTAGAAACTTTCAAGGAATTACATGCATTGCAGCAATTATAAATATCCGAGGAGAAATATGACTTCTGCCTGCTAATCAAGTGTTCTTCATTGCTGCTACACTGGAATAATCCTGAGGGTAAACTTCGCTGTTCATCGAGAAATTGAACTGCTTCAGAGCATTGCGCAGCTGTAAGAATTTGTTATTGTATATTGTATACAAGTAACACAACCAACACAACTAACACAACTAACGTGGCCAACATGACTCGAGTGCTGGCGACAATTAGCTGGCCGATTGTTGATACTGCCATTGCCCCTCTGCAATCCCCAACTGCCTCGCAATGGAAACCAATTGTCCATGACCAAAGAGCTAGCCGGTGCCAGGCTGATTGCCAAGCGTGGCCAATGCGATTGCTATACGCACAATATCACTGAGACGTAGTCGCAGCAATGGCCCAAATAAAAATAAAATATATATATAAATCTATATAAAAGAGAAATAAAAATTGGACACATATTTCGATTGTTGTTTGCAGCATTAATGTGACAACTTTTTAAGTTTTCATCTTGTTGCCGGCCAGGTGATTGGTATTTGGCCATTTGTTTATTTGGTATTGGTATTTGGGTATTCGGTTGGCTGTTGGCTGTTGCCAGGCCAGTTTGCAGCTGTGATTATTAAGCAAATTAAGGAATGTCAATCCATACGCTTAGCATATACAAAGCAACAGGTTGCTGGCTGTCGGTAAAACTCTATTGAACTGGTTCGCAGCATCTCACACTCATAGATTAACATAATTTTCTGCCTCAGATGATTTTGCGTATCAACTTCCCAAAAAAAAAAAAAAAACAATAAAAATCAACCAGAGCAAAGCGTGCCCGAATAGTCAGTGCTTGACTATTAGCTACCCTATAAATGTACACACATTCAACAAATGCAATCGTAAAGTTCGAATATGTTCTTAACTTAAATACAAAAAGTTACGGCAGTTAACAGTGTGGCAAAAATATTAAAATTTATACTCATTCTTAGTTTATGCAAATTAATTTAACAGCCTTGATTAATTCTGATTGAGATTGTAGATCTAATTCTTAATTTAAGACTTTATACTCAAGAATACAAAAGCTTTTGAGATAAAAATGTTTCATTTCTCTGTACTCATTTGATCGTTGATATCAATGGCTGGTTTTCCACAGCACTCTATATATGTATACTGTACTATATATTGAAAATACCCTCTTTTAATAACTACAGGCTATTCAAAAATTTGCATGCGGCACGCAGCTGATTTGATTAAAGAATGAACAATGATCGCATGGATTAGATTTCATTAGTATAGTAGACCAGATTTCATTAATTAGTTGGTCCAACGATATGTATGAATATAAATACATATTAATATATATATATATGTATATATATATATGAATTGGTCCGATCCGGTTGGGCGTGTGTTTCTTTTTCAGTGTTTCTCTTTTTGCTCGTTTCTTTTTGTTGGCGTGTTGTCAAATCAATGCCACTTCAAACATTTCGTGCGTAAATAATTTGTCTGAGCCGTCGCATAAATTATGAGCCAACATAAGACAACTTAATATTTACCGGTCGACAACAAGCAACAATTAATAGCCAGCAAATACAGCTGAAAATATTTATTGCACATTTCAAATCATCGCAGCACGTGCGTCTGCTTTGTGGGCGTGGCTTAGAGCTCGATGGCAGCCAAGCGGTGTCGAGTTCAAATAAAAGCCAAGCAGAAATTGCTCAAGACATTTCCAATATGCCAGTTACTTAGAATATGCATATTATCCTTATCCGTCGTTTCCTTATACATTTAAGCATATGCTTGGTGGATAGATGGATAGATGGATGGATGGATAGATGGATCGATGGATAGACATTGGTCTGTCGTAGTACATGTCCAACTCTTGTTGGTTTTCGAAACATGTTCAAATGGTTGTCAGCTTGTCAAAGAGGAACAGCAGCGCCAAAGCCGTTTATCAGTTTCAAATTTTATGCAAATTTCAAAACCATTAAAATTCGTAAACTGCGGTTTTAAACTGGGCTAAGAAAAGCAGGATAAAATATGCTTTGCAAATCGCAATTAAATACAACAAAAGCAAACATTTATGCTGAGTGTACTACATATGTGTATGTGTGTGTGTATGTGTGTGTTTGTAGTTCTGCTCTGGCTGTGAAAGTGTGAGGACAGGGAACTTGGCCAGGAACCGAACTAAAAGCCCTGTCGTCGGGAAATGCCAAAATGATGTGTGGGGTTGTTGATTTTAATTTTTATTTTCGTTTTTTATTCCTTGCTTTTTCGGCTTTTTAGGGCAACAAGATCTCATTTCATTTTAGCTGGAATCAAATTGCGAAACGAACGGCAAACATAATGAAGCTAATGATGACGATGATAATGCTGATGATATTCAGCACTGGCACACTGCCAAGTTGTTCCCGAAAACTTAAGAGTTGGAATTGGAAGCAAATAATACGTTACTTATGAGCCCGGTCGGAAAAATGCGCTTGAAGCACCGCAAACCCATTCCGAATCGGACAACAAGGAGCCAAATATTTCAGTAATCGTTTCCAAATGAATACCTATTTGGCATGTGGCGTCCTTCCTAAATTTATGCCTGAAGATTTTGCCATGACTTGGGTTCTAGTCCGCAACTGTTTGCCTGTTGCTACCAATGGGTCTGATTGTATCCTAGTCACAGAGTTCACCGAGCTTACCCCTACCACGGCTCACAAATACACTCACTCGTTGCACTTTGTTGCTGATGTGAGAATAGGTTTAGCTGAGGCGCATCTTGAGTTGGAAGCGGAGCAGGTCTGTGTTTCAGGTCCCGGACCTGGGGACCGTCACACATTTGGCATTGACAACGGTGGCGTCGCTTCGTGACCGTGGCTGGTCGGAAGGGGACCGATGGGATAAGCGGGCTGAGCGGAGTTAATGGGCAAGAGAGGGCCAGTCGAACGCCATGGGCATAAAGTTCACACTCGTAAGTAAATAAATTTAAATGGCGGCACTTCTGCTAATCTTTTTTTTCTTCATTTTTTTTTTGGTTTTTGCGTGTATTTATTTTGATTTTTTTCTCTTCATTTTTTTAGTGTTTTCAACCTACTCAGTTGTCTCTTGTTGTGTGCTTTTTTGTTTGCTTGTTCGCCGGTTGCACGAACTTTTTTCGTAAGAAATTCAGCAGGCAAGCTAAAGATTTCGTTTCTTAACGCTGGTATTAAGATTTTTATGGTTATTAATTTGCTAAATAATACGAAGATGGCAACGGCGAATGCTGATCGTTGTTGTTGCTTGCTTGAGCCGTAGCTGAAGTGGCCGGGTCGACTGTTGCCGGTTGTCGGTTGTCGGTTGCCGGTTGCCGGTTGCCGGCTATGGGAACGGCCCCAAAACCTCAACCTCAACAAAACCGTCAACCCAAAAACAACTCAAGCTCAACATGAGCGGAGCTAAGTGTAGACTTCTGTGAATGAAGAGCACTTTGCATTGAGCGAAGCAAAACCAAAAAAAAAAACAAAAAACAAAAAAAAAAAAAACAAAAAAATAAAAAGAAACGAAATGGGTTTCGTTCAAGATTCGGCCGAGAGACGTAATGTTTATGCTTGTTGGCCCAGGAATTAAGCGCCATAAATAACCGTACAGAGCTGTAGCCCCCAACTTACAGACCCCTCCCCCCCTCCAAAAGGGACTCTACAATCACATTTGCAACGACAGTGAAATCTTTGACCTCAATGCATTAATGTTCAGATCAAAGGATCTCAACTCCGAGTGGCTAATCAGAGGAAATCACAGAAATGCTGCCTACATATTTATGACAGCTTTAACATGTCAACAGCAGACCAATTGAGTTTTTATTTAATTAGCCCCTGTTTTCCATCGATTCTAATTAAGACCAGAGTTGAATATTCAATATTTAGCCTATGAACAAAAGCTGGTTTTAATTAGCTATTCGCAAAGACTTATGAACTTTATGTGTCCAAATATTTGTTATAAGAATTTGACATATAAATTCGGAGAATTTTAATTCTTCTAAAACTTGTATTAAAGTTTTACTGTATAGAAAAAAAAAAACTGGTTCAAATAACATAGGAACATCGTTTAATCGTTTTTATACCCTTGCAAAGGTTATTATAATTTTGCCGTGATTTTTGTAACGCATTCAAGGACCCAATAAAGTCGACAGAACTTTACTGTTCGAATTACTTTATCATTTACCATCGCGAGGACCAATCGAGATATCCATTTAATTATTAATAATTAAAAGGTAATTAATAATTAAAAGTTTAATAAGGTTTCCAGGTTCCCACTGAGTGTCATAAATATGGATATATATATATATATATATATATATATGTATGTTATACTATACCATTCAATACTGATAGTATAACTTGCTTCACACTCGATTACCTTATTAATTTGGTATTTCTAAATGCGACATACAGCAAACAGCAACTGGCTTTTAAAGCGACTCGTCTCTAATTAAATTCTGCACATAACTTTCATTTTCCATTAGGCCACAACTCGACGAAAAGTACAAAAAAAAAACAACAAACAAACAAAAAAACACCAATGTAATTATTAATATATACACAATTAAGCCATGCCCAGGGTTCTATTGACAATGGCTCTGGGAGGGCCCCGGTATCGGTATACTCGGATCAGGTCGGCCGTAAACCGAATCTGTCATATTAAATATGTCAGTTTGAGGCATATTCAAGCAACAACAAGCAGCAAGCAGCCAATGTGGAGTCGCATTAGACCAAACTCAATTCAAAAGCAATAAAAGGCGAACCTCTCAGACGCATTGTGGATTACAATAGACAATAATGTTTGTCTTTGGTGACGACTTCCCCTTTCGATTTTGGTCATCTAAGACATGAGCCATGAGCCATGAGCCATGAGCCATGAGCCACAGCCAGAGTCACAATCAGAGACACAATCAGAGCCAGAGCCAGAGCCAAAAATCCAAACCAGAGTCGAACTCAAATCGGCAGCCGAAGCGGGCTGTGAGGCAGGCATATGGGCACCACAATAGAATAGTATCTGTGTGTGGGTCGGGTATGTAAATTGGTGTTTTAAATATTTATAAATTTAATTGCGTGTGTTGTGCGTAAGTATTTGCAGCCACCTCAGACACGCACATTCTTTTAATATTCACACATTGTGAAATGGCGTTTTGTGACAGGCGACAAGCGACAACAAACTGAAACTGAAACTGTGCACAAACAAATGTGCTGAAAAATGCTTCTTAAACGTCTTTTCACCCAACTCATTGTGAATTGTAAATGTGATCGTTTTGTGTCGGTTGCGATAATTTACGGAGCAAAATCATTGAATTGTGACGGGTTCTTTCAAGTTGAAGTGTAAACATATTCATATATAATTAGATGGTTAGATATGATAGCTCTTTTATGCTTATATATCTCTCTCTCTACCAGCGTATTGACATCTTTGTCGCCAGGCTGACTGACTTGCCAATAGCCTTCCTCAAGCTGTTGTCATGCCATTGTGGAACTGTAGAGAGGCACAGAGGGGGCCCATTCAGTGGCAGGCCAATCAACTCAGTACCGAAATTTTATATAACTGCGTAGATACATTCTGTTCTTTATTTTTTCCTATACCTATACCTATACCTATACCTATACGTATATGTACATATACATCTACATCAACATCTACTTATATTTATTTTTGTTGTAGTCTCTCTATTCGTATCTACGATGTGCGGTGGCCCTCCCTGAACCCCGGAAGGCAGTGCGGGCCATTTGTTAATTGTAAGTGGCATTTTTAATAGAGTTTTTATTACATGTGTTTCGTCTTTGGCGCTGTTTGCGTTTGCTCTGCCTTTGCGATAATTTATGCTGCCTTCAGCCGAATACGCATCCATTTAAATGTATTTTACCACATTTTATGGCTTTTATATCGCTCGCTTTGCGTATTAACATAAGTACATAGTTTTTTTCTTTACGTTTTCTGAATTTAACATAGACCACGAACAAAACAATAATTACAACTATTTCTACATATTATACCCTTGCATTGGGCATACTAATTTTCTCACTAAATGCGTAACACACACAACGACTGGCGACTTACGACTGACGTCAGACGACTGACGATTTCGATTGTATCTATTCATAAGTGATATTATATTATAAGTGTATTTTAAGTATTTTATACAGCTTTCATATCCATCAGTTACATGTATTTATACTTCTACTAAATAACTGCAAGCGTATTAAATTATTGGCTAAACATAACTTTTCCAACTTGTTTTGCTTCTTCTTTTTTAGTATGGTTCAGTGCGATGAGTCCTCCTTGTGATAAGCTAGAAACTACTATAATAGCTACCATATGTGGTGGTGAGAATTTCCGCGATGTCTGAAGACGAGCATGTGGAATATTGAGGATACGCTTCAGCGAGCCGCTTTTAATGATGTCTAGTAAGCCAGACTTTGACAAATTGAACAACTAAACTTTTGCATCAGGCCAGACTGTCCCATGCTGTTCGTGGGGGCGTCGAGTGAGGAGGCGTCGAGGCAGGAAAGGGCGAAGCATCGCTCATATTCATATTATTGAATTCAAATTCGGTGCTGGCTTCCGTCTTGGCTTTGGTCATTGCTGCTGGCGTTTTGACCCCCAGCTAGCAGTCGCCTGCCAATGACGCCACCAACCTCAAATTGGAATTGAAAAAAAAATAAAATAAAATTTACTGGATACGGCGGGGTGGGTTGGGGTTGTACAGAGAAATTGAGGTTTGAGTTTCATTTTTGGAGGGCGTGCGGAAAAGGCGGCACGCTCTTTGCTCATATTCACACGCTGGTTAATTGAATGTAGCAACTAAAAAACAAAATTCGTTTTTACTATCATTAGGCCAACAATTCTTTTAGGGGCAACAAAAGGGCACGCCCCCCGACCGGGCATTTATATGCCTGCCTGGAATTATCGAGTCAATAGCAAAAATGCCACCTTCAATGTTAATTGCAGTAATACCCTAACCCAAAACCGATACCGATACCGACACCCAAATCGAACAATTGATAAAAAATAGTGAAAACTGAAAATTCAAACTGGAGCGCATCGCGTCGAGGACTTGTGTTAATTTTATTGCCGGCCAGCTCGAAATATTTTGAATGGAAGTCGCTAAAACTGGTCGCAACAATATGCTCTCACTGTTCCTATACTCTGTTCTTTACTAAATTAAACGATTATATTGGGTTGATGCGATAACTGTCTATCGGTCTGCCTATCCATTTGTTATGGTTTCTCTGTTCTACAACCTGATAATTTATCACTTATGCTTAAGTATATATCTGCTTTTTCAGCCTGTTGTATTGAGAACAGGGTATCGCACAGACGTGTGATTTTGAGGTAGGCATTTTCATTTGATCTTGGCAGTTTCAATTTCAATGTGTTTGGTTCGTTTTCCGCTTCGAAATAAAATCTGTTCGCAGTCGCGACACAATGTTTGCTTTAGCAATTCATTAATCACTGATAATTACATTAAATGTAGGCCTAGGTCTACCTGCCTATCTAATGAACGCGCTCCAAGAGAAGCCGATCAAGTCTCTAACTTGGCCAACTACAACTCTATGTCTGAGTCTCAGTCTGGGCTTGACTCTGGATATGGGTATGGGCACGGGTATGGGGTAAGTGTGTCTATGAGTTGTGAGTTGTAATTTGTATTCAGAAGCAGGTCCATATATGTACAGGTACAGGTACATACCTACCTATATATATATAGGTATATATATATGTTGGTACACGAGTGCTGCGCTTAGTTCCTGTCTGGGATTTAGTTTCTAATTTTTTTTCCAGCTTGTTGCCAAGAGGTTGCGTGTCAGGCTTTTAATTGCTTGCGAATTACAGAAAACGGGTCGGAACAGCTGCCGGACCGCCACAGACCGTAGACGGTAGACAGTAGATGCTTGACCAGGGACCAGGGACCAGGGACCAGGGCGGCAATCAGTACGTTTACCCCGGCCATGTTAGATACGTGCACAGCCGCATATCTAATACAAATCTGCTTCATTTTTTTTTAGCTTTCGGGTTTCGTCGAAAATCGTTTGGGGGTTTTTTTTTCTTTAGTTGTTTTTTAAACAGCTAACAGCTTGTTAAACCATTTTGGCTCGTAAGGCTTAATAAATAAGTGTTGTAAATCGCGATATTCTGTTGTGCGGCCACTTGATGGTCCTTAGAGGCGCACTTGATGGTCCTTAGAGGCGCACTTGATGGTCCTTAGAGGCGCTCGAAGGTCCGTTTTGCATTGGAAACCCAATTGCTTATTTTCTTGGCAATGCTCATATTAGTAGTTGGTGGGAATAGCTCACAGTTCGTTGTCAGCTGAGCACATTCAAACGAAACTTGACTCAAGGCTGTTCATTCTAAAGAGCTCGAATTCGGCTACTGTGTGTCTTAGCCATAATTATCGATGCCATTTCAAATGGAATATTAAAAAAGAAGTACAAATGTACTCTCTAAATTTGGGCATTTGCAAAAGAATTATAATTACAAAAATATACATGTATATAACTCGATATAGCAGGCAAAAATAAAATGATTAAAAATGAGCAGCACTTGAACTTTGGTAAAATGAGTGAAACACTTGAGAGAAGAATTAGCATCGATTTTCGGTCTGGCCAACAAATTGGGGGCAATGCAATTGTCCGTCCGTTTGGCTGCATGAATCATGCTAATGCATTTTCCCAAGGAAAAACCTGCCCGGCCATAAAGACAGGCCAGCTGCCAAATGCGTTGGCTTTCAAGCAGTCGCTGGGTATCTTTTGGGCAGGGGAGCTGCGAGCTGGGAGCTAATGTTGAATCAGTGACAACATTGTGTGCCTTGTGTGCCCACCAGATGGCGTCATCGTCATCGGCCGGCCGGCCGGCAAGCCTGGTCAGCTTGTGGGCCCACTTAGCCAGCGGCATTGATTTTTTATATTCAGTCCATCTCTGTTGCTCTTGCTTATTTGCCTTCTGAGCTCACTGTGTGTGTCTGTGTGTGTGTATGAGTGTGTGTGTGTGTATGGGTGTGGGCTGGTTGCATTTTGGCAAAATTGCAGAGTCACTGCTAGCTGCTTGTATGTGTCATGTGTATATATGTATATATGTATATGTATATGTCTCTGTGTTAGATATATGTGTAGCAAAACTAGTAATCAAATCTGCTCTATTTAAAGTGCCGAAATCCAAATACCCTACATGGATTTACTGCAGGCTTACTACATTTGAGAACACCTCAATTCATCCTAATTTAAATCTGCCAAGCAATAAACTGAGTAAAAGTAAATAATGAAATTTTTATGATTAAAATTATACTTGGAGCATAAATATTGTTTTTCGTGGCTATTTTTAAATAAGTAAATTTCCAACATTTATTTATTTGAAAACAGTTGCAGTTACACTTGGATGAAAGCAGGAACTTCATCGATAGATTTTTCACTTGTTTTCAACGTTTTGTTTTGAAATGTTAATTCAAAATTAGCGTGACAAAACTGAAAACTTGAGGATAAAGTTTGTTCCAAAAAATACTATATAATAACAGATACTCTATTTATATATAATAGCATTATGCATTATGTATTCAATTCAGATGTATAATTTGCTGGAAGGTCCAGATTCTTTAGCCCCGTAAATGGATTTTTTTTATTATTCTGTTATCGATTAATTAATGAATGGCAAATCGGAGATTTTCAAAAATCAGTTTACATTGTTGTCATCAACCAACAATTCTCACACATTATGTTTCATCATTTGTTGAAAATCTTAGGCCTGTTGTATGTTGCTGATGTTGCTGATGTTGTTGTTGTTGTTGCTGTGTTTTTTAAACATTTTGTATTGTTTTTGCTGCGGCAATTAACGCCAAAGCATTAATTAAGTTACGAACTAATGTATTTTAGGCAGCAGCTGCTCTGACAGACAGCCAGACGACATGAATGAAGATGATTTGTTTAAACTTTAAAGCCTCAACACGAACAAAAACTAAGAAACCGAAAAGTACTAAAATAGAGAGAAGAATTCCTCCGTAGGCAGGGCCCATGATCCGGACAAGGCTGCTCAACAATCTTAAGCATTTCACTGTTGAAATTCGTTATAAATGAATGAACATTGTAACGGGCAACTGCACGCGGATCTTGTTCTCGGATGGGCGGGACTGTGATGTGTAGGGCAGTTGGGGAACGTCGGTGGGATGGATGGGATGGAGGGGGTGGTAGAGTTTAGTGTAAATTGGTTGGTGTAGTTTGGTGTAGTGAGTTACAACCAAAACAGCTTGTAGGCAATTTTCGCGGTCTAGTTGTAGTTTGAGTTGATTGTTTAGCTGATGCTTTTCGACTGTTGGCAGCTGTTAGTTTTCCAGTTTTATTTTTTGATTTATTAATTTATTTTGCCGCTGTTGTTGTTATCTAAACACTTCAAATACGCGTAAGTAATAATGATGGCCATGTTCATGTCCAATGAGGCCGCGCTTTTAAACAGCAAAACCAGCTCGTAGGCAATTTGCTAATTGAGCCACGACAAGTTCGTCCATGCGCCGTTGGTCAGCTTTGAGAAATTGTGTTAACATTTCCGGTGTTTCGACCATTTGCAGAACCAACCGGCCAACTTTTACTTTTCCCGCAAGGCGCACGGCAACAACAAAATCGCCAATCGCCAATCGCCAATATATGTTTATATTTTTTTATATATATAGCAAATCCAAAAATTGCCAAACACACAGAAAAAGGAAGCTTGTTGTCAACCAAAGTAGACAGACAAACCGACAGACAGACAACAGCAATGGTAAATTATTGCAAAAGTGTTTTTGTCCCTCAGATCTGAAGAGATATTTCTGTAAATATTTGCAAATGTTTACGATGATATGATTCGCATAAAGAAAAACTCGTTTCTCCAAACTGACACGTATATGTATATAAAAATGACCCTGTATGCGGCGTGTTCAAAACTAATCAGCTGTACCAATATTTGCAATTTAAGTAGTCAAATTGAGCTGACTAATGTGTGAAACAGAAAGCTGAAAAATGATCATGGCAGCTGTTATCAGCAGAGTCAGTAAATTAGGGCTGTATAGTCAAGGGGGTTGGCAAGTGAAGGAATGACTGACTCTGACTCTGTTAACCCAATAGTGGCCCATCGAGTGGAGGCACCATTTCATCATTATGAAACATTATGATCTGGGAGTGCCAAGTAGCATTCTGTCAATTGACATCACTCATCGGATGTGAATGACCCAAAAAGTGCTAATTAATTGTAAATTGTCGGTTGACTCAAGCATCTATATCCTGTACGGATGAGCATGAGTCAGTCAGCGAGGTTTTTGGGTATTAAGATTTCTACTGGGAGATTTTTATGTAAATCTAAAGTGCTATTTATGTTCATGTCTGACATAAAAGATTGTCATTCATCAACATATATAAATGCGATATTAGCTGATTGAAATGTCATCGGGGGACAACCATTCGAACCGGTTAACTTGGGGATCAACCGTTGAGGAACCTGTCCGCGGGATAGCCCCCGGTGTCGAGTCGAGTTGAGTCGAGTTGAGTCGCGTTGAGTCGCGTTGGTGATTGTTACGTCTAGTCCCATTGATGGACCTGCTAATGACTTGGGTGCAAGACTGTGTTGCATTATCATGGCAAATCCATTAGCCCTGTTTACCATAGCATTCGCGTGGCAAGTAGTTGTACACCCACATCGCGCACTCGATCAGTTCACAGTTCGTCAACGCATTCACATTCACATTCACATTCACATTCACACTCATTCACGCAATCTGATGCGCGCCCATGACGCAATCGGTGACTTCAAATGCTAATGGCAGTCTTTAGTATGGGCCACGCAGCAGTCTGGCCAACATTCTTGGGAATTTTTATTACAATGGTTGGGCTGTGCGATGGCTCAAACGTGTTGACAAATCGCCGCTTGCCAAGAAGAGAACGGCGAGGCAAGTGCCCCCGAGGCTGATTGTTGCCCCCTTTCACCATACCTCCTACCCAATCAACACAAGAAGAACACAAGCCAGCAGAAGACTTCTTGCGAATTAAAACCAATTCAAGAAATTCATGAAACGCTTAGACAACGCTCGCAAAACCCATAAAGCGTACAAACTATTGGATTGTGTCTTGCTAGAGATCGGCAAGGGCAGCGGGCAGCGGGCAGCGGGCAGCGGGCAGTGAAGTATCCACAAGGGAGGATCGTCGTCATTATTGTTATCTTGGGGAATGCATGTGTATATGTGTGACGTATATACATAGATACATACATACATTCTTTTACACCTGTGTGGCGATGGCTTTGGCTTTTGATTTGTCAATTTTAATGTTTTCACTGTTACGTGTTTGAATTTCTGGATGTGGCCAGCGAGCACCAAATTGGCTACTTGGAAATGCTCGTGTGGGCCCAGACCATAATCTATATGCATATGAGATCGTCGTTGGTCTGCTAAACAGTTTGCCACCGTGCAATTCCCCCAACTGGCAACGAGTGTTAATTTATGTGGCTGCTTTTTAATTGGGTGCGGCGGTGGCACAAAGCCCAGTTGAATGTTGGCCTCGCAACAGATACAGAGTGATTTATATATATATAAATGTATTTTCTTAAAGCCTCTTTCTCTTTCTCTATATATATATGTATATATATAGGCTTTAAAAAAACCACTTACTCGCACTCTGCCCAGATCTCGGGGTGGCACTCTGAGTGTATCGTCAAGGACTGGGTTGATGTTTTAGGGTCTGTCGAACAGCTGTAACTGGATCGATGTATGTGCGTATTTCTCTGTGTGTTAATCAGCCGAATGCTTTTTATGCTGTCGTTTCAATAAGCAATACGATTATAATTGTTGACGTTTTCCTGCCAGACCCTTGGGTTGACTGAGCAGGATCATTGTCACCCCTATGCACCCCTATCCATATCCATCCTAAACATTGTTTCAACTTGTTTTTTGTGTTTTTATTGTTACCTTACTTGTTACTTGCTACGGCGCACTTTCAGCTCCCAAACATCAGTCTAATTTGTGTGTTGAATACGGTTTTAATTGAAGCGCAAATTTGACCCTCGTCAGGACTTGAGCGATTTCCAAAAGCAATAGCTGCTAAAAGGAGCATTGTAGGGGCAGCTCGCCGCCAAGATACCTTCAATTGTAACATTCTAATTAAGTTGTGCAACATAAAATTGTATTTGGGCTTGTTGTTGCACAACTGTCAAGCGAGTGCAAACTCGTCGAAGTTCAATTTTGTTGGGGAGTACCAGTTTCGGATAAACCAGCCTAGTTTTGAATTTACATGTTTTTAAGTCACATGCTGATAAGCAAATATTTGAAACAATTTGTGCCCAAATTATTATCATAAACCACTATTTATAAGGAATAAAATCATCTTTTAATTTCGCCCGAGCTCAGCCTTGATGTTGGAGTAGTGATAAGAACAGCAACGGCGGTGATTTGGAATTTAATTGAATTTTATTTATTGACATTGCCATTGCCATTACCATTAAATTAACTGGCTATTTTTGATCGCGTTTTTTACTGATTACAACTATCGTTTCAATGAGCTTTAAGTGCTTGAAATTTTGAGGTTTTCCCTCAGTTGGCCGATAGAAATCACGTTTTACTTTAACGACGGCCACTTCAAAACGGCTCAAACAATTCGGCTACACTTACTGTTAATCTACAGACACAGATACAACTCTACGGCAAATATAGGCGGGAAATATTTCATAGATCGAACCAATATTAACCTCAATCATATGACAAAATATGCATTTCGATTGCGTATCGATTTTTAAAAGGAAATACACAATAAATTTCTTTGTATATATTTTTATATTTTAGCTTTCTAAATAGAACAGTTTTGTCGATTGCCCATGAAACTGTGAGGGAAGATAAGTTTACCAGGAGGTTCTCACAGGTTTCCCGGAGCTATTTAAGCATTGAAAATGCAATTAAGGAAAGAGAGAGCACTGCAGAGAGTATGTATATATGTATATATATCTATATATTTAGTTGGCAACATAGGTTTTGATCTTATTGCAATTTGCATTCTCTAATTTATCGTTTTCTATTAGTTTGCTCTGCGTTAGTTGATGGATCAACTCGGCTGCTGATGCCGATCGATGGGTCACTGCGTCGACTGCTACGGACTCTTCCCTAACTTCAAAATACCCAGGTTGCACAAGGGGCATACAAATGTCGTACATTTTGAGTTGCCAAAGGCCTTGGCTCATTCATGTGCTGGGCTTTGTTTAAGGGATAACAAGGACGACATCTAATTTCAGCTTCTTATTCTTATTGGGTTTGGCTTGTTGCTTATTGCCTGCTGCCTGTTGCCTGTTGTTTGTGGACTGAGGACTGTGGACTGTGGACTGTTGACTGTTGCTCTGCCAGGTAAAAAGAGGACGCGCAAATGAATAACTCACAACGCACTCACTCGAACCGGGTGGTTCATGGACAAAGCTTTAGCTCCTCATAGAGTTCAACCACCTTTTTGTGTTGTTTCTTTAGTTTTTTTTATTTTTTTATTTTGTTTTGTTTTGTTAAGGCTTGCTTACGTTTTCATTATATTCGTTTAGGTATTTCTTATTGTTGTTGCTGTTTGTTTGTGCCATTCAATGGGAAGCTCGTCCTTTTGATGCAAATATTACTTGGCGTTTTTTTTTTATTATTATTGTTGTTGTTTTGTTTTTGTCCTTTGGCATTTTTTGGCAAGCCTTTGCCATCTTTTTATTTTGCAGTGTTTCGGTTCAGGTTTTCGGTTTTGAATTTCGCCATAATGCGCTGCTCGATTGCACTCTAACGCATAGCTGCATATCCTTGACTGAGCTGTACCCTTTTATGTATGTATGTAAATGCATGAATTCTTATGTACATATATGTATATATATATATATATATATATATATATATACAATAAATACTAGCAGGTCTATTCGGCTTTGCCCGGTCAAGGTGATTGAATTTTCACTTCAAATTTATGAGTACAAACAAAGTTAGTGTGTAGAATTTAGTTTCGTTGATCAGCGTTGATATATATGATTTATGTGATATATATATATATATATATATATATATATATATATAGTTGTGTATTCGATGCGTATTGTTGTTGGTGAGCGTGTTTCGTTTGATCGTCACCTCACCTACTTAAAGTTGACAACTGGCAAAACATTTCTCGCACTGAAAATACTTTTCAAAAGTCACCGTAAACGCCCCCGTAGCCCGCCCATTCCCCGACTGCCCCGCTGAAGCAAGCATTAAGTGGCAAAATGCTTTTGTGTAACTCAAATGAGTTCAAATGTGACGAGACATCGACTTCACTTGCACGACAACCTCAAATATAATATATATATATATGTATATATATTATGAGCTGAATCATCGGCAATATCTGTGTTATGATTCTAATATACATATAGAAACCGATGACGATGCCGCCCAAAGCAACCGTAGAATACTCAACTGGATTAGGTGCAGATTTAGCCAACTTGTTTAAAATAAGCGCATTAAGTAAGAAAATGCTTATAGCATTTGTGAAGAAAAGCAGAACTTGGTCGCTTACACAAATATTGTAATAAATTTACTGATTTGAATTTAATGAAAGCAAAGTTAGCTTTGCACATCTGGCAAATATCAGCCATGTTTTGTATATCATTTATTTATCTATCAAAGCTTAAATTGCCATTTGACGACAGTTCTGCTTTATTGGTAATTGGTAATTGTGGCTAATGAAGTAGGAGTTGGCTAACCAATTCAATTGTCATATATATGTATATATTATATATCAATTGGAATGCTGTACCCATAAAATAGTGTATTTTATTGATATCGGAAATCGATAAATCAATCGCATATATTTATATTCGAAATTTGCAGAATCTGACCCTTGTCTACCATACGACTGACGTGGCTAGATCGACCCTGCCGTTAATACTGATGAAGAGAATAGATGCTTATCCATTAGCGGATCGGAGATGCTTTCTTCTGCCTTTCGCATACTTGTGCATTTTCAGTGTGTTCAGGGTATAAAATGAGGAAAATTTGTTGTTTTTTTTTTTGTGTGTGTGTGTTGGGGTGGATTCATAGAATATTAGTTAATAACGACGTATGCCGTCCGCAGAGGCTCGTCTTGAACTATCTGCGTAATATATCTGGCATCTAGGCACTATAGAATGCCATTAGGAACCAGTTTAAGAAAGGAAAACAAAAATTTTAATTTGATACTCATGGCGATTTAACTAATTTAATTAATGCTGATTTTTTTTTTTTTTATCTAACGTATCCTCATAACGATTATTATTAACATTTTATGTTGATTAAAATGTTTTTTTTTTTTTTGATTCGTAAATTCACTTAACACAAATGTATGTATATATATGTATATATATATATATGAAGGTATAATAAGTTCGTGTGTAGATATGTCTGTATCGGCAGCGAGAACATTTTATGGGCCGCCGGTTTTGAAAAATGTATGACATTTATTGCCGTGTCTAGAGCTGGCTAACTGCTTGAATATGGCATCATCTCATGATGATATCAAATACGAACAAAAACTCGTTTTCTAACTGTCGTCTAATGACGCTCCATTGGTCCGTGCGACTTTCATACATATATTTAGTGGTTCGTTTAGTGAATAACTTTGTGCCACCGCCGCGTCGCAACAGGTGCAGGCAGGCCAGGCAGGCAGACAGGTAGGCAGGCTGAGGCTGAGGCCTGAGGCCTGAGGCCTAAGAGGCTTCATAAGCCGAATGCTTAAAGCCGTTGCTATGGCAATAGCCTTAGCAGAGGCTCGATCAGGTTGTGTCAGTGATGTATGCTAATATCGACGGGTGTGTGTCTCTGTGTGTCTCTGTGCGTGTTCGGCAAATTAAATAAATATTTAAATATGAACTAGCTTAATCAATGCAAATGATTTGCTCTAATTTGGCAGTTTATTTTAACGTTTCATGTTTCATAATTTGTGTTTGCTGTGTTGACACGTGTTACTCGTGTCATTTCTCGTATTAATCGTTTCAACAATTGCGTATTTTTGGTATGCTCTATAAACTATAAACTATAAACTGACTTCCTTGTTTGTACATAGGTATGTGGATAGCTTCTGCCACCCGCCATAGTTGAAGAGCTTCTGCTTTGTTAACAGACCACTCATAATGACTTTAGCCTCAGTTCCACAATTAACAAGTTCTGAATGTCTGCTTTAAGGCTGGTACTAATTGAAAGTGCACACGGTATGCTGACCGCTCTTTTACCAACTGTCACCTCAATTCCTCAATTGCCATCGCTCGTTCAGCTCCATTGTTTGGTCCATTTCGGAAAGTTCGCTTGCTCTTCGGTTATCTGGTGTGGCCTGTTTATTGCTCGCTCAGTCGAGTGGCCCCGACAAGCGTTCGTGTCATCAGAACCGTTACATTTCAATTGCCCATTCACCATCTATTAGCTCCTACATACATTTGTACTACACACACACACGCGATATATGCATGTACATATGTATACATGTATGTGTATCTGCATACTGTTGAAGTTGTTGACTCATCGACGCCATTGGTTGCATATTGAGGTTGTCGTATTGCCTCTGCTCGTACTATACGCTCCCACGCTTCAAATACATATTTACATGCACACACATTTTTGCACACATGAATGTGACTCAGTCGGCACAGACGCACACACACACACACACACACACACAGATTTGCACATTTGCAACTACAGTCGAACCTCACTAGCTTGAACTTAATTGTTTAAAATACCATTGAAGGTGAAAGGTGGATGTATTGAAAAGTCAAATAATTGTGATTTGTATAAAAAAAAGAAAGAAAAAAGAAAAGAAAAAAGAAATATGCCAACAATTTGGGGAAGTACGGGCTTATAAAGTGCAAAGAACAAGAACGATAACAACAAAAGCAAAAAGAAAAACGAAAAACAAAAACAAGAGCAAAAACAACAATTGCAACACTGTGATTTCGAGCTCTGTTGTATTTGTGTCTACAAAATGTTTAAACGAAGAACGCCTTTCCCGGTAATTTAAGGCATTTTTGTGTACATAAGTATTTTGTTAAGATTCGTAAACAAATCACGTATAACAGCAACAGGCGGCAGCAAACAGTGCGAAGCGGGCAGAGAGCAAAAGCAGCAACTGCAGCAGCAGCCGTCGCATTGACTGGCGCTGCAAAAATCGATGGCGAAGCGTAGCTTTTTGAATGGTGCGTTGCGCAGGCGCACACCAACAGCACACGCACACACACATGCTATGCGCATACTCACATACACTCAGAAAAAAAAATGTCCACATTGGGAGAAGAAAAATTTCTAAAATTTAAAAAGGCGGCTGCTTGTAAAACTCTAAAATATGCCGATTTTATCTATTTTTTTTTTTAATATTTCCTATAATTAAGAATAATATAAATTTAAACTCTAATTTTTAGGAAAAATCCTTTCTAAAATACAGAAACAAATAATGCAATTTACTGGCTCGGCCTTATATCATAGCTTAGCTGTTGGCTATTTTAGGGGCCGCGTAGATCAGTATGAAGTCACTTAAATAGCGAACCAAGGGTCGCGATATCAAATCCCTGTGGAATCGTAAGTTCTACATCTTAAAATAGTTGTTCATATGTGACGTTTAAAAATACTTATGTTTAATTATAAAATGCTACTATTAAAAAATATAAGTAACAAATAAAGCTAAGATAAGAGAATATTATTCTATGGCACACACTTAGCAAACAACACACCGGAAATTAGACAACTTTTTGGCACATTTTACAAAAATCCACTCTGCAATTTAGACATGCAAACCCTAGTTTTTAGAAAGGCACAATCATAAATGTTAGAAATTCACTTTCTGAATTATAGAGTGCTTAACCATTGGCGTCAAATATATGGCGATTTCCAAAAGTGTATTTTATGAGTGTACCCACAAACATGTTTACAAATATGTATGTATTTATCACTGTTGTTTCTGCTTTCAGCGCTGCGTCGGCGTTCTTCGATTTTGAACATCTCCTTTTACGCAGTGAAGCATTTGCGCTTTGCCATGAAGTATGCAACGCATATGTTTGTACATACATATGGATGATAGATGATGCATGCCTTTTGTACACCTAGCAACATATGTCTACATATACGTAACAATATATGTAGATAGATTCATATTTATATCAAATACAAAATATCGAAACTTTACATTTCCACAACCTACGGATATTTAGATTTATAGAGTATTCAATCTTCATCTCATTTTTTGTCCCTTACCACTTTCTGCATTTATTAGCCGTATTCGTGCCAATGCGCTTTGCAATTTCTGCTTGTTCGTTCGTCCATCCGTCTGACGTACGCGCAGCGCAGTCTGCCGCCATCCGGCGGTCCATTTTGCATGCATGCGCATAAGCTCGACGCGTCATCGCTGTCCGCTTCTCTGTTTTCTTCTTCCCATTTATTACTTCTCATTGTTGCTCTTCTGCTTGAGCGACTGTTCTTTTTTTTATTGTTGTTGCTTTCCTGATTAATACTTTACTCGCAATGCGAAAACCTGCATGTTTTTGAATATGTTTGTCCAATTCAGTGAAGTCTACATATTTTTAGCTAAATTCATTAAATTTATGACTTGCACATCTTAAACACAAAGCCACACATATAAATCGCACAGGCTAAGATCAACTCGCTTTATAATCAAATGGCTCAGATCTGGCTGAAAATCGGTGTCTGTACCGATAACAGAGTGTTGTGCAGTCTGTAGATTTTAGCCGTTACGTTTTACATTTTTTTGTTGGTTTTCTTGCGCCAGTGCCGGCCGGCATTTTTAACCGACAGCGACTGAGACTTCGTCTGTGCGACTGAGTCTGCCGGAGCAACGGCAAACAACGATTGACTCGCAATACACATTCGCAGGTTTTTGAACTTGCACAAGGTACACATACACACACACGCATACTTAAGCAATGTCGCGGCGTCTGCGCCGGCGCATTGGCGTGCAATTTGCACGCGTTCGCTTTTGTTGATTTCTTGGTTTCTTTTATTTTGCTTTTTTCTTATACCCTGTATAAATTTAAATGGGTAAAAGGGGATAACATGCAATACTACGAAAGTATGCAACAGAAGGATACTCCTGCCACTCCACATATGTATCTAGTTGTGTCCGATGGAGTGAGGGAGAGAGAGGCAGACAGAGAGAGTGAAAGCTTTGAATGATGCGTATATCAGGTTTAAAATAAATATCGATTTGGGAACTGCGTTTCTTGCTTTCCGCAATTTCGTGTAGTTGCGTTTGTAATGATTTTGAGTGCATACCGCCGAGATTATTTTACTTTATGTATACTTTCCCAAAACAACCTAAGCATACACAGCTGCAGCTACCCATTCGGGTAACAGGGTATCTGCTGGACGGATAATTACGATTGCCGCGCTCTTGTTAGTTTTTTGTGTACATAATTTCTTCTTCTTCGCTCGCTCGCTCGCCGGTTGTTGATTCTTTTTCTGTTGTGCTTCCTCCCTTTGCACATTTTTGAAATGCTTTTGCGGTTACTTTTTTCGCTAGCTTTAATTTGTTGTTATCTTTCCGTTGCGTTTCCTCTGGCGGCTGCTGTCGCTGCTGCAGCGACTTTGATTCGCACAAATAATGGATGGTCTTTTAACTACAAAGTGAATACGTTTGTTCTGCGAACGAACGAATGTCGGAGCTGAAGCTGAAGCCGGAGCCGGAGCCCAGGCGTGTAAAAGCGCAAATATTGCCGCGCCTGACGACATGATTAGTATCCGGTTTGTGGCCACGACTATAGTAGCGAACTGCTGGGTCCATAACTGTGCCACTCACATCATAAAACCGTCCCTAAAATGCGCTGGCAATTAATTAAAATGTATAAATTATTGCCACATACTGTTTTGCATCGGCAGCCCTTTCTTTCCGCAAATTTATTTTCAATCTTTATGGCGCCATTTCATTAGCAGCATCGCTTCCCGGTTTCTGTTAATGTTCCTGATCTCCTTCCATACGTCAGCCATTTTACATTTTACAATTCTCGCACAGCCTGCGCCCAAAAGCAGACAACAAAACGCACCTCGACAATCGGCCTGCGACAAGCAGTGTTGTACAGTGGGCATTGGACAGTGTGCAGTGTGCAGTGTGCAGTGTGCATAAGCATCAATTACTGCCAATTGTCTCTTCCATAATTCGCACAACATTAATAAATATTCTCACATATATTAAAATATAAGCTTAAATTGCAATGAAATATTAAAATATGTTGAAATGACATTAAATATCTTGCACGAAACATATGTAATTTGGTGACATTAATTTTCATCAATATTAAAAATGCATGATCTGTATCTGTCAAAGCTAATAACCACATTAACATGTGTCAAAACATGATACTGTCTTTAAGAATCCGCTCAATGTTTGACAAGACTCAAAACTTCAGTATAAGCTGCTTACAAATCATTGCACGTCTGGCAAAAAGAAAAGAAGAATTGTGAATTGTGAGTGACAAGTTACACTTGATGAACGCTGTTGCCAACTAACTTAACGACAAACCAATTAAACTTGAAGTTTAGATGAACTTGACTAGAGCAAGAAAAGGTGTATGCAAATGCAGCATCTACTTAAAATCAGTAAATATGTGTTAATATATTGTGGTGGAAATACTTTTGACTTCATTGGGCTTAGCCAGGCCTATCCAGCTGGCTGGCAGGCGGACTGCCTTCTTGTAGTAAATACGTATCAAAAGCGTGGCGGCTCAGAACCGGTTCCGCTTTGGACATTAATATTTATCCCTGCTCAATGGCTTGGTATCGTTGTAAATTTTGCCTTAAATTGCTGCCCCATTGTCGTCGGCTCATTCTGTGATGCATCCCCGCGGAACGTAGTGCCAAAAATACACACACACACACGCACACACACACTTAAACAATCAAACGAGCACACAACACTTAATTTTTGACAAAACAATTAATGTTTATTTTTGCATTTTAATTTGCCAACATTAATTGCAAGTTTATTGAGCCGACGCTTGAGCCATTGTTGAGCCAATGAACCGCCCGCCGTTAGCCTTGAGCCACCGAATAAAAAAAAACCACACTGATGATGATGATGACGATGAGGCAGAAGATGTCGCCGAAATCCGCTCAAATGTCAAACAGCGTTTGTGATATTGTGGATATTGTGGCTGTGGCATTGATGGCTGGTTAGGACTGTGTCGTCAGGGTCATGGCCATTAGCACGATGAACGCCGAGTTGGCCAGCAGATTGAAGTGAATGCCCAGACCCTCCCAGTAATATTCGAGCATGGCGGAGCCGTAGCGTGCAGCCAATGCAATTGCCGCCATGCTACCGCAAACATTGCTCGACTGATTGACGCCCAGAAAGAGCAGCGATACCACATTGCCGAGCAGCGTCAGATCCTTGAGCGTCGCCGTTGAATTGTCCTCGCTGTCGCGCCACTTGGCAACCAGGTCGAAGGCCAACGGTATCACAAAGCAGCCATGCGCCATTGCCAGATGCGGACTGGACGATTTCAGATACAGCTCAATGTTGGCCAATGGCAACGGCACCAGCTCCATAACACCGGACGTTATCTGCCGTACGCGATTGCATTCATCGTCATCGTTGTTTGCCGCCCGCACCACACCCAGCAGTCCATGCACCAGACTCACTGCGGCCGCCGCATAGCCGCAGGGTGTTTGCCACGGATGCAGCGTGTACATCGCATAGCCGGAGCTGACCACCAGCAAGCTGTTGAACAGTGCGTCCATGAACAGCATCTTGCAGATCTCCTGATTCTTCAGAGTTCTTCTTGCTCTGCCAGTTGATTTTCTCTCTCTCTCGCTCTCGCTCTCTCTCTCTCGCTCTCTCTTGCACTCAGTGCAACAGCTGCAGCATTATCTCGTTGTGTCGCAATGCAACCGTTAATTGTAGCTGGTGGCGCTTATTGCTATTGCGGCTGGCTGCCAATTTCTGCTGGTTTCCGGTTTCGTCTCGTCGGCCAGGTTGTCGTCTTTGTGTACTTGGGCTGTTCGACTGGTCAACGAACACGGCAAATTTTGTGTTATTGAAAATGTTTCAGCCACATCTCTGATTGTTGTGACAGCTCAGGCGATGCTCTGTTACATCTGGCCAGTTATTACAAATATATATATATGTATATACAAAAAATATAGGCTGGCAAATGATGTAGCCACCAAATATACACTCAAAGAACAATTAAAGTGTTTTGTACTCGCATCAAGTTGATACACTGTCAATATCTGCACCAGAGAATTATACAAAATTTTCAAGACTTTTTCGATATAAATTAAGTTCAATTATTGTTATATTAAAACAATGCATGCTCAAAACAACTTCATTGCTTTATTATGTGATCGAAAATGATCCTAAATCAATGCAATTATCATTTGAAAATAAGACAGAATCAGCTTAAATCAAGAATTCAAGTTTTAAATTGAGGATTTACACTTCTATTAATTTAATTTGAATTTAAAAATTAATATGCATATAGACATCTGTATGTAGAGTGCCATAAACTGTATCGATGTACATACGTGGTTATCATTATAATAATGACTCTTGTCTAGGCTCTTATTTGAAGCCAAAAAATACCAGTGAGAAAAGTAGTTTTCATTGTTTAAGCTGTCATCACAGCAAATTGGTATAAGATATAATCTACACATTTTCATGTTATCATTTTAGGTATAGGCCTCTTCTCAAAGTCTACGATGAGGTCTACTTATTAGTATCGGTAATGAGAATCACAATCTGAATCAGCATCAGAATCTAATTCAGAAACTGAATCAGAATCTTATTTGGCGTATCAATGTTGACACGAACTTCGCTTCCTCTGGCAGGGGAACGCTTCGCATTTGGCTGCACTCGATATGGGTTGTGGTGGGGTAGGGTGTGTGTGGAGGGAAGGGGGCGGGGGCCAATGTATCCGTTGATTTATTGCGCCCTGTGGCAGCTTAATCCACATCCACCTGCAACCGGCATGCGGAGACCAAGACGACAACGAAGCAGCAGAAGTAGACGAACAGCTGGCAAATACACTCGACCAGCAACTCCAAACGTCAAATGGAAAACACACAGTGAAGCAGCGGCGGCCAGTACAAGTCAGGCTTAATTATTATTTAAACCGCACCATTTATATGATAAAGACACTAATACGTGCCACTGAGCGTTGTGCATGTCCAGACCCAGTGGCTGTCGTCTTCACAAGTAAATTAAGTGTTTTTCCTCATCGTTACAGCCAGTAGCGCACTTCAGTCACTTTTGGGCCCAAAAATACCAAATCGATTTCAACTGGAAATTAATACTGATTAAATAGAATACAATTCGAATGTCTAATCTAAATTTGTAAACTTAATTTATCAACTGAAGGAATCACTCAGTTTAGTTGACGAATTGTACTCCTATTTAGGTTTAAAAGGAATATATGAAATATATGAGCATAGACCAGATCACATTTGACATTCAGAGTACAGTATTAAAGTGATCGCCGATAGATTTACATATTATAATATTATGGATGATCTTCTGAATATGGTAATTTGATTGTCGACTGCGCATCTGTTGAATGCACCTGGCTGCGCTCCTGTGCGCCCATGTGGCCCTATATAGCGTGACAAAAGTTATTGCTCGAATGCGCCCCTAGACTATTTTGCAGTCGCATCGCAAACTCCGCAAGCGTAAAAATATGAAATGTGCCGCGGATGCAAGTTGCAAGTGCAAAAAAGTGCAGCAAAGTGCAGCAGAGAGAAGTACAGTCCAAGTACAAGACACATCCACTCAATTCCAATTCATAATTAATATGGCTGCACTTTTCGGCTTGGGTTTGGGTTTGGGTTTTTGGTTTCGAGTGCCTAGTTCGCGCTCGGGTTTAGACACTGTTCGTCTTGGGCTAGGTTGGGTTTGCGCTTAGGCTTAGGTTAGGGTCTCAACTTGAGCCTAAGTCTAAGGCTGAGGCTAAGTGTTAAGTCTTGTGAGCGTGTCCAGACTTAACACTTGCGCTACAAGGGCGAGCCGTGAACAATGAACGGCCCAGAGAGAGAAAGAGAGAGAGAGAGAGAGAGGAGCTGGATGTTGTTGTTGTGCTTCAGCGAGCACTTGGCCAAGATGCACTCGTAGCTAAGCAAAACCAGCTGCCAGCTGCCAAAGTCGTAGTCGACTTTACTTTACTTAGTTAGTTAACTCGCATGTTTTCTCTTCTTTTATTATTTTTCGGTACAGGTTCACGTTCAGTTTCTGGTTCTGGTTCTGTTTCTGTTTCTGATTCAGTTTCGGTTTCAGTTCAACGCCATGTTTCATGTATGGAAACCGTAACCGTTCAGTCAACTAACTATCCTTATCACCCCCCATTCTCTGACTCTTTCTCTGTCCATCCCGTCGGCAAGCAGTCGCCTTCCTTCATTGTCCAAACTAATCAGCGGCATTTGCATGCAGCTCGCAAAATGTGCCCAAAAAGTTTAATGAGCAAAAATTGCGTGGACAAATATGTTCCGGCTGTGCACACAGAGTGCGTGAGCGATGCCCCGAAATATATATCGTGTATAGTATAGTATAGTATATATTTTATATGTATCCAAGTCGGCATGGACTGCTTGAAATGCGCACCAGAAACCCTACGCACTTCATAAATTATTTAACAGCTTCGCTCGGCAATTGGAAGGCGGACAACGCTTCTCAGCTTTCGGCTGATGAAGAAGGGAACCAATTTTAATTGCCGGCTACATGACAGGCCTGCCCGAAGTAGTGGCAGAGGCAGAGGTATTGCGTGAGCTTTAAGTGGGGCGAGGGAGCTGGGCGGTGCAGGTAACTGAGTGAGTACCATGTCCATATAAAAAATGTGCGAATTTTTGACTACTGCAAAATCGCAAAGCAGAAATCGACCATTGGCAGCAGTCGATTTGAATAGGGTGGGGGGCTGGAGGAGGTGGTCAGTACTGATAGGATGTGGGATGTGGGAGGGGGGGTTGGTTGGGTCGGATATTGGTTGGGTGTCATGTAGCAACATGGCAAGACATGATCGCTGCCTCAGCTGATTTATGGCGTGACTGCCGTCAATGGCGCTACAAATTTAGCCTAGCTGCGGTTCGTAACTCTGTGCATGTGCTATACACTCAGAAAAAATCGACGAAAGTGTTTCTTCTTTGCAAAAAATAATCTCTAAGTTTTCTATTTTTCAGAATTATATTTCACAATAATAGAATACATTTGTAAAAATTATATATACACATTGTTATTAAATCTTAAAATTCTTATGTTTTATAAAATACATTTTTTTTAAATATTAAAAAACATACCTGGAACTAAATACCTGGAATGAAAAATCGTGCATTTTAGAAAGATATCGATAGATCGTTCCGTTTTAGAAGTACACTTTCAGATTGGCAAAGTGAGTTGCAATTGCCGCAAAAGGTAAATCGATTTTCTAAAATTCAGTGCAATTTTTTCTTAGGGTATGCAGACATCCACTCATGCAGTATGTGTGTTGATGTGGATATATTTAGATTAAAGTTTCTCATTCATGAACTAATCAATGACGCAGTCGCTTCGCAGAATTTCACACTTTCGACTTCCGCCACGACCCAGAAGTGTTCCCAGAAATCAGACACTTGTATGGCCATTATTATGCGGGTTCGGTCGCCGTCTGCGTCGCCGTCGCCGTCTCCGTTTTGATCTCGATTGCGATCCCAGCGTTCGTGCGTCGTCTTGAGATCACTTTCTGCTGTTGTTGTTGTTGTTGCTGCTCATGCATAAGTTGCATAAATGAATTTCGAGTGGTCAAAGCGAAAGCATTCATATTACTATTAATATAATAATACAAATAATGCTAATAATAATAATCGCAATGGGCAAATATGTCAAACATAAAACAGACCGAAAAAATAATGTGTGAAAAACATTTCTCGTGCAATTATTATTATTATTATTTACTATGCCATCCAATGCTAAACTCTTATTTGAAGTGCATTTAATTATTCAAGTACCAAATTCCCGAAATGCATTAGATCTGTGCTGAAAGCTCGCTGATTGTTGCTCTTGTTGCTAATTTAGAATCTACAACTAGCAGGCAACGGGCAGAAGGAGGCATGTTCGCCCTTATAAAGTATATATATAGTCCTGATCAAGATCAAGGGCCGAGATCTAGTCTTGTGCGTCCAGCTGCATGCACAATCCAGTCTCAGACACCAAATATGGAATTGAATTTCTTCTACAGCCAAGTTTATTTATCAATATTCATCAATAACTCGCTCGTTTCTCAAATATTCCGATTTTCGATCCCAACAAAAGCCACAATTTGTAAGATATAGCCTTCCAGTTTCTGTATGATATATCTTGTATTATTGATCAGGTATTAATAACTAAAGAAAACTAGAAAAATATATATATTTAATAGTAGGGTTCAGGGTTAAGGGCTTTTCGTAGTCAAGCTCTCTCGACGAGAGCAATATGCATGTTTTTATTTATTTTGTGTTGCAGCAATTTCCATTGGTATCAATATATGTATGTAGTATAGTGTATGTAGTATAGTGTATAGTGTATAGTTTAGTGCAAACTACTTGCAGCTGTGGACAATTAGTGTAATGTCGCATTGGCGGAATTCAGGGCCGAAATGGAAAAGAGTTCTTATTGAATGTCATGACTGAGCAGTTAACGGACATCCGGGGACCCCTCAAGCGGTTCTACAGCAAATCAAAAATGTGTCATAAATTTTCTTGACTGCTCCATCTCCAGCTGAACAAAGAACCAAGAGCGGCAACGGGAACGGGAGCAGCAATGGGGGGAGTTGAAGGGGCAGGGGATTGAGGGTTGCTCATTTGAGTTGGGTAGCCAAAATTTTGACGCTGCGTAATATTAATACTACATAGAATATTGAAGATAAGTAAGCGGAAGGTTGGCATAGAGGGTTGTGGGTGTGCATGTGTGTGCCGCTGTCTGTGTGTGTGTCTGTCCAAATATTGTGTCTTGGTGCAAGATGCGTCGACGCGTCGTCTGCCTGTCAAATGCCAATGATGTTTTTTAAGTTGGTTTTTTTTTCGTTCGTCTTAGATGGCAGCAGACAGTTGAAATTCTTTTATTTTGTGGCAGGATATGCAGTAGGCAACAAAAGCAACAAAAAAAAAGAGAAAAAAAGAAAAAATAAACCGAAGGAAAAAGTATTTTGCACATTTCGCAAAATGCTTGGGGGTCGAAGTCGAAGTCGAAGTTAAAGTCGAAGTTGGTTCTGAGCGAAAGAAGTCATTAAAAATGCGTAGAATGTCAATGTAAAATGCTGATAATTCGCAATTATGCGTCTCTGGCTTCAATTTGAGTGTTGCCGCCGATTCCCGATTCCCGATTCCCGACTGCCCACTGCCGTCGTCAGTGTTGAAGTTGAAGTCAACTTCAAGATAAATAACAGCGCAAAAGGAAGCTAATGACAGTTGCCACATAAAAAATGATGATGACGACGCCGACCAACCGACAAAACGACCAACCGACAAAACGACCGACTAACTGGCCGAGCGACCGATCGCCCCATCGTTGAAGTAAACCGATGTGGGCTGCATGTCAGCTTTAAACTAACCAAAAAAAGGCAACAAAATTATATATATATATATGTATATATATATATATATATATATATATATATATATATATGTAAGGCGCAAGAACAACGACGAGCTTGAGCATAATCAAAAAGTCGTTGGCTCTGCCAAAAGCGAGAGTTGCTTAAATGCCTGTCATGCATGGACATGAAATATACTTGCATATTCAAAAGCCGCCTCTAAAAATCTGTAAATACCACTTATCACTTATACAAACATATGATATATATCTATATATATATATATATATACAAAAAACACACTTATTTTTTGTCCGTTTCTGAGTCAGTTCAATGGACTTGAGAGACCATCATGCTCTGTTTGGGACATGTATCTGCTGACTGAGATTAGCGGGTTAGAAGAGTGCATGCTGACTATTTTCCTGACAAAAGGAGTGCTTCGCATACTCTTCCTCTTCCTGCCACAGATCACGAGTGCAACACAGTTTTTGTGTTCAGCAAAGTCAAGTATAAGTGAAAAATATGCTCAATCACTTGACACACAAGGCAAGCAGCAGCCACTTCAGCTAAACAACTTCAAATGACCGAGGACTTCCGTGCCTCACAATAGGTATTACTAATTAAGTATTTCAATGGTATACAATTTGTATGTATATCTATATGCATGCTTCATATTTATATGAAACAAAGCATCAGTAAATTTTTGCTTAATGTATGCAATTCCGATCCGCAGATAAGAATGCGATACATAAATTTTGTAAAAATAAGTTTTCTTCAATTCGATTCGATTCGTGCGATTTGTTAATTTTTTTATTTTTATACATTTCTATGGGGTTATTATTTTATAATGCACGAGCGGCCTCATCTCAATGTAAACATCGAGTCCAGACTAAAATATAGCATACCACGCCCCCAATTGTTCGTGTCGAACATATGCTTAAGTTAAATTTGTATATATATTGCGCATAATAATTACATACATTTTGTGTATATATTTTTATGTGTACACAGAAATATTTATTTGCCAATTCTCGCTCGATTCTAAAAACATTTTCCACAATTTCGCGCTGCATTGTAAGTAAACTAAATTCACTTCCGTGTTTGTAGTTCTATGTGTGTGTGTGTGTGTGTGTGTGTGTGTGTGTTACGCCTGTCAATGAATCAATTACACGTGCGAGACATTTTAACACTTAAAAACGTAAACGTTTAACGCTTGGCTATTATGCATTTAGCAAGTTTACTCAGAAATAAGTCGACCTGAAAACTAGAAAAGTTGTCTGGTTTTTAGATTTTATTTCCATATACGAAGAAAAATGTCTGAAAATGAGTAGGATTTTTTTACACAAAAATACTTCTCGGAATAGTAGGAAATATTCCTAAAAGTACAGTACATTAAAATACTAATGTTTAATAATAATAGTGAAAGCATCTAAAGGTTAATTTAAGAAAACATTCTTTCATATTCCCGGGAATTAAGAAATGAACAAGAAAGAAACCAAAATTTCTGAATAATATGGTGAGTTGGCCTTGCAGCCAAAGTTATAACGATTTGCGAAAGTTCTTGTCGATTTTTTTTCCATAGTGTCATAGTTTTCCAGAGTCAGTGTACGTATTATAGTACTACAAATCAGAAAACATACTTAATAATTATGCAATAAATTTGCATTTACTTGACTAATGCCTAAGCTGGACTTTCAGCTGAAGCTGACGCTGACGAGAGAGGGAGAAGGGAATTGTTTGATTGATGCTGGTTTCTCGCAGTTTGAGTTTGATAATCAGTCATTCATTCACTCAACTGAATTAATTTGCATTCACAAGGTTGTATTTCAAATTCAAACACATATGAAAAAATATATAGATATATATGTATATATATACATATAGCCAATTCAGATTTAGCGCCATCGACACATATTTTGCTGATCAGCAGCAATCCAATGTTTCCGCACCACTTAACAACTATTTTATTTCTTAATGCATATTTTACTCTTTCTATAAATACAGCACTATATAAAATATCATGAAATGAGATATAAATATATATATATATATATATGTATAAATAAATTAATTAGTTTTATCACAGGCTGTTTTAATTAGTACCTGATCATTTGGCCATGCCCAAACATGGATGCTCCCCATTGCTTTCTTATCGACCTATCTAGATGGACCCCCATTTCAATTTGACGACATACATATGTACATGTATGGATACGTCTATGTCTGCATATATATTTAGAGTGTGTTTGTATATTCACACAAAGCCCCTTCATGGATGGCAAAACATTTAAGTGCTATACGGTTTCAGATTGAGGCGTCGTTGCTACGTTGGCTGCTTCGGAATATATTTTATGAGGTGGCCTGTTAAACGGTAATCTTATTTATGGGATTTTCTGTTGCGCTTAGCGATTGTGGCTGAAAGTGGGTCACACGAGTTTGGCTAGGACACATATTGTCATGCAGCGGCTAACAGAAACTTGGCAACGGGGCACCTTGGCAGATGATGTGCGTCAGTTTGACGTCCACTTTGCCACAGAAATCGATCTGCATGATGCGTGAATGCCACACGGTAACAGTAAATGTGCCAAATGCGTGGGCGAATACCCAAACAGTGTCATCCGATGAGTGCAATGTAATTGATATTTGAATATACATTTGCACGTGCCACATACATAGATACACACATAGATCATCCAATGGCCACAGTACTATCACAACGAGCTGACTATCACGTCCCACACAAACGGGGCGTATGCGCAACTTCTGCACATACATTTTTGTGGCACGTAGTTGACTAACAGCTATTACTAACACTGAGGCAAATCCAAGACAACAAAGACAACAAAGACAAAAGACAATTGTAAGCTCTCAACTGATAAGAGTGCTACTTTTTGCGTGCACTGCAAATATATTTATATATATATTTATAATGATTTCAATATATATAAAATAAATATTGTGTGAATTAGCGTTGCGAGACAGCGATTGCGAAATGTATATAATCATTAATAGTAATTTGTTGCAATTTGCTGCCTAACAACAAATATCGACATTCCAATTGGCAGCATCTGCTGCACTATCTGTCTAAGTACATACATATATGTATGTATATTTAAGTAAACGAACAGTAATTAGCTGTATGAATTGCGTAGAGCTCATGCGGAACGAGCTGATAAAGTACAAAATATTATATATAAAATATAAAATAGAGGAGTAAAAGGAAGGACAACTATTGGCAGAGTGCCGAACATGAAGTACCCTTGCCGAGTGCAATTTCTAAAAATGTAGTCGTCCTTTAAATAAATAAATACCCTGTATATCAGTTGGTGCTTAAATCTGTTGGAAAAAAATAAGTCCAACATTCTCGGGGAGTTACATATTTGAGTGTTTTAACAAATCTGCGAATACTTTTGCATAAGGATTACGAGATGAGGGCTTCATTTACATGCCAAGCTTTTCAACTAAGATAAGCGAATGCGTTAACTTTATTAGACGACTTTTTATAATATTATAATATTATTCAAAGGCACGGTAAGGGTACGTATGAATAGAGTACAATCAGCACACATATCACCATTATTCATAAAAAAATAAGTACAAAATACAGGGGCGTACTCTGGAGAGGGGCGAGAGCGGTGTTAAGGAGTAAAGTGTAATAAATATATTTATTTTGAATATTTTTAGAATTGTAATCGTATTTAGCACATTATAAATATATAACTATAAGTTTGTAAATGTTTTTGGAAAGGTCGCCAAAAGTTAAGTCTTATCTTCCAAATTTGCGTTGTAGCAGCCCTTTCCCTTTCCCGTTCCCTTTCCCCTTCCCTTTCCCGTCTGCGTACGCCCTTGTATATGTACATACATGTGTGTGTGTGTATATTTGTTAAATGCATAGATTTGCTGTATCGCCAAATCGAATAGGCAACAACTCTTATGACTTTGCCCATGAATCGTGGGGGCAGGTCGCGTCGGGTCGCGGGGCTTATCAGCGCCCTGGCGCTACAATGAACCACATTGGAGGCAATTGAAGCGCGCTTGGCGAAATTCTATTTCAATTACAAATCTAAACCGATGTCCATTAGCCCCATTGACAGCAACAGATTTTTAAACAGCTGAAAAAAAAAACGCAAACAAAAAAATAAAAAAACGCAAAAAAAGTGACAGTGCTCGACTAGAAGATACCCACACAGTTAAAGTGTACTATATATATATACCTATGAAAATTCATTCTAATACTCTATCTAACAGCTAGGAAAATGCATTCTAATATTCTATCAATAATTAAATACAAATAAGTCTATTTATTTATTATGACAAAAAGTACTTCGCACATGCGATTTGCCATGCACCCTTTCCATATCCCATCTCCGTTTAGAGTGGCTGCAAAAGAAGGAGTAATGTCAATTAATAAAAAAACACAGACAGACACGCCATATACAGTCTTGTGTGTGTGTGTGTGTGTGTCTGTGTGTGTGTAAGTGTGTATTTTGGTGTAGCTGTCATGTAGGGCATCGAAACTGATTAATAAATAATAGGAGGCGAAGGGAAATACATTTGTGTGCTTTAAAAAGCAATTACAACAATGGTAATCTCCGAACGCCATCTCTCAATTTGTTGAATTGGTTGGCCAAATGTTGGGGGCCCATTAAATGCTATTTGCTGTGTTTCATTGGCAGAGCAGATCTGTAGTTTCAACAAATCAATTACCAGCGCCCGTTAACAGATCAGAATGTGCTGTTGTCTGCTCAATGTGTGAAAAGAAGAAAAGCAAAGAGCAGCCACATCGATTGCTCCAGCTATCTATCCGACCTTGATCTCCAGCTGTTCCTCACCCACACAGATTGACAGGCAATTAGATATGCGCAAGTTGCGCAATACTTGTGGCAATGTGTCCTTCTGGTGTTGGGGCCACTTGAAACTAACGCAAAATACTCAAAAGCAGTCGTTCAATCAGCCGATTGGCGCCAAGGAGCTTATCACTTATCGCCATTGAATGCGACTTATTAAAAACTAAGCACCGCCTGATTAAACCGTCTATAAATATGGTGACTCACCACTTGAAAGGCCCCATCAGCCAAGACCAGGGCATAAATCAGCAACTTCTTTGTTAACTTCGTGGCTGTTACTGCACGAAAAGATCGCCCTAAAAGCAATTGTTATTATAAGATAAGGATTCGGCGTCTTTCCTTGTTTTGTTTGCCCAAAATTAAGCTGAAACATGTCATTAGTTGTTTTCAAAGATAGATTCACAAATTCATTTTAGGTTTGTCGAACTTAACCATTCGTACCATTTTTCTCGCTGTGTAGCTGCCATTTTTGCACTCTTCAAACGCTTTTCGTGAGTATAATCTATTAGCAGCAAAATTCAAATGCAGAGTTCGTTCCGATTCTTGAGAAATTTGTGATCTACCTTTAAGATTTGCATTTCGTAATCAGCAGCGCACACTTCAAATTGTGTGCTGGGCAAGCATTTACCACCAACCCCAACCCCAACCCCAACCACCCCCCTCTCCCAGTCGTTCCACATGCCAGTTAATTTCTTTTCAAAAAAAAAAAAAAATTAAAAATTATCATGTCAAGATTATTTTATAGTTTTCTACATTTTTCATTTGCGCATACAGAGAAAGACTGAAATGAGTACTTATTCAGTCATGAGTGTGGATTTTACGTAACGCCAACAAATGGGCTGGCAACAGTGCGTATGAGTAACACGAAATTATGTATTTATAATGCTGCGTAGCTCGGCACGTGTAATTAATGCGACTGCTACACACACACACAACAACAACAACAACAACAAAAGCTGATAATTTGACAGCATTTTCAATAAGATTGCCACTAACTTAAGATTACAGTACTCAAAAGTGCTCATAAAAGATACTACTTAAACCGCGTATATAGTACAATATATATATATATATATATATAGATTGAGTAAAATGAGTATTGAGTATAATGAGGATGATGCTGCACGTATTGCTGTGCCATTTTGAGAACATTTTAAGTCAAACAGGTCGAGAAGTACCTGCTCTGCCTAAGCTGCTTAGTGTGAGTACTTTTCGTATCGCACACGCAGCTATTAAACATAGTACGAAATGTGTATGACGAAAGAAACTCACACACACACACACACACACACACATTGGTGATAAGAACTATAAATAGTTAAGAGCAACTGGGCTTGGCAACAAGCAAAACGATCACTCAAGTTGCATAGATTGCCAGAGCAGCAAAACTAAACTTGATCGAAATGAGAAGAAAATCGACGAGTGGCTTAGAGTTTCTCGGCATATAATAAATAATTGTAGATGCATAATAATAATAATAATAGTTTTATTTATTTAACTATTCGACTATTATCAGGCGACACAGAAAAATACAGAGAGAGTCGAAAAAAAAGTTAAGTTTAATTAAAAATTTAATTTAATATTTAACGTTAAGTTAAACAAATAATAAAAAAGATATTCATCTGGGTGTTTATCTGCAAAATAGTGCATAAAATTGATTTCTTAATAGAAGAAGAAGAAAAGACATGATACTGTAATTGTATGTCTGTTGTAATCAGTAATTGTAATTGTAATTAGTAATTTTAAATAATTAATAGTGCAACGTTTAGGAGAAGTTGGGAAGAAGTAACAGCGAGATGTGGTTGGAACCGACACATTAATTTGTCTCACAATCAATTTCAGTCCTTAGCAATTTAACCACAAACCAAAATCGACCAATAGTTAGAGGGGGAAGGGTAATAAGATGGTGTCTATCGAAGAACTTCTTTTGCTCAGATTCCAATCTGTCAATCTATCGTTTACGACAGCAAATCTGCACTGAATATTTGATAATTATTTAGATTCAAATTTGTAATTGTTCAATTTCGATTAAACAAAAGTTATTTCTTGTTTTAATTATCTGTGCTCATCGCTTTAAAGCACCGTTTCAATTAGGTGCGATTTATGTTAGACAAGTATTTATTTAATTATTATTATTATTTAATTATTTTCTAAATATTTCTCTGTATATCAGCTAACAAACATTTGAGCATAGGATGGATACGGAATATCTTTATTGCTCTAAATCTGAGCTAGCTATTTAATATGTATGTATACATATACAGTGTCTCACAGCTCAACAGGTCCAGTGTCTAGCCAAAAATTGAAATGCCTGTCATAAACTAATTATACAATATTTTTCAAAAATTCCAAAGACCGATGGCAGGTTATGTAAGGTGTATGTAGGCCCCGTCTCCAGATTTAAATGTTATTGAAAATTTGTGGGCTCTGCTGGAAAATAACATCCGGAAACACAGATCCGATCTCAAAAATGCTCTGCTGGATGAGTGGAGCAAAATCTATAGCTATAACTATCCAATTTTATACAGAGCAAACTTATATAACTGTTTTATATTATTTTTTGTTGTATTTTCATTGATTTTCATCTTCTTTTTTTGTACTAATTTCGCGAATCGCTCTTATCAAAATTGGGTCAAATATTCGATGATTAGTTTGAAATTGTGTGGCGACTTGGCAGCTTTTACCAGCTGATAAGCGACGCTATTATCATTCGCTGTGCGTTGCCGTGTGACAATAAAAGTAAATTAATTAAGAACTCAAAAATTAACTGGATTTTTCCACTCTGTCAACTCTGCCAACAGTCCCCAAAAAGCTCATATTTCTTTCAGAAATGTTTTGATAAAATACTTTTGCAATGCGTTGCACAATTCTTGACATTTTGCAATTTGCTAATAAAATAGAATAGCAAATTGATTTATGCAATTATTTTTATTCAAGTGCATTCCCAAGAATGTTTCGTTCCTATTTCGGAAATACCTTTCCCTTTCCCATCATTATTGTCATTTTTATTAGTATTTTTATTATTATAATTATTAATATTACTTTATTACATAACTCTGCATTGAGTTACAGGAGTAACTTGTTCGATTACCTTTCGTAACCTTTAACATTTACTTTTCGAGTTAAGACCGTTTAATAATAATATTCAGTTAAGTTCCATAATAAGTAACTATGCTTTTTGATGTTAGTTGGGATTCGACTTATTAAGTTCAGATTAAAGTTAAAGTTAACAACTTGTTCGTCCTAATAAAGATGTCGTTTGTGCTGCGAGTGTTAAATGAGATTTTAAACTTGGTTATTTATGGTCCACGGTGCATTGCAATAAAGTTCAATTGAATTGAGTGGTGATTTATGCAAATCCTTATATATATCGCCACGTTTATAATTTATAGCTCTGTACAAAGACCAATAAGCGATGTACACGTGTGATTTTAACAGCCCCCTTAACGGCCACAGTACGCCCTAGCTAATGCGAACCTTAGCACAGCGGTATTCGCGTCATGTAATGACTGTTCAAATGAGTGTTGTTGTCACTTAAATTATTGAGCTAAATAAATATTAGAGGCCTTGAGTGCTTCATAAAAATGCAAAGTATTCAACAGATTATTCATTCATTCAGCGAATGCAGTTGCCAAGAATGCAAAACAATGACTAAGCATTTAGTTGGAAATTGAAAATAATGAGACATTGCTACGAGAATACTACTACTACTACTACTAATAATAAATTGAATCGTCTGTTAATGGAACTCAACAGTAGAGTGGCAATACATAGGAAGCAAGCACCTGAGGAATCCCCCAATGCCACTGGAACCGACTCTTTTTTTTCCAAGAAACTATCACTGTTATTGATACTGCCGCCGCCCCTCTGCTCAACGTTTTTTGATGAAACCAGGAAAATAATATTTATATATACTCAGCTATTTGACTGTTGTTGTTGTAAATCGGGTTGCTTGCTTAAACTTTCAAGACTGCACTGCGATTATCACGAATAGTTAAGAATTGGCGCCAGGCAATTTGCAAATTTCCGCGAACGTGGGAAACATTCGTAGCCCTGTTGACAAATTCCCTTGTCGAAGCAAACAAGCCACCCTTTCCGATACAATATAACCACACATGTGTATCAGATGTGTATATGTGTCTCTTCATCATAAAAACTTAAAACTATTTCGTAATCCAATTTGCTAGGGTGTGTAATCTTCGGTGTGCCAAAGATAGCCGTTCTTCCTTATGATAGTAAGGCTGTCTGCATACATATATGCTATATTTAACCTATATATATCATTTCGTATCACCAGTTATCGCTTTATAGCCACAGCCACAGACGACAGTTGTAAATTATTGCCATTCTTTTTTTTTAATTTTGTAGAGCTTTATGTAGTTGAAGTGCGATTAAATAAGCGACGTAAAATATATATGTATACAAATACTAAATATAAAAGTGTAATAAATATAAGAATGTAAATTGGAGTGTTTATGCGACCGAAAGTTACCCTCCACTCTACTGACTGAGTCTGTGTGGGACTTATAAATCCCACTGATTTTGCCACAATCGTAACTTAACTTATAATTTAGAAAGTATTTTTCCACAACGGAATGTTGTATCTATTGAAAAAACCCAGAATTTTAACATTATCTAAAATTGAGTAAAAATCCAGCTAATTTCTTATGTGTACCTTAACGTTGGCTTTATTTAATTAATTAAATAATTATATTATTAATGTTCTTCTTTTTTTTATAATTGAAAAAATTATTGCGAGAAATGCTCTAATTAATCTAACAGAATTTTCACATTATCTAAAATTTAGTAAAAATCCAGCTAATTTCTTATGTGCACCTTAACGTTGGCTTTATTTAATTAATTAAATTAAATTAAATTATATTATTAATGTTCTTCTTGTTTTTATAATTAAAAACAGAAATGCTCTAATTGCACTTCTTATTCTCTTCTTATAATTCTTGGCATGTCTTTTGTAAGCCACGTTGAGGCAAAAAACAAAATACCCAAAAAAGAAGAAACAGACTTTTTTATGGTAACGGTTGTTGTCAATACACACTTTCATTGTTGACGTTGTGTTTTTTTTATTTTTGTTTTGCTTGTTGTTTTCTTTTTCATTTCCATTTTAGTTTCTTTGCGCACTCTTCGCAATTTGCCTGTTCTGCTGTGTTTACTTATTAGAAAATGTTTACCCAAAACCTTGAAATTGAAATATGAACTTGACTTTGGCGTCTATTTCAGCTGTCGTTGCTTGTTGGCAAGCCTACAGATATGTACAATAAACAGCAGCAGCAGCAGCAGCAGCAGCAGCAACAGCAGCAACAGCAAAAAAAAAACACAACAACAACAACAAATAGCCTATTATTAGACAAAGGCTGTTTGCAAATTGCAAATTTACTTATCTGTTTTGAGTGGCGGCAAACTTGGAGTGGCAAGCCAAAGTTAAGTCAGTCGAATAGACGATGCTCTCCTTCGGGAGTTGAGGATCGACACGATGAGCAAACTCCGCCAAATCCACAGCAAAAAGCAATTTCTTATCGAGAGCAAAGCACAAGCAACCAAAGCTGCTTAGCCTTATCGGCGTTCAACGCAATAACGGAAGGAACTGATTTTTTCTTGTGTTTTTTTTGTTTTTTTTTTTTAAATCCGCCTCAGCCCGGCAGCAGTAGCAGCAGTTGGTAATAAATAAAATTCCCAATACCCTTTCTTTTTGCTTGTTAAATAAAAAAAAACACACACACCACACACACAAATGCATTTTTTGAAAATTTATTAAATCAGAAAAAAGAGTAATATCGGCAACGGGTTACGCAACAATGGCTGGCAACATGTGTGTTGAGTAAATAGGTGCATAGGTGCATAGACATACATGTATATATAGAACAGATCCACAATTATGCGAATATGCAAATATGGCTACAGTAAAACACCCTTGAACAGTTATATTACTGAGCGCTAGTCTAACAATTTGTGAACAAAATATACAAAAGAAAAAAAGTGGGCAAATGCAGTCGGTTAGGTTAACCGAGATAAGCAACGCATTTCCACGAATCATAATAATGTTAAGAATGCCAATGACGACGATAAATCATTATGCATAAATTGGTCATTAGCTAGCGTACTGCTGTGACTGATAAGTCTTATCAAACAAGTTGAACCAAATCCGGTCAACATGTCAGAAATTTGCATACGAATAAAGTGCATTCGAAACGCCGCCTGCAGTTGACAACTGTATATATAAATATATATATATATATATATATATATATATATATGAGCTGTGTTAAGCTGCACCTGTGCATAACTAACTACCCCGTGTTGCCACTAATGACAACTATTGATAAATGCCCAGCGAGAATACATAGAGGCATTCATTTGCTATCTCAGTTGTGGAATGTCTTCTTCAAAATGGCAATGGGCACCGAAGCGAGCAAACTTGATATTTCTCTACAACAAGAATCTAGATTTTGGATACGTTTTGGTTCAGTCACACTGAGATTAGCACTTGGCCAGCAACAAGTTGATTCGCATCGTATCGCATCGAATCGAGTCGACGCCGTTGCCATTAATAAATTCTTCTGCATCGCACAAGTGCCAACAACAATGGCGGCCACGTGCAGCGCTAATTAAAAGCGCACAAGCGTCCCATTCATGCGCGCCAAAAAAAAAACTTGATCAAGCACAACATGTTAGAGGGGAAACAGTTCGGGGGGGTTCAAGGAGAATGCACTTATCAGCTAATGGAGCATGCTCATATTCTATTTTTATGCCAGGTGGCAACGTCATCTCTTCCGTAAGCTGTATCTCTCTCTCTCTCTCGCTCTTTCGCCGATCTCTGGCAGCTTTGACGCGTCAAATTTGTTGTTAGAAGCAAACGACGCTCAACTAGTGTCGCAAAATGTCAGCGCCTACTGACAGCGACGCCGCCACGCCCACTGCCGCACTAATACTGTCACTTTCCGCTGTCCGCTGGCCAGGCTCCGCAGATTTTAGTTCCCACAATTTAGCTGTACGCTGATAAAAGTGAGGCGAGCAACTGTAAAACGAGCATCCAAAATGTGCGAATCTCAAATAACAAGCAGATGTTTCACATCTCACAGATTGATCGAATTGTGAAATACCCTGTACATTGACGTTGATATTGAAATCCAATAGGTTTTGCTAAAAAAAATATTGTATTCAATGTTTCTTTATACCAAAGATGATCAATAATTTTCTAGAATGCGTATTATTTTGAATTCATTGTTAAACAATTATAATCAAGTCAAATTTCAATTGACAAACCAACCACATCCATATTCTATATTTAAGTATTTGAAGTATTATGTTATAATACACAAATATATATGTAAGTATTTAATATAACAATAAAATTATTGCAAATAGTTTGTATGTTATGAAATATTTTGTCAATTATTTTCTAAGAGTATTGAGTATTTTGCACTTTATTCTAATCGGCGCCAGACTTAAACGGTATTTAAAACAAAATATACCCATTGAGAGCATGGCGTTTAATGGGTATATCTATGGGTATAATAGCGTCCGGCATGTGGTGACATTTGCAGTGCGGCAGATTACTCAATTTGGAAAATGCACGAGCGACAGAGATAGCAATACGGTTTGAAATACAAATAGAAAGAGAGACAAGAGTGGCATAGTAAAACAGAGAGAGAGAGGAAGAGGGAGAGAGAGAGAGAGAGGGAGGCAGAAAAAAGAATAGAGCGAGAGAGCTGCATCTGCGAAGTAAATAAAATTACATAAGCAAAACAACAAACGACAATTAAAAGGAAAATCTCATCAAAACAAGCAGCGCCGACCGATAAAAGAAAGGAAATAAATCTAAGGTAAAATAGACACAAGAACAACATTAAAATGTAAGCAATTAAGAATTAGCTGGCCTATCAAATGACCGCGAATCTGAATCAGAAACTGCAACTGAAAACAAATCCAATTCACCCAATGGAGTAGTCGACTTGGAGAATGGGTGCAGGGTAACCCAGCCACAAAATAGAAATTATAATTTAATTTCCAATCCATGAGAACACATATTTGTATAAGCCAGGAATTAAATATTGCCTAGATTCGAAAATAGAAAGATGAAGAGATATATATATATATGCATGTGTATATATGTATATATATAAATAAATACATATATATATATATATATATATATATATACTAATAGTTATTGCTTTGGCAAATGTCTGCAAACAAGCAGTGCCACAAATTCAAAATGCCCTCGTTACACATTTGGATTGGGTATATCATGAAAATATCGAATGAAAATAAATGGAAATCAGAAATTGAACTGTATCTGTTGTTGTTCTTGTTGTCCATGTACAAATGTACTTACATATATAAGCACACATACATAGAAGTATAAATAAAAAAATATATACCAAAACGTGAATCTTTAACTTCGTTGGGTAGATGAGAATTGTGAATAATATTTTATATACATCCATTAAAAAAGATGACATACATCAATGTGTCCATAAATCATGTTGTTTACAACAAATGTGAATCATTAAATCGCTTCAAGGGAAAACTTCAACATAATATCGCTAAACATCGACAATCTGCCCAAACTGTAGACGATTTACCTTAAAAACGATAATAATAATAGGTAATGACGTCATACTAAAACATCAGATAGACTTATACTTTTTGCATTTGCATCTTAACATTAGTTTTACGATATTTATTTAAGATTAGTTTCGAAGCTTAACAGTGCTAAATATTTATTCAAATGGTCCCTCCTCGTCCCTCTTCCCTACATCGTTGTCAGTTGGGAAATGTGAGGATCAACTTTTTGTGAGCATCCGCTGAACATGAAAAACTCATCACAATGTAAAGTGACTTGTTTGTTTGTAACCCACACAGCTGACAGTTTTCCCATTTTCCATTTTCCATTTCCCATTTCGCAGTAGCAAAGTTTGCCACATGCATATGAATCATTTACATAGTGTCTAATAACTAAATGTGTCGTTTGCTAAAAGCATTCAAATTCCATTTGTATTTCATTTAATATTGTCTGCAATTTTCATCGTGAAAGAAAAGGGAAACTGCAATACTAAAAATGCAGGCAAATTGAGTTCAAGATGAGTGCTTTTAATACGCAACGCTTTAAATACAGATTTAACATGATTTTTTGTAATATTTTGTTATTAAATTAAATGAATATATTTTATTAATACAATTAATTTTCTTGATTAATCTTCAAATCGATTTAAATATAGATGCAACAATTCTACATAGCAGTAAATGTTGTCTAATTTTTTAAATAAATTAAATATACGATTGACTTTTTTTTATTGTTGTACATATTACAAAAAATTGAATTTACTTTGTCATGCTTAAAGTGAAACAATTCACCGAAATTCAGGCAATTAGCAACGCAAAATTCAATTCCAAATTCCACATCATAATCGCAGAATTACTTCTTATTATATTTAGTATTGTATATGGTATTTATGTATATATGTGTGTATATACTCTACACCAGCTGACAGGGTATCTGGTGCATTTGAAATGAAAAGTATTTTTATAAGAATGCTGGCTAAATTTCGAGTGCCTGATAAAGAATGAATGCGAATACTATGTGCCGAGTCACGAATATAATATTATAATATAAATACACTCTGCGAAGTTCGACTGGAGTTCGATTGGGCTTTATATGGATTTTCTCTGAATGCCATAATTAAGTATACATATTTATTTAATACTTTTGTAGGCAGACACAGATTGGTTGCATCCAAAAATTCGGATTGGCAAGGGAAAAAACACTCCAGCTTGAGGAGATAGCTAAGATCCTTGCTTACAAAGATACTGGAAAGAACAACCGGCAAATATCAATTAAGTTAAGTCGATCGGCATCAATAAAACTACAGCAAATAATGCCAAGAAACCAACAGCAAAACATCAATCTGGATAAAAATGATATGGCATCTAAAATTATATTTGGTTTACGGTTAGAAGTCCCGCAACATCGCAACATCTTCATCAAATTTTACAAAAGAACAAATGTCCTGGACCCAGGAGTGCCAAAAAATGTATGTTTCTTGATGCAATACAATTGAATTTCGATGGTCCAAACGGTTTTAATTCTTACTGGCACGATTTAAAGAAGTCTGGGAGATTTTTACCTACTCGAAGCTGTGGTGGTGCCTCACTCATCATCATCTGGCCTGCATTCAGTCATCGCAACGTCATCTTTATGGAGCGTCAACCAGACCCAAATGCCTTATTCCAACAGGATAATGCTCCAATACAAAAAAAAAAAAACAATTTAAAAAATGTTATCTTCAATTTTATAAGGAAAAAACCAAGTGCCTTTCATCGAGTTTCGCACAGTGTATATATATATATATATTTGTTGTACTAAGGTGTGTGCGTGTGTGTGATTTATGAGCCTCTGATTGTGTGCCTGCTGCTTAGGTTGGCAACATGTTTGTCGACACCCAAAGAATATTTATAGAGAGCAAACAATCAGCAAAGCTTTCTTTATCAGTGCTCGGGGAAGAGTCGATGTTTCAATCTCGAATACATGTTCAAGATAGATAATATAGAACGAACTATATTTTTATAGCTATTGCATCAAGTAGTTGCCAGATTTACTAGGTTACTTAACTGCTGTCCATTCCATAAGTTTCGCAATAAATTATTACCAATAATACTAAAAGTGTTCTCTGCTTAGTTTTAGATCGATGCTTGTGCAATTTGTTGGAGGAAATAAAGTATTTTTTGTACATTCTTAAATTTACCCAATTTTTTATGAAATTTAATTTTGAGTCTTAATTTATTTTAAATAAGTTGAAAATTATGAATAAAATTATGCTTATTTTATTTCTCCCGTTTTTTGAGTCTTCTTCCGCTACTAAAAAATTACAAATTTCATAAATAAATTAAACTTACAAATTTCAAAATATGTGCCGATCTTTGGGCGCTATACGATTTTATCGGTTTGTAATTATCGATGTTATCGTTTATCGATGAGATGAGATAACACCCGTCTGACTGCTCCCATATCCTCCCATCCCATTACTATATTAACAGAAATGATTTCGATTTAAAGTTCATGAAGTTCAGCTTGCAACAAGCGAACGCTGCATACAAATGTGGCACATGAAAAATGGGGGCTGGTGTTGGGTGCTGAGGGTGGTGTCGGTGCCAGTGTCGACTTGTGTTTTAATCAAAAATTAACGTAATAAATAATCATAAAAAATGCATAAATGTCAAATTATAAATTTAGGCAATTCACTGTCTGTGGCACTCTTACGAGCCGAATATTTCGTCTGTCTCCCTCACTCTCTTTGTGTGTGTGTGTGTGTGTCTGTCTGCGTGTGACTGTCTGTGTGAGTCTGTCTGTGTTTGTGTGTGTGTGTTTTAGCAAGATTAATATATCAAAGACAATACAAATATTAAAACTAATGAGGCAAGTATTTTGTAAAAATAATAATTTCAGAAATGGATATAATTTGGCATAAGCAAAAGACCAGAAAAGCAAACCAAATGCTACGCAAATCAAAACGCTATTAAAATGTTAGAAATCCAACTTCCCCTCCCACCCATAACCCCGCTGAAAGCTTTTTGATGTAGGTCGTCGAAATTGCAATTAGCGACGACTGCATTTTTGGTCAATTCAAAGAGCGAAAAGCATCAAGCACTCAACAATAACACACACAGACAGACATTAGCTAACGGTCACCTCTGCTTTCACGCACACAGCCACAGAGCGTCAGAGTAGGAGAGTGGGGGAGAGAGACAGGGAGAGGGAAATACACACAGACAGAAAGAAGAAGCAGTTGCAGAAGGGAGCGAGACATACATACATATTCCGTATTCTGTTTTCCGTTGCTGACCCTCGCCTACGCCACGAGGGCATCAAATGCCGACAGTAGTCAGACAAACGTTGACACTGACGCTGACGCAGACTGAGCCACGCCCCGGCGTCTGCGTTGCCTACCCGCCTCTCCCCACACATTAGCTAGTTTTTGCAATGAGAACTTCCATCTACTACTACGACTACTTGATGAGTGCGAGTGCTTTTACGAGTACTACAGCCTGTACTGTGAGTACTACGACGGGTGCAATCCGCCCCCCACCATTACGCTAGCATGCGTCCTTCCCTTACCTTACACAATCGCCCATTGAGCTGCAACTTGCTTCGCGCCAAATTGTGAAGCTCAATTGGAAAGAGTATTGTTCTCAACACATTCACATATATACTGCCTCTTTTTTTTGCCGGTCTGACTAAAGCTTTTCGAGTGACTCTCTCTCTCTATCTCTCTCTCTCTCTGACTCACTCGCCACGTTCTCGCGAGTGATTGAGTTGCTTTGAGTGAAACTTTGTAGCGTTTGTATTTGTGCTTTGAGTGCTTGCGTGCCGCAAATGTTGCAGCAATATTGTTGCCAGCGCTTCCCAGCAACTTTCCGGTGTATCAGCAACATATAGAAAATTACATTTCTATTTTTTGATGGGATATTTTAAAAGTACTCAATTCGTATGTATTCTTAAGTTTCGTAATTTTACACACATTTCATATATGATAAAACAAATTTCTTTAGTCATCCACTAAATGAATCCTAAGCCTTCCAAGTGAATTTCCATTGCATTGATTTGCGTTCTATTTGCAGCAATCCAAAACGGTTCCAGTCTTCTTATGAATAATTACAATGGAAAGCGACGGCTCAAATGGACAGTTACGTACATATGTAAATATGTACACAAATGTATATGTGTGTGTGTGTGCGTATGTATGCAGTTATTTATGCGACACATTCCCCATACGAAAGTCGTCAAGTCAAGTTTAAAATACTTATGCAAAAAAGCAAAAGCAAACAAAAACCAAATCGCAGGCAAAACCGTTTTTCTTTTCTTTTTTATATTTTTGTGCTTTTATTACACTTAAGTCGCACATAAAAATGGTTTTGATTGTTGTTCGACTTCTTCCTGCTCTTCCAGCTCTTTAGCTTTGCAGCGCTTTCAGCTCGCTTCGCTCTCTTTGCTGTCCTCGTTCAATGCAGAAATGCAGCAAAAGCAATTGACAAATTTGTGTTGTTGCTGCAATTTGTCCATTTAACTGGCATTGCTTGTTTTACTCTCTTTCTCTCTCTCTCTCTCTCTCTTGTGCTTGCTCTAGCACGTTGGCCTCTTGTCTATTTTTTTGTGAATGAATGCACAAACACACACACACACACACACACACACATTGGAATTGCTGTTGACAATCGATCGCTGTAATTGCCATTGTTTTTGTTGTTGTTCGATTGTTTGCTCGTTCGTTCGTTAGAATTCCCTTTGAAATGAAGCACGAGGTCAGCGCACAGAACGAAAGACTTTGGACACAAACCTCAAGCGGCAGTGATGCGTGGCATTAGCGCCAACAGCGCCAACAGCGACGCCGGCAGAGATCGCAATGCAAACAATACAAACAATGCCCAAAAGCTGTCTCTTTCTGCCCTTTACCCATGTCTATGAGGACGATGGGCAACATTTTACCAACTAATATTTATATTTGCTGACAAGCTGAATTGTTATAAATAATTCATTAATTTAGCTGGGCAAACTGCATTTTATTTGAAATAATTTTCTTTTCTTTTTTTTTTTTGCAATTTATTTCCATAATTATTAAGTTCGTTGTACAAAGTCGTCAGCAAAAGTGTGTGTTTGCCCCACAGTGCACTGAGTGCGCGCCACAGCTGCATATGTCTGTGTGAGGTGTGTTTTTTTTTTGTGCAAATTACGTCACTTCCTGTGGCAGCCGCCTGTGGCATGTAAACAGCGCTAAATCCATTGACACAGAGCTGCGTTTTATGAATGAAAATGCAATTTCTTCTTACTGTGTGTGTGTGTGTGTGTGTGTGTGTGTGCAGTTTATTTGAGTGTATTGGCGGCTGTTGGGTCTTGTGTATTATTTTGATCACAATTTAATTGATTCACTCGATGCGGCTGCAACAAAAAAATATAATGCGCCAACTATTTGATCGACAGCAATTTTGCTGACAGCATTTTTATTTTTAATGTTTTTCTTTTCGTTTCGGTTTTTCAACAACTATGATCAAAATTCATAAAAAATACTCGAAATACTTGACTGGCCAAAATGAGTAAATTGGTTTTGTGGAATGTTTTGCTTGGATCTGTTTTGCCTATTCGAAAAGAGATAAATCTGATTTGCTTTCAATCGCTGTTGTTGAAGAGTGCTCAGAGTACAGGGTACTCTGCAGTCGGCTATGCTAGCTCAAATTGTTGCTTGCGTGTGTGCGTGCAATTTTGCAATTAACTTGCAATTTAATGTAATTTTAATTAAATTATAGCAATCAAGTAACCATTTTTGTCTGACATTGTCTGGAAATAAGAAACCACACAAAAAATTAGATCAATCTATCGATAAGCAACCTGATCGTCGACATATAAATATATATATTTATATATATTTGTTAATTTGCTTTAATATCGCACAAATGTATCGATATCGACATATTGGCAATAATCGAATATCGAATAATTTGGGAAAACATTTATAAAACAACATTCTTTAATTTTATATTAAAGAGAACTCGTCTGTCGATATCGATATACGTATTTATCGATATATATCTTATGTATTTTTCGATTATTAGTAATCAATCGTCCAAGCTTGGCTTTAAAATTGCGCTAGACATAGACTTGTGTAAATAATGGGCGTGGGAGTGGGCGTGGCCGAGAAGAAATGTTGGAAGAGTTTCCCTGTTTCCATCCTTACAAGTTTGGATGAAGCTGAAGCTCTTAAATTACGCAAGATATGGGCTTTTATCGTTTTGGGGTTTCCATTTCTGAAGGATATTTGAAGGGTGTTACCAGATATATGTTGTTATCGAGGGCGAGTTACCAGTAACATACTTTCAAAATTTGCCTGGTCTGCAAATGTATAAGCCGATCGATCATTGAAGGAGGTTACCAGCAAGTTCCCTTCCAATTTTGGCGAATCTATCTTTAAAATTGTGGCAGCTATGCGGTTCTATCGACTTTCGATAACAATTTGTGATCGATTCTTCAGTAATATGCCTACCAATTATCGATTACGACTGACGGACGGACAGACAGCATGACGGACGTTGCAGGAAGCCAATATACTATGATACCTTCGGCAACAGCGTATAGAAACAGCGGACAATTGCATACTGATTGAGCTGCCTCAGTGAAAGATCAACAACAACAATAAAAAAACAACAACAACAATTACAATTACAACATCAACATGGAATTGGCCACGCCATTGTCATTGAAGGCGAGTGTTAACAAATTTTGTATTATTGCATTTGGAGTTTGTGGAGAATTCATTGATCGAAATCGAAATCGAAATCAGAAATGGAAATGGAAATGCAGGCAGAACGTGGCACATGCAGCGGCTGCACCAATGAATGCAACTGGCTAGAAACTGAGAAACTGAGAAACTGTGTCACTGGGTTACCAACTTAGCCGGCGACGGCAGTGTTAACGTGGCTCACATTGTCTCGGCCAATAGCCCGATGGCAAACACAGTCCCAGTCGCAGTGTCCCACTCTCAGTCCCAGTCCCAGTCCCACTCCCAGTCCCTGTCCCTGTCCCACTCTCTGTCCACCCTCTCCACCAAAAGACGACGACACGTTTTGCTAGTCAGCAACTGCTATGCTGTTTTTTTTTTGCTCCCTTTGGGCCAAAACGGCCAATTAACTTATCTGATACAGGCAACAAACGGCAATCGGCATGCGGCAGCAAAAACAATGCCTGACGTCTTTTGTCTACGATCCTCGCCTAGTTCAACAACACATAACAGAAGAATCTACATATATATATATATATATATATATAAATATATACATGTTTATACGCGTGTGTGTGTGTGTGTGTGTGGCATGTATCCGCATTGTTGCCAAGCCGGCAAACAGCTAACGGCCTCTGGGCCAAGTCGCTGGCTGCGTCGCTCTGTCTGCCGTGGCAATCTTTTCAGTTTGGGCGGCAGGCAACGGATTGGATCTCATAAGTTGCGGCTTGAATTCAATTGAAGAACAACAGCAACAACAGCAACAACAGCAACAGCAACAACAACAGCAACAACAGCAACAACAGCGACAACAATCGCAACAGCAACAAAAAGAGCAGCTAGAAACGGGTTTTAATGCGACTCTGGCGGGAATGCAAAAGATTTTGCCTTTGATTTTTCTAGGTGCGCCCCAACAGTTTTTACTTTCGACAAGTTCCCCATCCATTGCCCCCCACTCCACTCCTCCACAATGCTGGCGAACTTGGCTTCCAATGCGGCATTTCTTATTCTCTTTTTCTTTTTTTGCTTCAGCTTTAAACAGAATATTTGACAGAAATGTGCACAAACAACTTGATATGATATCATTTAATGTTATGCATTTTTCGCTTTTCCTTGTTGCCACATGTTGCAGACATGTTGGCACAGTTTTACAAATAAACGTGACACTTTTCAAAAATTACTTAATTCGAAAATGATTCACACAAAAGATTCAAAATAGAAATATGCACTTTATATTTATAATCAGTTTTTATTTATAAAAAAATAACAAAAAATAAATAAAAAATTACATATTAAGTATACGCCGATTATTATTGTTTTTTGTTTTGTTTTTTATTTTATTTTATTTATGCATTAATCATTGAAAGAACATATCGCTTACAACATAAACATGAAGATGGTCTTAACAAATAATAAGTGTTTATTAAATAATTACGTGTTGCACATTAATTCATTCATCTTTGAAGCAGATTTTTCTTAACGCAAAATATCGATCAGAATTGTCTTTGTGTTTATTTATTTAATCTGTATTTTTTGTCACTTTTTGTTAGTAATATTGTAATTAGTTCGCTGCAAATGTGATATTTTTTATTCGAATTTCGAATTGAGTTTCAGGTATAGCTTTGATTGTCTGCTGTATCCACAACTGAAACAATTCTGGCTGCTCAAGTGCCCAGCTTAATATAGCTGCTGTGGCACGTAAACATTTCTGTTCTGCTGCAACCCACTCGAATTTCAAAGACAACGATTTTCCATCAAATTCCGAAAATATCAAAACTACACGAAAAACTCTTCGGCCTTTAACAGTTTTAGCTTCAAATGAAAAAAGGCGTTGCGTACATTGTTTTTGTTGCTGCTGCTGCAAGCGTTGCTTTGTTGCACGTCAATCAAAATTGCATTTTGCTTTTCAATTTCCACCAGTTTTTCTTGTGGCAGGCGTCTGGCGATGTGAAGAAAGCGCTCCACCAGCAGCAGCGTGACACAACGGAAAACCAGAAAAGCTTGTGCTCATATTGGGAAAAACTTCAAATACAGAAAGCCGAAAGTGGTGGACATACATACATACATACATACACATATACACACTTACACACACACATACACATATGTGTATACCAACAACTGTTGTCGCAGCGAGGCATTAATTATGCCATCAACAAACCGTCGACGCAGTAGACATATCCTGTTGACAGAGACACACACACACACACACTCACACACACTCACACACACACACACACACACACACACTCACACACACACACATACACTCATACACACGGTTAGAAAAGTTTTTCGCATGGCCAACGGAAGTCACGTCGCTGTCGCCGTCTGCCTGAAGTTATCCAGTGAAAATTCACATCGCAAACCACTTATTAAATAATAAAAAAAAAACCCAATACACTGAGGAAAAAAAAACAAATTTACCTAAATTTTCTATTATAAAGAAAAACATTTTTAATAAATAGAAATGCAATTTGTTGAAAAAATTCTTTCCTTGGAAATTTCCTCTCTCAATTATATTATTAAATTACTAAAATATGGGTAGATTTTTTTTGATAAGTGTACGCAAGCATTTGGCATTTTCAATTAACAACGAAACCAGTCCACACCCATTTCCCACCCCGTTGCCCCAGTCCAAGCCACCTCCCCCCTCCTGCTGTGTACCAACTTTTGTTATTTAATATTTATCGGATGACTTTGACAGGGAAAAACAAAAAGAATATTGAGAAATTATTCATTGATATTGATTCGATTCCATTGTTGTCCATCAGGAGGAGAAACCTTGAATTAAGCTTCTTGTCTGCTTGCTTTTCATTTGCATGAGAATGGATTAGTTTCAGCTTGCAGATCTTAGTTTAAAGTTAATGTTCTAAGCTCAAAAATGCTTCAAACAAGATTCATTAAAAATATAATTAAATATGCAAACATGCATTAGAAGTAGACAGCTGCAATTTTTCTCCGAGTGTACATAGACTGCTTTAAAGTGCGCTTCGTGATCCCTACAATAATAACTTCCTTAATTTCATCTGTTTTTTTATATATTATAGAAATGAAATCATTTTTCATTCTTATTAATTGAATTACTTGCAGAAAGTGGTTGTCGCCTGTCATTTATTTTTATTAATTATTTAATTATTCATTTCCCAAAGACAAATAAATACGCTAATGCTAATCAAGGAGTCAGTTTGCCACTTGCCACTTCCAATGGAACCGCGAAATGTTAAGAATGTGAATGTAGGAAATGTTTCGCCCAGTGGCACCAGACTATTCGATCATTCTCCACTGCGTTGTAAAATTAATTGCAAGTTTTCAAGCATGGCATTTTTAATTTCGTCTAAATGTTTCTTGCCATATCGCCAAAGTCGGGTAATAAATGCTGAAGATCTAAAAGCCACAAAACCAAAAAAAAACAAAACAAAACAAATGTTTTTGCCTTGTTGCTCGTTGTGTGGAAAATGTTGCCCCGTTTTCGAATAAATATTTGTTGTATAAAAATAAAACAAGATCCAGGGAAATATACGCGTGGCTACAAATACATATATATATATATATATAATATATATATATATATATATATAAACAGATTGTTGTGCATGTTGAGGCGCTGACAAATATAAATTCCATTTGATTCCATTCTAGCTTAAAAATAACCTGAGCACACACAACGCGTTTGACTTTTTGGAATTTTCCGGCAGACGCCCGACCAAATAGCTTTTGGGGAACAGAAAAAAAAAAATTGAAAACTGTCGCATAAAACTCGACTAATTTATGTGCGTCCCATGGCAAGAGCAGCAGCAGAGCTGGCCAAACCAATTTTTGTGCTTGCAACGAGGATCGCCTTTCAGGTATATGCATTGACCCCACCACCCCCTCCACAAGCAACCCCGTCCACCTTACTTCTGCTGATGGGTAAGTCGACGCCGACGTCGACATCAGCGTCAGCGTCAGCGCCAGCGTCAGCGTCAGCGTCGCTCTCTGCCAACGTTCTGGGCGATTAGTTGCTTAAAAATAGCGCAGACATGCGGAAGATGAAGATGCTGTAGATGCCTTATTTGTCTTCTTCTTCTCGTTGTTGTTGTTCTTGTTGTTGTTGTTATTGTCGTTCTTGCCGTGTGTGTTGCTGCTGCTACTGCTGCTTCTGTGTCTTTTGGTTGCCAGGCCATTGAGGCGACTCGTCGCCTCTGTTTTCTCCGTCTCCGTCTCCGCCTCCGTCTCGGCGGACGCCCACTCGCCTGTCTCTCTGTCCGACTGACTGGGTGTCTGTCCGTGTGTCTGTCGGTCGGCCTGTCTGCATGTTACCCGCCACACAACAAAAATATTTGTCACTAATCCTACATAAAACTATTTTGGTGTTAATAATCTGCTTCCGCAAGCTGACGCCGTCACACACACGCACACACACACACACACACAACAACACACATTCATTTTCAACATTTCGTTTCTTTTCATATGGCTAACAATAGGCAATTCGGCAATTCAATCTGTCAGCTGACTGAATGATCTCCACTCGTGCCCCATCCAGACTCCTCCATTCCCTCAGTGACATTGACATGCTGCAAGCAAATAACAATAATAATTTCCCATCTCAAGCTATCTTCATCTTAATCGTTGTCCAACCGCTTACATATAATGATTTATCCTATCTACATATATATATATATATATAGTAAGTCGGGCCCACAATTGCAAATCAACCAAATTTGAAATATTGGGCATTTGAGTCAAACCAAAAGCTATATAATAATCAGTGTTACCCTGTAAAGGGTATTAATTATTATTATCAGTCATTTGCCTACATCAAATTGAAAGAAATGCAATTAAATATGCACGAAAGGTTTCTTCAGATTTTGTTATTTCAAGTTTTCTACGGAAAAATGCGCAAAAATTGGTATTTGAAATATGAACTGATTAACTAAAGTTACTTTCACAAAATACATTTTATACGAAATTATTTCTAATACTGATCACATTCGTCTAAAGAGGGTTCCTCTTGATTATTATAGACAAAAATATATATTTATTTTGAATTCAAAATAATAGTCCACTTTAATAAGTGTCTTCAACGTTTGACAGTTGAATTAAATAACTAGTTTCAAGCTGAATCGACTATTTATCGCCTTTTCTGGCACAAACCTAAAAACTATTATTATTTGTCTTATACGGAAATCAAAGCATTCCGCAGCCAGTTAATTTTTACTGGAAAACAAAATTACGTAAAAGAGTTTGGAAAAATATGGGAATCTTTTAAATTTAAATTAAATGTGATATCGTAATTGGGCACGAAATTGGAAATTTATGTCTTCATTTACAAGGCAAGATTTTTAAAATTTATAGTGTTACCACGAGAACCAAAAACTTTTCTGTTAACTAAAAATAATTTACGGAAATTATTGCGTAAAATTAGAAACAGAATTGACTTGTGTGGTTTGTTTGCTAAAGAATGGCTTCTTAATGGGTTCGCGCGGAGTTGCGATCGGTTTTCCTTGGCAAGTCAAATGTGTCACGAACTGGCTGCAAGCGTCTGCTGCACACTCTCGGAATGTGTGTGTGTGTGTGGATAACTCTTCAACCAACTGAGTGGAACAGTTACATAGTACATGGACAGTCTGCTCATAATTTCCATGGAGTCATTCCTCATTCATTAAATGATCGCCAAAGCCAAGGCAAAAGCCAAAGCCAAAGCCAAAGTCAAAGCGGATGAAGTTGAGTGAGAAGAAAACAAAGAAGCAAAAAAGAAGAACTAAAATGGAAACCAGAGATACATAGAGACAGCTCAGCTCTGCAGTTTGGCTACCCACAGCACTTCCAGCACTTCCAGCACTTCTCCAGCTCTCCATAAACTATACACTGTCTGCCTGACTGCCTGACTGCCTGACTACTCACCACCTTCTCAAACCGGCATTGGCATTGGCATTGGCACTGGCACTGGCTCTGGCAGTGGCAGTGGCAGTGGCTCTGGAATCCCAAGCAGACCGCGTTTTTTTTATTATTATTTTCTGGTTGATGTTTTTTATTTTGTATTTTTTGTCTTCTGTTCTCTGTTTTGTTTCACGTTTTGGCCTGGCATTAACCTGTAGAACTCCTTTCACTTTACATTCTAATACCAAAAAGTTTACAGCATTCGCATTCTTAAGTTTTCGATCTGTGTGCTATGGGGCGAGAAGCTTACGATCCCAACAACAACTTAACCAACACAGCTCGTTATGGGTCATCGTCATCACCATCGCCATCGCCATCGCCATCGCCATCGTCTTGGGCTTCGTGTGCGTCTGCGTCTTCGACTTCGGCCGGCATTCTTCTGGCGTCTGTCGTCCAGGCGAGGGCTTTAGAGAGCCAAACCGGAATACCTGATGAATGTTAAGCTTGTGGCCAATGGGCTGACTGTTTGCCCTATGAAATAAACATGAGCGACTGGCCAAAGAACAATATATAACAAAATGCACGCGTTGCCAAAGAACAATAATAAAGAGCGCATATCGATTGAAATTGGAATTGCGGCCAAATGCGATGGCACAAATAAAATATTGAATTGCCCAATTGCCCAACAACAACAACAACAACAACGACAATAACGACAACAACAAAAGAAACAGTAACTGCCCATTCACCATTCATCACCGCCCGCGACTGCCACAACCCGTCCATGCAGCCACGCACAGGTGGAGGTAGGCGTTCTCAATTTGATTAAAGTGGATGTCAATAGTTGGGAGGTGTAATTTTGTTCGATACACATTAGCAGGCAGGAAATTATTTCAACTGTTCTCATTTTGTTTGTTTGCTTTTATTTTTTGTATTTGTTTTTTTTTAATCACCAAATGGAAATTTAAAAGAAATTTCAATTCCAACTTGCACGCGCCAAAAAGCGACTCAATTGTAAAAATTAGATAGGAGCAGGCCAAGAGGCACCCAAAACTGGAGCACTGCTGATAAGAGCCATACCAATACACCCAGTATATATACCTATAACCATAACCATAACCATAACCATACCCATACCCATACCAAGGCTCAGCCCCTGCTCCATTATGGGGCTGATGGAAAGAAGCGATCGAATAAATAAAACTACAAATATGATTGCAGTTACTGGGCTGCTTCATAACTGTTACACACAAACACACACACATACACACACACACACACACACACACACACACACAATGGCACTCACCTACACACAAAGATTAAATGTTGATTAGGGCGTTGACAGCAGCAGCATCAGAACTTCTGATAACGCCAACTGTGATAAAAAAAAAATTTATATATATATATATATTGTCATATACTACACTCAGAGAAAACAAAATTGCACTGAGACTTTAGACAATGATCATATTTCTTTTGCGACAAAGTCAGCTCAACGTATTTTTTTCTGAAAGTGACTTTCGAAAACTGAATATTTTTCTTATTTGGCAATTAAAGGGTGCCTTTTTTAATAGAAAAAATCACAAATTAAATAAAGCTATAACACATTTTTTTGTGTTTATGGAAACCCGGAAAAACTTTCTGTTGGTTAATAGATATTTTCTAAATTTCGGATCAAAATCTGATCGGTTCAAACTGGTGTTTGAACGATTCCCATGCGTCTCATAAGTGCACATGAATCAGAGGATCCATCCAACCAGAGGAATTAAGGAGATCCACAGTCATTACTTAACCAGAAAGTAACTTTGTGAACTTTAGATTAAAACTAAATTGAAATTTGCAAACATGTTTTTCTTTAAATATTTATTTGCAAGAAACTGATTATTATCTGCCACAGCGAGAATTTGGTCAAAACTGAACAGACTCTCAAAAATATTAATTATTCGATGTGTAATATAAAACAGTATTCGATTTCTCGGCTATTTACTGAGAACATTGCTTGTGTTATTCGATGGGGAATGGGGGATGGGGGACGGGGGAAGAGAGGGCAACAATTTGCGCGAATCAACTGTGAATGAGTGTGAATGGTACGGTGGGTGTTTTTTTTTTTATTTATTTTTTTTATTTAGATGTGTTGAATGTGTTGAATGTGCGCTGGCTCTCATTTTTTAAGTGTATTCAAATTCCCATAATCATCGTTTTCGCCCAATGTAATAAATCTAATTTCCCACAGCAGCCAGATCAATGCGTTCAAAGGGTTCAATAAACGACCCCAAAAGTGTGTTGTGAAGTGTCTGTGTGTGGACTCCATTGAGTACCACTCGCTGTGTAGTAACCCGGATTTACTTGGAGTGCGACGAGTGTGCAAGTGTATGTAGAATGATACATCAAGAACATAGAACAATGTACTCGCTACTCACTGCTCACTGCTCACTGCTCAGTCTGTGTCTCTGTGTAATATGGCCATGTCTGGTCGTTATCGTGGGCCAGTTAAATCAATGTCAGGACGGCATTCAATGGACTGCAGATGACTTCATCGCAGCAGACGCGGTCTGCTGTCTCTAAGCCTGTTAGCCCCATGCGAGGCTTTTGGGCTTACAATGTGAAACTGGAACTGAACCTGGCGCTGCTTGCTGCTTACAGCTTGCTGGTTGCTGTTAGCTGGTAGCTCCAGTAGCTCGGGCCAAGACAATGACAGCCAATTACATATGATAACAGACAGTTTTGTAACAACCAGTTTCGTCAGCTGCCAATCAAAAGTGATTATGATCGCACAACAAAACAAGACCAAACAAAAAAAAAGCAAAAACAAACTCGTCCACAATTCTAGCCCACCCCACCATAAACCAAATCCGGGCTCCGAGTTCCGACTCGGACTACGTCTCCGGCTGGCTCCAACCGCACACCCTCACACACACCGCCAGCACCAGCTTCGCAGAGTTCGACTTTGTGTTCAGCTTCCAATCGCCGCAGCATAAGTCATAAAATCAACAATAAACAAGCTGAAAACGCAGCTAAATGACTCCACAACGCCAACTTTGGGCGTCATGGTCATTGAGCACAGCTCTGTGCAGCTAAGGGGCCCGAGTCTTGGTCTTGGTTTTGGTCTGAGTCTGAGTCTGAGTCTCAGTCTCAGTCTGGACAAGGGTCTAGGTCTGCGGGCAGTTGCCGTTTGTTGTCGAGTCGGGTGTGCGTGCCAGACGACGCGTGTTGACATTAGCTCTTAAAATTTATTAGTTTTTATTGTCATTGCGGCTAGCGTTGTGGTCTTAGGTTGGGCCCCTGCCTTGGGCGGGGCCAATGGGATAAGTCGTCAACGGGCATAGTCAAGTCATTGCAATGGTCTTATCAACAGCACCTATGACAAACTTAAAATTACACATTACACTACAATAATAATGAAAAAGTTCATAGATTAATTATTGCTGACCAGGTTACTTCTTATGTGCTTTCATTATACCCAACGCTTCTTTAAATGGGTGTAAATTAGTCATCTGCAACGATCTTAAGGCGTATGAGCTGCGTCATACAAGATCTATTGTACCAACTACCAAGCTTCAGAGCCTCGCAAATATTCACACCAAGCTTTTATATACATCTAAATGTCAAATTTTCGCAAATAAAACTCATATTAATATCGGTAAGCTCAATATTTGAATAGTAATAATAATAATAGTTTAACTCGTATAGTTCCGGGTAATGTTATAAAGTCCATAAGCATCCAAGTTTCACCATTTCGATTGTTCCCCATTGCAGTTCCTCTTTTGTCAGTTGGGAAGGAGTGATAAGTCAATTACCTCTCGCCGCCAACGACCATGGTGGTTAGGAAGTAGAATACGGACCAGCTGACATATTTAACGGGATCACCGGAGCCCTCGATCTGAGTTTCCAGATACTCCGATCCATACTTGGCCATAAAGGATACGACGGCCATGCCGCCCATCAGCCAGCTACCCTCGTTGACGGCCAGATAGGAGAGTGATGTTATGTTGCCCAGAATGGTCAACAGCTTGAGCGTTTCGATGACTTCATCGCCTTCCCCGTCACCCTTGCCCTGGATAAGGCCCACCAGGATACAGATGGCCATGGGTACGATGAAGAGGCCATGGCCCAAAGCAATGTTGTTGGCATCGCCACCAAAGAAGAGCTCTATGTTGACCAGTGGCAAGGGGACTATCTCCAAAATGGAATTACTCGTCTCCTTGGCGCTCTTTGACGTTTCATTGCCAGAGAAACAGTCGACCAGACCAAATAAACCATGACAAAAGCCAATCACGCATGCGGAGAACGCATATGGATGCTCCGAAGGCCCCATAGCATAGAATCCATATCCGGTAACGCCGCACAGGACTAAGTTGAGTACACCGGATACCGCCGAATTGTCCGACATTTTTGGGTTAATTTCTTTCTGAATTGGAGAAGGTTATAAACAAAGTGGAACAGCCAAAAGCGAATTGGATATTAATTTCAAAAATGTATATTTTGTAACGAATTTTAATTTTACTTATTTACGGAAAAATTCTTAAATGTATTTTAATTTTATTATTTTATATCTCGACTGACCGAATTGTGAAATTTGTGCTGTGAAAATGATATTAACCCAGTTGGGATGTGGCGCCGACTGCTGCGATTGAAGTTAACCAGCCCACATGACATTATTCAACTCGGGCCAGTCAAACAAATATAATTGAAAATAATATCGGGATTATCGTGGTTATTCGGAATATTCTCCTGCGTTTTATCATACCCTGAATGGGTTCAAATGAGTAAAAAGGGTATACCGAAGTTCTGTAGAAGTAAGAGGCAAAAGAAAGCATCTCCGATCCCATAAATTCTGGCAGCTATCAATGCATTGCTAGCTTACAAGGGTGTCTCAAATATGGTATGGCAATTTTGCTAAATAATCTGGGAAGGACCAATATGGTAACAATCTATTGTGTACCGGGGCATGCCGGCATTCGGGGTAATAATCTTGCTAACATTCACGACAGGAAGCCAGCCAGCTGGCATTTCTCTGGTCGTGAACCATTTTGTGGACTCGATCCACAAGTAGTGGAAGTACTGGCAAGCTTCTCACGCAGCCACCAATAGCAAAAAACCACTAGGACATGACAGCTATGATGGAAATCGCACTATTCACTATCTGAATATTTGAAAAAAATCTCTTCTGACGGCATATTGCAGTTTGCTCAGCATCTACGCAAGCTAAAAATTGTGGAAATAACTGCGTGGTAAATCTACCTTGAAATTGATAAGACTTCAGAACACATTCTGGAAGATTGCCAGGCAATAAGCAGACTGAGGCTCTCTCAACTAAGTGCCTGTACCCTAAACAATAGTGAAATCTGAGTCCCACGGGTTCGGATTTGGTAGCACAAGGACATCGGGATAGTCCATAATGATTTATGGGTTTTGATCATACATAAGTGCCCTTTTTATATATAAGGTCTATTGTACTAGGCAATTGAATCTTTTGAAATCGCGATGGCTTATGTAACCTCCTATAATATTGTCTGACACTAAACAGGAACTGCTATGCTATCAGCATTTCCCGAAAAGTCAGGAGGTTAGAGTTATCTATTGCCTGTTGCTTAGGATACAAATACATATCCAGTATCTTTTATTTTCACAGACAAATCTATAATTAATATTCGTAATAATTAAATAATCGAATTGTTCCGGGTAATGTTATAAAGTCCATAAGCATCCAAGTTTCACTATTTCGATTGTTCCCCATTGCAGTTCCTCTTTTGTCACGGATCGGTTTCGGTTGGGAAGGATTGATAAGTCAATTACCTCTCGCCGCCAACGACCATGGTGGTTAGGAAGTAGAATACGGACCAGCTGACATATTTGACGGGATCACCGGAGCCCTCGATCTGAGTTTCCAGATACTCCGATCCATACTTGGCCATCAAGGATACGACGGCCATGCCGCCCATCAGCCAGCTACCCTCGTTGACGGCCAGATAGGAGAGTGATGTTATGTTGCCCAGAATGGTCAACAGCTTGAGCGTTTCGATGACTTCATCGCCTTCCCCGTCACCCTTGCCCTGGATAAGGCCCACTAGGATACTGATGGCCATGGGTACGATGAAGAGGCCATGGCCCAAAGCAATGTTGTTGGCATCGCCACCAAAGAAGAGCTCTATGTTGACCAGTGGCAAGGGGACTATCTCCAAAATGGAATTACTCGTCTCCTTGGCGCTCTTTGACGTTTCATTGCCAGAGAAACAGTCGACCAGACCAAATAAACCATGACAAAAGCCAATCACGCATGCGGAGAACGCATATGGATGCTCCGAAGGCCCCATAGCATAGAATCCATATCCGGTAACGCCGCACAGGACTAAGTTGAGTACACCGGATACCGCCGAATTGTCCGACATTTTTGGGTTAATTTCTTTCTGAATTGGAGGAGGTTATACACAAAGTTGAACAGCCAAAAGCGAATTGGATATTAATTTCAAAAATGTATATTTTGTAACGAATTTTAATTTTACTTATTTACGGAAAAATTCTTAAATGTATTTTAATTTTATTATTTTATATCTCGACTGACCGAATTGTGAAATTTGTGCTGTGAAAATGATATTAACCCAGTTGGGATATGGCGCCGACTGCTGCGATTGAAGTTAACCAGCCCACATGACATTATTCAACTCGGGCCAGTCAAACAAATATAATTGAAAATAATATCGGGATTATCGTGGTTATTCGGAATATTCTCCTGCGTTTTATCATACCCTGAATGGGTTCAAATGAGTAAAAGTTGTGCTAAAGTATGTAACCGGCAAAAGAAAGCATATCCGATCCTATATATCGGGATCAATAGCCAATTCGATCTGGCCTTCGCTGTCTGTCTGTCCATCTGTATAAACAGCCAAATTCAGAGATTATACTGTGCAATGAGCTCAAATTTGTAATATAATTTATTAAATATAACATGCAGATTACTTTTATTTTATTTAATCGATAACTCCCCCATTTAGCAAATATCTACTTCCGATGTCAAGGAAAGCCACAATTTTAGTGTCCATAGTTCTAGTGGATTGCGGATCGACTAAAGAGCTAGAGACTTCAAGTCTTAATTCTGGTGTAGCAAACGCAATTAAGGGATTTATTTCTTAGCAAAAAATGTGATTTACTTTTCTACCTACGATTCTTTGACCATATTCTGAAATGAAGACTAAAAATGAATAAAGAAAACTTTCGAGTACACATCGGCCGATCATTGGAGTCGATATGTTTCAAGCAAATAATCAGTTCGGATAAGTCGGATTGAAGTCGTTCAGGTCTCTCTTAACTTAAACGACTATAAAATATTATATAATTGATTTAATTATAATAATACAAATTTAGATTGTCATATCATAATTGAGAACAATTTGGTTTGGGTTGGATCGAGAATCATCCAAAAATCTGGTGGGCTTATAACAAGATGATCCGTCGTTACGTGATCATCGGCATCGGAATCATTCTGTTGCCTTGTCGCAGTCGCATTCAAAACTTCATCTTCCACCTAATCATCATAGCTATCGACTCATCATAACCATCATAATCTTGTCACATATTTGCTTGAAGCTGATTGCCCTGTACGCCGGTCGTGTAGATGCGCACATTCTCCTCTGTGTAGTCGATGATGTGACGTCTCCTTTTCAGATACACCTTCTGCCGCAAATAGATCTTGAGAATGCCCTTCACAGCAATGAACGTGAAGCCGCCGAGGAGCGTGCGATGCAGCGCCGATGCCACGTTCCTATATAACACCTGGCCCAAAATTGTTGAAATGCTGGGCATTAAAATAGCACCGCAGAAGATGCAGGAAAAGTTGAAAGGAACATCGGCTAAAGGCGTATCCTCAACAATGGACACCGTTTCCACGTCGGTATGGGCGTACAGCAACCGGTTGATCAGGGGCAATTTGCGGGCAACACTATGACGATTGTGCCAGAGTTGCAATAGAATGTCCTCCCAGCGGAAGAAACGACTGATGATCAGGATCACCGGTATTATTGGCAGTCCGATCAATATAAAGATTGCGTCCCCCTGCAGAATGAGCTCCATGCCGCGTTCCTTGCCGAGCACCTGAATGAGCGTGATGCCCCCATATGTGACGGCCGCCCAGTAGACGGAGAGCAAAACGACACAAGCGGTAACGAATGGACTGAACCGACAGATCACATCCCCGCACCGCTCCAAGAACATGGCGACGCGGCCCACCTCCGGAAAAATGATGTTGTACTCAAAGCGGCACTGCATGCAATTGACTTTCATTCGCGTATCGCCATTCTGCTTCTCATCAATCCAGCGAGAGAGGCAGCTCTCATGCACCCACTTGGTGTTGCCGCGGCACTGGCACGGGTGCACCCAGGTGGCACGACGGTTCTCCGACTCGGTGGCAAGGCATATCCAACAGGTGCGCTCAGATTCTGGCTCCCTGGTTGTGTTTAAAGCAATTCCTCGACCAGTCATAATAAAAACGAATAAAATACAAATATTACACGTTTAAAAAGCTGATGTACGTAAAAATATGACGTCCATCAATCAAATAGCACTCATATTCAAGTAGGATATCCAAAGCAAAGGTGTCTCGATGCGACACAACTCTCAAAGAAGACTCGCCTCAAAATCAATTGTTAAACTTCAACAATTATCTAGTTTCCTAAATGAAATGAGTTATAATCTATAATTAGAACAACAACAGCAGGGAGACATGCCAAATACACCATACCCATGTCAAGCTACAAATTAACTAACACTTTGATTCGGGCAAGAAATAGGTCAGTCTATAAATTTTATATGTATGTATATATAATATTATAATATGTACACAGGTTGCGGTGCAGGTGGGCTTAAAACGGGCTTACACACGCTGGCAAGATGTTGCTGTCAGTTGGCAAACTCTTGCCAGAGTTTAGTCGCTCAAGCATGTCTGGCAACATCAACAAGACGGCCGCACTTGACTGGCAATTTGCCGGTCATTCGCCAGCCAGAGAAGCCTGTGTTAGTCCCCCTGAAAATACAGATTCTGCTGTTTATAGCTGAATATGATCTGTATTAAATGTACGTGTGAATCAAATAACAGATTCAGATGTTAATTATATTTTATTATTTTGAACTATGTACATATTTATATAATAATACCTATTCATATTTGTATTATATGTGCAAGTGCTTATTATATGTACTATAAGTCATGAAGTATACAAAGAAATTGTGTGGTGGAAGGCCAACCTTTATGTTTATATAGATACATGCTTTGAAACCTTAAAAGCAATGACTAACTTTTTTATATTATAAATACAAGGTATACTTTTAGGATGAAATAAATTCTCTGCACACTCAAAGATATGCATACAAAAAGCGTACTTTTTAGACAGGGAATGGTGCAAAGATCTTCTACATCGAGGTGACTCCAAGTGCCAAAACACTTGTAAGCAATTTATTCGCACAGCGAACGGAAAAATGTGCATAGATATTAATCGTATGTGTCTATTGTTTATACCTAGAAGCACTTGCATTTTTGAGAAATGAATCAAAAAATAAAATTCAATGCTTGGGCAAAAATGTAAATAATCTTAACACTACAAAATTATTTAAGCATCGGTAATTCTGGTAGATATTGGCAATTGAATGCCTTAACTAAAACCGGTAGTTTCCACAAGAATCGATAGTTTAAGGATAACTTGTGTTAAGCAAAGGCTTAAATAAATACCAATGAAATCATGAAACACTTAAACTATGGGTTTTATTTAACTTACAGATCTAATCACCATTATATTATAGATTATTGTTATTATTATTATAATTGTTATTATATCATTACAGCTTGTTAAAGAGTTATAAGTTATTACACTAAAAGCAAAAGAAAACACGTATTTCATCAATTCCTTGTTAATCAGAGACGCAGATAAATATTGTATGCCTTTGAGACGCTTGTGAGTCCCTAATCGTCCTTGAGGCATAGGTTTTCGCTATGAAAAAGTTATTTGACAAATTGTGGGAACTTCAAAACTTTTGAGCAAATTGTACGTAATTGCTTGAATAACAAGTCAATTAGCAGCGAACCAAGAGGGTCAAATAGCTCTGATGCGAGCCTATAAAAGCAGCAGTTCAACTGGCCTGAAGCAACAGAAACGTTTTAGAAATGGCAGGTAAATTTGGATTTCGCTTCCTGTACGGGGATCAGCCGCTGCAGCTGTACTTCTATGCGGTGCCGCATCTATGTCTGAACCTCATGGGCTACTGGCCGGGCATGCTGGATGCGCTGCAGCAGCGCGCTCTGTTCCATTTTGTGGTGCTGGGCGTGGGTGTTGCGACCGAGATACATGCCGGCCTCCAATTTGCACAGAATGGAGAGATTACGCTTGCCCTGGAGACGTTCTGTCCGGCGGGCACCTCGGCCGTTACATTGCTGAAAATGTATCTCATGCTGCGCTATAGAAACGACTTATTCAACGTGTTGGCCAATCTACGACAGATGCTGTTCGACGGCGCCAGCCAATCGGACGAAAAACAAAAGATAATGCGAAAGCACCTTCTGATGGCATCACGATTCAACTTTTGGCCACTCTCCGCGGGATTCTTTACGTGCACCATGTACAATCTGAAGCCGCTTATTTTAGCCTTGCTGCAGTACTGGGGACAGGCCGAGCAGATTAAGTGGGAGATGCCCTTCAATATGACGTGAGTTTTACATTAAAGCACTCAAAGATCAAATGACTATCCTCGGCTCGAAGTCGATTACATATTATACTCTTGCAGAGGGTATTACAAGTTTGTTCTTAATCAATTTTGAGATGATATAGCGAAGTCAACTATATATATGAAATTGGAGCCACAAAAACTGTCGTTGATCGATTTGGGTTAATAATTAAATTTAGAGTGCATTTCTAACTTGGTATACACTCTCCACTCCAATTTCCAATTATCCACTCAGCATGCCGTCTTTCCTGCTGCATGCACCACTCTTTCCGGTTACTTACATTTTCATCGCTTACACTGGCTACGTGACCATTTTTATGTTCGGCGGCTGTGATACCTTCTACTTTGAGTTCTGTGTGCACATTGCCACACTGTGCAACTTCCTGGAGGTCGACATACGTGCGCTTTTTCGGCCATACGATGGTAACGTGCAACACTGCAACACAGCAACACAGCAACCCATAGCAATCTAATATCAATGCACAGCACTCCAACAGATGGACGACTTGCGAAGCAGACTGTTTGTTGGATTTCTGGTGCGACTTATCAAGCGGCACAACGATATCATTGAGCTGACGGCGTTCTTTCGGCAACGCTACTGGATTATCACATTGGCGCACTTCCTGTCCGCCAGCATGGTGATCGCCTTCAGCATATTCGAACTAATGACCAATGGCGGCAATGGACTGGGCACCCTGCTCTACATTGGATACACGGTGGCTGCCCTTAGCCAGTTGTTTATCTACTGCTACGGTGGCACTTTGGTCGCTGAGAACGTACGTTTCTCTTAGCAGCATTCATTTAGATTAGTTAGTGAGTAAACGATTCTCTTCTATTCTCTTGCAGAGTCTCCAACTGGCCACTGTGATGAGCTCCTGTCCCTGGCACACATGCCAGCCCAGGCATCGGCTCTACATAATGCTCTTCATAATGCGGTCGCAGCGTGCCCTGACAATGGCTGTGCCCTTTTTCTCGCCCTCGTTGGTCACCTTTGCCGCAGTTCGTATTGAATGCCCAAAAGTTTATCACTTCATTTTCTCTAATCATCGATTCATCTTTTCTTTTAAGATACTGCAAACGTCGGGCTCCATTATAGCGCTAGTCAAGTCCTTTCAATAACCGAACTTTGAAGAATATTTATGCTCTTAATATCAAAGAGCAAAAAAAAAAAATAATATTTTAAATGCAAAATACACTTCTAAATGGTCATATATACAGTGTCTCACAGCTTATTTCCGACAGTGTCTAGCTAAAATTTTAAAGTGCTATAAAGTTTAAACAAAGAAACAAATGCAAAATGTTTAAATGTCAATTTGTTTCATGCTATATCAGGTTTGAAAAAGAAACTTTAGTTTGTATTAAAATATTAATTATTAATTAAAATTAGTCAAAAACTGAAAACTTATCCAAAATACATGTCAAAGCTTATTTTAGACAGTCTTAGAAAAGTAACATTTTAGGCGTATAAAAACTTAAATAAGGATGTTAATACTTAGTATGATATCCTTTAGCCTTAATAACTTCCCTTAACCTATTATTCATGGAAGATAGCAGCTTCCGGGTTGTTTCTGGACTGATTTTGCTCCACTCATCCAGCAGAGCATTCTTGAGATCAGATCTGTGATTCCGGATGTTATTTTCCAGCAGAGCCCACAAATTTTCAATAACATTTAAATCTGGAGACTGTGCCGGTGGAATTATCATGTGGTGCCCCCACAGATAAGCCAGAACTGTACTAATCCGGACTTATGCTTGGCTGTTGTCCAGGTCGTTGTCGTGGTAGAACCGGAAAGTACGTCGGATTCCCAGCTTCTTGGCACTTTGATACACATTCTTGTCCATTGTTGTTTCAATAAACACCAAATTTCCGACGCCGACGCACTTTTTCCCCGTTTCATCCTCCACCTGTGGTGTATTGGAGTATTGGAGCCATTAGCTTGGGATTTTCCCTTATTTTCCTGATGATCCTCCGCTCTTCATGTTCGGTGAAAATCTTGTTTGGTGCCATTCTGCCCTTGTCCTCTATCCGATTTTCTTCGACGAAGCGACGAATGATGTTGAGTACAGTTGACTTGCTTAGATTTACCATTTCAGCTATTAGACGATGTGAATATCCGATCTTGAAGTGTTCCAGGATGAGATTCCGTTGTTCAATGGTAGTCCGTTTGTCCATAGTCCTTGTTGGCTGGTTGCACCCTAGATGCAGGATATAACTGAACTGACTACGAAGGATTGGTCTATTTATACCGAAAATAATCAATCTGACGTAAAAAATCTGGGTTTTATGGCACCCAGGTGTCCATAATGCCCCTGTTGGAAATAAGCTGTGACCATAAATTAAGGTACTTTTTTACATAACCCGGCCTAGCAGGTGGGGAAACCCCAGTTGATTGGGATCATATATTCATTATGGTGGTTAATATATGTACCTGTCATCGGTCTTTGGAATTTTTGAAAAATATTGTATAATTAGTTTATGGCAGGCAATTAAAATTTTTGCTAGACACTGTCGGAAATAAGCTGTGAGACACTGTATAAATATATATATTGAGTCCTTGCGTTTTTTAGTAAAATAAAACAATATTGTTCTGTTCGGGTGCTTTATTTAGACTGAATTCATAAACTCTAACTTATCATACCTAAACCTCGGACTGCTGCTTCTGCTGATTGCTGCAACTTTGTCGCTGGCGCTTTGATTGCTGCAACTTTGTCGCTGGAGGTGTCAGTTATCCGTTCTGGGTCCCACGATGGTCTTCACGTGGAATCGTGACTCAGCGTATTTCTGTTTGCTATGCTGACGAGGCGCGCATGTTTTATGATATTTATTCGAGTGCATTGATTTGAGTTATTCGTAGTGTTAGCTTATTAATTCGAATGCGTTGGTTTTAGTTATTTGTAATAATAAATGTTAATTCCTCCCCCTTTAAATGTGGACGTCCTCGGACGCGATGTAGAACCTTGTTTGGATGGTTTGACTCTGCTCCGGGGGATTGTCTTCCTGTCTATTCATTTCTCTTGTGCCAGGTTTTTGCTTTATCGAACAGGTGACTGTGATCGTTAGTATGTTGAAGAGCGTGGTTAAGTACATGTCGACTATTTTTGAGTTTACAATCGGTTATTTTGTTTTTGATTCGTGTTCTACAAGTGTCGTTACTTAGATCTATTAGCTTCGTTTTTCTACATATGCTTTTATCGTTATGAGTTTCACAATTTTCTTTGGTTCCAAAAATTTGTTGGTTACAGTTAATTATGTTATTGAATTTTAACGTAGTGATTTCATTATCTTTTTTTATTGGTACTAGCAATAACGACAAAATGGGAATATGAATGATATACAAATTTTTTTTGCCGTTTGTGGCAATTTTGATTTCAGCAAATTCTAACAATTCTTTGGGATTAATAAAAAATGTATTTTTTTTCTGCAAATAGGTTTGCAATTTTTTTCTGTTTGTATTTCTGACAGAATTATTGAGTTTATTGTGTTAGTTTTTGCCCAATGCATGGCGTATATTAAATTATTTCATTCTTCTTTGAAAATTTGTATTTTGTATTTCAGTAGTGTAGCTATTTCGTTTTGAAAATTCTTATTGTCTATGGTTTCTTTTACAATTATATTTGTGTTTTGAGTTAATTCATTCATTATTTTGCTTAGAATTTTATTTATTATTAGTTGTTTGTTGTTATTTTCTACTTGCTCGTCTGTTTTTGAAACTAAAATTTCATAATCGTAGTGGTATTTCCAAACTGTGCCTAATGCATTGACTGCTCTGACTTTTCTTTGTTTGGTTGGTTTAGTGTTCTCAAATCTGATTCTACTTTTGCGAATTCAAATGCAAAAATATTCTTCAATTTTGAATACATGAATTATTCTGTAGGTGTCGTTGTCTACTGCAGCGACTCCTGTTTTTTTTGGGTATAATTTATGAATGGGAGTAGTTCAATATGGTCGCTAGACCGAGACTGTTGGTAGGAAGAATCTGTAAAATATTATGTTTTCAAATAATTTGTATGGGTTATCCGTCCATTTTGGATTTTTATAGTAGTATCTCGATTTTCTTTGACTATTTATTTTTTATATTTCGGGGTCAGTTTAGAGCCTAATCTTTTGTCCATTTTGCAGTAAACTATGTAGCCCTTTTTGTATTGTTTTATTGGTTTTATTCCTTGTTATTATGGTATTTTAAATCATTAATTTGTTTGATTTGTAATTTATCTGTGACTTTGTTTCTATTTTTTTCTAATTCTTGGGGGTCGTTGGTGACTCGTGTTCCGAAAAATATATCTATTGGTTTTGCGTTTACGGTGGAGTGTATGGATTGGTTGTATAACTGAGTGGAATTAAATATTAAATCTTCGAAATTTGTTATTCCGTCATCCTTTTTCACACATCTCATTGAATGAAATCTTTAAACTTGACCGTTGCTTGTTGAGTTGTATGGTGGCATCGTGTAGGTTTTTGCTTTAACTTGGTCTTCTAGTAAGAATATGATGGATGCGGAATTTAGAGCTCTTTCGTTTTCCATAACAACTAGTTTGGGCATACCGAAAGCTATCATAACCTCGCGTAGTGGTTGTTTTATGTCTTCGACTTCTTTTGAATTCAAAATTTTAATTTGTGCGTACTTTGAGAATTTGTCTACGGCGGTGAGAACGATAGTTCCCTCTGTCGTATATAGATCAATATGGATAATTTGACCGGGATAAGTCGGAATAGGAGTTGGTTGGAATTCTCCTTTTTGAGGGTGCCTGTCATACTTGCTTTCTTTGCAAGTTTCACATGCCTTTGTTATTTTTTTCAATTTTTCTCTTTAGGTTAGGAAAGAAGAAATTATTAAGTATTTGGCTTTTATTCTCTATTGCATTTCTGTGAGCTCTAGTGTGTTCTATTGTTATTATTTCTATTTGTTCGTTTTCGCTAGATAGGGATATATGTTCTGTTTTCCGTCGTGAATAGTCCATTAATAATTTTTGGGTAGAGCCGTTTTTCCAAAATGTCTATTAAGTCATCTTCTGAGTAGTCTGATTTTTTAATTATGTGCCTGTGGTATGTGGGAAAGGGTTATTTGAATTTGTAGGATTCTGTTTCCCCTGTTAATAAGAAAATTTGGGCTTTAAAGACGTTAATTGGGACTTCCATTACTGGAATAAGGTTGTGTGATGAACTGTCATCACTTTGTACAGTTGATGTTGCTGTGCTGTTTATTTCGGGTTTTGGGGGATTTCTGGATAGAGCATCCGCAGAGCGTCTTAGAAGTTCCTGCCTTGTATCTTAATTCGTGATTGTACTCTTCGAGGTAACTTTTCCATCTTTTTAATTTTCCGTTATGATCTTTGCTACTCAGTGCGAAGGTTAGTGGTTGATGGTGTGTAAAGATTATTACCTTTGATGTACCGTAGAGGTACATGCGCAGATTCTGAAGTGCCCAAACAATAGCTAACATCTCCTTTTCGTTAGTTGCGTAATTTTCTTCCGTTTTCGAGAGTGTGCGCGATATGTAAGTGATAGGTCTACCTTCTTGTTCAAGGACTGCTCCGATGGCGAAGTTTGATGCATCGGTTGTCAAATGAAACTCTTTGTGGAAATTGGGGTACGCGAGTACAACGTCGTTTGAGCTGAGCATGTTCTTTATTTCTTCGAATGCTTTAGTTGCATTACTGTCGAGTGTTATTTCTTTTTTATGGGAAAGATTCTTTGAGAGTCTACCGTTTTCTCCTCTTAGGAGAGTTGTGAGGGGTTTTGCCAATTTGGCGTAGTCACGAATGAATCTCCTATAATAGCTTGATAAACCCAAGAAAGAACGTAAGTCTTTGAGGGTTTTGGGTGTTGGAAAACTTTTGATGGCTCTCACTTTTTCGCAATTAGTTTTAATTCCATCTGCTGAAATAGTGAAACCTAGGAAATCGACTTCGGTCTTGAAAAACTCGCATTTTTCGATTTGAATTTTGATGTTTGCATTATGTAAGGTCGTGAAAACCGTGTTTAGATGCTTGATATGCTCGTCTTCTGACTTACTAAAGACAATAATATTGTCGATGTAAACGTAACAAATGTTTCCGACGTGATCCCTTAGGATATCGTCTAATGCTCGTTGGAATATTGATGTCGAATTTTTTAGTCCAAACGGAAGTCTGGTGAACTCGTATTTTCCGCCATTAACTACGAATGCAGTTTTTTCTATGTCTTTCGCGACGAGAGGGATTTGATGAAATCCCTTTTTCAGATCTAGAACGGAAAAATATTTATTCTCGCCCAATTGTGCGATGATTTCTCCAATCTTCGGGATCGGGTATCGATCCGAAATTGTTACGGAATTAAGTTTTCTATAGTCGATGACTATTCGAAACTTGTTTTCACCTGAAGCATCGCTCTTTTTTGGTACTACCCACACGGGGGCGTTATATGGTGACCGTGAAGGTCTTATTATGCCGTCTTGCAGCAACTGATCAATTTGTTTTTCGACCTCCCCTCGTAATGAAGTAGGGTATTGGTAGTGCTCGCTATAAACTGGAGCATCTGATGTGGTTCTTATTTCGCCTAACACTCTGGTGGTGTAGGTCAGTTTCTCGTCTGGTTCTGCGAACAGTGTTGTACGTGTCTTAGTAACGTGATCTATGAAACTTTTTTGTTTGTTTGTCATGTGCTCTTGGTAGCCCTGTCTAGGGTTGAAACATTGTTGTGGCAATGTATATTGGCCACGGAATAGTTGAGGGAATTGTTTATGCTGTTGCATCGTCTGATAATTCGTATTTGGTCCAGGGGTGTGATATAGTTTTGAGTCGAAACTCTTCCATTGTACAAAATTATTGGTCTGAGGCCATTTTTGTAATGGATTATGGTTTCTGGGCTGTAGAGGTGGCATTTGATGCTTTGGTTTGGGCAATAACCCATTTCTATGTTCTTGGTTCTCCACCACGCTACACAAATGCAAGGCATGACTCAGGTCCCTTGGCTCTTTGATTGCTAAGAGTCTGGGTAGGTCTCCATTTAAACCTCTCACGAACGTATCTAAGGCTTTACCTCGATAATTATTCGTCAAAGCTCTAATTACCTCTGGTGAGTCTTCGTGTACGCTTATTTGGTTAAGGATAAGTGATAATTGGTGATATACCATCTGATAGAATTCTTGAACGGACAGACGTCCCTGAGTCAAGTAAAACATCTGGTATTCGAGAGTTTCTAGGTCTCTTTTGTCAGCGTAATGTTCTGTAAGGCACTTGGAAATTGCTTTCCAATTCATAGGAGTGTTATAGGATTCGAGCACTGCATCGGCTTCTCCTACTATTTTGTTTCGGACTGACAGGGTTATTAAATAATATTTAACTGTTTCTTCTCGGCCATTATAAATGTTCATTATCCTTTCTACATTTTTTTTCCAAGAACCGAATGTGGTTCGGTCTCCGGAAAAATCTTTGATCAACTTGGTTATCTCGGGGACTTTTTCCTGCTCCTCCCCTAATCTCGGACTGGTAAATGGGATATCATTATAATGATCATTACTTTCGGTATCTGTTGCTTGCCTTATTATATCGCTACCCTGGAGAGTCTCTTTTACTACAGACACAATAACATCTTTCAGGTTTTCCCTGACATGGGCTGCGTTGCCTGGTTGTGTATTTTTTTGATAGTTATTACTGGCTGCTCCCAGATTCATGTTAGCTAGGGATTCGGATAGTTCGTTTTGCTGCATTTTGTAATGTCGTTTTTTTTACGGATTAAGGTAAATTTATATTCGGACCACTTTTAAGAATTTTTGAATTTTTAAATTGATAATATTCTTGGGAAGTTACTTAGTTATTAAGAATGATATTTCGATAACTTGTTACTTAATTTATAGTTGCTCTGTTTCTTAAAAATGATTATTATTCTTTGTTTGCAAATTTCTGAGTCTTAATTTACTTACTTATTTTTCTCTTTTTTGGTAATTTTTATATTTTTGAACCTTATTTTCTTATTTAATATTTTTTTCTCTTTTTGTTTTCTTAATTTTAATTCTTTCTTTCTTTTTTGAATCTTAATTTTTATCTAGTTTTTCTTTTTTGGTTTTCTTTAATTATTATTTTTTTAATCTTAATTTTTATTTAATTTTCCCATTTTTGGTTTTCTTAGTTTTCCTATTTTTGAATCTCAAATTTTTCTTAGACAACTCTCTTACAACTCTTACAACATAATCATCATTCCGGCGAATCTCCCGCGACGAATCTTTAGAATTGATCCTTTTTGTCCCACGACGATTTCGAGTCGAGATAGGTGACTCAGATTCCTCTGGATACTATCACTCGCGGTACCCTGCGGACGGAGACTACAGGGTTGTCGGCGGTATTGTTATGGCACCGGTACGGATATATTTTGCACTTATTTTTGTTTTGGTTCGAGTTTGTATCAGCGACTGCTTGAGGCGCTTTTGATCAAACTGACGCTTTTGATAGAATTGGCACTGGTCTTGTCCGTATCTGCGGCTATTTGAGGCGCTTTTGATAGAACTTGGCCCTTTTCGACACTGGCCTGCTTCGCGGAGTTATGTTTGTATTTGCCGCTACTTGAGGCGCTTGACAAGTAGTGGTTAATTCACTTGCACTAACTCGCGATAACTTATAATTCCATACCGGTCCCTGCTCGGGCGCCAATTAATTGAGTCCTTCCAGTTTTTAGTAAATAAAAACCAGTTTGTTCTTTTCGGGTGCTTTATTTTGACTGAATTCGTAAACTCTAGCTTATCATAATGAAACCTCGGACTGTTGATTCTGCTTTGTCGCTGATGGGTCCCATGCTGGTCTTCAAGTGGAATGCGCTGATGAGGCGCGTGTCGTATTTCTCCATGCGCCTTAGCTGTGATCGGCTCAGCATATTTACGAGTGAGTTCCGCGTTGCCGCGTTGAAAATATGCTGACGAGGCGCGCGTATTTTATGATATTCATTCGAGTGCCTTGGTTTGGGTTGTTTGTAATATTAGATGTTGTATATAAGTTAATATATATGTATACATATATAAGTTACCATTTATTATTACAAATAACTCAAATCAATGCACTCAAATAAATATCATAAAACATGCGCGCCTCGTCAGCATATTTTCGGCAACGCGGGACTCAAACAGAAATATGCTGAGTCACGATTCCACGTGAAGACCATCGTGGGACCCAGAACGGATAACTGGCACCTCCAGCGACAAAGTTGCAGCAATCAAAGCGCCAGCGACAAAGTTGCAGCAATCAGCAGAAGCTGCAGTCCGAGGTTTAGGTATGATAAGTTAGAGTTTATGAATTCAGTCTAAATAAAGCACCCGAACAGAACAATATTGTTTTATTTTACTAAAAACCGCAAGGACTCAATATATATATAAATATATGTAAATTATTAGTAAATAAAAAACCAGATTGTTGTGTTCAAGTGTTTTATTCGGACTGAATTCATAGACTCTAACTTATGATAATTAAATTAATTATTTATTCTACTTTGTTAGTTTGAGTTATTCGCAATATTAAATTTTAACTTGTTTGTATATCGTGCATTGGCCGAACCACTAATTTGTATATGTCCGCAAGGGTTAACCTGTCCCATAACCTGTACAATCAGCCAACAAAAGTTGTGCACTCAAAGTTAGAAAATCATCATAGTTTTGGTGCCTTATTTGCATTAAGTAAATTTTCCTAATTTTAGTACTAATTTTTGTGTGTTTTGCAAATCTACTTTCTAAATATAGATTTCTTAAAAATCGAATATATTCTTAATATAAAATTTATTTAATTTGAAGTTATTGTTTTTGAATACTTAGCAGTTATTTCTAGGAAACAGAAAATCATTACATTTTGCCCCAATAATTTTAAGATGATAATTATTAATCTACAGTCAATAAATTAAAAAAAAAAAAGTTGATTTTTTTTTTTGTAGAGTATAGTTGTGTTCGAACGTTGTCCTGTTTATCGACCACGGCGTATCAGAGTAGCACGATATTATCGCATGGACACGCAGCTGTGCTCGAGTGTTCCACAAAATAGGAGAGACAGGAGAAGCATTCGTCAGCGTCGGTTGGCGCCGTGTTGCTCAGTGCTGCTGAGGCAGGCTAAGTGTGTGCAACATGTGCGACGGTAAGCAGAGCTTCTGGGAGCGGCACCAGAACAAGTTCTTCAGGTACGGTCACATCTATGCGAGCATCTACGGCCAGGTGATCATCGATTACGTGCCGCAGCAACCGTTGCGACCGGCACTGAAGGCTCTGCTAATTGCCTACAGCCATGTGTTTAGTCTGATGCTGATTGTGGTGCTGCCCTGCTATTTTGGGTATAATTATCGCTGGCTAATGGCAACGGATGACCGCCGGATGCAGCTGGTGCTGTACGTTTCATTTGCCAATACGCTGATTAAGTACGCCACTGTCATTGTCACCTACATGGAAATCATGTTCAAATTTAAGGCCAGCAATCAGCGGTGCACATTGCAGCGAGTTAGCCTGGAGGCGGCCTTTGACGCCAGCTACCATGGCAGCAGGTGGCCCATGAAGAGCTTCGAGAAGTTCATGTACATCAAATTCGGGCTGATAAACATGATGATGATCACCCAGGTGTGCGGCATATTTGCCGTTGCTGGCACCGTCGATGGCGATTCGGATGGTGGCAAGTTGCGTCTGCAATTTGCCATTTACTCCTTTGTGCTGTGGAACTACACGGAGAACATGGCCGACTATTTCTACTACATGAGCAGCTGTGTGCTCAAGTATCTTCGCCAGCTGCACGTCCAGCTGCATTCCGCTCTCGGCCAGCTGGGCCGTCTGGCTCCGTATTCGCAACGACATCCGATGAGGCGTGGCATGCTGTTGATGAAGTGTTGCCGGCTCTGCGATCGGATTGCCGTGCTACGTCTGCGTTTCACTCAGATACATGCTCTGCATTTGGGCAGCATGCGGATGCATCAGGTGCAGCTGCTTGGCCTGATGCTGACAACACTGATCAACAACCTAACCAATTTTTTTACCATCTTCAATCTGCTGGCGACTCAATCCGTGGCGGGTGTCCCCTTTCCAATTGTGGTCAGTGGACTATACGCACTCTGCTTTTACCTGGACACCTACATTATCACTCTGGTCATTGAGTATATCAAGACGGAGCAGGCCCGTCTCGTTCTCACAATGCGCCGATTCTGCGACTACAGTGCGCTGGATCTGCCGAATCTCAGCCAAGAGGTATTCTAATTGGGCACATACTCCAAGAAAAACAAGTGAGAACTGTGCAGTCGGGCGTAACCGACTGCTGAATGCTCTGATATCAATGCAAAAACATCTGACAAACTGTGCAAAGATCCTTTGTGGGGTTCAGGGTGGAGCGACAGTGGCTGGACGTTGTCTAGAAATTTGATTACCAATTTTACTAGGCGAACTGCCTAGCCTTTTAAGTTAAGGGTAACTCTACCTCTAAAATTGCGGGAGATATAGGCTTATACGATTTATCTAAGGTCATTTTCTTAATCGATCTTAATCGATAACTGCAATCAGCTACATCCACTTTCAAAATTTTTGGAGATTTGTAAATGCGATTTTAGAGTATAAAATATCGCACTGGAATCTTAGAAATTGCATTTGCTAACTGAAAGGTTGATTCCAATAAAGTGAAACCCAGGTTTCATTTATCAATTCGAAAGTAATATGAAAAAAAAATGAAAATTATGAAAAACATTTCTAAATTCAAGTGTGTTTCATATGAGCAGAGCATTTGAAAATAAGCCTGTTTCTGTGCGATCATTTCGCGAGTGTATTTACAACTTACTTGAGCTCTATTTCAGGTGGAACACTTCTCGCTCCTGCTGATGCAATACCGACAGCCAACGCTATGCGGCCTGCTGCATCTGGACCGTCGCCTGATTTACCTGATTTCCGTGACGGCCTTCTCCTACTTCATAACGCTCGTACAGTTCGATATATATCTGCGCATTACCAAGTAGAGTAGTTCCTTGCGTGCTTGCCACATCCATACTATATATATATGAATGTATGATTCAATCAACACACACTCAATTGCTAACTAACTAACTAATTAGGCTAATTTGATCGTATCATATTAATTTGAATACACGCAATACTTTCCCGCATTAAGGCAAATTTGAGCAAGTGCATTTAGATCGAGTATGTTTCGCAAATGTTAAACACATTATACTTGCTGGATTATTATAGTCATGAAATATACTAATCAATTATGCCTGATAATCCAATTCAAAGGCTGAAATACGAGGCACTTCAGCTTTTTTTAAACCAAGTACTAAGCATGAAGGCATGAGGCGCCTTTGAGGCATCCATAATATTTTTACCTTTCAATTAGTTTACTAATCCAACTCATATGTAACGAATAAAAATGAATTAACATGTTCATGCAGTATTTTTGATATTCTGATCCGATTTGAATTAAGCTGTACATTTCAAAATGAAACATGAAACACGAAACATCAACTTTGCTTGTTGGAGCTCCCTAAGCGTGTATTCATACATACATACATACATATACTTACTCAGCAAACGTACATACATTCATAGAACAACAACATTTACATACTTATTGAATTTCTTGTTTATTACGAATGTCGCATCTTTTGATGAACTATTAAATAATACACAATGTAGGATTCACAAATTGATTTTATAACTAATTATCTCTGTTTGTGTGTGTGTCAATTTGATCAAGTACATGCTCATATGTATGTAGGTATATGGTATGTATTATATGTGTATATGTAAGTGTATACGTGTATGTATGTATGTATGTATGTATGTATGTATGCCACGACTGTGAATTGATAATTCATTTCGGCTCTATTCGATCAGTAATGGCATTATGTTTTACTTTTTGAAAATCTATATCAGAGCTGTAACCTATACACATATGTATATATATAGTATTGTTCAATTGAAATGTAAATATTTCTGCAGCTTAGACTATGCTGCGAAGTTGCTATTCAAATTAAGGACAAGAAATGAATTTGATAGCGAAAAAGAAATCGATAACAGAAATTATAATATCAATCTTATAATCAGGTTAATCAAAGGTTACAGCTCCGAAAATTGTTTAGTGATTGTCGAACCAAACACCAATTGAAATCGAAACTACCTGGAATTATGATCTGCTGTTTATATAATTTAACAATATATTCAATATGCACTGTAACTCATTGTTACTTACACATTTACTTATACAACTGTATTTTAGTATACTTAAAGCACTTATTCGCTAAAGGAGAACATATCGTTTTACTTTAAAAGGCAATCGAATAAGTTGTACTTGGGTAATAATGTTTTCTCTCTGTTTTCTTTTCTTTTGTTTAGTTTAGTTTTCTTTTTTTATTTTATTTATTTATTTTTCTTTTCTTTTCTTTTCTTTTAATTTTTTTTTTTTTTTAACAATAACAACAAATTTCTGGATTTATGTATACTGAATAAGTGATATACATACATCCATATATCCATGTAGGTATGATGTATATTTACTTTTGCTTAGCATGCACTGCAAACACACAAAAAGTATCAATTTCGCTTGCGAGCATTTGGTGATTATAGAATTTTCTGAATTTCTGGCGGGGCAAAGCCGAAAGGCAGCTTAAAGTGCTACCAAATAGCAAACAGCTTTGGATTGAGGGTAACCAAAGTTGTAAGGCTGATATTTCAGATGTTCGAGCAGATATCACAGCCCGCAACTGAATAATTTCATATTAGTTTTGCATCTATTATAAATAGCATGTGCTGCAATTTGGATTATTATAATACTTAAATTTATAAATTGATGTAATTTTAACGTGTATATTTTTCTTCTTTTTGTTTTTTTTTTTTTTTTTTGGTTTTTATTCAATACCGACAACAATAACTGATAAAGGCACCATTTTGATGAAATGCTTCCACAAAAATTTGTAGTATACGCTGACAAATTCACGATATTTGTTGTTGTTGTTGTTGTTGTTGTTGTTGTTGTTGTTTGTTCATGATGCAGCACAAAACTGTTTCTTAACAATGGATCTCGTTAAATGCCTCTCAGTATTAGCTCTAATACATATTGTATATATGTACATATGTATGTATGTGTGTATGTGTGCATGTATGGGTTTCACGGTATTAATTATTATATAATTTTAATTTTTTTAATTATGAATTGTTTGTTTGGTAAATTCTTGCATACATCTTCTAAGGCTACATTAAAAAACTGTCATTTGAGTTTCTTTTGATTTCCTTCTTTTTTTTACAAGTTGCGAATTTTATAGACAAGCAATGTGTGAGTGTGTGTGTGTGTGTGTGTGTAAGTTGAATATACTCGTAAATGCGTTTATTAATTGCATTTAAGGCCGTGGAACAGTTACCTTGACTTTGAAATACGCTAAGGGCTATTAGAAAATAACGCTTGCCGCACTTGGGATTAAATTCCAACAAGTATGTGAACTTTTTGTTTGTTTAGTATATGTATATATATATATATATATATGATAAACATATACATAAGTAATTAAATTGTTTATTCCGTTTGTTTCAATATACTTATAATATAAACTATGTTATGTGTCTATTAACTATTTAAACATGTAGTAAGTACATACATATACATACATATGCAACTATGTATGTGTAAAATTATCCATTGATTTTGCTATTCTGTTTCTTCAGGTTTTATGTATTTTAAATTGCTTTCCGTTTGATTTTGCTTAGATGTGCTCGAGGTACTTCACTAAGAGATTGCAAGGCGGGTGTTTTTTTTTTTTTTTGGTAGGCAGAATATTAATACGATTATTGATTGCGACAAAATAGATACGAAGGAGACTCGAGTGTATTCTGCTCATGGACATGAAACTAGCCGTATCAAAGGACCCACTTGTGATGGGTGCCAACTATTGGACAAGAATGGAACAATGAGTTGTGTGTGCCACAACACAGACCCCGTTGTTCATCAAATATGGAAAAGGACAAATTGCTCGGGGTGTTACCATAACACAGCTATCATCGAGAGCTAATTCAACGAAGGTTTATGGCATATTGATTAGCTTATATACTATCTGGAACCCAATCTAGACTTTATCGACATTAGGGGTTTGCCAAATTACCAGATCATTTCGGCCTCGTTTTCATATTTTCGCAGTCGTGCCTCACCCGGTATATTTTCACAAAATGTTTGTGGATTGCACATTTTTTTCTTTGCAATAGTTTTACATAAAAAAAAAAAATATATTGACGCTTTTTATGTTTAAATTTTACACACATCCTATTAAATGATTTGTCTACCAGGGGGAAATTGATTAAAAAGTTTTAATGGTATTGATGTATGTTTTGTTTTGTTTTTTTTTTTTTTGTAGTTTATTTTATTACATTTACTGCTTTCTTTAGTTTAAAATTAATATAATTCGCTTAGGTTTGTTTATTTAATACAACAATGCATTTTGCGTTCAATGTGAAAAAGAATTTGGTATGCATTGTCTGCACGTACATATACTGTTCAATGTTTATAAAGCAGGGAGCGAAGGTTTTACAAAATATATATTTATTACAAAATAAGGGATAGACGATAAAAAAAAAAAATTTGAATATTATGCAAATACTTTCCCCTTCCATTAGACATATAACTATGTACATGAATGCACAACGTATACATTTCCGAAATATATATTGATCTTCTAAATATTGTGGAAAGTGAGCGACACACACGAAACAAACAAAAAAAAATCATGATAATAAACTTGAATAACTTGAATTTTACTAAATTTCTTAGAAAAAAAAGTAGAATACAAAAAAATAAAATAAATAAAGATAGTTAGCAGTTATGTGCGTTGTCTATAATTTATAAATTTGTTGGTTTTGTTTTGTTTTGTTTTTTTTTAACATTAGCTAATCGTTTGCTGTCGACACATAAAAAAAAATGTAAACACCATAAGGTATTTGAGTTGTTACAAATTCATTTGTAAAATTAAACCGTATCGGTATGTGTGTGTGTGTTATCTATATAAGATATATATAGATGTATATATATAGATGTATATGTGTGTATATATAGGTGTATGTGCTGTATTGATCGTAATATGCTTATGTATATGTGTTTTTCGAAATCAACACTACGCTTTTCAATTTGTTTACTGCTGTCTCTAGCATACATATTGTATGTTAAATAGTAAAATGACTTTTTGCATTGAAAGAAGTGATATCGCCCTCTCTCCCTATGCATATATATATATCTCTTTCTCTCTACATGCATACATGTATATTAATGTGTGTGTATGTGTGTGTGTGTGTGTGTGGGAGTATGTGTGTTTATGTAGCATAAACTATTGTGTACATCATCATCATCATCATTCGTCTTGATTCGTATTGTGTGATTTGTGTTGCATTAGGCAAAGGCGCGTGGGGGGGGGGGGGATACAATATATCTAACAACAAATGCACCAACTGATCGTTGTCGTCCTCGTCAACGTCTATTTACTCATATATATATATAAATATATATACCTATATAGTCGTATTCGCCAAGTGATTGAACTTCAATTGCCATCATTAAACGTGGTAAGTTAGACGACGCTAGTCGCACTAAAAAGAGTATATATATATATATATATACATATATATATATATATAGCTGTTATACATATTTGTAAAGGTATGTATATGCATATGTATATGTATATCATATCATATACCATATTATTATTAGCGTCAACATAACTAACTCGCTATAACTCTCGTATAAACATCAACATAAACAAACAACACTAGCGCATAACGAACGTTTCCTCCTCTCTTCAACTCTTCAACTCAGTTTCTTTGCATTCTGCTTTCGGTTTTGTTTTTCATATTAGATCTTGTCATCAATATGATTCGGTTTGTTTTTGTTTTTTTTCTTTGTTTGTTTTTGTTTTTTGTTGTTTTGTATATCAATTTTGTTCTAACTAAAATTAAACAGCTGCCGCTTCAGGTGGAACAGTTTGTCCCCACACCAAGAACTAAGAACCAAGAGTCATGAACAAGCTTGGCCAAAAGCAATGCATCATAGTTCGTGATGTATGTTTGGATTCTTATTGTACTGCGCCCGCGATTGTTATTTGCTTATCTAAGACAATAACCATCCTAATTATGGACAACATTGAGTTGGCTGCTACGGGTTGTTGTGTTGCTGTTGCTGGTGTTGATGTTGATGTTGATGTTGTTGTCATCATCATCATCATCATCATCATCGATCGGCGTCGTCCTTATTTGTTGTGGTGCATCAGTGTGGCGTTTTTTGTTGCGGCTGATTTGTTGTTGTTGATGTTGTTGTTGCTATTGTTGTTGTTGTTGTTCTCGAGACAGGTCGACAACGTACTCGAGGCGGCAGTGTCCATGTTGTTGTGGCTGTTGGTCATAGAGATTCCTTCGATGGTACCCAAATGGTTGGTCCCGATTGCGACCAAATCATTGATTTCACTTTGCTATATATTTCTTCGATTGTATCGCCTTGTACAACACCTACAACGATCACAACGAATACATTTATTATTACAGTTCGGACCCAAAACTCTCAATGCAGCAACATACCCGTAAAGTATTCGCCAAACTCTTGCTCCATCTTAATAGCGCGCTCAAACGTTTTCTTTGCCTGCTCCTCCGTCATGCGACGGTTCATTTCCCTGAAAATACATGAATACATATAAATATATAAATATATATATAGATATATACAGCTATGTAGCTTTAAGCATTGCGTAGCGTACATCACGGAATCCACGGACTTGGGCTTTATGAAAACAGCTACCGGATAAAGTTGCGCCACCTGCAGACGCTTGATTGCATTGCCCGACACATCCAGTATGCAGTGTTTGCCTCTTTCGGCCACCTCGCGCACGCTGGCCACAGAAGTGCCATACAAATTGTCATTGTACTGGCCAGCTTCGATGAACAGATGGTTCTGTATATCACGCTCCATTTGCTCGCGCGACGACACAAAATGATAATCCCGGCCATCTACCTCATATTCGCGTTTTGGCCGCGTTGTATCTGTGTTACAATTATAATAATAAATTGTAGTTCGTTCAATTGATTGATTGATTGATTGATTGATTGATACATACGTGGCACACATGAACCGAATTTGTCCGGGTATTCAGATATCAAATCGTCGTTGATTCGATCCTTAAGCGGTCCCAATATTATAACGGGACGTGTGTAGCTGATAGACAAACGCTGTACGGCCTCATAGGACAGCACATTCTCCTCGGAAGCTGTAAGCATAGTAGGCAATGCTATTAGGTTGTGTGCGGGTGCAAAAACGAAATGTACAGAATGAATGGAACTGGTCCTGGGGGCGGGGTCGGGGGCGGGGCCGGGTGTGGGTTGTGGGGAAAAGGGGCTCAAAAAATCAAACAGATTGATTGATTTTCCACAAAAGGTGTACGGTTATAGTTTTCTATTTGAAATATAATATGCAGAGAAACGGAAAGTAAGTGAGAGATAGACAGATAGAATAGAGATATCAAGAGAGAAAGAGCGCAAAAAGGTAATTTTTCAATTTTTCAATTTTTCAATTTTCCAATTTTCGTTTTTTTTTTTTTTCAATTTTCTCAATTGTGTCCATATTAATTGGTTGGTTAGCATTAAATTAATAATGTTGGATTTATTGTTTACGATGGCTCTCAGCTTTTCATAATAAGTTTAATGTGAATAGTTGAGTAGTTAGCTAAATAGATTTTAATGTAACGAGCGCTTTATTTAAACCAGAAGTGAAAATAAAAAATATATTGAATAAATACATATTTATATATATATAAAATAGTCATTTTTGGAATTTCAACGTAATGTTAAAAACATAAAATATAATCTACCAAAATACTGCACTAATTTGTATTGAAAAAATATATGAACTAATTAAAGCAACCAATATATGTTTGATAATCTCTACATTGAGAGAAAGTGGGGAAATTATTATAATAAAAAATGAAAATGAAAAAGAAAATAAAAATTAAAATAAAAAGAAAAAGAAAAGAAAATAGAAAGCAATATATAACTGCTTTTTTCAATAATTATAGGCAAAATGAGTATCCAAGATTAAGATTTCATTGTAAATGAAATCGCAGTATTACATACATATATACATAGTGGTTGTATTATGTTCAAAGTTACAGTTACGAAAACGCTATACGAATTAGACGAGCAACAAATTCACAATAAAGTCACTAGAAACTTTTGCCAAATATCTGCGGCATTCAGTAGTCAGATATTGCTTACGATTATTATTATTATTGTTATCAGTTTGGCGTAAAGCTCTTAGCTGATGCATACACATTACATACAATATAATACTAAGACATACTAATACAAACAAACAACGAAAATAAACACGACAAACAATAATAACAATAAGGAAAGAAACGTTGAAATATGTAAGTAGAAAACATGTTAGTACACAATACAAACAACGTACAAAAAATGATATGTACTACAAATGATGATTTATGTGAACGTTTGGTAGCAATTTTTTTTTTTTTTATATATATTTTTTATTATTATTAATATTATTTAACTTAAATGCTAAACTATACTATACATATATAGGTGTACATATATATTTAGCCTAAAATATATATAGAATTGGGTTTGACTTTGGTGTACATTTTGGAAAAGGGGAATCACGTTTTGAAAACAAATATGATCAGGCTAAATTGATGGAACATTTGTTGGTTTGATCGATCGGGTTTCGTTTTACTCTTAATTCGATTAATTTCACATTGAATTTTGGAAATTATAGTTTACTCACTCTGTAAGACCATGTCATGGGATTTCATTTGCAATTCATGTTAAGATTCAACTATTAACTGGGCAATTAAAGAATATGATGCCAATAATTTGATTGAACTAAGAATCACAACAAAATAGAAAATCAACAAAATATCAAATAAAATATGGTCAATAAAATATGGTCTCTGCGACAACCAGATACAATTAATACGTGGGAGAGATGTATATTTATACCCGGATACGAAAGGTTCCCTTCTGGAGAAACATATATATTAGAGGTTTGTCATGACATCATGGAAATACACACTAACGTACACACTAATGTACCATAAATTAACAACACTTCTTAAATCAAACAAGACTTTTATTGATCGTCTGAAACTTTCAAGTTTAGTAATCAAATCATTTTGAAATACATCATTATATTACAATAATAAACGTTTTGCGTTCGTCGTCGCCGCTCGCATTCCTTTTGTTACTTTGTTACCTTAATGCTAATTAATTACGAGTACATAGATCAATTCGCATAGAGGACTTTTTGGATTTGTTTGGATTTAAGGGTATGTCGCTTCTGCTTGGGGGAGGTTTTGGTTTTGGTTTGGTTCCAACAAATGAAGTCAAAATGGGGGAAATGTGCGTGCAGTGGTACGATATCGATAACGATAAATGACAATAACAATACATCTATCGGTGTTGAATAGGTTCGACTTTTAACGTTTGCTTTTACGATTGATTGCAGATCGCTACAGAATATATGTTCAAAAGGAATAATTGTGAAATGGACAAAGCACAGCATAAAACTAAGCAAATACAATCAAATCACGCTTGGTAAACGAATCAAGATACAGAAGAAAAGAAACAAAAAGAAAACGAAAAAGAAAACGAAAACGAACAAATAGCGAAAACGGAAAGGAAATATAAAGGAGATCGATCAGGTCGAAGTTGAACTAAGCACTACAATCGCAAATATTATGGCTCATCTAATCTACGGAGTAACTACAACCTTCTAGTGGAGTAAAAAGAGGGTTTCTACGACAATTTCGTTCATTAAAACAAATGCCTTTGAATACTCCCACAGAAGTTATCAGCAGTGGCAACAAAGCAGCTTCAGCTTTCAATAAAATTATATACAAAATTGTAATGCACTCAAAGTAACTAGTTCTGAATGAACGAAGTCTGGATCGGTTATGGAATTTCATCATATTCATCTCAAATCAATCGAAGCTTTATTTAAAAATATGGATTAATTAGTTTAACTGTTTGTTTTTGTGTTTTTTTTTTTGTTTTTTTTTTTGTGACAAGTATATATCTATCGAATATAGAGTAAAAGTATTTAGAAAAATGGACACAAGCAGGCAAATAAAAAGTGTGGAAGAACTTAAAGCTGGATTGATGCGGAGAAACGAAAGACGATCTTTAATAAAATAAGAACCATTATGCTTAAAAATCAATTCGAAAATAATTGTGATAGCTAGGAAATTTCTAATATCAGAAATTCGAAGGGAAATTCGAATAAATTATTCACTATATGTAATTTTTGGAAAAATACTGCGAAAAACCAAGCTGGAGAGCATGATAATGGACTTAGAGAGCGAGAGCGAGAGAGAGAGAGAAAGATAGAGTGTGTGCAAAAGAGAGGGCAAGAGAGGAAACTAACCAAGTAACCGGCATTTTAAAATAAATATTGCTTGCAGTTTTCGTTTTGTTTGATAACTAAAATTATTAAAAACACAAAAAGAGAATAAAACTATATATATATTCTTGATATTGTTTTGGTTTTAGACCTATTTTTTTTTTTCTTTAAAAAAAAAAAGAAAAGAACGTAAGCTTTAATGAATTTATTTGTAATTTTTTAAGGCCTTTATATCTGTTGTTGCATTTATATGGTTTGTTTGGTTCTTTTACAAAAATTGTTGCTTAATTGCTCGACTTACGATAGTCAGCATCATTATTCTCCAAGTAGATTAAAGTTATCTGCTCCATATCGGGTAATTCCACTCTGTAGATAATCTCGCCTGTGCGCATTGCGTTTTCATACGTACGATATACACATATATATATATATCAAATATAGGTTGGTCGATTGATTGATTGATTGGTTGGTTGGTTGATTGATTGGTTTGTTGGTTGGTTGGTTGGTTGGTTGGTTGGTTGGTAGTAGTGATGTACGGGGTTGATAGTAGTTGATTAATTTAGTAGTTGTTGTTGTCGCAGTACATGAACGAGCGCATGGTTGTAACAAATATATATTTATACATTTATAAATATATTGATGTAGATTGATTGATATGTATAAAGGTACAACCGATTTTGTCAACCAGTTGAGACGTTATTTTGATCCAATTCAAATAACAAGAATTAAATATATATTTTGGAATAGTTTTGTAAAACAAAACAAGAATATGTATATGTAACATATTGACAAATTTTTTGTTTTTTGTTTTTTTTTTCATTATAGGTTTGTTTGGATGTTGTTTGTGATATTCGTTTGTTGTTGTTGTTTTTTTTTTATTTTTGCCAAATTGCGATTAAGATGATTTTAAGTAGATATATAATATATATTATATGTAAATTATCAAACGTAACGAAATTATAACAATGTCGTATCAATAACACACAGTAAATTGTTTGAGAAGTAATAGTTAAAGTTTTGGTTGTAGTTGATGTTGTTGTTGTTGTTGTTGTAGTTGTTGTTGTGGCAGTAGTAGTAGAAGTAGTAGTAGTAGTAGTAGTAGTAGTAGTAGTAGTAGTAGTAGTAGTATTATAGTAGTGATAGAAGAAGTATTGTCGAATAATAGCAGTAGGCAGCAGAAAGTAGATGGATAAGTTGGTAAATATATTTGAATTTGGTTTGTTTGTTTTTGTTTTGTTTTGTTTTTTTTTTTTTTTTTGTAATTGTTGAACGCAAAAATTCAAAACAGTTCACACACAAATGTTAAGTCAAAAGGAAATCGTTTATTAAAGAAAAAGAAAGAAAAAGATAAACAAAATTAATCATCGATATATATATATATATAAATATATATATGCATGTATTAGCCTGCTAAACTTAAATGAACTTTGTAGACAAGCTGTTTGTTGTCTATTTTTGGTGGTTGGTTGTGGCAGTTGTGTGTGTGTGTGTGTGTGTTCGGTGTGTGTGTGCGTGTGTGTGTATGTATGTATGCCCTGATGCGAGCGAAACTTGAAAACAATAAAAAGTCCTAAGGGCAACCAAAAATCTTGAAAGGTCTGACAACTGGCCAACTATATTTGCCGAGTCGGCTATTCAGGTCAGACTTTGAGTACATATGTATGTATGTATGTATGTATCCGTTAGTTGTGAATATTTACAAGACGAAAAGAAAAGATAACCAAACGAATGGGCGTGTCAGAGAGAAATGAAGCAAAATATAAACCAAATTCCCTAGTCAGCATAGTATTTCAACGATTTATTGTCGAGTTAAACATGGATTTGGGGTTGTTCAAAAGCAAAATGCTATCAATGTGATAATCAATAAAAATAATAACAATAATAATAACATAATAATAATAATAATAATAATAATAGAATTGGTATTAGCTAAGTGAATTGATAAACATAGGTAAACCGAGTACATATATAGAAATCGAGGAGTCCTGTTGAGTGTGTACACCAGTGTAAATATAAGTACTTAATAAGTATACACTTACTTATTAGTTAACTTAAATTGACACAATGAAACGACAATTGACGAATAATACACACGCACGCACACACACACACACACACACACACGAATATTATTATGTATATACAAACATATTCATATGTATATGTAGTATTGGCATCGAAAGACCGGCCTTCTACTCATCAGATCATCGAAAAAAATAATTAAAAGAGGCCTGCGTAAAACAAAACAGTTTTGAAACACTGTCACCGATTGAGGTGAAGTCGATTTTAATATTACATAATGCGTTCCGTTCCCCAGAACTATTTAGTATTTCGTACCTGAGGTGGGTAATTATACATTCATAAAGGAGTTTTGATGGGACGAGTAGAGTATAATTTATAAATGTGTTTTTCATTTTACAAGTATTTGAGTGCAAACGAGAGACAATCGCTAGAGGAAAATTAATCAATTACAATTGAGTTTCCAGCGTTTGTTAACAATATTTTAGTTGGTTATACATTATACGGGATAGTGTATTGAAGTACAACAATCCTGAAGAATACCAAAGAACCAAACAATTTAGTTTAAGCTTTAAACGATAGATAATCAAAAGGAAGAGTCTTGTTGGAAACATATAATCTCTATATATAATCTACATATATATAAATCTACATATATATTAAACAAAAGTTTAGCCTGATTGGCAATTGGCAATTGTCAATTTTCACATTTCTTTCATTTTGTGGCGTAAGACGAAATTTTCGGAAAATATCATTTCCAAATTCACAAAGTACCGTTGCATGCAACTTACTCGTTTTTCAGCCGATCAGATCATTAAAAAAACCATTTGATCTTTGTGAAAATTCATTGACGACGGCATAAATATATCTTTATATATATTTTTTAACTTTGAAAGTTAAATTTCGTTGCCGAGTATTAGGTTCTAGTATATATATATATATATATATAGTATATATGTACATATATACTTCATCTAACTAAGGAATATGAAGATTACGTTAGAATATACGACGCAAGTATATGTGGAATGAGTCTTACATCACAAGATACATATACCTATATATTTATAAATATATATATCAATACATATGCACAATATATAAGTACTTTGAATCGTACAAAATATGGAACAGAAAGTAGTATTACAATAAAAATATCAATATTTACAAACATGTGTGTCTTTTTTTGTACCTAACAAAAAAATAGAAGAAAAAAAAAACGTTTTCTTGTTTGTTCTTTATTCCTATATATATATATTAATAATAATAAATTTCGCCTAACGGTTTAAATTGCACAATTGCAGCTGGGAGAAAGGAATGCTTATTGATCAAATTGATCGAATATAGTAGTTATTTAAGTAGTCCTAGCGCAAGTTGTATATCTGTGGATTCCTCGCAGTATTGAAAAATTGGCTATCATTTAACGATTTAGGGTCTGTTTGAGGATATAACTATGTATGATTTATGTGTAAGTGTGTACCAGGTATATGTTCATATATGCTTACGTATAATACATAAGAAACGACTAATAATAACGAATAAAGTATTTAAGTATGTAAGAAAGTATGATGTGATAATAAAATCGAAATACCAAAAAAACAAAATAATATACAAAATATAAATATTAATGAGCACTATATTAATAATTTGTTACTTATGACGTATGCAAAACATGTATGTATGTATATATATGTATGTATGTATGTATGTAAGTATGTATGTATGCATGTAAATACGTGTGTGAAATGTTGGAAATGAGTCAAAGATTAGATATTAATCTATATAATAAAAATGCTAAAAGTGAAAGTGATTACTGATTACTGAGTTTTGGTAAGTTTGGAGTTAGTGTAGAGCTTATGTAACTGTCGTCTTTATGTGTATGCATATAAATAAGTATGTAACTTAACTCATCTTGTGTTAGGCCATAGATACAAGTACACAAAAGATACATGTATGTATGTATGTATGTATGTATGTATGTATGTATTTATGTATTTATGTATTTATGTATTTATGATTTTGAGGAAACACATAATTAGTTTGCTTAAATTGTAAGTAATGTAAAGTAATGTGAATGAATACAATTATATACATATATATGCATTAATATGCATATAATTATAGATAGGTGGTGTGTACGTGTGTGTTATGTGTGTAACTGAATGTGTATTGGCTGCTTCTAGTTAATCTTCAAGTTTATAGTCAAGTACATACCTCCTTCAGCGTTGGCATCGTCTTGTGTGTAGCAAAGCATAAAAGCTAGAAAAATGAAGAGAAAAACAAAAAGAGAATCGAAAAAGATATACGCTTTGGTCAGTTTAAAACAGAATAGTAGTAAAAATTAGATAAATATGTAAATAGTAATAGGTAAATAGATTTGTAGTACATGTTAATTATGAGAGATGAGAAATAGTTTCTTTTTTCTTTCTTTCCTTCTTTCTTTCATCCACATTTCACACACATTTTGCGTGTAATTGCGATGGTGAATGATGTAAGAGATATGACAGATAGAGAGAACGGAACTGTTGATTTTACAGTATTATTTGTTGTTCTTGCTGTTGTTGTTGTGGTTGTTGTTGCTTTTCCTTTTCTCTTGTTCCTCGTTCTTTAGCTTATAGAGAGTAGCAGTACTGGTTTGAGATGTATATGCGTACACACATAGCAAATAGCAATAGCGCAGAACATACACATACACATACACATATGCATATGGTATATACAAAGGTACATTATGGAATGAGCATAGATAATAAACAGTTATTTTTGTTGTTGTTGTTGTAGCGAACGCTGAAGCACGTTGACAGTAGGATTATATATACTCAAGTACTTGATACATTCACGCTAAATTACACATGTATATGTATGTAAATCGAATGTGTGTCTGTGTGTGTGTGTGTAAGTGTCTCTTAAAAATAAATGTACGTAATATGCATGGATATGTATGTAAAGTTGTATGTGTTCTTGGTTAGTAGATAATGTCAACAGACCCGCTTCCAAAAGCAAATTTTCGTTTTTTTTTTTTGATAAGGCCAGTGTATAACATAAACCAGGTGCAAACTTATGTTTAAACAAAACCAAAATAGACTATACATCAACACACATATTTCAAAAGCTGGCTATACAAACTTCAAATATACACAAGTATATAGTTAATAGGTATATTATCTATATATATATACACACTTATCTCCCACATATATATATATATATGTATGGAATGGAACAACACACATAATGCACACTTACGCTGCGGATCATTTGCTTGGTTATTATTAACATTGTTCACATCGATTTCACTGTTGCTGTTCACAAATCCGTTCGCTATATGTTTTTCACCACAAGTAGGAAGTTCACATGTTTTTTTGTTTGGCACACATACACACGCAGCAGCAGCATCAGCAGCAGCACGCACACATACACAGCAAGAGAAACACAACACACAGAAAATTGTATGTTGTTGGTAAATGTAGTCCACGCGCACAGTGATGTGATGTGTATTTTGTGTGCATGTGTGTAAGAGTGTGTGTGTGAATGATTCATTTAAGGATTTGTTTGGATCCGCCGAGGACAATCGCATGTGTGAAACAAGACAATCAAATATGAAAATAAATAAAATAAGAATATAAACAAAACATTAAATGCATGAAATATTTGTTGAAAAAACAAAACACATAAAAAAAAACACAAAAAACTCAGGAAAAAAAAAATAACAGAACAAAACACAAACAATACAACATGTATGTATGTATGTATTCGAAACCAAGCCGAATTTTACTTAAACTTTAAGTGACATAATATCGATTGAGTAATTCGTCTTCAAATAAACAGTTGGACGGACTAAGTGCTGCAGAGCACTCGGAATAAATGCGTGAGGCGTGTCAAATTGTACAGTTTTTTAATATATAGTCGACAATAATTTTGGAACATCTATGTAGTTAATAACAGTCTTGAAAATTTATTTAACATGACCAAGAACAGATTAAAAACATTTTAAAACAGAAAGAAAAAAAAAAACCAAAACATTTTTACTTAAAAACTAAAAGAAAGTATATTAAAAAATAACAATCGATTTATAAATATATATATATATATATATTTTTTTTTAACATTACAATCTTCGAGTGTCGATACACAGCCACACACGCACACCCACACAGACACGCAGAGAGAGAGAGAGAGAGAGAGAGACAGGACACACACGCACACACATAAAAAATAGATGGCACACGAAAAACATTCAACAGATTGAGAGTTAAGCTAAGTAAAGAATGCGAGAAAGCATTTAACAAATTATTAACTAAATAAATTGTTGATCTGTTGACGCTATTCTTGTTGTTCTTATTGCTGTTGCTGTTGCTCTTATTGCTGTTGTTGTTGTTGTTGTTGTTGTTGTTGCTGTTATACATAATGCTGTTTTTTTTTGTTTTTTTTTTTGGTCGGACATCAGTTGACGTTGGCGCTTTTCTACTTACGCTCTTGGTCACTGCCATCTTCATTCTTCTCGTCGCGACTCTTCATGAATGGAAACTTGCGTGAAAATGTGAAATTCTTCTTTTTGCGATCCAAAGTTGATTGCTGCAAGAAGAGAAAAGTGATTGCGTTAAATGTTGCATTCAATGTGTGTAGTATTTATATATACAGCTGTCGTCATGAACATAAACTGAAGAAGCATCAAACATCTCTTTCGGGATTTTCGTACTTCATCCAGTTAATGGGACCAAATTAAGGGGCTAATGATGATTATTATTACCTTATCTAGATTATTGTTAGCCGCCGCATGTCCTTGGAACTTAACGCTACGATCACGTGCACGCATTTTACGCTCCCAGCGCCGCTTCGATGGCACAATACCGATTTGTTCGTCCTCATTGTCGCCGAGGACGCGTCGTGCCTGCCACCATTCATCATCGGAGGCATTGGTCACATGCAGAATGTCGCCATGCTTGAAGGGCAGGCCGCGCGACGGCAGCCCATCATCGCGAATTGGATCATAGTCGAAGAGGGCGCGCACATATAGCGAACGCTTCTGTGTAGTACGCAGCAGGGTGCCAGAGCCACCGGCGCTAAGCGCCGCCTGTTGTTTAAGCTCCTGGATGCGTGCCTCGAATCTATTGTAGTCCTCCGGCCGATATTGTGCCACCAATGTGACAACTCCACCAGACGTCTATATGCACAAAAGTAGACATATATATAAACATATTTAAATGTGATTGTGAGATAGTTGAGCGATGGTACTCACTTTTAGCGCCTGTGCCGCCTCCTCGTGCGTGGCATGCGTCAAATTGACGTTGTTCACACTGAGCAGTTGATCGCCCCGCTTCAGCTCGGAGCCAAGATCCGCCGGACCGCCGGCCAATATGAATGATACATAAATACCCTGGCCATCCTCGCCGCCGACTATATTGAAGCCCAGACCCTGAGGTCCCTTTTGTATGGTGATGGTGCGTGGTTCTCTGCATCCAATTCATAACCAAATATGCACAAATTAGTTAAAGCTCAACACATACTAACAATCGCAATATATATACATATATATATATATATATATATATATATACGAAGGAAGAGCACCACTCACCTGGTTATATCCTCTGTGCTGACAGCGCGTGGTGTGCCCGGTGGCACGGCCGCCAGGACATTCGTGGATGCATATCTTGAGCCGGGCTCTATATATGGTTTATTAGTTTTGGTTTTTTTTTTGGTATTCATATAATTAAGAACCACACAACGCGTGTAACGTGAACGTTTGCACACAATACACACAAAGTAAGGCGCACACACACAAGTGGCACATATATTGAGACATGAAAGAGAAAGGGGTAAGGGAGGATTAGTGGAGGTCGCGAAATCGCATATCTTGATAAGTGAATGGCTTATAGAGATCCACAGCACAAGAGAATCGCAATGCATCGCATCGCATCGAATCCCTTGCCAGTGGTGTGTAAAAAGGTAAATAGGTATTTAGGAGGAGAACATAAAGGAGGAGAAACCAGAAGCCAGAAACCAGAAACCAGTAAAAGAAACCATCAATTAAGTGAGAGAAAGTGTCAGACATAAATAAAAGTATAATAGATACGCTGCTCTTAATTAACGAAAATAATCTGAACAATTCATATTGTTATCAAATGTTGTCGAGTTGTCGACATCGTAGATATGCCACGAAAATGCAAAAATAAATACATAAATGAACAATGTATATCCGAGATACAGAGAAACATGAATGCTTCAAATATGGATTGAATTTTTGTGCAAATCGAAATGGGAAAAGCACACTTATTATTCTTTTATGTAGTTAAAAATCATTATTTAGCTAACAGAAACATTGTAAGACCAAAACAAAATTAAACTCGTGTAAAATATAAATAAACATATATATATATATATATATATATATATATGAATGTGATTGAAGAGGACACGATTGAAAGGATGATCTTATAAGTATAGAAAACAGAAATGGACTAAAGTATAATCAAAAGTGATGCATGCATGTTGAAATATATGCAATGTTAGCCAGGCTACAATTGCAGATGTCGTGTCAAATGATTCGATTTTGATTTGGATTTGGAATTAACTGCCAGCCAGGGAGGCGGCCAGCCAGTGTTCCAAAATTACTGATATAACAAACAACACACTAAAAACTAGCAGCTTAGCAAGCAAACACGCACAAGCAAAAAGCCTGTAGAGATCTATCCTCTGTACGGATGGATCGCCGAAGCTCATTTGTCATGTAGAGTGAGAGAGATCGAGCTAATCACGGCTATGATAGAAAGAGATATACATATGTCCAAGTGTTAGAGAGAGAAGGAAAGTTATAGGAGCAAATAGATGAGCAGCAGTTAGTAGCGAGATCCCTGTCTAAATTCAGAAACTGCCTCTAAACTCATTTTGTATACTATACTATATATATATATATGCAAAGTTATAGATATATATGTGTACCGTTGCGAAAAAAATATTAGCATTACTCTCACACGAAATGTTTTCAAGTGTGTCCTTTTTAAGGAACTTGTGTATAGGTTTTTAGAAGTAGAAGAAGACTCTTAAGACAAAAAAAAAGTGAGAGTTATTTAAATTGAATTCAAATTAAAATAATACATTTTTGAAAAAGAAATCAAATTAAAAAATTAAAAAAAAAGACAATTTTTTTAAATGTTTACTTATAATTAAGAAAACTAGAATTAAAGAATCTATTTCTATAAAGTGCGAAAGTGGTGATAATATATTCACTAGATCTAGAATCTATTAAAAATTAACAAATAAAAACAATTGCCAGAATCGTGGTGCTATTTTTTTCGCAACTGTATATATATATATATTAATATCTATATATCTATATATATATTTGGGTGTGTGTGTTTATGCAATGCTAATTTCGTTATGATCATTCGAGGACTTTATTAGCTGCCGAATGATATAATAGGACTCGGTTTTGAGATGCAATAGAGAAGAAGAGATGGGGTTAATACGAGGGGTGTGATTAGTTGAAGACTGATTTGAATTCACAACAAATGATTCGCTTACGCCTTGGCAAGGTTGATTGGGATCGGCTGAGCTCTGCGCTGCTAGCAGCCATCGCAGGCATGGCAAGCTTGGCATTAAAAGCTATAGCAGAGGCAGAGACGGAGGCGGAGGCGGAGGCTGGGGCGGAGGCTGGGGCGGAGGCTGAGGCTGAGGCGGGTGGTGTTGGTGTTTGGGCAGTTGCAACTAAGCTGTTGCTGTTGTTATTGTAGTTGTTGCTTTTGCTGTTGCTGTTGTTGCTGCTGTTGTTGCTGCTGCTGTTGTTGCTGCTGTTGTTGCTGCTGTTGTTGTTGTTATTATTATTGTTAAGATTGTTGTTGTTGTTGCTGCTACTGCTGCTGCTGCTGCCGCCGCCGCTGCTGCTACTGCTGCCGTTGTTACTGACTGTGGTGGCAACAGCAGCAGCATGTTGCTGTAAGTTGTTTGGGCCTAAATTGGTGTTGGTGGTGTTGTTGGTGTCATTGGTGAAAATGATGTTGTTGGTGGTGTTGGTAATGGTTGTGTGGATTGTGGAATTGATGATGGCTGATGGCTCTGGGACTGATGCGGCTAAATCAACAACTGACTGCCCAACATTGTTAAGCGCACCTGCAGATTCCGAATTCACTTGTTGCTGCTGCTGCTGCTGCTGCTGTTGCTGCTGCTGTTGCCATGTGGCAGCCAATTGGGTTTGTGACTGGGAGTGCGACTGCGTCTGCTGGCCAAGTTGAACGGCCGACTGTGATGCACTGCTGGTTAAATGCTGCGTTTTGCCAACAATAAGCGTCACCTTGTCGGTTATCGACTTGAGCGTGCCCACAGCCAATTCGTGCGTCACATTCTCCAAATTCTTTTCACCCTGTTTGTGCAAAGCGAGAGAGAGAGAAAGTGGTTAGGTGTTTTCAGTTTATAGATATATATATATATATAGGAGGAAGGAGGACAACTCACGGCACTGGTGCGAACCGCAATCAGCTTGTCACCGATGGAGAGCCGACCATCGACTTGAGCAGCTCCGCCGTCCATGAGCTTTGTCACATAGATGCCATTGTCGCCGGGTATATGCTGATTACCGATGCCACCGGCAATCGAGAAGCCCAATCCTTTGCCACCCTTGACCAAATCAATTTCGATCACCTTTGGACCCGTTCCCGTTCCAGTTCCCGTTCCCGTGCCCGTTGTTGCCGTTCCACTTGCGCTATCATGCACATCGACTGATGGGGCAGCTGTTGTGGGCGTTGCACTGCTTGCTGCACGTTTTCGCTTCACATGCAGCTTGACAATGTTGCCAGCCCGCTTCAATGCATCCACAGCGGACGCATGGGGCACATCCACAACGGATACGTCATTGACAGAGACAATAATATCGTTAATGCTCAAGCGTCCATCGGCGGCAGCAGCACCGCCCGGTATCAGTTTCGTTATATATATGGATGTGTCGGTGCCAATGTGCGGATTATCGGTGCCACCAGCAATCGAGAAGCCCAAGCCAGAGTTGCCACGCTCCAGCTGAATGTCCTCATAATACCAGCTATCATCGCCGTTTACCTGAAACATTCAAACGTTGAGAAAACCCATTAGAAACCCATTTGGACTATTTTTATCAACTATTTTAGATATCAAATGTTTTATTTGATGTTTGTTGGCAATGCGAGAGAACACAAAACAAGGACAAGAACAAGGACAAGCGACCAAAAACAATGATGATTAACAATCAGTTAATATTATTATTATTGATGTATATATGATATGTATGTATGGTTTTATCCACCTGGAGGAGCCATGTTTAGTTTATAAGTAGGCGATCAAATTGAATTTGTTGAACAGACAGAAAGACATCAATATATATATATATATATATATATATAGATATATATATATATATCTATCTCTCTCTCACACACAAAACACAGAGTTGCATTTGAGCGCTGCTTACCTTCGTCGAGGATGCCTTGTGTAGCTGAAAATCATTGGCCCAAAGAGAGAAAACTTAAGATTGTGAGTAAATCGACGAATTTATGTTGAAAATAAGATATTGCTTAACTTTATTAATTTTTGTATGAAACAGTCTTAAAATATATACGAAGGCAGATCAACCAAAAAGATCTATATATGTTTTTAGAATAATTTTAAATAAAAATTCCACTTTCTTTGTTGGAATTGTTTATCAGCATGAGATTGAATCGCTTAATGCTCTTTGGGATTCAGCTAAACAAGTGTTATTATATATAATATATATAAATATTTGGCAAATATTTATTCGATACACATGTTATTTGCATGTGGAACACATGTTGCACATCTAAGTACAAGATTCAACTAATTCAAATTTATAAACAAGAAAAACCGCAAAATTAAAAAAATAAAACGGATGTAATATCTATGAAAGGAAAATGTTTTCTTCAGATTTCCGCGTAGAGTTCTCCTATTTTTCAACTGCTGAGTAATTTATTCGAATATCAGAAAATGTTTTGGTCATTTTTGCCATAAACCAAAACAATTTCAAAACGAAATCAAAACATATAATAATATAATATATATATATGTATGTATGTACAAACACTCTCACACATACTCGCTAGCTGCCACACCCAATAAACAACAATCTATAGAAATTGTCATCAATGAATGGAAGCATTAAGCAACAACATTCGGCTGTGTGTATGTATGTGTGTGTGTGTGAGTCTTGCAACATTTTCACATACACGCGTCCAATTGATTAGCAACTGAGTGTAAATGAATTCATTAAGCTCGCAGACACACACACAAACAAATTGCAAGCCGAATGCAAAACTTGAAGCATCGTTTTATGAGCTGCATTCGAATTATTGCTTATTAAACTTTGACTTTAGCCGGTTCAATGTGTCAAGTGTGTGTGAGTGTGTGTGTGTGTGTGTGTGTGAGACACTTTGATGTATCTTTCGCCCGAAGGTCGCTTAATTGTTAATACTAACAACTAACAACAAACAACAACGATAACCGCAAAAGGTGTTTTCAATTGTTGTGGTTTTGGTTTTAGTCACAAATTGTAACGGCAAACACACACACACACACACACATAGATTGGCAACATAGTTGTCGACATATCATATCAGAGTGTTGACCAACTTATCTTATCAGCAAGAATTATATGAAGAATATTCTGACAATGGTCCTGCTGCTTGGAATTCGTATTGGAATTGGAATTCGAATTGAGTGAGTTACGACATACACACACACACACACACACACACACACACGCATGTATTGTTGTCGTTTATTTACTTAGCGGAAGCTCGTACAAGGCAGCGCCAACACTTGCCAACATACTATGAGTAAACACACACACACACACACACACAATTTATTATTGTGTACCCTTGAAATGCTCTGCTTTAGATACTAATTATCTACACTGGGCAAAAGGTACGCAGAAAATGTTCAATTGTGGTAAAAGATTTTCTTAAAAATTAATTTAAAGTGAATATATTTTGATTAATTTTACGTACAAATTGAAGAATTGTACGTGTTTCTCAATGATTTATTTGTATTTTATTGCAAATGCAGAAAACGTTTACTCCGCTCCTCATTTACTCATATATATGTATATATATATATATATATATATATATACGCATGTAATACGTTTGTATGCAAGTCTGCCTATGCAAGGCAAAATTTGCCACCAAATGCAGAATGAGAACGATTGTTTTTTGTTGTTGTTTTGGGGTGTGGTGGATTAAATGCTCTTCTTTTTCAGCTCGCCTCCTCTCTCTCTTTCTCTCTCGCTCGCAGTGAGTGACGATGTATGTTGCGACGACGGCGTTTGACGTTGAGCCAAAACTGCATGCACACACACAGGCACACACATGCAAACAATGGCAACAATGCCATATATATATACAGTTGTATTATATACATTCGCGAAACGAAATAAATCGACACCTGCACACAATGCACACACACACGCACGCAGACACACACACACACACACGAAGAAAGACGTGTCTTGCTTGTTAAATGTGTAGGCAATAATATCCACTTTTATTTATTTTTTTCTTTTTTGTTGTTGCTGATTTCTTTTTGTTTTTGATAACCCAAGGAAATCAATTGTATACAAATCGAATAATTTTTATGAATTCAATAGTTTATGTATACATATAAAAGAGCTGCTTAAAAATTCCAATAATATCTGTGGACAATGTGGGAAATGATGTTCGTTTTATCGAACGCACACTATAAGCAAACACATTCATCAATCAATCATCAAGCATCCCCACACAGAGAGAGTGAGGAGAGCAGCAAGCAAACCTTTTCAGACAAGCAGCGAGATCTATTTTGAGCAAATTAGACCTGCTAAAATCGAGCGAGAGAGATAGAGAGTAATGAGAGAGCAGCTAAAGTAAAGAGCACTGTTTACAGGCACACGCACACGCACACGACACACAGAGAAGCACACGCGTGTAAGCATGCATGCGAAAATATGCATAAGACAGAGAGAGGGAGAGGGAGTTTTACAATGCACGTTCGCACTCACAAGCATACACTGCAGCTGCGTATGCGTGTGCATGTGTGTATTTACGTTTACTGCGTATGGGCAATCGTTTGTTGTGTTGAGGTAGAAATTGGGCTGCGCATGCGTAAATTCATTTACTAAAATTCATACCCGCAAATTCACCACACAATGCAATGCAAACAGAACTGTTGTTGTTGTTGTTGTTCCATTTATGCTTCTCCGAATGTGTGGCGGAATTTAAAAATAACCCATGGAATCATCATTGAGATATATATATATATACATATATATAAAGAACAGATGCGAAATCTTCGCTGGCTGCCAAAAGCGGATATTGCATAAATCGAATTCGTTTGGTGGGGAGGGAGGAAGGGGGGGGGGGTATATTTATCGATACCCATGTAAAATCTGCTGCTACTACACAAAATTTAACTGTCAGTTAATCGAACGGTTCTAATCTGTTCTAATCCGATACAATCGATAATTCGTCTGAAATTTGGGTATTTGCATGCATTTAAATCTAACTGTCAATTTATCCAACTGTTCTTATTTGCATGGAAATCTGTAACTGGGAGTTAAACACTTTTTTTTGTATTTCTTTACCGAATCCAAATTAAATAGTGATGAGACTTTCTTAATGAAGCCACCGCTGCTGCCGCCGCCGCCGCTACCGCCACCATCCTGTCGCTTCTTTTTGCGTGTGGTCATATTAATATAATTATTATCACAACGCGCGGCTCTTTTCTCTTAGCGTTGCACGTAACGTAACGCAACGTAACGTAGCACAACACAATCACGAATCACGACGAATCACGACCGGTTGCCGGTTGCAGTTGGCGTAAACGTTTACGCAATTTGTTATTGTTGTTGTTGTTGATACGTTTCAACAAATTGTTATAAATTTCTCTACTGTTTATTCTTTGTTTGTTTTTAATTTAAAAGTAATACACAGCACACACACACTTGTGCACAGATATGCCGCGTGTCTCACGCGCCGCCTACGCTAACAAGTGTCATCCACAACAACAACAAAAAATGAAAATAAATAATAACTAATTTTATTTGTAAGCACAACACAAAAAAAGCGGCGCGTTGCCAACGTGAGCAAGTTCGAACTACAACTATCGCCCAAGCTTGCTGTGGACGGTTTGCTGTTCAACGGTTTCTGTTCCCTCAGCGTGAGAGAATCTTCTAATACACACACACATCGTTATATATATGTACACACACACATTTGTATATTCACGTATAAGTTATGCTTTCCAAATTACATACCAACACACACACACACAAGTATTTTCTTCACTTATTGTTTGCCACAGAGAACAGTGAAAAAAAAACAAAAACAAGAAACGCTAAACACGCTCTCTCGCTCTCGTTCTCTCTGTGTCAACGCCGACTACTATTTTGGTATTTTTTGCGCTACGCCTTGCATGTGTATAACCTACATACATACATACATATATGTGTGTGCGTGTACGTGTATGCGTCTGTGTATATACATACATCTGCTAGAGTATATGTGCGATTCGAACGAATGTAAAAAGGCACAAAATTTCGAAACATTAACGTTATTCGAACTGTTTTGGTATGTTCTACGTATGCATGTGCATATGTATTGTGTACAAAAAAAACAACAAAAGAATTGTAGATTTCATGCACATTTTGTTTGTGGTATTTTTTAGTTCACTTTAATGTGTGAAACACACACATTTTCACTAGCCGCTTGCATTGATTTGGCCAAATGGGGTTCGTTCGCTGCTCGCCCGTTCGTTTGTTTCAGATTTTCACAGACCGTTCAAATATATATATATATACATATATAATTTGTTGGGTGCGTTTACGCCGCAATTATGCGATGCCTGCCTATTTTGCCGTGTTGTGTTGTTGGCATTTTTCTAGCGAGTCAGTGACTGACGATTACTGCCAAGCCCATAAGCACAACCGACTGTCCATCACTAGCGTGTACGCAAAACAGAAACCTAGCGTTGCGATGTTTTGGTATGCGTAACCGGTTATATTACCGCTTATATATATTTATACGGTCTCGGGGCTGGCAACACCGTATACAGTTATAGTTCTGAATTCTTTAAATTCCTTGACTCTATATTCAATCGGTGCTGTCCTAATCAATTCACGATAATTATGTATTTAAATTTACATACGATTGCACATTGACACGCACGACTTATGATTTTTTACATTTTTATCTTGGGAGTGACGCTTGCGCTTGGTTTACTAGCGACGGAACTTAGGATCGATAGCCTTAAGCCTACCTATCGATGCTGCTGTAGCGATACTATCGATCGCAATCATCAGTGTTGGCTTAGGCCGGGTGGGACTAGATCAGAGTTGATTCTAAGTTAGCCGCGCAACTTTGAAATCCCCATAATTATATAAAAAAAAAAACAAGTTTCAATAACACAAAATTACTCTCAAAATAGAGTTCAATTACAATCAATTACATATTCATAATTAAGTGACAAAAACAACAAAGGGAAAAGAACAAAGGAATATCCAAAACTGAGGAGTTAGCTTTCTCCACATTTTCTCTACTTTACGAATAATATTAATTTTCTAAATAGTTGTAGTAGAAAATCCTGCAACTAAAAGTCTTTCAGCAAAAATAAATTGCGAGTAGTAGTGACAATAAATATATATACAAACCATATAATTTGCAAATAAAACAATTAAAATAAAATACAATCAAATATATGTATTATGATTCATTTGTCGTTTTAATGTCTTTCACAAAACATAAGTGCTTTATATAATTTAATATTACAATCTAAATAAAAACAAAGACATGCCTAAATTAAAGATGATCGAATGTAAACAAGCTAACAATAAAGACAACGTTTGAAATATAAAATAATATAAATATACATATATATATGTATATATATATATATATATATATATAGAGAGAGAGAAATGTGTATGATTTTTTTGTGGATTACATGAGATTTAGTTAACTTAATGACAAATTTTTGTTTTGATTAAAAACAGCGTGATTAATATTTTAATCTATGTATAAAGAAACGGTGCTAAAAAAAACAATGGGCATTATGAACACTGGCATCAACAAAAAACGGAAAACGATAACTGCAAATACTGTGAAAAAAAGAGAAAAATAAAAATGGTACAAACAAGAGTTCAAGCGGAAACGGAAACAAGCGGCATTCGCTGCCATTTCATTTCAAATGAAGCGCCAAATTAAGCTGACCGATTACCAAAACAGCCAAACAATTTGCAGAGATTATGGAAATCCGGTTCTTATAATTATTATTATTATTGCTATTATTATTTGTTTTTTTCTTTCGCTTTCTTAAGCATGTTGGAATGTTCGGGCAACAACTTGGAACAACTGGCAGGTGATTTTTTTGTGCTTTCCTTTTTTGGTTTTTGTTTTTGTTTTTGTTTTGTTTTGTTTCGATTCGAGTATTAGTTTGACATGATTTCGAGCAAAAATATGATTCAATTTCATTTGCAGCCACTTACAATCTGCTGAGTCCCGTTTCTAGTCGCTGTCGACTGCTGTTGCTGCTGCTGTTGTTGTTGTTGTTGCAACTGTTGAACCACTTGTTGTTGCTGCTGCTGCTGCTGCTGTTGTTGTTGCTGGGGCGAGCGAGCGTTGCGCACTTGTTGCACTGCGGCATCTTCTGTGGCAGTGGCATCTTTGGCATTCTCACAATCCGACTCGATGCGCATGCGTTGGTTCTGCGAATAAGATTTGTATATATGTTTATGCAATTAATAGAAATTTATCAAATGCATTTCAATTTTCAGTTGTGATTCCAAATTCCACCTGAGTCTGAAATTGACAACTTAATACAAAAGATTTTTGAGCAATGTTCTGTTAAATCGAGTTCTGGCATAAAATGGTACGCTTAACATAATAACATTTGCCTGCTTACATTGGAACAACAGCAGACATAACTGCCAGCATCGGCGTCGGCGTCGACGTCACCGTCGCCGTTACTATTGACATACTGCTGCTCTTTGCCTCTCTTCTCACGCACACGAGATTTATGCTGTTGTTGCTGCGACTGCGACTGCTGCGCCTGCTGCGACTGTTGCGTCTGCTGCGAGTGCTGCTGTGACGACGACGACGGCGCTGTTAACTGACGTCGACGTCGACGCATTCGCACCGGCGATCGCGAGCCGACATAATTGGAGAAACGTCGTCGCGAATGCCGCACTATCGATACCCAATCGATCATTTTGTACCACGTTCTATGTTAATTTTATTTTTGTTTTAGTTACAGTTTAAGTTTTCTTTTTTTACTACACCAATTCACAGTTGCCACTTGAGGAAAACATAACATGATATAAATAAAGCATTTTCGATGTACGATGTACCAGAAGTTGAAGAAGTCGTTCCATCAGCCAGTGCATAAGAAATGTACCACTTTTGGTACAATTGTACCAACGTACAATTGACAAACACACAGACAGACAGACAACAGACAGACTTTCTTTGTATGTGTTTGTGTTATGCACAGTTATTCTACGCATCTCACAAGCAAATGTAGCAACAAGTTTCGTATACTTCTACACCACCCACTTTTCTTTGTGTGTGTGCGTAGGCGAAATTGAAGTAAATACGCATGCATGTAAATTCATATATGTATGGATACACACACACACATACACACACACACACACACACATAAAAATGCATTTTATCCTTTAACCGTTATTTCGGTTGTTTTCAATTTTGTCGTTACGTATGCGCGATATATTTTTTCATATTCGCCTACACACACACACATAAATATATATGTATATGTATATATTTATGTACACATGTTGAGGCAGACAAGAAAACATCAATTGAATTCTGTTTGGCAACTATGTATGTGAGTGTGAGTGAGTATGTGTATATGTAATTACAGCCATTTGCAAATGTATGTTAATATTTTATGATTTATTCGAGTAGACTCCTCGCATTAATTAATTCGTAGAATTCTTTTTCTTTTATTTTAAATGTATTTTTGAATTTTAGTGTGAGAAGTAAGCGTGAATTTCTTAAGATTTCCTTATCTTTTCAGCAAATATCTATATACTCCAAAAGAACACGCAGACAAATTTATCACACTCAATATTCACTTGCTTCAACTGCACTTGATTCTCTTTCATTCTGTTTTCACTGCATAATTTTAACTAGAAACTAACAGCTACGAGTTGCAGAGTGGAGAGTGCAGAGTGGAGAGTGATGACTGGAGAGTGAAGAGGAAGATCCGCTAAGTGTCAGTGCTGATCGCTTAGCCGTTTCCAAGGCTGACGAGCACAGCTGTTTTTATGGGATCTCCTTGCAGCTGTTTGATGCATTTTTACACAACTTTATTATCAATGTATCTTATGGACATATATTTGCTGCCTATATTTAAAGCTGAATCTTGCGTCAACGCACAGATTATGAAAACAGAAAACAAATAACAAAAAAAAACAAACAAAAAAACACCAGTGAAAATTCGGAAATCACAAAATAAAAAGCCGCGTTTCTTAGCGCTTCAATCGAATGTGCGCGAAAAACTGGCCCAAAGATAACAAAGACGGCAGCGACGACGGACGGCAGTGAAGCAACTTGCCAAAACAAAAAAAAAAAACAACAATAAAAAATATGAGAGAAACATATACATATATATAAATATATATGTAGAGAACAAATTTGTTGTTTCTTTAACAAGTTGCCCAATGCCAACGAAGAAAAGCTGAATGAAAAGCCCAAAAGCGAGTGAGTTAATATATATTTATATATATGTATATATATTATATATATATCTGCATCTGTATCTGTATCTGTAGTCTGCAGATGTCTGTCCACAACTGTCTGTATGAAAACAACGGAATATTTGGTGAAAACACTGCCAAGACGTATACGTAATATACAGTCAGTAAATACAATAAGCAGACATACAGTCAATATATATATATATATATATATATATATATATATAGATAGACATCGTGCAGGTGAAACAATATTGGCCAGATCTCAAAACAGATTCTTATGTAAATATATATTGATGTATTGAAGCGGAGACTGCAACATGTTGTTAATTAGCAGGTGGCACAGCTCCAAATTGTTGTTTCTCTTCTTTTATTATGTACAACACACAACTTTGATGTCTAACAGCTGTTTGCCACATGTACACACACATATACATACATACATGTATATAGATATATATATTTATATTCAGCTAAGGATTTGCAGTAAGCAATTGCAAGTATATTTTATATAAATGTGTATTTTATGCGAAAAAACAATAATAAAAAAACAGAAAAAAAGCAACAAAAAAATAATAAATAACAAGAAAAAGCCGAACCCAAAGCAACTTTAAATTTGCCGGGCGTTTTTTTTTTTTGCACACGATGGCTGGGAACTGTTGGCCAATACTTGAAGGCGTCAAAAGACGTCAACGCAGCGACAGTTGACGGATAAACGAAACTTGTGCGACTCGACACGTCGACGGCGCTGCTGTTACTGCCACACACGCCACACGCCACACGGCACGCGCAACGCGCAACGCAGAGGAAAGGCAAGTCTGTTTTTTTGGAGTGGGCGTGGCTATTGACCAGCTTGAGCATTCCCGATGCCTTGGACTAGTTAAATACATTAAACGCGCCAAGCATGCCGCTTGAACTCAAATTGATGATGATTTCTTGCACAAATTTGATAAGCACTTCTACGAGTGTGTGTGTGAGTGTGTGTTATCAGTGCTTAATCAGGTCATAAGCAAATATCCCACACACACTCACACATTTGCATACACGCACACACACACACACACACACAGACACACACATTGAGCACGCTTCGAACTTACGTTGAATTATTACGTTTAACCTTAGCTAACGTACTACGCATGTCAGGCAGCAATATTCTATATACGTCCGTTGCCTCGTACAACAATAACAAAAGCCCGGCGTCGGCGCAGGACAAAACGACGAGCGGCGGACTTGTTTGCGAAACCCCCACCCCCACCCTATCCCCCCTCCCGACGCCTACACCAACCGAAACAAGCGAAGCAACTCCACACCCCCGCCCCCGCTCATCCCTCACCACTATCCGCACCATTCCATCATTCCACCATTCCAGCATGACAACGAAAATTGCCATGTTATGGCACTTAAGAACATGTTCCCGTTTTCCTACACTGACTGGGTCAACACAAATCATGTTGAAAATACAAAACAGACGCTAACAATTCTTAGTCCTTATCAATTTCAACAGCGTGTGTGTGTCTGTGTGTGTGTGTGTGGGTGAATGTGAATGTGAATAACTTACGGTTGCCTAGCTACACACACACACACACACACACACACATACACACCCACAGCCAAACAAGCCTAATTGATAGAGCAGCAAGAAACAGAGAAAGAGAGTGAGAGACAGAGAGAGACAGAGAGACAGAGAGAGAGAGTGCGAGTGCGAGTGCGAGAGGTGACCCTTAAAGCAGAGGTGAGAAAAGCAATCATGGCTTCTATTACCGTTAAAAAGGCTGTGAAATTGACCCGCCTCAAACGTGTTTGACACTTGCCTAGTTGGCCACTTCCTGACAAGAACTTTTTCTGTTGCTGTTTTTGCTTGCTTCGTCGCCTGCACGCAGCATAAAACTGATTTCAATTTTTACGGTCTTACTGTGTCCCACGCAAGCCAAAACAAAAAATAATAATAAATAAAACACAACAAATAAATATCATAAATACGTGCATAAATACATATGCAGACACACACACACATACACATACACATACATACATATATATATATATATATATGTATACAGCGTAAAAGAAAAGGAACTCAATTGAAAAGCGACAACACCTTGCTGTAATCGCTGTAATCTCAGCAAGCGATTCTCGACAGCATGTGACACATGTGTGTGTGTGTGTGTGTGTGTGTGTGTGTGTGTGTGTGTGTGTGGCACGTTGCCTGAGAGTTGCAGCACAAATGTTGATTACGAAATGCCCCCCACAATTTAACATTCTAAATGACAAAATGAATCCGTTCCTGATTAGCATCGGCAGTCGAGTCGAGTCGATTTTCAGGCTGATTCCATTAACATTCTGACATTTTCCCATAGGCAACATTCAAAATTCGTTAAGTATGCTGGGATTTGTAGAAATTCGCTCCGAATCTGATTATGGCAATATCAACAGTCACAAGGAAAACGCTTCGAATAACGAATAATAAATCATATTTTAGCTTAAAGATGAGCAAAGCGGAGATCGGTCAAGAAACACCCAATTTGTTAGCCAAAACGTTTATAAATATTGAAAGCAAACCCGATTTCTATAAATGCGAATGCAAATATATTGCTAAATGTATGTCTGGTTATCTCTTAATCGAGCTCCATCGACTATATCATTCTTACTTGTTAGTTCCTGTTTCGTAAATCTTGGTAGAATCTTTATGAAAACAGGCAACAAAAAAAAAAATTATTTCGGGGAACCACTCAGATTTTGAAAATTCCATTCCAAATTAGATGCCTCATAAAAACTACATTTTTGATATAAAAATATAATATTCATTTTGTTTTGTTTCAAAATATACATAGAACTAACTGTAATTATATTCAAAATAAACTTTTAGCTAGTCACCAGTGCTATATTCAACTCATACTAGTATACAGATTTAGTCTATGTTTTTGTAATAAATAATAAAAATAATAATAAGAAAAACACTAAGCCGGATACACAATTCGTACCCTAAAGAATACGTTCGTTTTTATAAATTTGGCATTGGTTATGCTCCTGCACCCGTTCCTGTTCCTGTTCCTGCTGCTGCTCCTGCTCCTACTCAAACTATGATGTATATTCATATTGAGCACATATTAATTTATAAGTCAATTGGCGCCAATATGCCCCGTCAGAGATGGTATCCGTGATAAGTCATCAGTCAACAGTCATCGCTCATCGCTCCTCATCAGTCATCAGTAATCAGTCATAAACCAGACTTCAACTTTTAGTTTCGCCAGTCTCAAGTTGGGTCAATTGTATAGATGGTCATCATCATTGGCAGACAGCGAGACGTGGTCACTGAACCCTAGTAAATCATAGTGATTAGTTTGGTAATCTCCTGCCACAATTACCAATGATGTCTGTCAATGCCCCGCATCCGAAACCCAGTTAACGACTTAACCCACCAAACAGTTAAGTAAAAAGACTTTGATTTTATATTGTGGGAGTAAAATGTATAAATGGGTATTAGCAATGTATGTTTTTGAAATAGGCAAAAGATGACATCCTCAACGGAACGACGAGCTAAGTTGATTTAACCATGTTCATCAATCTGACTCACTATTGGAACTAGAAACCTTAAGGTCTATGTAACAAATCGATAAATATCGATAAAGTATCACAAATTTTTCAGCTAATCTGGAAGGGAACAAGAGCTCGCAACATTATATCTTATGTGTACACAAATATGTTCTCCTATACGAGAATAGTAATAATATAATAATAACAATAACCTTTTACATTTCAAGAAACTTTCCTGATCCCTCCAAACTTGAATTATCGCAGATATCACTTGAATTACGGCAAATGCTTAAGATTTAATAAACGTAATGATTTTATGCAGACGACAACTTGTCTCAACGAACATTTTTATATTCTGGCTGGAGTTGTTTGAATTTTTATATGGATGTCGAAGAGAAATTAAATTTAATGATGAACATATTTGGTTACCGTACAAACTCATCAGATATGAGCATTAGTATGTTTATAATGAACATCGGACAACTATATCATGGAGCTACCATCGGAATCGGTTGCTCTTCCAAGTTTATAATGCATTTTAGATGTCGGCAGATTTACTCCGATCCGCCATTATTCTTATTGGCAAAAAAATTGATCAACACAATATATATATAAATATATTTAGGTAAATCAAACAGAAAATTGATATATCTTTAGAAGCGAACATATTTTATCCAATAAAAGACTTATAAAAAGAGCTTCAAGCAGAAAGGCGGCAAGACGAAAATATTTTGATCATGAATGAATTCAGATTCTGGATGGATCTGCACAAAACTTATAAATCCGGCAACGATTGCTATACAAGTATTATAGGGATTGTATAGTTTCGAGAGATTTGTCATTTGGATGTCATTGATAGTTAGATAAGGTTACGCACACATATGTAGATAGATAGCATATTGATAAGTGTTGTATGACAGTGAAACGAAACAAAGAAAGTGATAATGAATTAATGTGCTTACCAAAATCTCTTCCAATTCATTTTTAAACGTTCTGCTCAAAGCCTCGGCATGCGCGGCCGCGTTCAAGTTTTGATTAAGATTTGAACTTGGATTGGGATTTGTGGCATCGTTGTTAAACTCATAGGCGCAATTGCGATTAAGATTGGAAGTTTTTATAAACTGCATAGTAGGTTAAGTAAATAGAAGATATAATATATATATATATATAATATATATATATATATATATTCGTATATATATAGAAGGAAAGAGAGTAGCATGAGAAAGAGTGTTAGATATATGTATGTTGATAGAGAGTATCTGTTATATATTTATATATATATATGTTTTTAAATAAACTAAAAGAGAAAACGTAGAATATAATAGAGCAGGCATTATATGAGGAGAGAGTAAACTGCATGTAGTAGGTATGTAAATGATGCAATGAAGTGACAATGAACCTAGAACGAAATTACAAATTTGATTAACGTGCCTCAGCAAGATTGAGGTTAGACACGCGACTTTATTTTCTTCTTTTTTTTTTTGTTTCTTCGTCCTTTTGGGATACTAAACATAAAACAACAATACAAAATAAATAATTTATTGGACTAAGTGCTACGAGTGGTAAATTTTCGCACGCATATGCACAAATACATACATACATAATCTATATATTAACACAAATTGCACGCTAGAGCTGCAAAATAATCAATAGCATCTTTCAGTTCTCTTCTACACACACACGCACACACATATATATAAATATATGTGTGTGTGTGTGTATGTGTATTTATTGGAGAACAGTTTCGTTAGAGCTATTCGTTGTTTTGCAACACTGTTCAGTAGTTACAGTTATACGCTACGAGCTACACATGTCTCTCAGTCTATTTAACTATGCACAAAACAGTTATCACATACATACATACACACATACATACATGCATGTGCATGTGTATATATGCATATATGTATGTGCCGCTGTATATCTATGCTCGACTCTTTTCTCTCTACTTACATCGGCTATCTTTGTGACCTGTCCATCCTTCTCCCACTTGGTAGCAATTTGCAATGTCTCGGCGGTCTTTTGTTGTATACTCTTTGAGTCGTCCAGTAACGTTAATTCATAGAATTCCTGTATATCTGCAATTGAATACAGTCAAACCAAACTGGTATTAGTAAATGTTTTTATTTTTGTAATCCACTTTGTGTGTGTATTCAACAGTTGATTTTTAATTTACCGTTGATATGTTCAGTTATCGAAGAGGGAAGAAAGGGAAGTATTTTCTTTGTTTTTTTGTGATTACTATTTTATCATTAATAGAACTAAATATGTATATTAAATCAACCACAGCTAAACGAAAAAGTAATGTTTTCAAAGGTGTATTTATTAAATTTGCATTTGCCATTTTGCATGCCAAGCTTCGATCTGTTTGAAAATCAATTTGCAAATGGAAAACATGAGACGGGAAATGACTTGAAATGACTTGAAATCCAACCATGATTTGGATGGTTGCAGAAATAACATTATGAACCAGTTGAATGGCATGTAAAAAGTTATTTGGGTCAATCTTTTAGTTCTGGCTGTGACACATTCACAATTTGAACTCAATGCGCTCGTTCAATTTCCTGTTAAATGTCTCCGTCTCCTCGAGACAGACAATTTTTACGACCATCAACATTCAAAACATAAACATGCCATATATATATATATATATATATATATATATAAATTGCAACGGGCGAATTGCTTATGCAACGTTGTGCACTTGAAGTAATGTATATCAATGGATCCGATTCGCCTGCGAGCCTCCTCATATTTTGCTTGACTCAGCTGGATAGCCAGAGAACTGTGCTCAGCATTTGGCAACTTGATAAGAATGCGAACCATGCCATGACTGGAAATGGTTTCTTAGTTCTCAGAATAGTCTGTCAATGCAGACCAGGATAATGTTTACAAAATAATATGGAGCAAGGCAAAGTAATCATTGAAATGAGGGATCCAGTTGCCAGTGATCAAGTTAGACCGGTTGCCGACAATAAGGTCGCCACACATAGGCCATCCCTGGCTGTTTGTGAGACCGTTTGGGATCTCACTGCATTTCTGTGGCACTCGTGTGAGCATAAATCAGGGGGTCATGCAACCAGTAGCATTTATACATTTCGCAATTCTGGTCGGTGCTATATTCTCTAACTGTGATAGACTTGATAGAAAGTGGCTTCCCAGTGTACGACTTAGACTACTGTATTTGATATTCAAATTGGGCCAGGTTAAACGTGCTAAACGAACGCAGTTGGCATTTTGCCATTTGTCATTTGAGCTGATTTTAAGCTTACAAGTAGCCAAAAGCAAACATATACCTTATCCTTATATCCCTTGAGCAGGGGAAATAGAGTGCCTTTGCAGTTGCATTTTATAATCGTTATTATCAAATTAGGCTAACAACATGCTGCTTAGCCAACTCGTGCAGAGATTTGACGACAGTTTGGCGCTGATAGATTTGATCGGCTGCTTGGCAATCAACGTCAATATTTACGTTGCCTGAACGAACTTTAAACCTTTTTAGGCAATTAAGTGCTTATCTTATGGCTAATACTTCCAGGAGACTGAAGAATAGCTGAATGTTAAGCTGTGCAGAGTAAATGCATCCGCCAACTCGATTTTCAAGCCGTCTGTGTAGAATGTTACGGTTGCCAATGGTCCGGGTATACCGTGAGTCCATTCCTCCGTCAGGGGGAAGTACGTACGGGAGAATGTATCGAGTTGTACTGTTAACACACAGTAGTCCGTTTTTGTGGGAATCTTTACATTTGCCAGAAGAATAAATGCATGGCCTATCTTCTGAGTATTCCATACTAAGGATTCTCCCAGTCTTATGGCTTAAAGTGGATTAAAGAGGATTGGTCTAATGATTGATAAGTACAACTATCGGACAATCTAAGGGGACATAATCCAACTGTTGAGTTCTTTACCCGTAGCTGGGTATGGCGATTCCAGTCTAGTTTCATGTCCAGTTTCAGTCCTACGAATTTGGCACTGTTAGTGAACTGGACACGAATAACATCCGGTTCGAAAAACTGAATAGTTTAAAGTAGTTTGATTCTAGACCCTAGAGAGAATTGAATTCAATTAACTTTGACTCTAGTGATAATATTGAGTTTTAATTGAGTTTGACTCCATACTCTAAGAGATATATACTTGAAACTGTTTTGATTTTTAATGATATCAAAGGAGAGGTAGAATCGAGCAATACTCACCTAGTAGCGCTTGGAATAGGCGCGACTTAAAAATGCGGATGACCCGTTCGATTGCAATACGCAGGGCACGATCCTGTGGCTCCGACAGACGTGCGTGATAATCCTCGAGCAACTCGAGGGCTCGGTGAGCTTCTGCAATGCAAAATGAAAAGAGACATTAAAGAATATTGCATCAGATTATAATTGAATACAGCAAGAATATAACAACAAAAAAGCCAAACAAACAAACAGAAATATGAACGACTCAAATATAATTTCTTTGTAAGCGCTTCCTTCGACTTCTGTAGTTTGCCAAGCTAGTCTAATCCAAGATTTTATACAGAAATTTAATGAGAATTGGACTTCTTATTCTAATTGGGATTAAATACATATCTATCACTGTATCTGTCTATCTCTCTCTCTCTCTCTCTCTCTCTCTCTCTCTCTCTCTCTCTCTCTCAGCTATCTCTTTCTTGGTTTATCTGTGGTTTATCTATGGCTCACTTTGTTTCTCAATGAAACGTTGATCCGTTGTCAAGTCCTCGCCAGCAATGGGAGCTCCTTTTGGCTGCGCCGGAGTTTGGCGCGGCTGGCTCTGCTCCTGCTCTTGTTGTTGTTGCTCACGCTCAAAAGCCTCCATCGAGCTGCAAAAGCGGCTCAGCTCAATGCGCAGACTCTCCGAGCTGCTGGATGTGGTCTGGCCGCCCACAATTGGCAGTGCCTGTGCCCCAAACTCATCGCGTGAGACATCATCACTCTCCGACTTGTCAAAATAGCCCGACTCGACATCGGGAGTGCGCTGCTCCGCCGCCGATGATAGCATATGACCATATTCGAGCAGATCCTGTGCCGAATAGAAGCACTCAACGGATTCGCGAACACTCTCTCTGTACTTGGCAACCACCAACGGCTGCTGGATGGGCATGGGCTCATCGCAGACCACCAACTGCTCCCCAGTTGTGCTGTTTGCCAAATCGACATCAATTTGCTGCTGCTGCTGTTGTATTTCTATGGCTTCCGTTTGTGTCAATTGCACCAGTAATTGGTCGTTCTCGGTGTGCGATTGCACTTGTTCCGCATCGGGTAATTGCCTAATTGGTTCGCTCACATTTGAATGGTTATCAATGTCTTCGTCCACTGGCGATGAGTCCACATCGTCATCATCATCATCATCGTCCGGATAGCTCTTATCATCGCTGCTGAGCAGCTCCTCATTGGGATCGCTGCTCCTCTCCCTATCCGAATCGGTATCTGAGCTCATCCTCTGGCCAACTAACGGCAGCTAACAGGCAGCAGCACTTGCACTTGCGTCCACTTGCGGAGACGGCGTCACACTGCTCTATTATAGAGAAACCCATCCACAAACCCATCCACACGCACACACACACACACACACACACAACCCAACTAGTTCAATAAATCAATAAAGATTGACTTAAAAACGAAAATAAAATAAAACACTAAAAGCAAAATTAGTGTTCGCCTTCCCCAGCCACTACTATCATTGTTTTAGCTCTCTGTGTTTCAGCTTTTACTGTTTCTGTTTCTTTTTCTGTTTCTGTTTCAGTTTCTCGTTCTGCTTTTAGACGTGGCAGGCATTTATGAATCTTTGGGGTCAGCGCACAGCTAACCTGGATGACATTGCCATAAAGTCGCCGGGCAGTGTTTTTGCCAACGAAACTGATTACATATTTATATCTATATTAATATCTACGAAAGTTTGTGTGTGTGTGTGTGTGTGTGTGTGTATGTGTGTGTGTAATATATTATGCATCTACGTTGCGCTCAAAATAATAGTACTACTAAATTAGCACATGCATTTTAAATATGTAAAGCACATAATACAATATCTACATAATATAACATGTTGTCGAATTGTTTTTCCAACAATTAAAATAATCCACATCCACATAACACACTCCTCCATCTTGCAACTAGTTGATTCCCTCTGATTATTTCATTTCTCAAAATAGATATCGGCCTTTTAGCACTACAACATTGTTATTATTGTTAATAGTTCACTTCTTGTTTGGAATATTTTCAAATAAGCAGATATAAAAGTTAATACTCAGTGAACTGCAAATAAATCAGCTCAGCTTGCATTCTTTACAAAAAAATAGATACAGCACAAAAAGTAGAGAATTTGAAAGGGGTTATATTATTTTGACCGCAGCTGTACATACATATGTAAGCAGCATTCATATCTGTGGCGTCTTTTGCTTCTGTTGACCTTCAATTCTTGCCCGTTTCAAAAGTTTGGCAGCGGCTGCATTTTTTCTATTTATTTTTATTATTTTTTTTATTTTTCTCTACTTATGGGTCTATTTATTGTGCTCAGATTTGGTGCAATGGACACGACACTGGCTGTGATTGTGACAGCTATAAATACATACATTTATCTGTATATGTATGTCTTTATGCATATATTGACGGGATTATTTGAAATCGGGTTGTCAAACCGGCACCTTCATTTTTACGATAAAAAGCTTGAAAAATATATCTGTTTTGATTCCGATACGGTCTTTTCGGGACAATTATAATCAGTTTCGGTATTTAGGTTTTAAAAAAAGTTAATTTAGGTTCTGATTACAATTCCGATTCAAAATTTGGATCATGAGGTTTCCATTTAAATTCCGCTTTGAAACACTGTTTTAAATCTGCTTCTTTATTATGAGATATGTCTGATTAGCGAACTAAAACTAACAATTTTCTGGAAGTTTTGAAATTTAGAAATAAGATTGTGGAAATAAAACAGTCATTATCCTTACGAGCATCATTACAAATTAAAAGGGAAGGATATTTTGGAGTTGTGCAAATGTTTGTACGGACTGAACGATGCCTATAAACATATTTCCCTAATCAGTTAAGAAAGCCGAGTCAATGAGAACTATCTTATCAATTGATGACAATTATATATGATATATATACATTTGTTGTTGTTTCTTAAATTTGAATGCAAATGAATTAAAGAAAAATCCAACTAAGTTAATAAAGTAAATTTCTGGATAGACATAAAAAATAGTTTACCTTGCTTTTTCACTGGCATTTTGTAGATGTTGCTGTTGTTGTTGTTGTTATTATTATTATTTTGGGTTGTTGCTGCAGTAGTTGTTGTTGTTGTTGTTGTTACTATTGCTTCAGCTACGCTTGTGTATTTAAATGTCGTTAAACTGCATATATCACTGTATATTTATAGGGTTTGTAACTGTTATAACTGTTATACGAGTACTCTGTATATCTGTGTAAGTGTTAATGTATCTACTATGTACTTTTTATATGCATGTCTTTGTCGCTGTAACTCAATACACACTGTATATTTATTATATTCTTGTTGTTTATTTCTCGTTATTTGTATTTTGTTTTTTTCTTTTGATTTGTTCAGAAACATACATATATATATATATATATATGTATATATTATTTATATATATATATATATATATATGTATATCGATGGTTTGTATAAGTATGAAGTGCACTCAATTTACTGTTTATTTTGTATTTATTTATTTATTTATGATTATATTTTGGCGTATGCAATTCGTCTTTGATTTCTGTCGGCAGTTGTCGTTTACATTGAATTCTCCAAATAGGATTTCAACGTCACTAAACATTTAACTTATTCACTATGATTGACACATGTTTTTGCATGTGTATTTGTTAATTCTAAGCACACATGAGCACATTACGAATCGATTCGATTTCATTTTATTTTTAATGTTTGATTCAAACTGAAAGTCGCTGCAGACGGCACATCTGAAAAACAAAAACACCAAAAAAAAAACAGAAAAAACCAAAAAAAAATAAATAAATAAGAATCGAAATTAATGAAATATTTCTTATTGTTATTCTATTGATTTATTAACACATACATAATTAATATATATACACTTACGCGCCTAATTACATTGGCACCAAATTTTGTGTGAAATCGTATTCGGAGACCAGAAACGAGTCAAATATTAAATAAGAACCAAAAATTGTGCTTTCGAAATTTGTGTCGCCCAAAATGTTTGTAGCTATCTGTGCGGCTATTGTCTGATTCCTGGTATCTGCCGTCTACTGTCCGATGTGGCGGCTATATGTATATGTATGTGTATATATATATATATATATATATATATATGCATATGTGTGCGTATGTGCGCCTCTTTTTGCGCTATTTCAGCAAATTCTCTTCGGTTTTAGTTCTTTTGCGCTCGCACATACTATATATATATATATATATATTTATATATATATATATATATGAATATATGCAAACATGTATGTAATTGTGTGAAAAAATGTTAATATGTGGGCAGGCAGATGTCAAAGAAAATGTATTTCTTAAATGCGTCTAGTTTTAAAATATTTGAAATGTACATACAAACGTACACAGTAAAGCGAAAGAGGCGAACAATAACTGATTGGCTCACGCGTGTCTGAGCAATGCAGGAATAAATACAGCACTACCTACTCCTGCTTAGGAACCCGCGCCTTCAACACCACAAAATACCCAACTGAGAATAAGAAAAAGAGAGACAGAGGGAGCGAGAGAAAAAAGAGAAGGAGAGAAAGAGCAATTCCCTAGCAGGCAGTGTTGTCAACTTCCATTCAAAATCTCAACAATATGAAGCAGAAAAAAAATATATTCTAACCCCAAACAAATTGTAAATGTTTGTATTGCATTACTTTCGAAACTCATTTGTTTTACAAATTTAATATTAAAAGTACTTCAAATCAGCTGAAAATAATTCGATCGATATTGGCAACACTGTTTTAAGAGCGGCATGCTCGCAACATTCGGTCTCTCACTCGCTCGTTAGACTGCGTTTCTTTTTATTTGCGTATGAATATGGGATCGTTTTTGAATCTTTGGAACAGCAGCAGGAGCACTCTACTAACTTAAATAGTGCAACTGGACTCTGATTGTAAAATTACTGATATATATATTTAAATCATCAAATCGGATCACTTCAATAAAGAACTTGATTTATCGATTTAAATATCGTAGACATGCCTAAAAGTAGGCTACGGAAGCAACGAATCTGACGACAATCGAATTGTAGAACTGCCTAACTTACTTATATACATTATGATTATATCCATTGACTTTTTCTTTTAATAATAACACCTATTTCGAACTGTATGTAGGTATGTATATATTGTATGTACTTATTTATATTCATGGCTCACTTTACCCAGCAGCACTTGGCAAATTAAAACGTGCGCCTTTTTCCACTACAACACTACAAACCAAGCCGAAAGCGAGAACGCAATATATGCATATACATATACATATATATATATATATATATATATATATATATGTATATATAAATATATATGTGTGTGTGAGGACAAAGTGGCAGTATCGCCAAGTTCAATCACCTCTTACTGGCTGGCATTACATGCCGATAACGGCCATTATATCCTGTCGTTTGGCTAAAACGGCGATTGATTGCCGACTGTTTTTTTTTCGTTTGTTTTTTGTTTCAAACAATTCCCATTTCACTATTTCCATTTAGTGCGGCTAATCGGACACACAGACAAAATTAATTTAGAAATAATTATTATAATTTTCACCAAACTGACCGATTTTGTTTTATGTCAACTGCTCAGATTTGAAACCTTGACAGCGATGGTTCACATAATATTGCTGGGTCACCTTATTTGTTCACCATTTAAATTCAGTTTACAGATCGACGAAAAATTTCGCGTAAACATAAAAAAGGTCTGCTGTAATGAGTTAATTTTCTCGCCTTTACGGCGTTTATAAGAACTATTTTTTTTTTATTATTAATCAAAAACTAAAATCATTTTCCAATCATAATTGGTTATCTTGATATCGATGCACTTGCCGCTTCTATGGTGGGTTGCCGATAACTTTATAAAGAGTTTATCATTATCGATAACTTTTTTTTAGATCTGCAAGCTGTGCTTTAATTTTGGAAAGAAGCTAACGAGAAGATCCAGACTGGCAAGGCTGATTAACTTTTTGTCGTTGTTGTACCAAGAAACCAAGCCTTACGATAATGTTATTAGTCTCGATGACCCAGAGCCGAAGGTGCCCAGAAGAGCAAGCAAGGTATTATTTAAACGAAGTATTAAATAAATAATCTTGTACATAAATTCAATTTCGATAACATCGATACATTTGGAATGTCGATGACCTTGACATCCGTCGTTGGGCTTTGGATATTAGGTGCTAGTTGGGTGACCCTTTCACTTGAAAGTACGTTCAAATGCAAGCAAACTATAAAAGTATATATATATATATTGTGTATGTGTGTACAGAAATGCTTAGGTGTGCACAAGTTTGAACAATAAAACGCAGACAAAACGTATGCAATTATATAAATGTACGTGTAGCTGTTATGGGAGCAACATTAATTTTATTTCTATTTATTCTCATTTGAATTTATGCACGATATATTTTTAGAAAGAAAAATAAACGAACAAATGTCTTTGCAAATGTCCATGTGCATATACGACATGTTTTAAGCATGATTTTATTTATTTTTTATTTGATTTCTTATTTCTTGCCATTTTTTTTTATTTTTTCTTTCCAATCAATAATTTCGAATTGTTTGTAAATTATGGAAAATTCATAGAACGCTCCCAAAGGTAGGCTCTAAAAATTTGGCCTTTTTTACTTTGTAATATTCGAGTGTATTTTTTTTTATTTACAAACTGTTAACGATGTCAGATAATGCACATAAAGATGGAATGGATTGGATTTTGTATATCATTTGTAGTTGTATGTAATTATGCCAGATAATGTGCATTATAATTACATATGTATGGAAAATAGTGCACACGCACACACACACTTGATACATGGTCCACATGTACATGTGCATATGTGTGTATTTAATTATGTACGCCAATGCTGTATATATATATATATACATATTTATATTTATATATATAGAAACTTTTCACTCACGAACAAAAAATTGTATAAAAGGTTTGACGCTTTCGCGAACCGTTATGAGCTCACTGATGCTGCTCTGGCAGCTGATGCTGGTGCTGATGCTGCGGCTGTCCCATTACACACATACATGTGGATATGGTTGGTATATAACTGTATATATGTATGCATGTATGTGTGTAGATGGCCTCAAATGTATGTAAATGTGTGTACATACATACATATTTATGTAGCTGCAGTTGTATTTTATGGTATGTATTTGATTATTCGCTTGCTGTTCAGGTCACAAATCACAATAAATTTAAAAAAAACTTCCCTTGTACATATTTACATGCGTACATATATATGTATACGTTGTATGTACAATTAAAAAATAGATGAAAAAATATAAGCACGCACAACGGGACCGTTTTTCTTTACCTTTTCTTTTTTTTTTTTTGCCCCTAGTTTTACTTGTACATATGCATATACGTCTGTATATGTAAAACTTACATATGTACACACTATTTTCCGCATTCAATTGTCAATGCAAATTGCATGTGTGTGTGTGTGTTTGTGTGTATCAAAATAGTGTCACTATCAGTGTAAAAATCACAATTTAAGGTTTACATACACGCTTACACGTCAAAGGACATTCGTTTGGCACTGGCCTCGAGCATTTTATGTTAAGTATAAATAAATTACTGTTTGCGTTTAGCATGAAGCACGTTGAATATATTACGATTTTCTGCTCGCAAGTTACTTGGCTGCTGTCTGCGGCTGCCTGTCTTGCCTTGCCTAGCTTTGCCTGCCTGCCTGCCTTGCCTTGTCTCGCCTGCTCCGCATATTCGACGCATGCGCGTTGCATTTGCAGTGCGAGCATACGGCAAATGCACAAAACATACATTCAAACACGGCGTATGTACTATGTACATGTATGTTTTATGCTCTTACGCACTAGCGTGCTATATATGTATATGTGTCTATAATTTAAAAAACACTCATTGCATTAAATACAAGATATAAATAAGCGTATTAATTATAAGCAATTGAGAATTTGCTAAACTTGTATATTATTATTATTTCAGGCATAAAACCCTTTCGGTAAAATGCCGGCCCACTATCGAAGAATGTATCGATGTTTACTATAACGATACTGGTTCTTGATCGCGATTTCCGCCAATCAAATTAATTTATCTTTCTCTAGTATTTTAATGGAAATAACATAATTTTCTTGCATTTGTAAAGCTTATTATTTATTTTTAATGTATATTTAAATATCGCAAATATAGCAGCAATAACGATTGTTGTGACATTCAAATACGATAGATACGAGGAAAATACAACTCTAATGCAGTCTTCTGTTTGAAACCTATCGATGATTTTGCAGCAGCCAAAAAAACAGCTGTTGTCGCTGTTTGAGAAAACGTGAGTTCTTTTTGTAAACGGACACATTTATTTATTATTATTATTATTATGGCGAAAAAGCGTAAAATTCCCGTGCGAAAACATCATGGCGTACGTGATCCACTTAAGCAACTTGAACAAAGGGAGAAAAAGTATGTATAATCAACGATGATCTGTTGCAAATGTTGCAATTATAAACATAAAAATACACATTTTAAACACAGACTGGCCAATGTAACGAATAATCCGCCGACGCAAAACGATGAGCAGCGTGCATCGCACAATTTCCAGCAATTCAAAAAAGTTGTCGATGCCTCGAAAGCGGGCAAGAAGCTTAAGATGGGCACCATTGGCAAAGAGGATAAGCCCAAAGGGGCTGCTGCCACAAAAAAGACTCAAGCAGCCGCAGCAGCAGGCAGCAAAAAAAACATAAATATTAAGCAGTTTGCCGATGAGACAAATGAGGAATATTTGCGGAGGGTGAATCGCATAACTAGCGCATCTGTACGAGAGGCTCAATATGAGGCCAAATATGGTGTTAATATCATACGCAATCCGACAACGGGCGAAATAACATTACACAAGCGACCTAAAAACGAGATCGATGAGCTGCTCAAGCAAAAGCAAAAACAGCGTCACAATCTAAAAAATAAACGTGGCAAACCGAATGCGGCCATTGTAAAGCCCGGCATGGATGCAAAGACCCGCCGAGAGCTAATCAAACGTGCATGCAAAGAAGCCGACGAAGAAGCCAAACAACAACAACAACAGGTAAAATCATAATTAATAAAATCTGTTTGCCACTCCCTATCATTAATTCAAACAATTCGCATAATTCATAGCAAGCACCAGGCGAAGTGGAGTATAAGCGTGATGTGTTTCAATTTGGTGAGGTGGTACATGCACCGCCAACGATAAAAACGCTGCCGCGCAAGGCAAACCGCAACGAGACTGTGCCGCGGCCTGGCCGCAAATCGAATCTATTGCTCAAGTCGCTGATGAAGAAAGAAGAGGAAGAGCAGATGCCAACACTACCACCACAACAGACCAAGAGTGTTGCGCCCACCAAGTTGCAGTTGAGAGGCAAACGGAAGGATTTACCAGCTGCCACGCGCAACATGCTCGAAGGGGAGCGCAACAAAATGATCGACTTGTATCGTCAGCTGAAAAAACAAAGCGCAACGAGAACAGCAACAGAATAAATAGGATTAGTTAACTAACATTGTCTGCAATGTTTATTTATGTTTTGTCAAACATTCGACCCTGGGGGAACCAAAAAAATATTAATACAATATTATACCATGTAGTTGAATGTCTTATTTGCATCTTATGGTTTTTCTTTTTTGGTTTTAGAATTTTGTTGTTTTGTCGTTTTGTAGCACATACAGAATACAAATTTTGCACCAGATTGACTCCACATCAACTTCTTACAAGGTAATTTTCGAGGATATATATTATACATATATATATGCAGAAAATGGAACATGGTTAATACAAGGTCCAAATTGTGTTCTTAGTTATCATCATCGTTGTTGTTCTTCTTCTTGTTGTTGCTGCTGCTGTTGTTGTTGTTGTGCACTAGGAGCGGAGACTAGTTAAGAGATAGTTAATGGTCTACATGCCACCAGAGCTCTGTCTCTGTAGAATCTGAGCGAATCGCTGGGTTATCAGCAATGAGGTATCGATAAAGCGGTCCACACAATTGCTGAGGCATATTTCTGTTGCATGGTCGAGTTTAGTGCTTGGTTTTCCAATACATTTCTCCCAGCAGATCCCATGGAATTCATGTATCTGTCAGTCAACCATAAAATTTGATATTTATATATATATCTTGGATTAAATACATTTTATAGCTTTTACGTACCTGTTCGTTGACCTGTGCCTTTTGTTTTTCAATCATCATAAACTCCTGCAGTTCCTTATCACTGGCGGATTGGTTCTCATAGTCGGACATGGCTGCTATTATGTATGTTTATTGGCTTTTGTTAAGGTTTTCAGTGAATTTTTGTACGCTCAAAATGTAACAGTGTTTTCTCGCCCGAAACTTGTAATTGCTAGTTTTTCTTTTTTTTGAGGTTATATAAATACGGACACAGATGTGTTATAGAGTTGCCATCGTATTGACAGAAAATACCGAGAGTGCTCTAGAAGACAATCACGCAACGCTGCAACAAGTTATCGATATTTTTGGGATGTCAGTAATGGCCAGAGACGAAACAGCTAATGGTAATACTGCATACTTTTTCAACTGCATATATTTATTTTTTCTGTTAATATTTTCGTTTTTGTTTTTTTTTCTCGTGCATCGCAGTTAGTTGGTTTCGGTAAATGTAATTAAATGCGCGAGCGTGATCACAATAGAACGGTGCATTAATGAGGCAGCGGCGCAGACGCGAACCAAGCCAAAAATAGGCGAAAATTGTATATCTGACAATTGTTTTATTTTGGATAAGAAAGAATAAAAAAGAATATATACATATATATACATACATATATATATATATATTTATATATATATATATATATATATATATAATCAATCCGCTGGAATTTTAGTGTATGTGTGTGCAAGCGTAGGCGCTAAGGCACAGCACATCCCCCTGGGAGAGCCAGCGAGCCAGGCAGCCACAATGGACGACAGCAGCAGTGGACGCACCTCATTGGCTGATAGCGCCAGCTTGGCAACAGCTTCGCTTCAGAGCGGAAGCTCAAGTCAAAATATTGATAACGATGGCCTCATACACATCTACAATTACCGCAAGCACGACTACGAGAAATACTCGCCATCGCTACTCTGCGAGGAGATATGCACGGCAATGTGCCGCCATATGGAAATCCTACCCGCAGCGGTCCTCCTCTTTGGTATACGAGAGCACAACAATGGTAAAACTGGTGCCGGCCTCACGCAGCGCACCCTGGAGGCCAATCACAAATGGCAACTGCCCGGCGAGCAGTTGAATTGTAATGTTCGCTATTGTCTCCGGATGCGTTTCCGTGTCCCGGAACTGGATCGTCAGCTGTCGGCAATTGATGCACAGTGCCAAAATTATTTGTATCATCAGATGCGATACGATATGCTGCACGAACAGATTAACGAGATACGCTATCCGGAGCATAAGGATAAGGTGATGGGACTGGCCGTCATGGACATGATAATCGACAAGGATGAGAAGCAGCTGCAGGCCGAGGCCATCGAGAAGGCGTATAAATCGTATCTGCCGCACACCTTGTGGCGTGCCCATCGCATCTTTGTACGGCCGAAAATACGCCGATCCTTTCGCCAGATGAGCAAAGATCAGTTTAATTGCGATACCCTCAAATGGCATTATGTCCATCAAATTTGCCACCTGGCGCCCACTTATCTCACCGAACAATTTAAGGCCACCGTCGAGTATTTGCCAAATGAATCGGCAACGGAACCATTGTCGTTGCCGCCCGACAAAAGCACCGGCAGCATCGGTGGAAGTTCAACGCATACACAATCCACCTCAACGCTTATTAGTGGTTCCAATGCAACGCTCTCTACAACGATGACAGGCAACCACTCGCTCTGCCCGGGTCAACAGCAACCACAACAACCACAACAGCATCATCAACAACAACAACAACAGCATCCGCATCAGACACAGTCCAGCAATCGGAATCGACCCATACAGCAGCAGCCGAACACGATACCAGTCTATGTGCGTCTTTGTTTCCATGATTCACCCGAGCCGGGCCTCAAAGTGGCACGCGTCACATCGGAGGCAACACTTAAGGTGCGTCTACCTCGTCTTACATCTTTGCAGATCGAGGCTTTAATCTAACAACCACAATCTGCAAATCTCTCTCTCTCTCTCTCTCTCTCTCTCTCTGCCTCTCTTAAACTGAACTCTTTCACTTTGCAGTGGAGTCTTGTGGCCGTTGTTGAAGACATATTCTCGCTGTACAAGGAAAGCGATAAACTGGTGCGCTTGGAGAGTGTTGGCTTCCCCAAGGGTTATCACATGCGCTTCGAAACCGAGCACGAAATGAAATCATTCATATCCTATCTGAGCATTTATACAAGGTTCGATTTAACATTGTTTCTTTTGTTTTTTTATACTTGGATACCGAAGCTATCATAGTATATTGGTTTTGTGCAATATCTGTCCGACACCCTTAGAGATAAAAACTTTAAACTTGGAACACATACTAGTCTGTGCCTGCATCAGACAAAATTGGACAAAAAAGAATGAACAAACTTGGAAGGTAACTTGCTGGTAAACGCCTCCAAGGATCTATATATATATATTCAGACCGCGCCTAGGAAGTCCGGCCCTAGAAATCTGAAATGCGCATATCTTTCACAATTTGTAAGCTAGAACTCCCATAAGAGATTGATAAGAAATTGGATGGCTACGCCCACTCCGCCTCCCTAAACCGATACACCTGTTAGTGTAAATCGATAAGACCAAATTTCGCATACAACTTGAAAGGTAGAATCACCAAATTTGAAAGATATATTGCTGGTAAATCCAAACGATAAAAACCTATATCTCTCGCAATTTAAGAGCTACAGTTACCAAACTTGGAAGGTGGATTACTAAGATCATTCTCCAAAAATGTTTTTTGGCGACGCCCAATTCCAAGAAGCTTATATCTCTAGCAATTTAATAGCTACAGTTACCAAACTTGGAAGGAAAGTTACTAGCTCATATCTACCGCAATTTGAAAGGCAAACTTAAACAGTACTTCTTGGCTACACCCGCCCTTTTCTTTGTTACATGTTATCCGCTGGATTAACTTATGGTATCAAAGTATTAACGTTCTCTCTTGTTTTTTGTAATGCCTGTGTGCAGTAAATAATAACAATGATAATTGAATATTTAGATTGACGGTGAAATGGATGCAGGACTTGTGTCCGTCATACAAGACACCATCACTGCAGGAACTGGAGCGTTTATATTGCCATGGGCCCATCGGTGGTGGATACTCATTTGGGAAACTGCGCGAAAATGGCGATAAATGCGGCAGCTATATAGTGAGGCAGTGCGAGCGAGAGTATAACACATATTATATTGACATCAATACAAAAATGTAAGTACATCTCAATGCATATCAATAACTATATTTATTATAAATATTCGTGTTCGTCTCGTAACACTGATAGCGTGGCGAGGAACAGCAATCATGAGAGATGCCATACGGAAACATTTAAGATCATACAAAAGGATCAACAATGGAAGCTGGCCTATCAAGGCGAAGAGCGGACCTTTGATAAGCTGCCAGAGCTGGCGCAATTTATACGCACAGATAGCACGGATCGTATACGAATACCGGCCTCCAAATACGACAAACCGTCGTTGTTGCTGCTCCTTTTGCCAAAAAATTTGAAATCCAAAAAGACTGATGCGGAATTGAGTGAAGGCGAATTACAAAGACGTAATCCTCAGTTATTCATTCCCAAATCCGACCTGCGATGGTATCCAGGTAAAGTATGCTTGACTCAATCGACAATTATATATGCCCTTGTTGAGTATTATATTATAATTCGTCGTGAAACAGAAAACATATAAATCCAAAACATAATAATATTATTTACATTAACTCCGGTCTGAAAGGGCACATAAAATTCGTTGTTACTAGCTAATGCATTTGTTTTATTTTTCTATCAAATGCAGACTCTGTGACTTCCAGCGATGATGACAAGGTGTACACAGTGAGAGGGGACTGGATACAGCAGGGCACAATTAAGGATGTGCCTGTAACAATGAAAATGCTGCGATATGATGCGAATTTTCAAGAATTTACGAAAATGGTGAACACATGGAGTCTGATACAGTCACCACAATTTATAAAATTGCATGGGCTTACACTATCCGTTCCATATATGATGGTATTGGAGTACTCGAAATATGGGCCGCTTAATAAATTCCTACAGAATCATCGGGACATCAGCATGTTCTGTCTGCTGGACGTGATGCATGGCCTGGTGCGTGGCATCCACTATCTGGATGATAATAAAATAATACACAACTATATACGCTGTGCGAATCTGCATGTTACCAAATACGATCCCGACAAGTATGTACTAGATGCCAAAATTAGTGATCCCGGCTATCCGCGTCCCTACAAGCAATCCGAGTAAGTATCCCGGAATACATATAAATATATATACATATATATATATATATAATAACATATCATTTCTAAACAATGAAGCTCACCTTGGATACCAGTAAAGTATTATAATAACTTGGAGGCAGCCAAACAAGACTCGAGCACACAATTGTGGGCATTTGCGACCACCATTTATGAGATCTTCTCACGCGGTCAGCTTGACTTAACTCAACTGAAACAATGCGATCTCTTGCGCAATCGTTCCATCGATGGCAACATACTTAAGCAGCTGGATCAGCGATTGTGCCCAAGTGAAATGTACAAAGCTATTATGGACGGCTGGGGCGATGATCCCGACAAACGTTTCAATCACCACGATATATTTACACACTTGAGTGATATCAAAAAACGCTTACTTAGAGACTACGCGCCTATAGATGAACTACGTGAGTACATTTTAGATCAGCAATGTATACTAATTCTTATACATATATATGTGTTTTTTTTATTAATGTAGCCGATTATCCCGATTATCCCGATTATCCCGATTATCCTAATTGCAATGGGCTACCAAGGCAAGGTCCAGTCGACGACGCATCTCTGTGTTATGGTGTGAGCGGTGAATTCTTTCCAAATTCGCTTGATCTGCCGCAGGTGATGCCGCTGGAAGACTGCAAGGTTATATATCTTGAGAAGGACAAGATTGGTCATGGGCATTACGGCACCGTATATAAGGGCGAAATCGAATATTATGATAAGGATCGTCCCAAAGAGCAGGTGGCCATTAAGAAGCTAAAACCCATGCAGGTCACCAAAGACTTTGAGCGCGAAATGAGTATCATGCGCAAACTCGATCATCCCAATGTTGTCAAGTTTAAGTACTGGGCGGAAAGGTCGCTGAGCATCATCATGGAATACTTTGAATTTGGCTCATTTGTCGTATACTTGAAGTCCTACAAGCCAACTCTCACCAATACTCGGCTACTCAATTTTGCCCTAGACATAGCCCGCGTAAGTTTTTTCCATCGCTTGTCAGCTTGTCAAAATTCAACATTAATTTAACCGATATTTGCTATCGATTGCAGGGTATGAACTATTTGTCCGGCAAGGGTCTCATACATCGTGACCTGGCTGCCCGCAACGTTCTAGTCGATCGTTTATGTGTAAAAATCTCTGATTTTGGCCTGTCCCAGTTTGCCAATGCCGATGGCTATTACATTGGCGTGAGTGCGCGCGACATACCAATTAAATGGTGAGTGTTAAATTGCCACAACAAAAAAAAAAAAAAAAAAATTTGACAATTTGGCTTGTTTCATATATTTAGGTTCTCGCCGGAGGCCATTGAAACCTGCAAATTCTCATCATATTCGGATGTGTGGAGTTATGGCGTAACGCTCTTTGAAATGTTCTCACGCGGCGAAGATCCATGTTTGTCGCCAGGCCACGAATTGACATCGGACGAGTTTCTCAAGCGTCTGCGCCAGGGTGAAAGGTATGTGTAAATTACTAAATATAATATTTATTTGTATTTGACTGTTGGACTTAAATCGATTTGCTTGATTTGCTTGCAGATTACCAAAGCCGGAGCTATGCTCGGACTTTGTATACAACGAGCTAATGCGACCATGTTTCCATGAAACACCCAAATCTCGTCCAACATTTCAACAAATTATACAAATCATAACACGAGAGATGGGAGATAATGTTGCTGCTACTGCGGGGAGTTCACAACAACAACAACAACAACAACAGCAGCAGCAACAAATGCCACAGTTGCTTAACAGGAGCATATCGTGCGACGATGAATTATATGAATAATATTTGACTAATCGCATTTAACAGCAGCAGCAGCAGCAGTGAAACGCAACAATAATGGCGGAATTAGAAAGCGAGCACATAAAACACCAAGACCAAAAACACAAATTGGTCATTTTTTTTAGGCAGGCCGGGTAAAGATGACAGCAACAGAAGAATTGCATTGTTGATGTTTTATTATTTTAAGTTGTTATTCTTTATATCTTAGCCACTAACTAATACACATACGTTTTAAACGCAACCAGATTTCGCTTGGAATTAAACTGACTTATCTAGGCCCTTCCCCCCCCTCTCCCTCTCTTTCCCTCTCTCTCTCCCTCTCTCTCTCTCGCAACCATCCTCTGCCTAAATCACTAGAAATTTCACTTTTATAATAATATATGTATATATATATATATGTATATGTTCAATTGCTTTAACGAATCGCAATCAGATCCTCCTTAAAATCTCTTTTTAGTTTGTTATAACTTTTAGACAACATTGTTGAATATTGCTTAGCCTTGATATATATGTATGTATGTAGAATGTTTGTTATTCAAAATATGAATACATGTGAATCATGCACGATGATGCGCAGACACTTACGTATATATGCTGAATCCTAATCAAGCGAATCAATTAATCGTTTTTATGTAAAGCTGAAGCTAAAACTATAGTTGTAATGATAATGTATATGTATATTATGTAAAAGAATTAAATTGACATTTTATATTACACTTTAATTCAATTATGCTTTATATATGCCATTTTAAATCAATAATAAAACAGAAACAATTTACAAACATATACAAAATTTCAATGAATATTTTTACTAGCTGTCAGCATATTAGCAATAGTAGTAAAAGCGAAAGGAAATTTCGAATCCAAATTATTTAAAATACAAACTTAAAAACTTAAATTCTATTGGCAAAAATTCGTGTTTTTCACACACAGATTGCTATATTACATATATTTATATTTATATATGTATATTTGCAAGGAAGGAAGCTAACATATCAAACAACATAAAGAATTTTTGCCTATAGAAACCATCTAGAAAATCGATTTCAAGACTGCCTGAAATATGTACGAAAAACGCCACCAATTGCCCCAAACCTTCGAAATAATATACAGCAGAAAACAACAAATAAATCCCAGTAAAATAACTACACGATTTTAAGAAATGTACCAGAATAGGGCAACACTCATATCTAACTAATGGAATTCGTCAAGGCTTTCCCCTGTCAGCTGTACTCTTTCTTACAGATTCCCAAATATATTCAACAAAGATTTGATTTAACAAAGAGTTTACTTTCAAGTTAACTTCAATTGACATTGGCCCTCTTTTTGTTGACATCCAAATATGAGCAATACAAAAATTGATACAGATTTGTGAAAAACACGATAAATAATTCAAATTAAATATGATCCAATAGAAAGCGGTAAAGAGTTAAGAACTTTAGGTTTCATATTTAATAGATAGATAGATTTTAATAGTAAAAAAGTATTCAAAATTGACTACATGGTAGAGAACACAACTCAAATGGATATATCATCAAAAGAACAACCAGCCCATTAAATTGCTCCCTAGTTAAAACAAAAATAATGCCGATTGAAACAAGATAGTACCAATTTATAGTCAATTTAAACAAATCTCTTGTATGCTCTAATCTAGCATAATAATGTAAAATATACAAGTAATTCATTGATTGAAAAAAATATGTGCATTAAATGTATGAATTTCATCAGTATTCGTACATTAAATTTATATACAGTTTTTATTATAGTTATATTTACACGTCTCTTTTACGATCAACGACAAAGACAGAGACATCATATTAAAAAGAGATGGCCATACAAAAATGTTGCACAGGTAATCAATCAAATAAACATTTATCTGTGTATTTTGCTTTCTTGTCTAATTCGTAAACTGCTTAAAATGCATTTGTTAAACGTTAATCAAATTTGGTCGGTTGAATAGATTAAGCTACACCGATTACAAAATATCATGCAGTTAAGTGCTTTAAGTGTTTTAATAATTGGAATAATTCGGTTGTATATGTGATTCTAGCAAGTAATCAAATAAAAATGTATTTGTTATATGATTGCTTGATATATTTATTTACTTAATGCATAGAATTATAAAGTGCATACATAAATTCTAAATACAACATCTTGCTTAATTTAACGATTATCTGAATTATCATCATTCAAATACAATCTCTCAAGCAGCATGCAAAAATACACAACTCCATCTATATGATATTAAGTGGTATATTTTTGGATTTTAGAAATATACAGGTAAAACAAATACTACAAAATTAGTTGACATTGATTACACATTTGTAAAAACTATTATAATTTTTTGTCACCATTTAAAAGTTAAAATTGCATATTGAAAATCTATATACAGAAAATCTCAAAATCTTATAAGGAAACGCTACAAGTGCACCGAAGAAGAAGAAAGATCGTATTATAAAAACAAAAACACTAAGTTTCTAAGAACAATCGGACCAATCTGAAATCTTCGTGATTTGTCGGAACGGCAAAAACAAATAAATTAGGGTCGCGTCCACCTCCACTATGAGCCCTCAGTTTTCTTCTTTTTCAGTGTCTCCATAACGCCGGCAAAGTTTGCCGTCTTTTTCTTGGCCGATTTTGGCGTCGAGGTTTGGCTTCGAACGCGCATTTGAGTGGGTGCCACATCGTCACTGAAATCGAAATCGTTTGCCTTTTGTGGCCTGCGATTCGTAGAATATTTAAATAAATTTGACTGTTTCCATTGTGAGTTGAGAGTTACTCACTCTTGCTCGACGGCCTCGGTGGCGGCTTCCAACTCCTTGTGGTTGCCACCGGCATTGGCGTCTGGGGAGAGCGGTCGTCTTCCGGGGAATTGCCATTGCAGTTCTGGTATATTGCCAGATTCAAGCATTAAATAATAGTTTTCCAATTCCTCAGCGTTCGCTGCATATTTATCCGCCGCTGTGACAGTCTCCACCTCTGCTGACATATTTGGCTTGGGCTTAGCGTTGCTACCCCTCAATCGATCGGTATTTATAGTGTGCCTAGCGTAGCTGATTTGTAATTTCTTTCGGTGTATTATCAGTTGTTGTGATGCTTTCCCACAAGCGTGGATTGTTTGTTTACTGTGATTTCGATGCACAAATGCAATTCTAAATTCGATAACTGCACACTTATCGGTCTCGATTAAGAGTCCAGTGCTGGAAAGTAATACATTGGGCGGTCAGTTTGAAAGTGAAGCACAAACATTGCTAGTATACTTGTACCAGTTGTTGTTAGTCAGCAGTTGTTATCTATCAGAAATGTGATATAAATATATATTATATATATATTGTGCCACATTCGTTGGCATTTCTACAATGGTTCAAAGGAAATTTTAAAGTTCAATCAATTATTCGTAGCATACACTGTAAGTACAGATAGTTGGAATTATATTGACAAATGAAATATTCATATTTTTTTAATATATCTTTGCTAATGCAAAATGATACTGAGACAGATAATAGCTGGATAAAAAACGAATAAAATACGTTGCAGTCCAGTGAGTAGTAGCAAGAAGATTTTCGAAATTCAAATTTATACAATGCTTACATAGGGAAAATCAAACGTATTCGAAACTGCTTTAAAAATGATTCACAAACTGCTTAGACTCAGATCTCAGAATCTGTGAGTTATTCATAAATTATACTGGATTTTATATCATAATCTTCAACTTTGAAATGTGAAGTGAATTCGAATAGGTGCAACTATTGACAGAATCGAAAAAAGGCAATATTCTAATAAGATATAAAATTTGAAAAATAAGACGCGTAATGTGAACAAGGAATTCCAATTTTGAGGCCCATTACAATAATATATTAAAAGTTGACAAGAATAATTTATTTTTATTATATTTTTTTTTGTTGTTTGTTTATTTTTATTTTTTGATTACTAAATTCTTAGAACTTTATTCAAAATTATCATCTCATTCTTATACTCATTTTTACTGGCTTACATCCTTACATCCACCATGCAACATTCTCTCTCATTTTGTCTGCAGACACAAACGCAATTCGCGCTAATCTTCAGCGTATCTGCATCAACATTATCATCATATGCATCATCGTTATCATTATGATCATCTTATAAATATACATACATATTATATTGTTTGTTTTTGTTTGTTGTTTGTTTGTTTGTTGTTTGTTGTATACTCGTATATGTATAAAAAGAATAATTATATTAATTAATAATAAACATACACAATTTCATTGCAAAAAATATTTCTACAATACGTAATTAAATACGGATACATCCTGATCGTTGGTGTTGTTGCCGCCGCCGCCGCCGCCACCACCACCACCGCCGCCGCCTCGATTTGATGAGCCCGACGATTTGTTGGAGCCATGCGCAGCGATTGTTAGCTGATTGGTCTGATGGATGACAGAGGTGATGTCGGATTGCGATGCAGAGATATCCTTGCTGGTGAGCACATCGGAGCTGCTCGAACCGGACGAGATGTGTCGCTCGGCGATGCCGTACTGTATCGGCTGATAGCCGTGACTTGGATTGTACGTGGCCGAGTATGGCATATAGATCGGCGGATTTGGCAATGGCCCAATATCGCTGGTAATGCTCTCCGTATCCGCATGGCTCAATGCGTGCCCATGCCCATGCCCAAGCGGATGCATCTGGCCACGCAAATTCGGATTGCGCTCCTCATTCACCACATAGTAGCACTGCTCGGAGAATGTCAACTTATTGACCGTATGCTTAATATAATTGCTGCGCAACATTGCCGATACAATGCGACGTGCCTCGCGCCGATCCTGCACATCTTCGACATTCTCTAGCACCCAATTGACAGCATCGGCGCCAATGAATGCATTTGGTATGGTGATTTTTAGCCACATGCGATCACGTATCTCGAGTCCGCTATCCGGCTTTGTCATTGCCTTGACAATCTCCTCGAGATTGTTTTGATCGAGCCGCTCCTTGATTGGCTCCGGTATATCCGCCATAATACTGTCGTGCGAGGTTAGCGCCTGTGTGTGCGCCACCCATGCGCCCGGATCAATTGGACGCACCGGCTCCGTTCGCGGAATGGTGAAATAACCCTTCGGATTTGGATCCCAACATTTCGCAACGACGAGCTTAATGGGCCCCGGCTTCTGTACAACCTCACGAAGTACACGGACCGCCTCATCATTGGTCATATTCTCGAAATTCACATCATTTACCTGCAGAATCATGTCGCCCGGCTCGATGCGACCATCGAGCGCAACAGCGCCGCCCTTCATAATGCTGCCCACATAGATGCCGCCGTCGCCGCCACGATTCGATTGGCCAACAATCGATATGCCCAGAAAATTGACAGCCTCCATATTGATGGAGACGGTAATAATGTTCAGTGACATGGTCGAATCGGTTATCGAGCTGTATGACGATGTGCGCGACATGCTGGGCGCTCGCTTTTTGCGTCGCTGTGGCTTCTTGCGCACTTGCAACCGTTGCACGCTGCTATAGTCTGTCATATCGCGATCCAATGTTAGCTCCGATTCCGTACCAAAGAGGCTCGTCGAGTCCAGATCGCTAGATAGCACCGAGGCCGATTGATATGTGAGTGGCGGCGGTTGCAACATTTGCAAAGGTCCAAGCTTATGCTGCTGCTGCTGTTGTTGCTGCTGTTGATGTTGTTGCTGCTGCTGTTGATGTTGTTGCTGCTGCTGTTGATGTTGCTGCTGCTGGTGTTGTTGTTGTTGCTGATGTTGATGCTGGAGTGCTAAATGATTACGAACACGCATCTCGCATTCGCTCGGTGGCAGCTCGGAGCAATTGTCGGACTGATTGGTGCCATCGGCGGAGACAAGCCACGAGACGACGCGTCCATTGAAACATGGCAATATTGTTGCATCGTCGGCAATCTCCTCTTTGACCACACCAAAATCGGCGTCCATCGATTTGAAAAAGTATTTGTAATTGTTGTTCTGTTTGTTGAGCACCAATTTGAAATCTTTGAGCGTGACCTGAGCGGACGGTATTGGTATTTTAACCAAATACGGGGTGCTCTCATCGTCAATATGATAAATGACTTTCGTCTCTTGGCCATTTGGTCTCTCTGTATCCATTGCGGCTGCTGCTGTTGCTTATTAAATTCGTATGAAACGTACTAATAATTATGATTTATATATATGTATTTCAATATATACGTGTGTGTGTGTGTCTGTGTGTGCATCAACTAATGTGCTTTAAATATATGTATGTATTTATAGCCGACACTTTTCGTTACACACACACGACTATTTTTCTAGTTTTTCCCTTTTTTTTCGTTTTTCCCTTTTTTTGCCTCTTTTCTGCTCTCGCTTATGCTTTTTTGGGTTGGGTTGTCAATGGAGCCGCAGCAGGCAGCTCCTCCTCCTCCTTTGGCCTTGCACTGCTTTTTCTATTGCAGCTCATTAATGCTTTCTTAGCATTTGCACGCGTTTTTCCATACACTTTGCAAATATCGTGTACAATTGTTTTTTTTTTTTTGGGGCGTTTATAATTATAGTTTTGGGAGACAAAATATATATATATAGGTAAATAATTGACAGCGCTAGACTGATATCGATACGCGTATCGAACCAGGGATGCTGCAACGCTCAGCAAACACAAAAGACAAAATCACACTCCATGCGATAGTTATCGATATGCATTTGCATGAAAAATACTCAGATGGACAAAGTTACGCAAATTAATCAACAATGACAATTTCTTTGCGAAATATTTCTTAAAATGCCATTTTTGTTGTGAAAGATAACTGTGATGCACCAATTTATTTCCTTGTTCTCTACTCATAGTATATATCGATGCTTGTCATGCAATTTCTACACATGAATCGATAATTATTTCACGTAAATATCTATACAATTAGTGTGTACATACATTTTGCTAATAAAATTATTTTTTACTGAATATAGAGGTACAATAAGTATACAATGAACTGCCGTTCAAGTTCAATGTTGAAGTTGAATATTTATCTGATTAAAATATGGATACACTGGTTTACGGCGATTGGTTTAAGATGCTATCTTAGGTTTGTGCTCCAAGGCGTAGAATAAAATAAATATTTGAAAATTATTTGTCGAACGACAACTCTATAAAATATTTGTATATCCTACAACTTTAAAACGTTAATCGATTACGTTAGTTTGTGCAACAAATGCATATAAACATTGATATTTAAAGTGGCGCAAAAACCTAACGTGTTCTGGTATTTCATTTTCTTTTTGAACTTTTGAAATATGTATGAACAACACTGGCTAAAACACTTTTGTGCAGACTGTTACGAAAATCGTAGAAATAGATCACGATATTTTCATTCTGGCCCAACCACTGATAATATTTTGATAGTTTACAAAGTAATAAAATTCAATCATTTTATTGATTACATCTTTCATAATAGCTTTACATATAAATAAAATGTATTAAATGTTAATTGTTTACAAATTTTCAATCGATTTACATAGAAATAAAAGTATTATTTTTCTTGTTACATACAGTAATTGCAATTTAAAAAAGTGATTTTGTTTTTTTTTGTCTCTCAAAATATGAAATATGTCTACATACAATCGATATTGTAAAATTATTTGTTAAAACTATAGATTTCACACTGAGTCGTTCGTCCGAGCGGCATGCTTAGTATTTCCCAAAATAATAGCGTTCTATATATATATATATAGTGGGATTCGGGCCTGTATTGGATTTAGTGAAGTTTACATTATTTCAATCTTTACAATTCTGTTGTTTTCTGTTTTTCCATCCTTTTTTTATTTTATTTTATTTTTATTATTATTATTTATATGTATGTAAATATAACGAAAAGCTAAAGGTAACTATTATGCTAAAGTAACTATTACAACTAATTTAAATCGAATAAAAAAAAAAATTTCTTACAATTGTATATATATAATTTAAAATATATATATATACGTTTGTATTTATATATGTATGTGTGTCCCGGTTCAGACAAACATGCACTCATGTATGTCTGTGTTCAACATATATGTATAATCGCTACATATATATATCGTCACTCATTACACTCACAACCACAATCTCCCCAAAAGAAAAAAAGCCGACACACCCAACCCCGGGGAGAAGTGAACCGTTGGCCTAATTGGAGGTGACGACTTCAACAAGATTGCTGGCCAGCGAGAGGGAATCAACGATATCGATGAGCAACTCAACATCCTCGACAGTGTTGACCACCTCGGGTGCACCCAACAGATTGACATGCTTGCCCTCGATGTTTGTGTAGAAGCATTTGTTCTTGAATACGATGGCACGATCGAAGGGCACACGGCATTGGGTGCGATCGATCACGGATCGACGGAAGAGTACACACGAGGGCTGATATTTGTGTCGCTCCTCTTCGGGTATATTATAGGTCTTTAGATCACCGGTGAATGTGGCCATCGTTGGTTGCCGCTGCATCAGCGATTGTGGCAGCTTATATAGTGTCACCTTACTCGTCCATTTCGTCGATGGCACCTTGATGCGTGACGCAAAATTGGCCAGTTTTACCAGCGGCAGATCGAGGCAGGTGCTTTGCTGGAGTGACTTATTTGCTGACTCTTTGGGTGCACCAATCACATGCCAGGTCTCATAGCTTGTTATCTTCTTCACAATGCGTCCATCCTCCATACAGTATGTAATTGTCTCGGGTGGAAAATATTTCGAATTTTTCGACACAGCAGGGGCAGCGGCGGCGGCTGATGATTTTGCAGCCGATGTTGCTCCTGCTGCGGCTGCTGCATCCTCGCCGGCATTCTCCTTGTACCGACGCTGTTGTTGCTGCGACATTGTGCTGGACAAACTCGCCGGCTTCTTAAAGACATCATCATCGCTGTTATCGCTCAACAGCTTGGCCAGCTTATGTTCCGTACTAAGCTCCTTATGCTGTTGTTGTTGTTTATGTTGCTGTTGTTGCTGCTGCTGCTGTTGGTGTTGCCTTTGATTGTTGCTGGCATTCATTGTGGTTGCAGCCGACAACACATTCCGGCGATTGGCCAACAATTTTGTATTCTGCACACGACGCACCATTCGCAACTGAGTTGTGCTCGATGATTGTTGTTGTGGTGCTTGTTTTGGTGGTGATATGGTTATGTCATCCTCGGCCAGTTCATTGTTAATATCCTCCTGCTCATCATCATCATCGTCGTCGTCGTCGTCGCTATCATTGCCATCGGTTGTCGGGCACAGCTCCTTGCCCATGCTCATCAGTGGCTTTGTCATCGGTTGCATCTTCTTGCCCACTTCGGCATTTAAGATGCGTGGGCGTGGCTTTGTTTGACCCACGGCAACCATCAGTGGCATCTGCTTGCTGCGATGATCATTAACCAACAATTGTTGCTTTGTGGCCCCACCACCTCCTCCTCCTGTTGATAATGATGATGATGTTGCTGCTGTTGACGCCGCTTTTGTTGATTTTCGATTTGTTGTTAAATTATTACTCTGCATGCTATTGCTATGCGTAGATTGCTGCTGGAGGGACTGATTCTTGCGTGAGCTGCTGCTGCTGTTGTTGTTGTTGTTGCGTGCAGCTGACTGCACCATTTTCTTTGTCTTGTTGGTATTGTTGTTGGTTGCGGAGGAGGATCGCGAAATTCGCACATCGGCCTGATTCATAATGTCCTCAATATTGACAATTGTGAAAGTGGGCACATCATCACTCTCGTGTTCCTTTTGTATTTTGAGTGCATTGGCAGCGGAGCCCGACGATCGACCTACTGCGTCCGGTGAACGCCGAATCAGTTGTGCATACTGTTGCTTATAAGGCAACGTCTGACGCTCCTTGCCAGCACCTGTTGTCGTCTGCTGTATGCGCAATCCACCCGTGCTGCTATTGCTGTTGCCGCCCACCGTCATCTTCGGTTTGGTCAGACCAATTGCTGTTGTTTTGGCCCCTTGCCCATTGATGCTGGGCGCTATGGAGCGAGTAACAGGAATGCTGGCAACGCGTGTGCGCGCAATGACCGCATCGTGGGCATCATAGAGCTTACGTTTGCTGCCCACAGTCGGCATTACCTTAATGTTAGCGGCGGCGGCTGCTCCTGCCATGTTCATGTTGCGACGCATCTGTTGCAAATGTGTAATGCCAACACCAGCAGCACCACCACCACGTCCCGTTTGATTGACGCCACGTCCGGTGGCTTGAGCATTTCTCGCCTGGGAAGCGTTAGATGCACCGCTGGCGAGTGCAGCATTTGCCGATTTTGGTGGACGACCACGTCCACGTTTTGGTGGCACCTTTTCACGTATTAGCTGCTGCTCAAACTCATTATCGCTGATGTCATCATCGTCCTCGGACTTGTGCAGTTGTGGATTGAATGCCACATCGTTGAGCTCATCATCGTTATCATCCTCGATTAGGTCACGTATATCCTCATCCTCATCGTCGTCCTCATCATCATCGGCGAATAGATGTTTCACTGTCCGCTTGTTGGAACTCTCCTGAGACAGGGCGGCCACATATTTGGGCGTGACCATATCATCGCTGGCGTATTTCGGATTCGGTTTGATCGAGCGACGCGATCGACTTGCCGCAATTGTTGGTGGCGGCGTTGCAGCAGCAGGAGTTGTTGTTGCCACCGCTTTCAACTGTTTGTACATTTTGGACTTTGTCGCTGGTTCAGTAACGTTGATGTCCTGTTGTCGCCGCTTGATAAACGTTGTATTACAAGTCCTCGTCTCTGGCACGATTAACGCTGTATTGCGACGCTTATTCAATGGAGGAGTTTCCGCCACAATTTTGGCCTGTTGCTGCTGTGTTGACTTTGCTACTGTGGAGGGGGGAGGATTGTTGTCGCCTTTAGCGTTGCGAGTGCGTGTCGCAATTGGACTGGTGACGACGATGCTGCTGTTGTTGTTGTTGTTATTGTTCTGCTGCTGCTGCTGTTTATTGTGCGCCGGCGGCAAACGTTGGACGTCTGAAATGGTAGTGGCTTGGCGTGTGAGACGCGTCGTCGCTCGCGTTGTCTCACGTTCCAGCCGCAGCTGCTCTAGCTGACGTTCCTTATCGTTTTGTGTTCGCCTAGTGGACGCAATTTTGGATGCAGTGATGCGCGCTGCTTTCATGTGTTTTGCCGTGTTGAGTATTTCGGTGGTCTCAGATTCCTTTAAATTTTTAACGTATACTATGCACGATCGAGTCTTTCCTTTCACAGCTTCTGCTTTTTTTCCAGCTGGCATCTTTCATATGTGCACTGTAATTAGTTAAGAATAATAATGTTTACACTTTTTTTTTTGAGTAGTATCGCAAAGTATACAAAACAAAACAAAATTGAAAATATGGCATAGTGGCAACACGGGCTTTTCAATCAGAGATGGACGTCTATATACGCTCCGTGAGTGTGAATACGTTGAAATGACTTTAAATGCGAATGAACTTCCTTTTCTATTTATGTAAAATTGTATTTAGATATGTAATTATTTTTCGTAGGTTTTATTATGATGAAGTTGAAATTTGATAATTGTTATTGAGTATTGGGTGTACATTATTCAAGTAGGTTCGTGTTCATTTCGTGACGATAAGCCGCTTCACGAACTCCTCGCTATTCTGATTGTGCGACAACTCTGGCGCCCATTTTTGTCATTTTTGGTGCTCTATTAACAAATACGCTGATTTTTGCGCGCCAGTTGTATGTGTACATACGCATACATATATTTAATGTTAATATATAGATATTTATATATATATATATATATACATATGTGTGTAACTAAATGCATATATATACACAGAATGTGATGCATATGCTTAATTATCTCTTAAAAAGTAAATTGTATATATGTTTTAATGGGGTTGTGTATTTAATCACGGTTGTTGCACTTACATTTTACATTTTTAGGTTTTTGCTTTTCATAAACTTCTTTGTGAATTATGTTTTGCACACTTTCACTGCACTTGGTTCGATTGCGTTTTAAGATACGTCCCTGTTTGCGAATAATATCAGCAAATTGGCAACGCCATTCATTTAATTTTGCATTTTTGATTTGCTGTTTTAATTATTATGCCTGTTGTACTTGTAAGCAGTGTAAGCAGCAATAACAAAATGCAACCTTGTTTTGTTGAGAGTTGTTCGGTTCTTTGGTTCTTCGGTTCGCTTGCGTTGCCTTTACCTCTGCTGTGGAACTCATCAATTTGTGCGGCGCTGCCAGGCCAGCAATGTTTTTCTACCCAACTGTACCACACATACACGCACAAACACAAACTGCTACCCCGTGGCTTGCGCCTTGCAACTAATCGTATCGTTTGTTATTATCTTTGTTTTTTTTTTGGCCTGTTCGACACAATTATTTGCCACACAAATGGAACACAATTAATTAATTTTTACTTGGATTTGCTTGAGGTAATATCACTTCCCGCGCTCAATATTTTCGATGTCGATTACACAGAGCACCACAGTACTGCCACTCGCTATGAAATTGTGAAGAGAAATAGAAGTGAAAAGAGAGACCGAGTGAAAAAAAAGTGGAAAACATAGGGCTGCTAACCTGAGCAGCCTGCGGTGTCGTGCTGCTAACTTTGGTTAGCAAGTTGGCATGCCACAAATGGCATGTCCAATATACAGATGCACATATATGTTTGTGTATGTATGTGATAATGCTCTACATGTACAGATGCATATGTAAATATATATTTTGGTATCATCGTTTATTATATATGTATTTTATTCATTACATTTCTCATTTGTTTGGCTGGTCGCACATTAACTACACATTATTCAACACAACTACTTCTTCAACGCCGATGGCTGTGGGCAACGGAACTGGGCCAGTTCCACTTCGGCCTCAGAGAAACTGAATCGGTTGAAACTGAAATATTCCGGTACTTTGTAGGCGCTGCTTGCTGAGGCACCGGGACCAACTGGTGTTGATGTTGGCTTCACACAGGCACTGCTCAGACCCGTTACATTGCTAACGGGAGTGGTGGCGGAAGCAGCGGTTTTGCTGCTAACTTTGCTGCTAACTGTTGATTTTGCAGCAGCTGGGCCTTTTTGTGCTTGGCTGTAAGCACGACGCAGTAGCTGGTTCAGGGCGGCGCGTTGGGCTGCATTCATTTTTGATGGCAATACTACCAAAACAACTCTTACTTCAAACTGAATTCACGTAATCGCACGACTGAAAGCGAAAAAAATAGAATATAATAGAAGCAAAAGCAACAACAAAAACAGATGATATCGAATAGATTGGCAACACCATCAAGTGGGTCGTGGGGCTGCCATTTGTTCATTCGAAATCAACAATTGTACAATTCTATTATTTTGATTTTATTTATAGCAAGCCGAATATAACTAATCGAAAAAAAAAACCGTTTCAACGTTTATCCCATTTCTTTTGTTTACACAATTTAAACCAATTACAAATTTGCCAAGCATCTATTTGTTTATAAGGTATTTGATAATAAGAACAATAAAATTTTAGATATCAATTTTTATTTCGCTTTTTAAATTTGGGCTGCGCCTTGCCATAATGCTGACTGATGTTCGCAACTGGGGCACGTTTCTTTTGTGCATGATTGCGATGCGATTGGCTCTGGTTGCATTTGACACTCGCTGCGCCCGTTTGATTTTTGCCCAATTGATGAAACTTCTTGCGCTCCTCACGATTGTCCTTGAGCCGTTTCCGCTCCTCTTTCAGTTCCTTGTAGTTCCGATACGGCTTCTTTGGAGCTTTGGCGCCAAGTTTGATCAGCTGAACGATTTCCATTTTGCGTTTGTTTTTGATTGTGCGTTGATTGGCCATAGCAAAGTTGAGCACTTCGTTGCGTGCCTTCTTCATATTGAACTCGTTATCTGCCTCGCCGCTTGACAGCGATTTGTTATCCTTCGTAGTTTTGTCAGTTTCTTTTTCCGCCGTATTTGTTTTCCCTGGCGCTTCCTGGAAGACGAGTGCCGTAAATTCGGCGCAGTCTGCGGTTTTCTTCAGCGCAAGTGCGGCGCGTGTCAGCACGGGCTTAAAATCACTTACATTTATTTTGAGCATTTTACAAACTACAAACAAATTATTCGAAATTGATGATTAAACGCTTGCCACACATGTTAGCAAGCAGAATGTATTTTGCAATAATACACTAATTTTGGCCAAACGCGTGTGAAATCTTTCAGCAAGTTGGCAGCTTTCGCACACTTGCACACCGCATGTTTTATTTTGATTGCTCGTCAATATTGTTTACAATGCGACACTCGCTTCTAGTTAAAAGATTAGCCTGTCCACAGGAACCAGAGGCAGAGATGGCTCCTGCAAAGCGTACGGGCTCGCCACCAGAGCTACAGAAGCAAATAAATGCATTTCTAAATGCCAGCACTGTCGATGTAAAATTGCTGCAGCATATTATTAATCTCCTTGTAAGTTTATTGCCAGTTTATCATCATCAAAATAAATACATAGATGTATATTAATTGTAATATTTGTAGAACAAATTGATTGTGGGTGCAATTGGCGAGATGTTTGTGGCCGAAGAGATCTACAAGAATCTGCTCAAGCGCAAATGCATCTATGGTTCCGACACAGAGCAGATCAAACCAAAACCAAATGCAAAAACAAAAGCTAAACCAAAACAGATGGCAAAAGAAAACAAAACATATGGTCCATTTCTAAAGTACTACAATGATGAGTGGTCCAAATTGCTAATCCGCTTGGCCAGTTCGTCGAAGGATGAGTCTGCCGTTGCACTAAATGTGTGTATGCATTTCATATTAGCCGAATCAAAGTATGCCAAGCTCAATACCCAGCCCGATGAACGTCTTCGCTGCATGTTGCAATCGATTATCACATCGAAGACGACACCGCCAGCTGCTCTGGTGGCCTTTGAGAAATATGCCCGTTGCCTGGACATACTGCAGTTGGCCTATCAAGTACTACCTGAATTGGCGCCAGTCAGTTTCGTTGACTCACCCAATGACGCACTAAACTATTTGGCCATTATCAATTCGCTGGACTTGAGCAAAACGGTTCTAAGTGCTAATAAGTATCATCTCACCGAGACAAACCCAAATCTAAACTTTGAATACGAAGAGACGCGCAAACATTTGAACAGTGTGTGGAATGGCATCATTGCCAGATGCAGCGGTCTGGATGAGAAGGTGCATCGTCAGGTGCTTGTCGTGCTCTTGGATCGAATATTCCCGCACTTGGACGAGCCCATATTGTTGACTGATTTCTTAATGGATTCACTACATCAGTTCGGTAAGTGATAGATTCACATATATATATGATATATAGATTTGCATTATCTGTACAGTTACTAATTTAATTCTGTTTGCGCAGATGGACCAATCGCTTTGCTTGCTTTGCAAGGCATTTTTAAGCTGATGCAAGAGCAGAATATTACATACCCGGATGTGTATCAGAAGCTCTACAACATGTTTTATCCTCGGATGTTCTACAACAAGTACAAGGCTCGGCTTTTTTATTTGGCCGACATATTTTTGACATCGACGCATTTACCCGAAAATCTGGTGGCCGCCTTTGTCAAGCGATTGGCCCGACTTGCTCTGAAGAGTCCTACAGAGGATGCGATTATATTGATACGTTTCGTGTGCAACCTATTGCTGCGGCACACGGGCTTGCAACGTCTTATTTGTGCAACAGATGCAGCAAGTGGTAGGTGGCATTGTATGGCAATCTGTTCCTGCAAGTAAACTATTTAATTTTTGATGACTAATGATTGCAGCTGTGGAAATTTCGGATCCCTACGATGAACGTGAGTTGGACCCGGTCAAAACTGGGGCCCTTAACAGTTCCCTCTGGGAGATGTTATTGCTGCAGAAGCATGCGGTGCCCGAAGTGGCCAATGCTGCACGCTTCATATCCAAAAGTTTGCCTGTATTCGAGTTTGATCTTGGACCGCTGCTTGAAATCAAGGAGTGTGATGTAAGTATAGGGAAAAAATGGTTGGGTTTCTGCCCTTAGGTTATATAAAAGAAAAGCGTTGCATTTTCAGCGTTTATTTTAATTTACAAAAATTCTGGAAATAAATAATAAATAAAATATATTTCACATAATTATCATAAATATCTTAGGTATCTTAAGAGTTTTACAAGTTTATTTAAACAAAATAATCACAATTAATATAAAAAAGAACATTTTGTCTTCCTTCCCAGATCTTTGACGACGAGGTGAAAAAAATGATGAAGCAGTTCGCGTTGAGCTACGATCGTCCAGCAAATTTTGGTCTGCCACAAAACGACATTGTCACAAAATACTGGGATATCATTTAAAATGTATCAAATATACAAATAATATTTTTAAAGTTAAACATGCCTGTTTTACTGTCCTTTTTTCCAATACCGGGACTGAATTGCTGACCTAATTCTGTCTTAAGCCAAATGTCTGGTGAAATGTGTAAAATATGTTCCAAAAAGTGCAATTTTTATATTCTCAATCCATGAAATATGGGAAATATTGTATAATGAAGTTGTATAAAAGTATGTAATACACAGAGGGTAGCTTCTCCGACCGTATTAAGAATATATATATATTCTTGATCAGCACCAATAAACGAGTCGATTTAGACAAGTCCTTCCACATCTACATCTATTTATTTGTCTTATAAAATAAGAGTGAGCATTGGAAATTTATTTCTTAATACATATATTTTTCTTAATAACTGAAAACAATTCTAAAACACAAAAAAACATTTATAATTTTCATTTTTTTTTATTTAGAAATTATTTCTAAAAACCACAATTTTTTTTCTAGTTTTCAGTATAACAGATAAAACTGATCCTTGACGTATTCCGTTATCTAGGAGGGTGAACTTGAAAGGGGATTTCACTATCCGAATCCCAAGACATAACTGGACTCTGCCTTAGTCGCCTTCTCCTCTTGGATGGCCGCTATCACCTGATACCTGGCTTACTGCCGAAGGTAACGGGTTGCTTTCACTACTCAGGATAATCGACTTGGTCATTGCCATGTTAATCACTAAGATCTTTTCGTCTACCAGAGGCACTTATCCGAATAATGTCATCTCCGTGTCATATTAGTTGCCTCATAAGAAATGCTATGCCTCGCTGTGGTGGTATTCCTATTCTCCCTCAATCTAAAAACTATAGTCGCCAGATTTGGTTTAAAGGTTGTTGGCGATGCCCTTCAAAGGTGTGTATGCCACGCCAATACTTCAATAAAAAATTGGATGCCTACACCCACTCAGACTCCGAAAACCGATACAGCTGATACACTCTTATACGTTCGGTATCTACTGACTTTTCTCCAGCTTTTTTTCGCTTACGATTTGATGTCCTATTAACTAGATTTTTAAATATATTTTTTATCTTTATTTCGATAATTTGTGTCTTCTTTTTGTAGGCTTAGTTGTTTTATCGACTCCTTTCGATTTGTTTATTAAGAATATAATGTGATGCTATAAGAAGATTGGTTCGGTCAGCAGTTTAACTCAAATATACAAGGGTAGTCTTCAGTCCTTCGGAAAGGAGATCTTTCATGTTGGATATCTTTTTTTAGATTTACAATTTTGCAGGCAGACAGAATTAGACAATGTTAAACCTGTTCGTATTTATTACCCAATCAAACCCGTTAGCACAACTTCCATTGATTTAAACATTTTAATAGCTAAGTGTAAAAATCCATGTAAAATGTATAAAAAAACGAATTAGTTTTCGGTATCTCTGACCTAAATTCAAGTTATAATTTAATAAATTAATTACAATATAATTATTAACAAACACGTCTATTTTGGTTTCTGCGTCTGAGTTCTGAAAATGGAAAAAATCAAATAATTAAAAAACAAGTTATTTACAAAAATAATTTTAGTTATGGCTAACAATATTTGCCAAAGGTTGCGTAGCATGCATCTGTGAATTGTTTTAGATCGAGATATATTCGTATGTGTGTAGAAAAATTTCGGCTTTTGCTGCATTATCAATCGATTATCCATATCCCAAAATGTGTTAGTGGATCATTTTCGTCGACACCCTTACAACTAGAGACTTGATGCATGAAAAATATACTCATATATGAATCCCGTCTAAAAAGGCTTTAAATTTGGTGTTTTATCTACTGGGGTGCTATCGATAATTTCAATATTTTATATAATTGATAAAGTAAATTGAGAAAACCATATATTTCACACAATTTGAAAGCTAGAGTCAATACATTTCAGAGGTATTTTTCTGGCAGCACACTTATAAATGCGAGCAAATTTTGCTAGTCTCTAAATTTAAAAGGCCAATATATGATTATTAATATTAATGCTCGGGGCAAACCTGTAGAAGGTTCTTTGCCGTCTGTGGTCAGCTGATATTATACTGGTATCGGATTATTCCGCTCGACTAGAGAGTTCTCATTTGTTACGGACGGACCGACGGCATTACGGACACTGCACAACATCAATAAGCTCTTATACCTTCGATATCAGAATATAAAATGTGCTGATATTTACATTTTAGCGAATATAGATGAGAAAGTGTGCAAGAACATCCGTTAACAAACCTCTGGATAAATTTACGAGGTGGAGGTAATGGTGGGCATTCAACATTTGAGAGACTCGCTGATGGAGACGCTTCGTGCTGCATCGGCTCTGATGACATCGAAGATGGCCGTTTTTTATTGCGTGGAGGCGCATGTGGGTAACAAGAGCACTCGATTCCACCAATATTGATTCCTTGAGCTATGCTAAGATATTTTAAAAGTACACAAAAAAACAAAAATGTAGTTTAAAATTTATTTTTATTAGGAACAAGAGCTAGCTAAAAATATATATGTTTAATGCCAATCGGATGAAATTTAAAGCATACCAAATCATAAGCACTTGCTTCCAATTTTCCTTTCCGGAAAATGAATAAAATAACAAAATGAAACAAAAAATTCTACAGTTGCCAAACTTGGATAGTAGATTATTAGGAAACTCCTCCAACATTTTTTTGACCACACCCACTCCCGTCCTCAAAAATGCACAAAAACCAATATCTACCTCGATTTTAAAGCCAAACGTGGAGGGTAGAATACTGGGAACCTTCTTCAAAGATAGGTATTTCTTAGCTATACCCACCCTGTTCTGTGGCACCTGTTATCGGCTGGTATTACTTATGGTATCAGAGTATTTCGCAGTCGGTTACATCCGACTGCATCATTCCCGCTTGTAATAGAACCGTTTTGGAAACTGAATAATATAATTTTTCTACACCTTTAAAGCTAGAGACTTTAAGCATAGAGCAAATACTTGTCTGTTTTTGCGTCAGACAAAGTGTTAAAAATAAGGCACTAAGAAGACTATGGGGTATTTCAAATCGATAAAGCCACATATCTGCCAAATCTACACATCTATCTACCGTCACCAAATTTAGTTGGTAGATTGTTGTTGATGTTCTTCAAAGATCGGCGTTGGTCACGCCAAAATCTGACGACTCAAAAATCGGAATCGCCTAATTCTCTACAGTTATTAGGCTAGATTCCCTAAATATGGAAGGTATTATATCAGTGGCGAAAAAATTTATGGTAACGTCCACTCCATAATCACCAAAGCCAATATATTTAAAGCCGATATATCCGCCATCTTTCAACAATTCAAACATAGAGTCACCAAACTAAGAGCGTGTAGAGTTTGGTGAACGACTATTGGGATACCAGTTTTGGAATGTATTTAAAAGAAATCATCGGATCCTTGCCATTTGATCCTTGATGTTTTTGCCGTACTTGATTATTTTTTATAGAGCCCTTATGGCAAGAAATAGAGCAAGGAGACTTCACTCCCAAGGTGTTGAGTTGGAAGTCGCATAGCTCGCAACTCTCGTTACGGTAAAGAATTGTCAGAATTATTATTTCTGAATTTCAGATTCTTTTTTTCATTAAAATTTAGAAATTTCTTTCTAAAACAAATATATAATCTATATATACATTTTTTTTCTATTCTTTGGGGTACTAAATTTGAAAATTAAGAATTTTTTTCTAAAAAAACAGAAATAAAATATCGGAATTTCATGGTTTTTATTTTAAAAAATGTAAACCATATTTTCGTTTTACAATGGTATACAATACTTACATCACGTAGGATATGTTACATTGAATGTACTAATAAATCTAAAAATAATATTTGTCTTAAGAAAATTAGTACTATTATTAAGTTAGTTTGTGTTTTTCATACATAGTATAAATAGTATAAATTATCTTTAATTCATGTATTCATATATCAAAATTAAAAATATACAAGAGAAAAGGAGCAGTAAAAAAATGTGTATGTTAATGGGATAACTGATTTGTGTTATTTAAATTATTAATAAATTCTGAAAGGGTCCGGGCTTTTAAGTAAGTTTTCAAAGCTATGTTTAAAAAGTACTTTGCCAATTAAATTATATTTTGCTCTTCTGGTCGGCAACAACAAAGCATGCATCATTAATACTATTAATAAATCTTCTGTATCTGAAATTAATAAAATTAATTTATTGGAGTAAATAATAATTTGGTTAAAATAAAACTAGTTTTACCATTTGATTGATCCTCAAACGATTTAAATAAAGGCTCTTGATCTTTTTTAACATTTTCGTCGAATAAGGGCCGCTTTTTATTTTAAACTCCTCCCACCTTTTAATAGAATCATTTGTTTTGAAAAGTCGTCTGAAATCAGCATCAATCTGAAATAAAATGGTTCAAATAAAATTTTTATCGAATAAAAATAAAAACAATAAAATAACAAACCAGTTTAAATTCGAATGATTTGTTTAAAATGTAGGAAATAATATTATTGAACCATAGTAAAAAAAAAACAAAAGTTAAAATCCGCAAAGGGTCACTAGAAAAAGGTATGTAAATACATATGAACGACTCAAAGAAATTAACGCACAGCAACCAAACGGTTTTTAGTATGCATGTTGTGTGTATGTAAATACAAAATTCAAAGCGAGTTGCGCAACGAAATGTTATGATTGAAGGATATTTGTTGTCTTGTGTACATGCATATACATATATGCATGTATGTACATATGTATATACTCACTTGCCTTCTCCAATTCTCAAGATGTGCAAAAAAACACACTGCCATGTCCAACACTTTCTTTGGGCAGTTCATCTCGCAATGGCTGCCAACTTAAATATTGAATAATTTAGATCTGGATTTCAAAATTGATTAAGTATTAGACATATGTACATATGACAATGTATATGCATGTATGCCAAGTAGTGCCTGCAAACTGCAGGCAAATATATAAAGCCCCTAGCAGCTCACCAAGGTCCAACTAAGAATCTACTCGTATTCATACATACATTTACAAATATGCACCAAATTCAAAATGTACATACATACATATTTACTAATATCAATAGCTACTTACAAGAAAATATTTACTGCAAACGATTCTCCTTCCAACGATTTCAACAAAATTTCTATTATTGCACTTATTGAAACTTATATTCACTCACTCCGTTTCGGATGCGATGAAATAAGGTATGCTGCGCGGCATAAGTAAGGTACATAAGGCAATAAGGAAATCAGGTAGCGTCGCCTCCGCAGCACTCAAAAATGAATCAGCTGCAGCGTTCAGCGTTCAGGGAAGTGTATAGTCTTTCATTAATTATATATTATTGTTCCCAAAAGCAAGGTCAACATTTTCTACGCTCTGCAATATAGTTTTATCTTTTTGAATTTTAGAAAGAAATGTTGTTTTTCTCGAAAAGGTTTGTATTCGACATTAACAAAGAATTCCGACTCAATAATCAAGGGTATATAATGAAGAACAAAATAGGACTGATTAATTACCGTTTTGTTATTTAAATCTTTATTTGTTCACATTGCAAGCAATTTTTTTAATTAAGTCTTCAAGTCAAATACTCTTTTATCTTGAAGCCTTTCCTTTAGTACTAACTATTGTGGGAAATATTAAATATAAATCTTGACAAGTTAAATAAATTGGCTTATCAATTATAGATCTGTCTCTAATAGCTTTTGGTTTGAATTCATCTTTTCAAATTTGAATAGTAAAAATCTTTCTTGAATTCTTCCGTTACTTTATGTATTCCATTAAGATTATTAAATCGAATTGGAGTTAGTTACGAGCAATGCTAATCTGTGAAGGAATTCGCCGACAAGATTCTAATCAGATTTTATGACTTTAGTTTAAAAATTGTAGACACATATGTCATTTTGAGATTTTGGATTATATCAATTTTCTAGCCCCAAAAAAAAATCGTAGCACCATAATTTTAAAGCAAGCGAGTATATGTTCCAAGTTTTAAGTTTGTAGCTCTGCGTCGCAGAAAATTGCGCTCACACGGACGGACAGACGGTCAGACAGCATGACGGACATTTCAGAAAACCAATATATTTTCGGTAATTTCCCAATGCTTTCTGTGAGCAATCAGCTGACCAATAATTCAACTTTGCGGCCCTCATAAGAATTAAGATCTGCTCTACAATTAATAGTTTTCGATTATATGTAGTTAGAAACTATACTTTAAGAGTTTATATATGAAATTAAAATATTTTACCATGAAAATTAGGATTTTATTCAAAAAATTGCCAATTCCGACCAGTAGTGCACACTGGCGTCCGAGTATTACGCAGGCGATTAGATCCGATTGCCACGTGGTCATTTCTTTGTTTTAATTCACCTGCCGATCTTACATGTGGATTTTCTTTTTTTTTTTTAATTTTTGAATGGTTTACATCTTAGAAATTTTATAAACGGTAATAAGATCAACTTTACCTATTGCTTAGAGTTGTCATAGATGAGATATTTTGTTCCAAACATGTCGGTGAATCATTAGTTGATGTTGCATTACTCAGCCCAACGTGATTACAAGCTTTGATTTCCTCTAGTGGCCTAAATCGATCTGTCGCTAACATAGATATGGGAGGCGTAATCCTGCCTATATAAAATTGAACTGATTGGTTGTCGGTACCCTCGTCACTGCATGAACTATCGTCTCGTGTAATGTTGTTCGTGACAGCACTGGCACTTGTCGAGCCTCGACTGTTGCTATCGATGGCACCTAAAATAAAATAGATTTCATTTATTAAACCTGTTAAAAAAAATCTAGTTTTATCACAATTTGTTTTGTTTATTGTCAACAATCGATGCAAATTTCTTATTATTCTTACAATTCAATTACTGCAAGGGCTTTAAAAAAAAAAACAAGTGAGAACATTGCTGTCGGTCAAGCCAACTGTGCAATAATCTTAAATCACTTTAATACCAGCTGATAATAAGTGGCAAGCCACCTACTGGCTTGGGGGCGGTGTTGAAGGTGCTATCGGAGTTTTCTACACTAGGTATTTTGGACATTATTCAAAGAGATTTTGAAAATGAAGCTGTAAATTGAATAGATGAGTATGAAATAATAATCGTTTCAAATGTTGTGCTATCTTAATTTTCAAACAAGAGATTATCACAACAATTCCTTTGCCACCAACTAAGCAATTTGCGATTTTTTCGAAGATCTCCAAATGACATAGTCATATACGAAGCCATAAACTTGTTTTAAAATAAAAGAGGTAAATTCCTTACATGTTCCAACTTGCTATCAGCTTTGGAAGTTATTCAAAACGGTAGTAACAACTTCTACGAGTCCTCTTTACGCTCACTACTAAACCACCCTAAAATTAAACTACAATGGATTCCTAGACATCAATATATAGAAAGAAACGAATAACTGACGGCAACCACAAAATCAATTTGGGCAAAATAAATTTGATATACCAAACTCCTAAAACAGGAGAAAATTTCAAGAAACATCCATACAGAAATAAATCGATTACGTTTAGGGCACGAAAATCTAACACACCTACATTATCTGCACTAAACTAAATCAATTATTTGTCCTTTTGTCCGAATTATGCACATATAACACCAATTCATATACAAGCCATGTTCATGTTCTCTTACCATAATTTGACAAGTTCGAGCAGTTAATCTGCGATATGTCAGTGTTGTTACCAATCGGTTTGTCTCAATGGCCCAGCGCAGGCTAGCCAGTGCTCACTTATGGTTAGCCTACCCATGCCCGCCGGCCGTACAACAACACAACACTACACAAATCTACACATCACTAACAAAACAGATTTAACGGACAGTGGCAATCATAAACATTCAAACAAAAAAACTAAATCTTTCGGCGTCCGACGACGTCTTCACTGTCATTGCCGTAGCGTTTCCGCCCTTTCTGTGGTTTTATGTAAATATTTGAATTCACAATTTGTTTAGCTGAATACGTTGGGCATCACTAGCAGTAGCTGCGCATCACTGATGCTTGCAGGCAAAGGGCCGATCACCTGTGAGAGTTGAGCGCTAGCATTCCATGTATTGTCTGCTTAGTGGCGCTAGATAGTAGCAAAGTGGAACGAACTCACTTAGATTTCGGTGCGAAATTCTGATGGCCTGCAACTGTTGGTTGTTGTGTTGTCGAGGCCTTTCAACGTAGTTGCTGTAGTTGACAATTTGACGTCATTGTTATTGTTTTTTTACTTTTCACTTTTAATGTGCCTTTACTCTTTAAATAATTATTTTTCTTTATTTCGATGCTATGCGGATTGAGAACCATATGGCATTACAATAGAACCCACTAATTATTCATATTGTCTTGTAAACATTTTCATATGCCCTTATGGATTGGCCTTTGACCTCTCAACTATTCTTTGCTAACTCTCGTCACTTTTAGTTTTGGTCTTATTAAGTTCTGCTTCGTTTTCCCCGGCTCACACAACAAATAATTATATATTAAAATTTGTTATTTTTTGTATTTTTTATGACTAACTGATTAGCAAAATAAATAAAAATAAAAATAAATAAGATACAGACCTGAGCTTGAATGATAGCCCATTTTGCTCGTCGACTTCTTGACAGACTTGGTGACAATTTCACCTATCGGTTGCACCAGTATATTGCTATGCCGGATATTAACGGCGACATATTATGTGGCAACGGAGCAACATTTCATTTATTTTTGTTACTTAAAAAAAAAACAAAAAAACGTTATCATTTTCTCAGTATCGATGGTTAGCGCTTCTGCATTGTTAGGGTGCTTAACATCCTTGTTCCTTCCTTCCTGTAAATTCCACTTTGTATTCGATTTGAGAAATTGTCTAATATTGTATTATTATTTTATTTTCGCTCGCCCATTATACCTTCATCTCACCCAATCAAAATATTTAAACTTCATTTCAGTTTAGTATTATTTTCAACCATTTAATTCATAAAAATTTGCATACATTTTTACATTCAAGTCTTTCATTTCATTTAACAATATTTCTTAATAGAGCGGACCCACGACTATTTTGTGGCACTCCGGATCTAGATCATCGGGTTGGTACTCTCCGATAGTCTTCTCAATCCAGTAGACAAGTAGGTGTCCCCTGTTTACGGCGATCCTCCTGTTTGATGGTTTGTTATTTGTTTGTTGTATATTTAATATATTTTATGTTGTATTTTGTATTTTCGAAGCTATAAATTATAATTCTTTGGCGCTTTGTCTAATTAAAAATTGTATTGGATTTTCATACGTGTGATTTGTTCTTGGTCTCGGCTAGATAGATGTTGGGCTTCGGCATCGGTTGACGAGCAAGTCTGCAATCTTTTCCGCTTTTAAGCAGTACAAAATATGGCGAAGGCCCTATACTGTAATGTATGGCTGCGCATTGTATATCTGGCAGTCTCTCGTCCCCAACATATTTCCTTATAGGCGCAAGGTTCGTATGCTTTACCCTTTTCGGATCGCATGTGGGTTATATCTCGAAAACTTACGATAACCATAAGTTCCGCTGACACTAACTGCATGGACGATTTTGTTAAATTTGCCATTTCGCTGTCACTTCTGTCACATCTTTTTCGACATCGACACCTAGTTAACTGGTTGACCCAACGTGGGGCACAAGAAAAGATTGATGTCAGTTGTGATCATGGTCGTAGCGGTCCGGATTCTTCGAATAATATGTTGAAAAGATGCTTCAATTGTCTGCAACGTTGAATAAGTTTTCTTAAAATCTAGTATTTTACTTAATTTACTTGTTACCTTACTATACTTTACTTAAAATTAATATCGGAGGTATTGTCTTGTGAGTGTTCGTTGTTGAATTGAAAACGCGACTCCTCCGATTGCCTCGAACTCCTGCTTGAGTTTCGAACATTTGCGCAACATTACTTGTAACAGCAGATCTTGCGTACAGCTGATTCTTACTTAAAGAACGCATGTCCTGGCTGCACACGGTTCCAGCATGTGAGACTAATCTGATCTTCTGTATGCTTGAGCCTACACATCGCTTGTAAGTCTTCCGTCCGTTCGGCTCGCAACCATCTCGTGCACTCTGGCTTTTTGTTCGGGCCCATCGTGTTGTCAGCATTCGTTAATAATACTCATAGGGTAAATGATCCTTTGCACTTGAACTCTGGCAATAGCTGCGGCCGACTTCAGCTCGCTGGGCAAATCTACATCGCTCCTGATCTGTTGCGTTGCTAATGATCCTAGTCCTTTTCTTCGCAGCCACGCATCCGACTTTGGCATATACATACATATGTATACTTTCCTCAGTATCGAGCAGCTCGAGTTGACTGTTGACTTTATTTTAATTTATGCATTTTCACCCGTTTTTACACTTAAGTCTTTCAATTAGTTTAACAAAATTTCTGAACATTTCTAAACATTTTGTTTTGTCAACACATACATCACATTATTAACTGATGTTATTTATGTTAGTGTTACATTTGGTGTAATATTGGGTTTTCGTCTTTTCTTAATTATCTTCCTTACACCTGTGGCTGTCATTTCAACCGCCAGGTGGCGTTGCATATTTTCCATTTGCCCACGATAAGATGACACTAACATATCATTACTATTCCTGCCTATCGATATCGAAACCGACCATAACACGATGGCCGCGCAAGCTGGCCAGAACAAGCATCAAACTTTGTAGTCTCCTGCAACTTACAAATTAAAGCTTACAACAAAGAAAATCGCAGGCTTTGACAACCACCAGAGATTACTATGTCAAGACAAGTCTTTGGTACGAGTGGCTGGCCAGGCCCAAGCCTTATCTGTCCAACAAATATAAAGAAGAAAATGCTTGCTTATCGAAAATTGTTAAATTTTCTTCTAATTGGTTGCGAAAAATCAGTTAATTACATTTTATGCTGCGTATCTAAGGCGCAAGAAATTGAGTCAGCACAGTAAAGTTAACCGTTTTTATTATTTTCTGGGGCTATAGTTGTATCTGGTAAAACCCTCTGCAGCATTTAACCGACTGATCATCTTTAGCAAACGAAATATAAATTTATTCACAAATAACTGTTTCTATGCTGCAATTACACAACATATTAAGTTTTTTTGACCCTCCTTAGTGGGGAAAGGGTCCAAGCACCTTGTATTTGATTACTACACACACACTTTGGATACATAGGTACGTAGATGAAAAGAAAATAATTTAGGTGTCATCAAAATATTGCGATATCAGCTTTTTTAAAAATGTGCCCAAATTACCCAAACATAAATTACCCTTATAAGCGACAGTGTTAGATAGATTCATTGTAATCATCTTTTACCACACACATTTTATTTAGACAGGGATATCTAATAATGTGATGGCTTAGTACAACTTAAGATAACGCAAAAAAAACTAAGAACGATCATCACATAGTATTTTGATATCCAAAAATGTGGATTTCAGCAGATTAATTCCGGTATAGACAAACATGTCTCTAAAACTCATATTCTTCATGAAGAGTTCTTGAAAGGGAAGTTTTATCCCTATTAAGACTAAAATATTCGGTCTAAGGAAAATGGCTACACCGGTTTGACGAGTGATACTGATATACTTTATATCAGCCCATGCCCATGCTTAGTATCGTTGGGCCACTTGAAAGTGCTGTTCGTTAGTAAGTTTATGCTTCAAAGTCCGAATCACAATACAAGCGTCCTGAAAACCAGAATATCCATACGCTCCAAAGGTGGATTTTCAGCAATTTATTGGCGATGCCCACTTAATATGTTACTGAAGTTGGAAAGTTTTAGATGCGACCTGGAAGATTCACACCTCCCTGGTTACAGTCACGAAGTTTCCAACACTATAACGACAGCAGAGATCGTGCAGCTTTTGTTCAATAAATGACATTAATAGATGTATACAATTCGGGACAACACTATTAAGCAAACTCAAGGAGTTTATAAAATTGCAGCATCTATGCTTCCTTATCTTCATACTCATAATATGGCGAAGTGCAAAAAGGGGTACAGATGCCAAAAATCGAATATCAAAGCCATAATGCCTGGTTACACGATGGCGCAACAGAGGAGAATTTGCCTCAGCAAACATCAAAAGTGAACAACACCAGTGGCAACTTCGAACAGCTATGAGCTTTGATGGGTGGAGCATCTCAACGCATCTTAATTTCCGAGGATGCATCGCAGCAGCAGGGAAATAGTTTGAATTGGGAAACTCGCGTAATCAGCAGTGGCAACAATAATAGAGCGCTCTTCAACAATTACAAACAAATACAAGGCCTTCATGAAAGAGTATCTGCAGTTCGGACAAATGGTAGCAGTAAACACACTAAACAGCAAGTGGACTTATAGCGTCACAATTTTTAAGAAACTAAGTTAATGTTACAAATAAATAAGAAAAAATAATAATATATATATGTATATATATCTATATATATATATATATATATATATAAATATATATGTGTATATATTATATATATAACGAATAAAAATGTTGGAATATTTATTTCAATCTTTAAATCAAAGATGTACAAAGATGTCTTTAAAAAATATAATAATTTAGTATATGTATAAATGTGTATAAGATTACAACGAACAACTAATTGCACGAAGAACTGCAGAAAGAAATTATATTTGTTAACACATAATATGTAAATGTATTTACAAAAATACACCATAGTTACACATATGTATGTATTTATGTACGTAAGATCACATTGATTAATTCCATTTTAATGAAAAACTATTATTATTAATTCTTAAAATAAGATTGATGGAATAATACATCTAATAGCACACTTCATTTTTAATTTTAGATATTTAACATTTTTGTTGGTATTTGTTTTTTTTTGTATTTTGGTTTGTAAATGGTTCAAGTGAAGCCAAATACAATATATATACAATGCACAAAGTGTTTTTTCGTACCATTTTTTACTAACAGCATTATGCAAGTGCACATAGCGTCTCGAAATTTTTTTTATGTAAATAATATAATATAATATATTTATAATTAATTTAAACAAAAGATAATTAAAAAAAAAAAATTAGAATCTAATAAAAATTAACTACAAATGTATGTTATGTTTATTTAAGTGTACAAAGTGTGATCTCGAATTATGCAGCCTGCAACTTGAAAAATGTAATTCTTTTACAAATGAGTTAAATAGTAATTTCATTGAAGGTGCTAAGAATTATATCAGATAGAGCTAATTTTAATATTGAATTGAATATAAATATGTGAATCCAAAAATATATGTCTCTAAAATGTTGTATGCAAATTCACTTTGAATCACGCTATGTGTTTATGTTCTATTCAAGAAATGCTCCAAGTATAGTTTAAATCTTGACGATACATGTATATATTTTTTTAATTGATGTCGCATTTAAGGCATAAGTATTTCCATGTACATTTATATATATATGTATAAATATGTATATATAAACGTGCAGATGCCTACTTCATTATATATCACTGAACTTTTATCGATGACAGCTTTTATTGCTGCTAAAAGATCGGATCACTATTGAAAACTAGCAATGTAAGTACCTAAATTAACATGATCTTCAAGAATAGTAAGTTGGATATAATTGCTTATGCATCGATTGTATCATTGATTGTACCAACTATGCGGATTTTTCCTGGGTTGCCTTGCCATTCAAATGCTACTCCGTAGCAAGCAGTGAAAAATTCTCAAAATGCATCTTACCTTGTACTGATTCATCGTCCAAGTCATCGGTGCTGCTTGTGATCCTGGCTGCAATTCAGAAAAAGTGATAAAAAAAAAAATTAAAAAAGCAAATAAGAAATCTACAGTCAAAAGTACCCAACTAGGAGTTACTTATGTATACCTATACTAGGTCGAAAACTGCCCATGAGTCAGACACAGAACTATTGCAAAGCTGATGGCCAATATTTTTAATTATTTACCTACATTCAATTAATTACAATTTGCACTTTGCATTTGGGATGACATACTAAAACCTATATATTTAATTATTTATGATTTGTTATTCCTATAAATTATTTTTATTTTCATAAGATGAAAAACACAAACGTTCAAAAATGTTTCAAACATAATTATCGACTTTGCACTTGGTGAAATATATACTGTTTGAGTAGATCCTAAACATTAATTATGGATACTAATGGCAAGGGTAAGTAGAATGTAAGTACTGAACTATATACCAATACTATAAATTGATTTGCTATTGTGAAATGATGTTTGCATGTAATGTTATACCATGTACTTGGATTAATATTTTTAAGGATTGGAGTGGTCAGATTGGTCTAAAAGTTTTTCTAATTATTCCACATTTAGTGCCTATGAAATGTATCGAGTAATAACTGTGTAATTACAAACTGCGGACGATATTATACCCATTTCCGGAGACTTGTGGGCGGCGGAGGTGGGCGTTCAAGGACATCGCCAACAAACTACCAACCAAATTTGTTAAATGTAGCTTTCAAATTGTGGGAGATATGTGCCTTTATCGATTTGCGATTTTTATCGATTTCGTATTGTCCTAGTGGACGAAGCACCAATTTTTACACCTTGTCTGACGCGGGCACGGACCAGTATATATTCAAAGTATCAAGGCTCTAGCTTAAAGGGTGTCGAACAAATTGCATTGATACGGACAGACAAACCGAAGGTATTACCTTCGGTATCAGAGTATAAAAAAAAAGCATACAGATACTCACCTCTAGAACCTTTTGTGGAACTTATACTGCCACTGCTAGAAATACCTCCATTGCGACTGTAAAGAACATTTTCTAAGTACGGTAATCCGTTGTTATTGACAATATTCAATCCGAGGCACGTTTCAATTTGTTTCCAACGATGAAGACGTTCCTGTAACTCATTAGTTACTTCTCCAAGAGAATTTCGAGCTTCAACTATTGAGCGGTCAACATCATCAATGCTTCTACCGTGCGTTGAAACAAAAGCTCCTACCAAGCTAGATCGCTTTTTACGTAATTTTTCGCACGCTTCCCGAGCTGATTGCAGTTGTTTCTCGGCAGAACTGCGCTTTTTCTGATGGTTCTTGTTTTCTAACTCATATGTGTACTGTAGCCATGACTGTAATTGTTGAGGAGGCGCCCAACAATTATCCACCAGCTCGAACTCGGCACGTGTTAATTCATTGCGTAACATCTCGATTTCCTTTTTTAACTGCTGTACCTCCAAATCTGAGCTTGAGGAACTAACTGAAGGTACTTCCTTTAGACGACGCTCAAGGTCCATTTTTTCCGTTGCCACATTCTCCTGTTCCATGCGCGCAAGCTCAAGCTCCTAAAAAAGAAGTGATGCTTACATAAAAATGTGACTTTAATAGCTACAATCAATTAGCATACCTTTTGCATCTCTTGTAGACTTTGTTCAGCACGTTGCAATCCTTCCATATCCTGTGCCATGCGACGCAAATGCCTCTTAGCATTTTTGTTCTGTTGGTAAGCATACCAACATCCTATAATAGCGCTCAGTAAGAGAGTGACAAGAATATAGTCTTTCCAGCGCGTGCCTGTCTCTGCAAATAACAAGCAATTCTCAAATGAATTAACCAAAATTACAACAGTATGTTGAAATTTATATAACGTCTAGTAAATGCATAACTGCGTTGCTGTCATACCTCGCGGTGGTCCAAATAGCACAACATCCATCGCTTTCAGTGATATTTTTTGTTTATGTATTGGGTCTTTTATGCCCAGCACATTGCTAACATAATGCAGATTATTTACAGCCAATCTAAAAATATTCAAATTTCATATCATGGTAGAGTACGAATAAAATATAGAGTACGAAGAAAATATAGATTAATTTATAAGTAAATATACTTATATATTATTTATTTATTAAAGAGCGTAGTAACTTTGACTAATTCAATTTAGGATTCAGTCTTTCTTGGTTTCTTCTGGACTAGTGAGAAGTGCATTGGAGTGTTGCTGCCTCTGTTCAACTCGTGCAGTGTTTTTTTTTTTGCAAATAAACGCCGTTTGCCTGTTCTATATTATCCTGTATATTTTCAGAAATTTTGCTTGCATATTTCTTAATTCCGTTTAAAAACAACGATTAACTCGTCATTTAGTTCACAGTAGCAATTTAAAATTTCAAAAAATAATTATGAATTCAATCGTAATGATTACTTATAGAAGTTACAGAAGTTTCTTATAAAAGTTACAAAGCTTTTTAACATCTATTATTTTATGCTTAGACCACTAGCCTATTTTATTAGTGCGATCAAATTTGAAGAGATTTTATATTTCTTATTTATAAGCTGTTGGGGGAAATCATGTCTATAAAAGTGCATGCTTATATTGTTTGCGTCTTTAGACCTGAAATGACCTGATGAAAAAATAAAATCAATCATGCCAGGCAGTAAATTTATACCCTTCAGATGTAAGACCGTCAACCGTCAACTATCAATTAAAATTTATTTGTAATCGCTGATTAATAACAATAAGTAAAAATGCTCTAGTCGAATGAGCTCGACCACAAGATACCCTGAACCCAGATGTCAAATAAATTACTCAAAGGCAGCGCATGTTTCTATTCACAAGATACATATGTGTGTATATATCGGGTTGTCGCACAATACACATTCATATTTACACCAGCCTCTACTATCATGCTGTTGCGGTCACATACGTGGCACGCGTACATTTATGCATACTGAAAATGATTACGACGGCTGATAATAATGATATCAACATGAAAATACATTTACGTAAAATAATATGTCAAGGAAAATTATATATCATTTGGAAAGCTAAGCCTTTAAAATTGCTGCTTTTAATGATACTGGAAATCGATTTAATATTTATTCTATTAGGTATCGATAAAAACTTGCTTTGCGAGAACCTACATTTCAAATTCGAAGTCTTTAGCTCTTATAGTCTCTGAGATCCCTTTGTTCAAACAGACGGACAGACAGAGAGACGGGCGCTGCTGGATCTACTCGGCTTTTAATTCTGATCGATAATATATATTTACTTTATGGGGTCGGATATACTTCCTTCTGCCTGTTACATAGTTTTCCACAACTTTGTTATACCTGTCCCTTATACATCTGTATATAAATCAAAGCTCTCCATGGTGGTAGCTTTTCTATTTAACAATAAAAATACTTACCTTGGTAAAGCGGCACCAGTAACCTTATGTAATTTGAAAAGGTCGACATACTGAGGTAGTTGAACTGACTGTGCCAACCAGTCCGTTGTTTGTTCAATGGTCCAATTATGTACCTCTGAGCGCAACCATGCATCCCATAGTTCTTTAACTGATATATGCATGTCATCATTAAAATGAAATGCTTTCTGACGCTTTTCATAGCCGGAGTCATACTTGAGTTCTTCGCGGAGAAACTGTATTGAACGAAAGTTGTCATTACGTTGTACAAATTATGATGATTCACTTACATCATCCGATTCACTCAAGTCGATATTTCCATTATCATCATCGTCTAATTGCCGGTGCAAACTGGCGATTGCCTCCATGCCAAGCCGATCCTGCACGTTTCCGTTCTCACAGTCGAAGTCATTTGCATTGCATGTGACATCAGATGATGTGGTCAAAGAGCCTGCAGAAAAAAAATAAAATAGATATTCATAATTGAACTACAATGATAATTTATTTAAATCAAACAAATGTGTGTCTATTTTCATAGAAAGCTTAGCAGTTTCAAAAGAACTGACTGGCCATATTATCAGACCATTCTAGAATTGAACCTAAGTAAACCTAAACAGCTGTTGAAATTGAAAACCTAATGATATGTGACGACCAAGATGCCAAGATGAATACTCAGACTAGGAGTAAAAACGATGTTCAATGCAGCAAAGAAAATCAGTTGCAGTTGGGATCTTCAAAATACAATAAAGACAAACGGAGGCGCAAAAGATCCAACTTCCGTAATTTTTGTACTAACAGAGCGTTATCTAAGGGCAAATTCAGGAACTTTGTCTCAGGAATGTGGATGACTCCTAAGCGGAAAATGAGGAGAGCAAGGCAAGACTACTACTACAAACAGGACCCTTGTCGCAGATATTACTACAAAGCATATGATAAGATAAAATGGAAATTAATAGGAAATAAAGATCCCTTTCCCAAAACCTTTAGGCCAATTAGCCTTACATTATTCACATTGTTCATAACACAACTATTTAAACAATTTCGAATGTAGGTGAATTGGAAACATTTTCAAATTGTTGACTTACTGAATTCATTGCTGACCGCCTGAGACATTGCTTCGCTTAGCAGGTTGTACGAACTTCTAGGACGCTGTTGCTCGAAATGAAGAGAATTTTCACCACTGCCAGTATGGGACTGTGACATATGTAATGTCAGTGAAGATCCCGCATGTGTTACCGCCGCTGGAGACGTGGCAGCTGTTTTCATCTGTACGCTTGGTTTTTCTTTCATATTTTCCTCATGGTGTTCGCCATGCGTGTTGTAACGATTTAAAATGATTTCACTTTCTGGGATGCCTACGTTCATAATGCTCACAAGACAAGAGGTTTCCGATATGTAGTACAATAGAACAATTACAGAGTAGTTCCAAATATATTTATTGAGCATATTGTAGTGCGTATATAACGTTTCAAGTATTCAGTAACGTATTTGTTTAATAGTTGTTAGCAAATTCCAATTTAGATTGTGCTTCCTGCAAACGAAAATGATTAAGGATTTAGTCTGTTTTCATTTAGCGCATTACTAATATTAATTATTTACAAAAAAACATAATAAAGTCAAATACAATGTACGCAACACACTTATTATAATCGTTACCCATTTTTCCTTATTTCAGAAAAACGAAATATATGCACTATGTCTAATACATATAGATTTGAAACAGAGAATGTATATCTAAAAGGATTTGTTGCGGGTCCTTATAAAGTAAAAAACTTTTAACTGGGTATTTTTTCAGAACCTTTACCGAAGATGAAAATTCTCTTCGTTTCGCGCTCAACTGATCGGAGAAAAGCACAAATAAGCCAAAAAATGATTTTTTACATACGCCAATACTGCAGCTGCTTAACTTCATCTTCAAATGAGATTCTGTTTGCAGCACGACCAAACGACCAATCAATGTAGGAGAAACGGTTTCGAAAAATGAACAGAACCAACAAGTCAGAGGAGAGGTCAGGGAACCATATTGGCAGCCAGCAGGGAAAGAATCCTTATTTTAATAAACTTCAAAGGCCCTCTAGCGGAGGGCTCTCTACACACCAGTAGAAAAGATAGGCGTTGATCAGTCATCACATTTTAGGCAGCCGACAAAACAACAATAACCAAAAACACGGACAGACACCGAACAGACCGCACAGTAGCACTGCAAGATGTACGTGTCCGGAGCAATACAGAATAAACCACTTTGATCAACACGAGGTCTCACCTTTTGAGGAAAACTGCATAAGGCTATGACGTGAGTTGGAAAATATTGTAAATGCGAACGAATTCAAAACCGAGAACGAAGAGTTCATATACAAAAAGTTTTATCCTTATTCAATTTTGTGAAGACAATAACCCGATCTGGGTCGTAGATAAGAAAGGAATCGATTAGAATGGAAATACGAAGAAACGTTTAAATTTATAGATTTAAGAAAATTTAATTAAAAGACAATTTAAATATGTGAACGCAATTTTTTCGACCTAAGGTCAGGATTTCACCGAGAACTTATACAATGCTCATGTTTATGAACTAATTATTTTTTTAGAAAACCATTGGTCTTTTTTTTCAAGAGATGTCAAATATTTAGATTTTCTCTGTCAAGTTACTACAGCTGCTCAGCAGCTCATTGAAGATTTCGCATCTATATAATTATAATGAAAAGTTGATCAAAGACAATGTCAAGTTTGCATCAGAAAACGTAAAACCACCACAGTTTATAGGAAGCCATTTGATTTGACAACAAACGCTTCGTCCTTCGGCCTAAGGAACACTTTTATCCCATGGCATAACCATAATCATGATAAAAAGGACTTTGAAAGGTAGAGACCTTAACTTCATGGCGAATGGACGATAGTTGCTTGCTATAGGTTGGTTTCTGAAAAATCTCCGAAGCTGTCTATGCGGAGTGAAAAATTTCAAAATGTTCAAAAACCACCAGCCTTCTACATTTGCAGTCTGACATCTATCGAAAATCGAAATTAATCGATATCGAGAACCGGTGGCACTTTTCGATAAAAATGAAACTAGATCTGCGCGGGGTATATAAGAACCTATATTCGAAATATTCATACTAATGGACGGACGGACAGACAGACATGGCTAAATGGACTCGTCTGCTGTTCCTGATCAAGAATATTCATACTTGTTCGGAGATGCTTCCTTCTGCCTGTTACACACATTTGGGCAAAACCAATAACCCCATTTATCGATAACTGTCTCTGGTTCGCCAATATCGATACCTTTTCAAATAGCAATAAAAGCCACAATTTAAGGCAAAGGATTCATATGTATTTATTGATCAGCTTACAAATTTCATCAAGATTCGGTGGGAAACAGCCGAGCCATAGTCCAAACTGTGTTCTCATTTGTTATTACTATCTAAAGATAGATATAAAAAAATATGTACAGAAAGTCAAGAGACGCTTCAGTGGACATTGTCCATGTTTTTTGATCGGTTCTCATTAGATACCCAAGAGTCGTGGGGGTTATAGAAAGTACTTTTCTTAGGCGCGATGCATCTGTGGTGCTTTCGATAGCTGAACAGAAAGCATACCACTGTTATCTTTTAGCCCTGCGCAGGTTCTAATTGTTATTGGATAAATTCGTTATATAGTTATTCCATGCAACTGTAGAGTCCAGTCTTTTGGCTTGACTGAACCTTTTTCGGGAAATTTTCGATGCGTTGCTTTCGGGCTCCCGCGAAAGAGAATGCACCCAATACTGTTTTAATTTTTTAAATTTAGCAACTTGGTCACGGTATATTATATCGAGCTCACTCGTCTCGACCATTCCTAAAAATTGTGAAAATAAAAAGATACATTTATTTTTTGTTGCACATTAATTGGCTCTATTAAATACGCGTTGATGGCCTTGCTTTTTGACAGGACTTAGCTGCAATATATGTGTCATGGACCTGTTGTAGATAGTTCCGGATGGATTTATCACTTTTCTGCTCAGGTTTACGCTAATGGGAAAAGATTGCAGTTTTGTATTTTTGGGTTCCAAGAAGTGGATGCGTCGATGCCGACGATTTGGGTAAAAGATACTTTTTATACTCTGATACCGAGGGTATAAGAGGATATTCGTTTTTCGCAACTTTCACCGACACCACAAACGCTACGTAAAACATATGCTTGTCTGTGGCCGCGTCAGACAATTACAAAAACTTGGGAGCTACGTCGACTAAAGGCTAGGAAATCGATAAGATCGGTAAAAACCAATGGCCGTGTATTACAAAAGTTTTAAGGTACTCACCAAATTTCTAAAGTATATTACCGGTAACTCCCCTTAGGGATCGATAAAAAATCTGATGGCCACGCCCACACCGGCCCCAAAAACGAATAAGTTCGATTGAGTAAATCGATAATTCCATATACTTCACACAATCTCCTTCGCAAGAAAAAAATTCACCCTCTCCCGCCCCTAAAAATTGGAAAAGCCTATAATACCCGAAATTTTAGAGCTAAAGTTATCAAACACGGAAGGCAGATTACCTCGAAACCCCTTCAAAGATTGCTTAGCAGAAAAGTGTATTGACAATCAATTTCTAGAAAGCCGCAATTTCCGCAGTAGTTTAGCAAGACGAGATTTTGGAAGATAAGATAAGATTTGGAAGATAAGATAAGATATAGAACACAAGTATGCATTGGCAAAATATTGATTTTCGTATTATTTATATTATTTTATATAGTAGTTCGATCCGACATACGAACTACCTGCAGCAGGATTGAATATAGAATACGTTCACAATATGACTAGTGATAATATCAATATATATAATAAGTCAGATGGCAGATACAATTGTCAAATCAGTCGATGGGTAAAAATGAGGAGGGCCATAAAAACATTAACAAATGGAATTAACAATGGAAATTTAACTCAATGAAATTAAAAATAAATTAAATAATATTGGAGATTATTAAACAGGCGTTATATCGCCAACATGAAAAAACAAAATCTTCACTTAAGATAAAGCTCTGCACTTGACTATGCGCACTGATTATAAAAACAGCTCAAGGAGAGCTTTTGCCTAGTGTACGGTTATTCTTGCATGTATTGTTTAACGTTAGTTTTCCACCATTAAAGTGGCGTTACCGGAATAATTGCAGAAGCTTATTTTTTATTAAATGAAACAAAAATAGTACTTAACTATTTTTTGGTTGGACATTTTCCAATGTTTACACAGCTCCATTTAGAAATATCGTGATCAGACATTGAACTTCATTTTTGATCGAAAATATCAAAAATCACAAAATCATTTAATTATTTTTATATATTGAATGAAATTTGAAATACAACTTATTGTGATTATGGTTCCTGAGATTAAGATTCTCGCATGCCTTATCAATATTAACGTACATACATATACGTTTGTATGTATATTCTGCATAGCACGTAAATTCAACATTCATATGCATGCATATGAATATGTGTATTGATGCATTAGGAATCTTTGGAAGTTTTGTACTACGGGTTATGGTATACATAGATGTGTGTACACATATATGTTTAATTTGTTACGTCTCACAATCAATTTAAATTCCATTATACTTACATATGAACGCAATTGTAGGTCTGAAAACTACATACATACATATGTATTTTGTAGAATGTAACGCACAATAATTGAATCTTATTGTCTATAGAAACTGAATTTGGATGAAGTATAATAGTTCAAAAATAGTAATAAGTAAATCAAAATAAACTAAAAATGATATATAAAAAACAATCGGATGTAAATTTACATACATATATACGTATACCAATACAGGAATTGTATAACAATGTTGATTTCCGATTATATTTCAGCAATCAGAGTAACCAAAGACAACAGTGTTTGGAAGATATTTAACATGTCAAAATAGCGTCACAACTTGTGACGATGCAACGAAATTATTTGCCGCATTCACACAGAGCGGCATCATCATTAGTTTTGATGTTCCTAAACCGTTTGTTGCACCCAAAATAATATCAGTCCACTTACGTCCACCACTAAATATACTTGGCATTTACTTGCATGGCAAGGAATTGAAATTACAATTCAAAAATTATTAAGAATAATGATCAATATTCACCAAACATGGCCTATGTGTGTCAATCTTCGGGTGTCAGTAAAACGTTTTTTAACCTAACCTAATAATCAATATTAATGTATTTAATTACATGTATTTAAAATTAACAATATTTAAGACAAGCAGTCGCTTTGATTGGACTCCAGATTTCGAAAAACACAAGAAACAACTTCGGCTACAAATTTAATACATAGACAACAAAACACAAACGACAGTTAATTTCTTAGAGAAAAAACCTATGAATGCTCTCAAATGTGAATAAATATTATTTATTTGGATTGAGAAGTAGCCTAATGATCAAATAAATATGCAAAACGATTTTTGACCAATCCCTTCTGTATTCATTGACATACAGATCTTGCAAGACAGTGCAAGGCAATAACAATATTTAATTTGTTACGATAGCCGGCGCATAATATTATGTTACAAATTATTATTGATTATCGAAGTTATAAAAATAAATAATAATTTAAAAAGGTTAGTAGTATTGGCATCACACAGAGTGGTATTAGGCGGAATACAGAGCATTTTTTTAATAATGTGACACTTTTATTAACAAATAATATTTTTAAGAAGAAATAATTTCATTGCTGTTTTGCACGATCTCATTGTGAAGATAGGAGCGGGGCACGTAATTATGCAGAGTAATTATGCTGTTGATAGCTATGCGAATAAAGCAACAAATCATTCAACTATTTTATTTTAATTTCATATTAATGTCTGAGAATGGTATTTATTATTTACTTAAATATAGAAATATTCAAAAATTCGTCGAATACCTTTCCCACAACTGGTCCGACTTTGAACATTTTAAGAAATTGGCCGTCCCTTGATGGACAGGTCGACCAGAAAAAGGTTTAAATTTAAAAAAAATTACAATCAAATTATATGTATTTATTATCAAAAACGTCATCTTCCAAAATATTTGTAATAACTTAATACGGTGTAATTTAATATAATTTGCGCCAAATTTCGTATTAAATAACTCGATTAAATGGCCAACAGGGGAAACACAGCATGCTGTGCAATAATCGTGGCCAATGCTGATCTTCCTGGTCAGCAATCTTAAATTGTTGGGCGAAAGGGAAATCATTTCTCAAGTTAAATTTTTGTTGCCAAATATGAACGAGTCTAATAATAATAAGGCTAACTCGAACTACTAATGGACAGATCTTACCGATTAAAAGGCCAAAACGGTAACACTGTTTTATCGATACTCGATTAATTTGATATTTCTTTCATCCCCAAATTACTTGAATATTGAATGAAACGTTGTTCGGCATCTGTTATCAGGATTTGATCAGAAATCATGACTGAATGTCAAACGTTACTAACTGAATCGTTGGGATTAAGTATTTCACAAAAATCATTAATTACTGGTATGTATTCTTGGTTTTGGTCCCAATGCCGAGTAACCATCCGGCATACTCAAAGCTGGGCCTTACCAAAAATGTGCACGCTTGCAGTGAATCTTCCACGGTGTTTTACTCTCAATTCTAAAAGGGCCCCTGATGTTTACTGTTTGCGTAGAGATGTTAGCTGCTTACGGATAGTATTTATAAGAATGTGATTACTACAGTACTCATACAAACATATATATATATATATGTAATGTCTACTTATGCATTTATATTTCTCACACACTTTGACAAAATATAAAATTCATATCTTTTATTTGTTTCGCAAAAATGTACTTCCTATTCTATTCTTCTATTTTTTTTCTTATTATTTTACAATTCTGTGGAGCTGCTTTCTGTAGCCTTCATAAACTGTTCTGCAATGGATCTGATTGAAAGTTTTGTGGATTATTTTCCTCGCCACTGAACATAACGATATTCGTTAATATCTGTCAATTTCCGAGGGATGCCCATTTGATGTGTTTGCTGTCAAGGTTTATTTGCTCGTATTTTATTATTACTTATTACTGTGGATAGGTTTTGGACACTTAATCAAGGAGTTTCAGCCTCCTGCTTTGCTGGGGCGGGTGCACTTGCACAGTGCACTTACGGCTGTAGTCCAGTAACGGAACGGTCAGCCAGAATTTCGGAGTTACAGATGTAGTTTTCATTTCATATGGCAAGTGTCGCGCTGAGCTGTTTATCCACTGTTCAATTATTCCAACCGATATCGAGTTTATATTGCTTTTCTGTTTATTTTTGAATGTATATGTATGAATATAATATTGTTATAATTTTTATATCTTTTAGCTATCGGCAATCAAGCGTTTTTTATTACGGAAAACAGGAAAACACGTCTGCCGCATAAATTTCGGTTCAAAAAGGTACACGGCTTTACATTTAGTCAGAAATGTGAGTCAACAGGAGTGCTACTACTCTATGCAGAAAATGAGTTCTGCTTATTCAAATATGACAATACCGAAAATGAAATCTTTAAATTGATTTACGAGGGCGAGACACAGGATTGGATTAATGCAGCCATATTTTTAAAGGACGAGATAGGTTGTCAATTTGTGTTGCACATGGCCCACAGTGCACTTCTGCGCTTGCAATATAGTGACTTGAATAATGGGTCTTTCGGAGACTGCAGCATATTAGAGCTAGCTTGCTGCACCGACTATTCAATGCTCTACCACACGAGCTTATGCGGTAACTGCTATAATGAGCTTATTATATTAAGCGGGAATTGTTGTGGGGAAATAATCATATGGCAGCCGCATGATTCTGTTGATTTGAATACAACTACTTGCACCAAAACGTATCCCCTTTGCTTGCGTCTTAAGGCGCATAATGGTGTTATATTTTCTATTGACTTGCACTTAGCAGCTCGCTTGCTGGTAACTACATCAGACGACCGCTCTTTAAAGTTTTGGCAACTTGAAAGTGAGTCGATTAGAGATTGGAAATACGATGCAGGATCAGTGAGGCCATTGTTCAGCTGCTTTGGCCACACTGCGCGAGTTATTTGTGCAACCATTGCAGAGTACGGTAAGACAACTAAAAAAAAAAAATGTAAGCAACAAAACAACTGATTGTCTTAATCATTATTTTCTTTTTGTTACAGATGGCCAAGTTTATGTTATAAGTGGAGGTGAGGATTCATATATATGCGTTTGGAGTCAATCAGGTGAAATGCTTTTTAAGCGACGTCAACAGTTTGGCTCACCAATATGGCGCTTAAGTTTCGATCATATTACGACAACCCTTTATTGCACAGGTTCAACGGGAAACGTTCTTGCTTATAACCTGAAAACCATTCTTAATGCAAGGCAATCCCAATCAACCCAATTGATACCATTCGATTCAGAAACGGAATTTATGAAAAATATTAAATATCTAAATAGCAGTGCAATAATTGCTTTGAGCAGCAGAAATCGCTTGTTCTTGATGAAACAACAACAATCAAAATCACATAACATTGGCAATTGGGAATTAGTTAATGATTTCCCCAAATACAAATGCACATTATTGGCAGTGTGCGATGGAATGATTGCCACTTGTGGCTATAAGCGGGTAACACTTCTAAAATATACAGAGAAGACTGAACAATTTGATCAACTATATGATGGTACAATGCTTGAAGGCCTCATTCAGTCATTTCATTTTCTTAGCAAAGATCTGTATCTTATGTCTGATGAATATGGTAACTGTATTCTGTTAAAGGGACAGAACATGGACGTTGAAGGACATATGAAAATCAGTAATTGCCGTGAACCATGGATAAAAATGGCACTGCTTGTATCGCCAAACTGTTTGTTGCTAAGCATTCGGAATGGAAATGTTATGCTATATTCACGGGAAGCACATTCACAATTACAACTAAAGAATACAATTAAGCGCTTGCATGGACCAATGGGATCGAATGTCCTTCAATTGTTAAAGACTGATGAAAAATACGCATACATACTTAGTGCTGGACACGAACCCGTTATAAAATATTTGCGTTTATGTTTTACAAATTACGATTTAACTGTTGACCAGCGTGAGTGCGTCCCGTTGTCTTGGATAGAAGCATTGCCGAAATCAGATGTGTTAATTGGCTTTAATGACAATCATCTTGTGGCTTGGTCCCGTAAAAATGACGTCCTTTTTCAGTTGCAGTGTGGTGGGGGCCACCGATGCTGGGATTATCAGCTAAACAATGAACAACTTGATATTATTTATGTAAAGCAAAAGCATGTTTTTCACCACCGTGCGATACTGGACAATAATCGGTCTGGGTATTCGTTGCAAGCATTTCAAAATTGTTGGCACATGCGAAGTTGCAATATCATGCAGTTACTTAAACGGACTAATGATGATGATGACCAGACATATATTGTATCAGCCGGCGATGATAATATTATTAAAATTAGCCAGTTCACAAATCAATCGTTCAATCAGTGTACCGAGCTACACACGCATATTTCAAGCATAAGACACCTAACGTCATATCCCATCAAATTAGAAAACGGTGTTAGTCATTGGCTTCTCTTTTCAGTAGGAGGTCGATCACAGCTGTGCATCAATCAACTGGATCCAAGTGGTCCAGTCGTTCGTGAACTGTGCTCGCACACAATCCGAACGAATATCGACGGGAAAAAATCTTTACTCGATGCCCGACTGATGTCAATTTCCATTTTACGACATGCTGAGACTGGAGATTTCCATCTTTATGTTGCCAGCGCTGATGGAAAAATAATTATGCTTCGCTGGCAGTTAGAAAATCCTTCACAAGTGTACTTAATTCGCTTTATTGATATAAAACGGTGTCCGCTTCAGTTAAAGATTTTAATGAATACAAATTTATTGCTAATCACAACCACAAATGGAATGCTTTATGGATTTGATCAGACTCTCAGCTTGAAGAGGTTAGAGCTCAAGTTGCACTATGCTGGCATTAATGCTTTAGAAACGCTAGATGATGGATTCATTTTACACGTTTTGACCAGCGGCGACGATGAAATCATAAAGCACACCACACTCAATATGTCCAACATGACTGTACAAAGAAGTACGGAATTCCCCGGCCTACATAATGCTCAGATTAATGCGTTGATTCTCCGTTCGTCTCAAGCCATCGGACGAGCTGTTGAACTATATGCCTACACATGTAGTATCGATAAGCAAATATATATGGTGAATTTAACGACTTTGAAATACACTCGGATCGGGCATACTTGTATTTCTGATATCAAAGGGCTGCTTTTAGATAAAAATCGATATTTATATATTTACGGCTGTGGGCTCCAGGTAATCACACTGGAAAATAAAAATAAATAATTGTTCTTCGCAAATATTACAATTTAAGCGTAGTTTGAAACTGTCGATCCTTTTAACTTGAATAACTCTAGCCTAATACGTGCAAATGCGGTGGTTTAACCTAGCATTTTAAAATAAAAGAGCAGGAACAGCATAATACTAGCTTAAAAGAGTAAATTTTTTGGCGTTGGCAGTGGGCGGGGCTCTAAAATGATACAAATCTTGAGAGATTCCTAGTAATATATCTCCTAAATTTGGTATGTAGGCTCAGACGTTTTTTATTGTTGCATTAATCATTAGTGTTGTAATTTTTCATATGTTGATTTTTAATATATTGTTGAGTAGGTAACGCTACATTTTTCGATACCTTGAAGTTAGACTTCGCAATTGGAATACGCTCTTTTGATGGGAAATCGATAACGTGTTGATTTTCCGCGAAGTGCATATCGATAAGGTCCCGAATGTTTTGTTATTGTCGATAAAAACATCGATTGAAATAGGGCTGGCGCAATGGCGCCATCTATTGATGGTGAAAAAAGATATCAGCGCCATCTGTGTGCGGCCAAAACAGCTACAGACACATAGCCTGAACAAAATTGAAGAAAAATGTAAAATCGGTCACCGACTTCAGCCAAATAAATATATATATATATATATATGTATATGATTACTTGGACATTTACATATTGAAGTACATTTTATACTCTGATACTCTTCGTGTGTCTATAATAAACTAAGGCCACGCTGAGTCTCGTCTCTCAATCGATTTATCTGAAAATGCAAATCGATAAATCTGCATATCTCCCACAATTTTAAAGCCACTGTCACCAAACTTGGAGACATCCTTTAAGGATTGATATATAAATTACCGGACCACACCCACCTTCACCATCGCTAGGTACTTCGCACCTAACAGTCGAAAATTGCCATATATTTCAAAGTTTTAAATGGTCACGCCCACTACCGCTCCCAAAATCGATAAACCTTACGTTGAAATCAATTAAATACATTTAATAATGCAATATGTGCAATATGAGCACTAGATTCAGAAAAGTCCCTTCATGGGCAGTAGATATGTGTAATAAGAAACATGTTAGAATTTAAAAGTTTATTGCTAGGAACTACTTCAAATAAATAACTAAGAACAACCATATCATAAGTATAAATTGTAACCGTCGTCGGGATTAACATAGATTCGCTGCTGTACTGCCACATCAGGTAGAATATAAGACCCATTGTTAGCTGTATAAGATGCGAATTTCAAGAAATAAAACCATTTCTGTTCTATTTTCATTTATAATTGTATGTATGCCTATTAGCTTTATTGAGACGCTGTGTCAGGGTTTCTAGTTCACTGCTTGTTCGTAACCCCTTCTTCCGTTGAAGACTGAAAATATAGCCAGTTAGTCCCTCTAGTGTTCCTGATCTTCATATAAGAAGAGGTGACCTGCTTGATTTCTGTGATCCGATATTAATGGTTCAGTCGAGACTCTTCAGTTGTTGATGAGTCAGGATATACCTTCATTTCCGAAAGTTTGCTCTGATCTGGCATTTAAGAACGTTAGGTTCTTGTGTAGTTGTGTAGTTCAACAGGTACTCAACCCTACTGTTATTATCTTAGGATTAGTGACCGCCAATTTATCCGCAATGCAGCTTTCCACAAGATAACAATTGTTATCGAAAAATCTCTCCAGATTCACTCTGATTGCCTTTCCCGAAATAGGAGGTGCCCGAGTAGATTATCGACCACATACTGCAACGCAGGTGATATTGACAGTGTGCACAACCCCCAGATACGTCAGTAGAGGCACGCCGCTTAGTAGAGTACTCCCACGCTCCCCCAAGCTCTGTGTGGTATCTGGGTGTTATCTTAGATAGGAAACTTGCCTCGAGATTTCCACGCCTACACCTGTAGAAAATCTATTTGTCTAAAATGTGGAGTGTTTCCATACATTGTCAAATAATTATAATCGCCTGTGGCCTACTCCAGGCGATGCCCTAGACATCATTTTGCACATCCTTTCCATTGACCTTATAGAAAAATAGATAGAAACTTTAAAGAATGCTGAACGCGAAAAAGTAGAAGGCTTTCGTATTGTCACAATGAAAACAAAAAGAGCCTTCATGATATGGTTTTCAATAAAATGTAAAACATTTCAAGGTTCAGGCAAGTTTGGCTATTTATTATTATTACTTATTATTTTGACCATGACTGTAAGTGTACGTACAAATAATAAACCTACTTGAAAGTAGTTAATTAGCTGACATCATAATTTAATAGCGGTCATTTAAAATGTAAACATAATTCGCTGATGTGGCGTGTTCTTTGGAGGTGATGTTAAGAGAAATACTTAAATTTTGAGGGATATAAATAACTGTTACTTAAACATATAAACGTGTTTAAAAGCAAAAAAAAAAGTGGGGCTTAACCGATATTGTGAGACTTTACAAGTCACATTTAAAATTTAACCATACAAGAAATGAAAAAGTTAGGTCTCAGGTTTTTTTTTTCAAATCTGTAACTCTCTATAGCTGACTATAGAGATGATACCAATGATAGGTTTACATATATTTTTCTTGTGAACATACATAAGTAATATTTTTTGTCCAGAATACAGAATAAAGCCATAGGCATATGCAAATTTAAGGTTTTCACGAATTGAAGTTTATATTTAAGTTAGGTGTTACACAATGGTATTTTGCCTAATTTTGCTCTTCATGACTATTATCTTGCGCTTGACTATTTTGGAAATACATCATATATTTAATCATATTCACTGATTAATTTCCTGCTATGTGGGTACTGCTTGTGAAGCATTGTTATTGCCTGTGTTCGTGATTTTATGTTCGTTGTCATCTTCGGTCATAAGTCCTTTAAAATCGTGCTCTTAGCATTTTTTAGTTTATCAAGACGTTTTAGTAGATGGTTATTAGCGGTTTCAGATTCTTCCAAACGTTCCAGAATCTCCCGATGCTGTGGATGTCAAATAAAACAGAAAAAGTATTAATATAGATGCGAAAATATTCATGAAACCTGTCGTATTTACAGCTATAATCTTCCTCGCATTCAAATTAATTCATGCATACCCAAATAAAACAATTGGAAACTTAGTGGATAGGGTGGGACTCAACCTTTCAATAAAAAAAAAATTGCCAGCGATCTACCTCTCAAATTTGGTGACTCCAGCTCTAAGATGGTGTAAGATTACGATTTTCGTGATATTTGGGAACGGAAGTGGGCGTGACCAGAAAGTCTCTTTACTGCAATTATCAAGAGGATAATCAATAAGCAACCTAGTACCATCAATTTATCTTCGAAAATGTCGTGACTTCAGATTTGAAAATGTGTGAAATTTATGGGTTTCATCGATTTACACTTTGAGGTGTAGCTACGTATTATTGATTTCCCAGCCCATCCATATCTTGCAATCGGCAATCTTAGATACGCTGAAAATTTCATTACCTTGCATATCAAATTCCACCCAGTACAAATCTAGATTTAATTATTAAATTAAAAAATCTATTGGAGAAATAAAAAATATGCTGATATTAACATTTTTGTGAGGAGCGTGTTGACGAGTGTAGTCAATAAGTTTGGCAAAACTTTAAATTCTGTTTTTCAAGTGTGAAAGGAGGGGACAACTGATAAATAAAATGTCGTTAAATTGTATTTCTTCTTACTTCACGTTGGAGTTTACGTCGTTCGACTTTTAGTTCTGCCTCTGCTTTTTCGGCTGCTTCTGCCGTGCTTTTATATCGTATAACTTGTGTCTCCGAGCGTGATAAGCTTGCCTGAAGACTAGCAATTTCCTGTTCAGCCTTTTGCAGCTTGTATTTATAATCTGATATGATTTTATTTGCTTCTCCTGTAGAATATACATGTTAAAATAATTATAATTGTAATTCAACTAATTTGTAAACTTACTTTGAACTTCGTAATCATCATCATAACCTACGGGACCATTCAATGAACTGCCGCGTCCACCCCGACCATCGCTCTTATACGCATCCAATTGTTCACGAAGATTTTGCATTTCGCTCAAAAGTCGTTGTTTTTCTTCTGCCAACTTTTTGAGTCTTATATCTGGGATTATATTGATATTTACTCATATGTCTTTTTTGTACTTTTTCTTTTTTTTTTAGTTCTAGTCTATACTCACCAAGCGAACCCTGCACTGTCGCCAAGGTATTGGCGTTTTCAACACTGAGTAGAGCCCTCTTGGCATCAGTACCATCAGTATTCTCAATGGCAACAATAACAAGGCCATGTTCCGCAATTAGTGCGTCACGCTCGGTTAGCTGGCCTTGCACTAGGTTCAATTCAAGTGTTGTGCGGTCCAAGTTGCGTTTCAGAGCATTGCAATCCCGTAATTTATTTTTAAGCTCACGTTGAAGTTGTGCAAAAGACTCTTGCATTGTTTCACCTTTATCTTTGAGTAACTTCACTTCATAGGTTTGAGATGAGCGGTCGTTATCAAGCTGGGCATTCGTTATCATCGCTTTTCGGAAACGTTCTTCGACATCCTGTCACAAGTAAAATAAAATATGTACTATTAGCCTTGTTCAAAATACTTGTCCACTTAAAAACGTAATTAAACAATTAAAATTAAAACACTTGTCGAATATTGTCGAAGTGGGGCTTGAATTATCGAAAAATAGAATATATACACAGAACCCAGTAAAAAAATATAAATGAGAGAATATTAACTGGATAATACACAATCTCTCGACTCGATCACAACCAACCACAATTAGTGAGCTGCTGTGAAGGTCGCTATCTCCCAATGCGACATTGTAGTTGCAGCTTCATACGGATTTGACAGTCTACTGACAGTAAACATTCGCTTTGGCTTTCCTGCACAGTGCAACCCAAGGCCTGGCCACAGACCGACCAACGTCAACTAAACTACCAGAACAATAGTACGAGATACCTCAAATTGCATCGGTTTCTTCATGCACAGAGGTGATGTTGTATCGATTTACACCATCAGATGTTTTGAGACCGGTTGCGGAATTTGGAAATCGATTTTAATCGATTGGAGTGAAATGAGAAATTTCGCCAGTTGATTGGAAGGGTGTATCTACAACAATATTGAATTTGTTGCCATCGGAAATCGATATTAATCGATTTGAGAGAAAAGAGATAAATAAAATATAATATGCTTAATTTCAGTAGCCCTCATAGCCTCTATGACTGCGTCTGTCTACAACTTTATGCAGACGGATGTGGCTTAATCGACTTGATCTAAAATGAATATACATTTTGCGGATCAGTTATGGTTCCCTCTGGCTGTTAAATAATAGTATCACATTTTTACTCATTTTATTGGGTATTTTTAAAAACATGTAAGGTTTGAATTGATCATTCCTATGGAAGCTAAATAATATACTGGTCGTATTTTAAATGAATTTTTCTCACAAAATATAAGAAGTATAATAACACGCGTATCTGCAGGATTTATGATATCTCACGTCTGCCTGCAGCAAGAATACCTTTATGTTCCAAGACTCATAAAAATTCTTTAAGACCGAGAGACTAGTTCGCATAAAAACAGACAAGCTGAGGAACATGGCTACATCGATTTGGCTAGTAATATTACGAATCTCACGATAAAAAAATTGTACGCTCTGTAAGTGAACAAAAATACATATTTCAATATTATTAAGATAAGTGCATACCTTAAGCTCAAATTTAATATCACGCAAACTGCGACCTTCATCCTCCAATGAATCCTCACTACTGCGTCTTGAAGCTGTTGCGCGCGTTAAGTTTATTAGACCGCCGTAGGTATTACGTGTGGGGTGTGATGAGACAGTGTCGATAATAACACCTGCACTGGTGTTATGCATATCAAATGCGCGGTCAGCATTTTGTTCTTGCTCCTTTTGTTGCCGCTCAAGCTCTCGCATGCGTATTTCACGTGCTTCGGCACGAGCTTGTCGACGAGCTGCTAACCGCGCTTCCGCCTATATAAAAGGAGTTTATAAAACAAACATGTCACTTAATTCGTTATTAAATTACTTTTTTCCGTCGTACTTTAATTAAAATTACATAAAATTTCAGTTTGAATAAATACGGGTCTTCCAACAAGACAATAACCTCAAGCATACCACTAAGAAAGCAAAGGGAGTGGCCTGCGTAGACACCTGAGCTCAGTTCAATTCACGTTGGAGAGCAATTCGAAAGTTCTGAAGCGAAATTCATCAGAAAACAACGCCAACACTTGGGTGATCCAATGTGAAGTCGTCGAGTACCCATTAATGCCAAAAACGAACGGAACTATTTACTTATTTATTAAATAATGTTAACTTTAACAATTAGGTATAAGTTAAGAAATTTTGATTTATTTCTAGTTTTCATAATTATAAGTGCACATTTTAAAAGCGGTACTATTATATAGATTGGCGAACATCAAAGAACATCATCGTTGTTACATTAAAATAAAAACTTGTTCTACATTTCCCATTTTATAGATACAGATAACTGACAATTTTGAGGCTTTATAATGGAACACAGTGGGTAATTAACTAATTAATAATATAATTGTCTAATACATACCTCCTTTGTAATTTGATCGAGCGCATTATCCTCGGCATTAACACATATATTGTTCCGTCGCCGACCAGTGGCACTTGTGTTGTCCATGGCATTCAAATAATAGAATGTTTAGAAAATATTCCTATGCCATATAATAAAATACTGGCTGTATGACAATAATTTGAACTTGATTTTCACGATTTCTATTAACTTTCAACTAAACAAGACATCGGTTGATCTAAAATTAAATTTAATCATATTAATAAGTTTGTATACAGGTATATATATTTAAATTTAATTTACACTCGTTGATCGTAATTTCCATATATATAGTTGAAGGATTGTGTACAATAACAAAAAATTATCAGCATCCGACTACGATCGGCTTATGGGTGTCGATAATAGTTGCGTTCATAAGGACGGACAGAGAGCATGGCAGAAATTGCACAAAACCAAAACGGTATCAGTGTATAAAAGCAACAATCAGAAGTGCCTAGAGACTATAACTATATAACGACAACATAGGTATTTGTAACCGTAACTGTCCAGTTGATCAACAATATACATATGCCTTTAAAATGAATTGCTCTCGGAAATCGATATATATCGACATATGCGAAGCAGAGGTAGCTATCGAAAATATTAAGCCTCCAGCTCTTATAGTCTGAGACATTGCTATATCGACTCGGCTGTTGGTCCTGATAAACCAACTGGCGTATATAATATAGTTATTTTTACAGGGATGACTTTCTCCGCAAAAATGATCTAACTGTGCAAGTTTGAAGAGAAAATTGTTACCACGGTCATAAATATAAGCTTTGGAAAAATATACACTCATTTGCAAAGGCTCAAAAGATAACTGCAAAATTACTAGCAATGTCACTAAAAATTAGTCTAAATTGTGGCCCTCAAATATTTTTTTTTTTTTTAACATTTGTACCGCCCTTAGTAAAAGGACAGATACACACAAAGTTTTATCCAGATAGTTTTAAATTTCACATTTACATAGGCAGACAGCCGAATATGTCCATATCGATTTGGCTAGTGTTGCTGATCAAGAATCTATATATGGGGTCAGAGATGTCAATAGGTTAAAAACTTCATCGCAAAATTATAATACCGTCTGCAAGAGTAAACAAATTTAAAACGTTGAATAAATAAGTTTCTAGCAAAAGAAATTGGTAAATATTATAATTTTTGTTCGTCATAGTTTTATTTTTGTTTTTATTAACTTTATCTGTACATATGTGTGTGCATGTAGATACGTAGTTCAGATGACTACCTCAGTTTGCAATGCCATTCAAACGTGTGTATTTTGTATCAAAAAATTTGCCAATTTGGGTAAAAGTAGGTGGAAAGTGGTTAGCATAGGGAAAGAAACTTTTGGTTTCATTATACAACTTGAATATAAACACAACATTTCAACACAAACAGTTGCCACCAATACGATTTCCAAAAAAAGCCTGGTTATTCTGCTGAGTGATGATGTACGCTTTAGAATTGGTTAATTTATAAATATATTGATTAATATATCATGAATTTTGTAATAAATTTGCCTATACTGAAGCTGTATATAAAGCACATATTTTGGGTATAATCAGCATGCAAATTACAATTTTTCGCTACTCCATTTGATTGACAATTTAAAGTGCAACAAAAATAGTCTTCCACCTTATTTATTACCATACACTGAAATTAACCCATTCTTCAATTATTTATAAATGCAAGGAAAAGCCGAAAAGGCTTCCATTTACCTTTTCAAAAGCTGAAGTTAAGCCGCTTAATTTTAGAGCAATCGGCATCGACTGCATTTAATGTTTAGAGTGAATTTATTTAACTAGTTAGTAAGTATTTCATACAGAACATTTTAATGCTAGAGTTGGAAAACGGTCGATTTTACTATCGATATATTATATATCTCCCGATGTGATTTTACACAAGGTGACATAAAGCACCAATCATCGGTTTTGATGATGCAAATATACAGAGCGAATTTTGCGGGACGAATGAGAATATTTCAAAAATGTGAAACACTGTTCGGATAGGCAACATCAGTGTCAAAATCAGTTACAACTCTTTTTTTATAATTAATTATAATCGAATTTTCAGAAATTAGATGTTCTGATATTTGATATATTACTCTGCACTGTTTTGCTAGATTTGTTTATCAAAGATGATAGCAGCGATGAGTCAAAGAGATATTCAGAGCGATTGTCATAGCCAGTTTTGTGGAAAATGCATTTAACTATTGCGGTACTTTCCAATTAAAATAAATAATAATTAATCACTTTATTAAATTGTAATTTGAATTCTTTGGACCGAAAAATACCGGCAGTGTAACAATATGATTTAGGAACATCCCATTTTGATTCAGAAATGATGCAAAAACACGCCGACATCTAGCGGAACGAATGTGAATTTTTCGAAGATGTGAGACAATCAAGAGAAAATAAAATTACGCTTAAAATGTATTTAAATATAAATATTTTAAGTCACACCTTAGGTAAAAAATTATGATGCAGAGCTATGTGTGAACAGAGTTTATTATAACTTTACTGAATTCTGTCCAGATCAGTAAACAAATATATGACGCTATCTTGACATAGTAAATAAGCAGGCAAATAAACGATAACCGATACATGGGTTTATTGCTAACAAATAAAGAATCCTTTGCATTCGTACGTGTAGTATAAGCTTATCGCAATTTTTGTATTGTTGAAGAAAAGGGAGTCAAATTTTTGGGTTTATTTTTATGTATAATTTAAATAATAAAGATAGAGCGATGATAGAGACAAAGATTCCGAACTGTTCGGGTGACCAACTTAATGACGATAAAATGCTTGGTAGTTTAAAGAATTTTTCGAATTGCCTGAATATTTTGGAAAATGACCTGGATTTGGCAATTAAAGCGCATTCTTGCCCAACATTGACGACCGAAGAGCACATCAAACTCGATACATACTTGGCTTATGCAAACAGCACGTTGTTTTGGATGTACCTGAAACTGGAGGGATCTGATTTATCAAAGGTATAATCAAATATTTTATTAATTTTCAAATTCTAAATATTTAATTTTATTACGTAGCACAACATTTTACATGATTTGGATCGAGCAAAACAGATGTTAGCTCGCGATAAACAAATGAATGATTCAAAGTCAGCGCCACGCTTGGACATTGCTGCAAGTACCCGATTTATTGCTGCTGGATTGCACACACGCCTTGTAGATATGGATGGTGTAATGGTTACTGAGGCACAATATAAACGTAGCCTGGCGAAAGCGAGTAGTAAAAATTAATTAGGAGTTCATTCATAGAGTTTACAATGTTATTGTATAATGCCTTAAAATAAAATTTAAAATAATTTACTTACATTTTGACGCTTCGAAGTGTATCGAAGGATCATTTCACAGTCGCTGTTATGCATGGTAAAGTGCTCAAAGTGCAAATATATTATTGGAATAAACTTTGTAAGTGTTCGATCTGGGGGCTACAACTCAACTCAACCCTCGCAATCTATATGCGCTCTTCTATTTCGGCTTTCAGTCGACATCGATGAAACCCTGTGATGGAAATGTGAAACCACAGCCTTGTCCTCTGTCTTTGCCTTTTTGCCTATTTGCGGCAACTATCAAATCACGTGATCGATAGGAGTTCCTTGGAACACATGCCACTGGCCTGGAACAACTTTGACAACCAAAGCTACAATTGTAGAACGATGCCCAGTGTTTTAAAAATGGAGACGACGTGTTCGCATTTTGGTTATTATTTCTACCGTTCACAATCTTAAAAACCACAAGGCGGAGAGCCAAGGTCGAAGCTGGGAGGGAAAGATGATGGCAGAGTGTTGCTCATATGGTCTACCGGGTCCATTGGCTCACATTCCAGAACACATATGTATGTTGGTACGTCGGTAGTGCGAGCCAATCTTGGAGTTAGAGACAGGAAAAGTCAACTCTTCAGACGTTCTCCCTACCTGGTCGAGCAGGAACTGGAGAGTGTCCTCAAACCTGCCCTTAGACGGTACAAAACTCCAACACAAATCCGACCTACACAATATTGCATCCACATAGTAAGTGTAAAAGTCTGCAAACCTGGCTTAAAGGGAAACTGTTTGAACTGGAACTGGCCATTCCGAATTGCACCGCAGAAAACCCTCCATTTCCACAAAAAAAGAGGTGGAACGTTAGAAGAGGGTTGTCCGAGTTTGCCGCAGTTGTTTCCTTCAGACAACTCACAGATGTTAAGTGTTAAATTACTAACTACACTGCTTGTTGGGTAAACGACCAGTTGAAAGTGTGATTAAAAGCAAAGTGGAGTTCCAAGACATAAACATAACATAGGTAGGTAAAACTGTAGTCTGTCATTCTTAAGTAAATGTGAAGCTATGACCCGAGATATAATTGACAGCACAGATCGGAGACGATGAGAAATGTTTAATAGCTGTCTTTATCCACGACATGTAGATAATGGTTCGGTGAATCAGTGCTGGTCCTCGAAATGCTGCAGCCTATCAGTTGAGCACCAGCAGCTTTAGTTTAACTGTTGCTGACGCATTTATGTGCATGATCGCCAAACTTGTTGTGAAGGTAACACAGAATATCAACACAATCTTCCCTAGCATTTACGGGCTTTGGCGTCATTCTGCAGCTTGTCACCCTTCTGTAAGTTTGCCGCCTGTTTGCAGCTTCAAAACATTAAGAGATGAACTACCGAATTGATTCGGCGAGGAAAAGGTTCTGTAAAATGACTTTACAACCAATTGCCGGTGTTAGATACCGCTTTATTTTGAATACCTCTGATTTCTAATCTGGATCGTTAGAGTGACAACCAGAGGGTGTTAGAGATAGCCACAATCGTGATCTACTCAGCGCTACTTTGTGGTAAGTGTGGTTATCTTAAGGTCAACCCCGCTAAGCTGTTCCCTTCGTAGGCACGACGTGCAACACCTAACGAATTTCCCTCCTGATCTTTGACCTTGCTGGGTCTGATGATCTGACACATTCGAAACTTGCTTGCAGAATTTCGGCTAAATATCCTTTGGTCTGGCACCGCAGAAAACTTTCGGTGCAGCTGCTGCTTCACCTTTTCCTGCACTATTTAAATCTTGAACCTACTCTAAATACGTGCAGCATGCCGCCCTCAACTGCGTTGCCATTTTCATGTGCTGGATTTCGAAGGCTTCGATCGTATATTCAAACTTTGTAAACACTAACTGTCTACTGTTGCCTAACTTGATTGTGTCACCAAACTTGTTAAAGACCTCGTGCACCAGGAGATCAACAAAATAATCATAGACCCACTTCCACCTACCTTTATTCGTTGATGCCTTCGTTTAATTGTAAATTGAGCAACTGCCTAAATGCTCTCAAACCTGACCCGGCTTGTGGGCAACAAATGGAGAGTTTTTGCCACGTATCCATGAGAAACCTTTCCGTTCATTATTATTTTCTATTTTGTACTATTTAGCTGTCCATAGCTGTATATGTACAAATTCTCAAATACATTCACAGATCTCAAGCTTACCTAGATTGTTTTGGAAACCTTTATTTAAATAATACATACTTTTGTTTAATGCACGGATGCATAAGAAATGCTTGCGTTGCATGATTTTCTTTGATATTTGGTGAACGAGAGAGATCATCGATCAAATTAAATTAAATAAACTTGATGTTGCAAGGTATTCGACACTTTATATTTTAAGTGTAAATGCTCTAAATCTTGTCGTTTTTAAGGCAGACAAGAGAACATGACTAGATCGACTCGGCTGCTGATGCTGATAAAATTGTATTAAAATTATCAAATTTCAAAGAAAACGGTTCTCTTAAATAGATAAAAAAAATTATAATTTTAATTTTGTGAGCAATATGCAAACAAATTTTTTGAAGACCAAAAAAACCAATTTCTTAATTATAAAATACACCTTTTAAATTATTATTCAATTATTTTCCCATCCTAAATTAAAAATCCTAATTAAAAAATAAACTAGCTATTTTGTTTTCTTTTCGCAATAATAAGAGCACATTGGAATTTGAAATGTAACTATCCATATATCTTGTGAACTCTATGGAACATCCATATTGGTAAAATTGGGCTTTAACTTTAATGTTATAAGAATTTTCGTCAATACGACAGACAAGGATGAAGAGCACAAAATTTGAAATTATAACTGATAAAAAACTGGATAAAATGGGGGTAATTACACTTACAATCCCAAAGTTGGCTATCATTACGATTAGCGATGTGTATTTTAGGAATGTATTGAAGCAAAATAAAATTGAAACACAGACTTATGCATAAATAAAATGCCAAATTGAGCATACGTTTTTATCCCCAATTTGTATTTTTGTTTCCTTTTATCAATTGATTGGAAACATAGATTCATTAATGCTCTTTTAATAAATAATATATTCAGTCACATAAATAATCAGTCTGGCAAAGCCAATAAAATGACATCTATATGTCGAAAGCGGAATGTAACATACAGCTTGTTCTTTTTTTCATCTGACAGTTAAAAATAAGGCTTATTTCTAATTTTGTTGTGTATGTTTCGGCGAGCTAAAGATAAATATTTTCTATTTTAATATATATAGCTGTGATTTATTTGATTATTATTATAAAAAAAAAAACTAGGTGTACTTTTAATTGCGTCAGATATTGGTATGTTAATATTATTAATTTCTATTTTGTACATACGCTTCTCTTAAATTAAAAGTGTAGAAAAACAAAATATTGATATTAAGTGCGTACATTTTCTGGTAAGTTACATTTGTTGTATCTTAATTTTTACACGCTACTTACATTATTTAAGATTTAAATTATCTAATTTTTCTTGAAATTTAAATGTGTATTAATTTTGTTCAGAATGGAGCGCTAAAGAAAAGCCCCTTATCGGGGGCTACTTGCAACCTCTATAAAAACCTAGGTGGCCCGGAATTTAATGCACCTGAAGGAGGAGGTTGTGGAGCAGGCGAGTGCTGCCCCTGCCGCAGAATGTCAAATGGCGAATTTGAGCGCTGTATTATGTGGTGGTAGTTGCTTTGTGGTAGTTGATGCTGTATGGGATGGGATATTTAAATCACTTTCGTCATTTAAAAAAAAAACAATCGCTCCAAAGATGCTCACCTGTAAGTTTCGCAAAGTTATGACACCAGCAGCAGTATTAATTATATGTGGAGATGGGCCATCTCCTAAATCAAGTTGCAAACTTTCTGACGTATCACTGTTACTTCCGATGGGACGACTACTGACGTTACTCACACAACCAGACCCTCCAGTGCTTAGATGGAGCTGACCCAACGATGCTGTGGCCATGGCCACATCGGGCATCATATCAGAAAGATGTCCATTGCCAGTGTCTAAGCCGCAGGCACCACCCTCACCTCCTCCTCGGTCTATGCTCAAAGCATTGCGATGTGGGAATCGAAAATCGCCTTCTGTAATCAACGATGGCAACTCGCTGCGATGATGCACTGATGTCGATAGGCGTGCATAGCTTGATTGTAGTGCCGAGCCCGAGCTAGCTGCCAAAAAGCTTGCGACACCGAGTAGGCTGCTTGGCTGCTGACGTGGAAAAGTCAAATTTCGAGTGTAGCATTGTTGCACACCATCCACACCGCACGCGGATGTAACTGAAGGGGCCATTGATGAGGTCGATAAAAATGAAGCGGCAACAGCTGCTTGCAGTGCACAGCCGGTAGCTGCTGGCGACGGCGGCGGACTTTGGTCCTCTGCTTCTAACAGACACTCCTCCGTTTCAGAAGTTGAAGGCATACTATTGCACTCTTCTCTACCTCTACCACTGTCCTGGTTCGTTAAAAGGGAGGTTTCTAACAGATCAGATACTTCGTCTGGGAGATTGAACTCTCTCACTACACGAAGACGAATTTGACGGTCGATTTCGTGTTTTGATGACAGTGGCAGCAGTAGTGCTCGTTGACACATTGGAGATTGACGAAGTTTATGCTCACGCTTACGCATGGCTGCAAGTGTATGACTATCTGGGGTTGGTATGGTATTATGATCAACTTTATCCGCGCTATCGCCAATACCACAGGTGACACCAGAGGCAAATCCGCTATTTGTAGCAGAGTTCATGCGTGATACCATGTAAAGGGTGTCCGGAATGTCGGGGAAATGTCGCGACCTACGCATACGCATGAGTTCAACTTGGTGATGAGATGAGGACATTCGGTCTTCTAGTAGAGCCTTAACTTCTTCAAAATACGGCATAAAGAGTCGTGGTCGTACAAAAAGTCCTTGGTTTTTTCCTCCACGTATCCAAGCGTTTACTCGTAAATTTTCCCGTTCGTCGCCAATCATATGCGATGGCGGTGTGCTAACAAGACCACGGCGTATCGCTTGGCACAGCACCTCACTGTTTGGCGGTAAAACATGATCCATTCTAACCAGAGGTAGTAGCTCGGAAAGTATCTCACGCAACTCGACGTCACTCAAGTCACGTTTTTTAACGCCCTTTCTAGCCACCGAGTGAGCCGTGTGCGATAGGAGATTCGGCTCACGATCTTCCATGCGCCGAATAAGCTCCTGTTCTCCCCACTTAAGAACAGCTTGCAATACTTCCAACTCGGATGCTTGTAAGAAGTTACTTTGTAATACATGCACAAGCTGTACTTTATCGATCTGGTTGAGCACTGGTGAAGCGCTAACTGAGGCAAATTCCTCGCGTAAGTACTGGCATGCTTGACGAAAAACCCAAGCAGAGCCGTGTGGTTGACAGCCCCACTTTAGAACCATTGATAGAGTATCAAGTGACAACCACTCAAGTATTAAATCTTCACAGCCCTGCGCTAAAATATCAAGTTCTAGAAACCGTCCAATTTGATAAAGCTCCATAGCTTCTTCAAGAGTAGTGGGTCTCACACGACCAGTGTTAGTTAATGCATGGACCTCACCAAGAGAGCCAGAGGAGCTGCCGGTTCCAGCACCTCGCAGTATGAGCGCCAAGTCAACTGTATCTAAATATATAGCGTGCAGAAGTACACGCGCATACCTCTTTGGTATAACTGTCTCATCAAGTACAATGCGCGTGGGTACGTGTATAGAGCGTTCTACGTATTCGTCTATGTTGCGCATTCGGCGGGCAATAAGATTGCGAAAGAATGGTGAACGCGCACTAAGTATAGCTTTATGACATGGAAGCTCAAGTTTCGGCCGGAAGCCGTATTCAGAATTACCAGAGTCTTGGCGAAAATAATCATTTGTGCCTTCAGCTGTGAATACTAATGCGGCGTCTGCATAATCGCCCGTTTCCAACAAATATCGAAGATCATGATCCAGGGGGTTAGGCGTACCAAAATCGTTACCTAGTTGACGCAGCAAGTTAATATTTATATTCGGATCATGCGGACAAAGATCGCCCGTATACAAATAACGTAGCAATGACGAGAATATTTGGACATCGATAGGTGACGAAGGGAGCTCGAGACATATGCGTGCTCCAAAGCCCGGACAACCAGAAAGCAGGTCACGAAAATATGTACAACGTGAGGATAATATGGAACGATGCACCGGAAAAATTGATCCACGAAATACAAGGTCACAATCCGTACATAGATTGGAATCATAAAGAGCTGCCAGATCTTGTTTATACGTTGTTGCTGGTGGTCGCGCCAATTCTGCTTGTACCTGTTCAATCAAAAAAATATATATAATGGTGATAGGATGTGACAGTCGCATACCTACTGATAAATCCCTCAGTGCTGCCAGTGCTTCAAACTCCTCACAGAGTGCTGCCAATTCAAGCGGTGCCCAGTCAGACACAAAGTCGCGTAAGACACGCGCGTGATCACAGGCTTTTGACGAACGCCGTCGACGTATAAATTTTCGCTTGAGTGTTGCAAATCCCGTTACTCGCTTCCGCCGTTGATCACGATGATAGTGCGCACCGCTATAAGCGACAGTCGCACCAGGACCGCCACCGCCGCTACCATTAGAGCTTGTTGATACCATGCTTGCAGAGTTGATCGGCTGTAGCAGCGAGACGTTTCCATTGACGTTCTCACTACTGGCACTTGCGCTTTCAGTAGTGGTGGCTATCGGATAACCACTGCTGGAAGTGTTTGCCCCCATTTCGTTTCAACAAATTCCAAGCAGAAGTACTTAATATTAATATAAGTTTCTTCACACTTAAATTATTAATGTATTAACGATTTATTGAAACAATTTATTTTTTTTCCTTTTCATTTTATCAATTACAAGAATTGAATCTGTTGTTGCACTGCTGCAAGAGAAATAATAAACTGTTATTAGATTTCATAAATAAACTCAATAAAATAATATATTCAAAAATCATCATTTATGAAACAGTTGGGTTGTCTTTTTTTATTCAAAACTTATTGTAAAAAACTTCCATATACTTAGGCTCAAAATGCAAGGGAAGCTTACAAATTGTTAGCTCAATAGCCTTTGTGGTGGGTGCGTGCTTTTTGCTACTGATGCAGATTTATCTTCGGAAATAATTATACAAGATGGTTCTATGCATATTGAGTTGGTTGCAGTTAAATAGAGTATTGGTGGTATTGCCCTTTTACCGATTTTGTTAAACTAAGTAGACTCTCATCGCGGACTGACTGGATCCAGCTTTATTTATTTGGTATGTACCTGTCCTTAAGCCATATAGATCTAACAAAAAAAAAAAACAACTTACGTGACCATCGTTTTTAATCCGTTGAACAACCCGATGTTGTTGTCCAAGTTCATGATTTTGAATGAGCTTTTCCAACCACTGTAAAAGAATAAAAAAATAATCTTAATAGTTTTTATCACAACCAAATTTCGTATGCTTTTTTTTTTGCAAATTTCAATTGCACCGTTTTTGGGACGAGCTACACATCACCGCATTTATTTACTTTTTTATATTATTAATTATTTTAAATCTGTTCTGTGTTGCTTTAGAATTACTTTGCCACAAAGCGCACAGTTCACATTTTAAATAATTTGACGTATGCAAACAATTAAAAATGCTTGCAAGTTAAACATGCAGGCAAACAGCTGTTTGGTGTAAAAGCCTTTAGAAGGCGAAACAAAAAAAAACAGTTTGAGCCCAATCAGTTACTGCCTTTGGGAGTGAGAGTGAGTGACAACGCTGGAGTCGTGCGTAACCGACAGCGAAATACTCTTATACTAATAGGTAATCTGATAACAACTACCACAGAACAATATGGGTGTTGCTAAGCAATACCGATTCTTGGAGGAGGTTCCTAGTAATCTACCTTCCAGTAGATATGCACTTTTGTGAATTTTTGGGGGCGGGAGTTTCCTACCTTCCAAATTTGGTAACTTTAGCTAGCAATTTATCTTCAAAGTTTGGTAAATTTAGGCGTTGTACAAAAATGTTTATATATTTTTGGCGACTCTAGCTTTCAAATTGACTCGAGATATATGGCTATACCTAATATCATCAGACATTAAGCCATTTTTATGGAGAGGGAAGAGCAAGTATCAACAAGCAATGTAAATAATTTAAGTAAAGGTTTACAAAGAGATTCAGAACAGTACCGAAGTACACATCCCGGAAATCCATCTGGACCTGAAGAATACCCAGGCTTGATAGAGTATAGGTCGCCAAAAATAGACCTTTGAAAAAGATAAGAATAGGATACATTAGCTATAAAGTTAGTAGATGAAAAGGTAGATTGAAAACACTCAGCAAACAGATCGTCTGCAGCCTGATCATTCTTTGCTTTTGTATCATCATAAAAACCTGAGTACGGCTGCAAATTGTGGCCTACAGTATACTATTGAAATGGCAATATCCATATTGGCACTGCAATATAAATCTGACCAATCAGTGTCAAATTTTATTTGGTTAAGTTTCAAAAAATATTTTCGAAAGCAACGTTGCTTATAAGTTGAATCAGTAATTACAATAGTACAGAAGTTGGCAGTTATATAATCAAATCGAGCGTAGGGTGATGGGGATCTTCAGGATATACCAGTGGGTCACAACGAGAGATACAAGTAGGATCTGATATAAAAATTAAGTTAAATAATAATGATTAATAATGAAAAATCAACATATATACCGAAACACTTATTTAAAGAGGATATTTCTCTTTCATGATTAAATTAAAATTTTCTACAGCAATACTAGTAGTCCCTATTATTTTTACTAGAATGTGTTGTACTTTAAGAAGGGGGAAAATAGACCTTTTGACCTGCAAGATACCAGAAAGTTTAAATATTCATAACAACCCGTTTAATGAATTTAAATCATTTAAATTCTTTGTATCAGCACTTGAAAATAAAACTATAATAACATATTTAACATCTGGATTCAGGGTAGCTCACTCGACAACAGCGTTTCTACTTGTTTGATTTGAAGGTTTTTGCTTTAACTTAAAGACCAAAAATCTGGTCGAAAAACAGTTTGACAGCGGAATCTATGATCGGTTCTGAGACAGCAAAACATTCACCTAAATATATTGTCTTAAGGAAATTAGCAGATGGGAATCGTAATAGTCAACACGTTTCATTTGCAATATTGTTCACTATTTAAGGCTATATATTGTAAAACATATGAATTCGCCAATAAAATGGAATTTCACTGTTGAGCGTCGAATTTAAAAATCATAAGTTTTGATTTGCAAATAAGAAGTTTTTGAACGTATTGGAGTTTAAGCCAAGTCAGACAGAGAAGACAAACCGTTTTATGTACTTATATTACAATTACATACATATGTAAATATGTATATATGTTTTATGCATTCGAGCTTTTTGAGGCCTGTGACTTAAGACAACAAATACAAATAGAGCAATTTGGAACACAGATGATTTTGAATAAAATATACACACACATATAGATGTGTAGGTAGTGTATTGGAAAATCATGTGAACAGTTAACGTCTTGACCCACATTTATAAGCGCTAACAATCCAAACGGCATTTTTCATTTAATTTCCAGTACATGCATATATGTAGGAACATATGCACACACCAGCATTACACATATACATACACATTTATGTATATGGAGATTGCATGGCAATGCAAAGACACATTTATGAAACACGAAACATACATTGCCATATTATGTATTTAATGCACATACATCAAATGTGTATACATATATAGTCACGTATCAGTTTGTCACAAACTCATCAAGCAAAAAATAAAAAATATATTAATTATTTTAACATAAATACACGTTTGTTGTACTTAACAATCGTAGATAATTTTCAATATGAGAATCTTGCATTTGCAATGTGACATTAAAACTAAATATTGTACACAAATTAAATAAACGGTACTACTCTCTACTAAGTATGTATATGTATATTACATATACATGTAAATAAAAAAAAAACAGCGTAGTGTTGTATTTGACATTTCAAAACAGATTGTTAACTTACGGGTGTATCTAGATACATACACTTTTTTCCAACATCCTTTAAGCCTAATGACCACAATTATTGTTATATTTACAGCTGCTAACACTTTTTTCCAGTATAGTATATTTGTACATATGTATGTTAATGCCTTATAAAAGCTATTACACAAGCGATAATTAATTCGCTACATTAATAAGAGTTGCTTCGAAAATACACTCTGTTCCACGACACTTTTAACACAACACAGTTTTTTAATTAAAACTAATTTTCAATTATATGGAAAAGTAACATTTTCACAAAATTATAAGATGAGCTGAATTGCAAAACTATCGTTAATATAAACGATGATTATCAGTGTTACCAAATATCGATTGCAAACATCGGACAGATTGGGCAGAATAAAAGGCCGAAAATGGCAAAAAAAAATATTTAAAATGTAGAGAGTAGGCTACATATTTTTTATGTGCATATTGTTTAGAAATATTAGAAGAGAACATAGATTTCCAGAAAGGTACTAATTGCTAATTGTGTCGGTCAATTAAATTTAAAATTGAACACATCCGATAAAAGCCCAAAACAGCAACACTTCTAATACCCAGTTCAAAGAGTTTTGCATTTTCAAGAAACTTTAATAAATACATTTTGGGCGACATAAATTGCTCATCAATTCGGCATCTAGTTTCTTACTTTTGAGATATTTGAGTCCACCAGTGAATAATTCTGACCATAATTTTGAAATGGGCGAAAGTCAAAATTGCAAGAACATTTTATTAATATATGTATACAATTATGTTTATTATATCTTATTTATATTTAAATTAACATTATGCTTTCTTACGACAAGGAGTTTAATTAAATTGACTTAGATTTCGAAAACTTTAAAAAGAAACAATGTTGGTTATCGAAGAAGGTCTTGAAACAAGGTTGCCTTGCTGCGTTAGATATTCCATATTAATAAATTATAAAAAAAAACTCAAATTTGACCGACATTTAATTTTTCAATAATTCCCTTTGAGAAATAGCGCAATTGTCGAATACATTTTCCACAATTGTCTAGCCTTGACAAATTGTAATTAATTGCATGTTGGGAGTCTCGTTGACTCCATTTCATCATCGTGTCCAAATCGACAGTCAGGTCTTAAAAAAAAAAAATATAAAAACAACGTCAACAATATCTGCATTTTGAAAAAAATTCTTTACGGACTAATTTGGTAGGATACTTATCATGGATCAATCATCAAATAGGATGATGCTCTGTAAGGTTTTGCCGTTCAGAAAATTTGGCATCATTTGTCAGTAATTTTTTTTATAATTTCCGTCCAACATTACAAATATTTGACTATCACTGCAAAAATGTAATTACAAATTTAAAAAACAAATAAGTATTTCATATGAACAGTATTTAATGCAAAGAAGATTCGCATTTATTGGACCCGGGAATTAAAAAAAAAACCGAAAAATTTCGGCTAGGTTTTCAAACTAGGTTGATTTGGCTGTTGCCTGAGAAGCAGACAAGCCCAAGCGTATATTATTGAGAAATAGCCCATTACAACAATTGTTCGTTGCTCAACAGATGCACATTTACTCTGCATATCTCTTGGAGCTATCCCATCTATCTTCATCGGCAAGCCGTTCGTTCAAAAAATTGATGCTGATTTTGCCTATGCTTACAGTGTTTCACATCTTTGAAAAATTCCCATTCGTTCCGCAAGATATTGCTGAGTGTTTAGCCCATAAAACATGTAGCTTGTCTATATAATGAAAATATCGATATTGTTCAATGTATCGATGTTTTTAACATCGCTATTATGTGGCAAACTTCCTTTTTGCATGTGCTGTGTTGTCGTTGATTGAACCTGTGCTATGTCTGCCGAATTGATAACTGAGTTAAAAAAGCTTACAAGCTTGGTATGTTCTGTAGTTGTGCGTATTTTGAATAAATTTGTGTAATTTTGAAAACCCTCTACAGGAACGCGCTGCTACGGAGTTGCATGATGCAATTCAATGTTCAAAACGGAAGCAGTTAGTGTCGCTTAGAGAACACAACAATGATCTGATCAAGCTACAACTTGCAAACACGAAACTTAAACAGCGTTTAGCTATTATCAAGGAAGTGAGTGATGTTTCAAAATATAAATATATATGTTTTTTAAAATGATTGTTGTTTTGCTTACAGTCAATAGTTGAGGAGAATAAAACAAATCCTGAAATACATTTAGATGATGACCTCTCGATTACAGAGCACTTGGAAAAAGTCTTTACAAAAGCAATTGCCACAGCGTACCCGAGCTTTAGCAATGTTCCAGTTGTTATTGCAGCTGTGAACGGGCCATCGAAATTTGGCGATTACCAATGCAACAACGCCATGGGGTTAGTCAAGAAACTGAAGGAAGCTGGCATTAATAAATCCCCTCGTGAGATTGCTGCAGAGATTCAAAAGTGCTGTCCGGATTCGCCAATTATAAAGAAGATAGAAGTGGCCGGTGCTGGTTTCATTAATGTTTTTCTCAGCAAGTAAATTGAATCTGCAATTATTTGCATAAATATTTTATTTAATGTTATATGCTCAATATTTTCTGTTATCTACAGGGAATATGCGGTAAATTCAATAATAAATATGCTTCGTGATGGCGTTAAGCCGCCAAGGGTGCCCAGAAAACGCGTCTTGGTCGACTTTTCATCACCCAACATTGCAAAGCAAATGCACGTCGGCCATTTACGTTCTACCATAATTGGCGAATCAATTTCTCGCCTTCTGGAATTTATGCAACATGACGTTATTCGGATAAATCACTTAGGTGACTGGGGTACGCAATTTGGCATGCTAATAGCGCATTTGGAAGATTGTTTTCCCAACTTTATAAACGAATGTCCACCAATTGGAGATCTGCAGGAATTTTACAAGGCATCCAAAAAGCGGTGAGTTATAACAACTGTAGGTACATGTCCATGAACACGCAGATCTCAGAGACTATAAGAGCTAGAGACTTCAAACTTAGAATATAAGATTTCGTATACCATGACTATTTTATTTGGTCGATACATTTCGATTTCGATTAGCAATAAAAGCCATAATTTGACAGGCATAGCATTTCAGTTCATCTATTATATACATTAGCATATTATTGACAAATTTCATTTAAATCGGATAAGAAACACCCACGTTATAGTCATTACTATCAGCAGCCGCCTGCATTCTGTGTATGCATAAATATGCGCGTCCAAGTGCGAGAAAGGGATGGCATCGCGTTCGACATGAGTGCACATATTTTAGGTATTTACTCTTGAGTGCCTGTGCATGCCAAAAGGAATGAGTGCAATTGCAGACTTGTTTATATTTGAGTGTGCGATATTTTAGAGGGAAATTTGGCAATAAACCTAGAATGTATTTAACGGCTGGGTTCAGGGTATGTCGTAGTCGAGCTCACTCGACTTCAGCATTCTTGATTGTTTAAATTTTTAGTAAAATTTGGATGGTGTGTTGAATCCGGTCATTACAAAGGACTGCCTTAGAAAACCGTTATTTCTTGTTCGAGATCACTGAGCGGGTGATTGTTTTCCCCTTTTGTAATTAATTAGGGTAGTTTAAATACCCTTTGAAAAATTCAAATTGCTTTTTTGTTGCCAATAAATTACAACATATATGAAGCCTTTTAAATTTTGTAATTGTAATCTGTTTTTTTTTTCAGTTTCGATGCTGATGACAATTTCAAAAAGCGTGCATACAATCGGGTTGTTTCTCTACAAAACGGTGATCCCAAATCAACTAAAGCTTGGCAACTTATTTGTGATGTATCGCGAAAGGAATTTCAGAAGATTTATGATCGCCTGGACGTGAGAATCACAGAACGCGGCGAATCATTTTATCAGTCACGCATGTTGGCTATTGTTGAGCTTCTACGAAGCAAGAGTTTGCTCGAACTAGATGAAGGCCGTGAAATCATGTGGACCGATGATAGTAAGAGTGGAATACCCTTGACAGTTGTAAAGTCAGATGGTGGTTTTACATACGATACTTCTGATATGGCAGCCATTAGGCATCGAATTGAAGAAGACCTTGCTGTTTGGATTATTTATGTCGTGGATTCTGGACAAAGCACACATTTTAATACAATTTTTAAAGCCGCTGAGCGTTGTGGGATTTTAAATCCAAACGTTCATCGCGTCGATCATGTGCAGTTTGGCGTGGTTCTTGGTGAGGATGGCAAAAAATTTAAGACACGTTCGGGTGATACTGTTAAACTGTCCGACTTGCTTGATGAGGGCATGAAATATTCCTTGAAGCAGTTACAGGAAAGAGGTCGGGACCAAATATTGACACATACAGAATTAGTCGAAGCTCAAGAAGCAGTTGCATACGGTTGTATTAAGTATACCGATTTGTGTCACAACCGTATTAGCGATTATGTATTTTCTTTTGAAAAAATGCTCGATGATCGTGGAAATACTGCGGTGTATTTGCTATATACATATACACGCATTTGCTCCATTGCTCGTAATTCCGGCGAGGACTTTAGCAATGTGGCTGCAATATTAGATAAATATAACTTAGAACTGGATCATGAAAAAGAATGGAAACTTGCAAAAACACTGCTCAAATTTCATGACGTATTAATTAAGTGTGCAAATGGGCTGTTTCTCCACTTTCTTTGTGAGTTTTGTTACGAGGTCTGTTCTGCATTTACAGAGTTCTATGACAGTTGCTATTGCATTGAAAAGAATAAGGATGGTAAAATAATCAAAATTAATCATAGCAGAATTTTGATTTGCGAGGCAACGGCTGCCCTGTTGCGAACATGTTTTAAAATCTTGGGCTTAAAAACCGTTTCTAAAATGTAAAAAGAAAGAAATTACGAGATAAAGCTTATAAGAACATGTATATAATGTGTAAAAATAAAAATACAAAAATGTTCTGATAAAATAAGAATTTTAAAATAAAAAACGTGTGATTATACACACCAATTTTTTAAAATTATGAAAACCCGTTGACAATAACTTATCAACTTACACTCACTAAATTTGGTTACTCTAAATTTAAGATTTAAGTTATCGATTTTTATTTGATCAATTTTCTAGCCAAGTCAGATCAGATCCATTGGTGAATTGCTATTTTAGTAGAACATGTTTATTTAAATTATAAATATATATTTAATAATCCGTCTAGCTATTATCGGTCCATAATAGGTAGAGTTACCAGAGTTTTGCTCCGTTTATTCAGGATACTACGTCCGATCGGATCCGATTACTTTAGACAATCGATCGAAATTTAATATCTTGGGATCGAAATGGACGTATCGATGGATGAATCAACAGTTATTTATAGGCGTGACAATAAGAAAAAAGTTGAAAAAGCACTGCTCACATTGTTCAACATGTTCACTTATTTTTTCACAGTGCATCTAGCGAGTACTTGATAGATGGATCGACCTGAAAAGGAAGGCAAAAATCAAATTTTAAATTGATAAAGACAATGATTTTTTTTATACGTTTATTTTTTATTTTATTTTCTTCCACATTTTTTAAGATAGAATCACCAAATTCGGCCACAATTCTTTACAGTGGTCGATTAATTTTAAAGTTGCTTAGACTAACCAAAGTATTTCATCTGGCGGAATACGATTTCAAACAAGGTTGTGCTTTCGCTGTTGCCTGAGATACAGACAAATTGAACAAACCCTTATTTAATTTCTTAACATCTTAAAATGTGATCAATGCATTTTCCACAACTCGTCTGGCTATGACAATTGTTCGTTACTTTTCGCACACAGTTGCCAACAGATGCACATTCACTCCGCATATCTCTTTGAGTTATCCCATCTCTGTTTATCGACAAGCAGCTCTTTCGAAACTGTTCGGAGCATTTAATATATACATAGATACTGATGCTGATGTTGCCCATGTGAAGAGCGTTTCACATCTTTGAAAAATTCCCATTCGTCCCGCAAGATGTCGCTGCGTGATTCGCCAATATGGCAACATTGTTTGTTGCTTGCGTTTTTCGCAAAACAGTCGAGACAATGTGACGCCTTTTTACACTAAATATATAAATAATTAACTGTCATATAATATTTTATATTGCATTGTAATTTTAATTCCTAGCACTGGGTTTATTTACATTTTTGCAGTGAATAGCAAATATTATTAGTGGTGGACTGAAATTACCGAAAAAAATCCTGAGTGCAACAAAATGATGTGGAACATCCTCTGCTGATGCAAAAAACTGAATATTGAATTTTCGATACAAAATTTCCTTATCTTCTTTCCTTGCTTATTATATTTATTAAGTAAGGTTTATTATTCAAAAATGCATTTTCAAAACATCGATGTATCGATGTTCCAAAGATGCTTTTTCCAGCACTACCAAATATTCCTCAGTACTAAATAAATGAAAATGATTCTGTGAATGTACTTAATTAAGAGTACAGAGAAATCATTTTTTTTATAAGATGGCACATAAAATTGTAATTCGAAAGCTGCTAACTTAATTTCCCTACTTTATTAAATTGTGCATAATTCGAAAAAGGCTATTTTTCTTGCCTTTTGAAAGTTAATCATTTCTTAAAAATATTGGAGTCAAAAATTATAAATTAGTTATTATTAATGTATTACATAAAAAAAGAACAGTTACCTTATACACACAGAAGATTACAGATTATAAGTAAAGCTGACATCTAAATTTTAGCCCGGATTACGAGATATTATTTTGTTTCCGGCAGACGGAAGCTAGTGATGTTGATCAAAAATATATATACACTATGGAATCGTAGATGTCGACTTAAGTGCGTTACAAACTCCATGACAATATTATAATATCTTCTACAAGGGTATAATAAATTATTAAAATCATAAAGCCTGAGTAAAGTTTGAGTATAGAGTACTTCGGACATATCGGCTTGCATTTACGTCTGCTCCTATTTTTTTTAGAGGTATTATAATCTGTCAAGATGCAACAAAAAGTGGCTCGTTTCGCGAGTACCGATACAAATCGATTTCTGATAACAATAATATATTTTATTTTTATAATTTGGAAATATATCTGGAAACTGTATTTTATTCGATTAAATATGTTTACCAGCTGGGTTAGGTTATCTCTTAGTCGAGCTCACTCGACAAGTGCATGCTGATTTGTTGTTGCTCAGCTAATGTGGACAACTAGATCTTTGCCAGTTTCATAATGTTATCCTTAACACAGGTTCATGTCCTTGCCACACTCAGCTTTATGTTGTGTGTCGATGATGCTTTCAGTCGCATGCAACAAGTGGGGAAGCCAAATGTTATTTTACTACTAACTGATGATCAGGATGTAGCGCTACATGGTATGTATCCACTACAAAAGACCAGTCAATGGTTTGCCAAGATGGGAGTACAGTTCACGAATGCATTCACGAACACGCCCATTTGCTGTCCGTCGCGAGCAAGCCTTTTAACTGGACAGTATGCGCACAACCACAGGACCTACAACAATTCGATCACTGGCGGCTGCAACGGACATTTCTGGCGTGCAAAAGCCGAGCCACGTGCCCTACCTGTGCTATTACAAAACCATGGCTATCACACATTTTTTGCTGGCAAGTACTTAAACCAGTTTAAGGGCGCTGAAGTTCCGCCCGGTTGGGATGAGTTTTATGGCCTTCACGGTAATTCGCGATACTACAATTATACAATGCGTGAAAATCAACAAAATGTCAGCTATACGGATACATATTTGACGGACCTGCTAAAGGACAGAGCAGTAACTTTCATTCGTGATATGGCGAGCAAACAGTATCAAAAGCCATTTTTTGCAATGATTTCGCCACCAGCCGCTCACGCACCCTTTACACCTGCGCCGCGTCACAAGGGTTTCTTTTCCGAAGTGCATGCATTGCGCACACCGAACTTTAACGCACCTGATGCGGGTACGTCTGCTGCACCTCTGTTCAATATTTTCGCACTAATTCATTACTTACAGATAAGCATTGGTTGGTTGGATCGGCTCAGAATTTGTCAGAGGCTACAGTTCGCACAATTGACGAGTATTTTCAGAGCCGATGGGAGACGCTGCTGGCAGTTGACGAAATGATGCAAAACTTGCTGACTGTGCTAAATGAGACACAGTACCTTGAGAATACTTACATTGTCTATACTTCCGATAATGGTTACCATTTGGGTCAATTTGCACAGCCATTTGATAAACGACAGCCCTACGAGACTGACATCAAATTGCCCCTACTTATTTCTGGCCCAGATGTGCCAGCTGGTGGCTCAACTGATATTATTGTCGGCTTGCTGGACCTTGCTCCTACCATATTGGAGTGGGCAGGAATGTCGGTGCCCGATTATATTGATGGTCGTTCTTTTAGGGATCAGCTGTTATCGGTGCACGACGCGAATCGAAATCTACAAAATGTGCTGCTGATCGAATATTGGGGCGAGGGAAATGATGAAACCTATAATCCTGAATGTCCGGGGCGGCGTTCAGATCATTTAGCGCAGTGCACTTTGGACGCAGAATGCCATTGCCAAGATGCATGGAATAATACATACAACTGTGTTCGTGATTTTCGATATAGCCTCGATCGAATTTATTGTGAGTTTCGGGATACTGAGGTAATGTTTATAAAATATAAACGATTGAATACATAATTAATACTTTATGTCTGCCTTAGAATTTTGTTGAGGCATATGATCTGACACAGGATCCTTATCAATTAAGAAATATCGCTGACGAATTGCTTCCCATTGAAAAGGGTTTATACGGAATTTTAATTCAGAATCTGAAGAAATGCACTGGAAAAGCGTGCCATGTTTGACTCTAAATGTAAAGACTGATTTCTGGCACGTAAACTATTTTCCATAAAGGCGCTTACAGAATATGGATTGCGCCCAGAAATAAAGGTATGCTTTGAAATTCCATAGAAGACACATTTTCAGTTGTGACTATTTTAATCATATTTTTGTTGCTATGACGCTTTTACTGAAACAAACATCTTTCTTCCTACAAAATGTGTATTTCTACTACTGTATTTGTTAGATTTTGTTGCAGAATGCGCAAACAGACAATATTGATGCAATTTAATGCAAAACAATCGTAAAACTTCAACACTACTTCAACCCACATTGGAAATTTCAATTCACTTACCACAAATTGATCCCAATTAACTTAACAACAACTAAAAACATTGATAACATTTTAAAATATATTCTGAAATGTGATAATTTGAAAAACCAATTTAGCGTACTTTAAAGCAGGAGCAGCAAAAAGTTTCTTTTGGATGCAGAAAAATCAATACATAAATTAGACGATCCTTAGAAGGACGCAGAAGTGTCGTTCATTCTTCATGTGCCTTGGTTGTGATTGTTGGTTTCTGAGCACTAAATTGGATACATGAGCGATTTGTAATAACAGTTCTTAGCTCATATAAACTGTTTTATTGTAAAAAAGAAAAGAAATAAATATTTTTCAATATGTACATTAAAAAAACGGACATTTTCCTACTTTTTTTATATATATATATATTTTCTGTTCGACTGCATTATTCGAATATAATACATAGTGGTTAAGCTTTAAAATTAAGAGAGAAAAACAATCACATTGCTAGACAGAGATAAGATAAGAAACAGAAAAACAATTTGGTTTGTCTCTTTGTGCTAAAACGCTCAGCCTCTGCCTAAATGCGTTTGCAAACACAAATATGGAAAGTGCATCTCTTTATTAAGCACGCTTCTAATAATAGAGGAGAATTTGCCGCTTCGTTATTCGTTAGAAATGATATCAATATCCGTTGCGTTTCAAGCCGCAGTAAGCAAGATATGTGTCGCTACCTATATCGAAGCAGGATGTTTGGTCATGCAGCCAATGTCGATACGGTTGCCGAAGCAACAACCACAGCCAATGTAATAGCCAATTTTGAATTTTTACTACTTGCGCTCATTTGGGCTCCAATTTATACTTTTTTTTACTTCTGCATTAGTGTCCAACGGCTGCCTGTTTCCACAGACAGCTCAGTCGCATTTTCGAATTGACGTTTTTCCCCCAACATATTTGGTGTTGATTGGCGCAGATTATGCATAACTGATCTGCATGGGTAATAGACAATAATACGTATCGATGATTCCTATTTATATAATTATTTATTGGTAAACTTCGGCTTGTATTTAACTCAGCCCATCAGCCAATGAAGGTGGCCTGTAATCATGGTGTAGTCAGAGAAAACTTTTCCATATTTAAAAAAAAACGCTATTTTTAGACCAGAACAATACCTATAACAAATACTTACTCTATATTTTTATATCTGAATATATTTATTTCCAAATCGGAAGGTAGATTGCTGGTGATCTTCCTAAAAGATCGGCTAATTAATGTTTTGATCATACCTAAACACGCTTTCACAAGTCAACTCATACTCAGAAAAGCCTACTCCACTGCTTGAGGGCCAAATTTGTAATGTGAGATGCTGATAACCACGATCTAAAATTGGTAAAACATTTTCAAGCTATATCTCCCACAGACTTAGAGCTAGAGCCACCAAATTGAAAATAGAAATTGATTTCTTACAACATTTTTTCAAAAGTCGAGTCACGTCCCACCCATCCCCATCACCACAATAAGGATATTTTCACATTTACGCAGACAGTCTTACACTGGTATCAGAGTATTAAGCAATTGCTTGTGTTGTGCAGATTTATATGTGTAAAACTTAGCAATTTGCTCTAAATGAGCTTCAACTGCCTAAACGATGTAGTCATTTAAGTCTGTCCATTCTATTTTCATTCTAGTTAATTTTCGAAATTAGCGGTTCTATATGGAAAACAACTATCAGAGATCGGAAATGTTTTAAACTATTATTAATTTGTACACAATTATCGAATGATATTTAAATTCGTGTTTTCGCATTGTCATCGTCACATATTGGAGGGTGACGATTTACGGGATCGTGAGTGGGGCTTAGATGGGCTTTTGAGGCTGCAACGCGAGTTGCTGCGTGCTTTGAAGCTGCTATCATTCCATGGCTCTGTGACACGCCCAAACCAATTTACCAAATCCAATACCTCTAGCTGCAAAATAAATGGGAGCTTAAAGAAGATGAAACCTTTAAAAAGTAAACTGAATCATACCTGTAATGTTTGTGGTAATTCCTTAAATATTTCAGATTTTGTTAAATGTGCGTGTTGCGATAGAAATGAAAGGCAGTTCGTCTTCAGCACAGTAGCTACGTAACGATCAGCTATACCCAGGAGACAGACAACCGAATCCTCATCAATCAGTGAGTTTAAAGTCGTTTCGCATAGTTCCTAAAGGCGCAAAGATAAATTGTAAATAAAAAACTCGATAAAATGGGTAAAACGGAGCCACCTTTAGGTTGTCAAGTGAGTATCGATCGGCAAGTAGCATTAGTTCGCAAAGTTGTTCAGCTCCCACGGTGCGATCAATAGGTGCACCATAAAGGTATAGCAGCAGCCGCCGAAAGATTACCGGTGAAGTGTCTGTGATGATGATCTTTCTGTTAATAGACTCTTGCATTCCCGACATCAACGCTTTTTTAAACCACTCGCAGCGCGAAGCCACAATTATACGGTGTGCTTTAAGGCTGTGGATTTTCAGTGCTCCAGGGTTCGCCTCAGTATTCATCGTCTCGATTGTATATGTGGACCTACCCTCCTCAGCAGGGGCGGACGGTGCATATGTGTGAACCTCGAACTCCATGTCCGCAAGCTGTGCCGAGTGAAGCAGACGCAACGCATTTTTAGATAGGTTGCTGTTGGCTGCGATAGGTGGCTCGCATAAGTGCCTAATTAAGTTGAGCTGCTTGGCAATAAACAATTATTTACTTAATCAAATTGCCTACAATGTCTTTAGTCTCCATATATTTATCTATACCTTTATATTTTTGTAGTCATAATAGTGCTTCACAGGCGACGTTCCCGTATTGGTTTGACTTAGATCCAGATTATTCTCATGGTCAGCCATCTTACAATCATTTTGCACTTCAGTTGAGGACTCCAAGAGGCCCAGCTCGATAATTGAATTTAAAAATTCTTGTTTACGAACCAGCTTACATATTTGTTCGATTGAATGCCGAAGCGCTGATTTGTGGTCCAACAACTTTACAATTACACCGTTCTACAAGAAGAAAACAATTAAAAATGCTTAAGTCCAAATTGCACAAATTGCTCATTTCTACATCAGACATCGCTTGAGTTTTTTTGGCTGTGGCTATATATATATATATTTTTTTTTTTTGTTTGTTATATATTAACTATATTACGAAGGAAGAATCAACTGAATTCCCATAAGGTTGCCGAATGGTTATTGTATCACAGTGTTTTGCCTGACTGGCGACTCAAAAATAATCCAATCGCTCACGGAGCATATCGGATACCTCCCCAGTATTAGAAAAGCTTGACAGACCTCTGTTCAGGTTAACCTTCTCGTGGATTTCAAGAAGTGCAAAACCACGCAAATAAGTGCCACTTCCCACAAATCCAGAAAGTTCCCAACTCCCCAAAAGCGGAGGCAATGGCTTTGTTTTGATGGGAGTAATTACGGAGAGGGGTAGTAAACTTGCACTGTTACAGTTAATTTGACCAGATCGGTTGGTTGATTCTCGCTAGTTTTCTAGCTTTTTTTTTTATATGAGCATGGTGGTAATAGTATTTAGACGAATAGGACGCTTTGTTGCATTTTATAGTAGTTCATAATAAAGGAGCAAAGGAAACCATTGTAAACCATTGAAAAATATAACCCTAAACGAATGCAGCTAAAATAAATACTCACGATTTGACTTGTGGCAAGTTTAAAGCAAAATTTGAACTCCTTCCAGCCCAATTTGTCATTTAGGCGGTCCGACAAATTCTCTATAATAAATATGTATGCTGGTATGTCCACAATAAGCTGTTCAAGATTTTGATTGATGGTACTGCGCTTGCTGAGAAGGTCCATTTCGCAGAATGCCCTTCTAAATAAGAAGTCATTGCTCAGTTTCAAGAGTTAGAATCCTAAATTATGTATAATATCTTTCTTACTTTTTGTCCTTAATAATCTCCAGGGCTGCAGTGATTCGTCCATATATATCACGCATCTTACGTACTTCGTACATATAGAGCACAAACTTTAGATCGTTTTCCGCGAAACTGAAACGCTGCTCCGAAGGATTATCGTAGAGTGTTAAGCCAATTGGCGGACCGCGACGAGGGTGGGGTGATAATAATTCTCTGCGTGATCCTATTATTCCCCTGTTAACACACTGCATCTGCATTGCAATGCCACCTTCCGTCTGTTGTGGCTCCAAGGACTGATCAAAGTCGGTGCACTTTAAGTCCTAGTTAAAAAGAAAAAAGCAGCACATCAACAAAATATTATCGGTCGGCAATTTTATATACTGTTGCTCGTGTATATTGTGTCAGTTGCTGTAATAAAACCTAAAAACTAAGGTAATTGGAAATGCATTTTAATATGTACATCGTTAAGCCTTAAGATTCAATGGACAATAATCTATTCCCAGTGTAATAATTAGACATGAAACATCGCACAATGTCACATCCGTGATCCATGGTTTAAGAAAGCTTGGAGATAAATTACCATGAATCGCTGATGAGATACCCAAGCATACTTGGCTAAAATTATAATTTTTGCTATAAAATTCGACAGTACCTTAACACATTATCTAAGTAATTTAACCACTAAGTTGAATAACATATCAATGAGCTAAATTAATTCAGTTGACTCACCTTGCACATCGTGTCCAATGAGCTTTTTATTTCCTCTATCACAGTGGTTAAAATCAATAAAGTAGATTCAATCTAATAAAGATTTAGGACGATAAAAATTGAGTAAAAAGCTGAGAAGAAATTAAAGTCTTACCTCAGGTACAAGATAATTCACCAAAACTTCCTTCTCATCGATGCTTAGACCAACAAACACTCCTCGAGTGTTGCGCAGTAATTGCTGGACTTGGGATATAAATATCGGGATGCGGGTCCGCACGTATTTGACAATTTCGTTCTTTTGATAGCGTGCAAGGTGAGTGGCATCCTTAATGAAAATGTTGCAAAATTGGAGCACCTTCGCACAGCCTTTTATCAGTAAAATACAACGAGAAACACGTATTAACTTCAAAGTAAATGGCTTTTAAGTGTTAAAAAAAAATTAATAAAAATGTTAAAAATGTCTTAACATAAAATGGGTTAGGTAATCACCCCTGTCACCAAAATATCTGATATATCTGATGCAGTTTGAAGCTAAGAATATGATAGGCCCTTGATCAGTGACTACTTCACTTTAGTTGAATCTATTAATTTTCTGGCGCTTATAGTGCACAAAGGAAAAATATCAGGTTTGAAACAGAAATAAACAAAAGATTAAATGTAACCAAGTGCGACTTTAGTTTAGTCTTGTATAGTCTTACCAACGGCACATTCCCGCAAACCGTCCTTAAACGTTGCGTAGAGCAGAGCTGGCTCGTGGGAGATGCTAGCAGGATCGATGTGGCGTATGACGCGGTTAAGAATACTGTGCAAATCCATGGTGACATTGACGACAACTTTGAGATATTATATGATTTTTAAGTATATAGAAAACAAATGATGGGTTTGCAAGTCACTCACACTTTTTAAGTTGCAGTAATCTCAGGTACTTGCGTGTTGGTTCTACCAGCTTTATTAGCGATGGCTGCGTTTCGGCAAAATGTATAAGCTTCTCACATATATCTTCATCGAGTTCTGGCAGCAAGGACTCTGTATAAAGCCAGTGCAAGATGGCGTTAAGTAGAAATGTGGGTAGGTTGTAGAGCACTCCGACCGGCGTCAGCGGCGATGATGGCGGCGTTTCCATTGAACTGGGAAATGGTAAAGGGCTGCGTGCGCGATATGGCGACAGGGGTGGCCGTCTAGTGTTGCACACAGCCACACCAGCGGCCAAGCCACTTTGTGGAATGGAACAGGACATGGGCTGCAGCATCATATCCTGGCAAAAATTAAAAATATTTTTGCATTGCACCTGAGACACCTCAAGGTGCGAATCTGAATGCGAGTTGGGAGGAAATCGCCGCATGCCACCACCGTCCACACTCTGTGTTCCGTTACCACCATCGCTCGATGCTTCAGTCACATCTTGTTCATTACCATTGCTAAGGCAGTTGAAACTATTACTTAAATGGTGCAATCGCTGCGCGCCAAGGCCACCACAAGTCGTCGCTGTTAATAGTTCCAATTCGCAGGGTGGCTGCAGATAAATAGGGGATAGACTTAAAGATGGCCATAATTTTTGTTGCTCCTCGCCTGCGGTAGCTCCCGCGGTCACAATTGATATCCTCACAGGATTAGGATTAGACACTTTGGGTAATATGTGTGGAGGTTTTAGGGTTAGCGGATGCGATGATTTCAGGGCACTTTTGGTGCACATGCTGCAGTCAAATCCATTGAGCCGCAATATAGAGGCATGGAGAGCATATTCAAAGCCACTTGCACTCTTCACCATAACATCGCTAAAATATTTCTCTAGCAGAGCCTCGCCAAAGCTAAATTGCTCCTCCTGGCCAGCGGCCTGGTCTTCCTGGAGTCTCCTGCATTCAACCGCATACCAATTTTCACAGCTAAGCACTAGCGTGTCAGTCGGCATTAATGTACTGGTCTACAGTTTAGAAAATTGGAAAAGATGTAATATTTTTCTGTTTTTTGTTGACCAGTTGGTCAGTTGGAAATGCTTAACGGCTTACACTAAACTCAATGCTGTGTCCGGCAAAAGCGCCAAATATCAGACGGGGATTGACTTCGTACACATCAAACGTCTCACAACTAAATAACACACTTGCTGAATCACAGCAAATGCCGCAGTCTTTGATTTCAGGAAGTGGGCTGACAAGATCATTGTACCAGGTAATGTCATTTGTATCGTCTAGGCGAAATTTAATGCTATATACAAAAGTTATTTTCAGGTCATTTACTTTAAATCACGCATAGACTCACCCCTCTAATCCGGATAACTCGCGCTTGCCCTCGAATGTGCAGGCAACTATCTATACGGATAATATAGCAGAGAAATGAATGCCTGGAAAAATAATTGATCTGAAAAAATATACCTCCCAAGTTCCCAGAAATGTGTGCTCCGGCGCCATGTTAACCAAAATATATTTTTGTTGTCACTTTAGCTTAAAGTAAATTGGAATTATGAAAATATATAATTAGAGAGTTTAGCAGGTATTAGTAAAATTATGCCGCACTTGCACCGGTTATATTTTTACCACGTCAGAAAAAACAAAAAAAAAAAAAAAACAAAAAAAACATACATACAATTGTGCATTTGTGATTTTTCCTTATGCGATTGTGTAACAATTTTGTACCGATTATATTGCATATGTTGCATACTGCTTAAATGTATTTGTTGATTTATATATTTATTTATTTGAACCCATTTGAGTTACAAACCAAAACCTATGAACAAAAATGTAAACTGAACTGCCTCCATTTGCTACTGCTGCCAGGAGCAATTTTGAGCAGAGCATGCGCAATGCGGACCCGCATATCATAAATATGTATGTGCTTTTTGTAATGCTTTGGTCTCTCAGTTTTGTCATTCGGCAATAAGAATAAAGAGTTGCGACTTCGCTCACGAGCTTTCCTTCAAAACAAAGTTGCATTTAACGAGCTAGCACGCAATTACAATATGCTGAGACTATCCCAAATGGACTATACATTTTTCTGCTGCTTATATACAAATTGCATTAAAAACCCATAGCTTATATACTTGATATATATTCCTGATCAGAAAAAAAATAAATACATAAATATATATAAATATATATTTTTTCCTTATCTTGTAGTGCGTCTTGTTTGGTAAATTATTAAGTTTCGTTCGTCCCATTTTTATGATCTGAGCAAATTGATTTCTGCAAAATTTGCTATCGTGTGTATTCATAGTAAAATTCCTATGTGGTGTTAATCTGGACTCACTATCTTAACCCTTCCCGACCATAGTTTTGAAATGACAAAAATTATTGTCTCCTTATAACCCCAGGAATAAAAGGAATTTTATAAAACATATTCATAATTATATCATATTTATTAAACAATTTTAAAACGTAACATGAACACTTCAAATTAATTGAGCAGAAGGCTTCGTTTTATCTATGAATATATATTTATTTACTTTGCGTGATTTGCTTGATCCTTAAATACTAAGGCACCTTCAAAAAAGTATGTCCAATTATAATAGAGATTTTTGATCACAGTGTTAGTCACAGAACGAAACGAAATTGGCAGCTGATAACAATACAAAATACAAAAGATACTACTAAAAAAAAACCATATATGTAAATTATATTTCTTTTGAAATAATCATCAACATCATTAGGAATGTAATGGTATAATGTGTGTGCTCCAATTTGCGACAACGGAAAATCATTCCATTTCTATTATCGTCTTTTGCCGATTGCAACAATCTGACAAATTTACCAATCTTCCTTGATTGCTATGATTAACAGCAAGAGCTCTTAACAAAGACTTGTTGTGTCTTTATTTGAACATAAGACGCTAGTAAATGGCCAATTGTACCACTTGTTCCAGTTGATGAGAGAAAAACTGTGAGTTGATTTATTATTCACTTTATTTACCTGAAGAACCATGAATGTGCCATACACCCATTATATATATATATATATATATATGTATACATCGAATGACTGCGCTTGCTGCTATGTAATTGATTAAATATTAATTTTAAATGTCTATTCGTGTTCCTTAACCGATTTTAAAGAAAGTTTTGCTGTTCATAAATGACTGTCGGTTTGGAAAGCTGTATCTTGAAAATCGTGGATTTTATTGCAATCGGTAATCGATTTTTGTCAATGTTGTGAAAATTATTAAATAAAATTATAAAATAAAAATTAGAAGGATTTAGCTCTTAGTCTCTAATTAATCGCTTCGACTTTTGATGCTGATTTATATATTCATTATGGGGAATAAATACTTTATAAATGTGCTTAGCTTATGGGTCTGATCTATCTGCCCTTTTCATAATTTTGCTCAACGGCACTATACCCATTTATAAATTTTTACTGGACTCATTGTAGAAAATTGTCATACTTTTGCTGCAACGGGTAAAGAACCATCTTCTTCATAGAGTATATTCCTAAATCGAAGTGTTGTGCTTTTCTAGGAAACTTTTTTATCGTTTTTTTTCGTAATTCGAGGGTCGATTTTTCTAAAAAATGTTGTATTTTAAGATTTGACATAAAATATAATCTTTTTATATAGTTTATAAATTCATATTATTTAATTTGAAAATATTTACGACTCGCATCCACGATTTCGTCCGCGAGTTGATCGACTGACATCCTAGAAATCAAATTTTTGTTCGTCTAAAAATAACAAAATTGAAGCAAAAAACATTTGTAATTTAAAGATTTTAAATTTTTTGTGTCTTTAGAAATAATGAAAAAAAAAATAGAAAAAACGTTATAGTTTTCAGGTCGATTTTCTGGGCGATTTCCCAAAAAGTACATGCAAAAACAGTTTTTAACACACATACACAAATAAGATAAATAATTTTTCAAAAAAACGTATTTATTTAGATCATTAAAATTGTCGCATCTGAAATGGTTGTGTTTCAACTTTTAGAGCAAAACTGCAAGCCCATATTCTGTAGCTACATTCCTTTAAATAATTCTCTCGTTGACAAATAATTCACGGATTTTTGGATTTTCGGAAAATTGCAAAGATTTTAATGTGTCTCTTAATTTAGAAGAAGAAAATAAATGAAATCAGACAAATCTGTGTGGCAATATCATTTCGGCTATCATTATATAAAATGCGTTCACATTCATTTCCACATGTTTGTTATTACCCTTTTACCTATTATGGGCACAGAATATAAACATTCAGAAGCAAGAACATTGAAATCATGTGGTTTTTTCTTTTTTTTTCGTGGAAAATTGGCTGACAGCCGCCCTAATCGAAAAACTAAATAGAAAGTCAGAGAGTGCAGTCGTTGCGATGCGACGGCGCAATAGAGCAGCTACACGCAAAATTCATTCATACTAAAGCAGCTGCTCTCTTGCAAAGGTGCTCCGATTCGGGTTTGCACCCGTGCTCTTGGTCTTGCTTCCATCATGGAGCAGCCGTTTTAACATTCCACCAGTGGTTTGGGTGCTCAGATATCAAAAATCGCTCTGAAATTGCTTACATTTCTCTCAATGGCACCACTCGCTCTCTCTCTTTCTCTGCCCCTCTCTATCTATGTTTAACTCTCTGAAAAGCGCTGCGCAGCTGAGGCAACAGAAGCACAGAAAAATCCATTTTCCACATTTTCTAGCTGCGGACACGGGCTCTGATTGTTGTGTGCGGCGGACGTCCTTGTCCTGTGTACGTTGTTTACTGTCCGCGTAAAAAGAAATACCATCATAAAAATAAGAAGAAAAAAACATTTTTCACTTATTCCCTCAACAACTGAAAATTCCAATAAGTAAAGTAAATACATGCATACAACATACATATGAATGTATGATTTAAACTAAAATTGCAGAGTAAAATACTGCGCAATAAAAAGTGCACAAAATTATTTGACTTTTCTTTTCTGTGAATTTGCAGATTGCTTGTTATTACAAAAAAAAAAGAAGATATATATATACATATATATATATATGTATATATGTATGTATGTATATATGTATATATGTGAAGTGCAGATTTAAAGCAAAAATAAATTGTAATAAATATTTAAAATCAGACAACCGAAGGTGAAATTTAGAAAAGGTGAAATTTCGACACCAAATGAAGCCAGACGCAAAGAGGTAACGAAAAGTGTTTGCATGTGTGAAAGCCAAATGTGTTGATGTGCTAGCAATGACACTGAATTTGTGGTAGAAAATTGTATGCTGGCTGGCAGTTATGAACATATGTATGTATCTATGTATATTTGAGCAGCCTTGTGGATTGCATTGACATATCTCTTTAATGTTTACCAAGATAACTTTTTCTTCTACACATTCATTTTATTTCATTAAATAACAAAAGGGAATGCGTGTGGTGGATGCAGTTTTTTCTTTTCGTTTCGTTTCGTTTCGTTTTATTTTATATTATTCATGTTTCATACATTATTTTTCAATATTTGAAAGATTGCTAAGGTTTTTTGCTAAGCACATCTGAAGTTAAGTTATATTTTCGATTTTCTTTCTACGATCAACCATATGTATGCATCTATGTTAAATTTCCATGAAGCATCACCAACCACCACACCACACCACAATCCACTCCACTCCACTCCACCCCCGCCCACAAAGACACGCATTGTGTATGACCTTGCCAATACTCATTTTAAATGGGTAAAAAGCGTATAATAAAGTTGTTCAAATGTAAGAAAATGTATAAAAGGCAGAATAATTAATTAATACGAATCTGTAATGCGAGGGCAATTTGGAGCAGACTCTTCTAGCGATGGCACTCTTATTTATAATTTTTTAGTTTGTGTATTGATTGTGGCAAAATATTTGTTATTGCTCTTTGTTATTCTCAGTTTGCTGACGACAAGGTCAGCGCATACGGGGTAGTTTGATAAGTTAGTGGCTTTTGGAAAACGCATATTTTCGGCAAGGCAAAATACAGCCGTGCTCTCAATTTTTTTTACAATTTTGCGCTTTCGAAAATATAAACTAGTTTTCTATTGTGTGGTGCTCTGCAAATCATACAATTTTGACATCGATCCCAGCAACAGATGTTTTATTACAAATTGAAATTTCTCAAAAAGGGTATTATGAAGTCGTGCAAATGTATGACATCTTCGAACCGGCAAATATGTTCAGTCTTAGCAACCGATTCCACATAGCCATGTCCGACTGTCTGTTCCTTCGTCCTAATGAATGCCGCCTTCTTCCGATTCAATATAATTATTATGTTATATAATACTTCTTGCCAATAAAATGATCAACTGAAAGAATTATGTAAATAACGGTTAGGAAATAAATAGGTTGTATTTCATATTAATCAAACCATATAAAACACTTGAACTTAGCAAGTGTTAAGAGTAATTGGGCTACGCCATTGGAAGCTGTGAAATCTTCCAAAATGAAAAGGTGCATTTTAAGTGCGAGCTAATTCATTTCATGTTCAAGTCCAAGTCTCCACAAATCACGTAAGCCAATATTTCCAACTATATCTCACGTGAAAATACCATATAACGTCAACAATTTAAGTAAAAAAAAATGTCCTTGTCCCATAAGTCGTTATACATTTTTGAAGCTAGCATCTCCAAATCTAAAGGGTAATTTACTGACAACCCCTTTCGCAAGATGCATCTTTACCACCAGATATCAGCTCGTGTTATACTGGTGCAGAGTATTCCGTAGTCGATAACGTCTAAGAGCAACGTTCTCACTTGTTATATCATCAGAATTTCGTTTGTTTTATCACTGGCCGAGTCGATATAGTCATGTCCGCGTTTATATGCGAATTAGTCCATCAGCTTGAAATCTATCTTGATTAAACTACAGGCAGTACACAAGTCGGAGTCTAATCGTATTCCTATATCCTATAGCTATCTTATCATTTGAAAGAAAAGCTCTTACTTAGGAAATCGCGATAAGTAGAGTTATACAATCACAATTTTTATTGTAAAATTATTGATCCATGTTCGTCTGTCTATCTGTCCATTTGCCTGGACGATCGTCGGATTTTCTTTTTTATTCGTAAAAATATTAACATCGTTGCTTTCAAATCTCTGAAAATCCGTTACCAAGAAATGAATTGGACGGAAAACAGTTGCACGCAATCTGCTTTGATGAGTTTTATACTGATTTTCAAAGATCGTTATGCAATTGAAATTGATGATGCGACGTATTTTATTACTTGAATGCAGAGCTTTGAATTACGAGTTATTTTCTGGTGGTAACAGTGACAAAATTAGAAATTATTTTTGCTTAAAACTATTCGGCAAATTGTAGCTGCAGCTACATTTGTACATCGATTTGCTCAGAGAAAGCACAATGGCAATCACCTCCACTACTCTGTAAGACGACGCCGATCGTCTCGCACAGCTGCCTGTTTTGTAGTTGTTGGAGTTCCATAAGCACAGTTTAACTTCCAAGTAGCTCAATATTGGTAACGAGTTTCATTACTTCGTAAAATATAATTAGTAATTAGTAAATAAAACTAAGCATCGCTGGACAGATAGACAAGTCATATACAACCAAATGTAAGGTGCACTAAAAATTAAGAGCATTAACTAATTTTTAGTACTAAACTAACTAATTTTTTGTATTCCCGTTTAGGCTGAGAAAGGCAAATAACAGAAATGGTTTTGTGCACATTCTATTTAGTCATGATGAACATTGTGAAATTCACGAATAGAACGCACAAGTGTTATATAAATAATTTGAGTAATATAGCGATATTCAGATTCTTTCGACCAGTGCTTAATGATACCCAGGCCATTATCAAACTAAGGTTTATGATCTAAAAGAATACCCAAATCATAAACACAGTTTTTGCAATCAAGTTGTTTGACATGAAGAAAATAATTATTGAAAAGCGCGTTCGCTTAGAAGAAGACATTATTTACTTTTCCTTAATGTTAAAGTTATTTTTAAAAACTTCCAAGATCAGTTTGTAAGCTTTGATCGGAAAAAGAGTTAGTAGTCCACAGGAAAAGCCTTACATCATCAGCAAAAATCTGCACACAAGAGTGACTTATCACAGAAGGAAGGTCATTTATGAACAAGGTAAATAAGAAAGGGGCCACGGTGCCAGGGGGATTTTCTTGCGGTATTTTGGAGGTGACCTCTAATAATATGTAATATCTATATGAGCATATAATCAATTAATCAATTTAAGCTGAAAACTTACCAAATTTGGATTTTTTGTAGCACACACATAGCCGTCTCTGGCGGGTGATTGGCAGCTTGCAATTATCATTTGTTCGCCGAGATGGTTGATGTTTGTTTCGGTATTTAGACACGAGCACAATTCTTAAGCGTGTTGGCTAGAATATCTTATGAAAGGTAAAGATTTGGGTTCAATATATCTTCTAAGCGAGCCCTGTTGGGTTAGTCCTACAGTGGGGAAGTGTCAATCTTAAATGCAGTGGTTTTCAGTCACGCGTCTGTCGTGGATGGTTCCGGGTGACGGAAATATAACATTTTGAGAGATCATCCTGATCTTCGGAAGAAAATCTGTGAAGAAACCTGTGTCGTACAAATTAATCTGGTTTCAAAAGTTTCTAACAGATAAGGAGCTACACAAAGATGTTGATGGAGAAACTGATAAAACCATTTATCTCACACAATGTGAATCGATAAAACCAGTGCATAAAAAATGATATTCACTCGCTTGTTGCAAGCTGGTGACCTCAGTTCTCGACTAGAGCATTCTTACTTGTTTAATGCTGATTAATACCCCAACAGGAGAATTGATAAATATGTTGTTGGTTGTTAGGTTAGTTTAATTTGGTACATCCTGGCGAGTTTTTAAAGAAATTTGTGGAGTAATCAAGCGGTAACAGGCTGGTGTGAGACTGAATAAGGCTTTCGTCTTTCAATAAAATTATTTTTATCAAATGATCGATATCGTTTTTGTTTAAATTTCGAATATTAATTCAAGGTTAAGTTAGTGACAGGTTGGCTATCGTTCTTGCGGTTTCGCAATCTTTGTGTCCTGGGATCCATAGAACTCTTCTTTGGGAAAGGGTTTTGAAAGAAGACTGTTAAAGTACGGAAAGTGATCTCGATTCAAGTTTAGAGAGATAATCTAAGCCAATGGCCTATATCGGATGGGTGTACTAACTTAATTATAGAGATACTAACTCAAATAATAGAGGGCTGTTATTTGGGGTGGATGAACCGATATTGGGGAAACGGAGACAGTTATCGATGGAATAAAATATATAGACTCAGCGCGTAATATACAAGAAATGACCAAAGTCTCTTTCGAAGACTGTTAAATCGATAAAATCTCAGTATTATCGTATGTGCCATTTTTCTCGAAATGCACTTTCGGTGCCAATTTGTTTAACACTTCAATGCGGATTTCCTGGTAAATGTTGTAGCTTAAATCCCTATAGTTATGCTAAAAACTGAATGCGTATTGTGACGTATGCTACAATTTTTTTATGTGCCCGAAATTATTTTATAAGCCATGCAAAAATATTTTATATAAAGCAGTTTTTGATAAAAAATGTTTTTAATTTCAATTAGTTTTTTTACGGAAAATTCTTTACTTTTAGCAAGAAATCTATTGAGGATGCGATAAGGGGTTCGATAAATTTCGAAGTTTATTTTGATATTTTATATTAAACTATAAATATAAAAATAATTTGCAAAGTACACAGTAAATAAGCAATTATTTGCTTATTATTATTGTAGATAGATTGCAAGGAATTAATATGCTTAGTCCAGCTGTGCATGTGAATTGCAAAATAACCAACAGATAATTCAAGAGAGACGAGTACAACACAGCCGTTAACGGCAACGGTAGCAGGAAACCTCCTGCACAATCGGAAACTCATTTGCCAACAGTTTGAAACGAACTTCCTGTCTAACAACGGCGCCGTTATTCAGACAACACAACACTTACATCAGCAGCATAGCCTGCGACCGTTAAAAACACCTATTTCAATGCAAGCGAGATAATCAATATTGAGCCAGACACATTAAACGTGTATTTATCCAAAGTTAACTTATCTTAGTGCGTCAACCGTTACTTTTGAGAGAAAGTAACAGACCAATTTTTGGAATAGCATCTGCACCATGCAGATGCTCACATTTGCTTTGTTTTTGTTCTAGATCTATATTATTCTAATGCGAGGGAACAGATTATAAGATCCATAAGTTTTGTAGAATGTCCTGAAATATTGTTGTAGGCATGAAATAAAGAATACATATACCACACTGTTATTACCCTGCCCTGTTTGAAAAAATTAACGAAAAGCAAAACTTAATTTTGAAGTTCTATTTCTAGAAAGCTTCTCTTTAAATACGTCCCTCTGCCAAAGCCAAAACTTAAATGACAGAAATGCAAATCCATGAATATAGGAAGTGTGCGTACCTTTGGGCGGAATCATTATATACTCCGATACCGAAGGCGTAAGAGTATAGCATGCGTCTGCGAGCGTAATTTTGCTCGTCACTTACAGTTGGACACTTGAAACTCGCATGTGACCGCGTCAGACATTGTTAGAAAATCGATAAGACCACATATCTCTGTTAACTTTAATGCTAAAGTCATCAAATTTGGTTAATTTCTTGTTGACGACGTCCTTCAAAGATCAGCACCCATTATGACCACCTCGATAATTCCATAAATCGGCATAACACTGGTTATCCGAGACGTCTTTGTTTTTCTCCAGGAAGTAAGTTAAATTTAACAATAAGAATATTTGATTGTCAAAACAGGAAATAGTACGGCTGTTTTAAAGGAAACTCTTATAACGTGAAAGGGACAAATTTGTATAGTTGAGAATCATGATATTTGGTCGGCAGATTTCTGTAGATTTTTTTGAAAGATCGGCATGTAACTTTAAAAACTATGAGACTAGCTTGGGATATCGTTTCGGGTTTTGAACAAAACATTTCTGTCACTTCATATTTATAATATTTAAGATCTTTGTTCTTCTATTTGTAGCAAAGATTTGCATGCACAAGGATGTGATGGCCAGCGGGTAGATGCACCAAGCATCTAACTAATCAGCACAAAGTTAAGTGGCTTGATTATAGGCCAGGAAGCAACAACATCAATTATATCGTGATTTGATTGAGGGAAGGCTCTTACCGCAAAATCTACGACGACTCATCTGTAGATTTGCGGCACCGTCATGGAGCCGCCTGGCGGACTGCCACCAGATCGAGATCAGCAGTTAGCTTTGCGCAATCTGGTTAATGCAACACCGTCAACGTCGGCAACAGTGCAGCAGGCACAATCACAACCGCTGCCACCTGAACAATTGGTACAAATACCGCAATGTGTCAAGCCAACAACTTTGAGCCTACAACCGCTGATTGCGCCGCAGGCGACAGCTCAGCTTTTTCCTTCTACACAAATAAACAACAATCTGGGGACTATTGCAACCTTAACCAGCTATGCCGGTGGTCATAGTGGAAGCAGTCCTGCTCTTGCTTCCGCAGCAACTACAATAAATGCCGCCACGCAGGCGGCAACTGCCTTCAGTGGCAGCTCAATGGGACATCATCATCCGCAGCACCACCACCATTTGCACCAGCATCAGGCTGCGAGTGTAGGATCAAATGCTTCCCAACACCATCACCACCAAGGCTCTGCATCCAGTGCGCCCGTATCTTCTGGTGCCCCCATCCAACAGCCTGCACAGCAAACCATTGACAAGCTCTCCCGTCCAATGGCATTTGATAAGGTAAGTAAGACTCCTCAGTAATGGGGAAGGTGAACTTGAAATTGAAATCTAAGTTATTACTCGATGACCTTCTACTACTCCTAGAGTCCATAGCAGAGCAGAGAGAGTTTTGTGTACAAAATCAAAATGTTAGTCATAGAATTGAAGAATTGAATCTTGAAGTAACGCATTAGCAGTTTTGGAATTCCGGTTTATTTTTAAATATATTTTTTTTAAGTTTATAACACAAATTTCTAAGTTGCAGGGTGTTTCATTTGTACCCATTCATTTCTTCTATATTTTATGATTATAAATATTGAGATATTTATGATAGCTAATAAATATATATAATATATATAAAAACTAAAGACTTGACCGCGATGTAATCTTGTCAACCATCGTTTGCAAGTTTCCAACTGAGCCATATCCCTATAGCAATAGATTATAAACTTTTGGAGGACATTTTTCTTATTTTTAGCAACATTTTGTCTCTAAAAATCCAACACATAGATTTTTTAAAACTCAAAAAAAAAAATATTTCTTGGAGATTATCTATTAAGTGCAAGTGTATATAATATTAATAATTATTTCGTAAATTTGCAGTTACTTTTATTAACCAGAATTATTTTCTGGATGTAATTGTAGGTTTTGTAAAGGTAGGTTTCAGATTGTAAACACGTCGGACATAACCGACTGCGAAATACTCTTATATCAATAACTAATACCATCTGATAACAGGTGCTTAGTGGTAAAGGTCAAAATAAATTAGCCTTTTTTATTCAAGTAATTTTCGTGAAGCCAGGAAATGGTTTCGATCTGGTTGGAAGACGATACAAATAAAACTAGTGTGTAATATTGATTTATTTGAAAGGGCAACTTGCGGCTTCGTCAATTGGACTATGAGTAACGTAAAATGTATAAGGAGAAATATAATCAAATTAAAAGAAAAGAATGCCACTCCGCTGGCCAGTGCCGGTAACCAAAAATACGTATGCGTCTCGCGCAGACGCTGGAATTACCCAGCGGGTATTTCGCATCAAAATGTCACTGACCGCTGGACTCGACGCCCGCCCCAGTCGGCATGGATTCCCGTGGAATACCCGGTGTCCGCATATTCTAACAGTAGTGTCTGCTAGTAACTAAGCAATCAATACAAACTACAATAAAATTTATTGATTGCTTAGTGCTAATATGTATTTTGCAGTACCCACAAATCATTTAAATCGTCAATGTACCTCTTACAGTCTGTGACACTAGCACTAAGACTACGAAAGATATTTGTTTATTATAAAAATCTTCCTTAAATTTAGAGATGTGAAGAATCCCACAATTATCGGTAGTAGTTTTGGTCAGGAAATGAAAATATATGGAAGGCATCAGAGTATTAAAAATGGTGCGACAATTTGCCATTTCCATATAGAATGAGAATGATTTTCAATTCGATACAAATGATGTCCAAATTTGATTTGTTTGCAACACTTGATTTCCCTGTAATATAGAACATTGTTTGTATCCAACAAAAAAGTCTTTAAAGGACCAAATTTTGGTTTCGGAATGTATGGTGGCAACGGGTGTTTCCGGAAAAATGTATATGCCGAAAAGTTGTTATATTTTTTAGAAAAAAAATCTCAAATAGTAGGAAACGATTTCTGAAATCTAGAAAGGCTTGCTAAATCGACAATCAAAAAAATAGGGCTGTTTTCTCTATATTTTTTGGAAATATTTTGTATTATTATACATTAAGAAACCCATTTCTAATAGCAAGAAAAGCAAAAATTAAGTTTTAGAAACATCCTTTACAATATGCACACGAAACAAGTAATGATATTTAGCTATCGTTTTATTTAGAGGAAGTCAGATGGAATCGTAAGTTCTAAAATTTAGTATATGAATTTTATTAGCTATGCAAATTGTATTGTGTTTATTTGAAGTCTAAAAATACTAATGTTTATATATGGGCCACCCTGAAGGATATATGTCATACCTCGCTATGTCGTCTCGAATTCTGGAATGCTTGAGTAAACAAATTTTAATGCCCGTAGTATACGATTTATAGCCTGCAGTAGTACATAAGCTGCCCACGTTGTTCAATTTATGTTCAATTAAAGCAATTAAATATAGTATGATTAAAAATGTTATATTACGCTATATTTTGTTTTCGTTTCAGATGGAAGTCCTAGTGCGGGAGATGCAGGACCAAGAGCATGGGGTACCAGTGCGTCAGCAAAAGATGTTCCTTACCTCCATCCCTTATGCTTTCATGGGTAATTGAAAGCAACAAAAAAAAGAGAAGATTACTGCAGAAACTGAAATTTATATCATTTAACAGGGTACGATCTAATTGAGTGGCTTATGGATCGTCTTCAAATAGAGGAATCGGAAGCACTGAATATTGCAAATCAGCTATGCCTCCATGGATACTTTTTTCCCGTCAACGACTCAAAGACCTTGACTGTAAAAGACGATTCATCTCTTTATCGCTTCCAGACACCCTACTACTGGCCCTGGCAGCACAAGGCTCCGGACAATGTGGAGTACGCAATATATTTAGCAAAGCGGTCACTTCGTAATAAGCAGCGTCATGCTTTGGAGGACTACGAGGCTGAGGCTTTGGCCTCTCTGCATAAGAACCTAAAAGGGAAGTGGGACTTCATCTCAATGCAGGCCGAGGAGCAGGTGCGTCTCGCAAAGGAGCGCAAAAAGGGTGAGAAGATCGTTGGCGACTCGCAAGAGCGAGCTTATTGGCGAGTCCACCGACCACCACCCGGTCAATTTACACCCCTCGAGCCGTGCCCGGTCCCTTCACGGGATCGCCAGGGCCAAAAGCCAAATAAAAAGAAGACTGTCGATGATATTCAACGCGAGGTGGAATTTCTGAGCAAATCCTTAAATCGTACACGCATGAAGATGTCACAAGCTTGTGAATCTCTAGTCTGCTACTCGGAGACATTCAACGAGTATGACTTCTTTCTGCAGCCAGCACTGCCCTCCAACCCTTGGGTTACTGAGGATATTGCCTTTTGGCAGCTAAACAGCACTTTTGTGGATATACCAACGGAAAAGCGTGTGAAACGCTGGGCCATTTCGATAGAGGAGCTCGTCTCGGATCCCACAGGCCTGCAGGAATTTACAAACTTCCTAGAGAAAGAGTATTCTCACGAAAACATTCGCTTTTGGATTGCAGTTAATCGTCTCCGACGCTCAGCGCACTCGCAAGTGGCGCGCAAAGTCAACGAGATATTTGAGTGAGAATACCTGATTTACGGTAAGAGTAAACATATTTTCACTATATTTTATTTTTGCTTCTCAGAGAGTTCCTTAAGCCCGGAGCGCCGTGTGAGATTAACATCGATGGGAAAACCATGGAAAGCGTTCTGCGTGGTCTCAAAAATCCCACGCGCTTCACATTTGACTCCGCCTCAGAGCACATATACATGCTGTTACTGAAAAAAGATTGCTATCCCCGCTTTGTGCGTTCCGATTTCTACAAACGTCTTGTGGACAGTGGTATCCAGCCTTCGCACAAGAAACGCTTCTTTAATTTTGGGGGTGTGAGTGGTGCGAAGAAGAAGATGACTGCTGCTCTGTCTAGTCAGCCAAATTTGGGCGAAGTGGCAAGAGGCACTAGTAGCACCGGCACAGCTAGCGGCACTGCATCCATCATCCAAGCACCACCCCCTAATAGCATAGCGCGACGGCGCGGAAGTGATCGCAGTCTCACTGGCTCAGCTCACGAGCTTGCTGTTGGTGGTGTCACTAAGGATAGTTCCAAAGTCCCGCACTCTCACTCCCAAAATAATCTCAGCGAGATTTCCTACAGGTAAGCAAATGCTATTGATTTTTCTACAATTCATGTTTCACCGCCAGAATCGCTAAAGAGATGTAGCCTCCGCCTTTAAGTTGGTTGTTTCACAATTTGTGTTTCACGCTCTAAAGCTGTGGGAGGCTATCAGTTAAAGTTTGAACTCCGTTAGTTGTCACATATTACGACATGTGATTTATTTATTTAAGATCTGAAGAACAATAAATGCCACAGAAACAAACAGAGCGGAATAAAAGTCAACAGGTTGGGAGCGATGATGAATATGGGCCATAAATTAAAGAAAGCGTATTGGAGACTTGACTAGAGACTTGAACATATTGTCAAGTTTTAAGGTGTTTGAGCCATGCCATGGGAAACCGATAACACCTCAACGAAGTGCAAATCAATAGAATCTATTTATTTTACACAATTTTGATTTTGAAAGTGGTAAACCATTCCGAGGTGCCCCAAACTATACTCGTCAATTTTTATATTAGAAACAGTAACAGATTTAAATATTTACGCACATTTTGCGGGCTATAATAATTTAAATTAAAATTAAAATAAGTGAGAGTGTTGTAGTCAGGCGTAACCGATTACAGAATACTCTGATACCATAATCAAAATCATTACTGTGCCTTTTAAATTTGGTGATTTCACAATTTATGGAGGTGGGATGGGCATGGCCAAGAAATCACCAATCTTACGAGGAGGCCCCTTGTTGTTTAACTTCAAATTTCGGTACATTTCACAATAATATTGTGGAAAATATCGGCTACACGAGTATCAGATGATTCCGCAGTTGGTTACGCCCGACTGCAATGATCTAACTTGTTTCAATATCTTCTAGTACCAAAGGTCTTTTACAATTATTCGTTGGAAATTAAGTTTTTATGGTCCTTATTTTGTGTTTGTCTTTTAAGAACGAAATCCAAATTTTGTCGAAGTATTTCGATATATAAAATATTTCATTATTTTGTCAAGCAATAAAAATGCTGCATATGCCTTTATTATTATTGTAACAATTGTCTTTTTTACACAGTGAATCTTCGAATATCAAGTTTTCCCAATTAGGGACTACCATAGAGAGCTTGTCAGCTGCCAGAGGCAGTGCCATCTGTCCATGGGATGAGCCGGGTTCAGATGCACTGCCTGCAGCACAGGTAAAGCTGTCTATTTGTCCTTGGGATCATGATATCGGAACAGCGGACACAGTACAAGCCACATCAGTCACAAATGCTGATTCTACTCCAGCTCTGCCTTTACCCTTGTCAACCGGCACTGTCGACGCCAGGGTAGAGCCGCAGCCCCCAACAAGGTAAATAAAACCAATTGACTATGTTCGCATTTACATGGCGAAATTAAATCATGACATTTTCCCATCGATCTTCTGTTTGTAGGGAATAGATGCGAGTATCAGTTCACACAGGCCAGCTTTGGGCAAAAAGAGTTTCGTGCATATTTCTTTGTCATTTTCGGATAAATTGAGCAAGGGTGCCTTTTTTATTTCTTATCGATATTCTCGATGCTAATGTCCTCCAAATTTCGGCTTATATATCGACGGGCCGCGTTGATCACTACCCCATCCAACCACTCGGCCGATAAGAATTGGAAATGAGCATATCATTTAAAGTTTTTGGTTAGCATCCCCAGATACAGGTAACTGCTCTCAAAGATAAAAAGAAATAAACAAATATAAAACGACAAAATTTGTATACAAAACAGTGTAAATCGGGTTCTTGAGATGTCCTTCAAGATAGATGGATAGATGTATGTATATGGAGTTAACAATTTTTCAAGTATTCTGAACTCATCTACAAACTATTAAGACCCACTGTCACCAAATCTAAAAGGTTGATCATTGGCAACACTTTCCAGTGCTCATAGTTCATTCCACCAGTTACCAGCTGTCATTGCACTAAAAATACGAGCAGTTATTTTGATTTATTGTACAACCAATGTTAGTAACTTAGCAGATGGTAATCAACATCCCGAAAAAAAATGTCGTGTCAAAACATAAGCGAAGTAAGCAGCAGTAAATTGATGAAAAGACCGTCATGATTAATGTTCTTCGTGGGAATGCGGATTAACAAACAATCTAATGTACTGATTTTTACAGCACTTGTCCACAAGTCTGTGATGTGTCTGAACGCATGCAACGCAACTTAGGCTTGCGACATCAAAATACTGTAGACAGCGGAGTGGCGGGTATGAAGAGTTTAATGCCCAACCAAACCGAACAACGGCGCGCCTCCGTTTCATTTACACCCAGGTATCCCATCGCATAGTTTAAGAAATATATGTTGTGATTAAAATATAAAATCTTATCAATCTATATACATAAACAAGTAAGATCGGCCATCTTAGGCACACCGAAGATTACATACACTTGTTAACCTGCTGACATCTGTCATTTATTTTGAATTCGGAGTTGGAAATATTTTTGTTGTCCTCTAATAATTTTTGTACATATGATCATTCGAGTTCGACTATTGATTTAATTGTGAAAGATCGCGATTCTTGCTATCAGTCCCGAACCTTAGGCTTAAAACAAGCAACAACCAAAAAACAACCATCAGACTCAGGAAGTCTCTGCAAGTTGCAAGGATTTGATTTTCGTGAAGGCATGTTCTACTATGAAAGAGATGAATGAAAAACATGTGTATGAACTTCAATGAATAAATTTGAAATTAATTGAAATTTTTTTTGTAAATTGGACTCTACGACAAAGTAAATCAACTTAGCTACTCGAAGTTGGATAACACCGAGAGAGGTGAGCACGTCTACCACTCGGACCTTGTCATCCGCATCTGGGCAAGTGAATTGGACACGGCCAAGGCGCCACTCATTGTCACGCGTTGTCTTTTTTAACTACGAACATATCACCTATTTGGCGACGAGGGCCACTAAATCCATAAGATCCTCCAGAATTGGAGGGTTTAGCCTTCAATTAAGGCAAGCTTCGATTTATGCTAGGAGGGTGGAGAGCGCCTTGGATTCGAACGAAAGCGTTGTGAAGCTTTTTCCACCTTCTGGTGATTCTGCTTGGAGACGATTCCAGGAATGTTCGAGATAATATACTTGATGGTCCTACAAATGTCTGACCATGGTCATGGTACTTAAGACATCCTCGTAGAGCTACAAGCCGAGAAAAGGCAACTAGGAATCTTTCAGCTGTCAAGTCGGATGTGACTTCCTAATAGATTGAAGTACACGAAGACAGAAACATTTCGAGTTAAGGCAGGCGTGACCAATTTATTTTTTCACATGATCAGCATCCAGTGAAATGGTCTCTAGTATTAGTAAAGTGGCGGGTCTATAGGCAACTCACACCTGAGTTTGGATCATACAAGCCTAGCATGAGCTAATGGTAAACATAACCAAAAGCTTTATCTTGGGAATCGAGAACTTGCACAGACCTCTTCCGACAGTGCTTTAAAAAGCGGAAAACAAACAATATTACTCGCAGTGCTTTATCAAACTGAGAGAAGCGTTCCTGATACGTTCTGTGGGGAGCAACGTTGCAAGATTGCATTTCAGTCCGCTGGAGTTGGTCATTGATCACGTGGTGATTATAACTGCTGTGGACTTTGTCATCACAACGTGTTGTTTATTTGATCCTTCTGCTTGCAAGAACAGCAGAATTGTCTTCGGATTTGAAATGAGACCATTTTTATAAACAATTATCTCCGTAATCTTGGAATTGGTCATACTTCTGTGCAGGCAGTTGTGGAAGGAGTCCGACCGAAAGTTCAGGGAGGAACGGGAAGCGGATAAAGATTGAACCGGTGCTACTCGGGTTTTGGCAGTGAAAATATGGATTTATTAAGGATAGCACCTCCCATTTTGTAAAGCTTGTGGCAATTACATTGGTATGAGCCTGCGATCCTGGCGTTTTAAGCAGTGCTATAATCTATATGCTATATTCTTCCATTTCTAAGAAATTCGCACACTGCAAATGAGAAAAGAATAGAGAAAAGACTTCAATGTGTCCCTTAAATTGGTGGTAAATTTTCAAGCTCAATTTTTGTCAATTTTTGTCCAGCTCCGCTCAAAGTTCCTAAATGGACGCTGACGAGCTTTCTCGTGTGTGCATCAAGTCAGCGACATACATAAAAATGTTATATTGAATTATAAATTATAACAGAATTCAGATGTGAGCAGGTCTCTAAGGGTATACATTGTCTTCGTCGTGTTGAATGTATATGAAATACTAAACACTTGTAATGTTTGCTTGTTGCCAGTCAAATGTAATTTTCTTATAAACGATCTTACGTTATTGTTTTTTAACAGCACCTGGGAATATCAAACTGGTCGCAATACTTGCCCATCGATTACAAATTCACCCGTTGTTATCAGCTACCCACAATTGGACGCGCAACCTGTCTGTGCTGCTAGTGACAGCAGCAGCGCCGTCATTACTAAAAATTTGCCCGCTGTCAGTGATACGGAAGCCGAGCTTGAAGATGAGCCCATCAAATTGTTACCATCTCAACAAAGTAGTGAGGTATCTGGATCTGAGATGCTTTTGTTGGTCTCGCCAGAGCTAACGGAAATAAAGCCGCCCATCACCAACGTCACGTCGCCATCAAAAGAGGGTGCACTTGTTGAACAAGGAGATGTCATTAGCCAACAAATGGCTACAAGTACGCCCATGGTGCCATTGCCCAATGAAAGTCCCACTGCCAACCTCTGCACGGAGCGGCAATTGGAGTCTGACTTGCTTGTTGTCAAAGAAGTATTAATCGAGCTGATCGAGCCTCACGCCTACAACAACTATGACATGCAACTCGAGTTGGTCGTCAATGCGACGTCAGCCACTGAAATGCAGAAGGCAGTTGATCCCACAAAAAATGAACAGCTTCAAGGCGAGTCGCAGGTCAAGACACTAACAGGAACTCAAATCAATACCGAAAATGAATTGGAAAGTCATGTGCCGGAGAGTGTTGAGGCCGAGCTATCGCCCACCACTGATGAATACCAGGAAGAAATGCATTTTGGTGACGATAGTAAGGATGCTGTCTACGATTACGATATTACTGACACGGATAGACATCTTGAATATATACCGCCGGCGCCAACACCGGCACCCTCAATGGCTCCACTCGCCGTACTGGACATAGACACAGTGGACGATGAACTCTTTGATGAGTCGACAGTCGTCAGAACACAAACGCCAGCACTTAGTATTGATGAACAGCATCGACGGCGCAAGAAACGCAACTCTGACGTAAAAAAAAACAGCTCGCTCGATGATCAAGATAAAGGCAGTGAGGAGGCCAGTGGCTCGGCGCAAGCAGCTACAGATGAGCACAATGCCGTATGTCCATGGGAAGACCAGTAAGTTAATTAGATATATGTACATTTTACATGAAATCGCTTCACTAACTGCTTAAATTCTATGTGTGTCCATAGGAACGTCAGCACCAGCGATGACACTTTTGTGAAAACCTACGCTACGTTGGGGTACTTATGAATAAAGCCAAATATTTTTAAATTATTGGCCAGCAAGCTTCTAAGAAAAAAGCAGAACAAGAAATAAGCTCCATTTTACTTAAGTAACTTAGTGTATTTGGTATTACAATACATTAAGCATGTATACAAATTATTAAATAATTCGGTATATTCGCATAAATTCAAACGTGGTTATGATAATTTCTGTGTAAATGTATGGATATGATAAACTTATAATCGCTTCTCATATTCAACTTATATATACAACCAGTTGCAAAGTTTGTTTAGCCGCAAAAACATAATACTTATTATTACTGAGAAAAAAACGCTTGTAAATCGAAGTATTTTATTTATTGCCTTGAAAAAAATTGAATTACGAATAATGTTTCTAAAATTATAAACAATAAATTATTAATAGTTATAAAAAAAAGAAAAACAATTTTAAAAATAACAGTAATCTTCAGATAATAAGCCCTTGGAGACATATACATATAACGGATACACTATTTAATGTTCTGATCTTCGACATGCAACGGCTTTCCCTATACAAAAAAAAAAAAAATAAAAAAAAAATAAAAAAAATCCAACTTCGACCGATTGTATGTATTATGAAAATGTATGTTCGAGTACTCAGATGTGAAGAATATGTTAACGCGATATGCATATAATACAAATCTTTAACTTTGAAGTATGGGTATGTACTTTTGAGAGCTGCTTGACAAATTAGTATCAGAGCAATTTTCAAGATACGACAAAAAATTAGGGATCGTAATCATTATATTATTTATATTATTAAATTAAACATCAAAGGTTTTTTTTTTTTAATTCGGTCTATTTGTTTACAGAATAATGATCATTTTTGGGCTTAAGTTGAGTTTTATTTCTTCAATCAGAAAATAATCGTTATGCCTGAGTTGAAAAAATCAAGATGTAATCATTACCACTGTGGAACATGCACGAAAATCAAAAAATCAAAAATCAATGTGGATACGCAAAGACTATCCAAATAGACACCTACTGGTATAATTATTTTATTTGTGCGGCTAATGTAAGTGGATAATTAAATAAAGTTTTGAAAAAAATGTTATAAATAATCATTATTTATGGTCCCTGCATGAAATTAAGATACGACAATGGGACAAGGACAAGACAACATCATTTGGGATCGTCGTCCTGGCAAAGAAAAGGGTAAACTAATGTTGCAGAGCTTAATCCATTTCATGTAATTCAGTCTCATATAAGCCCCTCAGCCTCTTTTAAAACCAGAATCTCGAGTGTCGCGGATCAGCTCCCAGCAATATATAACCGCGTAGTACCCGCATCTAAGTCTAAACGGTGTATTTAAAATATATACATGGTTCTATAAACTAATAAACAGCATAATCATATATATATATATATATATATATGTATGTACATGTGTCTCGGCGAAATCCAACAACATCTGCACAGACATACATGTCACCCTTTCTGCAGACCATAAAAATATATTTGTGTAAAGCATTTCTTTTATAATAATTGTAAATATCACAAAGAATTTGTTGCAAAGCAATACAGCTAAGCGTGAGACAGTAAGCCTATAATTAAAAGATTTTTAAATATTATATTTCAAAATGTGATCAAAAATGTAAATAAAAGCATACCCAAAATGGTATGTTATCTTCTGCGGGCTTAGGATAACCGTTCTTTCTTTTTTAATTTTTTTTATGTACAACTTTTTCTTTTTTACATTTTTGCATTCATTTCTTAAATTGCCGTAAATTATATTTATCTCAAAGTTGTATGTTTTTGTACTTGTACTTGTCCCATGCAAGTGGAATTTCCTGCGATCTTCCCACAGATTCCAATGCAAACCTGTGTGCGTTGACCTTATCTAATAACTCACGACGATCCACTGCCGATGATGAATCCCTCTTGTTGAGACCGAGAAACTGATTAATCTATAATTGAAATACCACACATTTATTATTAACAATAGAGAACGTTGCAGTCGGGTGTAACCGACACCAAAATACTCTGACACCAATAAATCATAATATCTCATAACAGGTGCCACAGAACAGAAATACCGAACTTTGAAGGAGGTTCTTACTAAGTTTGGCTTTATAATTGCGGTAGATATAAGCTTTTGTGAATTTTTGTGCGAGACTGGGCGTAGCCGAAAAAAATGTTGGAGGACGATTTTTGCAATCTACCTTCCAAGTTTGCTAACTATTGCTCTTAAGCTGCGGGAGATATAGGCTTGTATGGCTTTTGGGGGTGGAAGTAGACGTGTTCCAATATCAATATACCTTTAAAATTTTGTGACCAACTTTAAAATATGGAAAATGGAAGATATGCGCATTTAATTTTTCTATGGCCGAAACTCCTGGCGGGGGTTGTGGGCGTCTTCTATATGCTGTTCTATCTTTGAAGGAGGTTTGGTGACTCTATCCTTAAAATTGTGGGAGATGTGCGTTCCAATCGATTTACACTTTTCGAAATATCGCATTTGGTAATTATGGAGATAGGTGTGTAAATTATTTAGAAGCGGGGGCCTGGGGGCGGTGGATGTGGAATATGTCCATCTTTAAAGGATATCACCAACAACCCATCAACCAAATTTGGTGACTGTAACCTGAAAATTGTGGAAGATATGTGGCTTTATCGACTTGCAATTATCGATCTTATCGATTTCCCAGCCTCCTTGTGCACTCCAGTTTTGTCACTTTGCTTGACGCGGGCACAGACACACAGATATGTTCCAAGTATCAAGTTGATACCTTCGGAGTATAAAAATGTAGTCGGAATATTCATAGTCGTACCATAGTTGATATATAAATTTCTAGCGATCCTGCGAAGTACGAAAATGGAAGCTATAGCTTCGATGAGTTTCAAGTTTCACAAGTTTCAAATGTCTATGTTCAGTAAATTCTTTTACCTCCGGTATTAGAGTAAAAATATAATATTTTATATTACTAAGTACGTACGTAATAGTCCAAAATGCCTAGTCTCCAAACCAACAATATACTAAAATACTAAGCCATACAAACCCCTTTAGCAATTACACAAGCACCAATGATTTTGTTTGTATTTAAGTTTTAATTGACACAATTGGTCCATTATTCCAGTCAAAAAATGGTAACGAATATAGTCTTGATTATTTGTGATCTTTCAAAATATCTTGTTGCCATACCTATAATTAATAAAAATAATAAAACAATATACGATTTTTTTATTCTAATCATCACCATAAATCATCATAATAAAAAGAAACAAATTGTGAAACATCTCCAAGCATAACAACAGCAACCACTTCTGATTCCTTCTTAAAAACTGTTTTTTAATCGATTAGTTTTTCTTCATGAATTATAATTTTATACACAACTAACTGTTGAAAGATGCAAGATGTTAATTTTCACTGTGCGAACTACGTTTCGCATCTTCGTAAAATTCCCATGCATTCCGCAAGACATCGCTCCGTATGATTTGCCGTGTAAAAATACCATTTTTGTAAAATGTAAAAGTTGGCATTGGCTCCCCTTTTTTTCACTTCTGTCTTTAGGGAATTTCTGATTTAATAAATTATGTATATATTTATTTATATATTATATTCATATATAAGATAAAGTCATAGAGAGTATCTACTCAAGAGACAAACAGGATCATTTTCGTATTCCTCTGTAAGCTCCGCAATCCAGAATCCGCTGCAACATGGATTTGTTTGCATTTTTTGGTTGCCCAGCATTTGACTTAATTTATGCCTACATTTTCTACATCAGCGCATTTTTCCATTACTGCTTAAGTTAATTTTTTCTCTCTTATTTTGTGAGCAAGGGAAAATATTTCGCTTTGATATTTTTTACCTAAACATCAAAAAGTTTAAATTATATTTCATTCTTTCCAATACATATATATTTTCAACAATTTTTGGAATTTGGTTTCATTTCATAATTGGATATGTTCAATGCCACAAAGATTAGATAAAATTTCACACAAATTATATTTTATTCTTACGAAGTAAAGAACGAGAAGCTTGAAAACGGCTTGTCCGCCAGATCACTGTAACATTGTTCATACTGGCTGCTTTCATATATGCGAATGCCATCCTTGACAATGATGTCTAACGGAGTAATCTAAAAAATGAGAATAAAAATGAAAAAAGGTACCTAAAATGTTTATTCGTCTGCTATTCGTACACTCATCAGCCGCTTGGTTTCCAATTTGTATCCTTTGAAAATCGCAATCCGCTGTAATGCCATTACGCTTCGTATGCGTTGACGTGGGTCCAAAACGAGGAGTCGACGTAGTACGTCCTGCTCCTCGCTTGGAAGGCCTTGGACAGCCTTTGGCAAAAAGTCGTTACTATCCTTATCTAATAAGTAGCCGTTAATCTGAGCAATAGACGGTGCATTCGACATGCAGTCCTTTTGGCTGCTACCATCGCGAGAACGCAGATAGCTTCTGATATTGGGGTCCTGGAAAAGAAGTATTCATGTACATAAATATATGTAAAGATTTGTCACAGAACAACCAATTTCTTAAATTAAATTGACATTTGATTTAAATATATGTATAAAAAGACTATTTCATTGTATTAAGCAACACAAATCTGAACACTCAGACGTTAAATACAGTAAATATATAAAAATGATAACTTCCACTGATCGCAAGAAAAATGTCTATCAGATATCAGTGTTACAATAAATAAATTCAGACTTATTCCAAAGCTGTAAATTGTTCGCTATAGCCATGCGGTTTGAGTGTCAGAAGACGGCCCGGTTCATTGCATACACACACCCAATCCCCGCGGGATCACCGTTAGGTTTTACTTCGCTGGAGGTGGGTTGCCTAATACGGCACTCTCCACTCGCCGTTCAGTTTCGTATTTTCTCAGATCCTCCTCAATGCCCATGAAACTGCGTATGATGGCAAGACTCGTAGGGTAAGTCACCTGAACAGTCTCCTGGCTCCAGATCTTCTCTTGATGCTGTGCTTGAGGTCTCGCTTGAATCTTCTAAGGTCTTCCAGCCTACTTGCAAAGTAGAGGCTGCCGGGCACGTTAAGAGCGCCTTCTCGCCAGTAAACACGTTTTCCTTAACTGGTTTATCCAGCAGCATGTTCTACGTGTGCTTGGCTTTCTAGGCGTGATGTATAGAGTCGGTGAAGTTATACACATCTAGACAGTTTCCTTTCCATTTGGCACCGCTTGTTTTGGGTCGCGGCCGCATTTGCATTCTTCCGTTGACCTGAAAGTGGATCAGTTAGTGATCGCTGAATGTGAAATTCTCGCTGGCTCTCCCATTGTCGTTCTGCATAATGAGCTCCTTAATGGAGTAATATCTGCAAAAAACCCTTTGGCATTCAATCGTTTGCAAGGTTTAAGTGGATCGCCACAAACTTTTCCTAGAGATTAGTTCCTCTGGCATTTGTCTCTTTGCTTTCTTATTTTACTGCCGTGGCGTTGAAATCCCCAGCTATGACTATAGGAGATCTGCCGCGAGCATTCTCCGATATTTCCTCCAGCATCTGTTGGAATGGCCTCTCATCTCAGCTCAGTAGGGCGTAACAGCTGTAAAAAGTTATTCCGTTAATTTTCGCCTGGACAAATCAATCGCGGCCTGTGGGGGTCTCTCTTAGTGGTCTTTAAAGGAAGCAAATGGCCAGTTTTCCACACTTGCTTGTCGCCTAGCCACTTTTAGCGATCGGCCTGTACGGCTCGAAGATGATAGGCATGTCTGCCTTCGTATCCCTCAATGACTGTCTCAGCAAGTCCTAAGCTGCTTCAAAATTATTGAGATTTAACTGGATGGATATCCACACTCTTCTCCTTGCAGAACATACACTACGGATCCATGTCGAAGCCCTTAGCCATGGGGTCTTCCGTATCATTGGCACAGATTCGACCGTCAAGTTCACTTTTGCCAAGCTCCTGACATCTGAAGCACCTAGTAATGCTTATACGCTCACGGAGTCTTCAACTGACCCATATAACTTTAGGACGACAACAGACAAGGCTTTCCTTGCGCTATCTGATGATAGCCTAATTGCAGTCGCTTGGGTTGCCCATACGCCTTACGCAGGTTGATATCCTCTAGTGATACCTACTCCTAGCCAAATTGCATTCTCAGCGCTTCGCGAATATCTTCCTTTCGCGTGACCTCATCCAGATCCCTGGATTCGATCGTCACGCGGTGAGCGAGTAACCGAAGCTCTGCTTGCTCGCCCAGAGTTTCTTGTCTAGCTGCAGCAATAACTCGTCCTTCGGAGTCCTCCTGATTCTTCTAGCTCGTTCGGATGATAAGTTGCCTTTACCTCCATCTCCACGTAACTGGTTTAGCCCTTTGCGGCGATTACTATGGCGTCTGGGCGCATCTCCTTCTTGCGGGTGACTTCCTCGCTTTTTGGGGTCCCATGCACTGTTCCGTCTAATTGGAGCTCCTCTATAACCTGGTTTCCTATGGAGGCGACAGAACAATTTCAGGTTATCTTTGCATACGGGGAGCCCATTCGAGGGTTGACACCCGTGCTTATGGATCGGATGTTCAGGGCCGGATTCGCATTTAATCGGGAATGTTACATCTAAGCTTATGCTGACAACTTAATGAGGAGGTACCACAAAACGAGCTTGGAGATTTGCCAAGTTCTACCGGAACGGTGACGGTAGAAGCATTTCCCTAACAATCATTTCGGCAAGATATCATTCCGCTTACTGAGATGCTTGAATACTGCTACCGTCAGCCCCGGTTTCGTCAAATTCACAAACAAAGACTTGCTCATTGACATGTTAATGTCCAAGAGATCTTCGCTCACTAGAGGTACTTATGCGAGTAGTGTCATGCCCGCATTTGCAAAACAAAAACGGAAACAGGTTCACCGAAAATTGGAAGACAGATAAATATAAATAAAATTTGCTTAATCGTACACAAACACAAAATCTCGTAAGCCGCAATTGTTCAGAATGCTAAGCTTGAGTTAAGTTTTGAATGTTTAAATTAGTCTGTTTACTGCCGCCCTTGCACTAATTGTTATTGTTCTTTAATTGGGAAATACTTTCTAAGCATTCCAGCTGAACAAGTTTGTGAGGCTCGAGCTCTACTTAAATTCATTATGTTGAGAGCTTAGTTTGGTTCGACATGTATGCCTCACTATTAAATTTAGAATCCACGTCCACCTACAATATCATTAGTACACACTTTGGGGATTTCGGATTTCTGATCGATTTACACATATCGATCGATTTTCCAGCTCTCGATATCCGATATCGATATCGAAACCACATAATTTTGGGGTAGATGTTCAATATATGATGTTCGGTACATGCAACGCATAGATATATACCACATACATACTTATTTAACTACTATGATTTGAATTGCTCGACAGCTCCTGTCTGATCGGATCGTCTGTAGTAAAAAGACGGTTTTCTTTTTTCTGGTTTCTTAGTTTATATTTGAGCGCTTTTGCTCCGCTTGCGTGCAATCCTCTATTTGTCTACGAGCTGAGTCTTCGAGAAACCTTCCATTCGCCTACTTTTGACTGCCCGTTTATGTTTTCAACGTCGCAGCACGTTGCAATGAATGCGCTGTCGACGTCGACGCTGTCAGAATTGCGGGCCCACCGAATGTATAAAACCCACCTGACGCAAGAGCAGCCCGGCAAAGCGGTTTCTGAAAGTGACCGTCCAGAACATGCTAATGGCCAAGGTCAACAGTGTTTGCTTATGTGTTCAAAATTAATTAAAGAATAAAAAACCTCAAATCTCAACCAGACCAGCTACAGTAAATCATCTTTACATCACGAAACCAGTGTAATAAGTGCAAGGTGAGTATTTGGTGCATATTCTGAAAAATTGTATGTACAACTAAAGACCATTTCGGAGGTTCAAAAACAAACAAACAAAAAAACGCTGTTGCGAATTGAATGACACTGGTATCTGCGTCTGCAGAAAAGCCTTCATACTGAGGATATGTCTATCAAATTGGATATGAATATTCGTTGACACAAAATTAGTTAAGCAGTGTGGAAGAAAATCGTATTTTCATATTAATTAAATTACACAAATATCTACAAATCTGCATATGAATACACAATGTGTGTATTCGAATTACGATTGGTAAAGACATTGGACATTGGCCTGAACCAAATATCATAGTCGTGCTCTCTATGACAGAATTGTATGATTTGTTTAATTGGTTTAGAAGTATTCTTAATAAACTTGAACTAAAACAAATTTTTCGAAAATGTTCTTAAGAATATTTAATATGCTGCACTCCGCATATATCTGTTCTGTACCATCTAATCGGTAACAGGACGCACCTTTACACTACACAATAATTTACTGTATATGGTCTTCTTACAGCATGAATTATTATATTTTTGTGACGGCAGCAGCTTGTATGGCCAGCATTTTGGCGCTTCCGCTGCCGGATGAGGAGGTAGCAATACAACCCTATGCTATAAAAAATGAAAAACTGTTTGTCAAAACTATACAAACCAGTCCCATATATCTTTTACCTGAGCACAAGGCTGTAGACAAAGCTGAGGTTGTTACCGAACGAACAGCTTTCCATTCAGTAAACCGAAAGCCAAACAATGGTTATGCTAGTATCGAGCATAAGTTAAGTGCACCGGATGTGGAAACCGCTCCTGCCATACCCGCAACAAGGGCAGCTATCCAGACCGAAGTTGACAAGAAACTAGAGAATCAAGATTCGAAAAACTCACTTGGAAAAGTTGAGCCCATTGGTACCCCCAAGGGAATTCCCCTAGTAGACGCACCTGCCCCTAGTAGCAAAATGCAAAACCAGATTGTTATGAAGTCTAATTTGAATCCTCTCCAAGCCACCGCCGTCGAAAATAAATTTGCTGCAATAGGTTTCGAAGACCAGTTCGATCCAAGTTCTGCAGAGTCACATGATATTGAAACAGAAGTTTCAGCAGAGCAGCATGCACCACACCAGGAACGTATTAACTTCGAGGAGGAAAATGACTTCACTCTCAAAGAAGAAAAGTCCGAGAACAACATTCACTCGATCGCCCCAGAGCATACTAAAATCACTGGCAATTCAGAGGAAGCGCAGATATCTGAAGACGGTACAACTTTCGATATTGCTGACGATGTACCTTACCTTCATTTTTCCACCATAAATTCTGAATATGATTCTAAGAATAGCCAACGGGACCATTTTGGCGAGAGGCTGAAGATCCCAACCTCTGTTGGAATTGCACCTTTGCCTCAAACAATCATCTAATTTACTTTTAAAAGTGGAGAATCTGCTAAGTCGAAAGAAGCCGACGCAAGCCATGAATCCAATGATATTCGTGCAAACTAGTAAATACTCTATTCCAATAACAACATTACCCAGCTTACCAACAACGACACTATTATACTATACACTATAAGTACACAATCACAGAACATTGTTAAGTCACTCTCTCTCTAAACTTTCTGCTCTAAAAAAAAAGTGGCTCTTGCTTTGGGCTGCTGTAGTTCAATAAGTATTATCGATCGTATTTACTTCTTTCCCTTGTTCCCTTCAAGCTTTATATACAAATAAACTCTGCTTTATTATTTGCACATAAAGCTACTAGAAAAGCTGGTAGCGCAGCAGACACTATATATGTAATTTTTACGCCTAACGATTTGATTTAGGTAAGTTCACGTTTTTTACGCAGCAATGTCAACCGAAAATAGTTTATTGTTTTCTTATCTAAAACAGGACAGAGCGGTTTTTAGGAGTCCTAAACTTAAACATAAATTCTGAATACCATTGCGTCATTACCAATGACATAGAATGTCCGAGAACGATTCAAAATATGAATTTTCATATGAAATATGAGTTATTCATATGAAATATGAATTAGTAAATGCCGATCTTTGAAGAACATCACAAACAACCAGCCAACCAAATTTGGTGACTGTAGCTTTAAAATTGTAAGAAATATGAGGCTTGATCAATTTGAGATTGCCGATTTGAACGATTTCCCAGCCTCCTGGTGGACGTAACCGCCCAATTCTTACACTTTGTCTGACCTTGGATACCTTCTGTATCAGCGTATAAAAAGCCTTTATGCTTTTATAACACCGATTATCTATATAAATTATTGATATTTGCGAAACGGGGAGAGTTATCGATATAATAAGATAATAATCAATATGAGAATACCTTTTATCTTTCTCTTTTATATCTTTGGTGTTTCTTATCCGATCTTGATGAAATGTTTATAGTTGATCAATATTATCTTAACGTATATTTTATATTTATAAAAACCTTTTGGGCTTTTATTTATTTCGAAATGGATATCAAAAAATGATATTTGCGAAACGGAGGGAGTTGTCGACTTGAACTGTTGGAGTTTGGGATATCCACTCGTTCATACAGACAGACGAACGAACGGACAGACGGACAAGGCTATATTGACTCGGCTGTGCACTATGGGCACAATAAAAGTTCAGCATATACTAATCGATTGTCCGGTTCTCACCTAAATACGATTTTTAATGTGTTAACCTTATGCCAATAAGTGATTTCATTTTAAAAACCGGCTAAAAAGCCAATATTTAAAACACACAATCAAAACTCGAGCCGAATGCCCACTCAGCAAGTGCTAGTATAATTTCCTGTATATTGTATCTAAATTGCCGGATATGATTTATGTAAGGGACTTGCCATGTTACCACTCACCTTTCTTGTTAGCATCTGACAGACGATGACGCCCAAGGCCCACCAATCCACTGCATGGCCGTAGGGTTCACCGCACAGAATTTCAGGCGCTGCAATGAAAATGGAGCGGAGAAATGGTTTTACCCACCCGGAAAACAAATTCATACCAATTTTGGTGCAATACAAATAAATACGATCGACAAAATTAAATTTAAATCTGTATACAATATGTAAATGCCAGGTCTAAGATCATAAATACCACTAAAATTCATCCCTTAAGCAATTTGAATATAGGTGTTGATTTTGTTGGTTAATTTTATTTTTTCCACTTAATTTAAACATTGCAACAATAGTCAAATTGGAATTTACATGTTATTATTTAATTTACAGTTACAACGTCGACATACACTTAAATACATATATATATATATATATATGTTTAATGGATTACATTCTTAAATCCAATAACATATAGAGCTGTCAAAACTACAAAACTACAAGAACAATCACAATAATTTTAAACGTAACGTTTTCTTCTTCTTCCTTTTTCATCTTAACGACTCCTACTCTTGTTCTCTCTTCTCCACTTGATCTTATGCACGTACATAATTTACTAGTTTGTAATATATAGATTGTGTTTACTATAGTCATATACTATATTTACAAATACATATATATATATATTTATATATATATACATATATATATATATATATTAACTTAAAGTTGTGTTCGTCATATTTCATAGGCATCATGTAAAACCTTTTGTTTTTCATGTTTAAAATATTATTGATGGGGGGCTCCACAAAAGAAAATCAACTTAATAAACCACTAGTAGGCATTTACTAATAACGCCATTACAAATATGTATGTATATTAAATTTATTCCCAAAAAGCCTTAATTAAAATCATCAAAATTAGAGTGTGAAGATTTCTAAGACTTCCAAAAATGACAATCGATTATAATTACCCTCGAAAAAATCAATGATTTCTAAAGCCTTTTAGCAATAAAGGATATATATATATATAAATGTAACTTTAAAAAATAACTATTCATTTTATTTGTATTTTTTTATCAAAGTATGTGCTTTTTTGTTGTTGTTGAACGATTGAAAAACTTGTATTAAGCCCGACTAAAGACATTTGGGTTTTGTAAATCATAATGGAACTCAAAGATTAGTAAGGAAATTGAAAATCGATATATTCTTGTTATCTCTTTCCTTCTGCCGAATATAACATAAAAGTAAACAGTAACAGCCAATTACCATAAACAAAATACTAATAAACTTAAACGCTTTTATTTTAAAATGAGTTTGGAAGCAATGTAAATAGCAGTTTGCACAAAAATATTATTAAGCTCAGCATAACAAAATTGGGTTAGTTAACCTAACCCTAGGCGAATGCTCGCTTGCTCACATACCCAGCCAGTCACATGGCAAGCGTCTCTTTGATGATCTTTTTCATTGCATTTCCCATTGAGGGTGCCTTCGATCCAGAAGTGGAATAATCAAATTTAAACAAATACGGCTGCACATCGGGAAACGAAGTGTCGAAAATGAGATCGAGCTCGCTTTGGCTTGGAGTCTTCGGCACATAGTCGTGTCGGTTCATTAGTTCTGTTATATATATAACCTTTTCGGTAAGCAGATCTGAAACATTTTCACGGCAAAGCTGGCGCTCGTCTTCGTTCTCGTGCTTGATTAAATCCAGATGAACTGTCCATACTTCCCACGGTATTGACTCCTGTGTAAACAATGGCCAGCGATTTTTCTTTTTCTGGAAAAACTCCAAACTTATTTGCCCGGAACCGCAGCTCTCATTTGAGCGCAACTTTTCGCTGAACATATTAATAGCACGCTTGACCTTACGCGTAAGGCTATCTGAAGTGCAGCACACATATGTGAAATCAATGAAATCACAATCAACATCTGAATATCCCACAGTACCAATAGAGTATTGCGCATCTCCAGTATACATATATTTGCCCAAACAGCGATGAAACAGCACGGTGTGGAAGATGCTGGCCACTGCCTCGTCCACCTGTCGACCCTCCATGGTTAGATCAAATATCTGTGAGCGTGCGTTCATTTTTGAATTTAATTCTAAGACTTAATTGTTTAGTCAATTTTGTTTTTCTTGTGTGTGGTATCATTTACGCTAGACCTTTTACTGTCAACCTTTTTTTTGCGGTGAAATGCTCCTGCCTCTGACGCTTTTCTCTCTGATAATAGTTTCCTTCCCCTTGCTCTTCAAAGTCAAAAACTGTTTCACTCAAAGTTCAGTTCAAGCTTAATAATATTTTTTTCCGCTTTAGTTTCGTTAATGTTTTAGTTATTGATTGGACTCTTCAATATTTGGGTCTTATATTTTTGCTTGACGCCGCTCCTTAGCTAACGGTATTACTACTTATTATTGTTTAAAGTTTGCGTTAGGTCGTACCCATATATTTGAATGTGCCACAGATGGTATGTGTGCTTGCCCCTAGCTTAAGCCACTTGCTCAATCCAAAATCGGTCAATTTTATGTGATATTTTTGCGTTAGCAGAATGTTCTCCGGCTTGATATCTCTAAAAATTATCCCAGCGTTGTGTAGGAAATCTGAAAAAAACGATCGATTACATATTGATTATTCGTTTAACTGCAAAGGAAATGATTGTTTACTTACCGATTGCAAGCGCAATTTCCCCGATATATAATCGTACTAAATCAGGAGAGAACTGATCAATTTTGTGAAATAGTTCGCCATTGGGCACATATTCGGACACTAAAAAGAAGTGAAATAAAGTTACATTTCTTATATTTATATTGCATTCGAGTATCACAATTTAATAGTTAGCTATATGATAAGGTAGCTAATAATCAAGTCAAAAGATTTAGGCCCACCATAATCGACCAAAAGCGATATTTTTGCAAGTGTAAATCGATAATACCGCACATCTCCCACAAATCTAAAGATTGAGTCATCAAACTTGCTGGTAACCTCCTACAAATATCGGTATATACATTTTCAGACCCCGCCCACATCCGCCTCAGATGAACAGACATTGCTATATTGACTCGGCTATTGATCCTGATTAAGAATACACCAAATCTTTAAAATTGGGTCGAATAAATGTCTATTGGTAATAAGAAAATAAAGGATTGTTATAGCATGAAATGCACATTAATACATACAAATATGAAGGTTGTGACGATTCTGCCAAAGATCAATTTGCTTAACTATGAAGGGATGATGACCGCACAACTTTTGTATATCTGCCTCGTCCTTGATCTGCTGCACACTGTTATCCGCAATAACCTACAACAAAAGCGTTACTGTTACAAGTTACTGCAGAACATACGAAATAATTTATGAAACAAAATTGCATACCTTCGACTTTGGAATCACCTTCAGAGCGTAGCTTGTTTTATTGCTAGGATTGTCCTTGCACCTATTGAAAACCTTGAATACTACACCAAAGGCACCTTTGGCTACAAGACACTCAACGAAGAACTGCTCGTTGCGACTGCAGTCTTTGAAGTGGGAACTAAATAACGAATTATTTTTTGGACGATGCCATTGCGTTCTGTAACGCCGTGAGTCCTGTGACGAGGTGAAACTTTTATTGAAATCGGAATAAAGAATATTTAGTAAAAGTTACAGTAGTTGTTGTAGTTGTTACGAAAAGCTTTCTCACCTCTTAGACTTTGGTTTTTGACGGTGCCGAAAAGAATTACACACCACCGAACTCCAATTAAGGCGCCTGCTGCTGCCAGTATCTAAAGTACACGTGGACAGCTAAAGAGTGGAGTTGAAGAAGCGACACACATAAGTCCAATGTAATTTTTATAGTTGCTTATTTTCCTATAGTAAAAATATTTATATAAAATGAACTGAGCCCTATTGCTAACTTCATAATTTCAAAATTAATTAACTAATTATGTTGAAATTTAGAATGTAAAACAAAGATAGGAAATATAGACAGTGTAGATTTGCTAGCCGGATTCCACTATGCCCAACATTTCTTACATTCACATTCTTTAGATTTCGCGATTACATTATGAGTCTCAGTTGTCGATAGGTTAGGTTATCGGAAATGGCTATCTAAGGTAGCGAAACGTTTCCTAGCAAGTGCAGGGCAGAAGCAGAAGTGCTCAGAAGATTCTTCCTCATCCTTTTCCCCAGAAGTCGTTATAGACCGTATTGTATTTTGCGGTTATGTTTGGCCACACTTGGTGGGCTATTCGACCGCAGTTTGCATTTCATCATGTGTCGTTAGACCTGCATATATTTTCTTATTTGATTTTAAGCTTACATTTAGCCAGAGGCAGACATATACCTTCCTTATCAGTGAGGAGAGGTAATAATGTGCCTTTTCTAGCTAGCTCATCAGCCTTGCAACTACCTTCAATATTTTGGTGACCAGGCACCCATATTAGGCTGAGAACATGCTGCTTGGCTCTCTTGCAGAGATTTCCGATAGTTTGTTGGTTGTTGATAAGTGATGTAAAATTTCAACATGAAATTGTGGCCCGATACAATTTTTAAATATGTACAGACTGCAGCAAAAACAAACGGCATATTCCAAGTTTAATTAAGACAGCTTAAAAACTAAGCGACTATTTCGCATAGAAATAGACAGACATACAGCAAAAATTAATCCATGAATCTCCTTTTTTTTAATAGTAGCATAGTAGCAATAACAAGCTGAGTTATTTCGACTCAGGAAATGTTATCCATAACAATAACATAAACCAAGAGAATCCCCTACTTTTATTTTGACCGGTGCATTTGTGATTTCTTTACATGTTTACTTAAATTCAGTATTGATAGCTAGTGTTCATATAAAAATGTCATCATTTTTCAACTACATTTTCAAAAGTAAATTTTTTAATATTTTCCAAAACATATGTGTGCACTGCTATTATTTTGACACCATTCATATCGATCTGATAGGAATATCGTAACTGATTTTCAATTCTCTCCTTGTTTATATTGCTAGTCGCCTTCGCCCGAAGCGTGATGAGTCAAAAGCGCAACTATCTTTATCTCTATATATATCTATAGGGTTTACACAGCACTTGTTTCGTCTACGAAAATAACCACTCAGCGAAACTACAATTCTTTGTATTAAAAACTTACGTAAATCCACAATTTTAACTTAATATCAAAAATGGCATGAAAACACATATGACAAAGATGAGCGGGAAATGGGCCCCTTGGTAAGCTTCAATTGACCAACAAACAAATTTGTTATTTAAGAACGCAATTTTTTTCTAAAGCAAAACAAATATTGTAAATCGTTTTACTATGACGTAGAAGTAAAGATAAGATAAAAATACATGTATATGCCTGAAAGGGAACCAGCAGGTATGTAACATATCTGTTTATATATAAATATATATATATATATATGCGTTGTGTACACACATACACACTACATATACAATTTTGAGTGTGCTAACTTTTTGAATTGACGCACCTGACGCAAGGGTATTTCTGTCGTACCCGATGCGGTTTTGCTAGTCCCGCTCCGGGTTGCTACTGGTCTTGGATAACTTCCAGTGGCTCTCTGCGGGGGTTTTGTGCTGTCAGCGTCGAATCCAAGGAATTCTGCGGACTGTTGTGATTCTCTTGATGGCCGAGATACCGTCACCTCATTCGATGATGTTATTTGCGATTTGTTCAATGTGGATGTCACAGGAAAACAATCCAAGTTCTTCGGCGCCCTTCCGTTTTCATTCCTTCTTTGAGCATTGCCCATCAAAATTTGCACTAATTTATTTTCAATCCCTTCCCTGATTTAATTTTGCTGCGATCTAGAGATGCTCAACTTTTGTATCTGTTGTTTTTTACACGTATCACAAAATATCGATTATCAATAATAAAAATATCGAGTCCATGTGCGCCAATAGACTCAATATACAAAAAGCGGAACGCATGGGATTTTTTCATTGATGTAATAGGCTCAAAGGCAATTCTTTTATCGATATTTTTTTTTTTTTTGGAAATTGTGGTTTAACGGGGGATGCTCCAAAATCATTTTGTTGCACTCAAAATACGAGTATTTTTTAGTCCAACACTAATAATATTTAGCATTCAATGCGAAAACGTAAACAAACCCAAAAATTGAAATTACAATTTTCATATGGCCGATAATAAAAATATGTGTAATACCATTTTCATTGTTTAATATTTAATTACAAGTATTTCAGATTAGAGTATTTGCTGATGGAGTCTATTTGATCAGTATTTCACATCTTTCAAATATCCCTACGTGTCTCGCACGATGTGTCTGCGTGGTTCGCATAAATCGATGTTTGTATACATACATTATTAATATCTGATTGGATGTAGCTCTCTTACATATTTTATTTTACCAATTTTATGGAATAAAAAATTCCATTGATATTACATTTTAAGTGTTTATTTTAACGATTTTCATGCATTCACATTACATCCAACCACCTCTCTTCTCCGACTTCATTCCGTATATAAGAAAAAGTTATCGATAATAAGAAACAGGTCGCTAAATTTTTCACAGCAGAATTTCGACGGTCGGCTTAGATACTTTCTTGTAATGTCGCAATAACAGTGGATTTGAAGCACATGTTGATAACAAAATTGCGCGTCAATTAGAATACTTAAAAACGGAAACGGAAAACGGAAGATTTTGATAAAAATCGGAAACTGACAAGTTTCGCAGAAATTGAAGCACGTCTGTAAAACTAACATTTTAATTGTGGTTGGTTTTACGACACTGGCTTTGTATCTCAAGCAGCACATAGAATATCATTTCTTGACCTCCTCTTCTAGCTGAAATCGTTTTGGATTTTTCTCAAAATCGAGCACAGTCAAACCTTATTGCATTTAATATTGATAGCTCGAAATACCTCTAATATCATATAATAAACTGAATATAATAATTTATTCTTCAATTTTTAATTTTCGAAAATTTTATATTGCAATTTCAGATGTTTAATCGGGATGTGTATATTTAAATTGTGAATGTCATTTATTTTTAGAAGACCGAAAATTTTGTAATAAAAAAACAGTGAGTGCAACAATACGTAATAAAGGCGAATCACATGAAGCGACATTCCTGGAACGCATGGTAATTGTCAAAGATGTGAAACACTGGCAACATCAGTATCAGTATTGCGCACATAAATTGTTTGCACGGAGCAACGAACAATTGTCGCAGCCAGACGAGTTGCGGAAAGTACATTTGACCATTGGGCTTCTTCCTAATTGAAATAAATAGTAATTGGTGATATTTTAAGCCATTCATTCATGGCTTAATTAATTGAGTAAATATATTTCCCACATCAGGTATAGCTAAGCAAAATGAAAACTTTCTAGTTGAAATTCTTGCTTGTGTTTTTCAAAATCAGGAGTTTATTTTTCAATAAATATATAGAATATAATAATCTTGAAAATAGGGTATTCTCTTTATTAATCTTGATTGTCGGCCATTTTTAAATAGTAACTGTTCGGTGGTGTTTTAATCAAACCCTGATGCCTGGTAGAAGGCAATATAGAATAGATATTTTTTAAATTACAAAATAGCTCTATCGTTTTTCCATATGGAACACGTGTAGTCCAATGCAAAAGACTGATAATATATACGCTCCAGTCGGGCGTATCTGACTGTGGAATATTCTAATACAATTTGAGCGAAACAAATCATGGGTGGAATTTTGATAAATGTGTACTGAACTTGAGGTGAACTGAGGTTGGCTAGGTTCATTCTTGTTATACCCTAACCGTATTTAAAATAATAAATAATAAGGTATATTTATTCATGAGTTTCAATATTTTCTTTATAATCAACAAAATAATAATCATCAAACAAAAATAACCATAAACATATTTTAAAGATTATTATATTTGATTATATAAATTTGATGCTAACAATAGTTTACACAACAAGAAATGGCAATGTCAATAATTCTAATTTCGAAAAACACAAGCAAGAATTTCAACTAGAAGGGTTTTAAACATACATTATTTTTACACACATTATTATTTCATAAATACACATTATTATTTCTCAAATAAAACCTTTGATTGAATGGCTTAAAATGTCATTAATTCCTATGTATTATTTGATTTGAGAAGTAGCCCAATGGTAGCCCAATGCACGATCCACAACTCGTCTGGCTATGACAACTGTTCGTTGCTCCTACATCTTTGACCCATCGACAAACAGATCCTGCAGAGAGTTCAGAGAATTAAAAGCTCCTCAAAATTCAATTGAATTCATTTATGTGCACAATACTGAATACTGATACTGGTTTTGCCTATGTGAACAGTGTTTCACATCTTTTAAAATTCCGGTGCGTTCCGAAAGTCGCCACTCTGTGTGATTCACTTATAAAGCTTTATATACCAATCAATATATATTTTTCAATATTAATTAGCCTATGATATTTGTTTGTGACCTCATCTACAATTTTATTATATCTTTAAGTCCTGTGATGCATAATTTAAGTGAGTGGAAGGACAAATTTGCCTATCAGAGTACAGGGTGTCACAATGGAACACTTAGCCTGACTGGAGCACTTTTGAATGTTCGTATTGTTCCATATTATAAATTAAATAAATGTTGTATCTTGAAAATAAAAAAATGTATTTCATAAAGTATATATAAAATAATTCAAATTGTTTTTCAATTGTGCTAGCAATCAGTAATTTTTCATTATATTTTTAGAAATAACACTGGCATGGATGTCAGTTTCTAAGTAAATTTCACCCAGTTGTATCTAAGCAAACATAGAATTTTTGGCTATATTCAGAAATTTATATTGCAACATTGTCAGTTGAATGTGCAAACTTATCTCATTCTAATTGTTTCCATTTTTTTATTAGTCTACTTTTCTTCATGTTCGATAACGATAAATTTGGAGGAGAAAACTAATCGCTTTTCAATAAACACGAACATCGATGATTTGTATTCACTGTTTTCGTGTTCGACTTTGTAGTCAAAAAGTTGCAGAATAGATAAATGCTCTTTATGCAACATAATAGTTAACATAATAACAATGCATGCAGTTTAAATCGCTGAAGCTTTTATCAGAATTCGTTCGTGTATATATTGCCGCGTGAATGAAGTTAGAAATGTATGCAAAAAATGATTTTAAATTTATTACAAATTGTCTGTGATGTGTACTGATGTTTGCGGCGCTGTAGCTGTTGCTGCGTTCACAACACGTAGAAAACGCTACGATGTTGACTACACTAAAAAAAAGTGCAAGCGAGATGGCTATTGCTACTAGAATAATTGTATACAACATCTTACAAATACATACATACAAGGCAAGTAGCGCGCGAGCGCTCTCGTAGCCGACTACAGAGCATAGAGAAAAATTACAGAAAAAAATAATATCAATTCACTTGTGCTTACATAGATGTATGTACATAAGAATACTTAAATACGTAGCGAAGAGCACTTAAATACAGAGCGAGCAGTGAAAATATTTACAATGCATATAATTTAATATTTATATATATATTTAAATATGCATGTGTACAATAAACGTATCTATATAATGGAGTCATCAACATGAAAACATTTTCAGTTTTAAAAAAGTTAATATGCATATGTGTGTGCAAATAAATATGTGTTTTTTGTTTTGTTAAGTACATTAATATGTATGTATGTATTTACTTATCCGTCGGTGTAATGGAAAGTGTGAAAGATGGTGTCGCATGTTGGATAGAGAAAGGCGAATTGAATGCTTATCCTATGTATGTATTTACTCAAAACATACATACAAGGTGGTCATAAAAGTGCTGAAAAAAATATATATACATATATAGGTATATATATATACATATGTATATATATATATATATATATACATACACTATATGTATATATACATAAATGTTTTTGTATATATTTATGCATTAAATAAAAATAAATAATATGAAATTAAATTTAACGACCGGTCGTTGTGTGAATATTGAAAAATGCAGGGCCGGTTAATGTGTAATTTCGAACTATGCAATAGCTAGGAGCTGCAATTAAATAAATATTGAAACTAAACAAATAATAATAATAAAATACCAGTTACTCGTGCGCTTCATCGATTTTTGTATTTTACTCAAAAAAAGAAAAAAAAACACCGTCTGGCTGGTATTGAAATAGTTTTTCGATCAAGTGGACTAATATAATTCATCTACCATGTCGACGCTATAATCTAAGTGTATTTTACCAGAAAGGTAAATCATTGATAAAGCAAGATAAACATTGATCTCTTGCTAAGGTCATATAATGGACGCCTTCATGGATTTCGATGATTACAGCTTCAATTGCAGTCGAAGCAGCAGCAATCGTTTCAGTGAAGTATTATTGATACTGTAGAAGGGCACAGGCACATACAAGAAGAAGCAGCAACCTAAAGGAAGATATATTATTGACATGGATACTACAACTATTACGAGCCCAACTGCAACAACAGAGCTGAGTTCACTTGTTGTAGGCTGCAGCGTTGTCCAAGACTCACACGCATTTGTGGCGCAACACGATAATATGGCTGCAGCCCGAGCTATTCTTCCGGTATCCGCGGCTGCTGTCAGTGCCAACCAAAATCAAAAACAAGATGAAAGGAATCCACATCATACGGCCTTAGCGTTCACCAGTGGTGGTCCAGCAGTAACTTCAGCACTAACGACAACAACGATAGCAGCAAACACAGTGGCCGCGGCCTTGAACCTACCGCCACCAACACCGAATCCGAATTTGAGTGTTGCAGACTCTGTAACAGATGTAGCTTTATCGGACTGTTTGTTGCCAGCACCGCCTTCATTTGCGATTACAGGCATACGGACAACGCCGACACCACCACTTCACAATTCTTCAGACCCAACAGCACCAGCAGCACAAGCGCCAGTTCCATGTGCAAGTGATTTTGATTCGGATACGGAACTGTCCATAGTAGCAGCGGCAGCGGCAGCAACAGCAACAAACGCAGTTGCGTCCACAGTAGATCACTCAACCACATCCCCCGTATCAGTATCAATATCAACGTGTTCCCCAGCTCAGACTGGATTATTAACGATGACAAATGGGCACATCAATAGCAATAGCAACAACACCAGTAGCTCATCACAACTGAGTCTGAACACCAAACAGCAACGCCAGCAAAAACGCCGGCGTGAGCGAGCCCAGCGCCTGCAGGCAGAGCGCGATAGTCGATGCAATTTAAATGCAATGAGTGGCGCGTTGATTGGCGGCGGATCTGTTGTGGGTGTTGGAGTTGGCATTGGTATGGGTGCGTCTACTGGTGGTGGTAGTAGCAGTGGTGGCATCATTGGCTCGGTAACTGCACCAACCACGTTAATGGGTAACAGCAATGCCGTGGGTCCCGGCAATGGGATGTTATATCACTTAAATAGTGCTGGTAGCATGGGAGAGGATAGCAATAATTCCAATGGGAACTTTACGAGCAGTAGTAACGGTAGCAACAACTTGCTGCCACCTACGGATAGTATTGCATCATTGCTATTAAATCCGCCACATTCGCCCGAATGTAACTCTGGTCTTATGGCCACACCTAGTGATAGCGAAGGCGAGTCACTGGATGAAGATCTCCTTTCAACATCATCGTCGTCGACACTGCTACTGCCGCGCGATAAGCCTCCGCCAAGGCCACCACCTCCAGTTCGTCGAAAATTGCCAAGATCGCCAGTGCTAGAGGAGGAGATTATTGATGGGTTTGCCATATTAGAATTCAAAACTTACGAAGATCTTGAGGTGAGTATCAATATATCTGCATAAGTCAAATCCTATTAGTATTGCTTCGTTTATTTATTTATATATATGTATATATCTTCCTCCAACAGTTTGCTATTAAGCTGGGACAGAAACGCAAAGAGAAACGGCTTTCGGCATTGGAGGAACTGACGTGCACCTATAGCATAGAAGAAATGAAAATGCCAAAGATCATTGATACAGGACAACCCCACCCACTGCGTGCCACCAATCTCACCAGTTTGTCCATTGTGAGCAACAACAGTTTAAAAGAAATGAATCATCACCATCGCAACGTCGGTGTTGGCATTGGTGGCACAATTGCAGCTACAACTAACAGCATTAGCACTAACATTAACAACAACAACAATAATACATCAAACAACAGCAATAGTAGTACAATATATACTGCGCCATTGCCAAGCATATGTAGCGCACCTGATGCGGAAGTAGATGTGACTTGGGTGGGAGATCAATATCGACAGCAGCAGGATCAGCTAAGTGGCAGCGCTAGTAATATTGCCATAAGCATTAACAATGCAAATCAAATTGGTAATAATCAGCATGCGAACCACATAAGCCAACACAAGCAAACTGAATCTACTGTCACCAACGGCAACAGTGCAAGTGTCCTAAAAACCGTCAATACTGCCACTGGAAGTTGTTTACTGGAGAATGGCAATGAAAAGCTTGCGACAGATATTACACGGTCAACGGCGCTGTCCATTGCTGCAATCGCGCCACTCATGGATAGTGCCAATGGAAATGGAAATGGAAATGGCAATGGCAATGGCAATGGCAATGGTAATATCGGTGGTAAATCCCAAGACTCAGCAAACAGTGCTAACCCACCAAATTGTGTGGTAGCAGAATATATAAGCCTTAAGGGAACAACATCTTCTGATGTCGCCGCAGTTAACAATCATATTAGCGTTATGATATCATCATCCTCATGTCCAAAAATCAAAGTAAGTGGTGCACTGAATTGAAAATTGATTATAATATAAATATATTCTCTTGATTACCAACAGAAGCTGAACACTTTAGAAAGCAGCGAAGGCGATATGGTTGCAACAGCATCGGTCGCAGCAGGCCTCACGATGGAAATCCAAGACTTTACAAATGTTTCAGCGAAGGTTGTTGGGGCCAATATTATGCTTAAAAAGGAAAACGATCTTGATGAAAATTTTGATGCTGTAAGTTGCACATAACTTGTGTAAATCTTTTGTAAAATAACTATAACTATATTTTGTTTATTTTTGTATAGATTTCGAATCATTGCAGTAGCAACAGCATAGAAACTAATATCGTACGTATTTATTCTAAGCCAACATTGTTAAATATTTTAATATGCATATTGTGTTTATTTCAGTGTGATAAAGTTAAGGGCGAGAATAAGGTGAGTTAGAACCAAAAGAAATTATTAAAATACATATATGTATTTAGCGACATCGTATGATATTGCCGTCAGGTACAGTAAATATAGTCCCAAACTAAAAAAAGATTCAATTTCTGTCAACATGTTTCCAATTCAACAACAATTCTGTTTAATTCTTCTTGGAAAGACGTGGTGTTTTATTTTTGTACATAAGAAAGAAGTAAGAAGAAGAAGGTAGGTTGAAACACTCAACTAAGGCATAATTAACAATAGAAATCAGAGCCCATTGGCACCCTGCTCTGAAGCAGCTTAATCACTTCCAATATAGTTTGTCTCAGTTTGTAGCCAAGTAAATTATGTAGAACACAAAATGCTCATACTTTGCCAGCATTCACAAAAAAAATATTGATCAAAGACAAACAAAAATTTATTTGGAAATTAAGTTTTTCGACATTTACATCGTCCGTAAGACAATGTTTGCTATATATCCATTACATGGTCTGGGTTTTTTCCACCCTAAACCTTCAAAAGTGGAGTCAAAATGTATGCTAAAATTGTGCAAATATTTGCAACAGACAAAGAAAAAATCTCTGATCCCTTGAAGTATATATATTATTGAAGAGTCGCAAAATACGGGTCGTGTCAAACGTATTCATATCACAATAGCTCTTATCTAGGGACCACGAACGTGGGAGTTCATCGATAAATGGTCTTAAGTACTGTCGAAATCCTCGGCCACCATATGAAACAATATTGGATTACGCCGACCATAAAGCATTGCTTAATTTCATTGGTAGGCTTCAACCTTTTCGCACCTTCCAGCTGGCTGATTATCTCTGGAACGTCTGCCAAAATTTCCAACACCCAATGCCAATGTCTGCTAGCGAAATTATAATGCAATGTGCTTCTATCCGCTTATAGTTAGACATTAGATATATATTTTTTTTTTTAATCTCCACACAAAGCATTTCAAATCACGTTTATTTCATTTACATTTTAATTTTCGACATCAATAAAAGACATACTTCTAAAGGCAGGGGCTTCTAATATGCATATGATAGTTGATATTATCGATAAACTGCAGAAATTCCATCAAGATCGGTGCAGAAACAACAAAGAAGTTATAGTGTAAAACCTTTTCTCATATTGATCTTGTTACTATCAGGCGCAAGTATTTTCTCTATGCGGAAATATCCGCGTGCATGTGCGAGAAAGGGATGGCTAATGATAAGTGACGCGACTGTAAATATTTTAATCTACGATTGTCTACGAGTGTCTACATATTTATGTATATGTGTGTCGCATGCCTTTGCCGACCACAAAAGCAATTGCAAACCGACTTACATTTGGGTGTGCAAAATTTGTGAAATGTGTGTCATTTTATTTTTAAATTTAACTTTGTCTTTTGTAGCTAACTGAATTATCATCTAGTCATTCCGACCAAAGTCCTGCTAACATATAAATTGAATTATTATTTAAATATTCAAAACCCGATTTTTCTTAACAATTTTTACATGCAAACTTGTTGCTTTGTGTTGTAAGTCTATTTTGCGCTAGACCAATGCAAACACAAAAGTTCTATTTAACCTTTACAATATTCATTTATGCACACGTAAGAGATAAAAATGCAAAGACAAAGTACTTTGCCTTTGCACTGGATAACCCACCGCAGCCGCTCTAGGGCGGAGTATACTTTCAGTCGCAAAAATAGATACTAGTCTTTCTATGCCTTTTGGCAGGCTAGGAAATCGATAAATTCACAATTTTGAATATAGCACTATAATTGTTTTAGGCACATTGTTGTCTACGTCCTGCAGAGATTGGCGTTCTGCCCCCGATAATATATATATACCAATTTGAAAGTTAGTAACACCCCTTAAAAACTGAAAACAAATTTTCAGACCACGCCCACCACCTTGCCGCCAAAAATCTAAAATGGCTAAATATTCCGCAATTTGAGAGTTAAACTTGAAGGGAGGGTAGTTTACTAAAAACTCTTATTCTTGACTACGCCCATCTTAATCTTTGTCATCTGGTATCAGTTGCAATTACATTGGCATCAGATTATTTCCCAGTTCTCACATGCCTTTTTTAAGTTGGCAATAAAACTAGAATAATATATTTAGCAGCTGGATTCAGGGTATCTCGTAGTCGAGCTCACTTGACTACAGTATTAATTTTTTTCATTTTATGAAAAATCAATACTCGAATTCTCCACTGTTGGACATGGCAGGATGCCCAAATAAAAATTTATTTGTTAATTGTTGGTACAAATTCGATAGTCCTTAACTTAACTTAAAAATACATATCTTATGAATATAGCGCATTAAAGATATAGATTAAAGTCTGCAATTGAAGAAATCAATATTGGTTAAAAGAAATTTCGGATCGTAACTTATTTATGATAATAAAGGTCTCTCGATCTGAACCCGTCGGAGAATTGGCGAGTTTTAGGGGATTGTGTTGAGGTCTTTGATGTTTCACAAATAGGGCATAGCTAGGTGCACTCAATGCACCACCTCTGAGTGGAGATTATTTCTTATGATGCTTATGCAACCAAATAATAAAAGTAGTTTGATAAATCAACAAATACATATTTCATATTTCGTTTTAAGAAATACTATTTACCATTATAATGACTACCACTTTTTAAATATATATATTAAAGACTTAAATTTTTTTTTTAATTTGTTAATTTTATAGCTAGCCCGACTTTCAAAGTTTACTTATTTTCATTTTTAATAGCTTGTGTTAAAATATAATGTTCATAATTTTAAAAAATATTTGACATCTTTTTTTTAACTTTTCCCCTAAAATATGTGGGCACTACTATGTAAAAAATATAGTGCGAAATACAGCTGGCTGCATAGTAAATAATTAAACGTGATTTTATCCATTTCATCTTAAAATTGTGTTTTTAATCTTGGACTAGGTAATAAATAGCCTTGTTCTTTTGAAGTCTTGATTTTTTTTCTTTCGAGATGGCATTGGATTGTACAAAGTTTGTAGATATTTAAAATGGTTACGTTATTAACATATTGTCAACATCTTCCATAATTGGTAGATTTCTTAAAAGTCATAATGAAAATTAGATGTATGTAACCATCGGCGAAGATAAAGCAGACATTCTTTCAAGTTATAATATTATTTATTAATATTAACAGATTTTTCACTTCACAAATTTAAGCAAAAACTTTTCGCAGTTTTAATCAATGTGGTAAATTTCTAAAGCCACAATGTCATTTAGTTTTACCAGTGTGCTTTAAGGCAAAAAGATGGCAGAAATTGGGGGAGCTGTAGCGTAATTTCTTAATATTATTCTTAATAAATTATATTTCGATTTTCCATTGTTCTAAAAATGTAGTCAATTTTAAAGGCATAGTCTTCTCATTGTTATATATTGTATGCATTTGCATATTTTTGGTGAACTGGACAAATTTCATCAAGACCGGAACATGAAAAAAACGTTGTTCTTTTTTACATCAGGCTAATCCCAAAATGATTTTGTGACTGTTTAGTATTAAAAATATGTTTCACACCAAATAATCAATATTCAGTTTCTAACAAGATGTTTAATACTCATTTTCAAATTATACAGAATTCGGAAAACTTGATAGCCTTCGTTTTTCCGTCAACGCCAACCCATGTTTCAAGTGATTCACCTAGGCAAATCACAACACGCAATTCCACAGAATATTCACAACCACCGACTAGTCGAATAGAATGTGTGACTGCAAATGTGTGTCAAACCGATATGGCAAGTTCAACGGTACTATCACTGCCTGAGATAGGCCCAAAGTCAAAAATGTTATCTTGCGCTGGATCGAATGGGCCGCTCACAATTGTCAACGAGACAACTTCCGGATCCGTTAGCACTCAAAAAACTATCGGCGTGATTTCAGCTTCACTTTTAACGACGAGTCCTGCAACAGAAAATGGGGATAAACAGCCAAATTCTGGAACAGATAACCTATTGCATAATATGCTAACCCATCCAGGAACATCATCTGCACAAGTAAGTTTGCTTATCAATCTGAGGTTCTTTGCTTAATTGCCTTAACTGCCTTTCAGGTGACCAGCGTAAGTATTTCTGCTGGTTGCGAGTCATATCTAACATCAGAGGCTGGTCAATGCGGACTGGGAATGACTTCGTCTGCAAATGCTCAAGGAATTGTTTTGAGCACCAAAGTTGTAACGTCACAAGAGATGGAAACACCTACGCTTAGGCCCACAAATCCTTTGATATCGGGTACTCCTCTTACACCCACTTCGATATCATCGTTACATGGCGGATCGTTTGGCGAGCGAACGTCCAATGTTTTGCTTGCAGCCAACTTAAAGACAAATGAGAATGCAATACCAAGCATTGAAGGTGGAACAATAACTGTTCCCGTCGATTCACAGAAGGCCATAACCTGCTCAGTACCTACAGTTGCCAATGGATTCCTGACTGGTTACTCATCTGTCAGTTGTGTAACTTCAACGGTTGGAAGTGGCCTATCGCGTATCTCTCCACATTCAGGAAATAAGGTGCTGCCTCTTCCAATGACATTGCCACCAAATACGGCAGTTAGTTCCGTTGCAGTTGCTGCCTCCGGTATTGGAAAAGCGTCTTTTAGTTCAGGAAGTATACCAGTTGGGGCTGGCGGATCCTCATTGGTATTTCATGGTGTACCACCGCCGATGCCTCATTTGGGTGCTGGACTACCTATGCTAATTCAGGCGACGCCATACCGAACACCCTATCCCAATTATTCATTATATACACCTTATAATAGCATAGCACATGGACAATACCTGCAAACAGTTCTGCCAATTGGTACTCCAAATACGTCGCCTTCCCCTCAGCGCTCGGATGCTCGAAGCAGTCGCGAGTCACCGGCAACATCGTCTTTAAAAACTGCAGTTACAAGCGCATCTACATCACATCAGCACAGCGTCAGTAGTATCACAGGAATGCGACCTATTACGCCACTAGGTTACGTAATCGGGAACAGTAATACGACGCAAGCAGTAGGGACGCTGGTCACAACAACGACAACAACAGTACCTCTTATAAATTGTACGCAATCTCATCACTTACCAGCCAACAGTGCAGGTGCATTTGGTGTCTCAACCACGGGGCCAGCTTTCACAACAGCACTATTGTCAACACCTGCCGTAACTTCCGTTGCTGCTAATGCTGCTTCACAATTGCAACCACCTGCACCAATACAAATGCTCCCACAATCCGGGTATTCAACCCACATTCCTCAATTGCTAAACTCATATCCACAATTCGCACCACTAGCGCCGACACAACAACAGTCGCTATCACGTTGCGGAACCTCTTCAGCTTTGGGAAACAGCAACACCTCAGTCCTTACTGTACAAAGTTTAACGACAGCGATGCCATCGCCGTCAGTAAATGCATCTATAGCATCGTCATCTGTGATTCAAAAAATACTTTCACCCAAAAGTGGGAGCCCTAGCAGAGACCGGGACGCAAATTACAGGTATATATATATATAATAATTGTGCAAATATATTTAAAACATATAAAATAAGATCAAGACCAAATACTTATCACATGCATTAGAGTGAATAAACAAAATAGCTCTCTCTCTCTCTTCACCTTTACTGCTGCCCATTTTTACAAGCGACCAGTTCGTCAAGGTTTCAAATATCATACGCAGATCAAGGTTATTTTGTATTTGCGATACATTTTCAGTGACTAACTTAACTATTTGATTGCTTTAGTCGCCGTTGCAGTTAGCTTTTGACATGTTGCTCAACAACCCAAACATCTTGAATCATCTTAATTGAATTGATTAGCAGTTTTTATTTATCTAAATGAAATACATTTTCGACATTCAATCTTGGTTTGAAATCGTCAAAGTGCTTTGCTTATGAGCATATGACGTGATTATGTTCTTATCGACTCTCGTCGGCCCGCACAAATGGTGGGAATATTATTATTATGTCTTTTGTAATTTGGAAGTTACAGTTCACAGACTTGGGTAGATTACTAGGAACGTTCTCCTAATCTTGGTAAGAAAATGTGGTGCTAAGGCCGACCCCAAAACATCGGGAAAGCTTTTATTCCCCGTAATTGTACCGCTAGAGGTACCAAACTTAATAGGTATATTTCTAGGTACTTCCTCCTAAGATTGGTTAGAAAATTTCTTGGCCTTGCCCACCCAACCCCCAAAAAACCGGGTTTTTAAGGTATAAATATAGATATTGCTGATCAGCATCGCAAACCGATTCGGTATAGCTTCATGCGTCATTGTATCATATAGTTTTATAGTATAGCCGGTTGAAAATGATAAATGTACATGTCCCTCTTCCTGATACAATAAAAAAAAAAGTAAAAAAATTTAAAGTTTTGAGCCAGCCGATGGACTACGCTCTATAAGGGCATATGTAATCTTCGGTGTGCCTGAGATAACCGTTCTTTCTTATTGTTAAATTTTCCTGTGTTCTTTACTTACATTCATGAAATTCCTACAGCAAAAAAAAATATATAAAATATATATATATAAGAAAGAGCCACGAGCCAATCATTCAGGCAGCTGATGAACTATGCTCGAATCCCTTTTCGGAGTTTCGCAAACGACAGCGTCATTAGAAAATGCCAGAAAAAATTTGATTGATTCAAGGTTGCGTAAATAAGCAATTAATGGTTTTTGAAAAACAATTGGCGATTGCTGATTTAATAGGTATCAGTAAAATGCGCAATCCCGGAGCCACTGTCATATTTCGGCACTTCATAATTGTATAAGTAGTATAAGTGTATGATTTACTTAGTTTACGAATGGAAGGGTGTGCATTACATATCTGCTTTTTTTATATTCGCAGCATTACAGCGGTTCGTCAAAGCAATATCGGGCCGGTGTCAGGCGGACCGCCTGGCATCACATTAAGTCCGTCATTTTGCGGTTTAGTGCCAAGCACCCCATATAGTGCCGTTTCTGCTTCCTCATCTACCACGTTGTCATCGGCGACACATTCAGCTCTTGCAGTTGCTGGACCCAGTATAGCAGCGTATTCCCAAAAAACAGGACTCTGGTTAAAGTATGATATTTCGAATGCCATTTATCCGAGAATGAACATTGTGTGTTATTACTTGCAGCCCATCCATGACGGGTACATCGTCCGTTCCAATTATGTCGAGTGGCAATGCTCGACCCACACCCTCACCACTGAACTCTGGCGCCACAGGAACACCAACACGGGTTGCTGGAAATGCAATTTCACCTCACGCTGCTGGCAGTGGACATGTTCCCGTCACTAACTTTCAGCACACGTTCTTTGCCACACCTCTTGCACCAGCACATTCATCTTCAGCAACGCCCATTTCTATCGCAGCTATTAGCAGCACCTCATTATCTCATTTGCCTATGGTGTCCCACACGACGACCGTTATTGCGACGATGACAACAGCGACAACGACTACATCATCAATCAGTACAGTGGGCAATACACAATCGTCTGTAGCAACGGTGTCTACTGCAGTTACACCCACACCTCATCCATTTTCTGCAGAATCTCTCTTTCAGCCAAGCAAAAGTACGAACCAATTCAACCTGTTGCTGCATATTGAAAAACATATTTATTTATTGTATTCCTTTTGCTTATTAGATGATCAGGCAGACTTATTGCGACGCGAGCTCGATAGTCGCTTTTTGGATCGCTCTGGTTTGACCCAGCCAGCCCCATCGCCCTCGTCAACATTTATGCGACAAGAGTTACACCATCATCAACATCAGCATACTCACCTGCATCAGCATCCACAACTGTTGTCGACAGCACCAATGTCGGGCGCAGCCACTGTACTACCGCCTACGCCGCCAAGTTCAGCACAGATTTTTCCACCACCACTATTTAAAGACATTCCCAAAATTACCGCCGTTGACCCGCAGTTTTATCGTGCAGGCATCGGCCTCCCTCCTGGGTATTCTGGATATAGTCCAGCAGGGCTCTTGCATGCTGGTTTGGGTGGGCCTACTCCATTTATGCCACCAAACCACTTGACTTCATTCGCACCAAAGGTAAGAACAAACCTCTGAAGTTCCTAACAAAAACTAAAAAAACCAAAAACCCTCTGCTTTTCCGTAACATATTAGTGATAAAACATTCTTCAATGGACCAACGAAAAAGATTGGTTTTTATGTTTCAATAGCTTTTTTTTGGTGCAAAAGACTGACTCAATCGATTTGCAAGAAACCTTTAAACCATTTTAAATCCATTTTTATATTTCAATCGCTTTTAGGAGCACTGGAAAGTTAAGCTCGCTGTATCCTAAACTATTAAAAAATGGTTTTAAAAAAAAAGTATAATGTATGTGCACAATAGTCTGTAACAGACAAAAGGAAGCATATCCTAACCCTTATAGTATATACATGATGGGCACCAAAATCATCGTGCTTTTGCACATAGAATTCTTAATAATTTTAAAACTACAACAATATGCTATACTACTTTATCAGGTGGTGATTAATGAACTCAATAACAGTAGGGTGGACATCCCTGTACTGAACTCTTATATAATTAAATTCTCCCTGCCATAATGCGATTTGAAGAACACAGCTTTATAGATTTTCACACACTAAGCAGCATTTTGGCATTCTGGTAATGAAGCTTTTATGTAATAAAGCGAATAGCGATGTTCACCTTTAGATATTTTTTTTGGTAAATATGATGTTGTTTGTTTAACCTTTCGGAACCCGGTTCATTGCCGATCTCTAAGTTTATCTTGTCTTCGTAGCACTTGGTTGATTACGTACAAAAATGAATGTGACTTACAAACACCCTTTTCCCTTCCCTTTTTTCTTTTTCGTTAATCAGAAAACTGGACGTTGGAATGCTATGCATGTGCGCATTGCGTGGGAAATTTACTATCACCAAAATAAACAAAATTCTGAAAAACAAGTTGTTGGCTCTAGTCTAAGCAGCACCGGTGGCAATGTCAATCCGGGGACCACTGTTGTATCTGGCAACGCAGTTAGCATAAGCAATGTAGTCGGCGGAGGCATTGGCATACCTACAAACAACATCGCTGCTTCAGCGGCAAGTAGCACTGTTGTGGCGGCAAGTGGAACAGCAACAGCACTTGGTATGAAGCCTTCTCCGGCGTTGACCTTAAGCTCAACATCACCACACATAATGCATCGGTCAGGTGAACTGACGCCAGGTACGACGTACGCCAGATCGCCATTTGAAGCTTCGCCATTAGCAACTAGTTTTATTGGGGCACCACCTAGTCATATCGGTAAGTTTCACATTAAAAAACCAGCCGGTCATCAACCCATTTATTTGCTGTCATTGTAATTGGACAGGCACAGCGGTTTCCCCATTTGGGCGGTACGTAGGATCATTTGGATTTGCTGGTCTGACGCATTTTGGACGTGATATGTCATTAGGTGGACATTTGGATGCATGGAGGTAAGTAAATCTGAATACCTACCTGGTACACATTGCCAACCATTGCACTAGTCAAAAATGGGGTCATATAACTCTCTTTAACATTCATAAAAATATTGTAAGTTGCTTCAGTGCTAATAAATATGTTTATACACTGAACGCGTTAAAAATAGGTCAAAAGGGAAAAATGGTTTTATACAAATGCATCTCCCATCCCATCAGGATCAGCTGACGAGTCGATACTGCATTGCATTGTCTGTCCGTCTGGCGTTATCAACACGCGGATCTCAGAGGCTATAAGAGTAAGGAACTGCCCACGTAGATCATGGCTACATCGACTCGGCTGCTGATCCTGATCAAAACTGTATATACCTTTAGGTGGCCGTAGATTAAACTACTTTAATGGGTCTTAATGATTAAATGTATGTAACAGGCAGAAGGAATTTCCGATTCGTTCGTCCGTTTGTCCGTCTAGTATCTTTTATATATATATATATATATGTATATATATATATATACCACTTAATTTTTTATTTTCGAGAATCGATTGGTTCTGTACGTTGCAGTGTATTTATTCAAGACCATTCTCGATTAGTGCTTCAACTTGACAACAATTACAATTTGTCTAATTGAAATTTCATAACTATGCCATTTGCATTAATTTCATAAATTTTTATTTTGCAGAACTAGTTCTATGGCGCGCTCTATGCCATATCATCCTGTTTCTGCCGGCGGTCCAAGTGGTTGGCCCATCAAGTCCGATCCTGCGCTTGAGAATGCACGTCGAGAGGCAGAGGAGCGGGAACGAGAGCGTGAATTACGAGAACGTGAACAGAGGGAACGCGACCGGCAGAGACGAGAACGCGAAGAGCGCGAACGCAAGGAAAAAGAAGAGAAATTAAAACGTGAGCAGCAGGAGCGTGAAAGAGAACGAGAACGTGAACGAGAGCGAAAGGAACGCGAGCGACGCGAAATAGAGCGACGTGAAATGGAACGTGAACGCATGCTGCAGCAACAACGGATCAATGAAAGCAATAAGCAGGCAGCAGCTGTAGCATCCTCAGCTACACAACGGGATCGCTCACCTCATCGTAGCATCAGCGAACATAACCCAGAGATACGCATCAAAGAAGAGCATCCCCGCACAAAAGAGGAGCAAGATGTGATGCTCATGCGTGCATCGACGGCAGCTGGAGTTGGGGATCCACGATATCATCCCTCTTCATTAGTAGCTGTTCAGGCGAATGTAGCCGTTGCTGCACATCATCATGCAAATTTCATGGTGACAGGACGACACGGCTTACCGCCACCAGCATCACATCTTTCCCGCAACATGATGCCACCAACATTGGGTGTCAGTGGCCCACTAACACATTTTGCTCCACCAGGCCCTCCAGCGTGGGGTATTGATCCGTATCGTGATCCATATGCACCCATTTTGCGATATAACCCCATAATGGAGGCTGCCTTACGGCATGAAGCCGAAGAGCGGCAAAAAGCCTTAAGCATGTATGCGGCGCAATCAGCGGCTCATCTGAGAGGTAAGGAACCAAGTCCCATACCGCCACCGTCGGTTGGCCCTTTGGGTCCACCTCCCACACATCTCCGAATGCAGCCACCACCAGTCGTAGGCGTAATTGCACAATCAAATGCACCACCGTCTTCACAAACCTCTCAAACACAATTGGCTTCAATCGGAATTGTGAAGGGACCGGCGCCGCCTACGATGAACATGGCAGTACAGCACATGATGACAGGGGATCCCCTGAGTCATCCGGTAACATCCAAAAAAGAACCTGAACACACCATGGGCATAGTGGCAAATGCGTCTGGTATAGGTGCTAGCCATACCACCACTGTGCCTGGAAACGTCATAGGTATACCACCAGCGCCGCCAGTAACGCTAAGTCGATGATAATTTACTAGGAAACTATAAATAGTTGTTTTAAATTATAGAAATTTTTAAAATTTCAATTACTTCATCCCAATTTTATGTACTTTACTCTTTTGCCCTACCTCTATTCATCACAACCTTAGCCCGAAAACAAACCAAGTTAGTAAGCGCAACGCTTATGTAATATACAAAATATAAGTAAATATTTATTATTTTAATTTTAATGTGACAGGATAAAATGTCATAGTTAAAAAAGGTGGGGTAACATTTTTACCTAATCAATAAAAAAGTGCGAAATTGTTGGAAGGTATAATTCCAATGCGCCTTTGTTTTTTTTTTTTTTTTTTTGCGAGCCAAACCCTTTTTGTAACAAGTTTGCTTCCCATTTACGTCTACCCGCAGAATCAGACGCCACATGAAACATACTCGTAAATTCATAAATAAGATTTTAATCTTATAAAATCACCGAATACCTATTAGTTTAAATTAGATATTTAAGTTTGCAAATACAAGTATAAACTTAAAAGCATTTGTATTATTTGTATAATGTGAAATTTAAATTGACACACAATTAATTCGAGGACATAATTATACTCAGATGTACATACATACACATGCAGACATACATACAATATACGTATATATAATTAGAAATAAACAAAAAGCTATTAAATCATAAATACAATTGTTGTATGCTATCATTCAGCAACTTGTGGAATCATACCATACCATTCCAGTCGTGCATTATATGTGTTTCAGATGTAATTTCATTTATGGCGATAATGTATATAGTTTTGAAGAAAATGATAATAGAAACATTGCTAATAACTGAAAAAATGTATTTTTATTTTTTCCAAAGCCGCTCAAAGCCTGTTAGGGTTTTCATTTTTGCTTCCACGAAATAACTCTATTTTCCTTATTTTATTTTATAATACTGATCTCTAAGGCAGAGGACCTAATTTGTGTTGTGCAATGTCCGTCTGATTATATGTGTACTTACGAACTATATTTTTTTTTTAGCTATAGACTAGACCATAGACCTGATATTTTAAATATACATACACAAACAAATACTCACGATTTTTTTACCAAGCTAAAACAGAAATAAACGATATGTATTTCATCTGTAAAGTTAATGGATCTTCAAAGATCTTCAAAGAAGAAACAAATTTAACGCCACGCCATATATAGTATAAGTCATTAAAGCGATAGATTAATTATAACATTTTTTAACTGTTGTCCTGAAAAGGATTTTTCCCAAAAGCTTTCATTTGTTTTCACTCTGGTTGTTAAAAGATAATTTATAAACAAAACGGGTTTATTTTTGAAATGATTTCCCAGTTAGGCTCCCAGTATCGGCATTTGCAATTTTTGGTCGAGAATTGGACAATCACAGAACAATTATTAAACAAAACAAGAGCAGAGAATACAAAAAGCTATATCTTCTGCAGTTGTTGAGTTAGAGCCATCAAATTTGATAGGTATTTGACTGGTAAGTATCGAGTGGGTCACATCCACTCTGCAAGTTAAATGATTGGGTTGAAATTTGAAAAGAGCATCTAAAGTTATTTTATTCTCGTTGAGACAGGTGCTATTTTATTCAGAATAGTGTTGTGCGATTCGTGATGGGCACGGCACGGGTATACCTATCAAGTAATCACTCCGTTAGAGAAAATCTATTTTTGTATTAGCCACAACTGACGGCAGCAAGCGCAAATTCTTTCTTTATATAAATTAAGACGAATTCACTTTCTCTATATTTATTATTGGTATTTTATTATTCTTATCAAGTTATCCATTAGGATAATGTGTTACTGCATTATTATTTGTTTATATTATTTAATTTATTCATATCACTATGAATTTAACTTAACTTAAACTATTTAGAACTATCTCTTGAAGCTCCGGTCTTCTTGTGGATTGTCAAGTCAGCATTTTTGGTGACGCCAGCTGCTACCATTGTGCGCAAAATATTCGCTTGAGTTTGCGGTTGTAGTGTTAAGGGTCTGTGGCTATCGACCGAAACATTGTTGGGCGTCTTAACTTATATATACATATTTTGAATTAAAGGCTTTTGTGCGCAGGATATTTTAAATTTTATATTTTTCTTATAAGCCCAGACATATGAAAGTATGAGCGTCTACTTACCTTCCTTCCCTTAGAATCTTTTACAAGCGGGTATCACATTCCAATTCACCATGCTACTGACCTCCAAATTCTCAGCTGGTAGTTGGCTCAATACGACTCTAAAATTAGTTGTTTAAATAAAAAACTTGTGGCAGAATGGATAGATTGCTGGAATATCCTTAAGAGATTGGGACAGCAGACTAGTATAGTTCCAAGATTCAAGTCTCTAGCTTTAAGTGTGTGGAGAAAAGTTGCAATCATACGGCGGAGATTTGATTTCTCGCATTAAAAATTTATATATTTTACCAAATATTGACCTGACCGTAATCATCATTATCGGATCACTACATCATAAGCTAGCTGCCAGTGGAGATGGAGTTATGCGGATAAACAAAAGTCATTAATTTCTTATACAATAACTACACTTTGTACAATTGTATTATACTCAATAAATAACCAGTCGAGAAACAGAAAATACATAAACAGAATGCTTTTAAAAATCTACAAAAACATAATATTAATAATACCGGAATACAATTTAAATGTCTGCACATTACCTCCGTTCTACAAGGGTATTTATGCTTCGGCGTGCCTATAATAACCGATCTTACTTGTTAAATTTGTTAAACCGATAACAACCTGTCACATGCTACCAAATATTTAGATATGTATTTGGGAAACATTCGAAGGCAGAACTTGACGCACATTAAAATTTATGCGTGAATCGTCAATATAACCTTCAAATGGCATCCAAAAGTCCTCGTCCTTAACTTGATCGTATAATCTTGAATCCATTGAAGTGTTAAACGGATCTTCATGCATCTCTTTGGAGTTTCCATTCCATGGCTTTTTGTGTGTTTTCATAACTCGTGGTACTGCATGATAGCAAAGTCGAGATTTCTCTGACATTACTAAAACATCTCCACTACGTAGATATAAAGCTGTGGGCTGCTCTTCTAGTGTCATGCCACCTATAAGAAAAATGGCAGTTTGTCCGAAACTGCATTAAGAATGTAGGTGAGCATTTTTTGTATACATCTATCAATGGATAAAACTGTCGACATATATACCTAAATGAAAAAAGTGGTGCTGCAAGGTTCAACTCCGAATGATCCGTGTGACCAGATAAGGTAGTGCCAATCGGATAGTAATTAACAATAGCAGCTTGTGGGATAAAATGTTGGTATCCAAGCACAAGAGAAAAATATTGGCACAGACTACTCAAGTCACTTGGGAACGTTGTGTGCTTAGCCTCATCGTATACCTTGGTGTTCCAGTTGTGATGATATCCCAATGTGGTCCAACGCATCGCAGTCTTAAGACGCTGATCAACAGTTTTGTGATCGCTTTGATGTAACTCTCTCCACCAATTCGATACTGCATTGACGGAAAAATGTTTCGCATCCAAGTTAACATAGTTGGGCGCTTGCGGGTAGTCGCGAAGACTTCGAGCTATCCAATAGCGTTGGCCCGTAGGTGTAAATGGATTGCGTATAACCAAAAGACCAGGATGATTTGCAAGCGTATAGCACCGCCAATCATTTGGTGATTGCAAGCCAACTGGCAGTCGTAGACTTGAACTTATCTGTATTTCAGGAACTATCGCCGGCTGCACCAATTCAAGCTGGAGACAATCGCATACAAAACACATATACATACATATATTTGTATATACATAAGTATATATTTTAATATGTACACATGTTGTTATGGGCTTGCTGACTGTTTATACATGTGGATCTCTACTTACGTTATGACAACCGCTGTCGAACTTTGTTGCTTCATATTGGTCAACGTCAATTACATCTTGGAGATCAGGTGATTCTGTTTTTATTTTATATCGTTTGAAAGCTTGTTTAAACATTGTCTAAGATTATTGTAAACATATTTCTCTATAAACTTTTGGGTATTATAGTTCTTGAATAAATAAATATGACTAAAACGATGAATCGATAAATTAATGGTTTGGTAACTGTGTTGTCAGTTTAGCTATTTCCCTGTCAGCTCTGGGAATTCTCTTCTTTTCTGTTTTACTTCTTTGAATCCACATTTTCCCCAAAAATTTATTTAATTTTACAAATACAAAAGAATTTCAATTTATTTACCAATAAATGCAAAAAAAACCTCGAATTTTAGAGATTATAACTACTAGAGACTTGATATACAAGATTTTTTTATTAAGCTTAATAATCAGATCGATTAAATCTTAAAAAATAATATGTCAAGATCCACGAAATTACTTTCAAAAACACAATCAATTTTGCCTTTCTTGGTGAAATTGACTTCCATCCTTAAAAATTTAAGTATTTCGCCTCCAGAAAACACATCAATCAACCGATTTATATATACACCGTTAGTACCGCAATAAATTATGTCTTATTTATAAAAACCTTGTGAAATGAATTTTAAGTTGTTGAATTGCTTATCGATTTGAAAAGGAAGATGAATCCCAAAGCATTGAATTCGCAAAATACTTTCTTGACGCACTGTATCTAATGCACTTCGATTCAGAAGTGGAGGATTGCCGATAACCACTGTCAGAATATATAAATTTTTTTCTTTTGACACCGAACAGCTGTTCACAGAATTTGCCTGTGTGGACAGCGAGTTAACAGTGTGGATTTCAGTTTTGCCGTCTCGAAAACGAGAAAAAATTCAAATTTGTTTGTTTCAGATTGAAAGTTTTTCGTTATCGATAACTTTGTTTTCCAGCTGAGCACAGTGCCATATCGATATATTTATGCAGGTGAAATCTGTGGATTTAAATGCCTCACGACTTTGGTCACACTTGGGGTTGTATTTATTAGTGACATATACACATACTTATGTATGTATGTACATAGAGGACTATTTACATTGCTTAAATAACTCTGTTGTGAAAAATCTTTTTTTTGCTGGGCGAAAAGTTTTGCCTGAAACGACATGGATCATGGACTAAAGAGATGTTCATAAAAGTGACAAAAGAAGTAAATAATAAGAAATAAAACTTGATACATGTAATGGAATAATTGTTACATATTGTACTTTTTTCTGTGAACATAATATTTTCGTGACATGGATGCGCGTGCGCGTGCATTCATTTATATACAAGTGTGTATCTATTTACATACATAATTATGTGTGGGAGCAAGTTCCGTAAACATATACATGCATATATATTTATACGATGTGCACAATAATATGAACGAGCAAAATTCAAATTAGAACAATTAAGTGGCGCCGCTGCCAATCCTTAGCATTTGTTGTCTGTGCTCCAAAAATGTTGCGTTGCAAAATTACTTTCACCAAGTCGCATTTGCTGGTCAAGTGGGGCAAACTATAAGGACGTCAGACAGGTACAATCCCCATTTCAAAATGCAACAATAATATGATTTTATCTAATTTATGTTCTTTTCAATTTTAGCAATTACCGTTTGAGCATAGCCAATTAATTGTTACACAGATCGTTCAAAATGAATTTAAAACATCTCGGCTGAAAGCAAAATTGTTCAGAATACAGCTGTGCACTTAATCACACACTAAGTGGTTGATTTCTGACCGTGCGTTGGTGGTGTGCAAAAAAAGAAAAAAAAAACAAGTTGTTATCAAAGTCTATGTTAAATGCGCCATGTTATCTACACCTTCATCGTCTAATGGAACGCCTGCAACGGAACCTTCGAAACAGGACTACCATAAACAGAATATGATAATTTCAACTACCACAGCCATAGTTCCCAGCAACAGTATAGGCCTCCACCAGTATCAGCTGACTTTTACAAAACTCAACAAATTATCGGATGGTTCGTTGGACTCGTTAGGTGTTGATGCCTCTGAAACGAGCACATCTATTACTACACCACACTCGATGCTAAATCCTCCCTCATGCTTGACAACATGCAGTAAGGCTCCACCTGTTAGAGCGGCCGTCCACCAACAGCAACGTCATTATGTGTTGCAAAAGCAGGCATCCAATTACCGCTGTTCTAACTCCAATGAGTTGGCGCAACGACAGCATGTACATACTTCGATTTCGTCTGCCCCATCAACTTCGGTTACTTCTTCGTTGGAGGAACCAACATCTTCATGCAGTACAACCACTAAAGGGAACGGAACTCCATTGATTACACTGAAGATGACACGGACTATTCCATCTGACAAAGTAAGTTGTATATATTATCAAACAACATCTTTAGAACATTGATCATTGATTGTTAATTTTGGTCATTTGGCAAATTTGAAGCTGCGAAATCTGTGATCTGATAGATGCTACTTTTTTGCATTTCAACATATTAATTTCAAATTGTTTTACGTAAAATGCTGAATTATTTATGTCGCAAATAAGCGTGCCGAGAAGTATATGTCAATTGTATCCTTGACCCTGTAGTGATGTCCTTGGCCCATTTAATTTTATTTCATATCTCAGTTAAGCCTTTAAAATCAATAGAGAGATTATCACTGTCCAGTTCAATATGGATTTTTAACAAAGAAATGTGACAAAGAACTTGACTGTTCGCTGTCTTAACCCTGAGACTTCTGATTTTCATACTTACAAATTATTATTTTGTATGTTGGACATGATATTTACTCTTTGTAAAAGAAGAGACTTTGTTTATTTAAAACTCAAAGGTGCTTGCCCTCATCTTATGGGCAAGGGGCGATGTCTGCAAATTTGATATCTGCACTGGATACGATAGAACACGTCTCATTTGGAAGAAAACAAGCCTTTCATAAGGACTACATTAAGCGACTAATAAAGTTCCCATCGAGTTTTATGGTGTTGCTTAAAGAGTTGGACAACTAGTACAAATTTAGAAGAAAATATGATCCCATCAATATTAAAGATGGCTGATTGCGGAGAATATACAGCTCATCAAGATAGCGCATTACCGTAGACAGTAAAAAACATATAATTTGAGGTTTTTCAAAGGCCTCACAAACCCAATGGAGAAGCTATGAGCAATAATGAACAGTAATTTATGTAATAATACAGAACGATCTATGAGCGGACTAAAATAAAAAAGATTTGGGATTCTATAACTTTAAAAATGTAATATAATTTAAAAATCAAATGAATTACAAATATTTTTTACTGTTAATTTTGTTGTTATTTTAAGATAAAAAACTTTAAGCTAGTTGAATTCTATGAAATGCGTTCGTTTCATTTATTCTATTTCGTTCTGAAAAACCATACCATTTTAATTTTTCCATTCTCCAAATACACAAATGTTCGTACATCTTACAAAAAAATTAAATCAACGCGAGTTAATTTGCTTTGTTCATAACCAGCTCATGCATTCCAATTATGATTGATTTGATATTTTCCTTCGCACAAGTACGAACTAGAAGCAAACTGGAGCCAACAAACAGCTGCCGTTCGCTAAATTACTTTATATAAAATACTCGATCATAATTGTTTCAGCTCTGTGAAGAATATATATTTCAAATTTCAAGTGCTTTGATTACTGGGCGGCGAACGTTGCTCAAAATCAATATACCCAAATATCTTTGGTATTCGACTATGAACACAAACCATGAACACAACACAGACGCTTTACTATATTGGCTAATAAAATGCGTTAAAGTGGCTGCCTAAAATTTCTGGCACGCCTGATAAACATATGTATGAATATAGGTGATATATAAGTTCAGAATGTAGTGCATTTCAAGCGATTCTTTCCAGCCCTGTAATGTTATTTTCTTATACTTATACTTTTTATAGCTTTTGTTATCGATTCTGCACTTGCGTTAGATAGAGTTTTGAAGGAGCGGAATATGAAGCTGTTGCTCAAAGTAGTCCCAAGTGCAGTTGAATGTGGCTAAATCGTCAATAAATTTATCTTTAACCTTGAACTTGAACCTTGAAATGATAAAGAACAAACATTCCTTGAACAACCTACGACTGAAGAGTAAGCACGCAACCGGAAATTCGTTATTGTCACAGAAATTATTTTAAAAAGGAAAATATTAGTTTGATGGCCACAAATACAAAATATTAGTTATTGATTAAAAAAGTAGTTATTCTAAAACTTACAGCTAGTAAATCTACAAACTTACTTGAAGACATTCTGTGACATAATCTTAATTTAAAATAAATATTGAGATCAAAAATATGCCGGTTTTATTTTTTATTTATTTTCCGGTAATTGTTTTCAGAATCTCAAATTAAATCCAGGACTTTGACACGTTTTCAAACATATACCTAAACCTAAATAAGAATTTTTATACTCTGAACTGATCCCATTGAAAATTGGTAAACTGGTCAAAATTGTGCAAATGACTCCTTAAAGTATATATATTCTTGATCAGGGTCAACAGTCGTGTCAATATAGCCATGTCCGCCTGTCTGTCTGTTTTTAATGCTAAAGACAAATTTGGAATATAATTTCTCGATACCATGAGCAGAACAAGTTTGCTTCAATCTATCGATAGCTGCCTCTGTTTCATTAATCGATATGTATCGTTTTCGATAGCAATAAACCATATTTTTACTCTATCCTTAAAATTTGTGATTATCGTTATTTGCGATTATCGATTTGATTGATAATTCGAAAATATAATCCTTGGCATAACTTTGATGAACTGTAAAAATTGACAAACTGTAAATATATGTCTTGTTGTTTTTTTTCAGATCAACTTGCGATTGATTCTAGTAAGCGGTAAAACAAAAGAATTTATATTTAGTCCATCAGATTCTGCCGGTGATATTGCTCAAACCGTTTTTGAAAATTGGCCTGCAGGTAAGTAAAGCTAGAGTTCTTTGAATACCTTTGCAAAGGGTGGGTCTTATTTTATCACGATATATATAACTATATCAAAAGCTGTCATCCAAACTACTGTTGGAAAATTCAGTTGTTGTGTAAACAATGATTGTCAAGTTAACTACCCAAATCAAACCGACAAACCAAATTACAAGCTTCTTTACGCTTCCGTGGTTAGACAGGCTGCAAATGACAGGCAGAACATGCATCTCCAGAATACTACACCTTTTCCTAGTTAAGACGACACAACCTGCTAGGATGTGTTTTGAGGACTCTTCCTCGTTTTCACAAAACCGGCATAGTTCGCTACTAAAAATACGCAGTTTAGATAGGCGACTTCATAGTCTAAGTATCCTAAGCCTATTCTTTCCCATGGTTATTACCTGCTTAATACGCTTATGATTATAGCCACAAAAAAAAAGACATTTGGCTTGACGGAGGCCTGGTGATCCAGAACCCATCTTAGGGTAACCCTATTGTGTGCTCCGAGTTGGTCTACCTTGGATCGTTCCCCACGAACTACCCTTGACGTTATCCTCGTCCTCCAAAGGCATTAATTGCTGCTTGACTATCGAGTACTTTGACTATATCCGTGTTCCAATAATTATGTTTCAGGTTGAAATCCATACATCTGACATTTAAATTTCATTATATTCTTCTTCCATTTTAGATTGGGCGCAAGAAGCTGTTTCTAAATCAGAAATCTTACGGTTAATTTATCAAGGCCGTTTTTTACATTGCAATGTAACGTTGGGTGCATTAGGACTTCCACTAGGCAAAACGACTGTTATGCACTTAGTACCGCGTGATAATTTACCAGAGCCCAATTCGCAAGGTAAGACTAATACATACTTTAAAATATATATGGCTGCTCCTAAGTAAGTTGGCACATGCGGTACACTAAGTAGTTACGCTTTGAATATCTAAATCTAGCTTATACGTAATACAGCACTGAGTGAAAAAAAACTATATCCAAGCGAAGAAAAGATTCGCGTTCGTTAATAAGAGCACGAAAAACGGGGCGAAAGAAGATCGCTGCTACCTTTAATAAATTTGTATTTATTAGTATGTGTTGAGTTTTTGTATTAAGATAACCATTGTACATTACGAAGATGCTCACTTAGTATGCTAATTTACTCTCTAATATTCCCTCAGAATTCACACTGAAGTGGTACTTATTGTTGTATCAATAAGACTTGTGGAACATAAATAAGAAAATCAGCTGGCAATAAAGATGCAAGTTAGACAGTTGTTTTTACTTGTTTACAATTCAACGTGGCTTTTTTCTGATCCATTGGCTTAGCTTTAGGGATAATATGAGTCTTCAGGACTGTTAAGGGCATAGACCTAGACCCAGCCGCATTTGGATCTTAATTAAAATTAGAAGAATTATATTCTATTCAATAGCTTATAAATTGATCATTTTCAGATTGAGTATCCATCTCGCATATTAATTATATAGTACAGTTTAGATTATTCAATTATTGGGCACGCACACCCAAATATCCCGGAAGTCAATGTCTTCTGCAATTGAAAGGCACAATATGCTCGAACCACCAAAAAATAACCCAAGTATAAGTAAAACTTGAAGTATATATTGAGGCAGAGAAAGTGTTATGATTATATGATGATTCACTGGTGTCTGGGATTTTAACAAACAAATTTCGACCGTAGACTTAAAAGGTCGGCATATAAACTTCCAGGTCGCACTCATCCCCAAAGCTCCAGACCATCCGTCCATATATATTATATATTTAATAGATTAAGTAAAAGTTAAGTTATGATAATCATTATTTTTCTTATGTTTTTTTTTACAGATCAAAGGCAGAAGAGTAAAAGTGGATCGGGGCGTTGCTGTTCTACAACATGCTGTATTTTGTAACTACCTTATCTTTTAGTTGTACATGTATATCGTTAATTAAATAAAATGTAACAACTTGACAACAATATTTTGCAGTCAGCAGTATTAGTTTTTAGTTTTGTTTTACTTTAATTTATAAGGAATACATAGTCGTGCTTTTCTAACTCTAACAAGAAACATATACATAATGATGGCACAAAATTCTCTAGATATTTCGACTCTATATCTATCTAAAAAAAAAAACTGTCGGTGATATGGAACTTTAAGCGGCTGTCCGTTGACAAAGTTTCGGTTTAAGAAAATAATTATTTGACCCTTTTCCCATTTTTAATGGTTTCATGGTGTAGCAAATACAACTAAATATAGGCGGTAAAATATTAATTTCTCTGGAGCTATACTAAGTATAGGGAAAAGATCAAAATTGCTAATGCAATTAATATAGCAAATATATACGCTCTCAGTTACCGCATTCTAAGCAGCAGTTTTTTCGAATAAAAATTCCAATATGCAAATTATTATAAAACAACTAAACCAAATCGATAAATCTAAATTTAAGATTAGTTATCTCTATCGACGAATTGGAATCGAATTACTATTTGACAATTCAGTCTCCTTTAGATAGGGACTTTGAATTAAAGAAAATATATATTTTTTAAATATATGCAGCTACAACTGTATGCACATTTTTACTATACTCTTTTGTCACAAAATGTATACAAGTAAAGACATGACCGATCCCATTAACCGCCGCAACGACATTTCCGACTGTAGGTCCTTTGTCCCTGCAGAGTTATCGCTACTTTTTACTTTTAAAATGCGGATGTGGCTGCCCTTCTTCTGCAGGCAGCACATTTGCTGGATTCAGTTGTTGGATATTGAATGAATCAAACTTCTGTTCGACCTATGGAGAGTTATTTACAATAAGTTCGATTGCAACTTAATTAAGTTGGTGTAAGTGAAAAATCGCCAAGGGAAGCTTGATTTAGAGAAGTTCGACTATACGTTGATGTAAGTAAATGATGTAAGTCAATGTATGGTCGAGCTTCTCTAACACCTCTAATTTCTGTAGCTTCCCCATATGCATATAAATATCAAATTGTTTGACTGCATAAAATAATGTTACATATACTCGTAATTGTATTAAAATTTGTTTTTGAGATGTAAAATGTAATCTTATCTAGAATTGCGTAAAAATATATAATTATTCGCCTATTCATTAAAATGTATAGCAAAACTTACACACAAAATTGTCTTAACTGTGTCCCCAGGTAGTATGTTCCAAAGGGTTATGCTTTTATTGGAAGGGTCCCATTACTCAATGCACGCATACGCATAGAACTAGCGATGTTGGAATTGGGATTTTGGAGACAAAAATACTTTAGTGCCTGCGCCGACCAGCAATAATTGTAGTACTTGCATAACGGCTTACATTTGGGTGTGCGAAACTTTTAGTCGAGCTCTTTTGGGTAGAGCATTGTTACTTGTTTCCCCCGCTTCCTCTGTTCAAGGCTTTCAAGAAGCCACATCTTTTTTTCATGCCTCCACAAAATGAAAATAATTTTAATAATAGTTCGGCAACGTTACGTGTGGTAGAGATATTTTTATTAAGGTACTATAAATTTACTGGCTATATATATATATATATATATATATATATATACATATGTAAGCTGATAATCATATTTTACTGCATTCAATATATTGTAAAGTAGATACATAAGTGATTTCTTTCGCTTTACAATCAGTCTCTTTTTTTCTGGTTTTACCCTTTTTATACTCTGTTCATAAAGGTGAATCAGTGTATTTTCTTCTGGTTTTTTATTTTTCGTAAATTCAATGTACGCCCAATGTCTCTCCGATTCGTGGATTACTGATGTCCTCCTTGAAATATCAATTAGAAACATTGCCGCCTGCAAATCGCAATGAAAGATAGATGTCTTGATAGATGTCTCCGAGGAGTTTGGGAATCATTAACGCCACAATTGAGAAAGCTGCTTCGTATCAGTTTTCAGCTGTAATTACACTGGGTGGGAACAGAGCATTGATAAGCTCCTACTGCTTTCTGTTTAATTCACATTTTTCGGCTTAAAGTTTCCTATGTATTTCATTACATACAAATTTTTCGCTGATTTATGTTTACATATGTATGTACAAAATAAAAATAATGCTAAAATACGTAATGTGATTAAAAAATATGCGCCTTTTCGTTAAACAAATTATAAAATTAAACGAATTCATAGAATAACAAATAATAATTTTAGACAAATGAGTTCGATTAATATGCGACTAAAACAATAACTTCTTCTATTGCCATACTAGTGTATTTAGTATATTTTGGCGGTGTTCCATATCTTAAGAACTAATAAGCAGTTGCGAGTTGAAGCTGGTCCAGTCGGCGGAATTTCATGACAGGCCAGAGAATATAAAAACATATCTTAAATATTGGGGGTGTTGCGCATTTTCCAGATGTTGCCATAATTTACGACTCCTTTTGCGATTGTGCCTGCATTTTGCACGTCTGAGAGAGGTTGGGCATAGCGGACACAAAAGGCGTTTGATGGCGTTGGTGATACATGCTAGTTCGACCATTATAATATCCATTTAATAATTCCGGTTTCTCTCCCGGTTGTAGCTTGCGACTGTGCTCTTCAAATATAGCTTCCATTAATATCATGCACTGCTGCAGTTGATCCTATCGTTAAAGAAATAGTGTGAATTAAAACATTGAATAGTTGTCTCGTTAAACGTTCACCAAACCTGCCCCACGCTTGTTAAATCCGTAAGAAGGCTCAAAAGAAAGTGTATATTATGTCCGGTACAGAAATGCCAATTAAGTCCACTTATTGATGCGGCAATGCTCGATGCCGCAATAGTGCTCGATGTATACTTAGAAAATCTATGTTCTGCAAAGATAAACATACAATACACAATATAAATATGAAAAATACTTTATACTTAAGCTACAATTATAAGGTTTGTAGTGATGAAGATGGGCAACTAAACCAATTTTCTATTTTAAGCAAATAACAAGAAAGAACGGCTATCATTGGCAAACTGAAGACTACATACCCTCGCAGACCGGAAAAAACCTGACATCTAAATATAACTTTGAATATTCAAAACCGACCCATTGTTTCTATCGCAGACATATGATAGTAATCCGATCTGATCGGCTCCGAGATATGTACGCTTGCAGTAAAATGCCGGATGCATTCTGAGGTACAACTTCGTATATATTGGCATCTGATGCTGATCAAGAATATAGACAATTTATTGGTTTTATCCGACAAAATTATAATATCTTTCCAAAGACAAATCACAAATGTACAATTTCCGCTGCAATGTGCTCGAGCCCATAACATAACTAAAATGAGGTTCAGCCTCCGACAAAATCGGACTGTTTTATAAAATCGCTACAGGTGACTAGTCTTAAAAGTGGACGTGGCCAGATATTTTGTTCGTCTCTTTAAAGACTCTTATCCGTAATTTAGCTTCAAAATTTTTTATCAAACTACGCCCGGATAACCAGAAAGTTAAATTAATAAATAATAATACATTTAAATGCAAAACAAAAACTTCAACTTTGACTTTTTAATGTTTATGTGACAAACTACGTTGAAAGAGTATCAGGCTGTTCTGAGCAGTTTTTGTTTTTCTTCTCTGACAGACGAATTATGTGTATTTATCCTTACCTTTTGCCGCTAAATATATGAATGTTTGAGCATGCTGGCGCACTTTGTTCAAGTCGGAAATGTATTTGCTGCTAATAGGCAGACGTGTAATCAAAAGCTCCAGGAAATCTAAGGGCGTCACCGATGAAAGATCCCATCCTAGACGGCTCAACACATATAGCTCCCATTTCTGAAAGTGAAAAGATGGCGTTAACATATTTATTTAAATTAAAAAATGTACAAATAATGCAAATCGAAAAGTGGAGACTCGTAAAATTTGATTTCTTGTTGCTACTATAAATTGAATTCCTACTATAATAGAACCACACAGACATTTATTACAATATCGCTCTTAACTCCTTAATTACAAAGAAAAACTTAACTGCATTTTTTTGCAAAAATTCTGAGTTTACTTACTATTAAATCATCTTTATGAATGCTGTTATCCGTGTATAAGACCAGAAGCTCTGCCGAAAGCGCGCGACAGCTGGGCTCACGTAGCTTGGAAGCAAGTAATAAGCAGGCGGCAGCTAATATTTGTAGGTGAGTTTTTCGCACAGATTTCGTTGACAGGAACCGATCCATGTAGTTTAGTGCTAACAAGACGACTTCCTCTTGGCATTTCTCTTCAGCACACACCTTAAACGATACAGATAATAGAACAATATGTAATTATTGCCAATCAAAACCATTTCATAAATGTGTTCATGTATCCAGGATCACACATTCCAAAAAGAACGCTGTAGATCAGGACTTTTTGAAAGAATACACACAGAAAGTGTTCAAAGCTCAAAATGCAAAATGTGCAAATAGTTAATTTGAGGGACAGTTTTCCAAAACATCCGCTATGGCAGTTTCGGACGACCAACATATTATTTGAATAAGGTGCTCTAATTGAGCCGAAATATTGCGTCCTCCTTGTGATTATTTTCTTGCCTACAGTAAATGTCAAGGCAGTTGTCTTTTTTTTTTTGAATATTGGGCGATAAATAGGTATAATGTGTATACGGAACTCAGATGAGAACCATTTTTTACTCACCTCCATCATCCATTCCGCAACAATTTTGCGCATCGGCGGGGTTATATCCTTCTGTACAGTTTTGAAATATGTTTCGATAATGTGCTGATGCTTTTCTTCCGATTTTAACGCATTTTCTAAACAGCGATCGGATTTGAAAATGGGATCTGTTACGACCATATGTGCATTTCCACACTCAAAATGTTTATCGTCTGTGGTTGCCCCTTCTGTTGGATTTGTCGCTGCTGGTGCGCAAGGAGTCAGGTTGATAGCGTGTTTACAGTGCTGTTGTGGTGATTGATAGTTGACTGACTGGCTCTGTTGTACATGTGTTGTCGATTTTGTTGCACCAACCGGCGATGCAACTGAGGTAAATACATACACCACCTTATTCATTTTGCAAACAATAGGCACGGTTACAGAGCATAGTATATTTGCTGATGGTGATGAGGGTGGTGGCGAGCAGGGTAAGGTACTTCCTGTGCAGTACGGCGTTGTAATCGGCGTTTTCTTTTTATACCAATTTAACAACTGTTTGGGATGCGTAACTATGCTCTCCCTACACAGTAAATCCATATTTCATCCACGCAACCACTTTGTTCGTCAGGAAAAGAAATGCTTAAGACTTTTTTCATACATATAATATATACATATTTCCAAAAGGTCTGGACTGCTTTTACTGAAAACAAATTTAGAAATTGAAAAAACAAAAAACAAAACAAAACATAAATGTGAAAACGTTGCCATTAAACGACTGAGATTTGTGTATGGGACGTGACTCGACGTTTTTACTAATCTACCTTTGAAGTTTGGCAGTAAAAAGTGTAAACCTGACGAGCGAAATATCAGCTAACTTTATATTTATAACTAGTATTCGATTTCTCAACGCCCAGTAGGCCTATTGTGGCCTATTGAAATCTCTAATTTCAATGATGTCCATGCGGACGGGTATTTCTCAAAACCAAAAGTATATTAAAAAAAAAGAGTTGATTTAGAATAAATTTTTTAAAAATATATTCTCTTGTTCAGCATTACGAACTAGCCGTCGTCTACACGAATGTAGAATATTGATTATTGAATATTAAATATTATTTATTTTGAAACGTTCAAAACATAACAAAAATGTAGATGGGAATGTAATCTTTGGCATGCTTGGAATAGCCGTTCTTTCTTGTATTGTAATACATCATGAAGCTCTTCAAACGGAATTTAAGTATATGTAAAATTCACAACTTCTGCTACTGATTTTGTATTTAGAATGCAATAAAATGCAACATGTTGCGACATGTTTTCGGCATACATACACACATATATGTAGCGAACTCTTTTATATACAGTGTCTCGCAGCACAAAAGACTCAGTGTCTAGCAAAAAATTTAATTGCCTGCCATAATCTAATTATCCAATATTTTTCAAAAATTCCAAAGACCGATAGCAGGTACATATATTAACCACCATAATGAATATATGATCCCAATAAACTGGGGTTTTCCCACCGGCTAGGCCGGATTATGTAAAAAAGTACCTTAATTTATGGTCGCATAGAATTTGGACCAGGGGCGTTATGGACACCTGGGTGCCATAAAACCCGGATTTTTTACGCCAGGTTGATTATTTTCGGTATAAATAGACCAATCCTTTGTAGTCAGTTTAGTTATATACTGCATCTCGAGTGCAACCAGCCAACAAGGACTATGGGCAAATGGACTACTATTGACCAACGGAATCTCATCCTGGAACACTTCAAGATGGGATATTCACATCGTCAAATAGCTAAAATGGTAAATCTAAACAAATCAACTGTGACCAACATCATTCGGCGCTTCGTCGACGAAAATCGGACAGAGGACAAGGGCAGAAAGGCATCAAACAAGATTTTCACCGACTAAGAAGAGCGGAGGATCATCAGGAAAATAAGGGCAAATCCCAAGCTATCGGCTCCAAAACTGACTCAACAGGTGCAGGATGAAATGGAGAAAAAGTGCAGTGTGGAAACTGTGCGCCGGGTTCTGCGCAACCATGACTTTAATGCCCGAGTACCACGGAAGAAGCCCTTTATAAGCGCAATAAATAAAGGGACTAGGATGACATTCGTCAAAACCCACTTGGACAAGGATTTGGAGTTCTGGAACACATTCATATTTGAAGATGAGCTCAAATTCAAAATTTTTGGCTCAGACGGACGGAATTATGTGTGGCGACAGTCCAATACCGAGCTGAATCCCAAAATCCTAAAGGCAACAGTCAAGCGCGGCGGAGGAAGTGTCATGGTATGGGCATGTATCTCGGCAGCCGGCGTCGGAAATTTGGTGTTCATTGGAACAACAATGGACAAGAATGTGTACCTCAATATATTAAAGGAAAATTTAATCCAAAGTGCCGAGAAGCTAGGAATCCGACGTACTTTCCGGTTCTATCACGACAACGACCAGGACAACAGCCAAGCATAAGTTCGGATTAGTACAGTCCTGGCTTATTTGGAACTGCCCCCACATGATAATTCCACCGGCCCAGTCTCCAGATTTAAATGTTATTTAAAATTTGTGGGCTCTGCTCAAAAATAACATCCGGAATCACAGATCCGACCTCAAGAATGCTCTGCTGGATGAGGGGAGCAAAATCAGTCCAGAAACAACCCGGAAGCTGGTATCTTCCATGAATAATAGGTTAGGGGAAGTTATTAAGGCTAAAGGATATCATACTAAGTATTAACATCCTTATTTAAGTTTTTATACGCCAAATATGTTACTTTTCTAAGACTGAGTCAAATGAGCTTTGACATGCATTTTGGACATGTTTTCAGTTTTTGACTTATTTTCGTTAATTAATTAATATTTTAATAAAAACTAAAGTTTATTTTTCAAACGTGATAAAACATTAAACAAATTGGCATTTAAACATTTTGCGATCGTTTCTTTGTTTAAACCTTATAGCACTTTAAATTTTTTGCTAGACACTGAGTCTTTTGTGCTGCGAGACACTGTACATAGATTCCAGCTCGCGCACGCACCTGCAGATCAAAATATGCATGCACACACATAAACGTTTAAATAATTATTTTGGCGAAAGTAACCGATCAGCATTTCATAAAATAATGAATATAATGCTCTGCGCATTTTTAGGTTGCGTTCCAGAAGTTATGTGTGCACACGTGTTATGATTTATTATATCTCAAATTTATTAATATGTACACATATAACACAAGTATATGTACATATGTAATTTACATGTATTTATATACCATAAATATGTGCATATATTTATTGTCGATTTTCACTGGCTTTTATCGGTAATTTTTCCTTTCTGATATTCTAACGTATGTCTGCCTCATATGTACGTATGATCGAACACAGCTAATGTATATACTATGTATGTATGTACATACATACATTTATGAATGCACATACAAAAAGGGATGTACATATATATTTACATGCATATATTTTAGTTAGAATACAAGCCTGCAGCAACACATATTGATACTACTTATTAAACTTATTTATTGTTTAAACGTAACACTATTATATATAGTAGGCTAACGTAAAACATCTTTTACGAAAAATGAACTTCGGATAACCGGCGGGTACATACATACGTATATCTAAAAACAACACTTCGACTTCAAAAATGAGCAGATATTATCGATTATTGCTGTGTGCACAAAGTTGAGATGGTAACCAGCAATTTGGTTCAGCACGTTTCCAAATCGTTTGCATCATCGTTTCCAACTAAATTCCATAAAATTCCATTCACACAGAGCGATATCTTGCATCAAACACCATTTTTGACAATGCTTAAGCATAAGTATTATGGGTTAATGCATAAGTATTATGGGAAAGGAAGGTTCCCAAATCTTGCAGAACAGTGCAAGGCAAACAGGAACAACTCCATTTGATTCATACTAAAAATCAGTTGCTCACTCATTCATCTGTGGCTGCTACTGATATTGCTTGTGTTAACAGCGTTTCACATCATTGAAAAATTCCATGTGTTTCACTTGTTTTCGCCTTACACCATTTAATTATTGTAACCGATTCTTTTAGAATTTTTTTTTTATTACGGCCACGGTCAAAATATAATGCTGGATTCACACAAAATTATATCAAGCATCAATCATAAATTTTAATGGTGCTCCAGTTTTGCTGTGCCGAAAATTCAGTATGTTCGTTGGATGTTCTTTAATCATTTTGTTGCACTCAAAATATTGTCAGTATTTTCCAGTTGAACAGCAAAAATATTTGGCATTCACTGCGAAAACGTACACAAGCCCTGTGCAAAGAATTGAAATTACAATTACAAAATGCCCGACAATCAAAATTAATAAAATAAAATATTACTTTCAATACTATTTTATGTAATTACATGTATTTTAAATTAACAGTATTTGGGACAACAAGGAGACGTTTGAAACCAAAGTGTCTTAAGTTGTTATGTATGTAGAATGTATTCATTTAATGTCTTAAATAAAACCTAAGAATGAATTTCTTAAAATATACGAATTATTATTTATTTGAATTGAGAAGTAGCCCAATGGTCTTTCCACAGCTCGTTTGGCTGTGAGAATTGTTCCTTGCTCTATGCACATAGTTACCAACTACCAACTAACAGCTGCAATAGATTAGATACTGATGGTAATGTTGCCGATATGAGCAGTATTTCACATTTTTGGAAAATTTCGTATCGGAATAAAATAAATTTACTGAGTGCAACAAAATCATTTTGGAACGTCTGGTGATGCAAAAAATATGTTGCATTTTCGGCAGAGCAAAACTAATGGGATAATGCCACTGCTTGAATTCACATAACATAAAATAAAACTGCCTTCTGAAGTGTTCCATACATCACAATCGTTCCTCAGTGCATCGCGGCAGTCCTGATTATCGCTCTAAGCTAAACGATATATTGCATGAACAAAAGCGAATATATGTTGTTTATAAAAATGTATGCATGAGAAAGTATGTATTAATGAACACGGCTGAATATGTCATATGCAATACAGGACGGAATAAAAATAATAGTAAATTCATCTACTTTTGGTTATTAATTGGTAAAATGTCGCATCCGTGAAAGCAGTTAAAAGAGGGAGAGCGGCTATTGTCAGTTTGAATTAAATCGGTACGATACGATAACGATATGCCGATAACATAAATCAACACAAATCATCTCATTCTAAATAGCTTTGTTATGGCTTAGTGTAGTTTTCGATTGCATATATATTTCTACTGATTTCGGTATTTGTATTTATTCCATTACACTTGCCGTAGCTCGCTAAATACTCGGCTCTTTGAGCTCGGGCGCTAGTGCGCAACAAATACCAAGTAAAGAAATTTATTTTGTACCGGAAATCAAACGATAGGGCAAATAAAGTGCTATGGTAAATACTCACATACTATCGCTTTGATTATTTTCCAAGTATCCCGTCTCGCTTTTAGCATATTAACTGGAAAATCTATTTCACCATAATTGCATACATACATATGTGCATACTTGCAAATGCATTTTTGTTTATTTGTAATTTTGCATGCACATGAAAATGTATTTCCACGTACAATGCATTTGCATGTGCATTTTTACACATATATTTCTATGCGGTTTTTTATAGGAAATCCAACAACTGGAAATACTGTGCAAGCAGTTGTATGAAGCAACAGATGCAAGCGTCCGTGCGGATGCTGAAAAGAGACTTATCACATTTGTCAATAGCCAGGACGCCCTACCCAAGTGTCAGTTACTGCTGGACCGAGCAGATTCCAGCTACGCCCAGCTACTTGCCGCATCTACCCTCACAAAACTGATACAGGGGATAACTCTTGGGCAGCGCATTGATATTCGCAGCTATGCTCTTAATTACTTGGCAACCAGGCTTAATTTGCAGCACTTCGTAGTGCAGGCACTTGTTACGCTTCTTGCTAAAATCACAAAATACGGTTGGTTTGATTCATACAAGGGCGAACTTGTCTTTCAGAACTTACTTGAGGATGTCAAAAAATTCTTACAGGTAAGCATTGCAAGTATTAAGCCAAATTGCTTAATAAATGATATTTATCAATATTTTTCCTTCTTAGGGATCCGTTGAGCATTGCACTATTGGCGTACAAATCCTCTCACAGTTGGTATCAGAAATGAATTCAATCGTCGAATTAGATGCACATTTATCGTTTTCAAAAAACCGAAAAATAGCTACATCTTACCGAGACCAGCAGCTGTATGATACTTTTTTACTATCCTGCTCTCTTTTGATAAATGCGCGCGACAATAGCAAGAACTTGAACTTTCTGGACGAGTCGCAACAAGCGTGAGTTGATCTTTATTAACGCAAACTAGTTTTAAATCTTTACCTATGCACAACAATATATGTATGTAAATGTGAATAATATTCAGACACAGTCGGTCTCCCATTATTGGACTCTTCCAGGGGTGTTTAAAGTTTTGTTGTTCAATGCCTAGTTTTTAGTGCAAAATAGAGAGATCGACTATGGATTGAAGGACTATATCAGTGGATCTGATCTTATGATTGTTGGGGCCCAAAAATGAGCTTGAGGTATGGGGTGTTTCTCAGATGTTGGCTTAAAAGATGCTCTTTAGCGCTTTTGTAAGATGGCTTACCAGCTTTGGGAATAAAACTGATTGTTGACGGAAGCCAATGGGGATTTAATTTGGCAAGTCTTTAAAACATCTTTGAAGATTTACCGGCTGGTTAACAGCTGTTGAACTGTTGTAGTTGGGCTGGACTGACTTAAACCGCTTGAAACTGTTTATTGACCATTTTATGATATATTTACAGGGGGTAGAGGTGAGGGAGGTGATCTCTTCGAAAACGTTATTCTGATGGTTTGCAGATAGCTCGGAGCATACCGGGAAATGAGTGTCAAGGAGGAGAACTAGGGAATCTCCACTAGAGTGTCCATGAACCGTCAGTTTATAGATAAGCAAGTGTGGGGCTCGTACTGGATAAGATTCGCCTTAGCCAAATGAAGTGCTTCCTTGCGTCACTTGCACAAAATTTATAATACAATTTTATATTATTATATATATAAATATTTCACACCAACTTATGATAGACCGACTTGGGTCCGGGGTACTTCTTCGTCGAGCTCGTTAAATGCGTATTTCCGATAATCCTCTACAAGGATATAAAAAATCAATCGAAATCAGTTACAACAATTAATTATTAATTTGTCAACGGATTTTGTAATTTTTTTTTAAGAATGTGTACTTTTTATAACTATTGTTACACTAAAAATAATGAAATGGTTATTCGCTGCAGGCTATGTTTTTGGCACCCAGACTCATATTCTTTTGGTAATTGGTAATCCCCGTTATCAATTATATTGAGAAGAAGATAACTTGAAGTTAAGTTTTGCTTTTGAATCCAGTATTTTATCACTAGAGTAGTGTGCAATGGGGCGTGTTTCGTGTCAGAAAACGATTTCTCATCAGGTTTATCTAAACTAAAGCCATTTTCATCATAAAAAACATAAGCAAACCACAAAATTATTAGTTGCCGTTCAGTTTTTTTGGTATTCACTTTTATGGTGTTTCCATAGCTTTAAGTAATTTTGAGGAAATTTCAAACTGCACTCTTACTTTTTCAAATTTTTTCTACCATCTTTCGGTAGGTAAGATTGCAATGATCTTATTTGCGATTATTTTGCAATTTTCTTGCGCTGTAAGAGCTTTGCCCTGGCCCTATTCAAGTGCACTCATTTTTCGAAATTATCAATAGAATATAGTAATGCGAGTAATAGAAAATCCGTTGACTTCAATTAATAATTTTAAATGAATATATAATAATATACAGATTTATAGAGTTAGGTACATTGTGACTTTGATTTTTCTTAGGCTAATAGTTGTTAAATCATTGAACATTTCGTGTCCCGTTCAAAGCATGGCAGTTTATATATATATATATACTTATATGGTTTACTTAATGGGTCGACATTTGAGAATTAAATACTTGTATTAAGAGTTTTGGGGCTTAATGAGCAAGTAAATCGTGTTTCATATAAAGTTTAATCTACACCACATAGTAAGTTGATTATTATTGTAAATTGAATATATTTTGTATTTCTGAGACAGGTTAATATCCCAAGTTTTGCGGCTAACGAAGAACTGTCTAAGCTTTGACTTTATTGGCAGCTCAACAGATGAGTCGGCCGATGATATGAATAATGTTCAGGTACGCCAGTCATATTTAAATTTCATATTAAGGAAACGATAACAACTCCACATACATTACATACAGATACCAACAGCTTGGCGTCCTGCATTTCTTGACTCAAACACATTGAAATTATTTTTCGATTTATATCAAATTCTGCCGAATGGATTGGCGAGTTACTCATTGTCGTGCTTAGTACAAATGACATCTGTGCGTCGATCACTGTTCAGTAACTCTGAGCGAACAAAGTTCCTGACCAACTTAGTGGAAGGTGTGAAAAATATACTCACCAACTTGCATGTAAGTAACTGCTACATTTGAACACCACTGACATAATACAAATTTTATTTGACTTAGGGTCTTAGCGATCCAGATAATTACCATGAGTTCTGTCGTTTGCTAGCGCGCCTGAAGTCCAATTATCAACTGGGCGAACTCATAGCCGTTCCCTGTTACCCTGAAGCCATTGAACTAATTGCAAAGTTTACTGTGCAATCGTTACATGTGAGTATGCTGTTGCTTAAGTATTATTTAAAAAAAAAAAAAATGAAAGTGATATTTTTGCAGATGTGGCTCTTTGCTCCAAATAGTGTGCATTATTTACTTACCCTTTGGCAGCGTATGGTTGCTTCAGTACCATATGTTAAATCACCGGATCCGCATTTACTTGGCACATATACACCTGAAGTGATAAAGGCGTATATCGAATCCCGCTTGGATGCAGTGCCTTTAATTGTTCGTGATAATATGGAGGATCCATTAGATGATCTTTGTATGGTTCAGCAGCAACTTGAACAGTTATCTGTAATCGAGCGTTGCGAGTACAATAAAACTTGCAACCTTCTGGTGCAGCATTTTGATCAAAAGGCGCGTGAGTACGAAAACCTCGTACAGACACTCAACGCAAATCCCATAGATGTAACTGTCCATGAGCTGCAATTGACTTGGTTGGTTTACATGATTGGATCGGCGATTGTGGGTCGACTTTCTGTAACAACCAGCGACGAACATGACAATATGGATGCAGAACTTGTAATTCGTGTACTGCAACTGATGAGTTTAAGCGATTCACGCCTACCTCAGACCGGTTGTGAGAAGCTGGAATTGGCCATTTTGAGCTTTTTAGATCAGGTTCGAAAGATGCATAGCAGTGACCAGGCACAAAAGGCAACTGTCTATAAGCGCCTTAGTGAAGTTTTTGGTCTAAATGATGAGCAAATGCTGCTAAGTTTCATTAATCGTAAAATGTAAGTATTGTCATAAATTGTATGGTTTCGACTGAGTGACGTCTTCTTATATTTGCAGTATAACCAACCTTAAGTTCTGGGGCCGTTCTGAGCAAATAATTACAAAAACTTTAATGTTACTATCCGACCTCTCTGTCCACTTCAATTCAGTGCGGAAATTGGCACGCTTAGAGGAAGTTCAGTTCATGTTAACACATCACACAAGCGAACATTTTCCTTTTCTTGGCACAAGCTCATCTCTAAACGAAATGCGTTGTCGCACCATGTTTTACACTTCGCTTAGTCGCTTATTAATGTTTGATTTGGGAGAGGATGAAGAGCGTTTCTACAATTTCTTGACACCACTAACAAGTAAGTAATCCTACAAAAAACAAAAAAAAAAAATGTATCAAAGTTGTATTTAAATTTTGGTTATTCCATAGATCAGTTTGAATCACTTGGAAATGTGCTAATGGACACAAAGTGTTTTCCTAATGACGAAGTGAAGATGACGATTATTGGCTTAGCTCGAGACTTGCGTGGGCTGGCATTGCCCCTTAACGGTCGTATTCAGTATACTATGCTTTTCGAATGGCTGTACGTATGAAAGTAGAGCATTTGAAAATTGTTTTATTGTAATAATAATTTGTATTGATTACAGTTACTACACTGATTATTTACCCATACTGCTTCGTGCGGTAGTACTGTGGGCTCACGAACCTGCCATTACTACGCCCGTGCTAAAGCTGTTTGCTGAGTTAGTGCATTGCCGTACACAGCGTTTAGCTGGCAACGTGTCTAGTCCAATGGGTATTTTGTTGTTTCGCGAGGCATCAAAACTGATTTGCATTTATGGCAATCGTATTCTGCATCTAGAGGTATCTGATGATCAACTATACCCAATGAAATTAAAGGGAATATCCATATGCTTTTTGATATTGAAAAATGCACTTGGTGGAAACTATGTCAACTGTGGGGTCTTTAAACTATACGGTGATGATACATTACACAACGTTCTTGATATCATGGCTAAACTTATTCTTTCTATACGACAAAGTGATTTATTGGTAAGTTTGACAAGTAAAAAAATAAACAAGAAACAAAAACAAAAATTAATTTTTTAAACATAAAAAATAAACAGGAATACCGAAAATTGGCCTCGGCTTATTACAATTTATTAAACTGTCTATCTCAAGATCATGTTACATACCTTGTCGCTTTAGAGCCACGAGCATTTGTCTACATATTGGAAAGTCTGACAAAGGGCCTTGCCGCACTAGGTATTTATAATTGATTCATCAAATATATGCCGAGCTTAACTTATTTAAATTACAGATTCGACAATTTACATCAGCTGTTGCACGATATTGGACAGTATTGTCTCATACATCTTTAAACAGCTTCAATTAAAAGGTATACGTGAACACATATTGTCTTTTAATATTTTTTATAAGTCTCTTTCTTCGTAACAGTTTCAACATTCCCTAATAAGAAGCTGAGAAGTTTAACACGAGAGAATTCACAATTTCTGAAGGTTTGTTTTTAAATTATATGTTCCTCTACCCCTCTGGCATTACAAAGTTTCACGTCTATATAAAAAGCAACTAAAATCAAAGTTATTTCAAGTGGTAATCCCTGTTATCAAATTGAGAAATGTGTGAAACAAAATTGCTAATCTGCCCTTCAAGGAAATCGGCATAAAAAAAGCGATAATCAGTATAATATTATAATATATATATTATTATATAAAATAACATATTGCTGGGCAGAGGATATCCACTAGACTAGACTAGACTAAAAAATACATTTAATAAAAAAAAAAAATTAAGATATCTCAATATATTTTGTCTGAAATCGTTTATTATATTTTATGTTAGGTAGTGGAATTGAATTCCGAACTGCTACAGAACATGATGTCCTCTTTGTTAAATAATGTACTTGCTGAGGACTGTCGGAACCAATGGGCCATGTCCCGTCCATTGTTGGTACTTATACTTCTCTATGAAGACTATTATCGGTAAAGATATTCTATGTTTTAAAATATATAAACGCATGTGTAAAATTCTTTAAATATAGATCACTAAAAGAAAGCATTATTCGTGGACAACCAGTTGAAAAACAGCAGACAATGGCTCAGTGGTTCGAAGATCTGATGCTAGGAATAGAACGGAATGTATCCGGTAAAAATAAGGAAAAGTAAGGATAAAGTATTGTACATATGACTTTTAATAATTTAAATACGTCTTACACACTACAAATGGCTTCCACAAATCAATCTAATACCATACTTTTTATACAATTGCAGAGAGTATTAAATTTGATCCCTCAACTAAACACATTTTTAATATAAAAATATATTCTTGATCAGTGCCACGAGCCGAATTTGATATAGCCAATTCGTCCGTCTGTTTGTCAGTTTGCCAGAGTGACTTATTGTATTGGCTACCACAGAATGTAAATGTCAACTTCAACTATTATTTAAAAGTAATAGGTTTGCAAAGCAATCAACAGGATTTGCGTGTCTAATTGATACTTAAACTTAATTTAATTACATGTATTCTGGGGATAAATGGGTATTCAATTTTCAATCAGTATAAGGTGCGGCGCGTTCGGTCTTGCTTTCACGAAAATTAAATCTTCACCCTTTTAAACATGACCCCGCCGCTCAGGAAAATTCATTTTTAAGAAAATGTGCATGCCGTTTTTAATGTTTTTTCGTACAGAGCCAGTTCAGGACACGGTCTTAGCCTATTCATGTAATCACCAAAATTAAATCGCACTGTCTTTGCTACGCAGGTGGGACAGTATTCAAACAAGTCAATACGAAGAAGAAGAAAAAACTTTTTTTGGGCTTACCAAAGACTTTGAAAAACTATATGAATAATTTAAGAACACCTTAAGCTGGAGTTGTGTAATTAAACGAAATCGTTTGAATTTCTCGTTGCACTTTGAGCAAACATTTATTAATTTTGTTTTTCTATATTTTCTTTGCACTATTAGGTTTACACTAAATCTTTCGACTTTTCGCCGTGATGTGGTGAACCTACCAAAGTCGACCACGTATTCAACAGGTATGCTTACAAAAATTAAATTAAATTAAATTAAAAACCCCAACTAGCCGAACTTTGTTATTTTTCAATGTTACTAGCTCACCTAATGTAAGGTTTTAAACATTTTGTCTGAGACCGAGCTCACACAATGCCCTAATTTGTGTATTTGGTAGTTTTGTCCAGGTATCCTCCGTTTTTTAAACTACTCCATGGAATCGATAAAAAGAGTCCAGTCCCCCAGTAACAATTGCTAGACTACCTAGACTAAGTGGAGTCCTAAAGAACCAGTTTATCTCCTTGTCTAATCTCACTGGTACTCATTGAATCACCCGTTGACTTCTACCATTGCTCTTATTATATCTTGGCTAGAGTGATTTCGACTTGTGTGGTCCGTTGCCTTCCTGTAGAGAAGGTATTCTGTGTGGGGGTCTGTGGATATCCGCTACCGGAAAGAATGATAATGGTGCTTAGATAGTCGGCGAGCAATGTCGAAGGGATTTATGTCGATAGTATCTGTAAATTATTAAAATATTGCGTCGATTTTTTCCCAAGATCCTGATCAGTTTGGTTGCTAGCCAAAACTACATCTGCATGAAACACATTGCACCAATCGGCATATTTCATTAAAAACTTGGGCCAATCAATCCGGGTAATATATAGTTTTATATATACCATCAATGTGAACTGAAGTTTAAATTTCTCCTTTTTGATTATTTGCAGAAAATTCGTACCAGGTGTTTACGGAATCGAATTACTCCATATTGGTATAAATGTCGGAACATTTTGCTTTCTTTTACTGGTGTTACCTGTCAACAAGCTGTCATAACACAATTTACGTTAGAATAATGTATTATATATTTCATCTCTAAAAAGTTACAATGAATATAAAATTATAAAACCAAATGATTTTTATTAAGATAAATAACACAGTGAAACTATTTTCTGTCAACTTTACATTTTTAAATTTTTAAACGGTACGTTTTTTTTTAAGAAAAGAGATACAAATAAGTTTTTTAGTATATTTTCAAAAGTAATAATCACATATTTGTCAATACTATATCTATCTGAGCAAGATGAGTAAGCGTTAGCCAATTAATGTACCTGCAGCGTCTTCGCATAAATAAAATGGTACCATTATTAATATGATTTAATAATAAATATCGTAAAATGTTTTTATACATAACATTTATTTTTTTTCACAGCAACTTATTTTGCACTTTTACAAAACAAAAACAAATTTCCATAGCTTCAAAGTTATGGAGAAGATGCGTAGACGTGAGCACTGAACTGGTATGCATTGATTAACAACTGGATAAACTCTAGGGACTCACTTGCAGGGAATCCCAGTCATCAACTGGATTAGACGTAATGCTGCCACTGCATATTCAAATTAAGCGGCGAAGTTGCACAAGGCAAAGGAAGAAGCTGCGAGTAAAATCAAAAAGAGGGAGACGGGAGTCTGGAGTTGCGGCGAAGAAGTGTGTATATTTATGTGTGAGTGTGTGTACCAGAATAAGATCAGACATCAGAAATAAAATGGAGAAGGAAAAACATAATATAAGACCATTTGATGGAGAGAAATACTCAATTTGGAAGTTTTGCATTGGGGTACTTTAAGAAGAAAAAGAATTATTAAACGTTAGTTATAAAAAAGAACCAGAAATAGTAACAGAGGTTGGAAAAAGTCGAAGGGGAATGGCATTATTATTGAGTATTTAAATATAATATATATATATATACATATATACATTTAAATATGTATATAACTATATACAGTTTTTAATGAAGGTAAACTTATGGCACAAGTTATTTTAAGTACGTTCGTATCAAAAGTATAAAATTGTTTTTACTTTATTTGATTTCATAAAAATTACAAATGTTCATATAAAAATAGATATACATGCATATATAGAAAAATAGTCAAATAGTAATAAACACACATATCGCACTCAAATAAATAAAGCCAATGCTTAATGATAAATTAATGTTCAGCCGCCTTCGGCGGTGTTTTCTTTTCCTCTTCTTGATCGGACCTTTGACAATCAGATAATTCAAAATACAAAATATTGTTTGTGGTCGACTCAAAAGTATGCTATTAAATTATAATTTATTATCCAATCGATGTGTTTGAAATTAATTTAAACGAGCTGTTGGCAACAACAGAAGCGGAGAGATCTTGGTTGACAGATCCGGACGCAGCAGCTGACCCACATGTATTGACTGTGTTTGGGCTGGCCATAATGACGTCAGTTGGCGGGGTAATGGGGCAGCTGTCGATTGGTGATTCATCAGTGGCTGCGCCAGCAGCTGCGTTACCCACCTCCTCGACTGCAGCGCCAGCAATGCAGCTCTGATCTGTGTCCAATGCAAAGCAGGTCTCGCTGCTGTTGGCATGCTCCAACTGCTGCTGATCGCCAACAGGTGCAGCTGCAGCTCCAGCTCCAGCTGCAGCTCCAGTTGCAGTGGCACTAGCATTAGAATTAGCATTAGCATTCACATTCGTGTTCAGATGACCGTTGGAAAAGTAGCAGGGATCCAGATAAGTACTGTAGCTGTTGCTGCTAGTGGATACAGCTGTTGTCGCACTGCCGAAACAGACGCTAATGTTGGCCGCATCCGTGTTATAGTGTGGCTCGAAGAGAGTGCGCTGCCCGTTGTACTGGGGATACAGGCCCATTGGTATATTGGCGTAATAGAAGGGTTCAGCAGTCGGGGCGGTCTTATTGTTACCCAATGCCAGCGGATTGGGTGAGAGCGAACGTGCCGGGGATACGGCGTCCAATGCTCCAAAGGCCGCCGCCGATGAGCCACCAACGCTGTGGCCATGATGCAGCTGCTGTTGCATGGCACGTTGCTTGATATAGTTTGAGAATTCAGTGGGCGACATGCGATACGAGCTGCTGGAAGTGGCAAGAGTTGCAAGAGTTGCAAGAGTTGAGCACATCATTTATCATTTACCATTTACCATTTATCATTTATGCTCACCTGTTGGTACGCTTGGAACTAGTCTTGAGTTTGGTGCTGCCGAACTTTGTCTGGGCGAAGGTGGCCGTTGTAAATGTTAGCGGCGCCTGAGCGGCACGCTGCACAAAGGCGGCGGCAGTAGCGGTGGCAGTCACAGTGTTGCTGCCAGAGAGACTGGCACCGCTGGAGACACAGCCATTGGGATTCGGGCTGCCCTTACATGGCGGGGAGCTAGAAGCGACCGAGTGTGGTGAGGAGCCCGACGGCGGCAATGGCAACGGTAGTGGCAATGCCTTCGGACTTAAGCTCAAGTTGTTCATGGTCGTGTTGACCACGTCGATGGGACGAAAGCATTGTGCCTCCGGATTGAACGTCTTCGTAACCTCTCGATCCGCCGAGTGGCTATCCTCATGGTTCTCATTGTTCTCCGTATAGAGTATCTGCGATTAATATAGCTTCTATATAAATCATATATCATATCGTATATACATATATATGTATATATATACATGTCTGTGGGCTTACCTTAACTGCCCCTTTCTCGCCGATGCGGTACGACACCTCACCGGGGTCCACCCAGACGGATAGCTCATTGGGCAGGTTCTCAAGGATATCAGTTATTGGTACACCGCTTTCACGAGCTGCACGTCCTAGCACCGAGTCAATAGGATCGCCGGTTTTGAGACAACGATATGCCGAGCCCTTTAAGGTAAGATCATATATATATAGTCACAAATTGATGTAGACATATGTATGTGCAAGAGCTTTAAATACCTTGAAGGGTTTCTCCGGATACCAGTGTCCTTGGAATTTGTCACGCAACGCTTTTTCCAATTCTTCCCCAAAGATATTGACTCGTCGACGTGGCAATTTGTTGTATAGATACGAAATGACAAAGTTCAACGCCACTTGTATTTCAATATGCATTTTGCTAGCAGGCCTCTATCCTCTATAGATCTACCTGTATACCTTGCACTCTCGATGCCTCAGTGCCTTTCCCGATTCCGATTCCTGTTCCTGTTCCGATTCTTGACTGACTCTGATTTGTGTCTAAGCTGCAGCTTGTGGTTTGAAGAACGTTTCACTGTGACTATGAAAGTAATTTGGAATAGTTTATCTAGATCTTTGGCCTCTTGTGTGTATTTATGCTTTTTTTGTTTTGGGTTTTAGTTTATGTTGTGTGTATTACACGTTGTATTGAGTATGCTTATTAACAATGAGAAATGTGTGTGTTTTTTTTTGGTTTTTGGTTTGACAAAGTGTTTCCGTCTTGGTTGAAGTAATAAGCGTAGCTGTCTAGATCATCCTCCTACACACATGAATATATATTTATATCTGTGAGCATCTGTGTGCTGCATAGATGCATATTCGCTGAAGGGTTCCTCAACGGTGAACAGAAGAGACTACAAATTGCTACTCATTTGGCTCAAGGCGTTCTAAAATAAGTTGTGCACTAAAAATTTAAAGTGATGGATGAGACTGATGATCCCATCCGTAGTCTTTGACAACAGGAATGGAACCAGCTCTGGCTGAGGATGATCTGCTTATATGCTATTGATGGATCACCCTCTGGATCTGCACTCAGCATATCCTCGAAAAAGAGATCGCTAAAGTGTTAAAGGTGGGGCAAAATTGGTTGAAGTGACTCGCGTGCCGAGTGATTCCTAATAAAGGAAAAGGTATCTGACAAACTGGCTGGAAAATGTTTATTTGAATTTAGTAATTTTACGAGGAATTGGCGAAAGTGTTGAATTACATAATTTACAAATACTTTCACTTTCAGTGCAAATTTCTCCACAGAATTTCAAAATATTATATCGTTTTCGGTAGTTGTAGGGTCATCAGGTATTATTGGCGAGTTGATATGCAGCAAAGAGGCTCTCCACATATATTTAAGCTGGAAGATGCCTGATAAAGCTAGCTCCATTTTTGGAGTACCAAATTACTCACAATTACGGGCATGTAAAATGACATGAATCCCTTCTTTTATAATTGAATATTGTCAAACTGAAATAACCTCGATTATTACAATTGTCGAAGATGCTTAATTGTATGTGAACATTAGATTTTAACAGCTGATCAATATTAATTCTTTCAAATAAGAATTGCTTTCAGAACAGAACGGTAACAGTGGATCGTTCAAACGAGATTCACTTGAATTGCGCGCCTTACAATAAAACATATATTCCAAATTCCAAAATTCTTAAATACGATCAGAAAGATAGGCTACGTCGATTCGGCTGATGCTGATTAGGAATATCTATACTTGAAGGGGACGGCAATTTTTATATGTACATATATATACATGATTTAGTGGATTAAGGCCATTGGCTGTTGGTCGGCATGGTCCCCGCTCCGCCAATGCTTGTAGCAAGGTAAGAGATGGTAACAGATGGTTAATTTTTGAATAATACGATAATCTTTATTCTATTAAAGGTAATATGAAAAATATTCAATATGGAAGTTATTACATTTCTATACATAACACTTGCGCATATGTATGTATGCATATATATCTATATATATATATATATATATATATACATATATATATACATATATACTCAATATAGATATAATTATCTAAACATATGTTGCATTTACAGTATAAACTATTTTTATTTACACACGTTCTGGATTCGCTTCTCGTTTGTTTGTTTGAGTTAATGAAATCTCTATATACTAAGTATATATATCAACATCTATACATACATATGTAAATATGAAAATCAGTAGCGCTTCAAATTCAATGGATGCACGCTTTTATTGTATTTATTGATATGCATTTATAAATTTTAAATTTTCATACACAAACATGCGAATGTTCTCGAGGAAGCTTGGGCAAAATCATATCAAACACAATCAAATGCAAACATCAATAAATATGTACATATGTAAATGTATGTATGTATATATGTATCTGCGTTCGCATACGTACATACATAATAAGGTGTGAGTGTGTCAAATAATATATACATATATATATATTTGTATAGCCGTATCGTACATACATATGTATGTATGTATGTATGTATGTACATATATGCACTTAAGCAAACCCAAGTGGGAAATTGAAAATAGTTGTTGGTTTACAATATCTTCAACCTGATTATCATACAGATCGCATATATGTACATAAATACATACATACATATGAAGACTATGCATGCGAAAGTGTTCTAAAATATATATGTATTGTGCATGCATGCACACATACATACACATACATACATATACATATACATATACATATACATACATATAATTGCTCAGCGTCCACCCCAAACACACACATACATGCATACATACATACATACATACATAGATACATATGTACTTTATAGTATATGGTTGTAATGCACATTAAGATGTCTGAAAACATTTAACAATTAAATAGAAGTTTTTTTTTTGTTTTTGTTTTTTTAAATTTATAAAAGTTACCATCGTACAGGAATTGTCGTCTACTTAATTGGTAATAACGATTTATGCCTTTAGTTTCGTTCACGAAAATTGTGGGGGGCTTTTCTGCCCTAACTGTCTCAACTGGGCTAAGAGAAATGGAGTTATCCATCGTTAAAAAAACAGTTGCCTGGAGTTTATTGTTGAAAGTATAAGACCAAAATGTAGCATGAAACTATTAAATTAGCTTGGTTTCTAATGTTTTCATGAACAGCATCATTTTTTCAGTTTATATATGAAAAGAAAATCATAATATTTAACCACAATTAACAATTATTGTTTTACAATTTGTATGCGCCATATTTGAACTAATCATTTGATTTGGCAGCTTGCTTCTACTGACAATGACAATGACAGTGACAATGTCGCACCTATTTTCGTGAACGCAGCTGTATGCACTTAAAACTGATTGGTTAAACTTCTGATAAGAGACATACATACAAACATGTATGTACATACACGTATTTATATACACACACATATAAACAGATATCTAGGTATAAAAAGCGTTTGTTTTTTTCTTTAATTTTCTTTTTGAAAATATCATTTTTTACCACATAAGATTGTATGCAGTTGGAAAACACATAAAGAATCAAAAAATAATAAATATTTAGGCTTGTTCTATATAAAATTTTGTTAATCTATAGCTGAATACACATACAGATGTATGTATGTAAGTACATTGTTTTCCTTTCTATGCACTAATGATGTACATATGTACGTATGTCAGTACTTAAGTGTTCTCGTGTCCAAATTTTCTTGTATTGTGTGTTGTCAATATAATAAAATTAATATGAATGATGTATATTTTTTTGCATATTCAACTTAACATACACTTGCTTAAACGGTAGCTTAACCAGATACAAATGAGCAATTTCATCATATGTATGTGCATATGTATGTACATGTAAGGTGTAGGTGTAGGTGTTTGGTGTCTTCTAAAAACTTCGAAATACTGCGCCTAACTATTTACAAGATTGTATGGATTTATGCATCGTATATAAAATAGTTGTTTTTTATTTTTGTTGTTGTTGTTGTTTGTTTTATATGTACATCGTTCTATTATTATTATTATTATTATTATTATTAATGTTATTAGTATTATTATTATTATTTGAAATGTTATTGTTTTTGTTCGTAGGTAGGCGGCATTAACCAAGGACTCTTGGTTATTATTCATTCATATTTTTGTGGGTAACTACTAGTTTCTGTGGGAATAACATACATGCATACACACACATACATATGGATGTACGTAAGTCAGCCTGTACAGTCTGTACAGTCGTGGGTGACAACATATTGTGGGGCATACAGAGGTACTCATATGTACATAATATGTACATATGCATCTATTTTTCATTTCGCGTTTATCATCTAATTTCTTACTCCAAAATCATATACGTGTTCGTACACACACACACATACATATATATACATATATGTGTGTGTGTAACTGTAGTGTACAGAGTCGCATTGTCCGCCTGACTGTCTAACATTGGTATCACAATTAGAGAATGCCTTTCAAGCAAACGGTTAATTTTTTCTTTACATATTTCCTAATAATTAGTATTACACGCATTCATACATATACTGAACAACGCGACCTCTCCTCTCTCTCTCTCTCTCTCTCTCTCCATCTCTCTCTTTCTCGCACTATCTGTCTGTCTCTCTCATTGTTATATATATATATATATGTATATATACATATATATATATAAAAGTACACCGCGGTACATACTAAAAGCTTCCCCGTTCATTTAGGCGTATCTGTTACGGAATACAGAATTGGAACTGGTTGCAATAAGATAGTTGGTTGGTTGTACATACATATGTAGTTTTATAAATCTGACATTCAATGTTGATTCACAATTAACAAGAAACTAAACGTGTCTGATTGGTATAAATATATACATATATATATATATATATATATATATATACATTGATAAATGGAGACATACATTTGCATATACTGTATATGCTATATATATATATATATTTATATATATTATATAAAGTAAAAAAATTAATGTGCTTTATTCGCTTGTAATGTAATTCATTATTTACTAGTTTTTATATAAAAGATTTCTTCTTTTGTTTTTGTTTTTGTTTTTTCTTTTCTTTTGTTTTTTTGGTTTTTGTTTTGTTTTTTGTTTGTAGTGTTCCGTGTCATATTGTGAATGAATATTTTGTATATTTATAGGTACTTTTGTACTACCATGATCAAAATGATGGGTCAAATGATATTTGTAATTGGAATTCTCTGGCCATGCATATTGATACGGAACGATCGGAATGTTACAGTTGATTGATTTGAGATTGCTCTTCGTGGTGTATTGTATCTTGTTCAATCAATTCAATCATCATTCCAGCTCTGCATTGATATGGATAGTGAGCAACTGTGCATGAAAATCATTATCTCACATGCATTTGATCACAGTAGTGTTAGTTTGAAGCTTGGTTAAGGTACTTAAATGTTTCATTAAATTTCCATTTCAGTGGTAAGTTTAGATACACGCACTCATGTTTGTCATGTGTAGGTACATATTCGAATACATATAAATAATTACTAAAATCAATCTTAGGATTTTGCATAACAAACTTAAAAAACAACACGCACTCATACATTTACGCACAACATATAGATATATAGATATATATACACATATATATATATACACACACATATATCAATCGCTAATACATAACATTTTCCTATTTTTGCTATGTTTAGTATATAGTATATAGAAGGAATTGCGGACCGTAGTTATAATTTGGTATGCTAATTTTCGAGTATATTTCTTGCTTCTTTTGGTTTTGTTTTTGTTTTTGGTTTTTCATTTCTTTTGTAATTTTTTGTATAATTTGAATTTGAATTTGAATTGAGAGGCTTCCGAATCGAAATTACATAATAACTATAATAGATATACTTACATGTGTATATATGTATATATATTTATGTATATGCATGCATGAATGTATAAGCTATAAATAAAAATGCTTATTTGATTTGTTGTTTATATTTTTGTTTTTTTTTTTTAAATGAAAGTAAACATTTATATAGCACAAGGTATTTCACGTAAGCCCGTATAAAAAGTATAAAATTGTTTTTACTTTACTTGATTTTATAAAAATTACAAATGTTCATATAAAAATAGATATACATGCATATACAAAAAAAGTCAAATAGTAATACACACACATATCGCACACAAAAAATTGAAACAACTTTTTCGGCGCGCCGAATTTGCATACCCTACGACAAACAAACAAAGAAAGAAACAACAAAAAAAAAAAATAAGAAAAAAAAGTAAATTAAGCTAATGCATTATGATAAATAAATGTTCTTGATCGGACCTTTGGCAATTAGACAATTCAAAATACAAATATAGTTTGTGGTCGACTCATAAGTATGCAATTAAAAGTCATATTTTGATTTATGCATGTGCTGTAAAGCAATTATTATCGAATCATTGTGTTTGAAGTTTATTCCAATTTAGGCAGCAACTGATTTCCAGCTATATCTATGTCTGATATCCTGTTCCATCATTGTGATCAATCAAATACTGCTTGTTCGAAGGGTATGCAAATATCGATCGTTTCTCGTGTTCAATTTTTTTTTTATAGTTCATCATTGTTTGTCTCTATACAAAAAATAACTTATCTCTTAAGTTACAACTAATTAAAAACTTTATGTCAGGGATGCCCAACTTTGGATTTAATAGTATTCTTTTCATCTTGTTTTTTTTTCTTCTTCTTCTCTCATATGTATGTATCTTTAACAATTTAAAAACAATTAATTTAGAAATTCTAAAAAGGATTTCGTTTTGAGTGTTTTTTCTTCGTATCTTGTTAGTATTGTATGCATGTATGTATGTATTTATGTATGTATGTATGTATTTATGTATGTACGCGTTTTGGCTATTGATGTTGCCACTTCCTGGCTTCGCAAGGATCTGCAGAATGAGTTTGAAGTTTGAAACTGACTGGATGCGAAAGCTAGGAAAATCAAAAATAGCTCTTTGAAAATAACCTTTAAACGCAATCGGATGAAAAAAGAAAAAACAGAACAGAACTGAAAAGTTTCATACAACGCTTTTCCCCCCTTTTTTTTGTAAGTTAAGGAGAATCGATCAGAGACCGCAACATTCTTAACTTGTTTTAGATTGTGGTTGTCGGTCGGTTGGTTGGGCTCATTGGCTTGTCCTAGTCATACACAAGTACGTGATTTACGCTATTTAAAATGGTTACAGTTAAACATTCTACATGCATTGCTTGCATTGCTTGCATTGGTTTTCTGGTTTTCTGTTGGTTTTGTTTGTTGTGGTTTTCTAGTTTTCATCATTTTCTACTCCTGCCTGGCTCTGGTTTTAATAATAATACAACGTTCCGACTGTAGAATATGTTCTGGGGTAATTTTGGGTCACATTTAAAGACCATATAACATGCATTAATCTAAATTAAGATAGCTTGGCCGCTTGCTTCTTAAATGTTACCACCGCAGACGTCTTTTCATTTATTTGATTTGGTTTTTGGTTTTAATTTGTCTCTTTGCGATTTGATTATCAATGATCTTAACTGGGATTCCAGGGAGGGTCTAGTTGGCGACTAACAGTTGCTGGTAGGAGGATCCAGTGCCGTAGAACGAGCTGAGGCCATCGAGTAACTTGCTGTTGCTAGCAGCAGAAGCGGAGGAGTCTTGATTGACAGATCCGGATGCAGCAGCTGATCCGGTAACTGTAGCGTTGGCGGTGGCGGTGGCGGTGGCGGTGGCAGAACTGGTGGCAGAAACTGCTGTTGCAACCGATGTATTGACAGTGTTTAGACTTGGCATAATGCCATCAGTGGGCGTGGTAATGGGACTGCTATCGATTGATGATTCACCAGTGGCTGCGCCAGCAGCTGCGTTACCCACCTCCTCGACTGCAGCGCCAGCAATGCTGCTCTGATCTGTGTCCAATGCAAAGCAGGTCTCGCTGCTGTTGGCATGCTCCAACTGCTGCTGATCGCCAACAGGTGCAGCTGCAGCTCCAGCTCCAGCTGCAGCTCCAGTTGCAGTGGCACTAGCATTAGAATTAGCATTAGCATTCACATTCGTGTTCAGATGACCGTTGGAAAAGTAGCAGGGATCCAGATAAGTACTGTAGCTGTTGCTGCTGGTGGATACAGCTGTTGTCGCACTGCCGAAACAGACGCTAATGTTGGCCGCATCCGTGTTATAGTGTGGCTCGAAGAGAGTGCGCTGCCCGTTGTACTGGGGATACAGGCCCATTGGTATATTGGCGTAATAGAAGGGTTCAGCAGTCGGGGCGGTCTTATTGTTACCCAATGCCAGCGGATTGGGTGAGAGCGAACGTGCCGGGGATACGGCGTCCAATGCTCCAAAGGCCGCCGCCGATGAGCCACCAACGCTGTGGCCATGATGCAGCTGCTGTTGCATGGCACGTTGCTTGATATAGTTTGAGAATTCAGTGGGCGACATGCGATACGAGCTGCTGGAAGTGGCAAGAGTTGCAAGAGTTGCAAGAGTTGAGCACATCATTTATCATTTATCATTTACCATTTATCATTTATGCTCACCTGTTGGTACGCTTGGAACTAGTCTTGAGTTTGGTGCTGCCGAACTTTGTCTGGGCGAAGGTGGCCGTTGTAAATGTTAGCGGCGCCTGAGCGGCACGCTGCACAAAGGCGGCGGCAGTAGCGGTGGCAGTCACAGTGTTGCTGCCAGAGAGACTGGCACCGCTGGAGACACAGCCATTGGGATTCGGGCTGCCCTTACATGGCGGGGAGCTAGAAGCGACCGAGTGTGGTGAGGAGCCCGACGGCGGCAATGGCAACGGTAGTGGCAATGCCTTCGGACTTAAGCTCAAGTTGTTCATGGTCGTGTTGACCACGTCGATGGGACGAAAGCATTGTGCCTCCGGATTGAACGTCTTCGTAACCTCTCGATCCGCCGAGTGGCTATCCTCATGGTTCTCATTGTTCTCCGTATAGAGTATCTGCGATTAATATAGCTTCTATATAAATCATATATCATATCGTATATACATATACATATACATATACATATATATGTATATATATACATGTCTGTGGGCTTACCTTAACTGCCCCTTTCTCGCCGATGCGGTACGACACCTCACCGGGGTCCACCCAGACGGATAGCTCATTGGGCAGGTTCTCAAGGATATCAGTTATTGGTACACCGCTTTCACGAGCTGCACGTCCTAGCACCGAGTCAATAGGATCGCCGGTTTTGAGACAACGATATGCCGAGCCCTTTAAGGTAAGATCATATATATATAGTCACAAATTGATATAGATATATTTATGTGGAAGAGCTTTAAATACCTTGAAGGGTTTCTCCGGATACCAGTGTCCTTGGAATTTGTCACGCAACGCTTTTTCCAATTCTTCCCCAAAGATATTGACTCGTCGACGTGGCAATTTGTTGTATAGATACGAAATGACAAAGTTCAACGCCACTTGTATTTCAATATGCATTTTGCTAGCAGGCCTCTATCCTCTATAGATCTACCTGTATACCTTGCACTCTCGATGCCTCAGTGCCTTTCCCGATTCCGATTCCTGTTCCGATTCCTGTTCCTGTTCCGATTCTTGACTGACTCTGATTTGTGTCTAAGCTGCAGCTTGTGGTTTGAAGAACGTTTCACTGTGACTATGAAAGTAATTTGGAATAGTTTATCTAGATCTTTGGCCTCTTGTGTGTATTTATGCTTTTTTTGTTTTGGGTTTTAGTTTATGTTGTGTGTATTACACGTTGTATTGAGTATGCTTATTAACAATGAGAAATGTGTGTTTTTTTTTGGTTTTTGGTTTGACAAAGTGTTTCCGTCTTGGTTGACGTAATAAGCGTAGCTGTCTAGATCATCCTCCTACACACATGAATATATATTTATATCTGTGGGCATCTGTGTGCTGCATAGATGCATATTTGCTTGACGGTTTATATACTTGTATTTACTATGTACATATCTAGGTGAGCGTGTAAGTGTGTTTGTATCGGTTGACTATTTTTTGTGTTCTGTATTCGATTTTTTATCTTCACAACTGGTCTTCACAAAATGATGTTTCTCAAATGCTTTTGGGATGTTCTCAATCGCAATTGGGATGCAGCGATTCAAAGAACTTTATATTTGTGTATGTACCTGCAAAACAATCGGAATGTTATATCAGTATTGATGCATTTATATAAATTGATGTATTTATATTAAATTAAAAAGAAAAAAAATAATTACTAGTTGAATATAGAGTGACTCGATCGCTACATATAATTTGGTCTTCTCAATAGCTCAGATTAGCATTGATTTGAGAGGAACCAGATCTTAAGAAGCGATTTGTTTAGAATTTGAGTAGTAGATTAATAACATGTTCTTCTCCCCCACAAACCACCTTTATTTTCTGATGATATTAACTGGATGAAAGCGTATTACTACTTGATATTCTCTATACGCTAGCAGAGCTCCTCTACTGATCTCTGTTGTGCTGGGAAATTTTGTTTCAATTTTGTTTTAAAGACTTCTTAAAAAAATGGCAAATGTGTTGTGATTTAAGTCTAATTTTTTCATCGAAAACTTTACAAATCAAAGCAATCACACATGTTTGGCTCCCTATAATTATATTTCTACAAACCAAAAACACAAAATATAAAAAAAAATAAAACTAAAAACAAAAAAAAAAAACAATAAAAAATAAGAGATGGCTAAGCGACTCCGCGAGACAGATGCGAAATCAATCCGGAAACGCAGCTGCCGACTGCGCTTCAAGCGCCTGGTTCGGGCCGTCATGCTGAACCAGCAGTGGCTGGACGAGCCCGAGGAGCAGGGAATTGTTATGAATGCGAAAAAGAATGTTGCATTTCTGATTAGACAGAAGCGGAAAATTGGCCTTCTAACTGTTGCGGTAAATATGGGTTGAAAATGGGCAAACAAATTTAGCATCAAGTTATGCAAGTGTATAGCAAACATCTTATTTATCAGCTTTATCAGCATCATCAACCAAGTCGTTTCAGCTATATCCGTTCGTCCGTCTGCATAGGCAAAGGTCTATAGAAATTTTTAATTTGAAATAGAAGTTCTCGCATTCCATGCGCGGATCAAGCTTGGATTTAAAAACTTGATTTATTTATATTTATTTATTTATATTTATTATTTTATTTATTATTTATATTTATATTTATATTTATATTTATATTTATATTTATATTTATATTTATATTTATATTTATATTTATATTTATATTTATATTTATATTTATATTTATATTTATATTTATATTTATATTTATATTTATATTTATATTTATATTTATATTTATATTTATATTTATATTTATATTTATATTTATATTTATATTTATATTTATATTTATATTTATATTTATATTTATATTTATATTTATATTTATATTTATATTTATATTTATATTTATATTTATATTTATATTTATATTTATATTTATATTTATATTTATATTTATATTTATATTTATATTTATATTTATATTTATATTTATATTTATATTTATATTTATATTTATATTTATATTTATATTTATATTTATATTTATATTTATATTTATATTTATATTTATATTTATATTTATATTTATATTTATATTTATATTTATATTTATATTTATATTTATATTTATATTTATATTTATATTTATATTTATATTTATATTTATATTTATATTTATATTTATATTTATATTTATATTTATATTTATATTTATATTTATATTTATATTTATATTTATATTTATATTTATATTTATATTTATATTTATATTTATATTTATATTTATATTTATATTTATATTTATATTTATATTTACATTTATATTTATATTTATATTTATATTTATATTTATTTATTTTTATTTTTATTTATAGGAAAAGGCGCTGCTTCGTACCCCTCATGAGAATCGCACCATCGACGAGCGCAAGAAGTTGTGCATGATTATATCAGCTTTGCCATGTTTCAGTAATATACCCCCGGTGAGTGGTTATTCTTCATTCATTGCCCGAAGACATAAAGTGGATCTAATAAGTGGGCATGCAGAAACTTCGTGCCCGATTAATATCAGTTTTAAGGTTTTCAACGATTGGCGGCGAACGCGTACTCATCAAGGAACGCGACATTCCGTTCGTTATTTACTTCGTGGTATCCGGCGAGATCGAAATGAAGAAGTCCGTCTACGAGAAAGTGAGTTGAGCAACCGCAAACTGTTGCACACAACAAACACACAAGTTGAATTTCACCCAATGTTGGTGGCTATGGGTGAAAGACTGTTTCATTCGATCGGCTTAAAAACTATTTTCCAAACTTATTCTTGTATAACGAAAACTACATAAAGTATATATATTACATATATATTAGATCTGCCGATATATTACAACTACACCTCAGATGATAATCATCGAAAATTCGTTGCAAAAAAATTAGATAAATAAAATATTTTGTCAACTTCGCACTAAAATTGATGCATACGTTTAAATTTAGATCTCAAAAGATCTATCAGGCAGAAGCATATATATTCATGATCAGTATAAAAAAAACTAGATCCGCTCATCAGCAAGAGATTTCTAATCTGAAATATAAGTTCTCGTATACCGCATAAAGATCAAGAGTTTATTATTTTCTAATTCGTTCCACACCTGCTTACATTTGGGTGTGCAAAGCTTTTTAAAGAGAATACAATTTTAGAAATATATATTTAACAGCTGGATTCAGGGTATCTTGCTGACTTGCTCACAATTTCAGCTAATCTGTTTCTTTTCATTTAGAACACAAGGAAGGTGTCAATGGTGTCGGAGGCCATAATTGGGTCAGGCGATTGGATAGGTGAAGTAGAACTACTTGAAAACTGCACCAGACTCAACACCTATGTGGCACTAAGTAAATGCAAAACCAAAAACTGAAATACAACAAAAAATAAACATCAATAAGAACTAACTTTGCAGCGCCTTGTGAAGTATTGTCAATAAACGAAGATGATTTTAAAAGGATTTTGCAACCCTTCATGAAAAAGCAGTGGCACGAAAAAAAAATGGCTTTGAAATCGTCAAGTTACTTCGACTTTCTTACTGATAAACAGGTTAAACAGATTCCGAGATTATATATACATATATATAGCAGTCATTAGCTTTCCGTTTCAGATTGTGCGGGCCTGCAGCTATTGTGTGTTAACCCAATACGATCCGTTGCAGTCCATATACGCTGAAGACAGGGGAGCCGTTAGTTGTGTCCACTTCATTCTCAGCGGCGAGTGTGTTATTCTACAGTGCCTCAAAATGACTGTGAGTGTATCTGGTCCGGTTTATATTCATTAGTGCATTGCTGCCAATTTGTAATTAACATAATTGTAATTCTGTTCAATTTTTAATATGCCCGCAGGTGACCAAGAAGGATGGTAAAAGCACTTTCGAACTGGTCAAGGTGGAAAACGCGAACCAAACTCTCTTTGAGAATAACTCAAAATCAATCAAATCAATGGGTAACTCATTTATTGACCATGGCCTGCAAAAAGAGAAAATTCTATCGGATTCGGTTTTTAATCTCAACGAACTATTGGCCTCTTCGTCCGATGTGGAAGATGAGGAGGCTTTGCAAATGAAAAAAGCGGTATGAATATTATATTTGAACTGTAATCATTTTTCCATCATTTCACTTGCAAACTAATTGCATCTAAAGCGGCGTAAAATGGGATTTCGAGAAATAGAAATAGCTTGTGGACTTCTGGGTCGTACCGATCCAATATTTGGGAAACCGAAAAGAAAATTACAATCCGTTTTCAAGCGAAAAACTTTAATTGTTCCTAAAAGAAGATCGACATATTTTTCAATTGAGTTAGGGGACGATAAATCCACGGAAGAGGACTATTTTGAGTTACTCGAAGAAGATTATGCATTGGATGAAGATCCAATGTCGAAATCATCATCAGCAAGAAGTTCTTTGACCAGCGTTGAAGCATTTTCGGTGTCTTTAGAACGTTCCAGCTCAAAGTCAGCCAAGCAATCCGTTCGCATCGAAATGGATGATGTGCAAAATGATAATGTGGAATCGGATTCAGTTAAAATCAAAAGTACTGACTCTAGTGAATCACATAATGCTGAATTAAACGATCCAATATGCGTAAGTTGAACCCGATCTGAATGAACATGATCGCACACAAGACTTGTATTTCTTTTATTTTTCAGTTTACAGAGACGCATTTCATAGACGTTGGTTCCTTGACTTACGGTGGTATTTTTGGGCTGGGCGAGAAAATGGCTCATCGCGTGATAATGGCTCGAACTGTTGTACAGTGCCTCCTCTTGCCGCGCTACTGGCTATTCGAGGAGGAACAGAATCCGGGCCATGTCTGGCAGCGTCGCCGATTTTACTTGGAGGGTAGCATACCCTCGCGAGAAGAGTTATTTGGCGATTTTCTTAAAACACGTCGCTGGGAGAAGTTCAAGAAGGATTATGTGCAAAGCACATTGAATCCAAATAGTGCGAATAGCACCCAGCCCGAAGATATACCAATAATATGCCGCATCGTTGAGACCAGACAAGATATTTAGCTTACAGTTGAGCTATGCCAAACTATTAGCGGTATCATTACAAATTATATGTGTGTGGAAAGTGTGTGTTTGTGTGTGTGTATATAACACACACTGTGTTCATGTGTATGTGTATATAAACCACACTCGAAATATTTGAATATGCGTTCAGCATATTATTTATTGAGGAGCAATAAATGTATTCTTAGCCAGTCTAAAATGTCCTCTACTTGCTCTAATATGCATGTATGTATGCGTGTGTGTATGTGTGTGTGTAAGATGTGCTGTGTGTGCGTCATTCAGTGGCAGTTGCTCCCATTACCGCAGACAAGTGCTCACGATGCACCTTAATGCGACTCGTAAATATATAGGTTAACCATGGCCGCCAAAGAGCACCCCCCCCCCCCCTCCCACCAAACCAATCTAAAGAGCTCAGCGAGAGCTAGTCCAGCTGAGAGCGAGAGTACAGCTGCAACCGTAACTGGAGCAGAGAGAGAGAGAGAGAGAGAAGCTTTTCGCAAGCAAAGCTGCTCCTGCTGCTGCCGTTGCTGCTGCGTATGCGCAATGACATTTAAACTTGCATATTATACATACATACATACGTACATCCATACATACATACATACATAACCTTATCATGCTGCACAGCAGCTGTCAGCAAATTAAGAAGCGCTTGCTTGTATAATACATACAGCTGCGGTCAAAATAATTGCACTGTTTTGGAAAATATTTCACAAAACAAATATTTCAAATATCGTTCAAAATGGTGAAAATTGTATTTAAACACAAGCAATCCATACTGAAAATAAGTAAATATTAATAGTTGGCAAAGCTATAAAATTCATCAACGAAATAAATTAAAGTCCTTAAATTTAATAATTTGTATAATTATTAGTATTTGGAAAATAGAAGTAGTTTAAAATATATATACTTAAGATATTCATATTGAAGATTTTGAAGAGGTCTCGATTTGATCACAATAAAATAAGTAAAATTGTATTTTAAAATATTTTCATTAAATGCTTTGAGAAGCAGCACTACTATTATTTTGACCGCAGCTGTATGTGCATTTCTATGCATGACTTGTATACATATATATTTGGTATTTGTGTGTGTGTGTGTGTGCCCTTAACCAGTGAGCTTTGAGCGCGTATTGTTGAAGGCCGCAGATTTTGATGCGCAAGCCTGCAGGAATGTATCATTTGCCCTAATAATTACTAGATACGCTATCAAATTAATACACATGAATGTATGTATATATGTATGTACGTATGTATGTCATGTATGCAGGAGCTTTCTTTTGTATATGCTTGTCACTTGTGCAGTGTCCTTAAATTGGCCAAAGCAAATCTAACAAATCACAAAACATTTATTTTTAGACAATCATATATATAAAGTCATCTTTATTTAGATTTTGAGCTGATTGCAATTCATCGATAGGCTTTACATAAAACTTTCAAAGTTCATTATAAGTGATTACAAAACAAAAAGGCCCGTCAAAAACATTATATGCCAAAGACCTTATTATAAAGATTTACATTATATATATATATATATATATATATAACTGGAACAACAGCTGGGGTTTGTTTGTTTCTATTTATAAACATATAATATGTACATATATGTAGAAGTTTAGTGGTCCCAAAAGCGCTCATAAGTTAAAATACAATGGTGGACACAAAAAGATGTCTAAATTGACTTTGTTTTTTTTGTCAATAACGAATGGATTGGTGTTAACTCTGCCTCCATAACAAACATTTGAGCATCCCTTCTGATTGCATTTAGTGAAACTATTTGTATGTCCACATGTGTAATTGTGTGTGTGAACTTGAAATATCTCAATTTTTACTTTCATTCACAGAGCCACAGACATGTGTGCATGCATAAGAGCCAGACACATCTTAACGGTCTGCAATGCACAGCCAGACAGACAGACAGACAGCCAGCAGTCAGACTGTCAGACAGTAAGACAATCAGAGAGATATTCGTAATAAACGAAACGCCTCCGGGTAGGCAGCAACCGGACGCTCATTATTGTTTATTTATATGCGAATAGTTATACAAAATGTATATATGTATATATGCATGCATGTGTTGAGTGTGTGTGTGTGTGTGTGTGTGTGTATGCAGAGCTGGGTCAAAGTGGCGCACTCATACATTTAAATCAACCTTTAAAACGGCCCAGATTTTATTGATTTTTATTGTTTTGCAAAGCAGCCGAGGAAAGAACGACGACGACAGCCGTTACAAAAGAACGAAGGAGAGAGACACACACACAGAGAGAGTGAGAGAGCGAGCGAAAGAGAGCGAAAGAGAGAGAGAGAGAGAGAGAGAAGTCCAGTTGTTATGTTTACTTTCACATGTTGTTTAATGCCGTCGGCTGGAACGATGTTTATTCTCATCATGCCGATGGCTGAGTGGGGTGGATGGGCGGACGGATGATGATGAAGTGCTCCTTTTATTGTATGTGGAACAAAATGTCAAATGCTTATGGCTGTGTGTGTAAAAGAATACGGTAAATCGAATCTTATTTATGGAAGCAATGTAAACAATTCACATAACTAAATAACTGCACATAAGACACATGCATATAAATCTATAGACATATATTTTATTGAATTATTTAATTATGGATCGGGTCATTTTTGAGATTTCAGCTTAAGTTTGAACAGTTTTTTTTTTTGGAAAACTTTAATTTATTTAGATGATTTTTGGTTTCGGTGCTAAGACAAAAAGTTTTTGGCCATTTATATGATAAGTCAGCGATTTCGGTCAGTATATAAATTCTTGTTCTTACATCACTCTCTCTGTGTGTGTGTGTTATTTGTTGCAGTTTAAAGTGGAATCGAACTCCTTTTTTGGCTAAGACCAGCTGCTGGGCGGATGGGGATGGGAGTTTATCGGAGAAGCGTTAACAGCTCTCACAATCGAGCTGGCATTTCGATTACATAAAATTAGACGTGTACTAAATAACAACAATTGGCTGTACATACTTTTCTGCACACCGATGTACATATGTATGTGTGAACTGTTTTTGCACTTGAACTTCGTAATTTTGCTTGTGACGCCCAGAAATATTTGGTTTTTCTTCTTTGTTTTTATGTTTGTTTATCATTGGGCATTGGACACATGCAATACATACATATATAAATATATATTTATATATAGCACTTAAAAAAAAACAAAGAAAAAAAAACACAAGCTTTTTTTTCTATGCATTGCATAATCCTCTTAAGGGTTTTTTTTATTCTTGTTTCTTTTGTTTTTGTTTCTTTTTTGTTGTTTAGCACATCTTTCAAAGCTGTGCGACACAAGCAGGAACACACACTTACGTACACACACACACACACACACAAATGCAGCGCAGTGTGTACACATGTACTAAATATTACAATATCATAGACACAGAATTGTTTCTCACTCGATATGTCTGTCGTGGGCAACAGTTTTCACTATTAGTCCACTGCTGCTGAGCTCTCTCTCTCTCTCTTTGAAGACTACAGACACACACATATGCACAGAGAAAGAGAGAGAGAGAAACAGAAAGAGACCCCAACACACTCACTCCTTACGCCTGTCAGATATTTGCGGTTGTGGAAGCCCCTCCAAACAACCAACAGCAGGCAAGTTGAAATGTGTTTGAAGACAATTTGGCAACACAACACAAAACAGCTGACAACGGCGCTTGCATGTGTTTACATCTGTACATCTATATATACATCTTTGTCGATTTGTCACAAATAAATTATTATTGTTTTTTGATCGCACTCATTTCGCAGCATTGGCAAACAAAACAAAGCAACAAAAATTAAATAAACAAAATCGCTAGCTGAATAGAGTTATCAGTAATCCACTCTACAAATTCAAACTGCTGAAAAAGTAGAGTATCAAAAGCAGAGCTTCTTATGTTCATCACACGTACATATGTATGTGTGTGTGTGTGTGTTCTGTTGACAAAAACAGCTGATGTTATTCAACGGATTCACAATAAAAATGGTTTAATGCTGCTAATTTGGTCTAATTTATGCAACTATCACGTTAGACTATTGACGACGAATCACGAACAGTACACAGATGTGTGTGTATGTGTATGTATATTCATATATGTATGTATGTATGTATGTACATATATGCGAACTCAGTACAAGTGACAGCAAAACAAAAGCACATGATTTTTAATCTTTGCGCACATGAAAATTGAAACGACAAATATGTACATACATATACTTTTGTATTTTCATTTATATATGTATGTATGCATATATGTATGTGTGTATGTATGCACTAAATTCAACATTTGCACAAGTTTTGCAACAAGCACTCGTCTCACGATTATGAGCGCCAAATGCTAAATGACTTTATAATAGTCTCTGTATTAATGTATGTATATATGTACATACATGCATACATACATACTTTCTGCGCCTTCTTACTACACTGCATAATTAGTTTATCAAAATCGAATGGAACACACACATACATACAGAGAAACACACGGTGGTTGGTCACCGGAATTATGAGACTACATTTCAGATAAGTATTGAAAAAAAATTGTTATATTAATTATTATGTCGCTAACATTGAAAACAACAGTGTCCATTGCCCCCTCCTATTTCTTTGAGAAAAGCTGCGTACGCCCTTGCACATATATGTTTGTATGGGTGTATGTTTGTATGTATGTTTGCAAATAGTTTGCAGGCGCAAAACATACTTATGTATGTATGAAAGTATGCATATCGTATCTATTTACGAACTGCTCTTCGTGATTCGTCGTCGCAGCTATCAGCTGAGCGCCGACTATGACGACAAAGTGGTGCTAGAAATGAGAGCAGGTCAGAAGTGAGCGGGAGAGCATGACAGAGAGAGAGAGAGGAAGAGCGAGAGTTAGAGGACGCACTAGTTCTGTTGAGTTGATTTTAAAATTTAAATAAGCACACACACACATATGTATGTATATGTATACATTGGTACACTGGTACATGTATGTATGTGTTCCGATGACAAAAAGCAACTGCGCACGGGAAACAAATACATACATAACATGAACTCCGATAAAAACAGAAAGCTGTCTGATGGAACGTGTCCGCAGCGCAGCAATTCTGACCTGGACGTTTTGGAATATGACGTCTGAGAGGTGTGTGTGTGTGCTTCGTGGGAGGGGGAGTCTAACAGCTGGGCGAAGCACGAGCACAAGCTCCACTGGCCTACTAAGCGACGGCAACGAAAACGAAATGGAGTCGAATCGGCAGCTAATTGCCACTGGGACAGGAACATTCGGCTCGCAATTCGGGTACTCTTTTTATATCTATCTATCTCAATGCGCTTTGTTATTGTAGTTTTTTTTAGTTATCATACATAGTAAATACACACACATACACGCATACTTATGTATATATATACATGTGTGTGTGTGTATGTATTTGTGTGCATATTATGTATTATGCATATATGCATTTACAGCGCAAATTCAAGATAAAAAATAAAATAAAATATAGAAAAGAATAGAAAAAAGAAGGAAATTAAACATTTAAATGTACACATACATATAGATACACCCTGTACACCTGTACGTGGGTAGGTGTAGCCTTAAAATTGTTATTTGAGTATCTCAAATTGATTTTGAATGTACCAAAAGTTGAATTCTGCTGATTGACGTGGAAGTCGTCGTTGTTTGGTTGATGGGCAAGTTGTGTAATACGGTCTTGATATTTCTGCTGTTCTCTATGCTTGTTTATTTTGGTTGTATTTTGTATTTTGTATTTGTTGTATTTGATGTATTTATTTATTTTTATAACGCTCTGTCCCGTTACTTAATTGCAGCGCGCGCCACCACGCCGTACAAAACGTCCGTAGGTCTTGAAATCGTTGTAGTAACTAAAATGAAACTGGATTGACGCGCGAACGCAAAATTCAGTCAGCACCAACAACAACAACAGCAACAAGAACAACCAAACACTTACATACATACACAGCCATAATTGCATTCGTTCCGATTCGTATCCGAAGTTCTCGTTGTATTCACGAACTAGCGGAAGAGCTTTTTCCCCCTTTTTTTGTTTTCATAGCTGTCGTATTTTATCTTTCTCTTGCTTTCTCGTGCTTTGAGCTCTCATTCTCTTGACAGCTGCGACAGCTAAACACACACATACATGCATACCTACATATATATGTTTACCATCAAAATAACGTGTGCTTTCATTGTACACACACAGCTAAGCTTGCATACGCATATACGCAAAAGCTCCCAGCGATAGTAATAAAAGCGTAGGACACAGCGACATCAATAAGATTTTTTCCTGCTAAAATTTGGCAACTTTCGCTAAAAAATTTGTATATATATTTTGACTAATCATTTCGCAAACTGTTTGAACGCTAAGCAAAATTGTTTCAAATACTACAAAACTTTTCTGGTCATTTTAGAGCAATTGAGTTTTAATTTAAATTTCTTATTGGTATATCTGTAGGAATTTTCCTTAGGCTAGATTTTCCAAATTTTCAATAGCACTTCTGGAAGCTAAAGTGAATTCAATAGAATGGACAAAAAGCAAGTACTTTTTGCCAATTTTCGGGAATTTCCAAAGTATTCAATACTTTTTGTTTCAAAGTTTGAATCAATCAACAAGTGCCGGGGCTTTTTTCCCCGCGACTCTCGAATATTATTGGATAAGCTACAAATTTGAAGCGAAGAATTCAATTGATTGCGTTTTGGGAAGGTTCATTTATTTATCTATCGTAATATATAGCTACGTACATATATGTGTATAGATATATATATGTATATATAAGGAATTACATGCATACAAAAATATTTATATGAATTGGCTTGCAAGGAATATCTATGGCTACAATAATTTATGGTTAAGGTCTAAAAAAAAAAATGAAATAGGTGTATATATCACAAATATTTATATTTTATTTAGCGAAAGCTATAGAAGACTGCAAGAGAGATCGACATACCCCGTAAAGGAATAGTCTCTCTCTCTCTCTCTCTTTCTTTCATATTTAGGAAAGCATAAATCTAAGGATCAAGAAGTTACCCGAATACATTCACTTTTCGAACATCTTAGCTTTCTTTTATTTTGTAGTTATAAATGTACTTGAATAAAATAGCATTTTTATCCCTTTAGATAAAACAAATACATGCACACATATTTACACTTATGCACGTACATTTACATATACATATTATAGTGACATATATATATATATATATATATATAGTTATATATACATATATATATATATTATTTTAGTATTAGTACCAACAAATACACAAGAATCCAAAAGCTTAATATTATTGTTTTGGGATTATTGTGTGTGCGCACGAGGAGCCCAAAAACCAAAACACCCAGTCAAATTCCAATTCCTGTTCCAACAGTCTGTCACCCCTCCCCCCCTCCCAAGCCCACATCCTTAGGATTAAGCACACCCTCAGCGGTGCATTTGGCCGGATCGTTTCTGTTCGCGACTGTCGCTCCTCTCAATATACCAATTATTGTTGCGTCTCTGGTCGTGCTGTTTTCGTGAGTGCTCACGATTTTGCATCATCCGTTCGTGCCAGTCGCCGCTGCCACTATCATCGTCCTGCCGGTGACGACGCTTTGCGTAATGCTTTGTGTAGCGCTCCTTCGAATCGTATTCCTTGCTCCTCTGGTGCAGGTACTCTTTGGACTGCTGCTGTTGCTGGTCTCCGTTATTCTTCAGCTTGCGAGTGTGTTTCTTTTTGTATCGCTCCTTGGATGCAACTGGCACGTAGTGTTTTGGGTCCGATGGCGGTGGTGGTGGTGGTGTTCGCACTTCTTCGCCGCCAAGCTCTTGAAAAGTATTGGGTGTATCGCCCGGTATGCCGGCGATTGTGTCTAGCCGCTCGGTGACCTTTTCAAAGTTGTGAAAAGCTTGAGATTGCTGCAGCACATCATTGACCACATTACCAATCTCGTCTGCAAGAGATTCGGCATGCGGTTCCTTTTCTATGCACATGGCGGCGATTTCCAAATATTTGCCATCTGGACACTTGTACGGTCGCTTCAGATCGTCCTTTGTAATTTCCACAGCATCCATACTGTTGCCATTGCCTGACCAGGCACCAAATTTCACCGCCTTGCGTCGCTGATATTTTGATTGTGAGTCCGATTTTGATGGCGACTGCGACTGTCCCGGAATCAGAGTTTTGAGATAGAGCAGCTGTTTGGACATGATGTCGATTTCGGCACGCATCAGATTAGTCTGCAGTTCTAGCTCGACCAGGCGCTGCTCAAGCGCGTTGTCGCCGCCACCGGCACCGTCGCCGCCAAGCACCTTCCACTCGGGATTACGGAGGCGGCCAATAAACGCCAGTATGGCTAGAGTGGCACCCACATAGAATACGGCCGTCAATCCGTTCTCAACCAGTTTCGGCAGCCGATATCCGACGAGTATTTTGGGATTGGTTAGCTCGCTGTCTGGATGCGATTTGTGACTCAGCGCCGTTTGTGGCTGAGCGACGCCATCCAGCTCAGATGCAGTGATTCGTCGCTCGCGCACCTGTCGAGCACCGCCGTGCTCGGGCAGATTACGGATGGAAGGAGGCAGTTCGTCGCCCGATTCAAATTTTATATTCAGTTTGCGCAGAAAGGGATGCGGGGAGATGCGGCCGGTGCTTTCGGAGTCGCTGATTATCGATATGCCATCGGAGACGTCCTCGGTCTGCCCATCCAAATCATCGACGAGCCTGCATATGTAAGTATATGAAAGGACTTGGTTACTCTCTCCATCTGAGTCGATTGTGTTATGCTTACCGTTCGTTTGTATGCTCGTTGCTATCACTCTGCTGATGGTCGCCCCCCTCCAGCTGTCGTTGTCCTTTCCTCTGCTCGTTGTCTGTGGTGTTGTCAAGTGTCTCGACTCTGTCTGTTGCTAATATTGTCCACGACGAGGATGTGCTGATGCCAAGCGACTCCTCCGCCTTGCTTTCGTTTCCGCCAGCAGCGGCACTGCTCTGCTGCTCATGCTCCACATCCATGATGCGCGTCCGTCCGTCTGTCTGGGCTGGGCTGTTGGCCTCCTTCTCTGCAAATGCATGCAACACAATATATGTTTTATTTTCGTATTTCGTATCTAGAACAGCGCAACACGAACAGAAACAGAAACAAACACAAAAACGTTGCGAATCTATTTACATGTATGAGAATATATATTTTCAGCAAAAATACATAAAACGAAATTGCGATCAGATCATTTGTATCTCTGCACAGTGTATTATAAATCGGTTATGCTCTCCTGGCCTTGGATGGTCATATTTTCTTGCTCGAGAGTGTTGCCAAATTAGTATTTCTCCTTCTCCTCCTCTTTCTCTCTCTCTCTATCTCTCTCACCATCTTTCTTTAAGCCACCCCCCACCCCATGGTCTTTCTGTAATCGATAATTTATGTGTTTGAAGTGTATTTATATTGTACACTTTCACATGCATACGCATACACATGCACATATGCGTGTATATATGTGTGTAGGTGCATGCAACAATTTGTATGTGTGTATGTCGACCTATGTACAGACGTCTGCCCGGGAATATATTCGATATATTTGCGTGTAGTCAGTTCATTTCTAGCTGAAATTAATTTTTGTTGAACAACAAATTTGTTGTATATATACATATATGTATAAATATAAACATTATCCGTCTGTTGTTGACCCAACACTTATCAACATAGTTCAAAAACAAAGTGCGCACACACACACACACATATATATATATACATATATATATGTATAATAGTCAGCAACGGTTTGTGTTAAGTTAGATATAAATATTTACTGTTACTAGACAGATTTGTATCAAATGTTGAACTGCGACAATTGTAGATAAAAACTGGCGCAGAAACAAGCAAACGTCGCAATTTAACTCGAAACTTCAACCTTTGTGTGTTCTGCGACCACACACACATCGATACGAACATATGCAGTCTTCTCTTGTATATCGATACCGATAAAATCGATGCAAGTATATTTGGGCACACTTATTATACTTAAAAAATACTAGATCAAAATGGAGGGCATATCGATAAAAATGAAATACCACACATAATTTGCTGGCGCAAGTTTAAATGTGAAAATTTGAAAAATATAACGCTTCGATGAGCGTTCGAATTGAGAATTGAGAAAATTGCAACAATTTAAACACGCTTTTATTAATAAATACCTTATAATGATTTCTCCATGATGCGATGTATCTCGCCCGCCTCGGAGCTGCACTCCCAATCGAGTGCTGCACTCCCAATCCGCCGCCTGTTGCCATCCGGCGCAACGCTTCTGCCTGGCGGCAACCCAATTGGATTCGCAATGACATAGCTTGTGGGCATGTGGTATCTGGGCGCTGGCAATGGGTACATACGCTCCAAGTTGCGCTGCGAACTCTTCTGCACTGTCATCTGATTGGGATGGGACGGCTGCTGCAGGCACTGCTGCTCTGGCCCAGTCCAGTAAACCTGACTCGTTCGCTGCCCGCCACAATCGAGGATTAGAGGCGTGGATCGGCCATTGTGTAGCTCCTCAATGCGCACATAGCCCTGAATATATTGTGGCTGCTGCTGCTGCTGCTGGTGCACATAGAGACTGTTGCTGCTGGTGCTGTTGTTGTTATTGTTGTTGTTGTTGTAGTGATGATGGTCAATTAGCTTGGCCGCCTGCAGGCCATCCTCCGTCTGGATGAGCACGTATTCGGTTGGCGTCAGCGTTAGCAGCGAGCGCTGTGCCACCACTTGTGGCAGTTGCTGCAGCTGCTGACTGGACAAATACTTCTCCGTCGAGTCGTTGGAGAGCAGGCTGTTGCGCTTGTTCACGTGCGCATAGATGGGCGACGACGAGATCGGCTCGCCTCGTGGAAAGATGCCACCACGCGGCAGGCTCTGCACACGCTGTGGCACCTGCGGCCGGGCTCGCACCACCTGTGGCACATGACGCTTGTGCGCCTCAACGGAGGCATACGATACCGGCGATATATCAGCGCAGTTGTCGCCGCTGCTGCTGTTGTTGCCATTGTTGTTGTTGTGGTTGTTGTTACGCTGCTCGTAGATGGGCTGCATCTTGCTGGCGGCAGCGGGCAGCGGCGTGCGATTGATTGATTTGCGGCAAAACTCTTTCACCCTCTCCAGTATCTCGTCGCGGGTCAGCAGACCACCGATGCGACGCGCCGCCTCCTTCGACTCCTTGCGCCGCAGTATCACTGGCGTCTCGTTCTCGCTCTCATAGCCCCGTCGCATCGACCGGTTGCTGGGCGTGATCATCTCATCGAGAACGCTCTGGCAGCGTGCCGGCGGCGCCGATTGCAGCTGTAGCTGCGGCTGCGCCAACTGTTGTTGCTGCTGCTGTTGATGACTGGCCATCAGCATTGGATTGCCATCGAGTATCATTATCTGGCGATTCCGTGCACTGATCCCGGAGAAGGTGTTGCGCTGCTGCGAGCCGCGCACAAAATACGGCTGCATCAGTTGCTGTTGCGACTGCAGATGCTCGTAGATGTTCTCCTCGCTCTGTGGCGGATGTGGCAGCTGCTGCTGGTGTTGTTGTTGTTGTTGCTGCTGCTGCTGCTGTTGTTGCTGCAACACTTTGTGGTACAGCTGTCTATCGGTCACTTCCTTAATGGTGCGCAGCTGCTCCCACTCATTCTGATGACTGATGGCAGCATCCGTCTGCTGCTGCTGCTGCTGCTGCTGCTGTTGCTTCTCGCGATCATTGCGCACTGGCGTCGATGTGGCATTGGGATATTGATCGCGCAGCTGGCTTGGCTGATTCCGCTGGCTGTGGAACTTGATTTGATTGCGATCCATGGACACAGATTTGTTAAACCGGCCGCCCACATTGCCCTCAGGCGAGACCCGTCTGGGTATGAGGCTCTGCCGTTCGATGCTGCGCTGCATCGGCGCCGCATTCTCTCGCAGACGTGGTTGGGGTTGTGGCTGTAGCTGTGCCTGCGACTGCACTCCATTCATTTTTGCATTGAGTCCATTCGCCTGGCCATCGAGCAGTATGCGTCGCATCTCGTTGGCCGTATTATATTTGCGATAGTCATCGCTGTCGCCGCCGTAAACGTTACGTGGCAGCGGCACAGTGTCCTTGGGCGTGGTCCTTCGGCGCGTCGCAAACAAACTGTTCGAGAGACGCTGCAGCACCGATATCTTTTTGGTATTGCTCTTGCGCAGTGTGGCCAAAGATTCGGCGACCTGTTGGCGTCGCTCCTCGGCCGTTTGCGATGTGCTGCTCGGACGTGTTGGCGTCGCTATTGGCGTCGAAGTGGGCGTCGCAGTGGGCGTCGCAGTGGGCGTAGGCGTGGGCATGGCATGTACATCACGCTTGGGCATCAGCGTGAGGCCCTTGCGTTTGAGATATGCCTGGAACTCCTCGGAGCTGATGGTGTTGGTGAACGTGGCCACTTTGGTGCCGTGGCCCGACATGCTCGCAGCAGTTGCGTCGGTGATTGGAGCTGCTGGCTGATTGGATTGGTTGGATTGGTTGGCTTGGTTTAGCTCGTCGCTGGAGTCGCTCTTTGTGAGCGGCCCGTCAATGTCGTCGAAGTCGTCGTCGGAGCCAATTTGCAGCTTTTTGACGCGCTCGTCAAACTTTTTGGCATTTTTGGTGACCTCGGCGGGATTGAAGTAGACGCCGTTTGATTCGCTGCCCGTTCGGATCTTTAAATTGGCCAATTCGGGATAATTTGGTTTTGAGCACTTCTTGAATGTGGGTGTTTTGGGTTTGTTGTTGCTGTTGCTGCTGTTGCTGCTGTTGTTGTTGATAGCCTCTGGTTGCTTAGCTTGCTTAAGCTTATCGTCCCTCGATCGATGTGGCAATTGTGCGGCCAACGTTTGCTTTCGCTTGGGTATTTTGCCGTGCTTTGTAATGTCGCGCAACTCCTCGAACTTTAGGCGTGCCAGCACCGTGGGATCGTAGACAAAGTATTCATCCGGATTCTTGATGTAGGTTTTAACATATTTGGATTGCTTGAGGACCTCCTCGGTTGTGATGAACTCATCGGCACCTGGACTCAGTTTATTGCTATTCTTTTTGCGAGCATTCGATTCGTTCCGCTGCTGTTCGCGCTCCTTCTCTCGTTGATGCCTCTCCTCGATTTGGCGCTCCTTTTCCTTCTCGCGTTCGCGTTCCCGTTCACGCAACTGTTGCGTCACAGTTTTCCGTACGCTCAACGTGGAGCGCTTCGTTGGCACCGGCGGCGGTTTCTTTTTCTGATCCCTGCCAGCCAGATGAGTGCTCTTGAAGGGGTTCTGTTGGTCAACGATCGGCTCACCGGTGGTAAACTTGCGTATTTTCTCATCATCCGGATTGAATGTGACGCACTTTTTCACTCGATTGCCAGCCTCCTTGTGATCCTCGTTGTCGCTGACCTTACCGGAAATGGTATGGGTTGTATTATTTGGGCTGTCGTTTGGTTCAACTATTTTTAGCGTCTCATCGTCTACAGTGTAATTGGTGAACAGTTTGCGTTTGGCACACTTCGCATCCAAAATGCTGGAATCCACAATATCTTGGATAGCGTCAGCGGTATCGTTTACAGTGCCAATTGTTGCGATGCAGTTCCGTTCGCTGGCAATCGTCTCAGACATGTTTTTCTATAGCACTCGGCAAGGGGGGGTAGGGGGGAGTACAAAGGGAATTGGAGTGGAAGAGAGCTGGAAGTCAATCTGGTATATCCGCCCACCATTGAGATTGTTGGAATCGAACCGCACGAGGAAATCTTCAACGACAAACGATTAATAACAATTTACCATCAAATATGATACATTTTATATTTAATATTTACAATTTATCAGATGAAACATATATCATATATCATCATATTTCATACTTGCAAATTATGTCCCCTTTGCACGTCGCTCCTCAAGCGTTCATCTACGCTTCACATCTGCTTCTGCTTCCGGTTCTGCTTCTTCTTCTTCTGGAAAAAAGAAAAACCAATTGGAAAATATATAGTAAATGTTTAATCTTTAATTTAATTTGTTACATTTCACATTTGATTTGCTGTTCATTGAAATAAATGAAAAATTCAAATAAATATTTCCAAAAACCAATATTAATAAAAATAATGTTGGATTTCCTTCAGCGTTTTCCCTCCCCTTTCAACTGCAAGCATTCATTCATTTTATTGATTTATTGATTTATGCTTGAAGTCTGCTCTTCCATCGTTTGTGGACTGACTGTGTGCAATATGTGGGCCATTTGGGTCACCTGATAGCTAATCTTTTGCGGGTATCTTTTGTGCGGTATTGAAATGCGCATATGGTTAAAAGCGAATGCAGAATTTCGATATTTGTCTGTATGTTTGCTACATACAGCTGCACATACATAGCTGGATATATATATATATATATATATATATATAGTTACCAATGAAATCAATATATTTCACCTATATTTGACTGCACAGTTGACAATAGTTCAAAGCGCAGATTGCCCTCATTGTTGAGGGTGTTGAGGGTGGCTGTCTGAAGGGGGTGCGACAGCATTATATAATATATATACCACTATATACAGCTAAATACACCCATATATAAATATGTATGTCTGTGTTGACATGCAAATTGCACATATATTTATATATATATATGCATATCTGGCCGAGTTTAGTTAATTATCTGGTGCACCTTGATGCGAGTAGCTGCAACTTTTAGTGTCTGCCTCATGAAATCGCCATTCGATTGCAAATTGACAGCCGCGAAAACTCGCATGAAAATGCATTAATGCCAACACTTTCGCCACTATGCCAATTGGTGTATAGCTAAAGATATAGAAGGGAAAAGGTTTGGTGTGCTGTGCCCAATGATAGACTTTGGACTTGAGACAAATGCCAAACGAGACTCGTCAAAATAATTCATTTCCATTTTTGGTTGCACAATTTTTAAATATCATTTCAATTCCAAAAGAGACTTGTTTCAAATCCAGTTGCCAAGTATGGGAATAGCTTCTTGTTACAATTACTCCAGTCAACATGTTCGATTCAGGGACGAGAATGTAGATATATATATATTTATATATGTATGTGTGTGTGTTTGTGTATGTATTTGGAAATCGAATCGAGAAATCCTTGTGAAATCACATTAAAGTGCCACCCTTCAGTGAATGTTGTCGCTTTAGTTGGTTTAAATGGCAATGGGTTCTATCGGGAGGTCAACATTCACCACCCTTGCCACACGCAATCCACCCCTGCTCGACGTCTATTAACTAACATCCCCCGAAAAAAAAACCCCCCGATATAAGATGCAGTAAAAAAATGTGAGAGTGTTCGACTTGGTAATACCATGTAATCAACTCCTAACTAAATGCATGCTTTACGCATAAAAACAAAAAAAAAAAATCGATAAAATCTGAAATTTTCTAATTTTGAATAGTTTAATTTGTTTTCAAATTGAATATCCTTCGATACAGCAACTTTGCTTTATGCTTTACAAGTTGCTCGTGTTGAGGCTTTTTTGCGATAGTGGATGGATTATACAATGTTATCCACTTGCTTCGACACCCTTAAGGCCAGTGACTTCAGATTTGGAACAGGCCAATCCTACTGAGGGGCAACCAAATCGATAACACGTCGATATACTGCAATGTGTGTAGCTAGTTGCCACAACTTCAGCGAAACTTGGAGGGGAATCTGAAAAGGATCGTCTAATAAACTGGCTAAAAACGTCGACGACAAATCGCCACTGTTATTTTTTTCAGTGAACCCATCAATTTCCATGATTAACATTTATGTTGCCAAAGTTTCCTTTTGAAGGTGGACTAGGATTACCGGATTGCTGAAATATTGATTATATTTAGGCATTTTTATGCTGAACGTTTGTTTTTTACACTGTTTTATTCGAGTTTAGCAATGATGATAGATTCCCAGAGGATGGCGCCATTCAAGTCAATGGCCGGGGAAGATTTATGCGACATCTTGCAGATAGGATACACACACACACACACAATGTATAGATATGTATCTGTGGCAGACGATTGCAGTGAGGCCAATGCAGTGTGTTCGACCTAAAATTCCTGCCAAAAAAAAAAAAATGCGTGGAACGAGCAAAGTATCTATTGAGTCTAGACAAACTTGATCTATTGTGTGGCGTGGCGTGTGTGTATTTGTATAAACATGCTTCCAATTGCGTATTTATCGTCCATTGTAAGGGCCCAAAAAAGAAGAAGATATATATATATATATATAAATGAGATTCCAGCTGTTCGGATATCATAACATCTACATTCTGAACGAAGCAAATCGGCAGCTTGCCCAGCTCCGGGCGGGCAGCCTGCAATTGGTTCCTGTTGTAATGAACGGCCCGCTACGTAAATGAACGTAAACAAAACACAAAAAAAAAGAAAAAGAAAAGAAAAAACACGCAAGGGAATTCTATGTGAAAGCAACAAAGCACATGGCAAACAAACAGCCCAACTGATGACTGACATTGACGATAAATGAACAATCGACCTCAATAGAGAGTCAACACACACACACACACACACGCACACACACACACACACGCACACACACACGCACACGTGTCCCGTACAACCCGTATACGTACGTAGATATATACATACGTGCACATATGGCCGTATAATTGATCGCATAATGCAAACAACGCGATAATATTCATATGCGATTCGAGCTTGCATTTCGCAAAGAGCCTCAAGCGGAACATGAACCCCATATGGAGCCAAGATAAACTCCAATCCTGAACAAATGATAGTAGTGGTATCTCATCGATTGCTTTCAATCATTTACCATATTTCTGTACACAATTTATGTGAATATCTTCAATTGAATTCTTTTGGTTCATAAAATAAAGTGAAGAGTTTCGCGAGACTGAATCTCTTCCTGAATTGAATGCAAAATATATCGAAGAATAAAGCTCAAATAATAATGACTCGCTTAAAACACTTACTTAAATAATAAAAAGATGTCGATGCCCAAAAAGAGTATACAAATTCAAGACTTTTAATAGTATTAAAAAATAAATAAATAAAATAAAATAATTATAAAAGTTGAACTAACTTGAAAGGCACAATATGAATGAAGTAAAGTATGGTTTCATTCAGTTACAGGGTATAATTAGTCGCAGCAGTCGCCGCTAATCACGTTAACTTTGCACAACTCAGCTGGATCCACGAGAATCCATTATTTGTTTAAGGCCACGAATCGAGGCTCGTGACTGGAGTTCAAAATTGGAATTGGAATGGGAATTGAAATTGGAGTCGGTTAAAACTTCGTGATTATTTCTAGTAAGTGCGTACTTTATATATATACAAACAAACAAACAAACAAACATAAATTCACATGTCTGTGTGTGTGTATAAATATATATATATATTTCAAAATCAATCTGGAAGTTCGTAGTGCGCACGCACAATAAATTGCGCAACACTTTCAAGTATCTCAAGTATCTGTGTCTGTCTCTGACTCCTTCCTCCCTTGGATCTGCTGTCTCTGTCTGGCTGTGTTTGGCTTTGTCTTGATCTTGTTTGATCTCTGTTCGCGTTCTACTCATTGGTACTTGGAGCACCCAACCGGCTCAAGTGGTTATTTTGTATTTTTTTTTCTTCTTTCATTTTTATTTACGAGCATGCGTAAGAAATGCCGAAGATATTTTTGTGATTTTGTTCCTCTATTTTTTTTGGATGCCATGTCTCAGATTCGAATTGGGTGTAATAAAGTTATGCTTATATAGATGTATATATATATATGTGTATAAAGACTTGGGTTTAGGGTATCTTCTAGTTGATCTCAAGGTATAAGTTATGCTCATCTCATGCTTATATCATGCCACAAATACCAACCTTGAAATTCATCAAGACTTGATCTGATCCAGTTCGAATTGTTGTGCGCAATTACGAAAGGCAAGCCGATTCGAAACCAACCGAATATTCTTTATGTATTAACATTAATCAATGAAAATGTTGTGCTTTCCAACTGCACAAAACTGTTCTCATTCTGTGGTTACTAGGGAAAAGCCGAAGTAATGTTTTTAATAATATTCATCAAGGTGTTAATCATCCCCAATTAAGCAATATTGAAAATATTTAGATTGGTTATTATGTGTAGCAAACATGGCACATTTCATACGATATTGAATCCCAAATAGTACATTTCCAAATAGTACAAACTTGTGTGTATAGTTTATCCCCCCGGGATACAAATAAAAACTTCAGAAAGTACAACCAAATGCTTGGATTGTAAACGCATTTGCAACGAGCCTTTGCAAAGTGATAAAATCAGACACGATTACAATGCAGGCTATCCGCTAGTCGAGCAGACTCTGTTCGTATATATTGCATGTGCTCCGACTTCCCCGCATTGACAATACGTGCTGCAGTGAGTCGAATGAATCTTTAATTGCTGCTTATGACTACGTCATCCACTGGCATCGGGCTGACCTAAAAATCGAGTCTCTTAAGCCACACACATATATTATATATATATATATATATATATATGGAAATTGTAAAATGCATTGACGAGAGATAATGTTGCTCACTGGTTAAATAGGCCCCTCCGCGATTGAACCACTAAATGTCTGTTATGGGGCTGCATGTACATATATATACATATACATATACATATATATATATATAACTATAACTATATATGTAAGAATTACTTTTGATACACATGGTAAATGAAGATGCAAATCGCATTAAATAGTGGAGAACTCACTTTATACAAAGTGCATACAAAATGCATAGCTTTTCTGCGAGACTTTCAGGCAATTGTAATTATAATATATAGTTGCATTTTACTTCAATTAAGTTCAATTGAATTATTTAAGAACCCGATAGAACTACAATTTGCATATCCACACGGAATACATACGTGTTTACCCCGATCTATTTTGAATTCCACCCGACTCATGTTTGTTTATATTTGTTATTTGTTTTTTCTGATTTGAAAACAGTTCGAAATCCAATTTCGAAACCGGATCAATTGCAATTGAATAAGTATCCCGCAAGTGAACGATTATAGTTACGAATGGGATTTTACCGGATTTAGCTATGGCTTCATTTAAAACACAATATTTTCATTCAATAAGTGAGAAAAGTCGTCGTTTGAAAATGCTAAATGATTTTCTGAATAATATTTTTGCGCATTTGATTTAAGAGCTTGTAGAATCGCTACCATCCATCTAGGTTGAGTTTAGAAACTCGACATATCTTTCAAATTGAGGAAATTATACAGGTTCTATTGATTGATCTCATCGAATTATTCGGATTCCTGCAACTTATTCGTATTTGCTACAGCAGCTTGCAGCTCTTGCAGCAGAAATATTGGTGGTTAATGGAAATGAGCAATCGGCATCATCTGATGACTTGAAAAACGATTAATGACGATTAATGGCGATTCAAGTATAATGGTTTAAACATCAATTTCTTATTGTGGAGTGCGGTACACTTGGCAAAAGTGGTCATGGATCAACATATATTTGCCGATAAATTGGAAATTGTATTGCGAGATGACTTTAATGGTTCAAATAAAACTATATCGTATCAATTGTGATTTTTAGTTGGACCATTCTGCATTTGGATGCCGCCAGATATCTGATAAATCTGTGTAACTTTTATTTAATTTGCATATAAAATCAAGTTTTATTTTGAATTTAATCTATTTTTTTTATTTGTATTTATTTGTGTCGACTGACTTGAGTTGACATTAAATAAATGAATAAATAGTTAGAGCGTCTTCAACCTGAGTGACAACCATTTAATTGACTGATTTAACGGCCGCACCATAAATGGCGGCATTTTAGTGATTAGTGTGCATAAAGCTGCTCACGTCATACTTGTAGTATCTCTACTGTTGTACACACACACACACACACACACATATACACACACACATAGGTATATGCGAAATGTGCCATTTATGAATCTATACAATTAGCCTTGAAGGCTGTGTGCATTGCGTCACTTTTGATTAGCCAACTACTAACTTTGACAGAGGTTAAAGTTAACGTCTTTTATTTTTTACTTCGTCTCTTTCTGCTTCTATGTGAGTGTGTTTGTTTGTGTGTTTGTGTGTCAGTTTTTCTTATGTATTTTTTTGGATGAAACCCTATTCGTGATCATGGCTTATGCAATTGCATTTGCAAAAGCACCGTTAAATTGACAAGTCACTGTGTGTGTGTGTGTGTGTGTTTTTTGTGCATATCAAATTTCACTCACTGTGCGGTCGGAGCAGACAGACAATGCAATCAACAGGTGAGCTACTAACCCAGCTTTATATTGTGCCCACCCCTCTCCCCTCCCCTCACCGCTACACCACATCGCCAACATTTCCACATTTCCAACACTGTACTTACTGCATACACACATACATACATATGCATATATGTAGGTATTTGTGTATTTATGTATTTGTATGTATGGTCTTTTAGGTATTACTGTGCACGATAATTCCCAAAACTTTTGCTGTGTATGTATGTACATACATGCATAGTAACACATACAGTTGCGGTCATAAAAATAGAAGTGCTGTTTCTCAATGCATTTAATACAAATTTATTTCATTTAATGGTGATCATATCGAGACCTCTTCAAAACAAAAAATGTTTGGTTTCTCATCTGGAAATATTTGAAAATACTATTATTTTACCAATACTAAACGTAGTAAAATACAATCACCCATCGTGTCGAGTTCTTAGAAATATTATTATGTCATAGGCAAAGCTGAGAAAACTTTACAATTATTATAAATGTAAATAATAATTAAATAAAAATAAAATATAAAAATTATGGATTTGGATTTTTGTTTGCTAATAAATGTTATAGCTATGCCAACTTTTAATGTTTACCCATATTCAGTACTGATTTCATAATTTCTTAACTATATTTTAAGCACTCTTTTTTTTAACATTTGCCAAAGTATATGTGTACAGTGCTAATATTTTGACCGCGGCTGTATTTCATGATGTTTCTTTACTAGCTTTTCTCTAGCTGTCTTTTGGTGCCGGCTCAAACGAATGCTGGCGATTGCAGCTGCCAAATAATAATGCCTATGCATATGTGTGTGTGTGTTGTGTGTGTGTACATATTATACACTTTAAAATGTGAGTTTATGTTTGTGTGTGTACAGAGTACTTACTGGGCATTCACACACACAGCCGGGTTATAATTTGATTTTGTGTACATATAATTAAAAAAATTTCATTTTTTTTGTTTAGTTTTTTTGTTTTTGTTTTGTGTACCGTTCAAGCTGTGCAAGATTTTCAACAGTAACAAAAAGCCGAACAGTGGTGGAATACAAAACAACAGAAATAAAGCGAGAAAAAAAACAAATACAAAAACACACACACAAAAACGCTGTGTGTGACTTTTCCCGGCATTTGGCTTTTAGTCATATTTATGTACTTACACACAGACACACATACATACATACATACATACAAACATGCAAACATGCATACGGACTTCTATTTAACTTTATTACTTATACATATATGCATATACTCATACATATACATACAGTTAAATTTAAGTCCCATGTTCAAGGTTTCTGCTTTGCCCATAAATCATCATTGTTTTTTTTTTTGGCTGAGACTCGAGCCGTATCTGTGTACATAATACATACATACATATGTTATATATATATGTATATACTTACATGTGCACCACTTAGATTACACAGCAGATTCACCTTGACATTTTGTGGCATTACAGTCAAGTCTCATTCCAGAGAACTCGCACTCGAAACTCTCCTTTCACTTTGTTCTGCTGGCTAATTTTTCAGTCAAGTGGAGAATCCTTGTTATATAATACTTTTTATGTTTTTTCCTTTTTGAGAATGAAATTCATCGAAATAAACCGAATCGGGTAATTTAATCATTTTAAAGACACTCACTCGACTGTATTTCGTTTAGTACTCGAACTCGATCAGGGCATTCTGCCAGATAGATTTGTATGTATCTACAAATGTATCTCAGTAAAGCTGTGTTAACACATTTCTCATATGACTTCAACTCCTATTCAAGCCAGCACATTCAACTTATTTAATTAATTTTTTGCACAAGACAGCAGAAGCAGAAGCAGAAGCAGAGCCAACAGAAAAAGTGTCAATGTTGCCACTTTAGACTTTTTCGACAAAATAAATGTCGACCATATCAAGAGCTCATAACTCGTCAATATACACACGTGATCAGGTGTAAATCAATAAGAACCATATGGATATGTATATATGGATGAATTTCTCACAATCTCGAAGGTAGATTGCTCGCAAAAACAAACAACAAAAAGAACAACAACAACAACAACAGAGCACTGGGGAGCATCTGGGGCGCACCTACTTTGGTGAATCAAGCTGCGAATCCTGCGAGACGCTAAACCGGTATCGGTTTTGCATTCGGGTATGGCACACGGATGGGGCGGCTTTTGTAGCAGGCATGCACTCCACGAGTATATAAGCCATGTAAATACACACACACACACACACACATTTAACATGTGGCTGTTTTGTATACCCTATACGCATTCAAGCACTTCTGAAACTCCCAAATCTCCTGTATAACATTCTGTACATTCAACAATCGTAAAGTATGTTGCGGGTATTTCGTGTTATTGTGATGATTTATGACAATATCAATGTCAAAATTAGCTTATAAGTGTTAATTATCATTTAATTTATCTCTATAATTTACTATACTTTAATGCTGAAAGCACTTTAGAAATAATATCATCTTTAAATGTTTCTAATTGCTTTATTATCTATTCTATAAAAATCAAGTGGTAATTTACTTTAAGTAAAAGCTCGCATTGGAATCGCAAATGTTATGAATGTTGTTAAAAATAATAATTTCTCAGATTGATGTTGCTCGGGAAAGAAGAAGTTCGGCTATGCCAAAAAAAATAAGTATATACAGGGTATCTGCTCGTCGGGCACTTTTAGCTAGAGCAGCTTTATTTATACTTTTTTTGTTCTGCCACTTTTAGGGCTTATGTTGTTTTTGCGCAAATGTTGCCAGTGGCAGGCAACAGATTTCGAAATAAATGATAAGATAACAATTATCATACCACAGCGTGATCTAACTGGAAAGACAGCCAGAGAACTATTAAAATTATACTCTTGTTGTTACACACACACACATGCATATGCACACATACACACAGACTTGTGTTTACGGCAATTGTACGAGTTGAACAACAAAACGCAACTGTGAAAAGGCATTAAATAAAAAAAGCGGCGGACGTCTTTTGCTTGATTGCCTTTTTCTTTTTCTTACTTCCCTTTCGTTGGTGTTGTTGTTGTTGCTGTTGCTGTTACTGTTTTGAGGCTTTATGCCGTTTTGCACAGTTGGGTTTATATTTCGAGAAATAATTTCTACCTCCATTTTGTGGTCACATACCCTCTCTCTACTTAGATTGGGTAAAAAGGGTATGCTGAGTAGAACTGCTGCTAGTTGAGCGATTAAAGCTTTAGCTTCGTAATGAGATATATCCCTTGTCCCCTTTGCCAGTCATACTATATTCGTATTAATATTATTACTATTATTATTAGTGTACACTTGCACGCTTAAGCTTGGGCAAAGAGGGGAGGAGTGTAGGGAACAGGGTATCTGCTGGTCGCTCATTTCCGGTTAGAGCATGCTTACTTGTTTCGGTTGGGTTCATTCACCGGCAACAAACGCAACAACAGCGACAGCAATAACAACAACAATACCAACAACCACAACACATCGCACAACAATCCAATAAGAATCGTCCAACTTGGTCTCGTTCCGTTCAAACTCTTGCTTAAGCACGGCCGCAGCTACGGATGCACGGCTATACAACACATGCACCAACACACACACAAATACAAATACACACAGAAATACAAATACACACATACACACAATGTTATTAATTTAGCGTGTCTTGTTGTCAATTGCTAATAACACTTTTGTACTTGAAAAAAACGTGAAAGAAATTGGTTATTTAGAAATATCACCGTAACGAAAATACGCCGATTGGACGTATGCAGATATAGTTGCAGATACACACAAACAGTTAGTTAGTCAGACACACACACACACACTAGCGCGCGCACCGATTCTGTCTCACTACTACTGCCCAACTGTATGTGTGTATCTGTGTGTGTGTGGAAATTACCAAAGCAACAACAACAACAGCCAGCGGTACTCACAACAATATATCAACAATCTACGACGCGCACTAAGCGTGTACTCAGTCGCGAGTGAGTACTTGGGAAACAGTAACAAAACAAAAAAAAAAGAACACGTCCGCTCACCACGAAAGTCGCATGTATTTTGAATTGCTTGCACCAGCCTGTTAACTAACAGCGGGCACATTTCGTTCAAATTCATTCAACAACTTTAGGTTGGCTGGCGCTCACGTTAAGTGAGTAAATCGTTAAGTGTGCGCTTTACAAGTGTCTTGGCTACCGAGCAGCTTTCAAGTGCATAATTGTGACTTTGCTATGCTGAGTTTCAAAAAAAGTGCGATAGAGGTCTTTCAACTATCGGTTGGCCGGCGCTCACGTTAAGTGAGTAAATCGTTAAGTGTGCGCTTTACATGTGTCTTGGCTAACGTGCAACTTTCAAGTGCCTAATCGTGACTTTGCTATGCTGAGTTAAAAAAAATGCGATAGAGGTCGCTAGCTGGATGTGTATGTCCGTGCTAAATTAATGAAAAAAACCGCTGTAACACAGATGGTAAAATAATAATAATAATAAAAATAAAGAGCTGCAATAAAACAATATATGTAAGACATTTAAGCTAAACAAGGTTTCCAAGAAATAGCCGCTCAAAATAATTGTAGTGATTTTTTCCGATTGCTTATTCAAATTTATCGAAAATTCTTAACAATTATCAAAAATCGTTTAGAATTTGTTTCCGATGATAATGGGATATTCGACTTTTTTAAGTACCTTGTGCCAGATCTTTGAATTAGCTTATATTTATATATATATATATATATATATATATATATATATATATATATAGTGTGAATGACTTGCAAAATCATAAGAGGATCTGCTCCGATTTCAATGACTTTTTCCTTAATCCTCGGATCTTTGGCATTGATTCTTGACCATCATCTGACCACCAATCAAGACAAATATTTCATCTTTTCTGAATTGGTCAATCAAAGTAATTTTGTATGATTATGATTTTTATGGTCATATTATATATATTATTTTTATACCCTGAACCCATTAAAAATGGGTAAAAAGGGTATAATGGTTTTGTGCAAATGTATGTAACAGGCAGAAGGACTTTAAATATAGACTTTAAATTTGGAATATTGGTTTTCGTATACTCGGCGCATATCAAGTTTGCTTAATTTGATCGATAACTGCCTCCGTTTCTCGATTATCGATACATTCAAATTTCCGATGGTAATGAATGCTGTAATTTTAAAGGTAGAATCTTCTACTTAATATATAATATGCATATGCATATTATTGACCAACTGCCCAAATTGGATCAAGATCGGATAAGAAAGAGCCAAGTTATTGTCTAAAATAAATTATCATATTGATCTCATTTCTATCAGCAGTCGCAAGCATTTTCTGTATGCGTAAGAAAGAGATGGCATGATAATCGACGCAAGCGTCAATATGTCTTTGTGTGTATTCCGCAGAGGCCCGTTACCCCGTTACGATTGCTTGTACGTATATATGTATGTATGTATTAATGTATATGCACGTGTTTGTCGGTAGAGGGCGCTTGCAGACCTGGTCACATTTTGGTGCATAACTTTTAAATGGATATTTTACAATAAAACTGAAAATATATTAAACAACTGAGTTCAGGGTAAATCGTAGTGGACTTCCTAAAACTATTGAACAAAGAAATTAATTATTATATATATATATGTATGAGGAGGGTGCCTTTTGTGGCTAGCTCATCAGCTTTTGTAGTTGCCTTCTAGGTTTGCTAGATTTGTCAAATCGTGTAGAGATTTGCCAACAGCTCGATAGGAATAGAAAATACAATATTTTGAAGACATACATAGCTAAGGATCAGAAGTTAATCAAATTGAAGCGTTGTTGAATTTCAAAATAAATTTTTCAATTAATTTAAATCTTGCTTTGAATTTTGAAAAACTATTCACATTCATTTCAAATGACATAAAAATAAAGCTGGGAATCACAATGTTTATATTTATAGATATATATATATAGTAATTTTATATATTTGAAAAGAAAAGTGCAAAAATAGCTAATTATTCGGGGGTTTAATTGGTGGCATTGCGAAAGATTTCCTGTGAATAATGTCCAATATTGTGCTGAAGGGCCCCCAAAGCAACTGCAATTTTAATTGAACGCATTGTAAATTATGGACATGCAAATTTTCCCACAGCTGCCAAAGGTTTAACAACATTTTTTTTATCTGGTTTTTTTTTTTTTTTTTTTTTTTTTTTTGATCGTAATGAGCCTTTAAGTCAAACGTAGAGCTGGCTTCGACGTAGCACAGAAGCTGCAACTAACCACAAATCACAATAACACCCATACCACACCAAACATAACACAGAACAGAACAGAACAGAACCGAACCGAACAGAAAAGAACACTGCACATCACATCAAACCGAGAATATGGGAAGTGGACGGGAACGCATAATCATTATCACTCAAATTGGGGCCCCCTTGCAATTGGATGGATGGATGGATGGTTGGATGGATGGATATGTGTGTGCTGTGCTGTGATGTGCTGTGATGTGATGTGCTCGGGCCAACCAAGACCAACCAAACACCAATTATATATCGAAAGCCAAAGACGAGACCAAACTTCTGGACTCAAGAATATGATCAGCATATATATGGCTCGTATGCATATGAGATACTCGCTGTGCCGGCACTTAAACGGTCTACTAGCATGAAATGGGCAGGTCCCGCATCGAAAATCCCAATTCGAGTACCGTAACTTAAGCCCATAAATTAAGCGGCCACAGATGATGATGAGAACGCAGCTCAAGCCGAAGCTCAATCTCAAGCTGAAGCTGAAGCTGAAGCTGAAGCTGAAGCCAAAGCCATAACCGATAACCGAAACGGAATCGATGTCCAGAGATGATGATGACCACCACGAATTACAATCTGAGATTCAAAATTCGCACGAGCAACTCGCACTCAGCACACACATATCGATTTGGGACCAGCTTCAGTTTCGAGGCAACAATTGTGACTTTGTGGTTAAGTGGCTCCTTCATCCAGCACATAGGCCACTCACTGTCTTAAGCCTAATAAGGATAATAAAAGTGCACAGTCGCTGATAATAATTAGGTCTTTTTCTTTGTGGTGCACAAACTCCATGTGAATCGGTTAAATACGCACATATGAAAACAATCGATTGCAGACACCTTCTGTGTCCAAAAAGGCGCTGGACCTGCGACCCATGTGGACCTGCCTGCCCTATGTGGACAGAGCTCCTCTGAATTTGGAGTCCACTAATGGGTATCCTTGTTGATGTCTTGCTACCCTGCCCCGGGGTTGAAGACCACCCCAGCTCTAATCGCACCGAGGGCTAAGCTGCTAGCCACTATTTCCCTAAGGAGAAAGACTATCTGGGAGATTAGTGGGCCTGGATTAGTCTCTTCAGTTTTGACTGTCGACTTGGCGCGTGACCAGCTGTGGATCGGCTCGCTATTTCGAGTGTCTCATCTTGATGCGGGTTGCTTTCTGAGAAGTGCATTTCATTTCGCTTCATGGCCAAGTTTGCGTCTTGATAGCGTCATAGTTTATGGAGCCGTCATCTTCCTAAGCCTTCTTCCGCTTCCCAATATTGTAGGAGGTCGGACTTTCATATTGGTCGCCTCAACGCTGTAGGTCCAACAAGGTCCTTTGTCAAATTGGCAACTTTACTTCAAAGCATTAACTATGCTACTAATAAGTTTCCCTGTTCGTTATTCTGGGTCTGTGAGGATAAAAAGGATTATAACAGGATAATCCTATGCATTCATCTGGAAGGATATGCTTGGCATTGCCATTCCTAAATCATATTTATATATGTTGATTCCGCTGCTGCCCCGTTGCCATCAAATCCATTGATTGGCGGTCACTTCTCCTGAGCCGGCTGCATTCCCTGCAAAGTATGCAGATGCTATCACTGCAGTCTGTGGTGAGAAATGCTGTAAGGATTGTAAAGTTAAGTTAAGTCGATATACATGTTCTTCGTGCTGTTTCTCTCCGATCCCAGATTGCCTTGGAGGCCGCTGTCCACAGGCCTTTGATGCCATTGTTTTCCCATGGCTCCCACAAGGTTGTTAGGCTAGGAGGGAACAGGAATTGGCCTGGCTATGAGGCATCAATTACCTAACCAACAACTGAAGTTAAGCAGGCTCCTTCCAAATATTATCTTTTAAATAGCATTCATTGTAATCATTATAAATTTGAGCATATCGCTTAAAGTCTTCGCCGAGAAACAAGTCACAAGTCGCGATTTATGTTTGCACTGTAAATGAACAGTAAACTGTATAATCCTTTACAGATATCCTATATATATATATATGCTGATCTCAGAGTCTATAAGAACTAGAATATAATTCTCTAAAAGCCCGGCAGATCAAGTTTCATTTAACTGATAATTCTCTGCTCCGATTCGGGAATATCGATAAATATCATTTTCCGATAGCAATAAATGCAAGAATTTTATAAGTCTCATTAATGTTAAATATATATTCAAAATTTTGGATGAACTGCCAAAATTGAATGTAGAGCGATTAAAAAAAGATATAATCGAAAATATATTCGGAAATTGATCTCATTTCTATTGGCAGTTGCAAGCCGTTTCTGTATGCACAGATACGATATGATATATGATATTTCCACCGATCGATATCATAGTGAATAAATAATTGAATTGCAAACACTTTTCTAATTGCTGTTCGTAATTTGTTTGATTTCAAATGCAGAGATCTGTCGGCACTTGTCGTCTATTAGCTGGCAAAGCGTTAATATATTGATTAAACTTGAAGAGGCAGTGGCCTTTAAGGCGTGTACATTAATGCTGATTGAATATGCTGCTACTGCCACTGGCTCAGTGCCACACTGCCACTGGCAGAGATGTTGCCTTGGCCAACGCCTCGATCAGTGCTGCATTCCCATATCTGCATCTTTGAGGCTGAGGAGCCGTCAAAATCAAAACTAATTAGCATAAAATTGAAAATGCGCTCATTGGGTTTGGGGTCCCTCTCTCTGTCTCTGTCTCTGTCTCGCTCGGTCTCGGTCTCGGTCTCGCAGCGACGTGGGGCATGCGACGCGAGTCAAGTGCAACCTGCAACCATTTGACTGTGCCGTCAATGGTTGCGTTGGCGTTGGCGGTTGCAGCTAGGTAGGCGGTAGGCCGGTCGGTCGATTTAAAAGGCATGCTGCTTCTGGAACGATGAAGCTGCGGCATGCCCCAGCCAGTGCCAGAGTCGTACTCCAACTGCAGCTCCTAACTTTGCTCGTAATATTTGTTGTGCTCTGCAGACACCGAGCCCCATCCCGCTCCCGCTCCCGCTCCCGATCCTTTGCCCGCGTCCCCGTCTACTGCGTAGCGAAGCGTGCAACATGAAACAATAACGCCTACACTTGCTTGCCTCCATGGTTGAAGATAAAGCTAATGTTGCAACTGCAACTGCAACCGTACACTTGCCAAAAAAATATATGCTTAAATTTCGAAAATCGGAAATCAGCAGGGATTATTGATAAATGATTTGCAGAGCGTATTATATACTTCCAACAGACTGAACAGACTGACGTAGGTCAAGAATATATATATATATATATATATATATATATATATATATATATATATATATATATACGTGGAGCTGAAGATGCTGCCTTCGTTCTTTGCACAAGATCAGAATAGCATTTTTGTGTTCAGACCAAAAACTGAGTTATCGATAACAACGATAACAACAAAAAGCAAAATTTTTAATTTTTAATTTTTAGTTTATTTTTTTCTTGGTTTTGACCTGTATGGATTTTGTGGACCGTCGAACAACGGGTGTCAAAACTAACAAATTTGACATCAATTTCTGACCGAAAGAAAAAGCGAATAAACAAAAAAATATTATTTTTATGCTTTAAAAGGCTTGTTAATTAATTAATTCATTTGTTGCTTGTTTTTAGGTTCCACAAGCGAATTGTATTGCAATTTGCTGAGCGACATTTTTGTTTCTCAGCTGCAAATTTTGGGGGCATGCTATTTTCTGAGTGTGGCATGGCCGTGATTGCAACTGCAATGGCTGGGTTTTGGTTTGGTTTGGTTTGGTTTGCGTTTGGTTTGCGTTTGCGTTTGGTTTGGGTTTGGTTGGGACTGATGGGATGCGCGCAGACGGCGCTACATAGGCGTAAGTGTGTCGTGGTGATCTGGTGGTGATGGCGTGCACGACCTTCCATCGGCGTCAGCGGCTCATTCGATCCACAAGCATAAATACAAGCTGCCAGCTCTCTCTCTCTCTCTCTGTCCCTGTCTCTGTCTCTCCATCTGTATCTGTGTCTCTCTCTCTATCTCTGTCTTACTCTCACTCGCTCTCTCTTAGTGTCTATGGGGCTTGGCAAACGGATTCCAGTCGGAAGCTGTTAAAGGCGAGTCGGCCTTCTTCTGTGGCAGGCTATGAAACACTATATTCATTAACTTGCAGCGCATTAATGCAGCTCCCGATACTGCACTCGGCATATGCAGGGATGGCGGGCAGAGGGAGGCAGTGGCAGTGGCAGTGGCACTGGCAGTGGCAGTGGAGCCTTAACTGAGACTCGAACGTGGTGCAGTGTGGCCTGCCTCTTGAATGCTGCCTGCCTGTGATGCTCTGCAGTTTTAGTCTGCTTGCAAGTTCATTTTGGTTTTTCTGTTTTTCTGTTTTGGTTTTTTGTTTTTTTTTTGTTGTGTTTTAATGGTTTTCGCATGGATCTGTGTGGCTGTAATAATGCGGCTATTAAACTCTGCAATCACCAGCTTGAACCAATCCATTGGTTACCTGAGTTTTTTCGTTCTTTTTTTGGTTTTTGTTTTTGTGTTGTTTAACAACCCTGGATTTGTGTGTGCGTGTGTGGTTTTCTGGCATTTGATGTTGCTGGCTTTGGTGCTGCTGTCAATATGCCATTACGCAAGGTCATTCGCTGGGAAACTGATGAAAAGACCTCACAAAACGGACAATTTACACAACCAGGATACGGCCAAACAAAACCAAACAAATCTCTCAAATATTTTCGAATTTAATTGAAAGAACCGCCTATTGCCAAGCCAGTAGATAGCCCAGAGCAGAGCTGTATATGTTTGCCCACTGGGTGGGTTCATTGGACATTGAACATTGAAGCTTTTGCTTGAACTTGCGGAAATCGCCTCGCACTGTCAACGAAGCTGTCAACTGTTTGTAAAACTGCGAACTGCGATTTGGGGTGGAGCCTGGCCACTGCTGCTGGTGGGGATTTGAGGTTGTTCCCACTGGGGCTGCGACTGGGACTGGGGATAGGACTGTGGCTGGGGCTGCTTCTTTTCATTAAGCGCCTTGATTGCTGGTTTCGAGTCGTCTTTATCTGCATCTGGATAAGCAGGCAGGCACACACTCACACACACACACACAAGTGCAATCACACATTATTTTGCTGGCAATGATTTTGTTACAATTTGTTAAAGTTCATTCGCATCGGTTTGTCGACGTTTCTGTTTCTGTTTCTTTTTTTTTCTTTTTGTTTTTTTTTGTCAATAGGTTTGTCGTCTTAATTGAAATTTGAATGAAGGCATTACTTGGAAATGCCAATGTCAATGCCAGCTATATACATATATATATATACATATATATATACTATATATGTATGTGGCACTGTACTGGCTTATAAGCTGCACTGCTACTGCTGCTGACAGCGTTCGTCGCACCGGATTGTCACAATATGCACTACTGTGCCTCTCTGGCTCTAATTTACAACCAATTTTGATTGATTACACGAAGCCCATTGTCCAGTCTCTGTCACCAATGAACCGAATGGACGCAGTTTTTGTTTTTATTTTTGTTTTGGAACCAAATTTGTTATACCCTGTACGCATCAGTTGATCTGTGATGACTAAAATGTGGGCAACATTGAAATAAATATTTAACTATTTTCTATAATAAAGTGCAAATTACATGAACTAACTTAAGACCCAGTTACAGGGTATTGTCCAGTCGGGCAGCCTCCCCACAAGCAGGCACACTCGTTTTCTTTCACAATGGCATTAGTGGTAACATCAGCATCGGCATCGGCATCTGATGCTTAGCGCTACTGACTCAAAGCCGATTAGGTGTTGGTTGGTGAGTGTTGCATGGTTTTGGGTCACTTGGGGTTGCTTTGGAAGTTGGGTTCGGTTAATTACATAAAACGCTTGACACCACTCAAAAGGACGTGCGTCGCTTTGATCGGCAATTGATTAGATTGTCTCGACTTTTCACACATTTCCATACAGTTCCACACAATGACTCCAATCGCAATCGCAGTCGTGTTTTTTATAGTTGATTTTTATGTTTTCAAGTCGTATTTTTATATGTGTCAAGCGAAGAACGCATCGATCCCAAATATTCCTCTTTTTAAGCATGGCATCCTGTGTTTTCAAATCATTTCAAAACGATCGCTCAACAATCCCCAATTTTTATTATATATAGATAAATATATATATATTCATCCACAGACATTGGAGATTCTGCTTTTGTATTTGAAAATATTTAAAAAAAACCAGCTGAGATTTGCAACAGCTTCGAATCGTTTAATTAACTTGGATTAAGAAATTAAAAAAAAAACTAATTGTGAATTTTAAGTACGAATTATCGGATAATTGCCTTAAATTCTTTTGTAAGTAGGTGTGTACACTCAGAAGAAAAGGTGCTCTTAAATTGAGTATAATATAATAGAAAGTATTTCTTGGGTAAACATTTTTGAAGATTTAAAAGGGCTTTATTTTTAAATATATTTTTTTTTAGTATTAAGAAAAACATTTCTAAAACTACAAAGCAAAAAATAATGAAATTTTCTGGCTTGGCTTTTATATAAGAGTTTAGCTGTTAAGTATATGAATTTTATAAGCTATGTAAAATGTTTGTCAGAATGATAATGTCCAAAAATAGTAAAGTAGCAGAAAAGCTAATCTAAGAATAAGAACAAATTACATACTTGTAAACTGGGCATAGGTTTTTTCTCAACATTGAATCTAGTTTTTAGAAAGCCACAATCAAAAATTTTCGAAATGAACTTTCTGTATAATATGGTGACAACCCACTGGCGCCAAAAGTAAAAATACACTTTTTTTTCGATTTTTTATGAGTGTTTTTTTACGAGTGCACTGAGTACTGGCATTAATACACTGAAACATTTGTAATGTTTTGCGGCTGCTGTTGCCTTCATTATTTTCGTCAAATCGAATTTCAAATGACATAGTCAAAGAGAGAGAGAGAGAGAGAGAGAGAGAGAGAGAGAGAGAGAGAGAAAGTATGAATCTCACTCTCAGTCTCAAATCTCAAATATCAGTCGCAATCTCAGTCTTGGCCGGAGCGGAGGCAGTCAAGATATGAATTTGACAAGCGTCTGATGATGATTTATTTTCATTTTTGTATTTTTAATTCACTCTGCGCCATTGTCGCTCACATGGCCAGACGGCGACTCGCTGGCCCGGGCGGGTGGGGTTGGGGGCGTTGAAGGGATTGAAGAGGGGGCGTTGCGGTACACGTGGTATGGGTCTGGCACACGGGCATTATCGTCGATGGCAAAAAGTTAATGATAAAGGTGATGACCATCAGAATTGGAATAATGTGTGTATGTGGCTTTGGCTCAGCCTGTGCTTCCTCCTCTGGCTCTGGCTCTGGCTCTGGCTCTCGCTTTCGATGGATAGGTGGATGGCGGATGGCGGTTGGCGGATGGCGGATGGTGGATGGTGGATGGAGAGACTGGCTGGACGCTTGTTGGCTTGGTTGTTGGTTGGCTGACAGACAAGCGCACAGATGGACAGACCAACAACTAAGCTAAACAGAGTCCCAGTCGAGCTGATACTGTGCGATGGAGTTTCTGACTTTAACTCTGAGATGAGATGAGCTGTCCCAAGTTATGAGGCCATTTTTATCGAATGTTGGGCCCACAACGCAACCATTGTTCAGTTCTAGTTTGGGGTTTTCGTTCGTTCTTTTTTTTTTTTTTTTTTTCATTCTGTGTTCTGTTTTATTTTATTTTTTTTCGATTTTCATAATTTGTTGTTGTTGCTGTTGTTGTTGTTGTTGTGCCTCCTTGTGGCCATCGTTTTGGACAATGCTTGTCGCCCTCAGCCTCAGTTTGTGTTGCCTCCTTTAGCCATTAACCTGCTAAATTACGAATGAGGCAAAGTGGATTTAACTTTGCTGTTCACTCCTTTTGCCTTCACTTGATACGATATGTTCACGGCAGAGACAGAGACAGAGGCAGCGGCAGAGGCAGAGGCAGAGGCAGAGGCCCCCGATCCTGGCAATGATTGCAGTCAACAACAAAATTGTTTCACTGCTGGTGTCTCATATATATATATATATATATATACATACATATGTATATATAGTTGCCCTTTGTTGGTCTGTCTGTCGGCTGGACGTCGTCACACATACGAAGGCAACAAAATCTGAACAGATAATGACCACTGTTCTCGCACTCAACTACAAGATGAGCGGCTGATATGACGATGACGAATGCGACGATTTTGAAGACGTTGGCTGACTGCCTGGCTCATAGTCTCTTCTGTCTGCCCAGTTGGAGTCGGAGCTGGAGTTGGAGTTGGAGTTAGATGTTGAGGTGGAGGCGGTGATGATGTTGAAGTCAGAAAGATAGACAGACAGACAGACTGAGAGACAGACAGAGAGACTGTCGGACGACCGAAGATGGTTATGTTGATGCCGTTGCCATTTGCCCGTTACCCGTTGGCTGGCTGACTGGCTGGCTGGCTGGCTGGTTGACTGGCTGGCCAAGCACAGAACAGACGCTGTCTGGCAGCCGGACCGAATGTGGTTTGCTGTGTATGTTATTGGAATAATGAGTTTTTAGTGATGCGCATCGATTTGTCAATTGATAATTTGTTGTTTTCAGTTTCGTTTTGTATTTTTCCTGTCAGGTTTTTTTTTTGTTTTTTTTTTGTTTTTTTTTGCCCTTCCTCTTTTGGTCCTCCACAAGTGGCATCGACAGCGAACCGTCTAGTGTCTGAGGTCTTCTCATATTCAATTGCATCATTAATTCTACTTTTGTCATATTGAGAGCTTAACAAAATTTGATTAATTACATCGTTCGCATCATGGGGAGTGAGAAATTGTCACAATTGTAAATGTCCCTGCATGATATATGCATGTATTTCTATATTTGTGTCTTGCCCCAAGAAATTGATTGCGAAAAATACGAAGAACAACAAACCGGCAATTACAATTTAATTAATTAAAACAAGATCTTCATAGCCATTTATTTTAGCCACGGCGAGGATTGCATACCCTTTGTCAAAGCCATTATGAGTTTTGTAATCATTGGCTTTGACAACAGAGTTTCAGTCTGGCAAATGGTTAAACTCGGACAGAAATTGAGTGGCAACCAATCTACTAATACACAGATTACCTCTACATTCAATTTAGATGGCTTTAAACTGAGCAAGACAGACGGACATGGCTAAATCGACTCGGCGCGTTATGCTCATCAAGAACATATACATACATAGATCATAACATAAGAGTCATTAGTTAAGCTCTGGCCCCCTAAACTATGGACAAAGTGCATATATATTATAATTAAATTATTTCTTAGATGTCATCCTAGTCCTAGTTATGATTATTTCAACCATTTGGTTCAGCTTAAACTATAAAATAAATTCTCTCTCATTGAACCAATTTTTATAATGAATAAACAAGCAATATAAATATATATATATAATATAATATATAATATTTATTTATTTGCTTTGTGGGGCATTTGATTGTTCCTTCTGCCTTCCACCTACTTTTGCACAACATGTAGAAACTTGCAACATGTTGAGTACAGTGAAAAGTGAGTTGAAAGGAGTCTCTTAAATATAAATTAGCATGCACGAAATGCCGACTGGCCGATCCATCACTAAACATATTGTGTAAAATTGTTTCTTTATTTATTATGCAATGGCAAAACAATCTAAAAATCTTGAAGCAGCCACTTGAGAAATCAGCATCAATAACCTGCAAGGGGATAAGGATAAGCGTTGTCATCCCTTTTTTACTTATGCATACATACATATTTATGTATATATATATATGTATAGATATGCACATACATGTGTGAACGTTTTTTGTATGTGTGCATTAAACCTTTTTGTCTTTTCACCGACTGGTGAAAAACTCTTGCTGCCCACTTGCCAAACTGCCCATCCATCCATCTAAGCATTCGCGTCCTAAACGTCAGTCCTTATCGCCCGAACTCTAAAAGCAGAAAGCGATTTAAATGCTTACATCAACAAAAGGGACTAATACGTACATACATATATACGTATACATATATATATATATATATATGTACAGAGTGCTGTGGCACCAATATCAACGACTTTGAAAAGGTACATCAGGGATATGCTCATGTGTATATCGAAAGATTATATACCCTAACTGCCCAATAATATTTATTTATTATCTATATATATATATTAAATCCTTTATCAAATGAACACTTTAATGGATACTATAACTTAAATTGAAATTTATTCAAATCGGTGGAGACAACCCTTAAAAACATATTTTCAATAATATTTACAAATAGGTTTATGTCTTCTGTAACTAGTTAAAATGTCAAGCAAAAGCCATATTTGTTATCACTGATTATAACATAATAAAATATATTTAAATATAACGAAAATATATGAAACTTGTCCGTATTCTCGGCGATCTATCGGCTCTTCCAGAAAACAATTCTTTGCACTGATAGACAGCAGAATTTAAAATGTTTCAATAACTTTGAAACGATTAATCAGAATGGAATGATCGATTCCTGTCTACATTGCTAGTCGTCCTTACAACCTTTGCAGTGCTTCGACTGTTGCAGTAAATATACCAAATAATTAATTATTATTTGTTACATCAAACAATATCTATTTAATATAATAACAATATAGATGATGATCGCTTTAGATGACCCATTATAGTTAGAGTATACGAGAAGCAAATAGGCCAAAACAATAAATGAAAAAATACTAAATCTGCCATGGTATTTGTGCATATTTCCCTATACACCTCAAGCATACTTGTGAGCCAGGCAAGGTGTGTGAACCTTAGCGATTCAAATCGCATTGACGTGTGTGCCAAGAGAGCGTAAAACCTCAAACACGTTGTGTAACTCTTATGCGTTATAGTTAAACCGGAAACGGAAATCTAATAGACCAAAGCATGCATAAGTGATGAAGCGAGAAAATGCGTCCCCGCACTCAACTCAGTTGCCAAACTTTTCGACTTCCAGAAAACCCTTTTCAATGGTGCCCAAAAAGCCGTTCGTCGAATCTTATCAGAAGGCTTCAACGTTCGACCATCACCTTTGCCCTTTTATACCCTCAACCCAGTTCCAAATTTGTAGAAAGGGTATATTGAATTTGTGCTAAGGTATGCAACATACATACATATGCATCATCGACTCCATTAAGTAGATGTATTTGGTTTATTGATCACCATACTCACTTGGGTTCAGGATATCTTCTAATCGAGCCCACTTCGCTGGAGCATCCTTACTGGTTTTCGTTTGGCATTTTAATATATATTAATATATATATATATATAGATATCTTTATCGATCTACACACAAAAATATATATGAATTTATATATACACACATATTGATTAATATATATTTGTCTTTGGCTATGTGAATTGGTCTCAGTTTTAGAGCCTAATCTGAAACTTTGAGCTTTATCTTCTATATATATATATATATATATATATATATATATATATATATATATATATATATATATATATATATATCAGAATTAGCTATAGAAACAAACTCTACATCTTTGAAATGAATGAAATGTAGGTGTGAGGAGACGACTTCTGGTTGGCAAGGGTATATTATATTTGGCATGCCTGAGCTGGTTTTTCTTGCTGGTGGGTGAGTGGTGAGTGTGTGTATTTTTTGTTGTTGTGTTTTTCCTTTTTTTTTTATCATTTTCATTCTCTTGCGCATTACCCCGACCGGCAGAGGGAAAGTGTTTTCTTTTGCAAAACTTTTACAGCCGCAACCTTTGTCCATCTGCACGCTGAAATACAGAATCAGCAAATGTGTGTCGAGTGTGTGGCGTGGGTGATGTGTGTGGTGTGTGTGTGGTGTGTGTGGTGTGGCACGGCCTTGATATTGCTAACACATGTTTCGAGGAAGATTACCTTGTCAATCGGTTCGTTGAACGATTACTTTTCAAATGCTTAAAAACTAAAATCCAACGAGCGTCATTAGTCAGCGCGTTGCAATCACAAAACACCCTTCTCTAGAATAAAAAACAAAAAAAAAAACAATCATAAAAAAAAGAAATGAAAAAAAAGTATATATATAGTATGTATATATATGTATGTATATGTATATGGATTTGGTTTACCAAAACTGTCAGATGTTGCCCAATAAGATTCACAACTTCCTTCCTGTGCAGCAAAAAGAAAGCAACGAATACACACTGAAACACTCAAACACTGAAACACTGAAACACATACACATTTCGACAACATCGTCGGAAGACAGCGACAACATTGTTTTATTTCTTATTTCACAGCCAATGCAATAAAATCGCCTAAATATCCCACTCAGAAGGTAAATCGTTTTGCTTGTTCGAAACAAAATTCGCTTCATCTGCATCGAAAATGAGCCCCGCGGTGCAAACATTGGCGCCTTTGCTGACTCTGAGCCAACCGGCAACATATTTCCCCAACATATTTCACTTGTGTGTGGCATATACGAAATAGAAACTACCTTCGAAATTCCCGTATCTGTATTTTGTAGTACAATTTACAATGGCTAATTGGCCGAATTATTAGCACAATTAGCACGGGATTATCCAACAATTTCTAGCAGTTAACTTTGTAAAGCTAATCTAAAAATTGATTTGCATATATAAAGATTAAATTGTATGCAATACAAATTGAAATTAAACATTATTTTTTTTAAGAAATACATAATAAATGATAAAGATATGAAACATTTAGCAATAAACGTGTGGCGAACTTTGAGGGCTAGTCTGTAGCTCATGTGGCAAGTCGTTAGGCCTCGCCCTGGCACTGGACTGACTGGATACCTGTGAGAAACTGGACCCAGATCAGTTCATTTTAGTCGCCGCAGTGCTTCGCATATCGTTTAAATTAATGTGACGACAGAATGCCAATGATCATGGACAATACTGGGTGCCATTTTTTTCTTTCAGGAAGTCAATTATAAAATATGATCAGTGTGGATCACAACTTACTGGGCATTCTATGGAAGTTTTATTATCGGGGAATTGATGCGACGTCGCTCGACGAAGGAACGTCACCAGTTGGCCATGTTTCATTTCACGTGTCATCGACATCAACGGCAACTGTTGTCATTAATAATCTAGAAACAGACTATGTGGCATTTTATGTTTGCATACATAATTTTTTGTCTTCTCCTTACCGACAAGTGCCCATAACGATTTAGACGATTGACAGCTGCGAAGTGGGTGTCCATTTGGTTACCTTTTACTATGGCTCTACCAATGCCGACAGTTCTTCTGGTGTTGTTGTTATTGTTATTGTTATTGTTCTTCTTGTTGTAGGTGTAGCTGTAGCTGTTGCTGTAGCTGTGGTCTTTCCTGTTATCCAGTCCGTGCCGTTGGTAAGTTTGTCATATTTTATGGGCCGGTTAAGTCCGGCTCCGTCTCCGTCTCCGTTTCCGTCTCAGCTCCGGCTCCAGCTCCAGCTCCAGCTCCAGCTCCAGATACAGATACAGCTCCACCACTAGCTCCCCCGCTCCGTTTCGGCAGTTTTGCTGCCTTACTGACTGGGCCCCCTCTGTGGAGTGATATATATGACAGGCGGATTTTGTTTTTAGTGGCATGGGTGACAATCCCTTTAGAAACTTTTATTTATTCTCGCATGTTGGCAAAATGTGCCCCTTACACGCAATTCAAGAAGAGCGGCTAGTCAACTTGTAACAAGGCACCGCAACAAGGACGACAACAAAGACAATGAGACAACAAAACAACGGGCCAACAAGACAGCGACAACCACGACGACAACATGAGTAGGACTTGGCTAAAAAACACACACACACACACACACACACACACACATTTATGTATGTAAATAGTGTGTGCGTGTTTTTGCTTGAAGCTATTGCATTATTAATTATTTTTAATTAGCCACATGCATTTTCACAGACTAACAATAAGCTGCGCCCGGCAGAACGTCGAACGTCGAACATCGAACATCGAACACAAGAAATCGACTTGTAATTGTAATTGTAATTGTCGCAATTATTAGGGACAAAAACAATAAAACAATAGACAGCTAGCAACTTGCTACTTACCGATATTTAGACACATGCTGTTAGCATACGGTGAACATACATCAATACATCAATGCATACGTGTGCCATCAGCTGCCAATTAAATAATGATGAATGTGTAGCGAAAGCAATTCATATTATTATTCGAATAATATTGTCATTTGTCTCCCTGATAATTAAAACGCTTCCCAAAATTACCTTTCTGCACAATGACAACCGAATGTATTTTATTTATTTCATTTGTTCAGATCTCTACCAATATCACACATCTCAACTTATGTTACAGAAATTGACATATTATAAGTTCTCCTATCTGGCATCCTTGTGTTTCAATGATGGAACGGAAATATAGATCAGAAATATATATATATAATTTATGGGATTCAAGATGATTCCTTCCTCAATTTAAGTTTTGACTAATGTGTACAGATTTGTTAATAATCTAGATATGCTTGGTGGAACATATACTTAGTGTGTCAAAGTGTCTTCAAATAGCTGCTGGACGAGTCAAACAAAAGGAACCCAAAGCCGAAGAAGTAGTGAAAAACGATCAGCTACGAATAGTTGAAGGATGGCGAAGACTGGACTGGGAGACAGCGGTGCAGAGATTGCCAAGTGCCCCAAGAAGTTTGGTCAAAGAAGTTTTCTTTAGGATTTTTTTTTGTTTTTTTTTTTGACAAGTATCTTGCATCTTTTGGTTGCATGCATATGTATGTCGAGCGGAGGCGGCGCCAGCGATCGTAACAGTAACAACATGGCAACAATATTAAAAACCAGAATTGCACAAAGAGTTGAAGACAATCGGATGGGGTTCGTTTCTCAAGATGATTTGATCGGTTGAAACAGATCGACAGACTCTGAAGGGTTTCAAGATTACCTCATGAACTTTTGAAGTTTGCCAAGTGTGAGCAAAGCTCCTCGTTGTGACAGTGCTTTGGGTTCAATTTATGGTTATACAACTTGTGATGATGTATTCCAAGTCCAAATTAAATTAAAGCAAAGACATTTTAAAGACTCATCGGATTTGTCCATCATTTGGGCATGTCAATGCTGGATTGTGACATCAGTTTTGATTCAGATGAGACATCAGTTTTGATTCGATTGAGATTATATATACTTAATGGGGTCTGCCTTTTACTACTACTAACCGAACTAAGAATGATTATTGTCATCATTAATTTTATGTGAAGTTTATTAAAGTATATTTGTAAAAATGTAGAGCAACTAATGTGATTTTAAAATAATTAATTATTATTAAGGGTGAGCTCCTTAAAGCTGACTAGCTTAGAGCCGAGCCGTTGGTCAAAAGTGACAGCTCCTTAATTCTGGAACCACAAGCAAAGGAAAGCTAAGCAACTCTTAAGGATTTGTGCAAGTACCAGTTGTATTCATATGCATAAGCCGGATGTAACTGCTCCTGTCTACTGTCTACTGTCTACTGTCTACTGTCTACTGTCTGTACATGTCCTAGTTGAAAAGGATACCTGCTCAGATGCCCTGCTGGTCCATGTACAACATGACGTAGTGTGTGACATGTGCGTTCCCTTAATTGGCTGCATTATTTATTTGCTGGCAGGACATGGGCCCCACAACAAAAGGGTTGACATACAGTAGTAGCTTTGCTTGGATCTTCAATCAGGACGACAAGCGGTCAGCGCGGCTGGATCTGTTGGCTTTCGTTTTTATTCGGAATTGGATTTGGGCGTAAACTATTGTATTATTCGGCAGCATAAAATATTCACGAACGCAATTTACCATAACGAAAAGTGTTTTATTCCTTTTTTTGTAGTTGCTGTGTCTATGAGCTCTGGCTGCTGGAGGAAGCACATACAGCACATTTGGCTGGATAGTCTGGATAGCCATTGATTATCGAGTCGGCTGCGGCTTTGAGTTATGTTCAGGCATAAAGAAACCATTAATTAAATGGCCTATGGCACACAGCAAATTTAGCCAGTGTCATTTTTCTGTTCATTTCCATCATTTGTATCCGAATATCGAACAGTAGCAGGGTAATGCATCGCTGTGATGCCTAAGTTCAGGTTTATCTTTATGGTGGGCTATATTCTTTTGGAAGATGCCCAATATTGTGGCAGTATTTACCCAATCATATCTGCATATGACTAATGTAAGACTTAACGATTTAGCAGTTGTGCTGCTGAAATATGGCTGAATGATTTGAAAAGTGTTTAAAGTGCTCGTCAGCATGAAATTAATTCATTTTACTTTATTTATTTGGTATTTGTCAAGCTAGAAAGTTGACATTTTCACGAGAATTTCCCTTTAGGGCTGGTAAGTTGCGAATCGATAAAACTAAGGTGTTTAAAACCAGAGTCCGCCAACTTAGTAACTACCGTTTAAGACCAGCCCTTATCACCAGCTGACCAGTTCGTCAGCCCCCAACAATCTTACTCAAACGCAACAATATCTCTCACAATTTCTAGAGTTTTCACCTTTGGAGTTTTCACACAATTTCTAAATTTTTCACCTTTGGAGTTTAGTGCATATTTAAACTGTTTTATGCTGTATTCGAATCCTTTACCAGATTCAGTGTGCTTTAACCTATATTAATTTCCACGCCTGGTTTTTAGAATGACAATGTATTCCTATTGAAGAAAGAAAGGTCGAAGAATCAGCTTAAAAATAATTACTTGAAATTAACATTATTTTCTTTTTTTGGCAAATTCAATTTGCCAATACGGAAGAGGGTCAAGATCAAAATGATTGATTGATAGTTTAATTTTAGTGCGACTTTTCTCAAACTCATTTTCAAAGCAATAAGTGGGCCCGTGCGAAGCCGGGAAATGCCTGCTAGTCGACTTGTATTTATATATATATATATATATATATATATATATGATACGCATACGATTGTTTATACACATATGCATATGTGTATAGGAAACAAGTCGCGGCAGCAGCGACGCGGATCGCGTCCTCGGAAGGGCAAAAATAAATTACTTTAAACGGTTTCGAATAGCAAATTGCAGATTGTCATTTCAAAAGACATACCTTGCCACACATATCAGTGTCAATGACTAGGGACTGTCTGTTGACTGGGGTGCGGGAAACGGGTCAAGGTGTGTGTGTGTGCAAACTTAAAATGACGAATGACCACAAAACAGCACACACACACACACAACACACACACACACATATACGAGGGCTCTTAAATCGGGATCAGGAGAAGTAAAGCCAGAACGGCAATAATAAAAACTTCAAAACAGCAGTTCGCGAGAATTGAGATTGGGTTGAATTTTTATAATTGAGTTTGAGCAGATCTTATGTGTTTTTTCTTATTTTGTTGTACTCCTATACCCTTGCAGAGGGTATTATGATATTGTCGTGAATTGTGCAACGCATCGCGTCTCCATCATCATCTTTAAACATATGATCATCATCATCATCATCATCGTCAGCTATCTGAATTAAACTTGAAATATATTCGTCCTGCGGACTTGCATCATACAGCATACAGAGAAGGAATCGATAGAAACAATTGGTAAAAATTGTTCAATTACAATATTTATATGTGAGTGCCTTGGATAGTTCACCTGACTTGCTTATATTTTATGTGTTACTCTCTTCTCTTCTGGCTCACTGGTTTTTGGGGATGTTCGCACACATTAAGCAATTCTGTAGAAAGGAGGAAAATTAAAACTATCCAAAGTGGAACACAGTTCTCGTATCTCATAAATATAATGCTAAGCTATCGGTGTACTATGTACGAGTGGCAAACAACCGCTATTGGTACTGAATTATTGACATTTGTGGCTCAGACGCCAATCTGCAACATATTACGAGGACTTTTTTAACAGCAGCAGCAGCGCAGCAGCAGCAGCAGCAACAGCAGCGCAGCAGCAACAGCAGCAACAGCAGCAACAGCAGCACACAACAAGCAAAAAGGAAGCATGCAGCATGGGGCAAGCAGCTTCTCGTCATTATGCATGTTCGAATACTGTGTGCACTTTACTCGATATCGTTATGACCATGTACTGGCCATGTATCTGGCAATAATAAGTGCGACTGCACCACGCCAGCACAGCTCCAACTTCGAAAAGCATCGGCTGAGCTCTGCAGCCGCAGACAAATGCAATTTCGCTGTCCGATCATCGATCCCTTCTGTTTTATGCTCGCATGTTGTGCACTATACCAATATGATGGGCCTACAGTTGACGTCGTCGTCGTCGTCGTCGTCGTCGTTGCCATTGCCATTGCCATCGTCAATCGTCGCATCGGCTCGAGGCTCAGGCTGATGCCCATACCCATACCCAGGCTTAGGCACAGTCTCCGTCTCCGTCTCCGTCTCCGTCTCTGTCTCCGTCTCCGTGGCCATCTAGAGTCTTCAGTTTCGATCCAAGCTGCTGCCATAGTCACAAAGCTTGTAGCGAAATTCGTGCCGTGACCGCCTCTTTCAATTCTGTATTATCAGATTAGCTCTCTTTGTGAGCCTTTTGTTGTTTTTGCATGTTGTTCTTGTTGTTACTGGTGTAATGCTATCGACCGCCAGCATTAAGTTACGAGCCAAAGTTAAACCAGCCGGCAGGCACATGATGTTGTAAATAATAATAATATATACTGCTACTATTACTACTACTACGTCTACTACTACTACTACTACCACTACTACTACTACTACTACTACTACTTCTAATAATAATAATAATAATACTAATATTAAAAATAATACAAATAACATTCATTCAAATAATAATCATAACGATACCAGTAAAAACCTTTTGTTTTTATGTATCCTTAACGGATCATCATCTTAATCCTTTGGATAAAAAAAATATAAATCACAAAAGCCAAACTAATTCCACGATGAATATTTGAATTCGAATAGAAGCTTCGCCTCACACATTGCTAATGTCCTTTATCAGTTACACAGAAGGCTTTTCAGTTTCCAGTTTGAGCGGAATTAATATGAGACGAAAATGATAATATTTAAAGGTAGTAAAAGAAAGCCGAGCTGAACCAACAACTCAATCAACAGCGGCTGTTGATCCAAAGTTACAAAGAGTTTATCACATTTTTGCTTGGATATTTATTAAGGTTTGAATATCTGAGAATAATTTTATTAATATTCTACATATTTTTTCCACTACAATTCATGAATTTCAATTTGTATTCGTCAATTTTCTTCCATTTTTATTGCTCTACAATTCTTACGCTTGTAAATTTTATAGATATAAATATATATCATATGAATACTTATGAATATTGGTACAATAAATTTACCCCATCTCAAAAGCATGCCTATTGCTCATAGCATATTCATTCATTCATTTGTCGTTATTCATTTCTCATATAAAAACTTTTACTCATAGTCTAACTCAACCGCGTTCTACGCCAATCAGGATACCCTGAAGAATAAAACCTGGAAGCTGCTATCACACAAATGTTCACGTTACATTTAGCATTAAACTCAAGTTAACTTCTCAAAAATTCAAAAATTAATATCGTTTGTATTAGTTGCATTGGTTGTTGCTGTGACGATGCTGCAGCTGTTGCTGTTGCTGTTGCTGTTGCTGTTGCTGTTGCTGTAGCTGTTGCTGTTGCTGATGTTCAGCCTGGCACTGTTGGTAATATTGCGATAAGGTTTCCTGATACTGATGCTGATGCTGATGCTGGTATCGATATGATTTGCACGTTGTCATAGGCAAAGTACCCATACGTGTACCAATTCCAGTGCCGGTACCAATATAAGATGTAAATTGGTTGCTCTTCATTACGACTGGATCCCGTTGCTGATATGGCTGTTGCTGTGGCTGTGGCTGCTGCTGTTGCTGTGCCTGTTGCTGTGCCTGTTGCTGTGCCTGTGGCATGTAGTGTACTGCACCTGGGTGAATGGGGAAGTAGGCAGCATGCAGCTTGAAAAGCTGCGCATACTGCAGGGTAGCAGTGGCTAGATTGCTGGGCAGCTGCTGATAAGGATGCGAATAGGGACGGGTCTTGCCGTGACCTGCCAACACTGTCGCCCTGGTGCGGCTCAGCAGTGCATTTGTGTGTTGTGTGTTGCGCCGCAGGCGACCAGTTGTTTCGCCAATGGTAAGGTCCTCAGCATATGGATCGAGTGCCCAGTAGTGACCACGTCCTGGATCATCTAAGGCACGCGGCACGCGCATAAAGCACGGATTCAGACTTAAATTGTGACGTATGGAGTTTTGCCAGACGCTCTTGTTATTTTGATAATACGAAAAATTATCAGCTATCCATTTGCAGATGCCACTCAACGTCAGCCGCTTCTCTGGACTCCTGCGAATGGCCATTACAATCAAGGCGCTGTACGTGAAAGCTGGCTTCGCATTCGGTTTGCTTCCTTCGCTGCAGCTGCCAATACCAGTTGTGGGTGAGTTACCATTGCCATCCTCAGAAGATGCGTCCTCCGAACTGTTGCATGAATACATGGGACTAGCACTGGTACTGGTACTGGTACTGGTACTGGTATTGAGACTGTGACCGTGACTGTGACTGCATTTGGAACTCAGATATGACGTGTGTGGCTTTTTGTGGCTTTTGTCCTCCTCCGCCGAGTGTCTCATGGCGAGCAACGAGCGAATGGAGAAGCTAGACTGGAACACAGGTGCCGCCTCCATTGATATATACCAATGCTGTTGCTGTTTATGGCTGTATATCGAATGCTCTGGAATTCTCGTCAAAATGTGTGTCCTCTGCGTAAATGCCTTCAGTGGACTGTGCGTTCTATCAGCTGCATTGGCATATTTATTAAGCAAATGTGTGTGAAGATGCTGGGATTACAGTCACATATAATATATGTATATATATATATATATATATAGTTTGCTGAACGTCACCCCTTAAGCCGCCACTGGGTCATATCGGGCAGTACAAAAGCAGATCAATGAAATCCAAAGCCATTGGATTCATTCACTGATCCCAGTCGAAGCACGTACAAATGCCAAAGTTGTTGGATTAGCCAAGCACTTTATGAATTGGATTAATTCTACCTGCCCAAAAACCCAAGTCTTGATACTTGGCCCACAGCCCACAGCCCTCAATCCACAAACCTTCAGCTACGACTATGCCTGCCTTGCCAACTGCCGCGCATCCAATCCAAGTTGTTCAGTATCCCTTAAATCATCAAATATTTGTATGTTTCTATCTTTTTCAATTTAACTCGTAACGTAAAATATAAATAAAAATAATGTTTTCCAAGCGTAGAATGTGAGAACACAAATTATAAGATTATATTTCGGGCTTGGACATTTTATTCAAATGCGGAAAATAAGCTCATGTGATCTTTATAAATGTGTAAAATATAATGAAATGATCGAGGCTCAAAGCCTGGTCAACATAAATACTTAATAACAATTCAGAGGCTATTATAATTTTGTCGTCACATTCTTTTCATGGTGATGAGCATCACTAAACGGGTCGATATAGGAAAAGTGTTTTCGACTTCTTGTATGCATTCAGTAAGAAGATAATATTTCAGGTGTCAAGCTTAACAATCTCGACCTGAGAATCCGTAGCTAATATATTTTGATATATTATACATACATATATAGCGAATGGGCTCCCATATGTGTACAATATTTACGATGCGATTTAACGCTTGACAGACGGCAAGGTCCTGGCTAACAAATTAAATGCAGTCGGCAGAAGGAGTACATTATCAGTTTTTGGCCACCACATCTGTACAGCGATTGTGAAGTGCAAAATACGGACCCGGAACCGTAAACGGACCCAAACTCACTAAAACACCCAGACCCAGAACCAGAACCAGAACCAGACCGACACAATCCATCCACCTGCCACCTGCCACCTTCAAACCCAATTTGGGGCCAGGGGGCTAGACATGGACTGCATTATTTGGGCATCCAAGGTGTCTATATATATATATATATATACAAATATATATAAGTACCTGCATACATACATACATATACATAGATACTTGTGTACATCCAGACGTGCCTGTACATGCAGGTGGCGAATACAGACTGATATTTAGCTGTGTACTTGCCTCGGCAATTGTCTTTGCCCATTGTTGAAATTATGTAATACATATCGTAGTCGTACATGTCCTCAAAGACAGGAAGAGAGGAAAGCAGGAGTGTCTACTTGTGTATACCCTGTAATAATGCGGCCGTGGCTGCAACGACTATCTTGATGTGAGATAATATTATTATATCATATTGACAATATCATTTATATCGTAAGTTGTTTTTAAATTTAGATTCCAATTTGAAATCTGTTGCAAATGTTTGCAATGTAACAATCTGGCAACCCTCGATTAGCTTATCCTAAGTTTTCTTTGTCCGTTCCTTCGCATATACTCAGTTATTAATCTCTCAATAGTTCTGTACTCACTCCGTTTTTGACTGCCGAATGCGTCGCGTCATTAGACTAATAAAAGTGTGATTCCTGCATATCGTTATCTTGTTTATATACGCTGTAAAACTGTGCGTTTGAATCTAACGAAATTCCAACAAAATCCTATAGTTTTTCGACATAGTTTTCAAAGTTTTCAAACGTATAAATATGTATATATTTAGAGCATGTAAAATGGATTTTATAAAATGTTTTTATTGTATTTGGTTTTCATTGCATATTCAAGTTGTGTATTGCATATGCACAGGGTATCTGCAAGCCGGATATATACAGGCGGTCACGTTGTTGTCTCTCTGTTGGTGTGTCTAAAAAGCGTTGCGACGAGACCCATAAAATACCAAACACGCTCATTAGTTTTTTCAATGTGTGTGTTTTTGGTTCTATGTGTTCGAAAAAAACAACAAAATTGCAGAATTACGTTGGCTCTGAGCAAAAAAACAAAGCCAAATTGCATGTAGAACAAGATTATCCATGTCATAATGTCATATCTCCTGGATATATGTGTGTATGTGTGTGTATGTGTGTGTGTGTATATAGGCGTACAGCTGCATTTAGGTGCAAGCGAGTGTGGCTAACTGTCGCATATTTTTTGCAAGTGTGTGTGTGTGTGTGTAATTGTAACGAGCACACACACACACTCACACACACATACGTATACGTGTTGGTACGAATCGAAATAAAGTGGCAAATGAAATGCAGTCTGAATACTTATTACAGTATATACTCACCTGAACGTACTGACCTATGTGTGTGTGTGTGTGTGTGTGTGTGTGTGTGCCGCCATATGGTGGCATATGTGTGTGCTTATGTACACATATGAACTCTTAATGTAAGGATATGTAAGCGGCAGGGACGCAAATACGAAAGTGCCGTGGATACGTATACCAAGTTGCTGTTGCTGCTGTTGTTGCTGTTGCTGCTGTTGTTGCTGTTGTTGCTGGTGCTGCTGTTATTGTTTTTTGTGTTTTGCTGTTGTTTTTTTTTTGTGTTGTTTCGATGTGTGTGCTGTGCTGCAGGCTTAGCGATAACATTGTGGCAATTTTATTTGCCCACAATCTGTTGTTATTCCTTGAGTATGAGCTGCAGGCAGGCCCCGGTGCCAGAGACTTGCCAACAGGAAGGAAGAGAACGAATTTCAGCGGAAGGAAACACTAAAATGTTACTTTAAATAAATTGCACTACTCGTACACCGAACCTCTATTATTTTCTCCTAAGGGAGGCCGCCGGTGCATTGGCAATGGCGTCGTCGTCACAGCCATCGCCATCGCCATCGCCACCACCAGCAACCAGCACCAGCGCCAGCACCAGCACCAGCACCAGCACCACTGCCACAGTCATCGCCAACCGGGCCAGGGGTGACATGGACAACCACAAGCCATTGCCATCCAACAAAGATATACTTATTCCGTACATACGCATACACATGCGACCGACTCTGTATGTACATATATAGATAGATACTCGTTAACTACCCACATGTGGGTAAGAATGCACGGTGAATACAACCCATTCGATGCATTTATTTGTTTGGACACTGACGCCCCCGCAGAGAGTGCAAAATTTACGAGCCCTTTAATCGATCTAAAATTAAAATCGCATGCATAGCAACCCCCTAAAATTAAATAGCCACAATTTTGCATTTGTACCAATGGCATTCCAATAAGCACCGCTAGCCTCCATTCGATCCACTACACACACGTACACACAGCTCATCATAGACCATATTTGGTATATCGTGCCGATAAGGACAATCAGTCATAGAACATCACCGGATACGGTCTCTACGGAGATGACGATGACGTGGAGCTAACTCCAATTGACGGGAAACCACCCTGAATCAGTCTAATTAACAGCCGTGAAAAAAGTGCAACATCCTTCAGCTATATTTTGAGAAACTTGGAAAACGAAAAAAAAAATCGAAGCTTGAAAGCACGGCTGATGTTGCACTGCACTGGTGACCAAAATCAAGCCGTAGTCAAATCAATTCCGGCCAAAGCAACCAAAGAGCTGCAGGACTAGGACTAGGACAAGCTGTCTTCTAGTCGAACGTGCTCAACTTGAAGGTATCCTGAATCCAGCTGTTAAATATGTATATATAAGTCGATTAAAACACAGCTAACTTTTTGCTTTATAATAATACGTCATGTATAACATCTATTCGCATCTATTTGTGGGTTCCATTGCTGTCGAGCATCGGTTTGTATCGAAATTTGAGAAACGGAGGCAGCTATCGATAAAAATAAGATACACTTGTTTTGCTAGTGATATACGAAGATTTATATTCGAAATATACAGTTTCTATACCGTATGGTCTCTGAGATCCAGACAGACGGACATGGCTAGATGGAATCGGCTGTTGTTGCTGATCAAGAACATATGCACTTGATGGGATCGGAGATGGGTCCTTCTAATTGCTATATACTTTTTAATGATTTTAATGATTTTAGGGTATACAAATAAAAAGATGTTTGCATAAGCAACTCCTGTAATTTGAATTGAAAATGTTTTTATTTGCATCTCGCGTGATTCTTACTGCTGTCTTTCAACTTGTAATTCCCCAACCAGAATAATGTTTCCATCAAGTGGAAATTCTCTTTCGTCTCAGTTGCCCAAAATAAAAAAACATGTTTGTCATTTATATTTTTCATGATATTTTATTGCAAACATATATAGCTTAAATATGAGTTGAAGTTATTTGCCTGGTTACTGCTCTATAACTATCCCACTATATGATACTCTAGTATAAACAAAAAAAAAAAAAAAAAAAAAAAACGTTTGTTAAACTACAGCGAAAGATCATATCAATCCATTAAACAGTAATCAGTTTTGTTTAACCTTTTCAATTTTCAAGCATTTCGTCGTTGACTCGTTTATGTTTTGTATGTTTGTATGGGGTTGCAGTACGAATTAATAAAAAAAAAAAAAACACAACACCACCCACACATAACTATTGCAAGTATGCGCTTAAAGGCTATGCTTACATAATCGAGTATCACTAACAATATATATCGTTATTAATTAATTATATTCAATTTTTATTATTCATTATCCATAATCGGTATAATATAATAAGTATTATTTATCAATTCTCTACAATCTCATGCTTGTACACAAAACAACAGTTTTTATAAATACAAGTTAAAAAAAAGGGGCTTTCATTATTTTATTTATATACATATATATTCTACACATATATATATTTATATATATATATATATATATATGTATATATAAATGTATATGTATGCATATATATAAAAAAAAAATCTAGATGATCCATCAAATATTTGATATTAGCCTAGTAAAAGTATTGTTAATAATGAGCAGCAGTGTTGCCAGCAGCGAATTTGCCACTCATCCATCCGCCATCCGCCCTCCGTCCTTCGTCCTGCGTCCTTCGTCCTTCGTCCTCCGATATATGTTTATGTATTATGAGCAATTATGTCCTTAGTTTTAGCCTGATATTGCATGAATGAATTGATGTCCACGACGATCCACGACGATCCACGACGATCCTTTTAGTGGTAAAATGCCAGCGCCTTGGCATAGTACGAGGTACATGGTCATGATATGCGGTCGGGTGATTGCCGCTGGCTCCGTTCAGCGTCCTCTCCGCCGCCCGCCTGCATGTGCATATGTGTGTGCCCATGCCGGTTCGCCTCGTACTCGGGTGAACCGGATCCGGAGCCGGAACGTGGCCGCAGTCCCATTAGCGAGCCACTATCGCAGCCCCTTGCGCTCACCGGCGGTGTTATCGAGTGCTGTGAGTTTGAATCGGAAGACGTGCGCCGACAGAACGGGCTGAGTGCTTGGGCGCCGGTCATCATGTGCGGCGTCAAGTGGGGGAAGCGCGGTAGTCTTGGCAGGCCGGGGAAGAGCAGCGGATTGCCGCCATGGGTGAGCAGCAGGCGCGGATCGGTAGCCGCAATAAACGCATTTGCATTCGCATTCACATCACCGAATCCACCAGACACATGACCCGATGCGAACCGATGCTGCAGTGCCTCAAAGCACAGCGGCATGTTCAGACCGTGGGCGTGGGCGCCAGCGCAGATGCGTGCCAGTATCTCGGCCTGAATGCTGCTGGGCATGCAGCCAGCCGCAGAAATGGGGCTGCCAGATCCAGTGGCACCACTGAGACCTCCACCACCACCAATACCACCGGCAAACGCTTTGCTGTTGTTGATGCTGATCAGCTCCAACAGCGGATCGGGCGGCATCTGAATGTTGTGCTCGTCACTGGTGGACAACAGTTTGCGATGCAAATTGAGATTGGAGCTGTGGCGGTCGCGGCTGCGCTTCGATGGGAACGCCGCGTTGCAGCCATCGATGTTGCACTTGTGGTGCAGCTTCAGATGTACGCTTTGGTAGTGGGTCTTCAGATGGAAATGGTTCTGAAAGATGTCGCCGCAGGCGGTGCATTTCAATGGATTCTCCTTGTCAATGGGCACCTCTGGTTCTGGTTCGGGTTCGGGTTCTGGCTCCGGTTCCGGTTCTGGTTCCGTTTCGTGCTCTAATTCTGGGTCCGGCTCCGGCTCCGCTTTAAGGCTACCATTCAAGTCTCCACCCTTCATATTTTCAGTCAAAATATTGTTATTATTGTTGTTGCTCCTGCCAATGCAATTCTCGTCACCAGGCCGACCATAGAGCAGCTCATCCTGGCCGAGCAGCTCCTGCTTAATGCGCAAAAATCGATTCTCATCCGTATCGGTGCCGTAGCTCAGCGCCAGCTCATCAAGCGGCTCCTGCTTTATGGCCGAACTGCTGGCCGTGTTCAGCGATAGATCTAGTGTGCCAGTGCCAGCATCTGGTTGGTTGTGCTGGTCTGTCTGGGATGCAACAATCATTGTTTCATGGTCACCTGCCACCCGATTCCGATTCCGATTGCGATTCTCTTCCTGCTCGTCGTCCAACTCCGTTTTAATTAGCGATTTCACCTCGCTGGTGTAGGGCGTTAGTGGGGGTGAGGGAATTGCTTTTGTGGACTCACTGGAGCTAGGTAGCACCTTGGCTTCTTTGGCTGTTGCGCCCAGCTGGGCAGCCAGCGGCGTATCCGTTTCGTCAGCTTCCGTTTCGGTATCGTCGCCAAGCTTGATCTTCTTGATGGACAAATCGGCGGCCACATCGTAATTATCCAACGAATTGTCGCACGAATTCTCATCGGATTGCACTGTGCAGCGGACAGGATTTTGGCTCTTTCGCTTGCGCTTGCTCGCCGGCGTCTGGCCGTGAGCGTGACTCGAATCCGTTAGACTCTGCGAATCCTCGTGCTGCTCATCGGCATCTGGGCAGGGATCCGGCTCGGCTTTGCTTGGGCAGGGGCTGAACTGCTGGTGCTGCTGTTGTTGCTGTTGCTGCTGTTGCTGCTGTTGCTGCTGCTGCTGCTGCTGCTGCTGCTGCTGTTGCTTCTGTTGCTGCTGTTGCTGCTCTTTGGTTTGACTGTGACTGTGACTGTGATTGAGGCTGTGAGTGTGACTAAGACTGTGACTGAGACTGTGACTGGAGATGGCTGATGTGGAGCGCTCGTCGCTCTCGTTGTCATTGTCATTGTCATTGTCGTTGTCGTTGTCATTGTCCAGCATGTAATCATCGTGATTGTGCTTGTCCTTGTCGGGTATGCTGTCCAGTTCATCGCCCACAACCACAATGCCATCACCATCGGGATCGTCGTCATCATCATCGCCATCACCGTCACCATCGCCATCCGCATCGTCATCGTCATCATCGTCGTCCGGCATGTGAATGCCCACCTCAAGAATTTCATCATCGTCATCATCCTCATCGCCTGGGTCGAGTGTCGCCTTGCGACGCTGACCCTCGTATCGGCCCAGCATACTGTTGCTGTCCATGTAGGAGCGCTGGAGATACTCCTGGCCAGCGCCATGTTTTAGTTCCATGGCGCCCAGCGCATGATGACGCAAATCCGGCGGTGGCGTCAGCAGCGGAAAACTGCCGCCGAAGGGCCCAAGGCTGGCCATAATGCCATTGGGCGCCTGAAGCAGCAGCGGATGCGGCTGAGCGCTGCGTCCGTCGTGCGGCGAGATCTTGCGGCGCAGATGCGGCGAATGCAGCTTGGGATTGGGATTGGCGCTGTGGCGATTTCGCGATCGCCTCGAGCTGAACATCATGCTGCAGCCATCGACGGTGCACTTGTGCATCTCGCGCAGATGCACCGCCGAAAAGTGGATCTTGAGGGCGCCCTTGTCGCAGAAGGTCTTCAGGCAGACATTGCACTGGACACGCTTCTTGCCAGTCACCGGATTGATGAACTGTGTGCCCAAATTGGCCGGCATCGAGCCCCACTGCCGCTTACCGCCCGGTGAGTGGCCCGACTTACGACTCGCCCGCAAACCGGAACCCGAACCCGAACCGGTGGCCAGTGCCAGGCGTGTCATCCGCTGTGAACTGCTCGCCGACTGTGTGCCCGAGGCACTCGACGAGGAGCAGCTGCTGTTTGACTTGTTGTCACCAACAACGGCAGCGGCGGACAAGTGACGTGATTTGCTAACACTCGAATCCTCTGGCGATGTGGGCGGCCCAGCCTTGAGGTGGTGTGGATGCGAGTGCGTATGCTGGTGATACTGGCCGTGACTGTGACTGTGACTGTGACTATGTCCGTGACTATGTCCGTGACTGTGACTGTGACTGTGGCCGTGACTATGACCATGACTTGTGTGGTTCACCTGAGCATGACTCGACGGCGAGTGCGGTCCATGGTTATGACTATGTTCAGCTGCGCTGCTGTTGGCCACAGATGCCTGATTGTTGTTGGATAGCTGCTGCTGCTGCTGCTGTTGCTGCTGTTGCTGCTGCTGCTGTTGCTGTTGTTGTTGCTGCTGCTGGTGTTGCGGCGGCGGTGGTGGAGGTGGCGGTGGGGGCGGCGGTAGTGACAAGTGATATGGTAGCGGATGCCCAGCCATGGCCATCGCACTGAAGAACTGATTGCTCTGGGCGGCAGCAGCGGCAGCTGCCGCAGCGGCTGCCACAGCGGCGCTCTTCTCGCCAGCCGTTGTTGCCTCATTAATGCGACGACGTGCCTGCGCCAGCACAGCAGCCTGCTGCACCGCCTGCTGCTGCAGATGCACCGCCTGCTGGTGCTGATGGTGCACAAAATCGGTGGCATTGGGCGGCGCCGCAAAGGCGCTGATTTTGCGAAAGTCAAAGGGCTGCATATTCTGCAAGTCGCTCAGCGGATTCAGCTGCGCTGTACTCATGCTCGACGCTGGTGGGGATGAGCCCGCGCCCGTAATGTTTCGCTCCCTCTCCCTCTCCCGTTCACGCTCCCGTTCCCGTTCCCGTTCTCGATCCGGCGGTGAGGGCGGATTGCGGAAGTAGCTGCCGGAGAGCTTCTGATGCAGCTGCGACTGCAAGTGCAGAAAGTGGGCGCTAATGCACTGCGACTGTGTTTGCTGCGACGGGGATTGGGATTGGGAATGGGACTGGGACTGGGACTGGTCGCCAGTGCTGGCATTTAGTGCATGACGCGTAGGCAGCGGCGGCGAGCTGCGACGACTGGTTGACATAACCATGGGACTGCTGCTGCTGGGACTCCTCACACCTCCTCGTTCCGCGGCGGCGCGCCTAAGATGCTCGATGTGCAATCGATGGTCATGTCCTGGCGGCAGCGGATACCGGTAGCCAAGCAGCAGTGCCGGATAATCGGTGGCAGCGGCTCCAGCAACAGCACCAGCAGTACCACTGACACTATCTGTGCTCCGATTTCGATTGCTGAGCGCCTGATGCTGATGCTGATGCTGCTGATGCTGCTGATGCTGATGATGAGGATGAGGATGAGAATGTGTATGCGGATGCGGCTGCGGCTGCGGATGCGTGTGCGGATGCGTGTGCGACGACTGCGAATGCGGATGCGAATGCTTTTCCTGTCCAATATTCATCAAGAGCGGCTGCGTTACAATCAACTCTTAATATTATAGATATTGTTCTGACAATACGGTAGACTAGATGCAGATATTTGCCTCGGAAGATCCTAATTGATTCGATGTCCGTTATTTAAATATTTCACCAATTTCTGAACCTGCAAACAAAAATGAAAAAAAAACCAGTTTTGAAAATATAGTCAAGAATAATCGGTTGCAATGGGAAAAAGACGTAAGAATTTATAGCTCCAACACGCAAGTCTTTTTCTACTATAAGTCGTATACGTAATATATATATATATATATGTATATTATCAATGTATATGTATGTATATATTGATAACAACACTTTAACTCACTGTTGCCTACAGGCATCATTCCAGGGAACTAGAATAAGCCTGTGAAGAGCAATGAAAATCTCTTCTTGTTGTCTTAACTTTGCCGTAGATGATAAATATGTAGGACTAAGCTGTAGTCCTTATAAAATAGAACACTATATTTAATAAGCTTATTCGAGTAGGAGTCCTGCTTTGATTTATTGAAATGGATGAGTTTTACCATCCTAAGTTGTAAGCGAACTAAAACCATTAACCTATTATATTGGTTTCTATGATTTCTAATATTCTTTAACATTTTTCTTCTTGTTCTTCTTCTCTTTTTTCTGGTATTCTCTTCCTTTCTGTTGCTCATTCTTTCTTCTTCAGCTTGTCTTAATTCCTCTTTTCCCACTCTTTTTGTTAGCACTTTCTTTTTGATAAATTTCCTGCTTGTCTTTCCTTACTTAATTTGGTATCCGAAATATTTGATTCACGTTTCTATAAGATTGGATGCAGACTTGTCTTCGTTTCTGGCTGGGATGATTGTGTACTGAATTGCATTTCCAGCATAGTCTTATACTGCCTGGCTCGTTCCATCGTTCCATTTTTTTAATTTCTATAGTAAAGTAAATAAAGTTGCTTGTCAATGATAGCCTTGAGACCGGATCGACTGACACTTGTACTTGTTCACCTATTTTAAATTGGTCCATATCAATATTAACCACTCACGTTTCGCAGTCACGATCCACAATTTGATGCAATTCGTTTTTAACTCGATGCAAGTCCTTCTTTTGAAGTGTGTCCTTTACCACCATAATTATGACACCTTCCTTTTTTATTGGGAATATTAACTTCAATTCAGGCCAGGTTTTAAATTCTCCGAATCATTTTTTAATGTATGCAAGTGCTTTAAGCTTGTAGTGATTGAGGTCCGGCCTATCTAATTTTATAGTACCCTACCCGGATTTTCACCAACTCAGTCACATATATGGATATATTTAATTTTAATGCACACGTTTTTTCAACTGCATCGATAAACATTGAAAGAAAAACTACCTGAAATGTTTGTATATGGGAAATTTTAAAATACCAATAAATAATGATTTAAGTAACAAAAAAGCAAATTTTAGAGTTCTTTGTACACATATGAAGAAAAACACCCGGTTTTTAACATAAAAATTAATTTAATTAATGCAATTAATTAGTGCACTTCTGCTACAAGTGGCTTCTTGAGTTTCTAAGTCCTCTGGAAAGACGCAATTTCTTGAAACATATATTTTTACAAATATATTGTATGTAAATGAATAATAAAATCATAATTCAATTGTTTTAAGTTGTTGTCACTCCATATGTAATTAAAATCAATTAATATTAACGATTATTTGCTGCCTGAATGCCCCGCGTCCCCCCTCCCGTTCGACCGTCCCGTAAACCGTTTATGCCACACACTCTTGAATAAAAACGCCACTTGCAGCCGTCGCTGTCACTGTTGCTGTTGCTGTTGCTGTTGCTGCATCCATGTGAAACATTGTCCACTGCTGTTGCTCAAGGAGTTCCACCGAAAAGGCCTAACGAACGAAGTGGCCGAAAGACCTCCCAGGCTGGCCACTGTCAACACCCATAAATATGTATGCATGTAGCGTGTGCGTGCGTGTATGTAAATATGATTACTTAAAAGAAAAATAAGAATAATGATGTGACAAATTCTAAGTGGACACTTCACGTTTTTAAGAGCAAGCAGGCGACGGCAACGATGATGCCGCACACACACTCGCTGGAGTCCACAGAGTGGACATTTGGCTCAACGAGCTGTGGCTCTAGAGCTCTGCTCCGGCGTGACATGACTATGTATATACATACACTTACACACTTACACACACACGGAAGAGTCAGTGCCAATACGAGAAGAAGACGCTGACTGTCTTCGTGCTGTCGACCACGGCAACTTCCACTTCAACTTCCCATGTCACATTCTTGTGCGCCGCACAAGAACCGAACGAACTCCATGTCGTTGTCTAGCTAAAGACGGCCTGCTTCACCCCTAGCCCCAGCTCCAGCCCCAGCCCCAGCCCCAGCCCCAGCCCCAGCTCCAGCTCGAGCTCGAGCACCAGCCTCAGTTCATCACCGGCTCGTGATCGCGATCTTGATGAGAACGCTCTTGCCCCGGACGACTCGCGCTCGTTTGGCTGATGTTCGATTTGGATACGCAAATTATTATTGGCATCGGCATCGGCATCGGCATCGGCATCGGCATCGGTGTTGACCTCAGTGGCAGTGTCAGCACCGCTCCAAAATTGTAAGCCATATTAGCTGATCATTGAGTAACGATGCGAGCACAAATTGTACCTAATTTCAGTAAACTCGGCATATCATTAAAAGTTGTTGTACTGTCAACAAAAGAAGAAACATTGATATAATTCACTAGTTCTTGCTGCTGTCTTCAGTTTTTAATGTATTTGTATTTAATTAAATTCCTCTGCAATTCGATTAAAAGTTATCAAAAACATGTGAGAATGTTGTAGTCAGAGCTCAACTGGATGATACCCCGAAGCCCAAGTCCTCATCTGTTATAAGTTGTTCTCATCTTAGATATTTATGAAGTTTTCTTAATTGTTCCAGGCATATTTAATATTCGGCTTGCCTAAGATAAACTCTTTTTTTTTATATTTTGTTGGGATGATATTATTATTTTTTAAGACTAAACAAGACTAAATTTGGAGAGAAGATTTGAGGAAAGCTTCGAAGATTTGCAAGGTGCATTATTGATAACCGCATACTAATTAACAGTAAAAAAAAGAAACAGATTGATGGAGTCCCTACCCTAAATTATGTGTACTGTGAACTGATAGTGTAAATTGTCAAAAGCCACCACATTTTTAAGGCATTGCCAGCAAACTTGGAAAGCAAACTGCTGATGACTTCCTTCTCTTCGATCTGCTAATAAATTTCGTGGTCACGAATCACACAATTGTATACAGTTATTAATGACGCTCTCCAAAGATTTGGAAAACAAGTTTCTCACCACGCCACCACAAATCGAAAAACCCTAAAATTCCCACAGTTTTGGATTTGCTAACCGAAATTCCAATTGTAGATTATTAATAAACTCATTGAATAGTTCGATTCGCACACCTATCCAATTTTCGATCTGAATGGCGCATTTTTTTTATATTCATACAACAATTTATAAATACTATATATATCATCCGAAAGCATTGAGATCATGGTCAACATTCCTTCCAACCTTTTTCGGATAAGTGACAAAATCGAAGAGCGTCAATTAAACTGGGCCCCAAGATTGACGTTATCTAAATAAATGTCATTACAAGAAGAACGACAGCAGCAATTATGAACAGGTGGCAATTAAACTACAATTTGTGCATTATTTAAATTGCTTGCCGAGTTGACATATGTCGTGCAAATTACCCACAGACAACGAGTTTCAATATATCCGTATATACATACACACATCCACGACACACATGTCAATTGTGAATAGCAAAGTTATTTGTTAAGAGTAACATTGTTGAACTTGAGTATACGACTGCTATACTAATGACAACACAATTATAAAGCATACTCAACCAGATCTATATTTAGCTAAATATGCCGTTTGAAATCTAGTTTTTTTTATATTTATAAAAATGGACAAATTGGATGCAAAACTTTGTAGTTTAATCCTAAGCAGTAAATTGACAAATAACACAACTGACAACTATCGTGTAACTGACTCGTAGAATAGTTTTGAGCTAGCGTTTGGCACCTATTGCAAAAATTATAAATCTATTTTTATTTTATTTTTTATTTAGCTCGAAAGGACCCTGGACAATTTAGCCTAGATCAGTTTTAAAATCAGGTAATCACTAGTTCTCGCGGATAGTTAAAGAAACATGATGTTCTCGCAAACCACACGCAGGTCTGCCTAACTTATCGATAACTTCCCCCCTCTCCGATATATATATGTATATGAAAATCACTTATCGATAATAATAAAAGGGAAAATTTATGAGATATAGCTTACTAGTTGTGCATACACCTCGACATAATATTGATCATCTGTAATAAACTCATCAAGTTAATCGGTTAGGGAACATGGAATATTATCGTTTTCACTTGCACACAAGTTGCGTAACTTGTTTCCGTACACATTTTGTATTTATATTTATATTTATTGATGTCTACGGTTAAAAGAAAAAAAAATAAAAATAATAAAAACGCCGCATGAATATTTTGTGCTATGATTATGGCAATGGATCAGAGTAGTCAAATATTTTGGTAAGTTCCATTGTATTTTACAAATATTACATAGATGATGAAAACACTCTGCAAAAATATGTTGACAGATGAATCTCGCTTAATAGAACTTAATGCTCTTTATGACAAATTTTTACATCCTAGTAGCTGCTGATGAAGCACATTCACTTTAAATAAAAATGCATAAAGAATTCATAATTTGAAAAGACCACCAAACAAATTTAAATTATCCCTCGTGGCTAAGCTGTGAGATACACAAAAAATGCCATTCCAGACACCAATCATCTTTATTGGCTTTGTATACACACACACACACACACACACATATATATATATATATATATATATATACATATATGATTTTTTTTGTTTATGCATCAGTCATGAGGAACGTATTTTTAACGCATTCCGAAGGCCATAAAGCAGAAGCCATAAATGCGTGTTAAAGTCGACCAACAAAAATTTCAAATGTCAACCATTAAACGAACCGAATGTCCCAAAGATGCCAAGACACCCAAAGCAATAGCCAGGGATTGGGACGGGGACGGGGACGGGGACGGGCACTGGGACAGGGACAGAGACAGGGACAGGGTCACAGGCAGAGCGACTGAGAGGGATCCCAGAAGCAGCAGCGTGTCGCATTCTCTCTATTTTGTAAAACTTAATTTATTAAACACATAAAAAGTGTCAACACGGCTTGCTACACAAAAAATAAGTTGGTCAAGCCGGCAGCTAACGCTTCAGCGCTGATGCCGTTCCCCCTTAACAGGAAGGCCCAGCCGATGAAGAAGATGATGGAGAGGAAGAGGAAGAGCAAGAGCAAGAGTCTGAGCCACAGTCAAAGCCAAAAGCGGGTGAGCCGCCAGCAGCGTGACCACCGCATCACTTCAGTTTTGATTATGAACGCCTCTGATCGCCTCCGACTGCCGCTGAACAAAGCTTAACAAAGTGATTTTAACAACATTTTTTAATATGCAAATCGCTTTAGGATCGTTGACGGACGCCGCTGTGGCACCGCCAACAGCAACAGCTACACCACAACCACAACAACAGCAACAACAACAACAGCAACAGCAACAGCAGCAATAACAACAACAACAACAGCAACATCGAGAGGATGGTAGAAAAGGCAACGACAAAGCGCCAACAGACGCTAGGGAATCTGTGGATACCCAATGGAAGGACATCGACAAGAACATGGACATGAACAGGGAGATGGACATGGGTTTGGGAATGAAAATGCGAACGGGAATGGGAATGGATATGTGTGTGTATTGTTATTGTGGCTATATGGGTATATGGGCTTTCTGGCACACACACACACACCTCAGCCGTTTCTCGCTGACACATTTCGGGCGACAAATGCATATTCATAATTTGGCCACGGTTGCGACTGTGGCGCTACTCAGACCTAGGGCCCAATGTCTGAGCATATCAGTTGTTATGTTTGGGGGCACAGCGGGTAACCGCATTGGCTGTTCACTGATCTCAGTTTGGAGCTCGGCCTGTGTAATTGAATCAAGACCCAAGCTGCTTACCCAGTCAACTCAACAGTTGGACAACAGAGAGCGAGACAGAAGTAAAGTACAAAGTACAGTTCAAAAATAAACATGTGAACTTTTATGGCTGAGTCTCAGATTATCCATAGAAAGTTCCTATGCTAAACTCAACTAATCGATTGATCCAATTATTAGCAGGAATATTCTGTATTCAAAAGTATCGAATCAGATTTAAAATATCAAAATGGATACTTTCTTTCGACTGACTTGGAATTTTAGCAATTCAGTCATCGTTGATTGAATCCACGATCAGGATTAATAATTGCAAGATTATTGGGCTTCACGCTTAAACAGCAATATTCTCGCATATTTCGTGGCGTCAGCAACCTGACGACAATTTTATAAGTTATGAGCCGTTCACTTCAACAGGCAATTCAATGCTCTGGAAACAGACTGACAGACAGACAGACAGACCGACAGACAGAAAAAGAGACGAAAAGAAAGACTCGTACATAGGTCCATATAAAATTCGGCAGTGACCGACTGGGAAATATGCTCTAGCCAGCTATATATATATATTTGAAAACGATTAAAACCGGTCGAAGTCGAAGATTAAAGTTAGTACTCCATAAGCACAGTACATTTTTTGCCAAGTCATCATTGTGTGAATAAATAAATCATTTCATTTTAAATCATTATATTATAGTCCAAGCTAATTGGAGGATTAAAGCTTTAGCACTGTGTGTTTTTTGTCTCCCGATCTTCGATTTTTTCGCGAGAAGTTATCGATTAGAATAAATAAAACTTGATCTGCGCGAGGTGTGCAGGACTTATATCCTTTAACGTCCTGTTAGTCAAGGCGAGCACAGGTTGACTCTGCAGGACTTATATCCTCTAACGTCCTGTTAGTCAAGGCGAGCACAGGTTGACTCGGTCGACTCGGCCTTGAATGACGGAATATATTTATACTTTATGGGGTCAGAGATGCTGCCATGTGGCTGCTGTATATTATATACAGCTATATACACAGCTTTATCATACCCTGTCGAGCCTTCTTTTAATTGATGCAGGGTATAAAAAGGTATTTGTAAAGAAGAGCTCAAAGCGAACGAGACAAAACGAAACGGACTGAACCGAATACAGACCCCATTCTTATATCTTACTTGTTGCCGGGAGCGAAACAAACGATTGATTGAAGGCAAGGCGGCGGCTTTGTTCATGTGCTACAAACATCGCATTTAATGAGATTTATATCAGTTTTTAATAGCTTTGTGACTCTATTGTGTTTGCCGTATCTGAAGTGAATATCCCAGGCCATCTCGGGCCGCCTCAGACATTACAATAAAAATTAGTCTGCTGTAACATTGTCAAAACGCTTATGGGTGACCGGCAAAGGTAAATGTACCATAAGTTTACAAGAATATACACAGCTTAGCCAGATCACCCAGATCACCCAGACACCCAGACAGATCGAGGTCTAAGGACAGACATATCTTTGGTCAATAGTTCAGGTCAATGGGGTGCAGTCGATACTTACATATTGGGAAAACTGCAAAAACTTCGACTTTAACATCTGCAAAGAAAAATCAAATCAAACGTGTATTAGTCAATTTACATATATATATGTATGTATGTATATGATGTATATGTGTAATAATAGATTACTTTTAAAACAGTATCAATTATGGCAATCAAATGCTTGGTTGGTAAAGATAAATATTGTTCGGTCACATATTGAATTCGGTACAAAACGAATGCCTCGAAATGGTGTTAATTTAAATCAAATGACCAAATGTAATAAACGACCATAAAATATAATCGGAGTCTTCTCTAAGCCGATACGAAAATATATGCTAAGTGTCGGTGCAAACATAAGATCCCACGACATTCGGAAGATATTTAAAACTTGTAAGTATCGAAGTCGACGCATTAATAATCTCTACAAATGTTTAACATTGTATTTATTTTCTTTGCTTTACATTTGAATTTTTATTTGTTGTTTATTTGAGATATAGCTTGCCAAAATTTGATAATTATAACTCATCTGATGTAAGTGTAATCGAAATATTAAAGTGTATAGGCGAAAGTAAGATACCCGAATCGATTTCATACATATCAAATCGTTGCCAAGTTGACAGCGTATGACACAAAATGGGAAAAGAAAACCAATTAAACCAGCTAATCAAATATTATTGTGATTAGCACCAACCAATTTAAAAGGCTTATTAGCAGTATCATTTAGGTATTTCTTCCCCATTCCCCATTCCCCGTCTATTGGGCTTTGTGTGTGTATGCAGCCAACACACTTTAGCTAAAGTATACAAGACTTGGTATACAGTGCAATGTGCTCACTTATTCTCCATCGTCAGGATGATAGTTGGAGTTCAGTGGGGCATTCCAAGAAATAATATATATATATATATAATTACCATCGATTTTTTCCTTTTTAAGGTGGCATTCGGGGGAAACAAAATCAAACTATCATGCAAAAAGAAAACAAAAAGGATTCTCGTATCAAAAAAAATTCTTTCCCAAGAGGCTGAATCTGCGATTATTATGAAAACACCTTAGTACCATCAACTTTTCGTAAGTAGTTGGTATCTTAAACTCGGGCATACCTTTGTTTCTCATCTTTAAATATTTTCTTTTCTTTTTTTCTGTTTTTTTTTTTTTTGTTATTCTCTATTTGGCTTAAAAACTTGGACAGTTAGCAGCTTAAATTCGATTTTAACTATGCAAATATTGTATCAAACAATTAGCAGTATTATCACATGTTTATTATATTTCTAAAAGGGCACATGTCAACCGCTGGAGAATCATCAATGCATGAAAACTTCTAACCGATTCAAATATTCTACGTTTTTTTTATTTGTTAATTTTTCCCTTTGAGAGTGCATTATAATTTGGTCGTGGAGAGTGTAGCCGATTGATGGAGACATCTTCCATTTAATATAGTATATATATATTCTTGATCTGCTTTTTTGGCTGAGTTAATATAGCCATATCCGTCTCTCTGTTTCCATCCAAACTAGTAATATGATAATATTGATATAAATTTTAATCTATTCTAATTATATTGAAATCGGCCGGATCAGTCTATTCTTCAATATAGCAATCATTGAAACTACATTTATTTATTTTGTATCTAGTGAGATTGGCTCAGATAATTATCTATTTTGTATCTAATGAGATTATCGTAGCCAATCTCACTGGATACAAAATAAATAATTATCTTAGATACAAAAGAAATAAATTTATATGTGGTCAGGATCTGCCAGGGTATGTAATCTTAAGAGTCCTTTGATTTATTTGTTTCTTTTTGTTGATAAAATAAAAAATGATAGGTGATTGGCAGTGGCGTACTTCACAATCTTGGCGACGACAATATGCGCCTCCTTACAATTGACGTTCTAATTGAATCAATATTAAAATCAAAAGGTGCTCGCCCCAAACCCTGCCTCGCAGCCATCAACAATGACAACAACACTTGGACTTGTATATATAGCAGTCAAGCGTGTCCGTCCGTGTCTGTGTCTGTGACGATGACGATGACGATGACGGTGCCGGTGTCCGCACCAGGAACGGGCACTTGAACCACACTGCCGAGCAGAGACCTCGCACCCTCCTTGGTGTGGCTTCAGTGTGTCGGCTGCAAAAGTGTTGGGGTTGTCCTGGGTCTGGGTTCTGGGTCTTGGGTTCGGGGGCTGATCCATTCCCCCTGCACCTTCAATCGAATGCATATATGAACAATGACGCTTGACTAACTGACTAACTGACTAACTGACTGTCGGGACTGCCGGATCATGTGTCTGTATGAGTGAGTGTCTCTTTTGCGTTTTAGAATTTGTACACATTAATATATATATATATATATTTATATATATATACCTATGTGTATTTATATATATATTTCATTTTTTGAACTGTCTCCCTGACAGCCAACGGAATGTTTTGAGTGACGTACAAAATGATGTCGTGTTGTCGTTCGCCGTTTTGACGTTGGGTCGTGCCACGGCAACGTCGACGTCGCCGTCACCGTCACCGTCACCGTCACCATCACCATCGCCATCACCGTCGAAGTCCAGTTCCACCAGGTTGAAATTTTTCAGTTGTACCGCCGGCATTCGCATTGCTACGAGGGCCCCGTCAGTTGGGTTGGACATGGCAGTAGTGACTTTGACTTGAATGTGCGACAAGAGAGCGCGCGCGAATTTCAAGTGCGACGTCAAATCAGCTAACTTTTCATACCCTGTGGCCGTACGATGTGCTCAAGCGGGTATTATGGTATACGGAATGCGACTAATTATATGTGAAATTATAACTTTCATAGTTCTCTCTCTCTCTCGCTCTCTCTCTTTATATATGTGCTGTGTTTACAGCTTCATCTATCGGTTATGCAATCTCTTCCAACATATTCGAAATTGGTCTTTAAATGTATTTATTTTATTTAGTTTCCCATAATAGCTATAATGAACTTATCAAAATGTGATCACGTTTTATATATATGATACACTTTAACCAAAATTCGATACTCTTTTATATACTCTTTTGCTTGTCACACTAGCTAGACACGTGTACATGTGTATTACACCTAAGTATAGAGGAAAAGTACACATGCGACTTGAGCCTATGAGCGGTGTGACAATTGCGCATAAATCACAAGCCCACATAAGGGTTAACGACGACGCGTCGTCAACTGCCAACGGAAAGTTGTGAAGTTGTTTGGCATTACAATCTTTGCTTTTCGCGCTCGCACGAGCTGGCACTGTGACTGCAGACTGCGGACTGCGGACTGAGACTGAGACTGTGACTGTGACTGTGAGTGTGACTAGAACGGAGGAGGACTGAGGACTGAGAACTGAGTCTGGGGATTGGGTCTGGGACTGGAACTGGGACTGCGATTGGGACTGCGACTGGGACTGCGACTGGGACAGCGACTGGGACTGCGACTGGGACTGGCATTCAGCGGTTCGCGTCTGCGTTTCTTTGAAAGGCACACGTCATGGCTGTGTCAGTGTTTATGCTGGCCGACCATGCATTATATACGTAGACAGGCGCTCAGTCAGTCAGTTTGGCAGTCAGTCAGTCACAAAGGAATCACTTGAGAAGTGAACACGTTAACGGGGAAAAATAGTTCGTCGCCTACTCCAATGCCATTCTCTCAGACTGCTTTGGGGTGCATGGAGTACAAGATGGCAGAAGTTGCATTGTGTCGCCCAAAAAACACTTGCAAAAACCTCTTAAGTCTGTCAATCCAAGTCCAAAAAAAAAAAACAGAAATAAATAAATAAAATAATAATAATGCTGTTGTCGAGTGAGCTCGACTAAGCGATACCCTGAACCCAGTCCTTTGCACGCTCAAATGCAAGCAGATATTAAAAATTATGGTTTTTACTGCTATCGGACATCGATTTGTATCGATGGAGTTATCGATAAAATGAAATAAGCTCGATATGCGCGAGCACAAAACCATTGGAACCTTCTTAACAATTTTGAATCGGTTCAGTGTATAAAAACAGACAAAGCTGTGCGTCAAAATTTGTTTATTATTCGATTCATTTGGTAGTTCATACAGAAGCTGATTTAATAACTTGCCCAGCAATACCTATCAAGAAATTTAAATTGAAATTGAAACTGTTTAAAGTTGAGCTTGATGACTTCGACTCGTTTTGAAAATATTGCGTTAATCAGCAATCAAATAAACTATTAGTTATGGTTTGGGTTTCTTTGTCAGTTTTAGTAGTTAATGGCAACGTTTTGGTGGCTTCAGCAATTATTAATCAGCGGCCAACCTTTATCCCAGTCTAGTTCAGTACAACACTTAAATGTAAACTGAATACTGGGAAAATGCACTAAGCATGAGGAAAAATCGCCAATATGCATTAAGAAATGGATTCTTAGGAGCCAAATCATCATTGAGTCAGGAGAAGAATTATACAGTTTTTGCTTTAGGCCTTACAAATATATTAGAAGGAACTTTATATTTACATATTGCACACATTCTACCAAGCGGAAGCTGATCAAATTTTAAAATGTTCAGGAAACGAACAAATCTGTTTGTATTCGTTTTCAATTAAGATATTATAGCATTTAGTGTATCTATTTACTTAATTATGATGTCTTCTTTTGGAAACCTTGTTTCGCCAAGTTGTTTTATTTTGTTTCTTTTGTTTTGTTTGAGCTTATTGATAAGCATGGATATTCCAAGCAATATACTAAATGCGAAAAAAACTTTTGAGCTACTTTTGATGAAAACTGTGTCGATTATTTAAAAGAATCGAACATTGTCTAATAAGAATATGATGCATGTCTTAACAAATAAGCGCAAAATGACAAATTTTCGTGTTGATTTTGTTTCATAGAATGTGTTCATTATTATTATTATTATATTTGTATGTATATTCGTCCTAATGCCTTATTATGAGTGATTGTGATTGGGTATTGCAACAAGTATATCATAGATAAATTAATGCAAGTTGAAGGGCTTTTGATTTATCGTACAAATATTTATGTGCAAGTACTTATACAGAGACACACACACACACACACACACACACACACACACATAGCTTGATTTTGTTTAGCCTTTTTTATCGGTGTTGGCGATCATGGCGGCGGCCATATCAAAACAAAGAGTCCTGCAGTGCCGTCAATGGGATGCGAAAGTAAGATAGCAACAAATTGCCATGGATATGGCTGTCTGTGATCGGCAGATTGTCCAACATATACTCTTAAAAGTATCACACACACACATACACACTTATGTATGCATTACGCAAGAAGATCGCACAAACAGTTGCAAATATCGTTCATACCGATAGCGGTACGGACGGACTGTGGCAGCTCATGTTGTGCCTGGGAATGTTTGATCTGATGGCCAAAAGCGACGGAGACGGCGACACAGACAGTATCAACACCAGCGAACAACACCATTGAGTACTGAGTGGCAACCGCAGGCAACGCAGATCCGTGGCATATTTCGATTTAAGTGCGTTGCTGCTGCAAATATTGAAAACCACTGAGCTGCAGCTGTAGTTCAATCTGCAAATCGAACTGAGACTAGAGACTGCGACTGCGACTGCGACTGAGACGGAGACTGAGACTGTGAGACAGTGAGACAGGACAGGACAGGATAGGACAGACTTCGAACTTGGAGACTGCATCTTTTTTATTTTTTTTTTTCCCAAAAGCCCAAAGGCCTGCGTATGCTTTCGCAGCATGACAAAGAAGCAGGCGAGGAGCGACCGACCGACCGACCGACCGACCACATACGGTGCCAAGGCCCACCTGACCACCGCCTGACCAAGCAGCTGCCCGCCCTTGCCCTCTGTGCCCGCTGTGGGACTCTTTCTGTTTTCCGCTTAGTTACGCAGTGGAACCAGCATAAGCTGCTGATCCCCAGCCATTCACCATAAGCTTGATCAACTTTGTCTGGTTTAGTTACGGCCTAAATGTCAAAGCCACCGCGCCGCCAACACCAAAATCCAAGCTCCACACCACAGAGCAACCAACAAATGCGCTGCAAATGCAGGTTGAGCCATCCTTGATTACACTCAGAGAACAAAATTGATCTGATTTTTAGAAAATCGCCAAGGGTAACTCATCTTACTTTAAGTAACTTAAGTAAATATCCTGTGGTTTCCAAAAAAATCGGGTTTCTCTCTTTTTAAATTTCAAATATATCTAATTTCCAGATTGTTGTTTCTGTTATGTAGAAGAATTATTATATCGGTATAGTTTTTCAAACTGTATTATTTATTATACAATATTACAATAGAATACAGAAACAGTTTATATAGCTTATAAAATTCATGCTTTTATTTTATGTAATTACTATCTTCGAAATTTCAGAAAGGATTTTTTTAAGAATCAGAGTTTTCATTTATAATTTTTAGAAATGTATTTCTTAATAATAAATAACAAAATATTTGTAAAGAAAATATTAATAAAAAAACATAATATTTTGAATTTATTTCTAAAACAAGAAAAACTTTTAGATTTTCAGGGCGATTTTCACTTTATGGCGATTTAGCAACTTGCAGGAATTTCTTTATTCTGAGTGTAGTGTTGTCTTATATTCGGCTGAACATTGGGCGAGTGGACGACCTTAACCTGACTTTATTTTACTGCCATCGAGATCAGATGCTGTATGCATGGAAAATATTAGATATATAAGCCAGCATTAGCAAAAAGTTAAGGCTCGTTGTTAGGTTGTAAAAGCTGTTATGTCGAATCAAGTTATTAATTGGCTTTAGCAGCCTAGTATAATAAATTAGACAAAATATTAAAGAGGCACAACTCCAAATTGGTTTACATGAGAAACTGTCGTTTAATCCCACAGCTAGTGGCACAGAAAGGAGAAATAAACTTTTCTAATTATACCCTGTAGAAATGGGTGCATTAAAGTTGTGCAAATGTGTGCAACAGACAGAAGGAGCCATCTCAGAGCCCAGTATATTCTCAATAAACATCAACAGTTGCGTCAATTTAGCCACGTCTGTCTACACTTATGCCCCGATTTCGCAGTGCAAGTATTACATAAAAAAGATATTTGTCAAAGAATAGTATATAAACGGATAGACGGACATGGGTATATGCTGATCGAGAATACACATAAGGATGTATCTTGGACTGCTGCAGCTTACCATCGCACTACTCAAAGTGTTCCCACGTTTTTTATACTCTGATGCCGAAGGTATCATAAGCTGGGAAATCGATAAAAACCGATAATTGCAAATCGATAAAGTCACACAACCCCGACAATTTTAAGACTACAGTCACCAAATCGGATTGGTAGATTGTTGGCGATGTCCTTCACAGATCGGCAAAAAATTTTGAATGAATATCTTCCGCAGTTTTTGGGTAAAAGCTGTACATGTTGTGCAATTTTAAGGTCAAACTTGGACGGTAGATTACAAGAAATCTCCTTCAAAGATTTGCATTTCTTGGCTACTGTGGCACCTGTTATCAAATGGTATCAGAGTATTTCGCTGTCGGTTACGCCCGACCGCAACAAACTTCTAACTTGTTGGTTTTTGTTTTTTTTTCACTTGGCTTCCGAGCAGGTAATACTTATTGGAAGGACATAAAACTAGTAATTTAACAGTCGTCAATCAGCCAGCCACCAATATGCATGGATACACCAACTTGACTGATTGTGTGACTATGTTCGACACCCTTTTGCTGTACCTCATTTTTTGTCATTGGGTTTTTTGAGCCATTTCCCATATCCACACACCCAGTGTAGAGCTGTGTGTGAATGCTCTGATCTGCTCTTGCCATGTTTTTGGGTTGCGTCTGAAAGGCCTTATTTTCACGCGGCACTATATTTATTTTCCTTTTTAATCTCATGTCTGTTGCTTCTGCTAGTTGTTGAGATGTGAGCGATGCCGATGCCGATGCTCCTTGCTCGCTGCCACTCCTGTGCCTGCTTCTGCTCCTGCTCCTGCTCCTGCTCCTGTTACTGCGCTGTTTCGTTTGCTTCCTGAGGTTGAAACGAGATAAGTGGGCTTTTTTCCTACGATCTACGACACAACACGCGGATGCGACTGCGACTGCGACTGCGACTGCGACCGCGAATGCGAATGGGACTGGGAATGTGGAGGATGTGCGGGAGGGATGGGAAGAAGGGAAGGGGCTGGGGGCACGAGGAAGCGCAAAGTGGTTCGCAAACGTGGCAGTTGTGCGCGGTAAATGGCGGGGCTAAGTTTTCGTTCGCACCTTTTATGATGGCTGAGATTGCCATACTTTTTTTTTGCAGCTCCTTGTCGCGCTCACAACAGCAACTTGTCTCGCTCTTTGTCTGCTTGTGTCTGTGTCTCTGTGTGCTGTTGACGGATTGGATTGGCTTGGCTTGAATTAAGCTGAGCTAAGCTGAGCTGGACTGAGTTTGGAACGAAACCGAGTGGACCAACACAATTTCTGGCTTGGCTTGGCTTGGCTTGGCTTGGCCTGGCCTCATCTCATCTCATCTCTTCGCGCCGCATCGCGTCGCATCGCGTCGCGTCGTATCTCTGAGCCACATTGATGGCAGGTGTCTCGTCTAACTGTTTGGCTGCTGGATCGACTTTAACTGCGGCTTAGACTTCGATTCGTTCTCTGCTGATTTGGTTGCTATTGTTTCTTGTGTTTTCATGTTCGCTTATATGTTTGGGCATCATCAGCATCATCATCGCCACAACGTAGTCGTCGTCGTCGTCGTTATTTTGCGCCACTGTGGCAGCAGCAACTGGTTTTCTGGACATCGTTGTCGTCTTCGTCGTCGCCGTCGTCGTCGTCGCTTTTGCCGGCCCTCCATTTCCATTCGCATTCCCATTCCCATGCCCCATGCCCCATGCCCCATGCGCGATCCTCAACCTCAACTCCATCTCCATCTCCGTCTCCATTGCCGTTTGCCGTTGCCGTTGCCGTTGCCTGCGTTTGTCTTTTAGCCAGAATTACCAATCATTCGCAGCCGCAATAAAATTACATGAGTAAAATGTGTCCGCGAGCATTCGTGGTACTTGATCGTTTTCAAGAGTGCGGTAATCGGTTTCAATTTCATCTTTATTGTGTTATGAAACTTGGGGTCCGCAAAAAGAGCTTTCGGACTGAACAACGCCGCCGCCGCCGCCGCCACCACCGCCACCGACTCGAACACAACAAGACACAGACAAGACTTCCATCCAGTCCAGCAAAAAAAAAAGGAAAAAAAATGCACGAGCGCCGCCATATTCTATGGGGATTAAATCCCTCCTTCAGCTATTCAATAAGTTTGAAGAAAACTATTCCGAAGGGCTCTTTAAGGGCAAAAACAAAAACAATATGCGCAAAGTTCATGCTAAAATAACATGTGGTTATGTCATCTATTGTAAATATATATTATTAATATGAATTCCAAGAATTATACCCCAAAACTTAGTTTTGCCTGAGCTTATCAGTTATCGGAATAAGCTGGCTTAGCCAGTTGCCCGCTGTCCGTTGCCAGTGGCCAGTGGCCAGTTCTGGTTTAGCGCATCGCTTTGCTATTTATGCATATTCAAGCATGCCCAATTCGATAGCTGAGCTCCGCGAGCTTAGCGGCAACGCCGCCACTGGTTTTCCAGGTGCGATCACCATTTTAGAGACGCAGCTGCCGCTCAACGTACTCGTCCGCGTCCTCGTCCTCGTCCTCGTCGTTGTCGTTGTCGTTGTCGTTGTTGTCGTTGCCGACGCTCTCACACCCAACGCTTACATCCGTTGGTCAAAGATGGACGCTGGTTGCCGTCAGGCGCTACAGCTACAGCTACATCTACAGTTCCTGCTCCTCCATTTTTTGTGTTCTGTGTGTGTGTGTGTGTGTGGATTTGTGCGCCCTGTCCTCGACTGTTGCCGATCGACCTGTTCCTGAGCCAAAGCCAGTGCCTGTAGAAAGCAATTCACTGTAATTGCTTTGTGACTTATGGCCCGACCCAACTTCTGCGCTCGCCGATCGTCAGTCGGCAGGTAACCAGGTAGGCTTTGTTCTCAGCCAGAGTCGGATCTTCGTCGTCAGAGTGTGGTGTTGATGCTGGTGCTGGTGCTGTAGCTGGAGCTGATGCTAGTGCTGAGCAGTCAGTCTGCCTAAATGGAAGTGGTAGTGGCGTCTTGACCTTGTCATGCCATTAAATAAATTCAAACAGAAACTAAACTCGGTCTCTCTCTCTCTGTCTCTCTCTTTCTCTCTTTCTCTTGCTCTTTCTCCCTTTTTGCTCATAAGCCATATTTTGATGGATTCGTCTCTGGAAGGTGTAAATATTATCAAAGGGCAGTGCGAAAACGTGCATCCAACCACCAACCACCAGCTGAACCATTGAGCAGTTGACGTTGACTTGACCGTGTCCCAGTTGCATTCAACTCAACTCAACTCAACTCAACAAAAAGCCCCATTCCCAGCCCGTTCGTCATCTTCGTTTCGCTGCCAATTGGGAGCCTTGTGTGCGTGCTTATTGTTGTTGTTGTTGTTGTTGCTGTTGTAATTGGTTGTTGCTGCTGCTACTTCTGCTGCTGCTACTTCTGCTGCTGCTACTTCTGCTGCTGCTGCTTCTGCTGCTGCTTCAGCTGTACAGATCTCTTTCCCACGTGTTCTTCTGTTCTTCAATAGAGTGCAATTAGGAACTCATTGTTGGTGACTTCCACAAAAGGAAAATGGATGCCAGCATCTCTATGATAACAGCGCTCTATTTGTCCCCTCACAGCTCATTTGGCAGATTAAAAGTACTAAGTAAGATGTGTATTATTTTGCAAAAAAAAACAGCACAAAGATAATCTCTCTTGATGTGGTTTAATCAGCCAAAATAGAGCAATCTGTTGTTTATGAAATTGTGTACTTGGAAGAAGAGAAATAATGTAAGAAAGCTGTAGTCGAGAGCACTCGACTAGCGGACACCCTGAACTACTGAGCAGAGAACAGCAGAGAACATCTTTTATTGAAATATAAGTTCTTGTATACCACGCAAATAATTTTGTTCTTATTTTCATTATTTGTTCATTTCCAAGATATTGATTATAAAAAAAAAAAAAACATAAATAAAAAGATAAAAAGGCATTTGTGAATATGTTTGCTAATAATAATAATAATAATAAAAGAAAATACATAAATTTAATCAACCAGTTAATGGGCTGCCACGCCTGATAAGCGCAAAAAGTTGGTCAACATAAAACAAAACAAAGACGAACTTTAACTTTATGTCCTTCTATTGTCAACGAGACAAAAGCGACGACAACTTTCAATATGGTCAACGGCTCTCCCATTTTCCATTTTCCATCTGCAGTCGACGCAATAGTTGACCCTATTTCACAGTAGGGTTGACTAAGTTTCTTATTGTTTTTCAACTAAAACAATTGATGTTGCGACATTATTAAATTTTATAAAAAAAAAAAAATAAATCAAATAATATTTTATGTAACTTTGATTAGAAAATTGGGCTTAGGTCTATGGTATACATATATATATATAAATATATATATTCAGAAAAAAAATCCGCCCTGACTGTTAGAAAATCGCCTTACAATGAAAATTGAGCTGAAAGTTCGAAAGTTTGTATTCCAAATTGTTCCTTAATTTAAGAAAATATTTTTCTTAAAGCTGAAAAGGCTTGCGCTAATTCAACTATCTACAAATTACAGCGTCTTTTCCCCTATTTTTTTAGAAATATTTTCTATTATTGAGATATGCATTCACAAAAAAGTAGAAATGCCATTTTAAAATCAATTTGATAACTTTGCTTTCTGAATATTAAGGACATGAACCCTTGGCGCCAAAAGTATGGCATTTGCTTTAAATATCGTATCCTAAAATATATTGGCCGGCTTAATCTTAACGAATTCAGGTTGCTGATTCACAAAAATAATAATAATAAAATTAAGAATAATAAAAACTAAATAATAATAATGATCGAAAGTATTTCGACAGCTTTGGCTATAGAGGGAGAGGTAAATAGCGGGATGGCGTTATAGGAATGCACTGTCATCCCATTATTAATGTTGTCTACGGCTCTGGCGGCGTCACAGCGACAACTGCTGCCAGTTCTGACGAATTGCCCCGCACACCGAGTCGAGCACCGAGCACCGAACACCAAGCACCGAGCACCGAGCAGAAGCCCGACTACGGCAAAAAGAACATTGACTAATCAACATATCAGCACGATGGCCGAGGCCACAGCCACAGCCGCAGTCAGAGTCACACAGTCACAGTTACAGCCAGAGCAAGAGATACAGTCAGAGGCAGTGGCAGAGGCAGTGGCAGTGGCAGAGGCAGACAGCGAGAAGCTTGCATGTTTACGAGCGCCTCATGCGGCGTGCAATTGCAGCAGATAATGGTGCAAAGTGCCGGCCGGCGACGACGGATCATGGCGAGGGGATCGAAATGAATCGAATCGATGCAACGCAACGCAACGCGACATGGCTTGGCTTGGCATGGCTTGGCTTGGCTTGGCGGCAACCACTGTCGACTGGGCGATTGGGCGACTCTCGGACACGGACACAGCTGATGATGCGTGCCAGGGACCGACTGACCGACCGATCGACCGACCGACCGACCGACCGAGCGACCGACCGAGCGACTGACCGACCGAGCGCTTGCTTGGACTGGGCTTGTCATTAGCTTACAGCTGCCAGCGTGAGCTCAATTACAGCCAGGCAGCAAGCCTGGCTGGCAGGCACATTGGCTTTGGGCCTTAAGTCCACAATGCGACAACTGTTGCTGCGGCAGGAAATCGTTCGGCTATTACAAAATGCAAAATGTCCCAGATCATCAAATAAATACGAGTTTAATTGTACGAGACTGGATGTCACCCATACTAATTACAGTCGCGATTGCGCCCCCGGACTCGACCTTGAATGAGCTTTATTTCCAGCTACTAATTGCAGGCCGGCAATACCAATCGAAAATCTTTTCGGCCCAAACATAAACTGCTGCTGCTGCGACGGAGACTGCCTCTGGCCATCATCAGCGCAGCTCGTTAAAACTTAGGCGATGGCGAGTGGAACCGGAACTGAGACTGAGACTGAGACTGAACATTGACGGCGGCGTGGCAAAGTTGTGTGTTGTGTGTTGTGTGTTGGCTTTGATTTTGGCTTTGACTGAGCGTTTGGGGCTTGGTGCATTCTTTGTATCAGGCCCAACAGCAACAACCATAATAATAACGACAAATTATGGAAACTGTTTGGCATGCGTGATAATTTGAATATAAAAGCATATTACTTAACCGCAAGCGCCCAAATGGGTTTGGATTGGGGCTGATCAGCGCGTCCCATGACGACTACATCAGCAGACAAGCTGAGCCAAAAAACGAAAGAAAACAAAAAAGAAAAAACATTAATTCCACAGACGTTAAAATGCATAATTAATTTCAATTTCCATTTCTACTAATATCTCCATCTCAATCTGTGTGTGGAGTTTTCCCAGACTCCCATAGAATTGTCAACTGGCAAAGACATGGCCTACAGCTAAGCTCAAACTAAGACTTTTTTTATTTTATTTTTGTGGAGCAATTAAACGCAGTTTACGATGTGAAAAGAAGTCATTAAGGTCGCGCATGTCACAAATTAGCCAAAATAACTAAACCTTTAATCTTTTCACAGCCGCCGTCAAAAAACCACCTTGCGACAAACAACACAAAAGCAACAAAAACCATAACAAACAGGTAAAAGCGCACTAGTCGAGAGAGCTCGACGAGTGAATGCCCTGTTCCAAAGTCATATCTATATCTATATATCTATGTATATAGAACTGACTGGCATTTTGAATAATTGAGCAACTTCATTCAAATAACCTCATTGTCCTGATCAACAACAAGCCAACATTTGTTTCTTCTGACCTTCATAGTTTATACGCATAATGTTTGCCAATTAATTCTGGCTCAACTTCTGCGCCGATCACAATTGCCACAATTGTTGCAAATAGAAAGTTGGCCATTACGACATTATCTGAGGGTCCGAACACCATCAGCCAAATATTTATTCACTTTTCATAGTTGAAGAACGACACAACTGCAACTGAATCTTTTAAATGCCAATTCGAACTGAGCGCATTTATCTGTATATATATATATATATATATATATATATATATCTATGTGCATATATGCTGGGAGGCTGTTGAGAATTTACCAATGCAATGGCAAAGTGCCAGACAAAATTGTGATGGATGTTAATGCATTCAAAGCTCTGATTAACATTTCACATTGCCAAATGAAAGTCTCGTCAGCGCTGAGAGTTGATCCACTGGCATTACTAGAACAATTCGAAAGCTGATTCATCACACACTTGCAATAAAAGATACCCCATTATTCAATTCGGGGGACTTTTATTATAAATTAATTAATTATTAATCAATTTTGCGATCATTCTTATTGTCTAAATAAAATCTGAAACAGGTACTTTTGTCAATTTCATATGATTACCAGCCTTAAATTAAAATCAAGATCGATTGATGGAAATATGGAGCGAGCGCAGGGGCCTTTCGAATGTATCATTGGGTGCACATATTGATAATTGAGGCATGGTAATTATTTTTGGCTTTTATTGACCTTGTCGATTCACTCTCAGCGATGAACTTCTGTCAAAGGCCGTTCATTGGTTGGGATACAAAGACAGTTGGAGACAAAGATGAAATGGAGGTGGAGATGGAGATGAGACTCGCCAATCTCTCACGGTCTCTTTACTTTGACAGTGACTTTGAATTGATTTCGCATAAAACATAAAAAAAGCAACGAAGAGAAGAGAAAAAAATGATGTACATCTGTATCCACATGCATATCTATATATGTATCCCCGATCGCTGTGTACGAGTGCGAGTGCGAGCACTTGTGTTGAAGTGCGAGGCAAGCAACGAGTACATTTACGCATTCAACTGCCACTTCCCCCTTCGCTGCTCGCCTTCCTCCTCCTGCTGCTCAGACCCGGACTCAGAAAGTCGAGCAATTTGATGTTGCTTATTATTTCATGGAGGCAGTCAGGCAGGCGATTAAAACTGTGAGTGGCTCGAAAGCAACAGTAAATGTATCTGTATCTGTATCTGTATCTCGATCTGTATCTGTATCTGTATCTGTATCTGTATCTGTATCTGTATCTGTATCTGTATCTGTATCTATATCTGTATCTGCTAACGTATCTATCTATATCCGTACAGATACGTTTCTGCAATTGCATTTGTACTCGTTACTTTGTTTACTCACGGCGACTTGGCTTCCTATTACCTTGAACCGCGACCTCATTGATGCCGGGAGAGTGCAATGGACATGGCGGGTGGTCGATGGGGGAATTTGTGTTTGCGATAGTGACTCTGATTGCTGGGATTTGATGGGATGACAGCGTGTAAGTCTGGCACACACACACAGATACAGCTGAATATATGTTTATTAGTGCTTAATTCATGAATCGATCTGTTTGTGGCTAATAAATGCTGAGACATCTTAATTATATCAGTGTTGTAAAACGGCTAATTACTGCAAATTACAGCCTCGCCCAACGGATGGCGCTGCTAAAAACATCGGCTGAACACCAATGACAATACAAGGCCAGAGAGAATTGAGATCCACTTAATCCTTATTTCGGCAAATTCGATATGGTAGGGCGTGGCCTAGGTGACACGGAGATACCCTGTAATTCATCCAACACTTTGAAATATTCAATCGACTAAAGCAGCATCTTGTAAGCTTCAGCCTTGATTAATCTTGATTAATCTTAAATTTACATGTAAAATCAAGAAAGCTAAAACCTTAAAAAGACCCTCATTTTTCTCTCGATTTTTATTCTTTACATTATAAATTATACATTATAAACATTTACAATTTTATACATTTATTTATTATTTTATTTTTAAAGTTAAATCAATTTTATATTCCTATCAAATATTTCTTTGAAAGTGTGGTCTTTTTTGCTCTTTGAAATCAGCATTTTGATCTTTAATATAATAAAAATTAATATAATAATAAAAAGATAAACAAATTTAAAATGGTGTTTTGTGGACAGAGATTTGGGGGAGAATTAAATTTAATCCCAGCCAAAACAACATTAAAAAAAAAGCAGTTGAAAAAAACCAAATCAAAACAGTAACAGCAAAGCGACAACAACAACAACAACTCAAATGATACAAACAACAAAAACAAATGCAACAATAACAATATACAGAAAAGAAACACCGAAACGCGACGAGTGCAATAAATTGTTTCATTCGTGGCACGATGCGCACCTGACACATAAGCTCCGAATTGTGGTCTTCATCTGCAGTGGCATCCATTGGCCAGGGTTATGCCTGTCGCCGGATTGGACTCTGCCCGGCACCGTCCCCAACCCCAACCCCAACCCAGGCAACGACAATAACAATAATAACTCCAACTCCAGCAACAGCAACAGCAACAGCAACAGCGGCAACAGCAGCGGCGACTTGTACATGGAATTGAACATCTGGTGACTTGCTGTGCAGCGGTGGCTCACAGTGCGCACAGTGCGCACAGTGGTGCCAAACCAGCAATAAGTCGCTTGCACGCCTCAACAGATTATTGCTAAACTGCGGACTTTACTTTATATAAGATACAAATTTGTGTCCATATTTTGCTAGACACTTGTTTAGATTGACTCTGTTCTCCCTTCATTTAACACTAGTTAAATTTTAGTTGAAAATTATCAAGCACTGTCCAAAATCTTCATCTAAATATTTAGCACATTTTGTTGTACTTCATTATTGGGCTTTACTTTACTATCTGGCAAGTGAATAGATATTTTGAATTAAATATTCCTCCAATTTATTCAAATTTTCACAGAGCTTTCCCTCTAAATTATGTATTTCTTGTCAGTGCTTCTCAATTAAAAAAAAAAAACAAGATATTTTCGCCATAAAACTTAACATTGAAATTAAAATTGTTAAATCTTGTTAATGTTAAATTGTTCCACATTAGTTAGCTATATTAAATAACAGTTGAATTACCAGTTGAATGCCAGAAACTTTTGACTAGAAAGATTCCTTAAATAGAATTTAATTCCACCGATCGTGCTGAGCGCACTTAAAGTAGAAAATCCTTGCTTAATATTGAAGTAAATGCATTTATTATAATTGAAAATATTTGTATCCATTAAAGGCATGAGGCACATTTTCTCTTAATTGAAACCACTGTGCACTGTGTGCCGACACTGCAATCATACGCCAATATGCGGGTGAGCGCTTCCCCTGGGCGGCCCAAGAGTAAAAAAAAAATACAAAAAACAAAAAAGCAACGGATTAAAAGAGCTGGCGCTGGGCAGCTACGACAACAGCGACAACAACAACAACAATAACAACGACGACGACGACGACGACGATGACGACCCTGACCTGAGGTGGACATTGCTGCTGCACATGTGTGTAATTTTGTTGTTCCTGTTTTAGCTGCTGCTGGATGCAATTTCACGTTATGCCACCGCCGGGCAACGGACTCGACTCGACGCGACTCAACTGAACTACACTCCATGCCACTCGACTCGACTCGAGTCGTCTCCACTTGGTCAAGGCGTGCAAAATGATTATTGTCCTGCCGCGAGGAAGAGGACTAAATACTACTAAATTGGTGGTTGGAGGGGCGAAGAGTACAAAAGTATCGCTTACAGACGCCAGCTTAATTTCCGCCCTTTCTTTCTTTCTTTCTTTTATTTCCATTTTCATTTTCATTTTCATTTTGTAGCCAATCGGCAATCGGCAATCGGCAATCGGCGATCCTCTTGCCTGGCTAACTGTTTCGCCGGCTTTGAGCCAACATCGGAATGGCTTTCCACCTTATTGCAAGTTGGCTTACTCATGACGAAATATGCTAATTAACAGCCGCGACGAGGCAACAAAACTCAGTTAGCCGGCAAGCTAAAGTAAAGTGAAGTAGTAAAGGCATCTTGCAACTCGTTGTGCCAACGATCAGCTCAGTTTATCATAACTTTGAGTTATAAGCGCCAAGTAACCGAGGAACCAAGTAACCAAGGAACCAAGTAACCAAGAAGTCAAGTTGCCAAGCAAACAACACATTAAACAATTAAAAATTTGATTCTTGAATTCCTGCTGCTAAAACTAAGAATTCAACAATTTATTTTGATCAATAATTGTTTTTAGTAGTAGAAAGAAATAATAATCAGCTTTAACAATTTAAATTGCAATTAATTAGCTTCATGCGACCCTTTTTAACCATTTCAAATCGCAACCACAAAACCCAAAAAGCGCAAGAGGTGAGGAGTGGGCGTGGTCAGGAAGGAGGTTCCCAACGCTTTGCTTTCAAGTTTGGTGACTTTATCCAATCATAATGTCGAATTAATGTAGGAGTCTCTAGCTATGAGAGTGTCGAAATGAACTATACAAATTATAGAAACCGCAACAACGAAGAAAACGGTTTAATTTTACTGACATTTCGAATCGTAGTCAAATCGAATACCTTTCGAATATATTCTGTGGTCGCTTGGACAACACAGCTAAAAATTGGTTCCGTCTCGAAACCGAAAGTGCGCAAATAGTTGCAAGGAGAACAGCCACAGAAACAATCACAGTTTTACCGCAACTGTCTAGTTTTATATCAAGGAACAATAACTTGTAGCCGTAAAAGGGCTGGAAGGAGCTGGGATCTGTCAAAAAATGCAATATTCCAAACGCTGTTGCGTTTCGGGCTTTTATGTGAATGATAATCGATAACCCAAACCTGATCGGTTTGCGTAGGTAATTCCAAACTACAAATATATCTTAATGAAAGTTCAATTTCAATAGTTACTACACAAATTGGCAGCAGGTGCATCTGCGAATTGAAGACAAGCTCATCATTAAAAGATACTCAAGCAGCTCTATCCATGGCTATCCATGGCCCTCAATATGCATCGCATTTCCATGAAAGATCAGCCAAACAAAGCACAGCAAATGCTCAACTCACCGAAATGTCAGCTAGAAATACGCTAATGTCAATCAAGCTTAAACCAAAACCGTCCTCACTCACTAACAAGTCCGACTATAATTCTACACCAAAAAAACAAGATTAAATGCTAATGTTTATTAACTACAAATATATATTTAAACAACAAAATGGCAAATGTTATTTATTGCTTTTGGACATATTTTTTCTACATTTTATAAAAATCCAACATAAAAAGAAGAAGAAGAAAAACCCTGGTTTTTAGAAATAAACTCTCTGAATAAAAAGGAATATGACGAATTTCAAACATTGTTTTTCTAAGTGTATACACCCCAAACTTCGATCAGATTAAGTCCCTATGTGTATATTTATTTATTTAATGTCAAATAAAGTCAGTCGCCACAAAAAATACAAAATGTAACAAAATTGAATTAAATAAAATTTAATTTGATTGATTAAAATTCAAACATAAGAAATATTTATAAGTTTTCTGGGAGTTTTTAAATGCAAAATGGTCCAAAATTTGTTGCACGAATTGGGGAAAACCCAGAGAGAAAAACTCAATCAGACCAAGGTCTTTAGCAACTTGTTCTTGATCAGGATCAACAGCCGAGTCGATCTCAGAGACTCTAAGATCTAAAAACCTTAAGTTTGGAGTATCAATTCTGGCTTACCACGCTCAGATCTAGCCTACTTTAAATGTTTTAACTTTCCAATTCAAGTATTAAATATATGTTCGAAGCGAGCATAATAATATATACATGTATATATATGAAAAGGACTGAAATTTGATATGTTACTTGAATCATTTGTGACAATTATTTAATATCGATGTGAGGGCTTCAAAATGAAAATATAAAATCTTTCTGTTTTTTATATTTAAACGTATGCAATGTGTGTAAATTCTAACTTAAATAATTCGAAAAAACAATTAAATTGATAATGTTCGCTTTAAGGATGGCTACGTGTAGTTTGTCTATATGATTATATAACAATAAATGAGCTAAACGCATAAATAATTATCGCATAAGCCTCTCGCTGCATTTTTGCGCCGCTAGATGGCGGCACTGAATAATAATGTTGATTTAGCAGCCGTTTGTCATTATTTAGCTGTGTGGGCAACACTGCGGTGGGGCAAAAACAAACTCTGTTTTTCTTATTGTTGTTGTGGTTGTTGCTGCTGTTGTTGTTGGTATTATTTCGAGGCATTGGGTTAGTTAGCATGGATCGCCGTAACTGCACAGATACAATACAATGGTCGGCTCGAAATTGGCGTCAATCGTCAACACCTGAGCGACAATTATTGCTGGCAATCAACCATAGGCAAACCCAACTACAAGGTAGCCACAGAGACAGAGACAGAGAGAGAGAGAGAGAGAGAGAGAGAGAGAGTGAGTGAGAGATGCTTATTCTGCAAACAATGTCTGTCATTTTTTTTAGCACTAAACTTTGCCGTGGTCCCTGATGATAAAGGGCTGTGTGTATGTGTGTGTGTGTGTGTGTGTGTGTGAACCATATAGAGGTGCAGACCATAGTTATACAAGCATGAAGCAAGTAAATATATATATATATATATTTATATATTTACTGGCAACAGAAGCAGCAACTTTGGCAACAGCAGCAAGGGAAAAATGTAAGAATGCCATAATCAACTATGAGATACCCTTTGATTAATCAGATGATCTCTGCTTTAACTCTCTCTCTCTTTCTCTCTCTCTCTTACTTACTCCCTTTCTATATTACATTTCACTTTTTACTCTATTTCATTTTTATTGTTGCTTTAATTTTAATTGATTTTTGTGCACTGTTTTTATTCCACATTAAATACAAAAAAAGAAGGAAATTAATAAAAAAAATGTAATTTTATGTTGAACGATTTGAGTTTTTTTCTGGCTGTGTAGTTGTAATCGAGCCTGGTTTCTGCCCACTTCATTATTCATGATTGCCGCAATGACGGTCTCATAATACCCGCGTTAACACCCTGTAGTTTACAGGGTATAAAAAGTCAACTGCCGTTCTATTGCTAATTATAAGCATGGTGTAAATTTACAATGCCTGTGTTTACAGCTCACGAACAAGCGATTATATGGCTATATAGATATTGTGATAGACGCTGTGCAGCCCATTCTCCCTCCACGCCCCCCACTTGCTGACCCCGCACCTTTCTTTCCTTCTTTTTTTTTTCTTGTCATGCTGCTGTCTGTGTGCGAAACTCATTTAGAGCTGTGCGATTTGACAAAGCTAAACATGTTAATACAGATACATATTCATATATATTTCTATATACATATGTATGCAAATATATATGTATATGTATGTATGTATGTATGTATGTACAACTGGCAAGTGTAGGAATATCTTACATACATAGACAGAGAGCGAGCTGAATGACTAACTGACTGACTGGTTGACAAATGTGTCCCGAGTTGACCTCCCTTTAGTCAAAGTTGGCTTTAAATACTTGCATTTGACACAAACTAATAACAATAAAGTGATTTCAAATATGCATTCAATCGCAGTCCAACTTGGTGTTTGACTATTATCCTCTTTTCTACTAAAATTGCAAAATCGTTGTTTATTTCGAACACAGAAAAGGGTTGCATCCTCGTCTAAATATTATATTTTATATCATTGGATACATTGTATAAATTATGTCATTAAATATTGCAAAGTTTGCTTTTATCTGATGGGTTTTTCCTCTTCGAATGAGTTTGGATTTAGATTAGAAAAGCAACTGTCAAAAAAGTGACTCGTATGAAAATTTTCGTTTCGTATTATTCTACAACATTTAAATAAACAAATTGTTGTTATTATTGAAACAGTTTTAAAGTCTGAAATGAATTAACAAACTAATTGTCAAAAGTTTGTTCATTATTAATTTTCACAAATTGTGAATTTTATTTATTTTATATATACTCAAACTCAGCTGGGAGCCGAACACATTCGCAGAAGAATAATCCTTTCATAATTTTAGCAATCAGTCAATCAATCAATCAATCGTTGATGAATTGAAAAATCATTTCAAAATTGCAAATGTACTTTTAGTTTTGCAATTTTTCCGATCAAGAGTACCAAAAATAGATGTCGAATTATCATTTTAGCTGATTTCGAATAGAGCAGACTGAAACTGGATGGCTTCAATGGTATTGAATGATATAATAAATTCTTAAAAACCCACCTGGAATCGATGTAATCGATGTAATGGATGTAAAATCCGATCGTTATTTTCAGCTTGTTGTTAGTTGTTGTATTTGTGGCATGGATTATGTTTTTCTTATCGTTGAAGTTGTTTTTGTAGCAGTTGTTGTTGTTGTTCTTTTCGTTGATTTTCGTTGATGCATAAATTGTTTGCATTATATACATACATACATACATGCAAATGCAGATATGTGTGTGCTTCACAGAGTTTGTTTTATTGGTTAGTTATTGGGCGTAGGCACATACATGGATAGACACACACACACACACACACACACACACACTGATGGGTATATGTATGTCTGTATCTGTATCTGTATCCGTATCTGTCTCCGTATTTGAATTTGTATTTGAATTTGTATTTGTATTTGGATCTGTGCACTTCTCAATTGATGTTGCAGTGTTGAGCATCTTTTGCTTTTGCTTTTGCTTTTGCTTTTGTTTTCCTCATTGCTTGGAACTTTGTATTTTGTTCTTGCTGTTGTTGTTGTTTTTGTTGTTGTTGTATTCGTTATCTTTTCGCTTATCAGCTTTCTTTTTGTTGTTGCTTGTTTTACTTTTTACGTGGGTTTTTTTGTTGCTTTTTTTTTACATCTTTGCACCTTTTGCGTGACTGCGATTAATTCTGCTCACATCATATAAAAACAATTGTAATTATTATTATGTGTTTTAGTATTATTATTATTGTTGTTGTTGTTGTTGCGGTCTTTTGATGCGTCCAATAAACTTGGCCAAGAACTAAAGTGTTCAGCTTAGCGCAGTGTTTCAGCTCTTCTAGCCAAATTTAAATGTTTCTATGTATCTCAAAAAAAAAAAATGCAAAAAAAACACACACATAGAGAGAGAGAGAGAGAGATAGAGAGAGAGGGAGAGAGCGAGGCGAAAGGGAAGCGAACTTTGAATTACAAAATTTGAATCTTTCGATGAAAATGTTGTTTGCTTAATTTATTTAATTCGATTTGCGATTTATGTTGTATTTGCATTATTATTATTAATTGTTGTTGTTATTATTGGTTGTTGTTGTTGATTGTTGTGATCTCTTTTTTTCGCTGTGTGTATTCCAACGTTTGTCCGGGCGACTTTTGTGCGACAGGCAAAAGCAGCAACGCCGCCGCCGCTTCTCAAAACGGTTATCAAATCGCACGACACAAAATTTGTTGCCGCTGCTGCTGCTGCTGCTGTTGCTGTTGCTGCTGCTGTTGCCCGTTGTCGTCGTTGTCGTCGTTGTCGTTGTCGCCATTTTAGCTTGGCAAAACTTTTGTGCACTTTGCTCTCGCTCGCACACTTGCACACACACACTACACACACACACACACACATACACACATGCAGCTTAAGCGCTCTCGCTCACTCACACGGCCACAAGAAAGGCGACAACGCCAGCGACACAAACAACACCAACAAAAACACACACACACACACACACATACACCCGCACCCGACAACGACAACGACAACGACGATGACGACGACGACACACAAAAACCAAAAATTCATTCGGCTACTTTTGCTGCACACGCCTCCGTTGGCGCCGCCCGCAACTCCCTACGCCACCCACCCCCTCCGAACCGCCCCACCCAACAGCCTGCGCTAGCAACAACTTTGCATGGATTCTAATAAAAAGCTAACAGCAGCAGCACCATCACCATCACCAGCACCAGCAGCGGCAGCAGCAGCCACTAGCCAATAAAAAGTACAAAAAAAAAGAATACAAAAAAAAAACGCTTCGAAACGAAGGTTTTGCGACAATATGCGACGACGTGTGCGCTGGCAGCGCTGCTCGCGTTTGCCTTTGACCAATGACACTCGACGACAATATTTAAGAACACGCACACACACACACATAAATATATATACATATATATATAGGGACACACACACATATACGATACAAGCAAGAGGCGAATCTCAAAAAACGAAATGTCGTCGTCGTCATCGTGCGAGTCGTGGGTGAGAAGGGGGCGGGGCGGGTTGCGGGCTGCTCTGCAAATGTTGAGGGACAGAAAGAAAATGAAAAAAAAAAAGCATTACGGAGCCGGGCAAAGGCAAGCGACAGCAGCACGACTATGTAATCCAATCGAATCGAGAACAAACACACACACAGCCAGTCTCAGTCTCAGTCACAGTGTGTGTGTGTGTGTGTGTATTGAGAGGGGGAGTGAGAATAAAAAACGAACGCAATTGAATCGTTGAAACCAATCCAGAGGACGCAGAAAATTACGAAGCAGACGACGAAAAAAGGCGACGCCAGCGACAAACAACGTGCGACACTTGTATGTGTGTGTGTGTGTGTGTTGTGTGTTGCGAGTGCGAGTGCGAGTGAGAGAGAGCGGGGCAGGGCAATTGGAATGCAAAGGCAAAAGCAAGCAGTGTAGGAATAGGAGTTTCTTGCTCTGCGCACTGCTTCTGCTGCTGCTACTGCTGCTGTTGCTGCTGCGACTGCGACGGCGACTGCTGTCCTGCGAACAGCGAGTGAGCAGAGCGAGACCCCTACAACAACAAAAACAAGAACAGCTATTGGCTTCAGCCAGCCAGTGGCGACAATTGAGGGTAGTCATTTTTTTTATGCGCGTCCAGCACATAACAAGTCAACATATACAAGCACATATATACATATATATATTTATGTATATATATATATATAGTTGGGGGCAGTTTATGCATGTATCTTGTGTATTGTATCTTGTATCTTGTGTCTTGCACATTGCATTGTCAAAGGCAAAGTTTCACTTGGCGAATATTCTTTGCATTTATCACTTGTTTTATTTATTTTATGCTTATTATTTTAATATTTTTTTTTTGTTTATTTTCCTTTCTTTTTCACACTAAAAACAAAACAACAGAAAAAAAACTGTAAATTGTTGCAGTTTGTTTTTCATTTTATTTTTGTATTTTTTACATTACCACAGCAAAAAAAATTCAAATTAAAAAAAAAAGTAACCAAAACGAATCAAATAAAATGTGTAGTTTTCGAAATAAATTTGCAAATTACTTTCTACTCGTTTTTAAGTTTTTAGTTTTTAGTTTTCAGCAATTTATTTTGAATATTTTTTTTTTGTGTTCAGTTGTTAATTTGTCAGTTCGAATTTGGTGCGTTTTAGCGACGGCAAAACAAGACGCACGCGCGCATTTGCAAGAAGAACAAAACAGAACACAGAACGCAGAACGCAGAACACCAAACAAGAGAACAGAACGTACAGAAAGAACAACATACACAAAGCGACAACGACAACGGCAACGGCAACGACGGCGACGACAACGACAACGACGACGATGAGAACGAAACAGAACAGAACAGAAAAGCAACGACTGCGATTGCTGCGACTGCGACAGCGACGCAGCGCTGGGCGCGTAACTGGGCGTTGCGGGACTGGGCGAGGCGGGGCGGTCCACCAAAACACCAAACACACCACAGAGCTCTAAAAAATATCGGTAAGCAGTTCACAGCAGAGAGACGACAACGACAACGACGACGACGACGACGACGATGGCGACGACGACGACGACGACGACGACGGCGACGGCGATTACGATTGCGATACGAATTGCGATGGCGATGCGGCAGCGGCAAGTCGACTTTACTATTTGAAATCACATCCCACTGTCCGTTAGCGCTGTCGCGGTTACTGCTGCTGCTGCTGCTGCTGTTGCTGCTGCTGCTGCTGCTCTGCCTCTGTCGCTGGGCAGTGTTTGGCGCTCGTGCTTGGACTCGGGGACCGAGAGCCACCTAACGGCGAGCGAAGACGGCATAAGCTAAAATAAATATGCACGCACACACACACACACGCACACACACACAGCAGACACACAGATACACAGATACACATAAAAGTAAAAGGCACTCTCACATGTGTAAACATAAATACAAATACAGTGGCGCCGCAGTGCGTATTGTAGTGCTTGCTCCCTCACTCTCTCGCTCATGCCCAGCCCATGTGCAGCGACACACACACACACACTCACGGACTGACATGCTGGCATTGAAGTGCAGAAGAGAGCGCACACCGAGCAAGCAGTTCAAATCAGCCTCGCTGTTCGCTCTTAAGAGCGCTCTTAAGCGTCGGACCTGCTCGCTCTCTCGCTCTCTCTCTCTCTTTCGCTCTGTGCACAACTTGTGTGCACCCTACATCACTTTAGCCAGCCATAATGCATGTTAACCGGTGCTTAGCATTATCATAAATTGCCCCGTTATTATAATAATAATTATTCGATTATTCTTTTCCTTTATTTTCTATTCCATTAAATTGTTAATTTTGGTATGAAATAAATTCTACTTTTGAAGTTGATTGCTTGAGCTTCAAACACTTTTCACTTTTGCAGCGTATGCAGCTGTTGTTATAACCCAATTATCAAATGGCTGTTCATTGAATGAGGTAGGATTGTCGTTGGATGGGGATGGGAAGGGGGGGGGGGGTGGCTGTGAGTGTGGGTGGCGCGAAAAGGGAGAATGTCTCGAATCAAGTGTGCACTAATGAAATAATTAATTACGAGCACATTCAACCCCCCCCCCCCACATCCCACCACACACACACATACAAACAACAGATTTCCATCGCCCAAACTGAGATCCCAAAATGGTCCCTGAATGCCAGCTATCTAAATATGTATAGGAATCTATATATATATATATATACATCTATATACATATATACAATATACATATATACATAAATGTGTGAATGTGTGTGTGTGTGTGTGTGTAATACTTGGGGTGACGCCCTTTGCTTTGGCTGCATCACAAAAACCGAACAAAAACAAATCAAATTTAATTAAACCACTTTAAGCGATTTCTCAGCCACAAAATCTGTTTGCATACACACACACACACACACACACACACATATACACACATGTGCATACTGACACACACCCACACATATGGATTGAAATTGGCTCCAATCCAGGCGGACACTCTGAAAAATTCGCCATACTTTCGAGGCCAAAGCTAACTCACCTTATTATTCAGAAAGTAGATTCCCAAAATAAGTGTTTGCCTTTCTTTCGAAAATTTCGAAAAAATATGTGTTATTTTCCGTAGGTTGTTTTTTTTTAGAATTCTTTTTTTATTTTTTACATAGTTTATAATAATTTAATTTAACTTAATCTATAATAACTAACGAATTAACGGATTCGCGTGACTATTTATACTTAATAATATAGCAGTCGAGCGAGCAAATTTCAATGCTATGTTCTGATTTTTAGAACGGATTTGTTCCAAGAAAAAACACATAAAAAAATCATCTTAAATTTAGATTGTGGACTTAATCTTATTTTTAGAAAATATTTTCTTATATTATATTAACTCTTAAAACGAGAAAAAATTCCCAACTTTCAGGATCTGATCTGATATCATTCGTCAACTGTCATTTGTCATGTGTCAAAACCAAATCACAAATCACATTTGCGCTTCGATAATCAACTACAAATCGCCATGAATTTTAGAAAATCGCCCTACTTTTATCGCCAACGGTAACTTTATTATAAACACCTTTTTTTTTAGAAAGTTAAATTTCCTAATTTCAGCATACCTTTTTCTAAAATTGAGAAAAATATGTATAATATGTCTAAATCTAACATTGGCTTCTTTCGTGTGCTATAATTAATTAAAAAAAAAGAAGAAAAACTTTCTAGATTTTGGATTGATTTTCTAGGTGATTTCAGGGTGATTTTTTTCTGAGTGTAATTTAACTTAACTCAGCAGTTTTTCTGTGAAAAAATAGACTTTCTTTGAAAAACACACATATATATTTTGGCACAGGCGATAATTTCACCGATTAAGGAATAGTAATAATTAATAAAATAATAATAAAGATTGAATATATATTATACATATAAAAATAAATTTATCCTTGGCTGTGGCGATCATCTCAAATTTATTTCGCACTTTTCAATTGCATACCTTCATCCCCAGCAGCAAAATTTAGACTAATTTACTCAGAAATTGATGTTCAAAGCGTTATTTTGAATTTCTAACAATTGTTTATTAACTCGTTTTCTACTTTAAGGAAATAAAACTAATCGAAAATAGAAAATAGGCGGAAAACTCTTGGATGTATCTTTAATGGTTTGCTAACGAACACAAAAACAAAAAAATTAATATTTAATTATAAAAATTTTTCATTTCTAATTTGTTGCTTATTCAATCGGATTTAAAATTTTACATTTCCAATGCGATCAGTCTGAGAAACTAAAAAAAAATCGATCAGTTTTTGAAAACTTCGATCGATTGGGTATCAAATTTAAGCATTTATCCTAATTTGCCAAATTGGAGTTTGGTCTCATCCCATCTCAACTCATCCCATATAAAAAATATATAAACACAAGCAATCAATACTGAAGATATGTAAACATATGAAAAGGCATAACTATCAAATAAAGTATTTAAATTTCATAATTTTCACATATTTATGTTTAACAAATTATTATTTGAAGTGGAATAACTGTAAAGTTTTCTCAGCTTTGCCTGTGACACATAAATAACTCTAAAAACTATTTATGATGGCTGGTTATATTTTTCTACGTTTAGTATTTGGATATTAGAGTATATTGATGAGAAAACAAACTTACATACATACATAGATACATAGATACATATATAGATACATAGATACATAGATACACCTCCTGAAGCTGCATCCATTTATACATTGGGGGTGTTCCTGCACCGAGTAACTCTTAGTTTCTCAGCGGGCAAAGTCAGTGTGTATGCAGCATGCATTTATTTATACTAAAACTGATGAATGATGAATGCATGATGAATCTGGATCGATGTATGTACAAATATACGTTGTATTTTTAAGAACCAATTGAAGAACACTTTGATGCGTTCTTTTGGGCATCTGGTTCCGCAAAATTGTACGAGATACATACACATGTATATATCTATGTGTGTGTGTGTGTGTGTATATATATATATATATAGTGTGTGTGTGTGTGTGTGTGTGTGTGTGTGTGTGTGTGCATATGCACCTAGCTGTGGACATAGAGCGCTCCTTTTCCCACACGCATTTAACAAGAGCAACGCCAACAACAACAACAACAACAATAAAAACAACAACAACAACAACAATGAGAACAACAACAACAACAACAACAGCAGAGCACAACGACAGCCAATGGAGCCAACAAACAAAGCCCCAATGCTGATGAGTGCCGAGTGCGGTAAATGTTGGCGGTCGGCGTAGGCCACATTCACGTCCACAATCGTCTTTTGCACTGAGCGAATACACCCCCGTCCCCGTCCCCGTTCCCACCCCTTCCCCCTCCCACACACACACACACACACACACACACAGCAAGCACGGCGAAAATGTGACACAGTGAAATGTGTCGCCTGTCGTCGCCGCACTGCGCCCGCTGATCCTACCCGGTTGAAAAAAGACAGCATTGGTCAAAGCCATCGGATGGCCGCGCATGGCTCGAATCGCCGCCAGAGAGCGTGAGTGCGAGCGAGAGGGGGCTAGGGCGAGCGCATGTTGTTGGTCACTCGCTCGCATGCTCTGCTTGCTTGCTTGTCTGCTGCCTGCCTGCCTGGCTGGCTGGCAGTGCTTGGTTGACTGTGCGCTCTCACTCTTATGAGACGGACACACACACACACACGCAGGCAGGCAAGCAGTCGGCAAAGCAGTGCATGCTGCTTGAGCGACCAATTGGTCGATGGGCCAGGGGCCGAGGCAGTGGCAGAGGCAGAGGCAGAGCCAGCGGCATATGGGTACGGGTGTAGTTGCGACAGTTGTGAATTTCGAAACGAGGCGACTCGTAACAAAATGCTTGCTGCAGACATATTCTTCGATCCATTCCTCCTGATATATATACAGACATATATATATATATATATCCATCGGAAAAGTCACTCCAGAAATATCTGCGCAAAACATGACCAAAAACTGCAATAATTAATTGATAATCGAATTATGAACAGATTCGCTCTAAAAGTTGAACGTTGCCGTCATTATTTTCATATTTGCAACGCGTGCCACACTTGCGAATGCTACAACACACACACACACACACACACACACACACACACACACACTATATGTATGCAGCTTTCTGCGAGTCATATATATATATACATATATATATCTGACATATATAATGTGTACTGATTGCTTGGACACAAGCACAAATTCACATTTTCCATATTCATTTGCACATTTTATTCGTAATTATTTAAAAGCCAAAAACAAAAAAAAATATATAATAATAATAATAAATAGAAAAACGATCGAATATAAAATGAAATAATTATTTGGCCAGCTTAGCTTTAGCAACAATTCGACAACTGTCTGAGAATCTGCTGGTAATTCCACTAAAATGTCAACAGTGCTACACACATACACACATACATACACACATACATACATACATACACACATACATACATACATACATACATACATGCTTAGATGCTTAAATACATACAAATGTTTAAGCTTTTGATAATGTTTTTGTTGCAGTAAAAACACAACAACAAAAAAAGAAGAAAAACACTTGCAAAAATACATAATTGTGTTTATTAACTATGTATGTACGATGTGTGTGTGTGTGTAGGTGTGTGTGTGTGTGTGTGTGTGTGTGCATAAATGACAAAGAGACGCTCTGCTTCAAACTGAATGAGTGTGGGAGCGTCGCCGTCTTTTGTGAGCCAATCTGAAGGTCGTCGAGAGCCCGAAGCCCAGAAGTGTGGCTGGCTCAAAACTCACGCTGCTGACCCTGCTGCTGATGATTACCAGCACTTCCTCTCCCCCTCTCCAAGCCACTATCTCTTTAGCCGCCTCGGTGTATGTGTGTATTTGTGTGTGTGTGTTGTGATGAAGGATGGCAATACCGGTTCACAAGATGATTGCAATTGAGGTTTTAGCGCGAAACGATTGAATTAAGCAACACGCCAACAAATAGTTGCAAATTATCAAAACAAAGAACAAAAAACAAAAACAGAAAACAGAAAAACAGAAAAACAACAACAAAAAAAAAACTTGCTTAAGCGATCGACGATGTTGCACCCGCAGTTGTACACCGTCTTGCAACCTGCAACACTTACTCAAAAAAATATACGTTTTAATGGATTTTATAAATCCATATTATAGCCATATTATATATATAAATATATATTCACATCATATCAAATTGTGGGATTTGGATCTGGATTTTGATTCGGATTTGGTTGGTTTTCAAGTGCGTTCTTCTGTGACAAGATGATAAATGTGTTGCGTTCGCCTCCCCCTCGACTAGTGTCACAGGGAAGGTATGCCACTCGCTCTCCCTCTCCCTCTCCCTCTCTCAGTGGAATTTGCTCTCCCTTTCTCAATCCATTTATTGTTTTCTTTCGCTCTCGTTCTTGTGAAAGTGTTGCCATGCTGGCCATGGAAAATGATCAAAGCCGATGCCGAAACTGTGGCCAGAGTATTGAAATGATGCCGAGACAGCTAACTCGGAACAGGGCCAACTTAGGTTACGCCACGCCATGCCACACCACGCCACGCCATGCCACGCCACCGGCCGAGGAGTTGACCGCAATTATGCGATAAAGATAAAACAATGTGGTGTCATTTTCATGGTTATTTTTCGATGTCGACGCTCGATGGTCGATGGTCGACGCTCGATGGTCGATGGTCGATGGTCGCACCACAAGGTGTGGGTGCTGCTGACAGAGGAACAGAACAGCAGAACAGCAGAGCAGCAGAACAGAAGGACAGAAGGAGATGGGGCACAAGCAGCGACAGGGATGGCAATAAGGTGATAATCTATAATTGCCCTTGCTGCAACAATTGTTCCTTTTATTCCACCGCCGAAGACGACGACAATCGACAAACGACAATCGACAACAGACAACCGACAACCGACAACCGACAACCGACAGAGATCGGACTGAATGCGCCCTACTGTCGCTTTAGGGCTGGCAGGACGCGACAGGATTAGGAGTAGGAGTGTAGTAGTGTAGCAGTGTAGGAGCAGCAGCAGGAGTAGGATAGAAGTTGGAGAGAATAGCACACAGTACACAGTACAATATTTGAGCATCATTTATTACCTGCGTTGTTTTTTTTGTTATGTAATTACAAAAAATGTTTTACAATATTTTTATGAATTATTATTTAATCAGCGGCAACAAATATCAATGCTTTAAAAGCGCATAGTTTAACTAGTATTTTATTTTTGATTTATTTATTAACAACTACAAAAACTAAATTCATTAAAAAAATATGTTTATATTATATTATATTTATTATTATTTTATGCATATTTTAGGTGCAAATTAATATTAAATTAAATTGCGCAATTTTGTTCAACTTAAGTCTTTCAGCAGATTGCATATTGAAATGTGAGCCAACATTATTTACTGTGTAAGAATAGAGGAAGGAGCAGAGGCAGAGGCAAAGGCAGGGGCGGGGACAGGGGCAGGGGCAGAGGTACACAGACATTTGTGTAAAACGTGTAACGAATCCGTTGACAGCTTGAGAGTGTCCCTGTGTGGGTTTGCGCCTGCGTGTGTGCGTCTTGGCCTGGCCAAGTGATTAGGGATCAAAATATCGTTTATAACTCATAATGACCATGACAAATATTGCATTCAAAAGCCACTGCTGCTGTTGCTGTTGCTGTTGCTTGTGTACTTCGGGGGGATCCTTTTTTCTGCTCGTTGCGGTCAGCAGTTGTTGATTATGTCGTAATGCTAACTGCACCCTCAACAGGACAACTGGACAAAAGGGACACTCAGCCGCATGGCCGGCCGATCATCCTGATGTTGACTGCTGCAGGGCAGCATATGGTAGTGCTCACGGTGGTAGTGGTAGTGGTAGTGGTAGTGCTTGTGGTTGTATGTGGCAATGTCTGGTGGTGGTGCTAATGAATGTGCCCAGACAGATAGTTATGAGTGCGTTGCGCTGCGCTGAAACAATGCGCTGCTGATAATCGTTTAATCGGTGATCAGAAATTGCGCCCATTGCGGCAAGCAGCGCTATCGGTTCCACATTAACCACAATTAAACTGACCATGCCTTGACAATTAACTCCACTTCAGTTAACGTTAATTGACGTGCCATGCGCTGCCCGCAGCACAGTGGGACTGACATCGTTTCCCACACGCGCAACTTGAGCGATTAATGAGATACTTTAAATACTAATTAACTTTTGAAAATAACAGCACACTTGACTATTGACTATTACCAACATTTACCAACTGGTCCACAAATAAAACAATAATATTTTCAAATATTTAAAAATGTATAAAACTATATATCTCAAGTTAAAGAGGCATTGAAATGGGAAATGGTCCAATATTTATGATTGGTTTGGCAGTTTACCCTATGTGAGAGAATCTAATTTATAGTCCTAAGTTATTACAATCTCAAAGTACTTTGTAAAATAATGTTTGTACTACATCGCAATATACAATATCAAATATTTTATACATAAATAAGTCGAATAAACAAAGAAATACAAAGCAAAAACGTAAATTTCGATTAGCTTTAAGTGGAAAATAAACTAGAGAAATAAATTGTGAATTAAGCAAAGCCAAAGCCAAAGCATAAAGCCATATGCAATGATAATTATATTTTTATAGACACTTCTATTTGTATTCTAATTGTTTTTTACGCAACTCGCAAATAATTTGGAGTTACGATAACTAAATAAATACAAATCAACTAAATAAACATCGTTTTTTATTTGCACTTCTATTTGGATTCGATTTAGTTTCTCAAAATTTGAAATACAAATGAAATAAAAATACAAAGTTTTGTTGCCATCGAACCCACTGTTTCAGGGACAGGGCGCATCGTGCAATGCTATCGTGGTTTTCAATCAACATACTCGTAAATTTGCCAATTGCTGACAAAACAACTGAACTGATCAACCGATCAACTGAACAACTGAACAACTGAACAACTGAACACTCTCAAATGTCGAGTAGGCACAGTCAAGTGCCCGGCAAGTCACACTCGCAGGCCCAAAAAACAAAATACAAAATACAAAAAACAAAAAACAAAAAGAGATCTTGGACACGGCATCATGGCTCAAATTGTGTGTGCTTTGCTGTTGTTGTTTTCATTTCATTTCGTTTACTTATATATTTTTTTGTTGTTTTTTTGAGCGATGTCACCTTGCTGGCGACCAGGCACAGGCGGAGGCACAGGGGCAAAGTCAAAGGCAAACAAAAAGGATGCGGCAAAGTGGCTGGCAAAACAATGAAATTGTGAAAATGTTGTTGGGTTGATGGAATGTCATGAGTCCTTCACAATTAAATCCCCTTTCGTGTGAAGCCAAACATTTGCAGGCTCAATCCAGCCAGTCTCTCTCTCTGTGTGTGTGTGTGTGAAAGATCAGTGCTCTTGAATTGGTAAACACCCCCGAGAAAAAAGGCAGAGGATTTGGAATTTGTCGCCGGTGCCGCAGCAGACACTTGACTGCGACACGGCTCAGACACCTGACATGCCGCTGCCAAGTGGCCAAGTGGCCAGCAAGGACAATGGAAGTGGCAGGCCAAATGCACACGAGTGTATATTTAGTTGGCTGGCCAAGGCTCAATGTGATTTAGTTTTGATGCGGCTGCCGCCCTTCGATGTGGTAGATGCTATCTGCTTGGGATCGGAAATACAAATGCCCCGAGTCATCAGCTGCAACTCGATGCAACAAGGTGAATAATAATAATAATACGAAGAAGAAGAAGACGAGCCAGCAAAATAAGAAGAAGAAGAAAAGCAACAACAACAACAAGAACAACAACAATAGTATCAAGAGTAGGCAACTGGATTGGAATTGAGCTCGTCATTTGGCCAGCTTTGGCCAGCTTGCATCTGCTTACAGATCCAGATGCAGAATAGAGTCATTTAATTTTGTTCAATGTTTGAGAGCATTGGTTCATCGATACAGTTGAGCCAGAGACAAAAAGGTAGCCATCCATCCATCTAATGGTGCACACATAGTAGCTGCAACTGCAACTGCAACACGAGCTTGCGATCGTGAGAACTGATCTTAATTGATTTCCACATGCACTCGGTGCCACAGATGTCTTGGCCATAGTTCAACATCTACGCATGAGCGTCACAAATCCGATGTAATCTTGCTCAGCTATGTGTTAGGATCTAAGAGATCAGTTCAGTTCAGTTCAGTTCAGTTCAGTTGAGTTGAGTTGAGTTGAGTTGATTTGAGTTGAATTGAGTTCGGTTTATAAAGCTCTTTGAGGATGCCTTTTCAAAGTGTATTTTTATGAGTAAAGCGCACCGAATCTTTTGCCATCTGGCTAGGCTACGGTTGACTCTCTATATATATATATAGATTTATATATATGTGTGTGTCTGTGTGTGTATGGTTCTTATCTAAAAGACCAAGCTCTTGGCCTGCGGCATGTTGCTGCAATTTTTCATTATTCGTACTGTTTTAAGTGATCGATCGAAATTAAATAAGAAAAGTAAGCAACGAGAAAGGAGGAAAATGGCCTGGTGATTGCCTGGCGTCCCACAAAAAGGGATCCCAGCGACTGGCACCCAAACCCGTCGCTTTGCCTTCCTTTGCTTTGCTCTCCGACTTTGACTCTGGCTGTGACCGTGATTCTGACTCTGGCTGCGGCTGCGGCTGTGCGGCTGTGCGGCTCTGTGGCAGTGTGGCAGTGTTTGTGGCTGCTTGTTGAGGTTGTGGCTTCGGCTGCTTGGGGAATGCGATGGTTAATGTACGTTTAGATACGAAGACATGTAATTTTCCCAGCCCCATTGCGATCGGTCGCACTACAAGCTGACTCTGACTCTGCCTCTGCCTCTGCCATTGATTCTGACTCCGACTCCGACTCTGTGTGCGACTCCTACTCCATTCGTTGACCATTGCTGGACCATTGCCAGCCAGTCAGTCGCTTATTCGCACCCGACCCTCCCGTTTTCCGTTTCCTTTTTTATTTTTGGTTTTTTGACCTGGACAGTTGTCAATGGGGCAGATCACAAGAACGCAGAATGCAGCTGAGCATAGGAACGCCTGCGGAACTGGCTGGCAACTGGCTGGCTAGCAACTGGCTGGCTAGCAACTGGCAACTGGCAACTGGCTGGCAATCGTGCACTGACTGGCACTGACGTCGTCTATGATGACGGCCCATGATAATGATGCTGCTACGCTATGCTATGATGTTGCCATATTGATATATTGGTGGGTATATGCTGTATGGCTCTCGATTCTCGATTCTCGATTCTCGATTCCTATTACATGCCGGCTACTTGTGCTCGAATCCACAGTCCCAACCAACTTCCTACAAACTTATGGAGATGCACGCAAGATGCCTTCGGCCTAATCCTTTTCATTCTCATTCTCATCCACATAGTCATCGTCGTCATCAACGTGCTCATCGTCATTTTCATTGTTGTTGTTGTTGTTGTTGTTGTTGTTGCTGTTGTTGCTGTTGTTGCTGTTGCGGTGGCTGTGGTTTTCTGTTTCATTTGAAACCACCTGCACCTGCACCTGTAAGCTGTGCTCAGGTGAACGACTCCCATTCAATCTACAAATTTATCCAAAATCCCTTGGGGAGTGCTTCATAGTAGCAAGTGGCAAGGGGCAGTCCGAATCGAGGGGTCAAGCTAAAAATGTTCCAAAATCCTCCAGTTCACTTATAGGCAATATGTGTAAGGAGTAGAAGCAATTAAAACTCAGTCGATGCATCGGGACAAAAAGATTTCATTTATTTCTTAGGTATTCCCAAAAATGTTGGTGTTTGTAACAACATTTTACAATTGTTTGCGATTATTATTACAAGCCAAGCTAAGCTCAAAAATAAGTTGACAATATGGATTCAGAAATCATAAAATTTGTGATTTATCCTTCAATATAATTGTTGTTGTTTTTACTATGCGAATAGCTTTCAGCATTCATCGATGGCAACCAGTGTTAATATTTTCCGGAAAATCGACTCTTCCCTTGTCTGCCATCTGTCTTATGACAGTTTTGCTCTCCGCCTGTGGCCTGGCCGCTATTTAATTAACGAATGCATCTGGAGATCTGCTGATCAGCATCGCTATATGCTTAGTTCGATGCACACATTGCCCGGCTGCTGGCCGCTGGCTGCTGGCTGCTGGCTGCTCATGTGCCTCAGATTGTGGCCAGGTTGCCGAGTGCTGCTGGGCCAACTGAAACATACGAATAGACATAACTGCAGCGCAAATTGTTTACAATTCGAACCATTTTTGCCGCCTCTGTTATCTACGAGCTGCTATCTTAACGAACACGCAGCTCCAGCAGGAGCAGGAGTTGGGCACCTCCAAGCAAAACTAAATACAAAACGAGCCAAATCCAAAACCAAAACCAAAACAAAAACAATCCAAACGAACCCATCACACCAGCACCAAGTATCTCATGCTTCGCGTTGTTTGGCTCGTATTGGTTAATTTGGCATCATTCATCGTGGCCAAAGCCAAATGTCATGCGATGGCTAAGACCCCAGTTCGCTAATTACAGTCTCTTGTTTGTCCATGTGTGTGTGTGTGTGTGTGTGTGTGTGTGTGTGTTGTGGGTAATAAAAGCTTCTGACTAAGGAATCAGAGGACTTTACACTACATCACGCAGCGTGCTAGATCGAATGCAATTGATTGCCACAACCTGGGTGTCATTCTTATCGAGTGTGGCCAGTGGCCAGTGGCCAGTTTTTGCACCACAACGCAACACAACACAACACACAACACACAACACACAACAGCACAGCACCACTATTGTCATTTTGAACGTCATTAATAATAGCTGGATTTAAGGTTTAATTAACTTTTTCGACCTTGAGACAAAAGTATCTAAATACATTGTTATCGGTAGTTAAGCAACCGATTCACCCAAAAACTATTCTGCTAACGATATAATTCGGTCAATATGAATAAAATAATTATAATAAAATTGTTATTTCCAGCTGGCTTTGCTTAATATCAAAATCTCTCAATTTTGTCCTCATGCTAATACTTAAATTAATTGTTTAATCTTAATATCATCTTAAAATTGATCATCTTGAATGAAAGGGTTTTTGTGTGTTCATCATCCGAGTTAAGTTAATATATATTAATACTATATAAAATACAATCAGATAATACTTAATTTTTATTAGTTTAACAACGCCTTGGTTGTTGTTAAATTAATCCCAATTCGATCTGAAAACAAACCCATTCTCACAATTTTTAAAACAGATCCGATCTATGCTGAATGTAATCAAATATAAAACGGATTCCAATCAATGAAGATGCAGGATGTAAGTAAATCAGAGCCAGATGCAGAGATTCCTAAATTTATCCAGGTCTCTTCAGACTCTTCTGTGCCTGAGAAGTTTTCAAATTCCACGAGGGGGATACAGCTGTATCTGTAGCGTAATCGTCGAGAAGTATTTAAACGTAGCTGGGAATCACTGACCCATCAAGTTGATGCGAACTGATCTACTTTTGCGCTTGGTCAGTTGGCTCTGTTGACATTTGTTGCCAGTTGCCAGTTGCCAGTAGATAGTTGATAGTTGCTTGGCAAACGGAGTGCTTCAAAGTGGTGCAGTCGATTCGAGTGGTCTGTGGTCTGTGGAGTGTGGAATGGAGTGGAGTGGAGTGGAGTGGCTAGCTGCCCGGGCTCGCATAATATGAGTATGCAATCGCCGGAGGTGGAAACAACAAACAGATCTGTTCGCGACAGCAACGCTGCTGTCGACGCTGACGCCGACGCCGACGTCGACGCCGACGGTGACGGTGACGGTGACTGTGTTGACGATGTCGACGATGTCGACGCTGGCGTTTGCGTGTCAAGCGACATCATTTGCATAACAATGCTGGGGACGATTCAAATTTTTGGTCTCCCAGAGCAATTTTCAGACACACACACAGACAGACAGACACATAGAGAGAGAGAGACGCCCTCTGGCACCTGCTCTTACACATTTAGATATCAACGAGTACATTAATGATTTTCAGTTGAAGTCACCGTCACCGTCACCGTCACCGTCGTCATCGTCGTCGTCGGCGGCGTCACAAATCGCTGGCAAATACTTGCACACACGCGTATGCATATGACATTATCCAAGCCGTTCAAGACACTAGCCACACACAAACACACACAGAGAGAGGGAGGGAGAGAGAGAGAGAGAGAGAGAGAGAGATGTAGGGCGTTCTTCAGCTGCGTTGGGTTGCGTCGCCAATGCGGAACGGAGCGGCGCGAAGCGGAGGTGTGCTGTGTGGTGCGGAATCGCGATCCGCGCGCAGCAAGGCGTTGGCGGGGCCACATGTCTAGCGACCGGCCCGGCCCGGCCCGACCCGGCCAACCAGCTGTTGAATAATTTATGCGCCACTGTTGTCAGCGGCACCTCCTCCAACTTCAACTTCAACTTCAACTCAAACTCCACTTCCAACTACACTGCGAGATCAAAAGCCAAACTGTTTGCCCACATTTTGTATATTTGTTAATACAGATTGAAAACGAAGCGTTCTCAAACCAACAAAATGTATTTAAATTTCATCTAGTGCATTTTTCACAGCCCATCAGCACAGCTATGGAAATGTTGCTTTCAAGACTGGCAGCAGTAGTATTTTGTGGCAAGGGCTTCCAAGTTCGTTGCAGATATCTTCCAAAATCGTTCCATTGTGTTCTATCGGTAAAATTAGTTTGATTTTTTTTGTTTAAATTAATAATTAAAATTAGTTGAGAGAAGGTGAACTGCTGTTAAATGCAATATTTGCGTTAAAACGTTCCAGTTCCAGTAAGTTTCTCAATGGGGAACAGCTTATTGTTTTTTCTTTCAGTGCACAGCTATTGCAGCTACAACAACTGCAAACCATTCCACACACAGCTTGGCAATGTCGCATCTCCGAGCGACTGTTTGCTTTGGGCTTTTCACGTAACCCCGCAGCTCGTTGGATCGTTGGATCGTTGGATCGTCTATGGGAGAATTATTTGCGTTCGCCTCCTTGCGTTTCTAATTAAGCGAGAGAAATATTCAAAACCTTTGCTATTGTTTCAGCGATTTTCAAGTTCAATTTACATAACATTCCTAACCGCCCCGTCGCGTTGCGTTGCGCCTCGCCTCGTCTCGCCTCGTCTCGTCTCTCTCTTTAATATATATGGATATATATATGTATATATATTTTTTATTCATTCACTAACTACATACATGTACAAGTTGTTGTTGTTGTTGTTGTTGCTTTTGGCGAGATATTAAAGTCACAGCCTTGAATTGATAATCTGATGGCAATGCGAAAGGTTCAAGGCCAGCGTCACCCTGGTCAAAGGTCATAATTGCAGTCGCTGTTATGTGTATCCGATGGTTACGCGGATTCTTCAATTGCGTCTAAGCATGTTCAGTAATGTGTTACCGCACGAAATTACTCCTCGGTTTCATAATTGAGTTGAATGCAACAGAGCCAGTTCGTAATCAATGTGTTAGCGTTAACCCTGGACAGCATCTGATCGGGGCAGCTGCTGATGCTGCATTGCTGCCTGCCATTGGCTTCAGCCTCAGTCTCAGTCTCAGTCTCAGCCCCAGTGTCAGCTTCAGCTTCAGTGTCAGCTTCAGTTTCAGCCTCAGTTTCAGCTTCAGTTTCAGTTTCACGTGAAGCTAATGCCGCTTAAGGCGCGATGATGGAAACCATGGTGTGGCGAGACCCTTTGCTCCTTTCCCCCTTTGTTGATCGCAATCTTCCATTAACTACAACAGCAGCTAATATTTGATATTATTTTATTATTATTTATTTAAGTTTAGAACAAATTAAAATGTTAAATAATTATGACAAGCTTGTACAGAAAGTTTTTGTGAGTATGAAAAGTCACCTCACCGATTTTATTTGACTCAAGTTCATATATGCATTCTAGATACACTTTTGTATATATTTTTAACTATTTTAATAGGGCTGGTGTCCCGATTATCATTATAGAAAATCGGGGTTGACAAAAATATAATATTACACATAATAATAGTAAGAAGAGACTGGGTTAAAGGTCAAAACCTGTTGTGAATAGCATGGCTGTGATTGCCTTCTGTTCTATTAATATAATAATATATATACTATAATATAATCATCCAAATTAATAATTCCAATGGCAGATAATAATGTAGTTCTTTGACTACTACGTCAATAACCCTTTTAAGTAGAAACAACAAGACTGAAAAATATTTGAAAATATTATTATCAATTTTTAATGATACTATTGTTTAATGCATAATTTGTACGCAAAATAAATATTCAAATCAAAAGACTTAAAATTAAAATAAAAAAAAAAACCAACTTGAAATTTGAATTGAATATTTTAGACGTAAATACAATAAAATATTTGGGGATTGTAATCAAATTATATCGAACTTAGTGAGCACCTAGTACGAGGTGAATATCGAATTAATTACGGCACTTATGAAATTCTTTAAATACAATCAAAATGAAGACCACATTTAATTACTCTAGCACATTACATACTCGAAATGTGATGTAAGCAGACTTCAATTGATAAATGCACAGATTTAAATTTAAAGTAAGGCATGACTATCAACAGTCGTCAAGAGAAAGACCTGGAAGCGCTTCACACGAAACCCACAAGACACAAACTTGATGTGATGTTAAGTGTTAAGTCACAAGATGTTTTTTTTTTAAATGCTACATAAACAATAAATTGACAAAAAAACAAGGCCAACACCAACTAGTCAACATCTGTTTTGCGCCTGTCGGCCATATTCGCGGGGCAAGCAGCAATTTTCTGACTGCTGCAATTAAGGATGGGCTAAGCTGTGAGCACGCAATGAATGGAACAGAACACAGGGCCAATATACAATATCCAATATCCAATATCATGAATGATAATAATTTATATAAATAAAATATTGTACAATCATCGCCTGACGCCATTATCAAGACACAGCCCCGACCACTATCACTATCCTTATCCTTATCCCTGTCCTTATTCCGACCCCTATCCGGAATTGTACGTCTGATGCTGCATTATTATGCTGTCATTTTCAAATAGAAATCCAAATTCTCGCGATCCGCTGCGGCAGCCCTTGTGACGAGCACGATATTGAAGAGATGGCCAAGGCCATCTGGCATCGGATCAGACAGCATGGAGGACTCGCTGCCATCCTGCTTGCTGCTCAGTGTTTGCACAGGCCGCAATACAGGATGAGTATTGTGCCTACGCACATTCTGGCCTTCGTATATACATTGGTTAGTGGCATTGGTCTCCATTGTTAAGACACTTACGCAACATATTGTATATGGTCCTGGGCATGTACTCGTCCCAAGGGTCGTCCTCGCTCTAAGGGTAAGGGTAAGCATTAGGTAAGGGTAGTCCAAATCTAGTTCACAAACATATCCTATCTGCGGTGGTTGTGCGCTCATTCTGTGTTTTTAGTTGTTGTTGTTTCTTTGCCTCTTTCATCCCGGCAGCAGAGTTCTCACAACTAAATACTTTTGCGGTAATTGTCAGGCGTATCTTTTCAAGTTCAGTACTTACCTAAGTAAATACGCGATTACATAACGGCTCGTGTGTGTGTGTGTGTCTCTGTGTGAGTGTTTGTGCTTGTGGGAGTGAGTTGTTTGAGTAAACTTCCAGCATTATTCCCCACACAAATTGGGTCTAAGTTGAGATTAATTCACATATGTAATTGAGTGATTGACAAGGAAAAGCTTGTAAGATCCTTAAGTGGTTGCTTGACTATTATATTCCACCTTGGGTCAAGGTATATTTTGAAATAATCAATTTTATGGAAACCATTTTTCTAGATCTGCTTGTGCTTAATGCAGTCTACCCTTAAAGCAGGGATAACGTTTATGTTTCGACCGATTAATATTGTAGATGTTTCGGAGTTTCAAACACTTATTCCATACACAAACAAGCCAGACAGAGCTTGACTAAGAAATACCCTGTACCCAATGACAGATCCTTCGGGCATTTAAGTAAAAAATATAATATTAAAATGTGTTGGACATGCCGAAATACATAAAAACATACAAAGTGTTATCCAAATTGCATATAAGCAGGCAAGCAGACGGACAGATAGCCAGGCAGACAGATGGACGGATAATAAATAAAATAAATATATATATATATATATATATATAAAATTCTAGAAGCGTTAAACAACTCTTGACAGACGCTTTGCAAGGATGTCTCCCAAATTTCCCAAATTTAATTATAGGTTTTACAACCTTATATATAAATATATATATTGTTGCAAATGTTTGCAATGTAACAATCTGGCAACCCTCGATTAGCTTATCCTAAGTTGTCTTTGTCCGTTCCTTCGCATATACTCAGTTATTAATCTCTCAATAGTTCTGTACTCACTCCGTTTTTGACTGCCGAATGCGTCGCGTCATTAGACTAATAAAAGTGTGATTCCTGCATATCGTTATCTTGTTTATATACGCTGTAAAACTGTATATATATTTATATATACATATATATATACATATATACATATATATATATAGAGCAGCCTTGTATTTTGTGCATTTCTTATATGATTTCAGTTTGTAATTCTTTTTACTGCCGCTAAATTTGTCATATTTGCTAATTCTCGATTAACTTCTCAATAGAATAGTGATCGATAGCGGCCAAGAAGAGATATAAATTAGTTATTGTTAGAGCTTTGAAAGAGCGAGCGGGAGACAGAGAAGCAAACAGAGACACAGAGAGAGAGAGAGCGAGAGAGAGAGAGAGAGATGACAACGCCATTGTCAATTTTCTTTTGAATAACGACACGGTTTGTGAGTGATAGCGTTACTTGGAACTACTTCAGTGTGTCTACGAGGTACGTACTGGCATATGTATCTAATTAAGTCAAAATTTATGCGCGTGTTCAGTGAGGACGATGAAACAAACGGCAAACGGCAAACAGCAAACGGCAAACGGCAAACAGCAAACGGCAAACAGCAAATAACAAACAGCAAAACAGCAAAACAGCAGCAGAGAAAAAAGTAAACGGCAAACTGCACAGCCCACGACGATACTATTTTCTTCATTTTGAGGCATTAATTGCGACCGTACTGGGTAATAATTGCAACTACGAAATCAGAGTTACATGGCTACGTATGTGGTGGGCCCTAGAGATGGTCGCGTGTGGAATGTTTTCATCACGAAGCGATACGAAAAACGAACAAAACTGTTTTTAGTCACATGCATTAATTATTTCATCTGAACCCAATAAAAATATGTTAAATGGGGTCTAATGAAGCTGTGTGAATCGGTGTCAGAGCATAGAACGAATCATCTTTAATTCCATAAAGTGTATATATTCGTGATCGCTTTCAGAGCCTTCGAAAACTGGAAAATATATGATTGCAATATAAGTACTCGTATACCACACGCAGATCAGGTTATTATGTCTAATATTGATAGTAAGAACACCTTCAATTTGATGTATATATATATATATATACCTTGGCTAACAGTAATTAACTGCACAAATTTGATGAAAATCGGGATTGGAAGTTGTTAATGAAATCGTTTATACTTATTTAGAGAAGCAAGCATTTTTGCCTGGGACATGTTTGTTTGTTGCCTGCCGCATTATACGATTAGTTGCGATTGAAATAAATATTACTTATAACGGTATTTTCCTCAGTCGAAATGGGTTTTCAATCACAGTTCGTGCCTGTCCCACGACCATCTTCAATAGCCAAGCCCCCCTGCAGATGACGGAGATGCGTGCTCGGCGACGACGACGGCGACGGCGACAACCAGCTTCAGCCATTGGCCATTGGCCAGAGCCGCAACTAGCTGAGCTATTTGAGCAATATGAGCTATATGAGCTATATGAGCTATATGAGTTATATGAACATTGAGTGGCAGTCGCTATGGCGAGAGGGCATACTGAGAAAAAATCACAGGCTTTAATAAATGGTTGAAGTTTTCAATATAAACTGACTTCATTTAATGTCGACAAGCAAATATATATCGTATGACCTTTTCAGATTCACACAATTAGCAACGGAATAACTTAACTTGCAAGTGTTTAATTCACTTTTATTGTAAGCAGATGTGTTGAGTAAAAAACCAAAAGGAGGAAATTGTTTAAACAAGCGCGTGTTATTTATCTAATTATCGCATTAGTTGCTACTGAAAAATAATGACATAGTTGAATTTAGAACATTTGCATTAAAACTTTTGAATTTCAGTTTTCGTTTTATCTAATTGTTATTTTATTATTTGAATTTATAGCTTTAATTTGATTATTTCGTTAAATTTGCGGACTACATAAAAAGCAGACTCTTAAATGAATAATTCGATAAGGCAACTGCCAACTGCCAACAATTTGGGTCAAATACAATTTAAATAGACACAACTGTTTCGTGGAGTGGAGTTCTTTGCATGTGACCATTATTAATTCAAAGCACACTTTTGCTTCAATTTAACACATCATTCTCGCAGTGTATGAGTACTTTGGGCCTTTGAATGCATTGCTGTACTGGTCTTACTTGGGAGTGGTGTTCAGCTACATGCTTGAGAGCTGTGGCCGTGCAAAGGCGCAATATCTAGCCATAATAAATCCATTTAATATATTGTATTTAAACCGTTCGTTACGATCTCCGCGCTCGCTTCTGCAACGCCCTGATTGCTTCACTATTAATGCAACGGCTAGCGACCATGTTGAAGCTCACTCGAGGGGAGGCGGCGACTATACGACTATACGTACTCATACCCAGACCCATACCCATACCCATACCCATATTCATAGTCAGTCTCAGTCTCAGTCGCAGTCGCAGTTGTAGTCATAGTCGTACTTAGTCACGCTCAGCCGCTCAGCGCTGCTTGTGATTAGAGGACGAATGCTTTGGCCCCATCTCCAAGTACGTATCCACCTGCGGTTAACTGTCGTGTACTCGTAAACCGTACCCCCGAACCGTAACAGCTGCCCGCCTACCCCAAAAATACCTATGTATGTATGTATGTATGTATGTATGTATGTATGTACATGCATAATGCCAAGAATTGAGTGTGGCACGTTCGTTCAAGTCACTTGCGATGGATTGTTGCCTGCTGCCGCTGCCGCTGCTGCTGCTGCTGCTGTTTATTGTTGTTTACCGTTGTTGGTGTTGCATTTGGCTGCTTGTCGTTTCACTTGGCTCCGATCGCTGAAAGCTAAAATAATGATCGCAGTGGCAATTTCCATATCCATGTCGATGTCGTTGTCGATGTCGTTGTCGATGTCGATGTCCATGTCGATGTCGATGTCGATGTCGATGCTGGTTGATGAAGCACGCATAGAGCCATTGATATACCCCAAAAACCATTCACAATTTACGACCAGTCGGCTGGGTTTCATTTGCAGTACCGTCTACACTTACACATATGCATCCATTTCTACATGTGTTCCCTCTGCTACCTTCCCAAAGGCATGCACCTTCTCAATTTCGAATTAATTATTTAGCTGACAATTGATTCTTATTATTAGAAATCGCAGAATCATAGTTGTAAAATATGATCTGTTTGTAGCTAAATTAGAATAGAATTGGAATTTAGAATATTGTCAGCATCATCAGCCGAATCGATCCCATTTCAATAACGCTGATCGTAAATCGTTTTGCAATTTTTAATATATATTTGATGGGAATATTCTTTGTCATAATATTTATAGAAATTTATTCAAGATCGGTTAAGAATACATTTAGCAGGCCACACAAAAGCAAGCATTTGCTGTCTATATTCAAATAGTTTGCATGTTTTTGAATAATTTATTCCAATTGCTGGTTTGAATAGCTAAGGCTCTGTTTGAGAATAGAGAGATGGAAAGATAAATCTATATTCCGAGCAAATCATAAATAAAATTTGTAGACAATAATTTTTATTCATTTAATGTGGACTCAGAAAAGTTTACATTTATTAAAAAATGATTTACAAAATATTAAAAAAAAAAATTAATTAAAGGATATCAAATTAAAATATAGTTTTTATTCTTTTAATTTGAAGATGTCAGACTGAAAATTTGTTAGATTGTCTGCAGATGCTTCAAGGACTCGGCACCTGGCGCAATCTACTCAGATCGTTGAGTTAAAATATTGGTTAAATGTTGCACTACTAATATAGAAAATAATACGAAAATTTATTTAAATAAATGAGAAGTTAATTTTTAGATTTGTTTTGCGATCAGTCGCAACAGTATTCCCCGATAATACGATCATCTAGCGTGAGATATTTGAACCAAAAGTAACATTTGCAAATGGAATAACTGAGTTACACACATGTGTGTGTGTGTGTGTGTGTGAGTGTGTGTGTGTGTGGTTTCGAGCATTATGGTTAAGGAGGGACATTATCATTAGCACGACCCACGACCATGACAATGACTTTAGGTCTAGCCTTAACTGCTTGCTGCAATCTGTGGGCCCCCAGCCCAGAGACGCAGACCCAACGCCACAGACGATGCCGATGCCGATGCCGATGCGGATTTGGATGGCAGAGCTAGTGCCGGATCGGGCCTGGCCCGGCCGCAGGCAACGCTGCTTAACGAGAGAGGGCAGTTCCTGATGCAGTTTATGCAGATACGTTTCAATTAGCTCAATCCGAACGTGAAAGTGTGAATATGTGTATATTTATAAACGAACTGCAGAATGGTTGCGGGTAGTGCTATTCTCGCTAGCTGCTAGCTGCTCGCTGCACAGCTACTTTGCTTTGCACTGGGAATGTGGTGAATCCCATACCATCCCAGCCCATCCCATCCCATCGCATCCTATCCCAGCCCATACCATCCCATCTCGCATCCCATTCGATTCCCCTCTGCCAGCATTACCAGTTCAAGGAGTCTCCTGTCTCCAGCCTCTCTCTGGTCTCCGGTTTGCGCGTCAAGCCAAACAACTTAACAGAAGCAAACGACCAGATGCGAGAAGCATCAACTGAACCGAAGACGCAGCCAGGTTTTGGAAAATATAGGGGGAAGATACAAGTAAGTAATAAGTAAGAAAAACTGCCCGGCGTTCGGCTGAGAGCTGGAAGTGTAAAATGTGTAATGTGCAATGCAAATAGTCATAATTGCAGGCAGGCACTTTTTTTTCTTCTTCTCTTCTTGTTGTTGTTGTCGTTGTTGCAGTTGCTGCTGTTGCTGCTGTTGCTGTTGTGATCATTAAGCGCAGTTGTTCACTTAACGCTTGAAGGGATAAACAAATGCACGCGCGAAAAATTCTCAAAATCAATTTACCATATGAGTACGAGTCTTGTTTGCTGATGATTCGCGAATGCATGTGAATGTCATTGAATGGGGAAGTGCAAGTGGACAAATGTGATTTTAGCCAAGTTAACCAGAACCAGAACAGACCCAAACGACTCTGCTTACGTTAAACTATAATGCCACCAGTGAGAAACAGGTGTAAATCGCTCTTCATAATCCAATTTCAAAATCACCCTCTTGTTGGGTCTTTAGTAGTTGAGTAGCTACCATTCCAGGTTTGGCAACTCTAGCCCTAAAACTGTGATTGGTTGTCGACTTCTCATCGACTGTCTTCAAACAATATTTCGTATTTTAATGTGATTTGTTATCACTTTTCTCTAGGATAGCTTGCTCGATTGCTCTTAACAATTCGGCTGAAATTATTGAAGGAGTTTGCTTAATAAATATATATAAAATGAAGAGAAATTTTCATATATTTTTTTTTGTTTTGTGATATGCTACCAATTCATATATTCTTCCAATATATGCACATTAAAGCCCGATACCCGATTCATCTAATGCAATTAGTATCCGAAAGGAACAAGGAACAAGGATATGCTATTTGCTGGAAAAACATGTATGACTACACTAGTGAAAAGCATGACTAACAGATACTCTTTCTTTAGTACATACTGATAACAAGTATTTATTGATAATAAGTTAGAAATTAACCCTGAACCCAGATGTGTGAATATATGATTTGAGAATAGGTTTTGAGCCATAACTTGAATGATTCCTAGCCGATCTTGCTGACATTTAATCAGTAAAATGTCGAGGTCGAAATATATAATCTTAATTTGATCACTAATTTGAATAACAATCCTTCGTGATATGAGTAGTCCTGTGCTGCTCATATATAATCATCAACAGGGGTATTACAGGAGTAGAATCACAAATTACTCTCTTTTCATGTGCCTACATATAAAATAACCTTTTGATAGTAACAGATTGAAAAAATCAATAAAAGATCAATCAATATTTATGCTTGTTTTCTGGATACAAGTTTATTTTTTGTAGAAATCGAGCTCAGATTGGGAGTAAAGTGAGCCTACAATTGATGTGAAACTTGTATGTATTAACAATATATTAATATAAATAATTATTATAATGAATAAAAAATAATAATAATACAGAAATAAGTAAATAATAAAATGAATCTTTTGTACCAAGTACTTCTCAGAAAGTAACTAAAGACAAATTATCCCAGATATGCATTTGTCACTTACCAAATCACCTGTAATCGTTAATGAAATAGTTCAAGAAGAAAGAACGCTTATCTTATCATTGATGGACTGGAGTTGGTCTGCTGAACTTGAAGTTTTAGTTCGGAGTCGAAACATTATTAAAACTAAAATGTTTATATTATTATCAGCTTTATATAATGGATAACATTGCTTGCTTGCACAAAGATGATATAACCAATATAACCCTTGATGACTGACCCTGTGTTCAGCGGCCAACGGGTGCTCTTGGACATGTTGCATATGGTGTGTGTGTGAAATGTGCGTATTATTTGCTTGTACATATATCGGAGTATTTAAACATAAATGCGCTCCATGTCCGACTATTCCCCAATGCCACGCATGCTCGTGTGCCCGGAATGTGCATGATCCATTGTGCTGTGCTTGGCAGCCCACTCTCCTCCGAATACACACAGATGTACATATGTGGATGGAGCGGGCATGTGTGCCTGCATTTACATACACACGTATATATATATATGTATCCAAACGCATATTGGAATCATCAGCAATATGGCACGATTGTGGCTGCTTCTGTTTCACGAGATGATTGCGAGGAGAGCGGATCCGAACGCATGTGACCCACGAAGCGTGCAGCATTAAACATCATTAATTCGAAATTGTTTCCAAGAAAAATTGACAACGATGGGCTCAACCGCAACAAGGAGAGGCAGTGCAGCAGTGCAGCAGCGCCAAAGGGGGCGGCAGTAACTACAGCCAGTCTGCGAGGAGATCGGCATCTGTTGTTTTGTGCTATTGTCTACAAGCATCCAATCAGCAAGATGTCCGCCTCCAAAATGTTACTGATATTGCAGCCCAATGGAATGCTGACCAAGTTGCTCTTGTACTCTACTGTTGCTGCTGCTGCTGTTGTTGCTTGCTGTTGCTGCTTGCTGTTGTTGTTGCTGTTGTTGCTGTTCTTGTTGTTACCTCAAATTGTGCATGTATTTTTGTATTATGGGATCCGATCTGTAAGCTGAAGATTATTCTAAGGTTTTGCTCTTGAATGGTCATTTGTTTAATGGGACCCTTAATTGGACATTGCCAGCACACTAAGAGGGGCATTCTTTAAGTGGGGATGCCGCAGCATCAGCAGCATCAGCAGCAGCATCAATAGCACCAGGAGCAGACGACGCACGTGCGACACTCGAAGCAACTCATTAGCCCCCAACCCTAATTCCCGAACTTAAGGCCTGGCTGAAGCAGCAGCTGTGGGTCGGGTCGTGGTCCGGGGTCGTCTTGCCTCCGCTTCCGTTCTAAGAATAATACTCGCATTAGTTTCGTTTTGATGCGATTAAAAACAAGGTTCAAAGTTCTAGCGCATGCCCTCAAAAAATCAAGGGGGAAAAAAACAAAGAAAAGAATGAAATTTGTAACGTTTGAGTTTACAATGATCGAATATCCGATACTCTGCTCAGCTGAGCAACTCTCTTACTCGAAATGAGAAAACAGTCAAACAGAAAGTATCCAAATGATCTTCAGTTAATATCACTCATATATTGTAATTATTTCAACTGATGCATTGCAAAATCAAATGAATTAGTGTGTTTCGCGAGAATGCACCAATGCAGCAATGAGTCAATGAGTCAAGAATGAATTAATTCCGAATACAGTGGCACAAAAGCCCGTTCTGTGTAGGGCATAAATAATCGAAACTAACAGCACACTGCTGAAGTACTTTCCGTATAAGTATAAGCATAAGTGGTTTATTACGATAAGCGAGTTTGCTAAGAGCACTCACCGTGCGCGTTTCAATTACCATTGTCAATTTGGCTGGTGGGCGCAGTGATGCCACTGACGACTCCACTGACGACTCCACTGACGACTCCACTGACGATTCCAGCGATTGTGTGCTGTGCTGCTCAAACGTCCAGAGCCGCTGTGCAGCTCGTCAAGTGCCATCGGTTGCCCCAACAAACACGATTATTGCCATGATTGCCCCAGCCGCAAGGATTACAAAGGCAAAAACCAAAAAAAAAATACAAAGCAAGAAATGAAAAATGGATTAGAAAAAACTGTTGGGCTCCAGTTGCTGCATTTCATATTTTGTAACGTTTTTTCATAAGGCCTTTCATTTCAACAGCTATCCCAAACACTAATCCACACAGCTTCCGATTGCAACAGCCAATGCCACAGGCAACCAGCTACACAAACATATGTACAACAATTTGTAGAACAACATTGTGCGGAGTTTCGGAAGGCTCTATAAAAAGAGATGGCAAAAGTGCAAAGGCATTATTTGCAAATTTATTAAATGTTCTTTCATAATAATATTTATGAATATTGGATGCGATTTTCAAATTACTTTAAATAAATAAATACATTTCTCAAACATTTGTATCCCCAACGCTATATTCAAAGTCGAGATATCTGGACTAGATACGTCTAAATGTCTACTGTCTAACAAGCAACTATATACAACATCTGTGGCATTCGCAAATCCAAAATGCCAAGTCCTGAACAATTCTCTGAGTGTCACTTACTTAATAATATATAGTATATATAGTATTTTATATGTTATATAATATATAGTATATAAAAATCAACTCTCATCGAAGATTATGCTACTATCTGCCATATCCCGCCCTTATTTATCTATATATGTAACATTCATTTGTGGTTTGGAATCTTAGCTAATCCAAAACGAACTCTTTTTGTTTGTGTCGTCTGATTAAAGTTTCTCTGTATTTTCAACAAGCCATGCAATAAATGTTGGACCAATTTGGCTATTAAATACACCCCGAAATCGCCAATTTTGATAGTTGGATTACTGGATTATTTACAATACTTCCACGATATGCATATGAGTATTTGAGCTATTTTGTATTAGAAACAGGATGATTGCAGCACATATTCTTGTTGTATAAATGTATGTGTAGACGAGGCTTTAAAGCTGCCAAGCTTTAGCTAAAGAATCGATCGTCCTTCGCTTTACTAATATTGTTTTTACAATTAGCAGAAATTGCTGGATTCTAGTCGAACCGTCGGATCGTCTGGAACCAGCCTCGACCGTGGGCTTAACTCTTAGCTTTCGGTTAGGAAGCATTTTGTGGCCGAGTCGAGTTCCATGTTTGTTTTCAGCATCATGGCGACGTTTTGGTTTTGGTTTTGGTTTTGGTGTTGGTGTTGGGCCGCATGTGGTCAAATTGGTTTGCCTTTGTCTGGGCCACGGTCGGCACAGAAAAAAAGAAGCAGCTAACAAATGGAAACAAACTGGGGAGAACAAAAATGAAAAAGGTAAAAATTCACAAATTACTCTCATTTCGTTAAAACGGCACAAAGGCATCAGCAGCGACAGCAATAACAAAACGACATAATCATCGTCAGCGTCATCTTATCCGTGGTTAAAAAATTAATAATTTAAATTTATGGAAAACGGAAAGAGAATGAAGCGACGAAGTCATCGCCAAAACAACTTCAAAGCCGTAGTCTATTATAAAACAACATGACTCGAAGCACACACACACACACACACACACTCACACTCCTACACACACACACAGACAAAGCAAAGGTCTCGCCGGACCGAAAATACATGCATGATGTATGTATGTACATATGTATGTACATATGTATGTACATATGTATGTGTGTGTGTGCTTAAAACGCGTCTTCGTTTGGCGTCTGCGTCTGCGTCTGCGATGGTCACCGCGGTGTCTGAATGGATGTTTGGGTATGGATTGATTGTGTCCATGTGAATGTTGTGTTGTTGGATCTGCTGTCTGTGAATGCATTGCGAGTGCGTGTTGGAGTGTGTGTGTATATCAGAAAACAGGGTGCCACTAAACCAAAGAGCTTCCAGCTAACCTAATTACACATTTAATATATATATTTATTTTGCGTACAACCAGCTAACTTTTAATTCAAATTATGGGCCAACTTAAATTATTGATCAATTGGTGTTTTTTCTTATTTATTAATTGTTTTCAGCTTTATTATTTATACAGCCTTATTCAGGTTGAGCACTTCATACAGATGTAGAATTATTTATTATTATACGCAGCTCAGACATCCCTGTTTGTTAGCTGATCTAATTGTTGGCCCTGTATTTGATATTGGATTTCGTATTATACAAAATCGATATACAGATTACTAAAAGCTGATCGAATGTACGTACATAATTTAGAGCGTAAAATCAAAAATTTGTTCGTCCCTCATTGTTTGGCGGCCCGAAACCTATTAAGGTTTTTTATTCTACATACGTATGTACAAATCTAATTCCATGCGCCCCATGAAGACGCCATCGCCATCGCCATCGCCATCGCCATCAACATCAACATCACCATTATCGTCATCACCATGACCAGAGAATGTTTTGACGTGCTGTAAGCCTTTTGTTGCCATTGGCAATTAATTGCTGTTTAAACGAAATAAGCAGTTACTACTCGGATATAAGACAAATTTGAAAGTCATATCGTAGAGAGAAATGCAGTTACATAACATCTATCGGGCTGTCTTGGAATACCTTGTATAAACGACATCATCATGATAGGCGTTTTGAGGATACCTTCACTGAATCTCTGCTCTCAGCACAGAGTCGAGTCGAGTCGAGTCTCTTCTAACCAATGAAGTTAGCCTGTAAATGTTGAAGAATCTACCTTTGAAACATTTTAATATGTTGGCACAGTTTATATATATATTTCCGGTGCTATTTAAACAAAAATCGTTACTATTCAAAAAATAAAAGCTTATTTAATAACATGAATTTAAAAACAAACAAGAATATTCTCATTCCGATTTATTGAGAAAATTCACAACAAAATCTGAAGAGATCCTTTAATCAGATCAGACTGACAGTTGATAAGAGTAAGATCCTAAAGAACTCAATTCACAACAAAACAAAAATAATTGATTAATTATTTTCCCGCGAATCTCGGCTTCCCAAATCTGATTCGTTCTTATCGAGGGACTCTCACAAGCGACTAGTAAGTTTGTATTTTTAAATGGGCAGTTTGACAGGCTTAAGATGCATGGATAATGGAAAATTGGGAGAGCTCTAGACTCATTTTCGGAAGAACATCATAATAAATTAACAAATAAAAGTCGACCAGCCAAATAAATTTACTATATACAATCAAATAAAGGCAAATTTGTTGCCATTCTTTCTCCTTGATTCTTTTATTAATGCGAAAAGATACAAAGGAAGTTAAAAAAAAGAACAACAGCCAAACACTTACTATCCTCTACTCATCCTCATGGTCCTCGCTTCGGTTGTCGTATTTGGTTATTTTTTGTTTTTGTTATTTCTGGGAGGGTTTTTGCCGTTGTTTTTGGCAAGTAGCTCTCGCATTGGACTTAGGAACCCCATTAAAATAAATGCCTAATTTCCTTTCTTTTCGGATTGCTGTCAATTTGTACCTTAAGTTACAAAAATCGACCAAAAATGGATGCGTAAACGTCAAATCCGCCAAAATCAAGTGAGAGTAGGTTAGAGCCGACTACCTAATACTCTGATGCCAGCTGAAGACAAATGAATAGGGACCTCCTTGGCTCGGTTGCTGAAATCGTCAGCAATTTATCTTTTAATTTTGCGACTCTCTGTGGGAGATTTGGCCTTTACCTACTAGTACAGGGTGGTCTTGGGTCCTGGGGGCGGAAGCTGTAATTGGTGTGACCAGCAAATTAATTGGGTAATTTTTGAGGGCTTCTACCAATAACGTGCCTTGATAATTTGGAGTCTATAGATTTATGGTTGTGAAACATAGAGAAATGTAGGTATATATACATATGTATATCGAATATTTAACAAAGCCGATATACTCTTCTATTTTTGGAGTATCAGAGTATCAGTATATAAAAGCTGTTCTCGTAAAAAACCGCATCCGTCCCATCCTATTCAGCGCTGATTCTGCCTGTCCTGTCCGGGGCCAGACTATGAAAAAAGCAGCACCGAAAATGTATTTATCGATACACAAAAAGCTGTCTTCGTGCCCTGTCGGCCCTCATAGAATGAATCTTAATGAATTTCGATTTGGAATATGCAGGAATCAGCAAGTGGGTGTTACCTTCTGGCTGTAAAGTCAAAAAATGGCATCTAAGCTCCAGACAGATAGGTGGACAGCGCGCTTCTTCTTTTCTCTCTCTCTCGTCTTTTCTCTGTATTCGTTTCTTTTTGTTGTCGCTGTTATTATTATTGTTGGTTTTTAAGGGCAGAACAGCCAAGGATCGCTGGGACTGGACTTTACTGCTGCTGCCAAGCGCCGCCGATTGATGATCGTTCACACAGCCACAAACACAGCGATTAAAAACTAAAAATAATATAAAAAAAGAGAATCCAAAAGGCTCTGCAAGCACGCAAGCGCAAACCGGGGATGTGTCTGGGCTGAGGCTTAGCTCCACTTCCAGTTTGGGGCGCGGCCTGATTTGTGCAAAGAAACAAAAACCAAAAAAACACAAAACAAAAAAATCAAAAAAATCAAAACGCAAGAAAGACTGCTCTAGTTAAGAGAAATCGACTAGGAAATACCCTAAAACCACCATAATGTCATCGTACACGTTCTAAATATTCAATTCAATACGTTGAACAGAAAATGCTTTCACTGCTCAATATTTTGGAAACAATCTAAATAGTGTTATGTATTTCGTATATAATTAGATGAAATTTATGCAATTGATGAATTTCATGTCACATTGCTAAATTGAGCTTTCGATAAACGACTTTCATCGAAAGTGGGCAAACGGAGACTGCGAAAATCTGTCAAATGAAATCAACTTCATTGGCGCATGCTACCCTTTTTTGTATCAATTTAATGGGTTCAGAGTACAACAATACAAAATCTGAGACAGCACGCACCATTTTCAGAAGTTGGCCGAGAGCGGAACGCTCGAACCAAAAACGATCAGACGACGGACGTCGTCGAGTCAATTTGCAAGTAATTTTCGTTTGTGAACTGCGGAGAATAAAGTTTGACAAAAAGCTAATGGCTCAAATATATAGTTCTAAACTGTATATAGAAGTCGGCGATCAGCTAATATTACACAAGCTTTAATGAAATTGCCCTAAATTGCCGACACGTCCCGAAATCTTCACGACAGTTGTAACATTTCCATGTACACATCTGTGCAGTGCGAGATTTGGATGGGAAGTATAATATGTGTACGAGCACATTTTGAAGAGTTAATAGCAGATGAGTCAACTTATTCCTTAAATCAACATAAATCAATATGGGAGGCTACAAAACATACAAAAAAAAAAAAACAAAAACTTAAAGAAATAATCATTTGCGTTTCCAACAATTGAGAAGAACGAAACAAAACTGAAGCGATGCGAACTGATCCAAATGTCTACTTTTGGGCACAAGTGCCGACTACCGAAAATACCTTTTAAGTGTCTTGTATTTGTTTACTTCTGGCTAAATGTTTACCCAAGTTAGAAATAAAAAATTTGTAGTACACATTAAAGTCTTGGATTGCTATTTTTCACGTGGCATAAACCAAATACAACGCTCCATCTTCAGCAGGCACATGCGGCCGGCTAGTGGGGCCCAAAAGTGGGGGCGAGGTGATTAGATAAATTTGAGGAGGTGATGCTAACATGCAGCGGACTGAGCATGACCAGATAGCTGTTCACAGTTACTACATCCAAGTGCCGAAGCGATTAACATTCCCATTGCTTCTTTGTAATCTCTCGCTACCCTAAGATGTTGCTACAGTGCCCAACTTAGTTAGGATCTGATTCTGTTCTCATGTTCAAATACATGTTGATCAATAGCTTTTAACACACAAATTTGTAATTAGTGTAGGCGAATATCGCAAAAATGCTATTACAAACACTAGTGGATCAATTTGGGAATGCGTGTCTCCCAGACTATATTGTTAGTCTTATTATAATACTCTGGTACCAAAGGCAAAAGAGTGTATTGGTTGTGTACCCCTCTCCATGTGAACGTGATTGAAGCCAGAGATTTGATGGAATATTGAGATGTATTAAAAGGGAACTATGTAAATGTGGAGGGAAGCATCTGAGATCGCATTTTGTATATATGTGTGTAATAACGTGTCATGGAGAGACTTCAAGTTTAGAATTTATTATTTAACTGATCAATGGCTTTCTCCGTTTTCCCAATATGATCCATATTCGATTCCCTATATAATTTTATGGCTTATAAAATTGATAGGAATAAACCTTATCCAAATTGTACATAATACGTACAACATTTATGTGAAATGAAATCGATCTATCTCGAAGCATTCATTCCTATAAGAAATATATTCTTGCAAAATGTATTGTAGTTTTTTTGTCAAGTGTGTAAAGCAAATGTTTTCGACCCCATAAGTTATACAGATGTATTTATCATCGTTATCAGCTATTGATAACTGTGTCGATATATATATAAAGAATTTAAGTTTACATTGTTTAAATAATCTAAAAATGTAAGCTGCAGTTAATCAATTTAAGTCGTTAAGTAAATTTAAATAAAATGTATCGTGGAGACACCGGCCTGTTTAGGTTGACTACACTTTCTTGTCTTTGTCTCAATATTTTGCTATCCTGAGTTCTCAAGAATCCCTCCTTAGAAAACTAGGGGGAGGACCTGACTTTTATATTGAACCCATTCACTCTCCTTGGTAGCCCGGCGTAAACAATCGTTTCAGTTTTCCCAATTTACCAATGAATTAACACAAGTTATGTGTGTTTTTCATCTGAAATTGGATTTCGTGATTATTTGGGTATCAGCGAGTTGGGGTGGGGGTGGATTGGGGGCTATGCACATATATAAACATCATGGAATAAACAGTTACAATTGCGTCTTGTATTTGTTGTATGTATAATTAAATTTCATTGGCAATGACTTGTGGTGAAATCTGTGCAGAGGGGTCCCATATGTACGAGTATACACATATACATATATATATATAAACATATATATATATTCATATATGGATGAGTCGGATACTACGTATTTTGTGGCGTTTGGTTAGCTTAGAATTTTGTTTGCTTTTAATTATTGTTATTAGAGCACATTTTTCGTCGTAATTTCTTTCACGCGAAATAGTAAAAAATCAAGAATACTAAAAAGTTCCCCCATACTGTGCGCTCTGCTAAGTTTTCCTAGTCTCCCTCCCCCCGACGCAGTACCTCTTGTTATGTTCTTATATTTTTGCTGGTGTTATTCTAGCTGCTGTTGCTGTTGTGTTGCTGTTGTGTTGTGACTGTTGTGTGTGCTTTGGTGAGTGTGCGGCATTTGGTTGCAACGGCCCATTAATAAGCTTGGTCGGGTTCGCGGCTTATCGCTTCTATAATTTCAATAATAATGCACACTGGCACCTCGACGACCCCGACTATTGTAATTGCAATTCAAGTTTCGGTATTTACGATCCATCGCTTATAATGCCAATAAAGTGCGCCTCAGAAGTAATTAGTGCAGATCTCGAGCAGGTTAAATTGTGGAAATGTTCTTACAATTTGTGGATGGCACAACTAATCCAACACCTACAGCCATATGTACATATATGGGGCTCTTAAATAGAAACATATGTACCTATTTGTCCGTATATATTTTCATATTGGCCGCAAAGCAGAAGACAGAAGAAGAAGCAGAGAAAAAATTCTTAATTGTTAAGTATCAACAAAGTATAAATCTTAAATGCAAGGCAAGAGGAGCGATTAAATTATTTGAAATCTCCGCATACTCGCATCCAAAATGTTGCCCCGAAATAAAAGCAAAATACACAAAAAAAAAAAAAAACAACAAAAAAACACATTTTAACCAAAAATGTATACAAAAAGTAAGAAATTACCATTAATATAGGGAAACGCGCCGACAGAAACCAAGTGCGAATGATGTGCAACAGATGGCCACCCCCCACCACTGCACCCCCCCTGAATTCTTGCCACCGATGCTGATGGCGACGAACAAACTGACGACGACGACGATGGCGACGGTATTAGCCAGCGCCAATGGCATACACTGAACAAACAATTGATTTCAATTCCTAGACAAATATTGCTAACGATATAAATAGGTTGTTTGGGTTGTTGCCTCACACATTGTAATCCAATCCAACTCAATAAATTCGAATCGCTGAAATCTCGATGTCCTAGCTAGCAAATACCTAGTAGATTTTAAATCAAAATAATAATTACTTTTATTTATTATTTACTTGCTTGCTGTGCACCACTTAAATTGTATTCAATTCAATTTTTCAAACTTTAAATTAGTGCGCTAGTCATTAGTCAACAAAAATGTTCAGTTTAACTGAGATACAAAAGCTAAATAATTCAAATAATACGAACAGATTGGCAAAGAAAGATACAGAAATAGGTTTGAGTTATAAAGTAGCACAATGGGTCTAATTATAACTTTAGAAAGTTACAAATTCATAATTATTAAATGTACATATTCATTTTGTATAATATAATATTAAAACTATGTTCTTCATATATATATATATAAATTCAAGTGGCGCTAATCTGACAAGCATAACAAAGATCCGTACAAATATTAGCTGTATTCTCGGACTAAGTTTTTCTTCAGTGCAGCAATGGTATGGATCGAGAGGTGAGTCGAGTCGGTGGGCCAACGTTTTGGTGGAGTGAAGACAGCCAGCCAGTGTACAGGGTACACCGATCAACCCACCCGTATCCCAAAACGAATGTTTGGATTTAGCTTTGGCATCGCTTGTTGATGTTCATAAACCGACGGCGGCAACATTGAAGACAGCGTCAAAGTTAGCGTCAGCGTCAGCGTCAGCATCAGCATCAGCATCGAAATTGAATTCGAAATCGGCATCGGCATCGGCATCGAATCCGGTGAGCACTTAGACACTTGAGTTGTACAAAACAGAAAAAAATGAATAAAAACAAAAAAAAACAGATGAAAAAAAAAACACACACAAAATACACAAAATACATAAAACGAAGAGAATAAAGTAGTGCGCTGTGCGTGTGCACAAAATGGATCAGGACTGTTTCATCTTAAGGCGTTCAAAGCACAGCAGGTTGTCTCCACCAGCAGCCCACAATCTGAAGCAAAGTCGAATGATGATACAAACATTCGCTGGCGCTTGCTGTTTGTATTCGTTTTAAGGGATAGACAAATAAATGTAAATAGGAGTGCCGAAGAACACTCGGATGCCAAATATGTCAGCAAATGCAAGTCAAATATACTTGGACAACTACAACAGATTTGCCCTGTTGAATGGTAGCAAAGGTTTTTATACTCTGGGCTCAGTAATAATAAAAATATGTAATAAAATATTGTGCGAAAGCATAATGAAAATGAATCAAAATCATAAAATTAGCTGCGAACTAAACAAAATGTTGCCAACTGTTCGGCTTACTCTGCCATGCGGTGTCTCATCTTTGGGTCAGGTTCTTATATCATTTTTTATTTATTTTTTATCCTTGAGCTTGTTTCTTCCTTGTTACGAAATTTATACATTAGATTTGTATTCCAAATAACAAATTGTTGTGTAATAATCATTATTTGGCTGCTTAAACTTTGTTTTGTATTATGGTATTCATTATTATTTATTGTCTAAAAACCTTTAAACGTGTAAAGCGAAAGCCATATTTTTGGTGCCAAGTAATATTAATTATTATTAATTAATTATTAATTATTATTATTACAAGTTCTTTAATTTGAGTGCGCTATGGATAATTTTTTGTTTTCATTCATAGTTGAACTGTGTGTATGCTATAAAGATAATAATTCGATGTAATTAAAATTGATATTCTTAGCTACTTATTACGTATTTTATATATTAAAAGATGACCCATTTCTAATAAAAGTCCCTTAAGCAGGATTGTGGTAGCAGTAGTTAGGAGCTACCTACAATAAAAATTAAATTTTTCCTTACAGACCACTCCTTACTTCAATTTCACTGATTTATTAGCCGACCCTCCCACCGAGAGTGGTACCAAGCCTAAAAGGAGACAGGCTACTCTGGCCAGCTGCATGGCTTTCACCCCTTGTGGAACACTCCCAATCTTGATAGATGCACGCAAATTATGCCAGTAATGCAGACAATGCTTGCGACAGGACGAATAAAACTGGATCAACATGGATCATGTTAATATATGATATGATATAACATATGATAAATATACATATCTAGGCTCATTATGAGGAATATCTTTAGCAAATTCATTAAGTGAAAAATTATTCTGGACTTGAGCATTTTTCACGAAGGACCCACCGACTCATCAGCTTCTGTACTTTCCATTCTGATCCGATAAACAAGCAATTATTTCTTAAGACAATAGTTATATAGTTATACAGCTCGACAAATATTTGAATAAACTGTGAGCTCCCTCTGGAGAATTGGGAACTCTCCAAATTATATGATTTGGATTGTGGAAAATAAATACGAATCGAAGCAATGGTTGTGTGATCCTGTGATCAGTGATCAGTGATCAGTTTAAAATGGCTGCTGTTCATCCCTATGCAAGTCAAACAATGTTAATTAATTACTCTCTCTCCCTCTCTCTCTCTCTCTCTCTCTCTCTGTCTCTCTCGCTTGCCCCGTTCCCAATGCGTTTATTCTATGTAAACATGTACTGTGGCGCATTTGGATTCGGTAATTACCCAGTGGCACTAATATTTCCGCGGTTCTCAAAGATGCACGCCGTGACAGCCATAACCAGCTCTGGAAATGAAAAGACCGCAACTCAGGCCGATGCCGAGGCGGCCTTTGCTCTGCTGATCGGCTGATCAGCTTTGCCTTTGCCTTTGCCTTTGCCTCTGACTTTGGATTTGGATTTGGCTTTGGCTTTGGGTTCGGGCTCGGCACGGCACGGCAGCTAAGCGAAGAACTGGCTCTAATAATTTGTACACAGTCCGGGGTTGGGTCAACAAATTGACTTGATTGATCGCAGTAGAAAGCAGTATGAAAAGCAGCGGTAACAAGCGGTAATCACAAATAGTTTCCACTGATTTTGAGTTATGGGAAATTTTAAATATCTCAAACGAAATTACGACCCAAATGCCATTAACAATGTTTTGGCCATGACTAAAACACCACATCAAGACCAAAAATCAACCCGAACATAAAAAAAAACCAAAAAAAAACCAAAAAAAAAAAAATAAAAATAACAAAAACCAAATAACAACAGCCAAACATTCACGAGTAGTTCTTTTACTTTGGTCATCGTTTCATATGCTAACACTGAGCCAAGTGAATACTTATGCTGGATGCTTTGAGTTGTAGTTGCTGCTCCCCGTCCACTCGTACACTCATTTCGGACAGGCCATTAAATGTAATGACAATATATGAAGTGTACACTCCCATCCCAGACCCATTCGAAACCCGGCTAAATGAGCAAACATATCATTTCAATAATCACTCTCTTGATGAGCAGAGGCATGGACACTCATTTATTATCGGCATCTGCCACGGATAGTTGAATTTGTCAAAGTCGCTGAGCATTCCACAACTTTCAATGCTCTTGATAAATTTCAATGCAGCGATTTAACGAGCATTCTTCCCGAATATCAACAACATATGTGGGTTCCTCACTTACCTTAATCATATTAAATAAAATAAGATTTACATTTTTTATTATATTTATTTATTTACATCACTTTCGACTAGACACAGACAAATTTCAAAAGTTTGCAGTTTTGTCTCGCCTTAGTTGAGGAATACATTTATTAACTATTTCTGGAAACTGTGTAAATTAACGATACAATTAAATAAACTTGATCTGGGTCCGGCATACGAGAGCTCATAATCCAAATTTGTAATACAGTTTCAGAGTTTATTCTTAAATCGAAAAAATGATCGGTTTAGGGAAACATAATTTTGATTAATTTAAAACTTAAGCAAAAAACTGATGTTTTGATAAATCTCTTCCACAGCTTCTGTCAACAAAATTGATGATAACTTCGATTAGCAGCAATAAAATCATAGCTTTAAGTGAATTTGTATTTTATATAGTTGGTAATTAACTCTAGCATTGTAATATTTTCTATGAATTCAAGTCTACTGCGTCATACTTACTTTCAGAACACTTAGCTTATGGCTCATCGATTAATAATGCAGGAAAAAACAGATTAAATACAATAATTACATCTAAGGTTATATATAATATATACTAGATTCAAATATATCGATAGGTATTTAAGATCGTGTCCAAGGTCAATATTCACCATCGATCCACAGATTAAATTTGGGGACTCTGGCTTTCAAAATTGTTATCGATTTGCGATGATATGTGGAACATCATGTCTCGAGTTGTCTGTCACATATATTATGTATCACAGTATAAAATCAATAAGCAGCCAATTTCGATTTTATTGTTAGTATTCGGTTTTTTAATATATGAGACGCAGCTATTCTTGCTCTTACCTACCAAATGTTGGCAATTCATTTGCCTTAACTTGGCCTCAATGCACATACACCTGCAGCAGCTGTGGATGTGGATGTGGCTCATCCTTCGTGCATTTCTTCTTCTTCTTCTTCTGCTTCTTCTTCTATATTTGACATCAGTATCTCGATCTGGCTGTAAGAGTAAATAAGTGCATGACTGCCAGATTTTGGATCGGCACCAGTCGCATAGACATGTCCAATTGAGCCATCTGATGTTGAGCACTCAACGTTTTGTCGCATTATTTTCCAAATCACTGTGGCTTGGGGGTTAAAAATGAGTTTTAATTATTTTGTCACTTGCTTATCAACGCCGGAATCGACAAATCTTGACAATAACATGACGTGAAACAATTTGTTCCATTGCCGCGATTGTGACAAATTATTGACAACAATATCAAACACAAATATCAGTAGTCACCGGTCGCTGTAAACCTGGCCCAATCCCAAAGACAAGACCCAAAATCAAAACCAAGACCAAACTCAAAACGACGAAGCGACAGAATGCTGGCGCCATACCAATACCAGAACGGGGACTGGGACAAAGGCCGGGTCCCGAGCATGAGTACATGCCATCAATCTCAATCTAGTAATGACCAGGCCGAAGCGCCAGAGTAGCAGATTGGCAGACACACACACACACACACACACAGACATTCACGCAGACAGAGAGCGAGAGAAGTAACCAGTGTATTGATTCCCAAGCCGCTTCAGCTACAACTCAGCTTCGGTCTCGGCGGCTTCAAGTAAAAGCTACCGTACGCAAAGGGCGGATGATTCTTTACATAATTATTACGTTTTACGTTTCTCGATGCGGTACAGAAAAAAGTGCTCGTTCATAGCATACCGCATGGAGGATAAATGACGAACCCTGACAATGGCCGGGTACATAAGCAAAGCCCTTGAGCGGAGCGGAGCGGAGCGGAGCAGTCGTCGAATGTGCGCCAAATGTAGAAAGTAGAAAATGTCGATGACTTTTAACTAATCTTAGAAACGTCGGGAAAATGTCAGTCACTATCACAGATCAAGCGTAGAAAAAATCATTAATTTAAATTGCGACCATCTACCCAACTTGACTTGACCTCCAATACTACGGCCCAGAACCCATCGAAAATCAACATCCACATCGACAATAGCAAAAGGAAAAGCAAAGGCCAAGCAGTCGTTGATTGCCATATTGCCCAAGTCAAATTGACCGACAAGGTTGTGGTCTGCACCAAAGACTGCCACAGAAATAGAAACTCAGACTCACTTAAAGACGGAGACTTGTTGGAGAAAGGCGAACGTTAGTGCGTACTCATGTTACTCACCCAGTCTCAGAGCTATTTGCGCTCTTGCTCTTGCTCGTGCTCGTGCTGGCGCTGAAGCTCTGCTCTGTTGTGCTCAGTGTATCATGCTGGGCGGCTTTGGGTTTCGCACAAATTCAAATACACCAAATCGGTGTCAAAAACTCGGCTCGGCTATGTGATTGATCAGCGAGTGCAAGGCCCATGGCTTTGTATGTGAATCAAGAAGCTAGAATGTAGTAGTCGCGAGAGCTCGACTGGCTAGCTATATTGTTTTATTTGAATTACGCATTGTATCCAGTAAAAATTACAGGCCGAAGCATGCATATACATTCTTGATCAGCACTAATAGCCCGGCTGATCTACCCGGTTGATATCCCTCGATACAAACACGCCCATCTCAAAGACTGTTAGAAATTTGAAACTTAAGAAAACTTATTTCTTCTATATTGGACAAACTATATAGCAATAATCGCAAGTATTTATCGTATATATACACGATCTGTAATGGCTTGTGCTTAGGGTATCTTCTAGTCGAGCTGTCTTATAAACTTAGTCTATTAAGTTTTGAGCAAGTGGACCTTCGGATGATTGTTCATTGTTAATTGTTTTGACTATTTTTAAATTCCTACTTGTCGATAAATTTGCATATAAATCGATAAACAGACTTTTCTAAACTGAAACGAAAATTAAATAAACTACTTTTGTATGTAACTCTTCATTGCTTATACATATATATATATATGTATATATATTAAGTAATTGATGATTATCCTGGACACAGAGTAGTAGACTCCAAATAAAAGCTGACTATTGTTGGACATATTTATGTACGTACATTCATGAAAACATTCACCTCGTCATCATCATCATCATCATCATTGGCTGGCACATGAGTTGGCAACTGAGCGAATGAATCGAGAGCTGACCAATATGCGTATGTATTTGAAATATGTCAATATGTATAATATATATTTATATATATATTTATGTGTATATAGCTTATGTAAGTACAAATGTATGTATGTATCTATGAATATACATGCATGTGTGAACTGGGGGACTTTGTGTCGATAAAACATCAAACAAAATTCCGAAACAAACGATTAATCTTTTGGTCATTTTCATTTTGATTGACGGATGGGAAGTAAATGCGCGCCTGTAACCGATTGAGCGAGCCCATGTTGGATACATAGAGATAGAATGACTGTGTGCGAGAGAGACAGAGAGGCAGGCAGAGATTGTGAGATTTAAATGAGATACAACAGATTTCAAGTGATGCAGACATTATGCAAAGTTGCATAATGCCTACATACAGTCGACAACAACAACAGCAATAACAACAATAGCAACAACAACAACAACAACAAAAACAGCAGCAAATCGAGCGAAAATTACATAGCTGCATATCGCACAGATAAAACTTTAGCTGCTTGTTACCTGGCTGCTGCAAAGGGGACCCTCGACGTGAAGGTGTTGCCATAAAAGGGCAATCATTTGGGCAGGTTCTTTATATGCGGCTCTTATGGCTCTTATAAGAGTGCTGTCAGTCAGTGTACCTCTCTCTCTCTGTGTGTGTGTGTGTGTGTGTGTGTGTGTAGAAACCGAAAGAGGACAACCAACTAAAACAAATTCAAGTCAAAGAGCAAAGAAAAAAGAACGCCTACCGCGGAAGCAGACGTTTGACTGCCCAAACCGGCAATTATCAAAATATGTGCATTAATAATGCGTAGCGGAATGAATCAGCTGCCGACGCTGTTGCTGCCGCTGTTGCTGCCTCTGCTGCTGCCGCTGCTGCTGCTGCTGCTGCTGCCGATGGGGTGAATGTGAATGTGAATGTGAATGTAGTGAATGCGAAAGACACCAGCGGCCAAGACAACGACAACAATTGAGAGCTGGACTAGCGCACAGGGTCAGAGCAGTCGTAGCCGTCGTCGTCGTCGCCGTCGCCGTAGCTGTGGCCACGGTTGACGCCCAATGCAGATTGCGACAGGCAAAGGGCAAGGAACACGGGAACGGGAACAGGAACAGCACCACCACCAACAGCAACAACAACAGCAACAGCAACAGCAACAACAATCCATAGCCGAGAGGTATTCATGAGGGCGTTTATGGCCCCTGCAACAGCGCATTTCAATCTAAAAGAACGAGCCGCTTTCGTCCGCTAATTAAAAATGTCCTTCAACGAAGTTAATACCTCTACCCAGCTAAAGGGGCGCGCAAAGGCTAGTTGACAGGAGTCAAGGGAGTGAGGGGAAGATGGATACGGATGTTGTTATCAATATTTTGATCCACGCTGCGGCGCTGGCTCAAAAATAATCAATTCATGCAGTCTCAGCAAAATTAGATATTTAATTCTCATAAATAAATGAATATATTTGTAAAAATCATTACTAATATTCACACATACTCAGCCAATAATTTTTGATAAAAAACAATGTTTTTGGTCCAAATCAAATCACTCAATTTGAGTTCGGCATTACTTGAATCTAGTATGGAAAGTATGAATTTTATGTTGCGCAAATTGTTTAATCAATTTATGTATTTTATTTTAAAAAATATAAATAAGAAATGACTATAATAATGTATAAATTATCCCAAGTTGGAATGCAATATAACCTTCACTGGAGAACAAATACTCGCATCAATACCATTTATGTCTTTAATCAAGATCAGCAATAATTCTGTAATTTCTATTTGGCTGAAATTAAAATTTGATCAATTTATTTCTCAATTAAGAACTCTTATTCAAAACATAATCAAATATTTTAATATGTTTGAAGAAAACAATTATCTTGGAAATTACATACCTATTAAAAAGTGGCCAGTTAAAATTTACAGTTCAAATTTACAAAGTTCATCTGAATTGTCTGCCTCAAATGTGTCGTTAGGTATTGGGTGGAACTGTCTCCACACGGTAAGTCTGTCAATTGGCAAACACGGAGCATGAGCAAGACGGTTTCAAGTCAGGTAAACATGCTCTGCCACCTAAATCTTGTTTAAAAAAATACCTTTGAATTTGATGTTTGAACAGGACAAGGACAAGGAACGTTAACATAATAGTTAGTTAAACGCGTTAGTTGAGGTTAGCAGCCGAAAAGATCAACAAGATTCCATGCCTAGCTTAACCTTCGGACGTCAACCCGATAATTATTTTTTGTTTGCCAGAATTGGACTAATCATTTGACTTTGCTATTTTTTTTTTCTTTTTTGGACACAGATGTTTATAAATACATGCTGTGTCTGACTGATTTCCGCGAAATGGTTGAGATAAGTACGTATTAAACATAAATATTATTTAAATCTTCCAACCAAGTCAAGTTTCAATTCAACTTTATTGAAATCTAGAATGATCAGAATCTGATCTGCTCGTGTACTTATGTATGGGAGTTTCTTTAAGCGATTTTAAGACAATAATAAAATGCGCTCTGTTTGAGTATGTGCATTAGAGAGATAACAAATGAATAGTTCTTTCCAGATAAATGAATCCAAGATTATTAAAAATTACAAGAAAGTACTCAGTTGCGGGTGCTCGAAGCTTTCTTAAAGTACAAACAATCACGTACAGGTTTCTTTTGTACCTGTATCTCGACAAAAGTATGTGTTTCATGTTAGATCAGCATGCGGGCATCGACTCAGGTCCAATTATGCTTTAACGAAGTAAGTGATTTATTTCCTAAGCAATTCCAAATCCCGAAAAACCCTAATGACGTCAGGCAACGCATTCAGGAGTATTGTTCAACATTGCACCTATTTGGGAATGGGAATGGGATTGGAGATGGAGATGGGATCGGGGTATAGCTCAGCTAGATAGATTCCAATTGCTGGCTAATGGTTGAAGAGGTGCTCTCTCACTGCGCTCTTTGATGGTCAGCTATTATCTTGGGCCATTCATGAATAAATATTTATAAATAGCTGAAATTTCTTAATATTTCTGAATTTATTGAGCGTGACCAGGCCAAGGCCTGCACCTGCCACAGCAAACGATATCGCGAAGTGGCAGTGGAAGTGGAACTTGAACTGGAACTTACATTGTTGACAAAAGTTGTGTCTTCGGTTAAGGTCATTAGCCAGGCTTAAGACTGCCAGATAGATACTGTATTTACCCAGGGGTTGACAACATTAGCTCGTAATACACGTTGCGGCCTCGCCTTGTCCACAGCCACAGCCACAGCCACAGCCACATCCACTTGCACATTCAATTCCACTGATTATGTATTCATGAATAAGTTAATATGCTGCTCAATGCCTCCTTTCACTTGCACACATTGTCGCTTATGCGCGCTTCATCCCTCCCTCTCTCTCTCTCTCTCTCACTCTCTCTCTCTCTCTCTCTCGTTGCGACTGAGTGTTGTGCGTGTAGTCTAAGCAAAAATACAAAAAAAAAAAAAAAAAATAAAATAAAACAAAAACAGAAGACGCAGCAGAAGACATTGGCCGCCCCGTCACCGTTTAGTTGGAAATGTTGCGGCATAAAACGAATGCGCGAACTACTGCGGCATGAAATTAAATCCAACTTCATATCTGAGACGCTGCTCGCTGCTATCTTGCATATCCAAGTGCTGGTGAAATGCAACGGCAAAAGCCCCACAGATATTCAACAGATGCACCACATGCATGTGGCCATGTCCGAAACAAAGAAAACTCTTCTCTGTGGCTCAGGCTCAGGCGGTTGTCCAACCGTGCCATGTCCATGTCCATATGCTTGTGCATCTGTACATCCAACTCAGTGTGTGTGTGTGTGTGTGTGTGTGTGTGTGTGCATAGAGAGGGCACTTGTTCAGTGCCCCAGAAACGAAACAGAAAACGGCAAACGAAGCAGCGATGATCGCTACATTTTCTTAAGTTTTTTTTTTTTTTTTTTTTTTTGCCTTCGCCTTATTAATGAGCATCGTGGAAAGTGCGACCAAATGTGACGTTTAAATATTCATGAATCAGTAACTATAACGCAGTTCCAGTTCCATTCACAGACACGTGCAATACACATACATACACACACATACATACACACACACATTCATACATACACATATACATATACATATCTACAATCCACTTCCGTCGCCAGACTTTCATTTACATACCTATTAGTCTTGGCCAAAATGACCCAAGGGGTTTATGGTCTCGTTCGTAGATTTGCTGGCTTGGTCTGCTTTTGTCAACGGACCCCAATTAGCTATATAGCTTAATAGTTTTTAAAATGAACGCAGATAAATCATTATTTCGAATTATAAGTAAAACTGCTTAGCGAACTTCAACTCACAAATAAATAATAAATGTTTCTCACAGTTTTTTTTTTATTGAATATTGTAGTAAATGTGGTAAAACAAGGCTACCGATTTGAATTAACCTTGAGATTATCCATTCGCAGGCTAACTGTAATGAGTAGACTATTTTTCAACCGATTTTGCCATCTGAAGCATCAGTCTCATTATGAATATATGTCTCATAGCTGTAGCCAGAGGATATTTTATAGATTATTAATCACCTCAGCTTTTTACTTCGCTCCATCCGCAGTATTTAGCTCTGTTCGTCAGTCAGGAAAAGGGACACAATATATTGAGGTGCCAACAAGCTATTTGGCTTGTCGTTGGCTCGTTTGCCACAAATTTTCCCCTTTGTGCGATGTGTATTTCTCAACAAACATTGCATTACGCATTATGCATTAATGCCCCCCGGCCTTGCAAGGGGGCTGAGGCCTGGCTAATGACCGCGGTTTTGGAGAGCAGCCAAATTAAACCATCATAATTTGAGTAATGATTGAAAACCCAAGGGTATTTGGCATTTGTAAGGGTATTTTTTGTTTTTTTTTTTTGGCTGAAACTGAAACTGGAACTGGAACTGAAACTGAAACTGGTGCTAAGGCATCGCGATTGTTTTGGTGGCTTCCTGATTTGCATATGTAAATTTGAGCCAGCGCCACCGAAACGCCGTGGCTGTTGTCTCATCTGCCTGTCCGGGTCCTGGTCCTGTACGTGTGGTAATGTTGCTGTGCTGCTTGCATTTGCTTTGGGCTCATGCTCAACTTTTCCCTAAATTAATATCGCAATTTGCATGGTGCAAGTGTTAAATAAGTCGTTTATTGCATATTAAAAGACAGCCAATTTCCATTAAATTATTACCATGTGCTTAATAAGTATATCAGAAGCCGTATTGCTAACAAGATGATGATGTCTCATGTGACCCAAAAGACAGCAGCTGTCTGTTAAAGTAACCAAACTCGATTCTCAAATCTAAAATGTTGCAAAAGAAAAACAAAGCACACTTGTTGCTTTGGGATATCTATTAAGAAAATATAAATTTGATTTAAGAAAGCATATTAAGTGTATTGAAGAGAATCTACCTTTCGATCGGCCAGATCGGACAATCGTAGGCAACTTTGAAATCTACCTGAAATACTTGCATATATTCTAGTCGCTCTTGACACTGTGGTCCACCATAGTGATCAAGATTGGGCCAATTGCGCAATATCATTTTGAGAAAGATTGGCACATTGATTGCATTTGATTGTTTCGGATGGCTGTTGCCCTATTGCTCAACACACGTGTTGCATGAGGCATGTTGCATTCTGTATGTGGCCATTGCCGCTGCTCGTTACCCGCCGCCAACAGCAATCGGTGCAATACCAATGCTGGTCAATTGTTGCTGCGACTATGCCGAATATTCACCGTTCTTCTTCAGTTGCAATCGTGTTGGCGCCGTCACCAGCAAACTCGGACTCAGACTCGGACTTGGACCCGCGACTTCCCCCTTGGACACCTTACGGAGGCAGCGCTCGCTCAAGCGTTCACCCAGTGTTTGCGTACTCGCGTGCAACTGTGAAACCTGAGCTCAAGGTATAACTATAGTTATTGTTGCAGTAAACAGTAGCACGAACACACACACACACACACACACACACACACACACACATGGAACATGCCTGCATTAAGGCTGCAAAAACCAGAGTCTCCATCACCAGAGTGATGTACAACACAGGAGGAACAACTCAGTGCAGCAGGCAGTTTATCGCAAGCTTGCACTCAGAAAAAGAGGCACAGAAAAGTAGCAAATAGCCCTAAAAATGACAAAGTCTTTTTTTTTTTTAATAATTTTAAAATAGGAGAAAACTTTTTTCTTAAAATTAGAAAGGCTTGAACTAAATCGACAATCCCAAAAATATGATGTTTTTTAACACAGTAGTTCGAATCTCGGCGCAAGTTCGCAAATTTTATAAATTAAAATTGTAAAATTTTTATAAATTGAACTATCTAAAATGTTTGTATGTGCAGTGATTACCAAGGACCAAGATGTGCCGGCCAACAAGGCGAATAGTGGGGGCTCCACGGGATTGGTCGTCCTTTCCACACAATCGCCCTCTCCCTTTCGTTTTCACACTCTCTCCACTTTACTTGTATTATATATAAGAAATAAAATAAAAAAAAACACAAACTTACTTATAAAAATTTAAAGTGTTTTTTGAGCTAATTTGGAGCCGCTGATATTGCAGCTGGGACTTTTCGTCGAGAGTGTTCATGTGCAGAATAATTTGTGTTTCAAAGACGCGTCGAAGACTCCAATCTAATAGCTAGTTTCAAAAGTTATTTAATGTCCAACATTTTGTGGAACTGCTCCGCTATCATTAACCGAGAAGTGTTTGTTCGTCCATTCGATTTACACTTGACACTGCCACAGTTGCCAAGCCTAATAAGCTAAGAAAACAGTTCCGTCAATTTTCATGAACTACGAACTAATTCGTAGACTTGGAAATTTCGCAACTTTTGGTGTGTGATACAAATCTGGGATTGTCCGTGATTGCAGGATTTCACCTGTTTATTGTATCTACTATTAATATAATCATACAAGACTTGAATATTATTTTAGTAATAATTGACCCCTTTAAGACCCCGTCCGGGTTTCCATGCGAACTTGTTCCTCAGCCCAAAAGCTATTGATGATGGTTCGGTTCTTTTCTGTAGGCAGTCCGTATCGAGAAACTATATCATCTATTGCTCCAGTCAAAAGATGAGTTCTTGTATAAACAACGATATTTCTTCCAAAAAATAGTCAACTGTTTGTGAAAACTTTTTGACTTTCTTAACAGTTGAGTGCAGCGTACCCCTTGGTGAAGCACTCGAGACAGGAGAATGCTCCTTATTACCGAAATAATATTAGGTAAATGTCATTGGGTTCCCATATAAGTTCCCAATTACTTAGTGAGTTGAATGACCTGCATGGCTAGTGCAAGAACAACAAGGCGAACAATCAAATATATGATATTGAATAGTTTTGCTGTGTAACTTTGGCAGCTTCAAATGTTTCTCTGTGGACTTTACTTGGAAGAGCGAAAAATTAATCATGTTCGTGATTCAGCTTGGTCTGTCAAACGCAAATGTCACATTGATGAATGATTATCGTAATTAAGCGGATAACGACGTCAGGGACTTAACAAGGACTCGAGCTCGCCCCTTCCATTAGCCTCGTATCTTACTCTCTCAGACTGTTTTTGCCTGCCCAAGGCGTTGTGTACAGTGTTGCCAATTTTTGGAAGGCTGATTAAAGCTGTTTATAAAGGTGAAGGAAGCTACAATTATTGGAATATTTAACCAGAAAAGAAACAGAAAAAATAATTTTAAAATATCTCAATTATCTTATCAACAAATGTAGAATATAATTCAGGTCCATTCTACATTAAACTTTAGTCTTCCTGATATTAAACTGATTTAAAACTTTTGCTTACTGACAGCGCAATCTTTGTAGGCTATTTCAGGCTAAAGATGCTAAATAAAAAAATATGTCAATCTTTAAGAAGATTTACGTTTTGATTAAAAGCTTTGCATACATTTTTTAAATTCTAGAAAAGCTTTAAAAAGATTTTTGAAACCATTTACAACGTTGCCGTTCAACCTAACCCAATGCGAAAAAAGGGTTGTCAGTTGTCTACATTTAATATTTGGTAACTGGAACTCCTAAATTGTTTCGGACAGAAGTTGGAGTGGCCCGATCTCGAAAGGATATAATCAGCAATCAAACTTCCGACTAGCCTTAAAATTGTGTAAAATATATGGGTATTATTATTTTCAGCTGGTCTGCAGCAGACTTGAAAGAGTATTTCAAGTGTCAAGTCATTTTAGAGTGCAAAAACGTACCGAATCTGGCGGGAAAAAAGCGGAATTGGCAACTCTGGTAGCATGGACGGTGACACTGCGACATGTGCAACACGATGAGTTTGTCTTCAATCAAAAGCGAAAACACCAAAATGTAGCAGGACACACGAATACAAAAATACACACACAACTTTTGCTACGTTTCGAACATTTACTCGTAATGAGCCGAAGTTCTGTGAAACAACGTTGCAAAGTGATTGCCGTAGTCAATTTTCAGTTATTGCCCATAAAGCTGGTCAAAATCCGAGTGCTTAAGGTCAAAGTGCGCTCTTAACTAATTTAATCTATATTCTCGCATATGAATGAGCTTCGCATACAGAACGTGGGATGCTTGACAGAAACGGCGACCCACACAGCGACACAGACACAGACACAGATGCAGACACAGACAGAGACAGAGACAGAGACAGAGAGACAGGGATGGGGACAGGGACAGGGACAGAGCTAGGGACAGGTGCGGGGAGAGAGGGGACTGTCTTCAAAAGTCAAAACACAGACGGAATAAGTCAACTCGATGCCATCACGGCAGCCGAGTCGAGCCATCTGCGAAATTAAATTGTAAATTTTCAAAGCTCCTGGGACAAATTTCTATCTTTTATATGTTTTTACGTCTGCGACGATGAAGAGGTAACGAATTATGGCAACAACTACGCCGTAAGCCTTAAGGGCGCGTGCTGGGTGGGTTTCTGGGTGTCTCGATGTATCTCTCTCCGTTTATCCCACCTCAACCAGCCGACAGTGGCTGCAGCCGTATCTGGGTAGGGCACCCACATTTATGTGTGCGTGTGGCCACATTGTCTTCCGCCCGTGACTGTGTGGCTCACCTCGGCGAGACAACTCGGAAACTAAAGCTACAAACGGCATCTGTCCTAACCAACAGAACAGTGACTCGACACGAGACACGAGACACAAGACACAAGACACAAGACACAAGAAACAATAAACGGCTCATGGGAAACAACAGACATGCCCTGCAATTGGGCATGTATTCACACTCACACTCACACTCACACTCACACTCATACTAATAGTCATACTCATACTCATACTCATACTCGTGCTCGTATTCATGCTTATATTTAAACTTAATACATTTGGGTGCACTGGTCGCGACGAAGCGTCGATAACAGATAAGTTAGTACCTACTAACATGCCACATATATAAATATATATATATAAATATATATACATACATGGACCTATTAGATTGACTAGGCATCAGCAAGAGATATATTAGAACCCTGTCATTATTGATGATTGAGTTATATCTTTGAAATGGTGGCATTTATTTGTATCGATATATATTTATATCGATAGTTATACATGGCGAGACGGACTCGGATCAAATATATCCATATAGTTTATGGTCTATGGTGTTACTGCATTCTGCCTGTAACATTCGCTGGTACAACTTCATTATACCCTATTTATACATTTTTAATGGATTCAGGGTATAAAATCAGTTTGTCTCTCAGCTGGCAGAGAGAAACACATAAAGAAATTGGGCGCGGGTAAACAAGTATAAAAGACGGGGACAAATGTTTATGAATAGTCTTGACATTTGACAGCTTGTTTATTTTATTTCGTCACATTTTCGTGATGATTTGTAGGCGGTTTAGCGCCAATTACTCCACGAATTTCAAAATGCAGACTGTAAACTAGTCTTTAAAAAGAACACGTTGGCGCCAATTCCTTAATAGATGCATGTATATTTTTGGAAATACCCATTATATTTCAAATACTACTTTTACAAACTTCGTATCGTATTTGATTATTAACCAGTTTATATAACAGATGGGAAGAAAATTCCAAAATAATTTGTATGGGAAATATATTTTATTTATAATAATTTCATTTGAATACTTAAATATACATTTGGGCAGTTGTTAAGATAATCGATTAGACACCGCCAAAGTAAATCGATGTTGTCCATTTTTATTTTATTTTTATCATAGATAGGATAATTAATTTGTTACTAATGCTCGCTGCCATCTTCTCTAGCCACGAATCGCGAAACACTACATCTTCCGCAATCTTAGAATCAGCTCGGGTCAGCTAACTTGAAAGGTAGTCTTACAAAATAAGGCTCTTTTCCAGTATCAGAGAATTACCACTAAGAAAAGATTCTCACTTATTTTTGAAGTGTTTAAGTATGTGTTTCGATTCGATTGAAAATACGAAATACATTTGATGCATGCAACGATGCATCAACGAACGATGTAGAGAATAGTCGCGGGATCTTAAACATAGGGACACTGCCAAGTGTTGAAGTTCCCATAGTGAATGGGATCTGGCTGTGGCTATGGCTATGGCTAATGAGTGTGAAGCAATAATATGTGATACCAATGTTACTAACACCACAGTTTTTGGCATTTGCAGATCTGATTGGTGGGATTTGAAGGGCTTTCTGAACGCTTTGGTGTCGACTTTGACAATAAGTAAATTGTTGACATTCAATTAGAAACAAATGCGTTGCTTTTGCCTTTTGACATGCCGTTTTAATGGGCAATCGGAATTTGTTGGGCAGCTCAGGGGTGTGAGTGAGTGAGTGAATGAGACTCAGTCCCAAACCCAGACCCAGACTCAGACCCATGCCGAGTCAGAGACCGTAACTGAGAGCCAGGCAATAACTGGGACAGGGAATGAGACGGACAACGACAACGACAAGAACAACAACAAGAATAAAAAGAAACACAGCGAGACTGAGACTGAGACTGAGACTGAGACCGAGAACGAGGCCGAGACGAAGAAGTTGCCATTTTACTTAATCCAACTTAATGGTCATGTATCGCACTTGATCGTGTCAATTTATCTGTCAAACGCGTAGTCGTTTAATTTCTGTGACAGAAACGCGATTAGTAACGTTCCATTGTGACAGCAGCAGTAACAGCAGCAACAACAACAGCAACAACAACAGCAACAGCAAACAGCAACAGCAACAGCAAACAGCATCAGCAATCAGAAATTGTTGCGCTGGCGCTGACGAGTTGTGCGAGTGAAGGAGTCAGGTGTCAAGCTGGTCGTGGCAAGGTGTGGGACAGCATGGAAAGAATGCCACAGCGATATCTGCGTCACAGCCAGCCTCGTTGTTCAAGGCTAATTCTGTCAGCTGTCAGCGCTGTCAAGAGTTGTGTGGCGATTCTCTAAATTGTCACCGTTGCAAGAGTTTTTGATACGCTTGCCCCGCACTCAACTCTTCAGCAAGCAGCTGGCAACAAGCAGCTGAAACGAGCATTAGACACAAATCGCTGAGTACAATGACAATGGCAACAAAAACAACGACAAAGCTTCTAGCAACGATTACAAGTGTCAGACAAACTATAACCATCAAATACAATAACAATAACTGACTCAACTTGCCAACTGCCAACTTGATCATTTTCGTTGATTGCGCACATAAAAAATGATTTATTTAATTTTATTTAATGCAAACATACTTCATACTTTTCATTTTAGGTAACCAATCTTAAAAGTCATCAGCTCTTTAATTGTTCGCCTTAATTAACAAGCTTACAAATTTATATTTTTGATTACTTACCAATCGCAGATCGCAGTGCCTGAAGAACCGATAACAGTAGTATCAGTTGTACCTAGTTGTCACAACAGATTCCGGGAGAATTTGGAAGAATTGGATACAGGATGAGACATCAAACGGGGAAAGATAGGCAAATCTCTGAAACTAGCAGAGAGTCAAGCAGGCTCAGAGGTTTCCAAGAGATTTGTTAATATTGAAAATGTGATTAAAGCCGTAGATAGTTTCACTGAAAATACGGCAAATAATAATAAGATAAGACAAACTTATCTAAGATAATTATACTATCGGGTAGTTGTTGCAGATGTTGCATACAAATATTCAAGCTTACCTCAACGATTAATTGAATTTATTGTCTGCTGTTGGCGCCATCGAAGCTCAAATGTATAACTTTTTGGCGTACATTTATTATAAGCGGCAATAATGAAAATCTGGGGTCACTCTAGCAATCCAATAAATGAAAAGCCAAAAAATACGAAAAAAAGGGGCAAGGCGCAGGTCGCAAGGCGAAGGAGGAAGAGCAAGAGAAAGAGCAGGAGCAGGAGCAGTAGCAGGAGCAGAAGCAGGAGCAGGAACTGAAGAACCACTGCTGGCTAACTATGCATGAACCAAGCATTTCGTCCATACTTACGACACCCGTGGGAGCAGCCAATAATTTCAAATCGGACACATGCACACTCACACACGCACACACGTACTATACACACACACACACACGTACTATACACACACACACATCGGCCACACCCATGCACTCATGAATCAATGGCACACATATGAGTATCCGTCCGTGCCAGCATTTGAATCCTTGAGCGACCCGCAATTCCAAAATAACAAAATGCCACTGCTTGAATTTGAAATTTTTTTTCACATCACGTAGCTACTTGAAAGTCGACCGCAGAGCTCCGGCTTTGAATACTCTTATGTATCTAGTATATACATATATGTATGTATGTAGTATATACTCATATACCAAATAGTCAATTCTTATGTGTACACATAAGCATGGACATACATACACACTTAAACAACTCTCCAGCTTAGCAAAGAACATAACTTGGCTTCGAAGGATTTGTTAATGCATTCATTATTTCTTATTTGTTTTTTTTTTTGCTAAGCATTGACAAACATTTTCAAGCTGAACGCTGGTTATTCATTTATTAATAAGCATTAAATAAGGTGAAATCAAACAATAATTGAAAGATTGTCGCCTTAACAATCTATAACTCTTTGATAAATGCAAGACGAGAAACAGAAAGTAATTTATAAATTATCCAATTTATGGATGTGCAGAGAGAGAGAGAGAGAGAGAGAGAGAGAGAGAGAGAGAGAGAGAGAGTAGCACTTCTTCTACGTATTCTTCGTAGTCTTCAGTTTTAAAGTTGCCTCCATTTGATATATCTTTTGTGGCAAAAACAAGTAACGCCAGTTGAGATCAAAACAAAAAACACAATTTTGAGGAAATACACTTTAATTAAAGTTGTAAAATATTCAAAAATTGTGCAAGTGAATTGCCATGTCTTGTTTCCATGTACTTAATGAGAAACATGCTAGACTACAAGTTCTAACCTGAAAAGGTTGATAATTGATATAAAAAAATGATCTTCTAATTGTGAAAAATGTACGGAATATGCGGAAGAAAGCATTTGTCACAACAACTTGCTCCATTTTAGGGAATAATCAGTAACATTAGGAAAATAGAAATATAAACATCTATTTCGTTGGAAAGAACATTTAAACTTTAAGATGATGACACATTCATTGGCATTAAACATGAACATAATTGTTGAAAAAATGAATTTATTCTTCTGTTTTCCGTTCGCATTAATTTTGAGACTTTTCCAGAATGTTGACCAGGTAGAACATGCAGTAACTAAAAGTATGGGCTATAAACGAATGCATTTCAAGTTCTCATTTTGCAGTGCTTCCATCTATTGCTGATGGCAGACTCCAATACCATCGCTGGTCACAAGTCAACCAGTGAAACTGGGAACACTGAACAAGTGACCTTATGTACAGAAGTCAACATGTATGTGCAATGTATTATGTGATGTAAAGTCTAGGATAGAGATAGATGTATGTATGTAATTTTGGATGAGTTTGCGGTTGCTACTGTTTGTCGCTGTACCTTTTTGTATTGTGTCTTTGTTGTTGTTGCTATTGTGAAAACTGAAGCGAAATAAAATGAAATATTTCAAATGACCACGTCTTGGCTATTTTCCGTTACATTATGGTAAAATATTACTGTGCCATACGCTCTGTACTGGCCATAACATGCTCTCGTGTCCGATGGCTGTCTAACGGTCCAAAAGTCCAACGGTCCAGTGTTCCGTGCAGCGGCCTCTTGTTGGGGAAAGCGTGAAGCGTATAAAGTCATAAGGGTTTATGCATGAATTGATTGCAGCAGCAGCAGCAGCAGCAGCAGCAACACCAACACCACCATCAGCAACACCACCACCACCACCACCACCACCACTACCACCACCGCTGGAAGCAGTCGGACACTTGCAGGCAATATACTCGTAATAAAAGAATAAGAATTATATGCTTTTGTGTAGCATTTCGCTTTAATAATCTATGAAGTGGCTACAATAGCAACAACAACAACAACAGCAGCAACAGCAGCTTCTTAGCTCGAACCAGTTCTCTGTCTTTGGCAGCTAGTTGTTGTTGGCCAAGTTTGGAGCGTGTAGCGGGGCAACCGCAGCTGTGCCAGCTCAATTGCCTGTGGCTGGCTGCTCATTGTCTGACTCGGGAGTCGAACTTGGACAACTCGCACTCGGACTCGGACTCGGACTTTGGCTTTGACTTTGACTCATAGCAGCCCAGCTGCATTGACAAGTGAAATATTTGACATAATTAAATTTTGATACAAGTCCATAACTATTAGACATTCCGGATATCTCGTTAGCCCCACCGCAAAGCAAAACAAAACAAAACGACGACCAGCAGCACACAATGGACGGACAGATTTGTGCCCAGCCCATATGTAGCCCAAGCATCTTTCATCCTGCGGCGTGTCAAGGCACGTTATTCAGACTTCGTTGACTTCGTTGACTTCGTGACTGACCAACGGTCGTCCTGAGACGACAAAAACCAAACACTTGTCTCACGTACCACCATTGACGACCTGCAAATGCTGCTGCTCCACTCCTGCTCCTGGTGCTACCAGTTCTTTGCGGGAATTCCACTTGTCATTAACCTTGTTATTAAAACACTTTTGTTTATGACCATAACATCTGATGTCCCAGCCAGCCTGATGAGGGGACAAACTGTACAAATAACAAATAACTTACGTGCATTGTAATATTTGGTGTGGTGCAGAGCCAGAGCCATTTCCACATAACTCAGGCCTCAGTCCTCGGTCCTCAGTCCTCAGGCCTCCGGCACAGGACATAGACTTGGCGCCGTCGACAGTCGACAGTCGACAGACAAAAGACACCTTGCACTCTCACTCTGCCACTCGTCCAGTCTGCCCTCCCCCTTCCAGTCCCAGCCCAGTGCTGTGTGGCCGTTAAAGCTTCCGTTGCTGGCACTTGGCGACCATTTGTTTTCCGGTGATCATCGCAATGTAAACGAAATGTGTTCAATTTGTTTCTGCTGCAAGCACACGTATAAAACACACTAATTTGCGGCATCGCTTCTGGACATATCAGCAATTTGTTTCAACCAGCTGTCCCCAATATACACACACACACACACACACACACACACACTCCTACTTAGACACATTCGTAAGCGTAAGTGCCAACTGTGGTTAATCTGCCAACAATTTGACTTGCTCACTCCGCACTCAGCCAAACGCCAAATTGACAAAACCCTAAAAATAACATCAAAAAAGATAAAAGAAAAACGCAAACAAAGAAATCAGATTCGGGAATTTGGCGTTTTGTGGCGCTTTCTTTAGAGTGAGAAGACTTGAAATGAGCAAACTGAATTTGGAATTTGATTGTTACTTGTAATGTTCCTGCTGATAATTAGAAGTGCAATAAATCATTTGATTGAACATTGATTTAGTCAACGCTCGGGCTGCACTTCATTTGAAGTTCACGTCTCACAGCAAAATCAAATCTTAATTGAACAATGCACATTCTAAAACTTTTCGTAATTGGTTTGGCCATTTTGGGGCCGACTTCATAAGGTATCATCATTAATAGCCAAGTCGATTTAGCCATGTAGCCACTGCTCCCATCTTTATGAACAAGCCGAACTCAGAGACTAAAAGAGCTGGAGACTTGGGATTTAGTATAGGAGCTCCATTTTGATCGATACCTGCCACTACAATGTGAATTAAAGCTGAATTGAGGCCAACTTGTTGTCGGACTGTCAACAGCATTCCAAATTGTTTTACTTATTTTTGATTGGAATGTGTTCGTTTGCAAAAGAAAAAATAGATGCAACTTTTCCACTAGAGATATTTAAGTAAAATTATGAGATAATATGAGGTTCATTTGTACAAATGATCATGGGTATTGTCGCTTTTTGTCATAATCGTCGAGAAGCATTACAGCGCCGGTCGTTATGAAATCTGAGACGCAGCTCGATCGAAAACCACACTCAAAGCCCAGTGGCTGGCCAGCAAAACAAAAGTAGCCACTGCCACATGATTGAAGTGCAGCATTAACTCCAAGCCCTGTCCAGCTATCAGATGATGTTCGAGCTAATAAAAAAGGGAGCAAGATTTGTCGAATGCACGATGCCCTGACCGGTTAGCTGAAACACATGCCCAAATTTGGGTACTTTGAGTGAATGCAAAGTAAATCACTTTGAAAGGGTATCAAAATGGGTGATGAGACATAATCACCGCAAACTGCTTACTCTCATTATACCATTTTGATCGGGCCAGATTTGAGATGGAATCACACCAAAACCACATTCAAGAAGTCGTGCCTTTGAGCCATTTTTTTTGAACGTAAGCTGAGACCAAAACGGGAAAAAAAGACTTTAAAGCCAAGCGGCTGAAATACACTTAACTAAACGAAAGGCAAGACAAATTTGGTATGAGTCAAGTATAATAAAAACTTGCTTAGAAATCTAGACAAATGCCTGGGCCTCGGTAAATACTGATGACAATAAAGTATTCATAGATTTGTGCTTAAGCGTGAGAAGTAAGCAAGTTCGTTAAACTATGTAACAAACACAATCGGCTAGTTGAAATGGCCTAAGTCTGCCGTTCATAGTTTTTGCCCTCGATCTAATCTTTGCATTCAAAGGCTAAAAGGCTCCACTTGGACGGTGGTCCCATTTGTTGCCCGGTAACCGCTCCTGGTGTTTCTACTTTGGAAGCTACTGTCACTGGGCTGCATGTGTAATATGATTCCTCTTTTGATGCCAAATGACAAATCAGATACAAGTCGCGCCTCACGAATCGAGCCTGGTTATTGCATTGACAATTCGCTGGCTGGCTGACTGGCTGGCAGTCTTATGCTAGTCATGCCGGATTTAATAAAGCCATGCCAAAGGGTAGCTAGATTCAGAAATAAGACCAGCATGCATATTGTATGACTCGTGCCTTCAGCTCTTCCAATCTGCTCTGAGCTGCATAATAATATTGTCGAGTCTTTAATAATTCTTCCTAACGAAATTGCGTAGAAACTCATTAACGAACTCAAAGGGGACCGGCTCACGGGTGGGGGCAGAAGTTGGAGGAGGCTCAAATTGAATTCCATGCTTCAAGTGCGAGCATGTTGTTGTTGTGTTTATTGCTGGGTGTTGTTTATGTAAGAACTGCTTTGGAATTATTTATGAACCCGATGGGAAAAGCTTTGAATGTGTCGCAATGCTTGCCACGGGCCTTGCCTGAATACCTAATTCCGGTTGCGTCCCCCTTTCCGGACAGCGTGGCAGGCACCAGAACCTGGGGCCGCACAACTGGGAATACATTTGCTCAAAAAGTGGCGCATCGTGCAATAAACAAAAGTGTTTTCCAATATAAGAAACGTTTTATCCTATAATGTGGTAATCGCTCGCGTAAAAGGCGACAAATCATTTAAACCCTTTCCCAACCCATTGACCGGAGCAGCCACTCCGTCCGCGCCAGAACTGTGCCCGCCTCTGGCTGTTGCCTAACGAATGTAATGCCATGTATCCATTCAGTCATTCGGTACAAGGGTGACAACAATAACAAGCAACAGCAGCCCTCGCTTCCGATCCAGTATCTTCCCACCCATGAATCTGGGCCCAGGGCGGAGGCGAATCACACACTCCAACCCCCATTGGACCCCCCTTCAAGCTGGGCTGAAAAATGTATATGCACACGTTAACCCTTTGAGCATTGGGCGAGTAGTCAAGTCCTTTGGACACAACCAGGGCCCCTGGGCAGCTAATGGTAATGTTGCATGCAGTCGCTCCTTTTCAAATTGGGCATCAGTGGTAGCATCATCAAGGCGGTAGCTTTTAGCTGGTATACGAGTTCGGTATATATTCTGGCTGGTAACTTAAAGCAACCGACAACCAGGCCTAACCCCACCGCACCTTCCCGGCATGCTAAAGGCCAATTCGAATGGGCCATGAATCTCTTCCGCCTTGCTCGTGCCAAAACATAAAAGTGAAATTTGTTTTTTATGACATCTTTATTCAGGCTAAATAAATACAAAGTATTATAGTGCCAGGGGACATTTGTGGGTGGGTTAGAGTGACCCGGGTCTCGGTTGCATTTCATTCCATTTACCCCATTCTGAACTGCCTTCATATTGATTAGCCAGCCGTTCATGATAAATAAACCATTATGCAGTTATCGTTACTGCGTCCACCCATCCAACCCATCCAACCCATCCAAAATAACGGCGTGAAATTCACTCGCCGCAATAATGTTGCCAACAAATGCGAGCCACATATCAAAAATGTGAAACCCAAGAGACCCATCATTATCGGCTAACAAATTATCAAAGTAAATCGATAACTTTCTTGCAAAAAAAAAATACCAATTGATATGAATTCAACTTTTTTTTTCTAGCCAAAAGCTTGACATTCGGCAAATGTCTGTCCGATAAGCTTTCGATACATTCAGAAGTCCAAGTCGATATATTTGCCACAATTTCTTGGATAGAGTTGGATGGTAACCAGCCTCAGTTTCTCATGAAGATTACTGAGAGCATTTCAAGCTGACATCAAACTGGCAAATACTCGTAGCAATACGCAATCGGTTAAGATTTTAGTGGTTACACGAAACTGCTTTCATTTGATCTATTAACTTATTTATAACATGCCCAATAAATAGAGCCGTGTTATTGCTTATGGGCATTAAGGCCATCACTATGAATATGAATATGAATATGAACATGAATATGATTTTCCCATCCCTGCTGGAACCCCTGGGAAATCGCTCAATTGGCAAAATGAAAAGTGTCCGAAAATAAACTCACAAATAGACAGCGCCTCTGTGCCTCCATTACGGAGCATAAACTTTTCTACAAAGACACAAGATTTATACATACATATATAGACACACATACAGATACAGATTCGTGTGGATGGACTTTTAGAGGCATTCTCTATTCTCTATTAGATTGCTCTGCGTTTATGAATTTTCGATTAATCAACGCATGACTTTCATTTGCTGCTCTTCTCTCCAAGTTGTGATGACATATCTGACAGGATGAAAGATTGTGCGACGGCAACGGCGACAGCGACAGCGACAGCGACGGCACAGTTTCGACAATTTCATTTATGGTAATTTGCATGTTCAACAAAGGTCGTGAAATAAATAGGGACAACAAATCAGGACACGCCGTCGTAAGCGTCATGTAAATTGTGTCTGCCCGCCTCTGGTAATTGTGCAGGTTGGAGGAGGGGGGGCGACTGTTGCCAGAGACACGCCCGAACATGTCATCGAGGACGGTACCGTTTAGCCAGTAAAAATGAACAGCAGCAAGGCAGGAACAGCAGCAAGCACCAGCAGCACCAGCAGCGCCAGCGACAAGTCCCATGTGAGCAGTGAAGTTTTTTAATCAAGCCGCCTGTCAAGTGTTTGCAAAACAAATACCGCGCTTATCCATCAATCAAAACACGCAATATGGCAGCGTGACTTTCCACAACTAAGCAGCGTGGCAGCAACAGCAGCAACAGCAGCAACAGCAGTCGCAGCAGCAACAGCAGCAAGTGGTTCTTGACACTTGGCTGCTTGGCGAGTGCTAAACCATATGGAACGAAGCGGAACAATAAAGCGACACTGTCAAACATTTGCATACACGACACCCACCACACCACCACACATACAGTAACAGAACAGCAGCAACAACAACAACAACAACAGCCAGCGAAACAACGAACCACGCACTTCACATGCACACACAGGGCACACACACACACACACAGCCAGACAGCAGTTGACATGGGCGGTCGGTCACCAATACAAGCAAACAATGGGATAGGTCTGTGCATATTTTCATTCTTTTTAATTGTAGCTAATCAAGCTGTTAACTTCGTTACACTTGATACAATCAAAATGCTAAATCGGAGTTGAGTTCCACATCCACAGCGCTGTCAACAGCCAACAGTTTTTTTTTTTTTTTTTTTAATAAGCTACATTGGCTATGGGCTTTAGTCAGCAAAAATAATTCTTTCTGAATTGTAGAATATCACGCATAAAATTCAAATCGCCTTGAAAGAAAGAAAAAATGTTCTTGTTTTCAGAAATAATTTCGAAATATAAGAAAAAAATTTATTAAAAATACTGTGTTTGTTTTTCCATTTTAATTGTTATATTTTCTTCTCTTAGAAAATGCATTTCTAGAAAACCCTAATTTTTAGAAAAAATAAAACATTTCTAAAATTCAGCAACAAGTAATGAAAATTGCTGAAGCGGTTTTCATACTTTGAGTTAGAGGCCAACTAGCTCAGTAGAAAGTCACTCTACTCGCGAGTTAAATTAAATTAAATTAAATTGTATTGTTTGTATTTGTGAAATCTTCAAATACTTATGTTTATTAATTAATAATATTAGCAAGAAAAATCTAAATCTGAGAAAAATGTACCCTGATTATTAGAAATATGCTTTTTAACAAATAAGATAAGTTAGTCTTGGCGAATTGCTAAAATTCAGCGCGATATTTGTCTGAGTGTAGCCAAGGTCGCTAAGGGTTCCAATGTCAATGCCCCAAGTGCGATTACAATAACAATAACAGTGGTGCTACCATCATCAGCTGAGGCAGCACGCAGGTAAAGCCTCACAATGGATCTCCAATGGTATTTCGGCATTCTGGGGCACAGCCCAAGGGTTAAGGGAAGGCTCTTGTTGTTCTACTTGTCGAGCGTATTGTGTCGAAATTGATTCTTAAACGTTCCAAAGAATGATGCGAACTTGACTTCAGCTGCCAGCCACCCTCTGCAATCAACCCCAGCTAAACAGACGGATGCCACCGAAACGTTTGCGGACTGGAACGGATGAGGGGTGGGGAGCGGTAGGGCAGGCGGAGAGCAGTACATTGAACAGCAGTTCCTGGTGTAAAACAAGCAGAACAACCGCAGAGAGAGCGGAAAAGAAATTGTAAATACAATTGTATAAATGTCACAAAAAATGGGATCAAAATATGGCAGCAGTTACACTTAGAGATACAGCACACATATTGGCGAAACAATGAATGCGAACTACACACACACACACACACACACACACACACACAGATACCCACACGGGGGAACATCAACCCCAATATGGTAAAATATATGCGCATAGATATGAGTACAGATGTCGAGAGTTTTAAATTGCATTAACTCATTTAATGATGTTCAAATTGAGGCTGACAAATAATGGGGAGTTTTTCAACTGGTGGCGCCTCATTCCCAAATCTCACGCCACTTTGTGACACCAGCAAATAGCCCCGACTCCCGACCCCGGCCAGACCCACACCGGCATCCAGTCACTGGCATCACTTTAAATTGCTGCTGTCAAAGCGACAATGTGTGCGAGCCTGTCTGTGTGTGTGTGTGTGTGTGTGTGTGTGTGTGTGTGTGTGTGTGTGTGTGTGTGTGTGTGTGTGTGCGGGCGGGGGGCGGCTGTGTGTTGAGAAATGGGCTGAGGCGGGGAGCTTTGGTTAAACTATTTGTCATGTCTGTCACACTCTCGTACATCTTTGTCAACACTATTTAGAAGTTTAATATATTTTCACTTTGTCAAAATGCCAGTCAAATATTTAATAAACACGCGCTACAAGTCAACGTCAGCAGCATCGACATCAGTTCCTCCTGCCCGATTTCCGAGTCTATAGCAGCTACAGTTATAAACATACATATGTATGTATGTATGTTTTTCTCTATCCGTACGACATCCATTTACGACCACCGCTTTATGGACCTAAGTAGTAGCTTCACATAGAAAAACTTTCACACTTTCTCTAGAGGACAGTCTCTTCCTCTTCAGATTCTCCTTTCCCTTCTCTTTTTCTTTCTCTCCTCACTCTTCTTAACGTTTTGCTTTTTGTATGTGACTGATTGATTTTTCTCTGGGTTTTCCCAATCCTCGCAATAAATGTTGGACCATTTTTCATTTTTAATACCCCAAAATAATTTATTCCATTTAATTACTATGAAAAATTTCAAGTCAGTTTAACATTGCTGCTAGTTTGTAAAATTTTAATTGCTTATTTATAAAATATTAAAATGTGATACAAATGCTGCCACACTCTGGCACCAGTGGAAACAGGTGAGAATTTAGAAAATTTACCTTCAAAGTTTGGTAAGCCCACTTTAAAGTTAAAGTGGGAATTATGCTCGTCCTATTTAGCACTATGGCAAACGCAGATATGAATGAGAATGGATTCCATGTTGATATCTCTAGTTTTAGGGGCCTCACAATGTGTTGCACTAATACGCACTCACAGCATGATGAACACAGCGATACCCAGTCCAGACTTCGCCATCAGAGTAGAAGAAAGTAAAAACTTGGTAAACAGCAAAAGATACAAAGTATGATTGCAAATTGTTAGCACGCATCATGTGAGACCGGCCCTGGCAATAGTATTATGTTCCGAAAATCTAAAAATAATCCATCAATAGATTGGGGTTCGTGACTAGAAGTGAATGCATTTATATCGACATTTGTTAATATGACGCCAATGTTCTGGGAAAGTCACGCTCCACAGTGCTCACTGCCCGCTGTATTGTAATGTCAGTGATTTGGAGACTGCGGCAACCGACTTGCATCGTCCAGTTTTATGATAGACCGCATCGTTCAATGGACTGAGGAGACCACCGTGCAAAGGAAGCAAGGAATCTGAGACGTAGTCGAAGTCGGAGTCGGAGTCGGAGCCGAAGATGGAGAGGGAGATGGAGATGGAGTTGGAGATGGAGTTGGAGATGAAGATACCCTCATGAACTGTTCGGAATCCTATAGAGTACATTCCGACTAATAAGTATGGTGCATATTTGTGTGTCTGTGTGTGTGTGTGCGTTTGTATACGTATATGGACTGGGCTGCATTACAGCCCGAAGTTAGCGGCATGTGTTGCCAAAGTATGTTCTTTGAGGTATACATATTTTCACATAAAATATCATGTAAACACATTTCATATGTATGGAATTGTAAATACTTTTGTTTCCGATTTTTATTTCATGTGCTATATATAAATATGCAGGTATGTGTGTATCTACAGCTCGAAGGGTGCTGCAAATCTGTTACCCCAGTCCGATCGGACTAATGACAATTTTTTACTCAAATACGGCGCAAATGGTACCGAAATCATTTCAATCATGTCAACATCATATTAAATGCCTTCCACTAGCATGCCTTCTAGCATGCATACTCTGGCTAATCGCGAGCGTTGAACGTTGAAGTTGAATTGCAACAGAAAACAGAAAAGGCAACATTCTCGCAGTTCTCGCCTCTCCATGAAGCAGCAAGAACCAGAAACTGTGTGTTTTTACAACTACTTATAGTCGGAGAATTTATGTAGCGAGAGCTACTATAAAAATGGAAGCCACACGCATTTCCCACTGACCACAGGTACACTCGGAAAAAATATGGAGCAAAATCTGGAAATCTATAGAAAGACCTCCACCAAATCGACTATCGACAAAATATGGTGTTTTTATTTATTAAGAAATGCATTTCTAAAAAGTAGAAATCCAAGCCCTGATTCCATTTTAAAATTGATCAAGAAGTATTCAAAATTTGCGATGTCAGATTTTAGTTTGAACACTCTGGAAACTGAACATATATTTGTGTAAAAGTTAAAAAATTGCTGCTTGAAATTAAGCAAAGACAAACCTTGATTTTTAGAAATAAACCTTCTCAATAACAAGGTTGAAAGTATGGCAAATTTCTAAAGGTTCTAAAATGCAGGGCAAGGTTTTTTTTGTTCAGAATGTATTTGTGTCGATTTATGTAAATGTATTTATTTATTTAAGAAGTCGCGCGAACGAATCGAAATTTCACAATTGGTGGTCCCCATGAATACTTTCAAAATTCGAATACACAGTGAAAACTCCGGCTCATGGACAGACACAGCTAGAAGGGGAAATGCGAGCGCATGCATTATAAATGTGCTGCACCCAATCCAGCTGAGGGGTGGACTGGGCGGCGGAGATCCGGGAGAGTGTGAGCTGTTATGAAAACGACGCGTCTAAAATCGGAGAATGCGACTAATGGAAAATTCGTATTATCAATTATATTGACAAGGGAAGCACATGTATGTAGACCGCGACCGCGAGCACGATCACGAGCCACCAGCCACCAGCCAGCAGCCACCCGCCACCCCCCGTACTCCCCGTCCCGCTTGGCAGTTTGCTGCTTCTGTCGCCCGCGTCGTCATCAAGGGGCCAAAACAGTGGGCCATGTGCGGCGACTCTGACAGAAAAATATAAACAAACAAGGAATTACAGCCATCTTGGGCACGTCGAAGCCCACATACCCTTGCATACCCTTGGGAGCAACATGATGCTAACGATTCCTATATATATATCGCTCATAATTCCACCGATTGTTGTTATGTTATCTGCAGTAAAAGTAAGAAATATGCAAGCCATATATATATATATATATATATATATATATATATCTAATGAGATCGCAGAGCAACACAATATATACATGCCCTCTGCAAGAGTATACAAAAATATGAAACACATTAAGCAGGCAAGAGCAAAATCATAAATTTGTAAGTTATTAACAAGAGCAAATACTAAGTCAAATGTTAATGATTCACAGCATCGACAATGACAGCAACAGCAACAGCAACAGCAACAATAACACCAATGACGACAATGACAATGACAACGACGTGGCGACACTCTCACTTTTACACCCGGGTAAAAGCCGTCTGTCACACGAATTGCTGAAAAGCCAATTGACAACTAATTTTTCGAGGTGGCGACGACAACAGCGACAACGACAACGACAACAACAACGACAACAACAACGGCAACACCTTGCACTGCTAGCAGCGGTTGCCAGCAGTTGCCAGCAGTTCACTTCCCTACCCGCTTCTGTACCGATTCCAATACCAATTCCAATACCGCACCACTCACTTGCCGGCAGCCCATCGCACATCGCACATCGCCTCGCACTCGCACTAGCCTAAACGCACCGCAATCTAATTGCTGTTGGCAGCATCCGCGGTTCTTTAATTGAAGACATCAACACTAGCTAAAAATACGATACACATATGTACATATCTATGTACATATGTATGTACGACATATGCATATGTGCATGTGCATGTGTGTGTGTGTGTGTTTGTCGCTGTTCGTCATCAATGAAGGGCGAAAATATAAAAAAAAAAAATTGTACTAATTTCCAGAATATTAAAAAGAAATATTTAAATATATTGCTAGCCCTAAAACGAAAGACGATTTAGTCTTGAGTCTTTTCAGTCTTCACAAAAAAATATGAAAAACATGCAGAATATTGTAAATATGCATAACATATTTGGCCAACGAGAGATTCGCGTTGATCGTTATTAATATTTATTATTTATTTTTGAATTTCGGAAAATGCCAAACTATTTCCGCCTCACGACTCGCCTCACGGGACTCTCAGCTCAGTCACGCGGCCAACTCTAGGCAGAAGTCTCTAAATTTGTGTACAGGCGCAAGGAAGGCAGAAGGAAATGTGTGGCAGTGGCATGCTGTGGTGTTGTAAACTGTTATTTGATGTGGGTTTGTGTGTTCAACATTCAGTATTCAACTTCTTCGGTGATGAGCGAAGTTCCACAGCCCCAGATGCTGCAATTACACTCAAAAAAAAAACAAAAACAATCGAGATAAATTTTTAAAAATCGCCAAGGGCATTTCATCTTTTTATTCAGAAATTCTCTTAATGTTTTATTATTTAAAATGTAGATTTGTACAAAGTCAGAAACAAGATTTTTAAGTACCAGGAAATTTTTATATGTGATTGTATTTATTATTGAACAACAATATTTAAAGATTTGACATAAATAAACATTTCGTTTATAAATTCGAAACTGGTGACCCTTTGTTACAGTTGAGAGAGTTGAGTGACCCGCGGCCTCTGAGACACTCGAAATTGATTTTTTAATAATGAAAGATATTCCTAAAAATAGGAAAAGCGCATATCTAATTTCTAAGAATTTTGTGTCGAAATCGAAATCGAATTTCGAATTTTTTCATGACAACAGCACGAAAAACTTTCGACTTGTATTTTCTAAGCCAAGCATCAAATACCAATAAATATCACAAACAGCTCCCCTACACGTAACAGCAATGGGCAGGTGATACAGCCTTCGACTCGAACGAACACTTGCCGGGAACCATACCGAACCAAACCGAACCGAACCGAATCGAACCGAACTGAAAGGTACGAAACGGAACTGGCTACAATGATGACGCTGACAACGAAGACATCGACGACAGCGACATGACGCATGTAGACTGAAACTGGGGACGGGGACTGGGACTGGAAGTGAGACTGGGATAGGGACAGGGTGTAGGAGTGGGAGTGGGGGTGGGAGTGGGACTGGGACATTGGTATTTGTTTTCTTTGTTTGCAATGTGTTTACATCGCGGGCGACAATAGTTTACATTTGCTGCCATCTAAAAATTAAAAGGTGACAAATCATAACAACAGCCGATGGGTAAAATACTGCCGGCAGACAGAGCCCCAAACAACTGAGTAACTGACAAGGGCAATACCCTCGACCGATCGCAGCTTATTTGAAGATTAATGATTCAAACAAATGGGGACAAGGGAGGGCAGAGATGGCAAGTGTTGGCCGCTTCGTGACTACCAATTTCGTAATAACTATGCCATTTAGGTCAAGCTATTCACCTGCCAGTCAAAGTTAACACAATTTTAATATATCGTAAAATCTTCCTCATGTTTACAATGCAATATAATCAGAAACTGTGATGCAGGATCCCAGCATAAACTGAAAGTTTCTTTTAACAGCGTTGTCAGACATATTTTTAATGTAGGGAGACCTGAGCATACATCTACTTTGGCTACCCAAATATATGGTCTCAGTTTTAAAGCAGAGATCTTGTATACCTGCAGGACCACACTCTGAAAAAAAAGCAGCCCACAACTTTAGAAATTCGCCAGACTTTTGAGGACAAGTTCCTCAGGTTCCTCGGCTTACAATTCAGAAAATAAATTTCTAAAATTAAAGTTTGTGGCTTTCTATAAATCAAGTCTTGAATTTCCTTATTTCAGATGCTTATAGAATTAAAAACAAAAAAAAAAAGATGTCAAAATTTCAGGGTGTTGGTTTTCTAAAGATTTCTTATATTATTACATATCACACAGAAAAATACAAAACTTAGATTAAAAATAAAATGTAATATTTAAGTTTAAATAACAAAAACAAGAAATGATTTGTTTAAATGCAAAATGATCCAACACTTGTTTTATGGATTGGGGAAACCCGAAGAAAAACTCAATCTGAATAAAAAAAATAGTTTGAATGAATTGGTTAAGATGCCCAAACACATATCGTTATTTAAAATGTAGTTCTTAATGATTGAAATTGATTTCATGAGAAAGCCTATGGAAATATTTACACTAGTCGTACAGCGATTGGGTGTCTTTGTCAGTGTCTTTGATATGTGCTTAGCTCTAAGCCAGTTTTGTAACACATGTTGGATGCAATATTGTGTATATTTATGGCTAAAGACTAGTGTCACAATCTGTGCAACGCATTCGTTGTCACGTTGGGACTTCGTTGTGCTTATGGGTCGCTTGTGGTTGAGCGAGGAGCTGAAGATGCTCAGCCGATAATCGCTGCATAATAAATGGCATCACTGTCCCATTCGAAAGATCATTATCGCCATAAAACTACCACTAAACGTCACTTCTTTTAAGATCAAAGTGTTGTTTGCGCGATTTAAGTATGCGCGCACGCATCTTCAATTAAATGCATATGCAGAACTTTAACTCTAAGCCTGGAGCTGCAACATTTGCTGCTGCTGCTGCTGCTGCTGCTGTTGCTGTTGCGGCTGCAGCACAATTTCCAGTTTGACATCTTTCTGATGAAGTCAGCCGCGAACCGCGAACCGCGATCCGCAAACCAACACGGAGACGGAGACGGAGACAGAAACTTTGGAAGTGAGAGAAGAGACCACCAGACTCGATGGCCGGGATTTTGGCTAAGTGCGGCGACAAATTAATTTGGCACAGGCAGCTCATTGGGCAAACAATGGGCAGGGCAATTGGCCCAAAAGACAGCCAGACAGAAAGCAGACCAAGCAGCCGCTTCGAGCTTCGAGCTCTGAGCTCTGAGCTTGGAATTCTGCAAGCTGAGTTAAGCTAAGCGCTTTGGTGTATTGTATGTGTTATCTTAATATTGTCATTGTCACAAATTTGCAAAAAGTTACGCTAATGGATTACACGATTTTCGCATTATCGCTTTGTTACCGCGCCGATCGCAATCGCATGCGATCAGCAACAACAGCAACTGGTGCTGCCCAGCAACTGATTCAGCCACAACTCCCAGTCCTCTCCAATCTCTCAGGTCCCAGGCGGTAGCTGTTGCTCTTGCTGCTGTTGCTGTTGCTGCTGCTGCTGCTGCTGCTGCTGCATGGCATTGTATGTAAAACTACTGCAAAGCATTGCGACCGCCAGCAAACATATCGCATCTCGTCGGCTCCTCGATATACGTGCCGAAAGCGAGATTAAGGGGCCAACTTTACAAGCAGGAAACGCAGCCGCAGCCGCAGCCGCAGCCGCTCCGTTCTCTCGTTCTGCCGTTCTCCAGCCTCCGTCTCCATTCTGCATTAGCGTACTCGTTTCAGCTTTCAAGCTGACCATGAGCATTATGCCAGACACTTTGTCTTTGACAGCCGCCCAGCTCTCTGTGCATGGCCCTGTGATTTGGCCAGTACCACTACCAGTACCAGTACCACAACCACAACCACAACCACAACCAGAACCAGAACCAGGGCCAGTGCGATGTTTATCCATATCCGAGAGAAGATGCTCTTATCAGCAGCGAACACAGCACGTTCCATTGTCGCTTTGAGTCGATCTAATCTGAACACCGTCGATGCTCTGATGCTGATCCTTTGGCCAAATTGCTTTCAGTTCGTGTTACTCCATGGCCTTTGCCATTATGGCAGCCAGTTCTAAGCCTAATGGCGATTCGCATTCGAGTCTATTCAAAACAATTGGCTACAAAATATTTGAATACCTATTAACAACATGATTGGTAGTTTAATTTACTTTAAATATGTTTTTTCAATACAGAAATATAAGAAATAATAAGTTGAACTTTGGATGTTCTACAAATATTTTACTTAGAAAATATCTTTATGACTATGATTGATTTATGATTTGGGTTGTTATGAACGATTTGCCTTTGGAAATTATCCAAACCAATCAATATTCAAGTTCGATTCTTCAATGTCGTCGGAAGAATTAAAGCTCAACTGAACTGCGTCTGGAGCGGGCCATTGAGCAAAGGGAAGTTCATCTAGAGTTTAAAAGACAAGATAATAAATAAGTGAAATGCATTATCCTATTAGGATCGGATACCTACCAATGCTGTCCTGTGAGTTGGGCACAGCTCAGCACAGCTCAGCACATTTAACTCAGCATAGAAGCATATGTCCAGGCAGCATCGTTATTGCATTCCTACAGGTCATATCGGGCATATGGAACCTGAATATTTTTGCATTGCATAGGCTTTGAGTGCTGTCAAATATTGCCGTTTTATGTTAATGAAGTGGTATGGGAAATAACGAAAGGGTTCAAATTCGGACTGAGCAGGTAGTGTGGCTGGTGTGAGCGGCTGCTGGAAAGATTGGTAACTGTGCTGCTAATCGGTTAAAAGCCAATTGAAAGGCACTGAAATGAATCAATTGCTGGTTGGGGGAAACTGTTTAGGATGATTAAATTTGTAATATAAATGATTTTGCATAGGCCTGCTTTGTCGTCTGGCCCTAAGATCCCTTCCCATTCGACCTTCCCCCACCTAAACGGTGATGCCACCCTCCTCCATCCGGCTAGCCATTGAGTGATTTGAACATACTCGATGCCGAATACCCTCGGACTTTAATGTTGCCACATCCAAGCAAAAAATAAAAAGAAAGCAAAGGAAAAAACACTCACATAAAAAGCAAATATTCAACGGGACGGCTGGGGTAAAGACACCAGTAATCAAGTGTATGCATACAAGGGATGCACAGGCGGGCGGCTGACTCTATGGATGGGATGGGATGGATGGCATGGATAGATGGGTGGATGGGTGATCCGGTTGACGCCCCCAAAACATACAGATACACCGTGTATACAAATGGGCAGAGGTCGTACAACAGTTGTCCGTTGTACATTTGTTTCTTTTTTGTGGTCAAATACTTTTGCATGTAAATGTTAATTCATTGATTTTTATAATGCGCGCACGTCAAAAGGGATTTTCACTCGCACTCCTCGGCTTGGGCCACTCTTGTCGCATTCGTCGCAAACATTTTGTAAGGGCTCGCGGTGGTCCTGGTGGGGATGGTGACGGTGATGGTGATGGTGATGGTGCTGGTGCTGTTGATGGTGGTAGGGCTGCGGCTGGGGATGTGCAAACATTGGAAACAACCAAAAACCAAACAACCGGCAGCTGAGCAGGAGAAGCTAAATGAAAAGCCAAGGATAGTAAAGGAGAGAGTATTTGGCTTTGATGTTGCTTACATTTCATCGCTGAAGTCGTCGTTGTCAATAAAGACAAGTAAATGGGTAAACATTCGCCATACTAACCCACCAAACAATCCGCACCCCCTCTCCCCACACCGGACCTGCCCTTTCCAACTGTCAGCCCCAGCAGGATCAGAAGCACACAAATCCAATGCGAATGCCACAAAACTAAAAATATAACTTGTGCCTAGAAAAACTTTGTTTGCGCGGTTGCCCAGCCAAATATTTGTGGGCCGAGCATTTACTTTTACAAGTTAACCAGCAGCAGCTGACTCGGAACAAACCGATTACCACGCCCCACCCCCACAGCAGCCTCAGTAGCATTTAAGCTATAGACTCTACAATACTTAAGTGCATATTGATTGAAATAATTTACGAGTGGATATAAATAACCGAGTTAAATCATTATTTGCCAAGTCCAACTGACTATGTTTGTCCCAGATTTTTGCAAGCATTCTCACATATTTTTGGCAACTCAACTAATTCATAATTCTGGGTTTCCCCCAATCCATGACATTAAAGACATCCAGAGATCATAAATATTTCTCATATCTTGAAATTTAAATTGAAATATTGCATTTTATTTGTAACTTAATTTAAATTACTTATTACCTTTTTGTATATTTTGTCGACTGATATTAGCTGATATAAAATAAATAAATAAATAACTAAATTATTGATGATTGGAAACTGTAATCGATAACTGTTCGATTCGATAATTAAGTGCTTTTATTTTAGGGATTTATTGTACTCTGGTACGAAAAAGGTGTTGTTAATCGATAACACATCGATATACATTGAAGCTTAAATTGAAAAATATCATTTTATTTGTGTTGGAATGTGTTCTGAGGAAAGCGAAATGATAATTCTGTGGTGCTCCTATTATTACTGTTAGAGTTACGGTTTAGTACAGAGTTATAAAAATAAATCTTCATTTCGGTGATAAAAAATAAATTCCTTAAGAATCAATCCATTATGCCAATTATACAAGAACAAAATAGTGTTTGTGTAAGAAAGTTAGTGACTGTTTGGCTAACCAAAAAAAAACACTTTTTTTATTATATCCTTGTCGCATTCAGAATCATTCAACAAACCTATTTAGTTTCTTTTAATGTAGTTTAGCTCAAAGCGGTTGTCCATATACAGATGATGCCTTGAGTGGCTTATATATAAACTAGTTTGCAAACAAATAAAGTCTCCAGTTGAAGTCTTTGTTTATTTACGGCAATACTCAATTTGCATAAATCTCCAAGGACTGTAATGAGTGATGTGTGGGTATGGGTGTGTGTGGGTGTGTGTGCGAGTGTGAGTGGCTTCAGATGCTCCACATCAAACTTTGCAACTGGCATCAATCACTTAAGTGAAATGAAGTCATCTGTGCAGGCAATGAGACCAGATGGAGCTGGCAGCTGGAAGCTGGGAGCTAAGGACGCGGGGTGGGGGAGGTTGCTACAAAGGAGTAATTGTGTCGCGGCCATAACCGCAATTATTTAGACGACGCGTCGGTTGGCTCCGTGCCGTTGACATATGCCAGGACCTTTAGGCAGGCCAATCAGCTGAGACAATGTCAGAGATGGGGTTAAAGCTCAAGTCCGACTTGGAGTTCGAGTTCGAGTTCGAGTCGTTTAAGTGAGTTCTCGACTTCGCTGCTGTATTCGTTCGTTTGAGGTTCAACCGGTAAACCCAGTGAACGAGCATGGTGGGGGAGGGGCAAGAGGACAATCGGGAGCCAGAGGCCTTTTTCATCATACGCCGTTTACCGAACGCATTTGCTATTCACCTGCGGGCGTTGCTTGAACAAACATTCGACCTTACCGACCTGCCGACCACACACCCACACCCACACCCATACACACCCACACAACCACACACATTCACCTGCACATGGAAGCTTAATGAAGCTTGTGTAATTGATTTTATGTTTGTTAAAAACGGCAGAAAAAGAAGCAACGTTCCAGGCTCTCGACTCTCGGCCATTCGTCGATGTCGATTTGCCTCAATATTCATGGCATTCAATTTCAATTGAAACGCAAAAAAGCAAGCACAACAACGGAATGAAAAAGAAAAAATAATTTTACTGGCCTGCAGCGACTAAAGTGCATAAAGTGGCCGCTAACAGGAAAAACACAACTTGAGCTTCAACCGGCAATCGGACAGCTACCCACGTGCCCCACCATCACAGTGGCAGAGGCAAAGGCAAAGGCAGGGGCAGTGGCAGTGGCAGTGGCAGTGTCAGTGGCAGCACTCGATGGGTTCATTTTCGCTGTGGTGTACAGAGTACTGTGTACTGTGAGCTGTGTACTGTGAGCTGTGAGCTGTGAGCTGTGTACAGTATACAGTTCAGTACAGTAGCCGGCAGTGTAAGGCAGGGTGCTGATGGGTGTCCATTACACTACCAGCTGACTGCAGCCTTTCGTTCTGGCAAACCCAATTAGCACTTATCTATTAGTTTGTTAGACACGAATTTGTAGTTGTCTTTGCCCTGTGTCTTGTGCTGTGTTTATGTTGATACAACACACAAAACAACATCTAAATGGCACCGAAATCCAAAAAAAAATCCTTTAAGTGCCGCGCCGCACTTCAACTGGGATATTCCCGAATAGAAAAACCAAAAACTGAAAAAGAAAAAAGAAAAAAAGAAGCGAAGAAAAACAACATGAGACACGACATCTAGAGACGACACCGCCAGCAGTCACAGATCACAATTTACAATATACAATTTACCATTTACCATTTACATTCACATTATCATTATCAAAGTGTTTACTTTGTTAGATGGATGCCCCGAACTCTGGATCTCGTAACACTTCTGTAGCCGCGATGTGTTAATTGCACTTGGCGATGTTTTCCTTGAAAAGTGATCCTTTTCCCCGACAAACAGACAGACAGACAGATAGATAGACAGACCGAGCGAGCGAACGAGCGACCAGTTCTTTACCGAGTAGCAGCAACTACTGCACTACCGCACCGCACCGCACCGCGCTACGCGGCTGCGATAACGATATGACTATGGGATATCACATTAAACAACATTGCCGACACGCACAACCTTGTCCAGATCCAGATCCGAAACGGGCCTGTTACACACACACACACACACACAACGCAGAACAAACAGGCAACGCAACCATCAACCATCAACCATGCACCCTGCACGGTTGGGAATTGGTTTTGTCGCATGTTTGTTAACTGCAATTCGGTAGCATGTTTTCACAACATGTCGCCCAAATTACCCTTTCACTGCTGCTGCTGCTGCTTCTATTTTATTTGCCTTTTTCTATCTCTCTCTCTCTCTCTAACTCTGTCTCTTTCTATCTTTTTTAGTCATTTAGAGCCAAAGAATTAAATTTGATAACTTGTTTCTCTGACTTTCACATTTTCTTAACTAGCTCGAGAAACAATTTATTGGAATTGTTTAATTTAAAGATAACAATTTATTTGATTTGATTTGATTCACAATCTATAATCCTAAAAAGCCAATTAATATTTGCATGTTTAAATTTCAGATTTGCCCACACCTCCAACTACAAATATGGTTTCATCCTTTGGCATTTAACTACCTGGCTAACCTGGCTTTTATCGTTTCTCGCTACGTTGTTTCACACATCAATTGATTGCCTGATTGTTTGCATTGACCTCCGTTTTAGCCGGTAATCTCCGGTAGCTGTTTCAGCATCCCGACAGGGTCGTTTGGGAATCGCATTTTTATGGAACTGCTAATTGTGTAGGAGAAACGAGACTTAGAAACTTAGTCGGAATAAGGAAACGTGGCTCCTTCTTGGCCGCTTCTTGGGAATGATCAGCGGCAGATGACAAGTCGACAACAACGAAACCAAAAACGATTTCAATACAGTTCAGACGATGTGGCATCGACCCCCTTTCTTGTTCTACTAATATTGAGAGGAGTTGTAACTCAAGCAAAGCGAAGTTTGCAAAGAAAAAAACTAAATTAATTATTCAACAAATATTGCAAGTTTATTGATGCATGTCGAAGAACAGGAGAACATATCCTTGCAACCAATTCACAGCAAAACCTCATTGGAAATTGAGAATTCCATTTGAAAAAATATGCATTTTTTCCAAGTAAGCAAAAGCATTCATTTTACGCAAGAACTCATGCTTATGACGGATACTGACACATGTTCCGTTTGTGGCAATTCATACAAACAAACTGACGAACATGCCTACATTGATGCTGTTCGATGTGATATGGATATATGTATAAAATACCTAATCAGGTTGTACACGTCTCAAGTTATGGTTATTGTATTGTTAGATAGTACAAAGGATGCAAGGTTGCCACAGCAACACAACATTATTGTTCTCAAACTCTCTGCGCCAAACTTTGGACAGATGTTGTTTAGAACTAATAACATCAAATCGAGCTCTGAGTTTAGTTTGCTATTGCTATTTGATATGTAGATGGGGAATGACAGTAACATTGTACCATTCTTGTTACCCTGAAGCGCATCCAATGCACGTTCATTCAGCTGAGAGAGAGAGAGGCAGAGAGAGAGAGAGAGAGGCAGATAGAGAGAGAAAGGGGGAAGCTGCCTGCAATTTGCACAATGTAATTTAATTAATGACAAGGGAACCAACCGGGAGCGTTGCAGTCGGCAGTATCCGACAGGCAAATACCCTGATACCGGTGCAAGACCAAACGACTTAACGGAATGGGATATAGCTGAAGCTTTTCTCTCTCTCTCTCTCTCGCTCTCTCTCCCCCTGCAGATAGTGGTATCCATGGGAGATTTCTTAACAGTGACTTACAGTCGATATTTGTGAGTCTACCTTAAAATGATTGTGGGAAATATGTATTAGGATTTGATCGAATTTCACCTCGAGGCACATCAATGTTGCATCGATTTGACGGCTCCCAAATTCAACGTGGCACCACAATCACTGAGCATTGCCGGCGACTGCAGTCGGCATGGCAATATACTCGCCTACCTTTGGCAACAGATAACAGTCGGTATAACGGTAAGCAAATATTTAAAAAAAATGCGTATGTATTGTATGTGTGTATGTATGTATGTATGTATGTATGTGTGTATGTATGTATGTATGTACGTGCATGTTAACATACATCCATCCATGCAAATCGTTTGTGTGCGTAAACTGAAACCGAAACTGAAACTGTAACTGAAACAGTGGTTTGTCGCCGTCCAACACCTATCGCTGTGCAGCCTGTCGCTAAAGAACGCACTGGGCCTGGACGAGTGGACAACTGGACAAGTGGACAACTGGACAAGTGGACAGCTGGACAACTGGACAAGTGGACAAGTGGACAACTGGAGAAGTTGGCTGTCGCCATCGCCTCTGTTCGGTTGAGCTCTGCCATTGGCTGCTTAGTGTTGTTGCTGTTGTTGCTGTTGTTGCTGTTGTTGCTGTTGTTGCTGTTGTTGTTAATTATGTTGTTGACAACAGGCGTTACGCATTTTATGTATATTACGTAAATATTTATATAATGCAGCAGCAGGTAAATTTATGCTGCCTGTTTTGCACTGTGCGTGTGCCTGTCCATCTGCGTGTGTGTGTGTGTGTGTGTGTGTGTGAGTGTGCGTGTGTATGATTACATACACATTTATGCTTATGCACACACGCCCACGGCCATTTGCATCCACAGAGACCGTTGCGTTGTGTTGCGTTGCAGAAGAAGCAGCAGCAGCAACAGCAACAGCAACAACAGCAACAACAGCAACAACAGCAACAGCAGCAACAGCAGCAACCGGAACTGGATAAGAAGCAGGAGCAGGAGGATAACAGCGGCAGGAGCAGCAAGCGACGGTGTTTAAATGCTTGTTCGAAAAATATTTATTTTGGCTGGCAAGCAAATAGCCATTTAAGTAATTACTGCACTTAATTTTTAATATTGATTTTGCAAATTTATTAAAACTTAATCAATTGTTTAATCACATGCCGATTACATGCACATACCACATCACCTGTCGCCTGCCAACAGGTGTTAAAGTCCGCTCCTCTCGCACATTAAAGCCCGAAGCTGAGCTCAGCTGAACCAACTGCTAAATGGCTCATCAATCAATTTGAACTGCAGTTCGAACAGTCAAAACTGAGCTAGAGCCATTTAACGCACTAGTTATTGGAGTGGGTGGAGTACTTGCCTACCTGGATACCCTTCCTGATACCTTCTTCTATATATATATATATATATTTCTACGTATTTATATACATTGCAATTTGAAATTTTGAGCCGTTTGTTCCAAGTTGGAAAATGAAAAAGATCTTCAAGATATATCAGAGAGAGATAGACACCGATCGGGATTATATTTGTATGTAAATATATATATATATATATATATAACATTAATGTGTTTTGTACGACATCGCTGTATTCACTTGTATAAATTCAGTCAGATTGTGTGCCAAAGGAAAATATAACTTTATCTTGATTAAAATCTATCAAGCCCAAAGAGATCAGGCAATATATTTGACACAACTGATATTAAGGTTAATGGTTATAAACATTTCAAATAAGCGTGTTCTATTTTTGTAATTAAGCAAAATAGTGAAACAAAGAGCTGAAGATATTTTCGGAGAAAACTGAAAAAAATGCAGCAAACATTTAAGGCAATGGGTCAACGATTGATAAGATTGAATAGAGGAAAAATTAAATTGAAAATAGAAAAAGCATTTTTCGCTCTTCCAGCACAGCACAGCACTTGCCACTTTGCCACTTGTCCAAATGTTGCTCGTTTTCTTCTAGAAGCACGCACACGCACACACACACACACACGCACACACACACACACACGCACACACACACACGCACACACACTCGCACGCAGACAAATACACATGTCGAATAAACTCACCTGTGGCTGCTTTTTGCTCCCATGAAATGTAAATTAAAATGTCTAATTAATTGCCACAAGTACTCAGAGCGAGCGGTGCCGCTTCTTGGTATTCTCCCAGTCTTCCAGTTTCCCAGTTGCCCAGTTTCCCCCCGTCTGCCAGTCTCCCCCCGTCTCCCAGTCTCCTAGCACTCCGACACGAGCAACTAACGAGATTCAATCAGCGAGCACTTTACCAGCAATTTCTGTGTCATTAAAATTAAGTATATTTATTTACTCGGAATCGAAGCTGTCTCATGTCTTTCTAGTCCCTCGTCTGATTCGGTTTATTTTTTATTTTTTATATATAATTTTCAGTTGCTGTTGGCATTGACAATTACCCAAATCTGAATGCGTTTCATGATGCACCTGAAGTACTAAACAGAAGCTTATCAGTCTCGTCTGGCAGCCAGTTGGCGACCCCAAATTAACCAGTATGACAAACTATATAAATCCACACAAAGTCAGCTTAACTCCAGCTGCTGATACCATCAAAAAATAAAACAAAAAAGACCCTTTCAACCAAGCAGTGGAATTCGGAACTCGAACTTTGAAAATTCCAAATGGCAACTTATTTAATATTAAGTCTGTGATATATGCGGTCAAGAGAACCCCAACAGAAAATGCATTTTAATATATAATTAATATTAATATAATAATATAATATAATTACACTTAAATACATCTTGCCACATTCCACTAAGATACACAAATACTTTCACTATTTACTATTAATAAAATCAAATATTTTAAGTATTTAAACATCAACATCTAAAAGAACGGAAATTAACATTTTTGATTCCAATTATTGTTCCATATCCCGACAGATATTTGAAGTTTGTATTTTACAACAGAGTTCTTAGCTGAACAGAATTCAACACTTTGAAATATGCTCAAACAAATGGAAGTTTTTGAAATTTGTGCCCCCAAGTTGAGTGCACAATGGAAGCTGTTTACTGGCTCAGTTCTATAGATGAGTGGCAAGATTTTGCGAGTGTCATTCGGCTGTCATAAGCCACATTGGCAGTGGCACTGGACATTGTTTAGATGTATCTGCAGCAGGCAGTATGTAAATGAGCTTACCACATACATATACGTATACATCATGCATGTATTCATAGCCGTGTCTGATGCCAAATGAATTCGTGCTGGCCAAAATTGCAAAACAGTTGATCCTATTTCAAACGTCAAGTTAGCTCGACGTGCCGCAACATTGCGAATCTCTCTCTCTCTCTCTCTCTTTCTCTCTCTCTCTCTCTCTGTATCTCCATTGGCATCTCCGTCTCCGTTTCCATGTACGATTGCGTGTTCGTCTCCGACTACTTGACTGTCACATCTCAATAACCCTCGAGTGGTTTTCAATTGTCTCCAAAAATAAACGCATTTGCATCCCCCCAGCGACGCAACAGACACACACACACACACACCCAAAATACACACATATTCAGCACAATCGCAATCCCATTTGAAATGTTAATTTTTAACGCTTTGTAAATTTTTCTAATACTTCATAAGGCCACAAATAAAAAAAGGAAAATGAAAAGAAAAAAGAAAAAGAAAAAAGAAAACCAAAATGTGTACGGAGTGAACAAAAAGTGGGATGCACGAAGCGAAACCTTTTCCGTTTGTTCCGTCGCATCGGCAAAGCACTTGAGCACAAAAGTCACCCACTAGCGGAGCAGAGCAGAGCAGAGCGGAGCAGAGCAGAGCAGAGCAGCGCGGCAATTGCCCGCCGAGCCCGCTGCTGGCTCCAGTCTCGTGACATCATCCAATTCAAAAAACTTAAAAGTAAATAGATCCCCAGAGATGAGAGGGCAGCCATTTCACAGTGCTGTCGTTGTGGTTGCCATGCTCCGCACCGCACCACCACCACCATGTGTGTGTGTGTGTGTCTCAAGTGACAACGCTGCCAAGGATCATCTCATAATGTGGCAAGCATTTAGCTGTCTAACTGACGCGCAGACCCACAGACCCACTGACGGATTGCCCCACTCGCTCGCACGCTCACACGCTCACACTCTGTCCCGCTCGCTCGCTCGCTCGCTCACATATCCTTTATTATATTTCATTTTTGCCGACATGCCACCAACTCCCCCCTCGAGGCAGCACTTGACATTTTCACAGTGTTCACGCATTCATATCAATTTTGCGGGTTCGGTTTCACGCAACTATGCACGGTCCACCTTCAGTCACGGCTCCCAGCAGCTCCATTCTTATATTAAAACATTTTGAATTCGGCATTTGGAGACGCAGCAAATGTTCCATTCAAATGCCATTCGAGTGTCTGTCTCAGATGTGTGTGTGCTGTGCTTGTTCGTGCTTGTAATCTGTACATAAGTGGCCTCAAATGCCTATCCATAACGATGATGTGATGATGATGATGATGATGATGATGATGATGATGATGATGATGATGATGTGGCTGCCAGCCGACCAGTTATATAGATCAACATATAAATATGTACATCTTTATCGACGCTCTCCCAAAAAGGTTTACAACAAACCTTTTCGAAACTCTGACTTGAAAATTGAGATTTATTTTGACAAACCAGTTTTATTTTGTTCCTTGCACGCATAAACAAAAATTATAAAAATGTTCTGAAGTTTTTTGAAAAACACATTTTACGTTTCAACCAAGTGAAAATGAAGAGTTTTCTTTTTGTTGGTAATTAGCTTTTTTTAGCTCTTTTCTAAATCGCATTTTTATTGAAATAATCAAAATGTGCTATTTTTTCAGCTCTTTCTTAAACAATCTTCAACTATCAAATTACAAAGAAAATATTCTTCCACATTTTGATTGATTCTTTCAATTATGGCAGCCGTTGAATCGGAAGTATTTATCTAGATTATAGCAAGTATCACAAAGCCGATTTATCTTAAGCTGATTAGCTGATTATCTGTAGTTTTTATCGATGTGTGTGAAACCAACTCAAAGCCAAGTGGGATTCCACTATTCCTAATAGTCGGAAGAGTTGACTGTTATATGGTAAGCCCAAAAGGTATAGCTATTCCTGAGCAGTGTCCCCAGCCTGGTTCTGGAATAGATGTCCTTTTGCTGAGGTCAGCGCATATGTTAGGGTTGAGCGGATCGGCAGGGTCCCAAATCGGCACAATCGGTCTGAAGATGCGTTATTAAATGAGCAACTTTTTGCAGCGTTTTGAGGAATATTTACCCAAAATGTGTAAATGAAAATCGTCCTCAATTTGCTCATCAATTGTGGGAATTTAATAATAATAATAATAATAAAAAATAAATGAATAAATAAATCAGAAGACATTTTGTGTTAATTGTTTCTTAAAATTTGTTTGGTTTTATTGTTCAAATCAAATACCATTATCAAATACACAATGAATCTCTAAGGGAGCAAATTTGTCGATTTGTCGATTTTCGATAGAGCAATAACGTTTCTAGTATACATCGATAGATTTAGTAATCTTAAACTGAAGGGATCCAAGGAGCAGTAAATACACGGGTCGGAAACAAATGAGATATGTTTTTTTTTGTTTTTGTTTTCTTTTTTTTGTTTAGTTTTTTTGTTCTGTATTTTTTTTTTCTTTTTTGGGGGCGTTTTTTCTTTTTTGTTTTGTTTTGTTTATATGTATAAAGTAGCACTAATATATACCTAGTATACAATATAAAGTTAGTTACACATACAAATAGTTATTGGCTATGAAAAAAAATTGTTGCACTTAAAATTACATAATATATTATTAATATAATTTGCATTTTAATAGTATTTATAAATATCAATACTTCGTTGCACGCCGCACAGTGGCCCGAAAGAGTTTAGCATCGACTGAATAAAGCTCTCACACACACACACACACACACACACACACACACACACACACACACGCACACACACACGCACACACACACACACACACACACGCACACACACCTGCATAAACACACTTTCCCACTTGAAGTTTCATTGAGGAACGGATTGAATACTTTACACTTTGATGTCGCAATATCTTAGATAAAAAAAAAAAAAAAGATTTTTATATATATATTTTTTGTGTTTATATATATGTATTTGCTATATACTATATATGTATATTTGTGTTGAGAAAAAAAACCGATTTTTATATATGTATATAACACAAGTACGAGTTGAAAAGCTAAGTTCGGAACTGTCAGCCAGCATTGTATATTATTCATATGATAAGATCCCAATCCAGATCAATCAGATCCTAGAAACGAGATCCTTTTTTTACAAATTCAATTACAAAAAAAATACGGGGCGGGGGGGGGGGGAAACATCTAATTTATACACGATTTGAGAGATTTTCTAATTGGCAAACTGTTTGCACGAGGATCCGGTAGGATGTGCCCGTGGGGGGAGGGGGGAGGGGGAGGGGGGGCAGACTCTTAGACTGAGATGGCGGCATTGGTGGGTGGCATGTCGCTGTACTGCGCCGACTGCGGCGTCGTTGGCGCCGCTTGTGGCGCCTTCAAGTTGCCGATGCCGCTGATGCCGCTGATGCCGCTGCTGATGCTGCTGTTGCTGCTGCTGCTGCTGCTGCTGCCGAGCAGCATGGTGCGGTAGACCTCGGATAGCAGATTCCACGGCGCAGCGACGGCAGCGCCCGACGGCGACTGTGCGGCGCTGCTTGTGGCTGCCGCCGCGGCCGCAGCGGCCGCAAGCATTTGTGTCTGCAGCAAACGGAAATGATGCTGCTCCTCCAGATCCATGCCAAAGAGCAAGCCCGGCGGCGATGGCGCCAGCACATTAACCGAACTGGAGCCGCCGCAGCCGGCGCTAATCATGTGGTTAGAGTTCGGGCTCATTGCGGTTGCTGGCGAGGAGGCGGCTGGAGGCGAGCAGCAGCTGGTCGGCAGGTGTTTTCGGTTGTTCTGCGGCGTCGACAAGTCGTGTGCGTGCTCGCCGTGATCACTGTGCCCCATCGACTCGCCACGACTATCGCCATCGCCATCGGCATCAGCATCAGCATCGGCATCGGCATCGGCATCCAGCTCCAGTTGCAGTTCCATTTTGATTGCGGCTGCTGCCGCCGACTCCTGGGATTTGGTGGAGTTGCAGCTGTTGTGACGCCGCCGCTTGCCGAGCAGCCGATCCATGGAGAAGCCGCTGCCGGCGCAGGGAGTTGGCGAACGCTTCATGCGATACTCGACTAGCTCCAATTTTGACTCGGCTGCTGCTGCAGGTGCTGATTCCACTCGGCCCGGTTCCGGTTCCGGTTCCGATTCCGGTCCGCGACGCTTGTGCAGACTGAAGTCGAGGGGCTGCTCGGTGCTGGGCATCTCCTCGTCGTAGCTGGTGTGACTCATGCTATTGCTGGCCAGGCTCAGGCTGCAATGCAGTTCCGCATCGACATCCCCATCCGCATCCACATCGGCATCCGCCTCCACATCGCTGTGACAGTCCTGACTAGCTGGACTGGAGCTATTCGCATGCATGTCCACATACACATAGACACCATCATCATCGGCATCCGCATCCACATCTGCGTCGACATCTGCATCGACATCGGCATCGGTGTCCACATCCGCATCCACATCCGCAAAGATGCGCTCGTGGTGCGCCCGGCCAGCGAGCAGGCCAAGATTATGCAAACCAGACTGGCCGGCGAACATGGCATGAGCTGCAGCCGCCGCCGGTCCATAATGATGCGGATGGTGTGGATGGTGCGGATGATGCGGATGGTGTGGATGGTGCGGATGCGACGGCGGCAACAGGCCCGGAAACGCAGCGGCGGCTGCAGCAGCCGCCGGAAACACGGGAAACTGTTGAGCGGTGCGTCCGTCATGCGGCGAAATCTTGCGGCGAATGTGCGGCGAATGCAGCTTCGGATTGGGATTGGCGCTGTGACGATTGCGCGACCGTCGCGAACTGAACACCATGTTGCAGCCGTCGACGGTGCACTTGTGCATCTCGCGCAGATGCACCGCCGAAAAGTGGATCTTGAGCGCGCCCTTGTCGCAGAAGGTCTTGAAGCAGATCGAGCACTGGACGCGCTTCTTACCCGTCGCCGGATTGATGAACTGACCAGCCAGGTTGATCGGTGGCGAGCCCCAGCGCTTTGGCTTCGAGTTTGAGTGCGAATTTGTGTTCACTTTGTTCACGCCACCAGTTCCACAACCACTTCCACTTCCAGTTCCAGTTGCCGACCCATTTGTACCAGCAGTTCCAGTTGCGTCCGGTGAACTGGCTGGCGACTTGGCGCCGATATGCGAATGGCCATGGACATGGGCATGGGCGTGGGCGTGGGCATGGGCATGGGCATGTGGATGGGCGTGGGCATGGGGATGAACATGCGGGTGTCCCAGCAGATAAGCGGGCGACATAAACGTGTTCATAATGTGCTCCATTCCGGCGGTGGCCTTGGTTCGAGTGCTGCAATTATAAATGGAGGGAGAACAGTTGTCAACTCTGTTGGAGATCAAACAGATAAGTAACTAGAATACACACACCAACACGCGTACACTCAGCGAAAAGCCATAACTAGTTGTTCTTGTTGCCGGCAATAATTTATGAAACGTTTTTCTTCAAATTAGAAAAGCTCAGCAATTCTAAAAATATTCCTTTTTTTCTTTTTCTTTTTTTTTTAGAAATATTTTCGATTATTAAGAAACACATTTCGAATCCTTTCGAGTTTTGCAAGAGTTTGCTTAAATTAAATTAAACGAATTTGTCAACCATCTAAAATCTTAAAATTCTCGTGTTTATTAAAAAATACAATTTAATTTTGGAGCTGCTTGGCAAATAAGCAAAATTATTTCTCTGTCAATCTGACAGTTGACAGCTGAATTAATTTGTAGACTGTAGACATAAGCAAAATATAACTACATCTATATAAATAAATATAAATCTTAAGTGTTGGATTCGATGAACCAGTTAACAAACTGCGCTGATTATTCTACAGCGGCTCAGCGAGTATCTTTTTCATCGCAATCTTTAGATACATTTGCACAGATACAGATACGCGATGGTGATTTGATTTGAGGATTATACAAATATTTACAAATGTTTACCAGTTGCAAGCGCAATCAACAAATTCAGCATTTATTTTTGCCGTCGGCAGCGTAAACACTTTCTCCTCTCCACATCGATTCAACTGCAACTGTTCTGTTCCAAACAAAAACCAAAAACCAAAAACAAACAAAAAACACAACAAAAAACAACAACAATAAAACAACAACAAAACAAGTGTCGTGCTGATTTTGTCCTCAATTGGCCCTCCAAAAACTATTCGCATCTATCGTCAGTGGTGTCAACTGGCAACTGGCAACTGGCAACTGGCAACTGGCAACTGTCAAGGATGTCAATCAAGTCTGTCTATCGGGGAGCCGGAAAGGGGGTTTGTGGATTGTGCATTGTGGATGGGGAGACTTGAATGGCTTGAATGGCTTGCAGGTCAAGGCAAAATTCTAATCAGAAACTAATAAAGTCTCTCCCAGGGTAAATTGTTGGAGGGTGGCAAAAGTTGCTCAAGTTTTTGCGACTTTTGCGTTATCATCGTTCAACATTTGTGCCCCACTCTGTCTCTCTCTCTCTCCCTCTGTCTCTCTCTCTCTCGCAGCACCCGGACCAGTTCCAGCATTCCAATTACAGATTTCAAATCAAATCTGCTGCGCAAATCTGCTGCGACGAGCGCACAGTGGTTCAAAATCAGTGTCCGATCCAAATATGAAATGCATTTTGAAAACATAATTAATTTAATGCAATTCGCGATCAACTTCGATCGACTTTGATCGATTACTATTTGATTTAATATGTTCGACAGCCTAACTGGTCTCCCCTCTGGCCAATTGCTGATGATTTGGCAACGCATCGAAAGCAGTTGATTGCATTACTTACTAAATCAGAATATTCAGCTTTTGGATACATCCATTAGCAGCACCAGCACCAGCACCAGCACCACTGTATGCTGTCCGACTGGCAGCGACTGGCAGCGACTGGCTAATGAGTGGAAGCTTGGAGGGCGGGCGGGCCAAGAGGCGGGCAACTACTCGCTGGGTATCTTGTATGACACACTAGATTCGATGGATTAGACCAGTCCAAAAGCTGTCTTTTCAAGAATACGAGACAACAACAACAACAAAAATGTATGTGTCCCACTAGAAACCACCGTCAACCGTCCACCGTCCACCGTCCATCGTCTGTCGTCCGTCGTCTGTCGTCTGTCGCCTTTAGAACATTTATACTCATTTGCTTGGCCAAAATCTTTACAGCTTTTTTGGCTGTTTGGGGCCCCCATTAAAACCGCAAAGATGATGACGACGACGACGACGACGACGACGACATCGACGATGGCAACATGCGGTGATCGGCAGCTAGTCCAAGTGGCTTTTTATTGTTGTTGCCGTGTTTTTTTACCGCCTGCCCCGCTTGCCCCACCGCTGCCCCGCGTGCCGCGCGCTACTGTAATTGTGACTGACGAGCGACGCAAAATTGATGGCCAAAGTGTTGCGGCGACGAGGTGGGGGAAGGGGAAGGGGTAGGGGGAGGGGGACACCCGAGATGGGGACAATTGTTAGCGGTCTCCTCATGTTCACCCCTCCCCTCCCCTCCCCACGCAACGCCACGCCACCACCCTTGCCACTGTACCCCCCTCTCTCTCTCTCTGTCTCTGTCTCTGTCTCCCTCTCTTTCTGTTAATCTCTCTCGCTATCATTTGGAAATAATCTTAAGTGTGCAACGAACACATGCGCAAATGACACACACACAGACAAACACAGAGACAAACACTTGCATACACTCAGAAAAAAAAGAAAGAAAAACTGAAAAACTACAAAGAATATAAGAAAAACTATATCTAAAAATGGCAAAGGCTCGTCCCAAGTCGACAAACCCAAAAGTTTGCGGTTTTCTTTGTATTTCTTAGAATAAGTTTCATATAATTTAGAAAAATCCTTTTGAAAATTCAAAAATAAGTTTTATATTCGAGTTAAGCTGTTATCTGTGATCTGCTCTGTGGGAAGTCGTTCTACTTCCGAGCCAGGCAATAAATTATATTCTTAAATCTATTAATAAACAATAAAACAACAACAGAAAAAATGAAGGAAGAAAAAACACTCTGAAAACTAGAAATATTTTTCCCTAATTTTCGAAAATTGTGTCGTGAAATTGAGAAAAGGAAAATCCTGAGAAATTACGCTTGCTGAATAATATTGGCGCCAAAAGTGTATCGAATTGAAGCTGAGTGTATATTTTATATAAAGCTAAACCTAGTTTGGACTGCCTGAAAGAATGCATGAAAACAGCATGAAAAGTCACCTTTTTTATATAATGAATAGAACAAATTGCAAATGAATATTTGATTTGAGGACAGGCAGCCCTAAGACAAGACAGGAGCATATTTGGCTTAAGCTTAAACTGTTTACTGCTATGCTGGTAAGCAGCTAACTGGCAAGTGAGCTGGCTGGCTGGCTGGCTGGCTGCTGCACAGTGGGGCAAAACAAAGAATAGAAAGCTGATTTATAGCGATTTGCGCTGCCTGCTTAAGATTAGTTCAAAACTCTTTTTATGGCATGGGCTCATTAGAAATGATTGTAACTATAACAACAACAACAACAACAACAACAAATGTGTAATGCAGCTGTGTGTGTGTGTGTGTGTGTGTACATGTGGTAATTATTTTTGTCAAACGGTTTAAACGTCTTAAAATACGAAAGCAACAACCAGCAAAAAAAAAAGAAAAAAAAAGAAAAAAACCAATCACAAGTTTTGATGGCCAGCGCGTCGAATGTGTTTTGTTTGCTTTTGTTGTTGTTGTTGTTGTTGTTGTCGTTGTAGTTGTTGTTGTTGTTGCTATTATTATTGTTGTTGTTGTTGTGTTTTGTATTTTTTTATTATCGGCATGTTGAAAGTCACAAATTCCAAGAGTTGACGAGAAACGACAACAACTCCTGTTTATCGTTTATCGTTGTTGCTGTTGGTTGTTGGTTGTTGCTGTTGGTACACATTATAATAAGCAGCGGACGGACAAGCAACAGAAACAGCAGCAGCAGCAACATCAACAACAACAATAGCAACAGCAGCAGCAACAACAATTGGAGGAGCAATGAACGGACAAGAGAGGCTGACAATGATAATAATGACGATGGTAATGATGCTGATGCTGCTGCTGATGCTGATGCTGCTGCTGATGCTGATCTATGGTCTCTTGGTCTCTTGGTCAGTTGGTCTCCACTCGGGGCTAGTGCTGAGCTTCGCATTTGTATCTTGAATTGTATCTCAAGCAACATTGAAAACGACCAAAATCTTTATTACAAGTTTCGGTTTTTCGCAAGAAATTTGTTAAACATAATTGTATTTTTTATTTATTTATTTTTCTTTTTTTTTGCCACTCCCGATGCCGACGGTAAATGAACAAACAGAAAAACAAGAAAACAAAAAATAACTCGAATAAAATGTTGAAATTTACTTACGATTTGGTGTCCGTTTACTAAACACAATTATTTTGTAGTCGTTGATTTGTTGGGTTTATTATTGTTTCAAGTTGTCACCAAAAAAATTTCAATTAGCTGCACATATTTTTGTGAATTTCGGCTTTTTCTCTGATTTTTGATTTAGTTCATTTGGTTTTGAATTCAAGTTGCAAGTGTTGCTTTGATATTTTTGATATTTTTGTTGTTGTTGTTGAAGTTGTTGCACAAACGCGACGGCAATTTAAACAAATTTCACGCACACAAATAAACGGAAACGCGCAAAACGAAGTAACAGTTATTTGAGTGACGGTGACGGTGACTGTGACGGTGACGGTGACTGTGACGGTGACTGTGACTGCGACAAATAGCAGAAGCAGCAGAAGCGGCAGCAGCAACACCAGAAGAGATCCACTTCTTTGAAAGTCGTGGGTGACACTGATTGTCGTGCGGCTGCGAGCAGAAAAAATGTAACGACGACGACGACGACGACGACGACAGCGACGACAAATGCGACAGCGACAGCGACAAGAGCAGAGCCAGCGGCAGCAACACACAAACGCGCACACACACAGAGAGACACACACGCACAGAGCGACTGCGACTGCGGGGTGGGTGACACTTTTCTCTCGCAGCGACGGCAACGAGGCAGCAGCGAAGCAGACACGCAGCAGCGGACAAGTTCAACGTAACTGCCCCACAAATGTCTACCTGAAACGCAGCCAGCCAACGAGCGAGCGAGCGCTGTCTCTGTGTGCGTCTGTGTGTGCATCTGTGTGTGTATCTGTGTGAGAGCAGAGAGACGAGAAACGAAGCTGCTTCTTGCGCTATTGGAATTGGCCTGCAGTTGTAGTTGTAGTTGTAGTTGTAGGAGTTTATGTGTATACACGCACACACACACATTTATACACACATACATGTGTGTTTAGTCTGTGTCACATTGTTGTCGTCGTTGGGTCATCACACACACACACACACATACACGCAAGCAAGCAAATGCGACAGCGCTATTGGTAAGTGCATCTCTCTCAGTCGCACTTGTGTGGCTTACACATGCCGAGTTTACGACTCGCAGTCGGTTAAGCAGTGCACAGTCAAAGAGAAACACGTCTCTCTCTTTGCCTCTTTTTTTGGTTCTCGCTCTTGCATTATTATTATTATTATTATTATTATATTTTATTGTTAATTAGCAGTAAATCACCGTTGCTGACGTTCACTGTTTGCATTTTCAGAATTAATTTAATATGCTGTCAAATTGTGACATTGATGCAAGTAGTGCACAGATTAAGAGAGCAATTCAATGCTGGTCGCGTGGGCGTCTCACACACACACACACACACACACGACAGCCATACAGGCATATACATATGGGCATGGACAGTTGTGGTCGTGCGAGCAGCGCAAGGGATATTTTTCGGCTATTGCCGGCTCACTCGCACATTGTCGTCGCAGTGGACGAGTGGTTGACATGCGACGTATTTGTGTTTGCTGACTGAGCGAGCAAGCGAGCGAGCGAGCGAGCGAACGAACGAACGAGCGACGACCACTCACACACATAGACACACACAGACACACACACACACCTGCATGCTCACGCACCTTTCAGTTGTGGCTCACTCTCCCGCAGCCGACAGCGTCACAGCTGTGTCATTTGCTCGCTCGCCAACCAAAGAGCGCCACTGCGCTCTCTCTCTCTCTCTCTCGCTTTCTGTATATGTGTGTGTGTGTGTGTGTGCGTGTGTGCGTGTGCGAGTGTCGCACCATTAGCCAGTCCGCGTGTGACAGAGCTAAAGCGAGTCGGCCCCCTCATTTGTACGAATGAAATGGCAATGGGCAGCCAATTCGTCGTTGTCGCTGCTTATTGTCGCTGGTGCTCTAGCGACGGCAGCGACGTCGACTGCAGCAGCGCTGTTGAGTGCTTCAAAATAGCCGTCGCTTTGTGTTCGTCTCATTATATGCTGTGTGTGTGTGTGTGTGTGTGTGTGTGTTGGGGAGGGGGGGGGGTTATCGTAATAATGTTGTTGTTGTTGTTGTTGTAACATTTTTTGCTCGTTCTTTTCAAAATTTTTGTCATTTGATTTCTTGTCCACTGCGCTGCGCTTAGACGAAGGGGGCGGCAGCGACTGAGAACCGAGTGTGGAGACCAAAGACCAAAGAGTGGAGAGCGGAGAGCGGAGAGCGGAGAGTGTGTGTCCGTCTCTTTTTAGTAAACACCAATGAATGGCCTGCCCGACTGTGACTGTGTGTGTGTCCTTTTGAGAGTGCCTCTCTATGTCTGTGTGTGTGTGTTGGTGAGCACACCTCTCGCTTGCTGCAAACAGCGACGGCAGCGACGACTTTACTGCTTTACTGGCTATGCGATTGCGCCACAAATCTATGTGTGTGTGTGTGTCAGTGTGTGTGTGTGTGTGCCATTGGTGTCACATGAAACGACACATTAACATGGGGGCGATTTTTCCTGTCTCCTGCACCAATAGTATTTGAGCACCGCTCTGGTGACAAAGGCACCCAACCCCGACCACATTTCTTGCCACGAAACTGATTTTGCAGCTGCTGCTGTTGCTGTTGCTGTTGCTGCTGCTTCTGGTGCTGCTGCTGCTGCTGCTGCTGATTCTGCTGCTGCTGTTTCTTCTTCTTGTTCTTGTGCTTCTTCTTCTTGCTGCTACTTTTTATGTTATTTTGATTTTTTCCTTGCCTCGCTGCTTATATAAAACAAACGCTTTGTTCTACGTACATATGTACACTGTATATACACAGCTGAGTTATACATATATATATATATTATATATATATTATATAGATACATATATAAAGCTGTGTACTTGATAGCTATCTCAACATACATGTGTGTGTGTGTGTGTGTGTGTAAATGTTGCATAAGTGTCTACATTTGTATTACAACAGAGTTTCTGTTGCTGTTTTTGCTCATGTATTAAATTAAGACCACAGCCAAGTGTCATAAAAGGCAGCGACACCTTGACGGACTCCCTGCTTGAGAGTCCATATGAAAACATGGATTCAATTTAAAGACATCCTCAGCAAAATGCTTACTAAAAACGACGACTAAATTTCGATATTAATTGTCTTTAAATCAGCATCATTTATGGTCTGATGGAATTGTTTCTGATCTGGTTCTGCCCCATTCTTATAATAAACGTTAAAACATTTAAATAGCCCAGATTTATAATCCACTTTATTTTATTATTAATTCACTTCTTATTTTAAATAGTTGAAATTGTAACTTTAAATTGAATTTTATATTTCATTTCATCATCAAATAAATAAAATTCAGTTCAATCCTTAAAAACATAAAAGCGTTGAAATTAGACGAACTCTAAGGAAAGTCACCAGCGATATATATTTCATATATACATAGGATATATAAAATATATTATTTTTATTATTATATGCAACCATTTTGTGAAATATATCTATGTAAATGGATGGTCGATTTACTCTTCGACGATTGTTTAACATTCGGATAAAGTTGCTTTAATCCATTCAGAACAGTCTGAAGAATTTGCACAAAGTCACAGTTAAAAATTAAATATTTCATATATATCTGTCAATGAGTCGGCTGTCGATGCAGATCAAGAACATATATGTTTTATTCCTTATTCATTCCTTTTTTATCCATGTGTGCAAGACTGGAAATAAGATGAAACAATAATCTTTTAACATAACAAACTAAGACTAAGTTCAGCAAATTATTTAATTGGTTGTAAAATTGAACTTGGAATTAACTCCACTCAGATTTCCAATGACAGATGAGTAATATATATAAAATATATATATATATAAACATACATTAATTTGACTTGAGCCTAATTATAATTATATATTCACTTCTATTTCTATTAAATAAAAAAATGATTTAGCATTATTTGGTTAGTCAACAGTCAACAATTAAAAAGTTAAATAAATAAAATAATAAAATTAAAAAGTTAAATAAATAAAAATAAATAAATAAATAAGTCAATAATTGTATTATGTTTTTGGTTTGTTCTTGGAATTATATGTGCATTGTGCCTTTGCTTAAATTCAGATCCAAAAACGATCTATTGAGAATTGAACAAAAAAAGGTGTTCGAATCGAAATAAAGTATTTAGTTATCTTAAAAATAATATTAAACACAATATTTTGTTTAAAAAATGCTATTCACAAGCTGCTTAAGTTAGCGAAAACTAATAAATCCATTCTGGCCAAGATATTCTCGTCTTTATGTATTTAGATGATGTTTGGTAAATTTGCTATAACCAGTTAAGCATCGTATAATAAAATCCATATTAAATTTTGCCAGAGAAATCAATTTTCCCACGATTTTTTAAGCTAAGGGCTAATAATTGGTGAATATAACTCGACAACTATTTATAAACTGTGAAATTGCAAGCATCTTTGTAGTCCTAGTCGAGCCTTCATTGACAGCAATTGTAAAATGATCTCATAGATAAATTAAATTTAATACTCCAACTGTGGACACTGCTAAATTCATATCTCTGTTGGAATTCGTGTGAATCAATTAAAGAGAATGCTTATTTAAATATAAATAATATTTAGACAATTTTCAAACAATTGTTTACTGAGCTGCTCCTCCTCATCCAGTGACAAATCAAGCCAAATTAAATAATATTAAAATATTTTAAAAAGCCCCAAATTGCCCCCAAATAAGAGCAACAAAGTTGCATTTGCGATACACCAACAAATATTTATCTTTACGGCTAATTTTCCTTGCCAGCAGTTCTCTATTTCAATTACAAGATATGTGCAAAGATATTTGTTGAACATGAGTTGAGAGTTACAGTTGCATACAGTGAATCAACTCATTAAGAAATTGATAAAGCCTTCAACATTTTGCTGTGTCCTTACAGGAAGTGATTGCCAAGGGGCAACTGGTATTTGAAGCTTTGCATAGAAAAGGAAAACTTTTATTTATTTATTTTATCTAATGTGGACTAAAAAGCCTTCACAATTTAAAACAAATAAATAAATAGCATTTAAATTAAATTAAATGACATTAAGTGATTTTTTTATTATTGTTATTATTATTATTATTATTATTATTATTATTTTATTATTGTTATTATTATTATTATTATTATTATTTTATTATTGTTATTATTATTATTATTATTTTATTGTTATTATTATTATTATTATTATTATTATTATTATTATTATTATTATTATTATTATTCTTTGTTTTATTATTATTATTATTATTATTATTTTGATTCATGCACAGCGACCTACCAGATCTGTTGTTCGCCCAGGATATATTATCCTTTCCTAAGGCGACACAATCTGCTAGGATGTGTCTTGAGGACTCATCTCGTTTTCACACCAGTAACCAGTCAGGAATAGTTCGCTACTAAAAATACCCAGTTTAGATAGATGACTTCTTAGTCAACAGTGCCTATTCCTTCCCATATATATATATATTTAGTGCAACTTGACTTTAGTTTATTTAAAATGTAAATTGAAAAATACATGTTAAGTATTAAAAGATAGAATGGTGCAACATTTAGTGCAACATTTATGGGAAACTTGGAATTATTTTTAAAAACATCAATAAAATCAGCAAAGTCAGCGCGTAAAATCAAATGGAATTTTTAATCAATTAAGAAGTACGTTTTAATCTATATAAAATTCCAATCTAACTTTTGAGATATGCAAAGTGTTAAATTCTCTTAAGTCTATTTCGGATTAAAATCAATCAGTACTCAAGTAAACATATTCGATTGAAAGTCATTCAGATCGTGTGCGAGAGGAAAATCATACAGTGAAAATTTGATTTGGTTTTGTCTCTCGAGTTGATGGTGTTTACACAATCAAAAGGTCGTCAAGTCAAATCCCAAATGCGAGACGGATTGGGAACTAAAGGTGGCTATTAGGGGACAAATGAAAAAATCTTCTATTAGCAGTCAACACTTTCGTTTCTTTCCTTTCACTACATATGTATATATATACATATGTATATATATATATATGTGTGTATATATATTGTTTTTTTGTTATTTTCGATTTTTTTTTACTCTGCCTTTTTTTTTGGTTTTTTGTTTTGTGTGTGTGTGCAGCGAAATGCTTTCATTAATCAAAAATTGCCTTTATTCAGTTGAGATAAATAATTGCTATCTTATTATGCCGATTGTCGTTGCTGTCGCCGCCGCCGTCCACAATCCTCCGTCCTCCGTCCCCTGTCCCTTGTACGCTGCCCGCTGCCCGCTGTCCGCTGTCCGCTGTCCGCTGTCCCCTTGTCGATGTCGAAGTTCTTTATAAACACGGCACCCTTTGTGAATACTGCACGAATCAAAATCGAAATCCATCAATCATTTTTCACACTTGGCCCAGCGTCAAGTGAGAGACCGCCGAGGCCCTGTGGAGTGCACAGCTCAGATATAGCCACAGCCACAGCCACAGCTACAGCCACAGCTACAGCTACAGCTACAGCTACAAATACAGATTCAGATACACTATTTATTTGTATATATATATATATATTTACAGTATCTGTATCTGTATCTATATGTGTACTGGTACTGGTACTGGTACTGGTAGTGGTACTGGTAGTGGTACTGGTACTGGTACACGTACTCGTACATACAGCATGACTATATTTCTTGAACGAATGCCGGACATTGCTTTTCGTTTCGAATCCAAGTTCGAGTTCGAGTCGGAGTCGGAGTCTGAGGCTGAGTCGAAGTCCGAATTCGAGTTCGAGCCATCGATTCTGCTTGACTTCGTTTCAATAAATCGTTTCAGATTTTAAAAATACCATTTACGCCGACACAAATGATATTAAAAAACCATTAATAATATCAGCTCCGCGTCGATTAAATATATACCCTTGCCGTGGGTCTTCTCATTTTGCCGTTAACCGTGCGACTCTGACACTGACGGAGATGTCTCCGACCTTAATCAGCATCACCAGCCGATTTAGATATAGCCATTTCTATTTCTATTTATATTTCTATCTCTATTTCTTCTCTGTCTGTCTCAGTCTTTACGATCACTACAATTTGTTTGATTGTGTTTATTTAATTATTTAAATTAACAAAATAGTTGTCTGTTGTTTATATATATATATGTATATGTATCAATTATATGCATTATACTTTTTCCCTTTGATATCAATATGAATTACTAACGAAATGAGGATGGTGGAGCAGCTGGGCATCGCTCGGCAAGTGTATGTATTCTTCGACTTGGAAAATGTTGTTGTTCTTGCTTGTTGTTCTCCTATGATACACCCAATGAACTGGTGCATGATGCTTGGTGCTTGGTGCATGGTGTATGGTGCCTGGTGCCCCTAGGCCTGTGCCCGCCCTCGCCCCGAGCTGGCATCTAGGCAAAGACAGAGCGGCAAAGGCCATGGGAAGCCAGCCTCAGCCTCAGCCTCAGCCTCAGCATCAACATCAACATCAGCCCCAGAAAACAGCCATAGACAAAGGCGTCACAACATCTCACGTTTAATTACATTTTGGAAACAGTCGCAGGCCGTTGTACAGTCTCTGGCCACGCCCCGTTTGGCTGGGAGCGAATCAGTTTTTTTTCTTCTGATTTTTGTTTATTTATCGAATTTAATTACATCATAAAAAATGCACAATTTGTATGAGCTTAGTCCAAGCGAAACATTTTAGAACGAGCTCAAATATTTATGCAACTTGATACAGATACTTTTTCATTTAATCAGCATTCGAATAACTAAATATATACTTTTATTCATAAATAAATCATAGCTAGTAACTTAACTGAAGCAACTCTGTATTATCACGACAAATATAGTAGCAAAATCTGTACTCAAAAGTGAATAAATAATAAAATTTGATTACCAAACAATCGTCAGATCTTTGGAAATGAAAGTTGTAAGCAAGTTGATGAAAATTAAAGTTAATCAGCTATTTTTATTGAATATATTCGAATCGAAAGATCGGCAGACTTTGTTATGTGCTCAGCTTTGAGATTGATAATCTCAGATCAGATGCTTATTTCGTCCGATGTTTTAATTCCAAACCCAACTCACAAAAAGGAGATAATCGTGCAGCGATTTGTATGTTTAAATCTAATACTATTTTGTATATAATATCTTATAGTTGATGTTAAAAATAATTAATGTATCGACTTAAGCCTACATCTATTGCAGATTGAAATTTCCTGTGCAATTTCGAATTCAGAATTCAGAATTCAGAATGGTTTCGATTTCACTTAGCTGAAAAGTTTATTTGGGGGTAGGTTATCTAATTCAAGCTGGCTTGGACATTAAGGCCAAATATTGATTTTGCAGCTGGATGGTTAAAGAGTTGCTTAAGCTGCGAATGAAAATCATAATTCCTTGTCAGCATCCAGCGACTTTGCATCAATGTCAAACCCATGGCCATCATCCAAAATGGATGAGATTTGTTTACACGGATGATATGCGTATGTATGTATGTATGTATCTATGTATGGGTGCATTTATGGGTGTTTTGTGGGTGCCTGATACATGCGGAGTAGGCAGAGAGCCATCAAAAAATGAAAGCCCAACTGTATTGGCCGCTGGGTCACGCATACCCGAGAACGGGGCAGAAGCGCGGCTTTCGCAATGGGCAATGGGCAATGAGCAATGGGTTATGTTAATGGGTAAATGGGTAATGGGTAGACGGGTGCACGGGCGGACGGGTGGACGGGTACTCACACTAACACTCACCGTTTTCTGCTGCAAAGTTGCCCTGCCTGAGTTGGTGGTGCAATTATCGCTCAGCGCCCTTCAAATTTTCTCAATGAATGCGTAAAATCTGTGCGGCCACGCGAGCCGAGACGCCTGATGATTTCGGGGTGCTCATATACACATATATATATATATATATATAAGTACATATATGCACATACTAGCTGCTAGTTTCCATTGTTGTTCAACAACAGCCCGTCGCCCGTCGTCCGTCGCCCGTCGTCCGTTGCCCCTTGGCCATAGTCGGGCATCGCGCGTTGCCATGAATATGGCACATAATGTGCCCAATAATTAAGTGAAAGGGTTACAATGGCTTCATGAGAACTTTTCTAACCGGGTGATAAAATTTGCTCGAAAAGGGTTTTTAACATGTCGTCTGACATTTCATAATGGCCGACTCATAATAATTGCCAGATATACACACATATATATATATATATATATATATATATATATATATGCATATGTGTGTTTGCATGTACATTGTATAAACACCCAGGTAAGGACCTCGAGCGGATGCAGCGCGAACGATTGTCAGGCCTGGCCGGGGACAGCACAGTACAGGACTGAACAGGACAGACCACAAGACAAGCCAGATAAATGTACTTCAATGGCGATGCCGCTGCTGCTGCGACTGCTGCTGCTGCCAAATGGAATTGGAATTGGGTAAGGTCTGCTGAAGGAAGCTCAATAAAAAAAAAACGCGAACGCGAACGCGAAGCACCCAAAAACTAAAAACAAACCCCGAGGACAATAAAACGGCCTCAGCTTGCACAAGAGTTCAGACAACGCAAACAGGATGCATTGTGCAAGTCCTTAACAGTAACACAAAATACATATGCGAGTGTGTCTGTGTGTGTGTGTGTGTGTGTGTGTAGTACATCGATGCATACATAGTTTTATGGGCTCATAATCAGGGCAAACACACACAATGAACCACTTTTGCTTGCGCTGGTTGCGTTTATATTTGGCATTTTTGCTCACGAAGCTTTCGAATTAGCTTTTCAGTGTTTTTTGGTTTTTTTTTGTTTTTGAAGATTATCAACACAACATCGATTATCTAACATCTAACGCCATCCATCCGTTGTTCTTCTTTGTTGTTGCTTGAAATGGATCTTGGACTATTTTCGATTTTCATTTCAAATATGCTTTAATTTATTTTATTTTATTATACATTTTATTCGCTTTTTTAATTTGATACCATTTAATTTGTAGCTTTGATTTGAATTTGTATTTTAAATAAATTAAATATCTGATTTCATTTCAATTGTTGTGAATGGCTTTTGGGGAGGAATACAAAGTATGCACCCACTTCACATTTATATTTGTACCTGGTAGTAAACTGTTCACCTACCAATTTTGTATCTGTCTTCTAGTTCAAGCCACCTTACCAACAAATTGCACAGCTGCAAGCATTTTCCGGAGGGTATTTCCCAGTAGAGCTCTTTCGCCCAGAGCATTATTACTTGCTCAGCTTTCGGCTTTTGAATGAAAACATTTGCTGCCTTTTTTTTGTTTTGAGTGACCTTTAAGTACCTGTGCCTGTCACAATCAAATTTTATTAGCCAACTCGATGTTCCCCAGTATTCGCATAATTTATTTAATATATTTAATTTATTGTAGCGTAACAGTTGAGGACGGGCTATATCCTAGTCTACAATTCCTGACTATAACATTCTTAATTTTCTATAACCAAACACTTCAGGAATAAAGAAAACGTTAACATATTTATCACATAGGATTCAAACAACTTAAATTTTTTGGAAATTAAAATACTTCTATTAATGATAATATTATTATTGTAAATATATTATTAGTATTTGCATATAGACTTGAAAGATTCACAATTTTGCCAAGTTTTATTACATAAAGAAAGAAAGTTGAGTTATTTACAATTGTAAAACGGAGTTATTCGATTGGCATTTAAATGTTGACACAGAGATCGAATGTTATATGGACAAATGCATACCAAGTAATATAATCTGGGAAGGTTATCCAATTGAATAGAATAAAGCAGCTCAGCTCGTTCTCAGCTAATATTTTCGTATGCATAACTATTATGAAAATATTGTATTTGAATCAAGTAGACTTATTTGCCTTCATTTCTTGGATTTGAAATGACTTTAAGTAAAAGCCAGCAGCTGAATCGAATTGGGGGGCCTCAAATAGTAATATTATTCTTCTATTATTCCTCTTAAATGGATAGGATAGTCCAAGATGAACCTAATAATAATAGTCAAACCAATGCTCATAAAATTCGAACTAAAATGTTATTTCGGGCAAAGCTGAAGAAGTAGAGGACTTTTTTTGATTTGTTTTTTATTTTTAGAAGAAGGGATGCTTAATTAAACACATATCACATATTAATGCAACCATTCAACTCAAGAATACATTACCAGTTCCAAGTTCGTGGTCAACTGGTGTGGTGTGGGTGGGCGATTCTAAGCAATGATTTATCATAGATAACATTGAAGATGTTTGCTAATCCCCCTCGTAAAAACTGCTGCTGGTATCTATTGTTAAAGAGCGGAAAACATGAGATCGAGACTGGGCCATATTTTGCGAAGCATTTCTGCTGACTTAATCTATATCAAACATCTGCAGGAATATGCAATCATAATTCATAACAACAACTGAGATTTGATCCCAATACATAGAGAGAAAGGCGCACAATGCCACTGCATAATCCAGAGACCCAGTTACCAGAGAGACAGATACCTACTCTTCCAACAAAAAGAATTTATTTATTTTGATCAACGTTGCTGTTTTTGTAGTTGTTGTTGCCGTTGTTATTGCCCATCATTGATGCCATTGCCCGCGTCTGCCTGTCAGATGTAATTATGGCGTAAGTGGGCATTGTTCCGAGTGCTGATCCTTGAACAATATCGACTGTCGATCTCCATCTTGGGTTTCGCAGCCATAGTCGATGCCCCGCATCTAAGGGCCGAGGCGACCACACCCAGCCAGAGAACGATAATGGCAGCATTTTATTATTGTATTTAGTTATTTAATGCCAACACAGATAAATATAAACAGTAAATAACAAATTAAATTACATTAAAAATTAAATTTAATATTTAAATATTAATTTGTAATAGTCCTGTCACATTTGACAGATCAAACAAAACATCTAATTTTCCAAGACGGTTTGGCAACTTTCATTCATCTATTTACTATAAAAAAGTTACTTCCGGCAATATCAGTTAACGTTTTACAATTTTATAAAATTGCTTTGTGTATTTAGCCTTTATATTTTCTCCTTCTAAGTGAATTCTAATGTTTTTTATTTGCGTTCTTGAAGTTTAATTATATTACTATATTCATATCTATCACCAATTCATTTTATTCACTTTGTTTTATAAAATTACATTTTATATTTCGTTTTTATTTGTTCTCAGTGAACAATAATTAGTCAGCTGCACCCAGCAGATGATCCTAGCTCCACCTTCAGGGCGTCTACAAAGGATCATTCTACCGACCTACATTAATATAACAGCTTGAAAACAGCACTTGCACTTTAGAAATTAATTTCAATACATTTATAAAATTATAAAATATGTATTACAAATAAATATTCGTGAATTGCTGGTATTGCTCCTTCTCTGGGTTATTCGTCAAACTAAAAAAAATGTCGTTATTCAATTTAAATTGGATGTTTTTAATTAAATTCATTGAATCCATCGGATGCACTTATTCATTTTACAAAACGCTTCGGTTCACACATGCATAATATAAAAGCAATTTAATTGGGGCTATGCCCTTGAAAATCCATTTTCCTCATGTGTATCGAGTCACCAAAAAATATCAGGCAAAATATATACTTGGCCACGCCCACTTCCCCAGCAAGCAGCGAAAAAGCCTATATTTTCCGCAGATATGCACATATTGTATATATTTGTATATATTATATATAATATTACTTACAATTCGAATGATATTGTAACAAAACCTGGAAAGTTCTTCATATGTTGCTGGTTGCGTCCTAAAAAGATTGTGGAATGCATTTTATGGCCACGCCCACACCAATGGCGCAGTGTTGAGGCGGTTGTCACTCTTTGTTGGGACTCTAGCTCAAAACTCATTGGCTTGGGGCTAGACAATGTTGAAGCCAATTTTTGATGGTGACTCAGGTGACTTTCAAATTGTGGGTTGCCAGAGCCACAGTGGGCGTGTTAACAGAAACCTTAACACTTGATCTGAAGCAGACTTGAACGTGAATATCCAAGGCTCCAAGATCCAAATAACAAGTCTGTGGCTCTTCGGATGGTGAACGTTAACCAAATCCCAATTAAATCTTAATTTCTTTGCATTTCTTGCGAGGAGCAAACATTTTCAGAAGAAAGGCGAATTAATCGCAGTATCTGTTTAATTTCCAAAGACTTTGATCACTGTTTGCGTGGCTGTATTCGAGTAAGCCACCTTTTCAATTGCTCGCATTTGAAATTGGCCAGTTTTGAGTTTGGCAAATAACTTCAAGTCTTGTTGCAGCTGCGGATGGACGGTGAATGAAAGGGCTGCTCTGAGCTTGACAGAGAGTTCTTTGGTGTGTATCCCTTCAGTCTCACGAATAGTTGTTGTCTATGGTTACATCTATCTGTCAGTCATTTGGCCAACTTCAGCTCCGACTCCAAACCCAACACTAATTGCATCTCCTACTTGCCTTGCTTATGCATGTTTGTACATCAAGGGTTAGATGCGAATATCACATTCGCAGTCTGTCGTAGTCTGTCCGCTCGTCTCACGGCTCAAATATGCTTTAGTCGATGGCACTTGTGCATTTTGTTGGCTCCAGTTACAGCTCAAAATGCCCAAAATGCCCATGTGCAACAGCAAATCCGGACCCAAACACGAACGTCACACATTTTGTAGATAGTGAAACGTCCTTCATTTTGTAAGTACCAACTCACACATAGACATATGCAAACTCTCTATATGCTGATATATATATATATATATATATATATATGTATATAATGAAAATACTGTACTGGGATGAAGGATGAAGGATGCATTCCATTCGGTTTGTGTGAGCCACCACTTCAGTTCACCCCTAAAAATGTTGTTCATCTTGTGGGTCTTATTTGTTCTACTCTGCTCTGCTCTGCTCTGCTCTGCTCTGCTATTGCCTTTGCCTTTGGCTTTGGCTTTGCTTTTGCTCTGCATTCATGTCGCGGTGCATAATTAAAAACTGTAAACCACACAAATAATCCCTTGATAGTAGCATCGCCACATAGACAACAGCAACACGTTGTCCTCGCACAATGGGAATGAAAATGGGGTTGTTCCGTTCATCATTAGTGAGAGTTGTGAGTCGAAAGCTGTACGATCTTTCATTAGACTGCATTTAATATAAGAGACGCATCTATCTATCAACACACACACACACACACACACACAAGTATCTGTGTGAGGAAAGTGAGGGTGCAACCTTTAATGTCCTTAATAGTTGGGCCGACCTATGGGCAATTATTATACTCGCTCACTCCGCGCGGGGCATGTTCGAAAACCTACCCCAAAAATTCATAATTATTACTTGATGTGTGGTCGTCAACTGCCAATTTTACGTAGGTCCTTAAGTGCACGTGTGTGTGTGTATTTGTGTGTGTGTGTGTTGGTGTGTTGGTTCATTATATCCACAAATATATAAATGGAAGCACAGATTTATGCATGTATTTGTGCACGAGTACTTGGTAAATAAAATCAAGTCCACTTTAGGGGATTAATATCGTCAGCGTAATACAAAATGGAGTTTTGTGTTTTATTATCTCGTAACGTATTCCGAATAATACGCATTCCCATTTGGAGTATTGTTTTCGGTTTCGCGTCTCGCGTTTGCCTTTCCAATTTGATCCAACAAATCTATCAATTGCCTATTTCGAGATCAACATAGTCCGGGAAGGGAACGGGCACGGGAACGGGGAAACGCAAGCTGCAAAATTGCAAAGATTCCAAAACCAAGATTCTCCACGATGACGTTGAGGGAGTTTTCGTCAAGTGCTCGGACAGTTTTTGCCAGCTATACTCAAAACAAAAACAACTTTCGACGCCGAGGGAAACTCACCTTTTTATTCAGAAAGTATATTTCTAAAAATCAGAGTTTTTCTTTTCTTAATTGCGGGATACAATTTAGAAAAAAACCGTCTACTTTTCCGTGTTATTTTATTTTTATTTTTTTCATAAAATGATCAATGATCTGTACAATGATCTCTAAAATTAGCGTTATTTGTTTTATTAATACCCATTCGAATTCTAAGATTGCACATACACAAATATTTTAGATAGTTATAAATTATAGATGTAATTTAAATTGTATAAACTTAAGATTTAACGACAATTCGGAGCAGAGACAATAGTTCAGTGATATACCACTTCTACTTCTATCTTTCAGAAATGCATATCCTAACAATAGAAAATATATTTGTAAGTTAAATATAAACTATATTTTTTGGATTGTCGATTTAGGCAAAGCTTTAATTTTTGTTTTCTTTTTTTTATTACTTAGAAAGTGTTTCTCAAAACAGGAAAAACTTTCGGCTTTAAGACGATTTTCATTTAAGGGCGATTTGCTAAAAATCAATATGATTTTTTGGTGTTGATTGTTGTTTTCGCTACATAAGCTAATTATTAACTTTGTCCCCTTTCATTAATCTTATTTTTTTTAACAAATTAAAATTATATAAGTCTCCTTTAAGAAAGAAAAATTTTATAACGTTTCACTTCGTCCTCTCGCACTCAATGATCAATAAATAATATGTTAGCAAATTTCTTAAGCCACTTTTTGTCGTGTTTTATTTATTTCAACAAAACTTGTACATTTGGTCTAGACTCAACTCGCTTTTTGGCAAATAGGTAGAAAATAACTCAAATATTCCGGTTCCAAACAAAAGGAGACAATTGTGAAATACAAATTGTATATTTAAATTATTTTATTAACTAACAAACTTTGTGACGAATGGTATACAAATTGCGATTCGATATAATCAAATTAGTTCGCCATTCCAACTAAAGATAACATTTTGCGATATGCCGAAATTTAAATGAACAATCTTTGTATCTATTGCGGTTTGGCTATTGGCGAATTTTATGCTGCGATTTAGGATCTTGAGAAAGAATAACTCAAGATCTCAAAGCCACCGATTTGCATTCAGACAATATTCATAAATCATTCGGGAAATATCATAAATGTTCTTAATAACTTTTTCTTTACTATTCCACGATATGGGTTCGACTTGTGATGGACTAGCTAAAAATGATCATGATGCCATATAAAATATATAATATATAAAAATAAGAACAAAGGTTTTCATTCATCGTTCGGAAATCTAAGGGAATTGCCGTAGCTGAATTCTGATAAGGCCCCAACTTGAGCTAATTCGAATGGTAAGAGACGAAGGCTGTTGACTGTATGGGGAGAGTGAGAGAAAGGAGTAGAGGCAATAGTCGAGGGAGAGAGAGAGAGGAAGCGCAAGAAAACGTTATAAAATTTGTAAGCGAATTCATGAAAATTTCCTTTGGGGAATTCATTAGCAGATGGATGGAGGCGGACGACAACGACCACGACAACAGTAAGAACAACAACGAGGACAACGCTAACAACGAGCACGACAATGAGAGCGAGCAGGATAACGAGAACGGGACGGGGAAGGGGAAGGAAAATGAAAAGTAGACGGGGCATGCTAGGACAAAGGGGTAACGGCATTTTCTATTATGTTATTCCATGACCGTGCCGCCCGCTGTATCTAATTTGGCCATATTATGAATTTAACCTTTTCGTGTTTGCTGGATATTTAAACAACTGTTTGCACAAAAGTTTAGCCAGAAGGTCGGCCAAATTGAAGCTGCATAGCATGCTCATAATTTCTCCACCTTTCAAATTTATTCCCTGTAATGCGTACACACCCCATTCACCCATAGCCTATACCCCCCCCCCCCCCCCCAACAAACGCCCGCTCCCCACCCACCGTCTTAGACGCCTTGTCTACGTTGTCTGTCGAGGCAGTTGGAAATGGGTTCTCGTTTGGCAGAAAGTGAATTTTGCTCTGGTTCTGGTTTTGGCGCTGTTGCTGTGGATGTGGATGTGGATGTGGATGTCCTGGCCCTGTTTTTGGTTCTGGTTCTGGCTCGTACTCGTACTCGTACTCGATTTGGTGCCGGCCTAGCCAGGCCAGGCGCTTGTTGCTTGTTATATTAATGGGCGACCCATTACCGTGGGGTATTCCAGCGATGTTTTCATTTACTTTGGCTTCGTAGTTTTCTTTGTTCTCGAAAGCAGCCAGTGAGAAGGCAAACTTCTGGCTGATTCTTAAGGCTTTCAAGTGAACACTCCATCAGGATTTGGCACTGCCGGCTGCGACTCGCGACTCGCGACTTGCGACTTGCGAGTCGCGACTTGTGACTGGCGACTGGCAACTGGCGACTGGCAACTGCTAATGATGCCTTTTCCAGCAATTTAATTGTTAAACAATGAAAACGCTTTTGATTACAAGAAAAACAACCGTCGCACCGCAATTGTTGTTGTTGGTTATGGTTATGGTGCGCACCCCCCACAGAAAAGAACTCCATCCGAGACTCCTTCGCAGACTGCTCTGTGTCTCTGGGCTTTGTTGTTTTGTTGTTGTTGCAACTCTTGTTGTTGTTGTTGTTGTCGTTTCGGCATCTCCACTGCTTTGCTGGCTGGCCACTTTTTGCCTCCTGCGGCAGTTTCAGTTTCCATTCAATGTCTGCCGAGGGACATACGGACGAAAGGATGTTTATTAATTTTTACCTGAGGTTATCTATTTGTCGCGCTATGTTTTTATTCAGCCCTTTTTCGGGGTTGAACTGGAATAAGACCAAATTATGGTTCAGCGCTCGCCGCGCTCTGTTCAGATGCTCTTCTTGTCGTTTTATAATTTTTGGATTTTTTTTGCTTTTTGTTTTTTTTTTTGTTATTTTTTTTTTTAGCTGCTCCGCAATTTTCATGCTCATTAAATAATTCAGCGCATGAAAGTTTTCAGACCTTGCCTCCTGTTCCTTGTGGCAGAGCCAGAAGTAGCAGCGGCAGCAGCTCAAGCATCTGCCGATGGAGATGGAGATGGCGATGGCGATGGCGATGGCGATGGAGACAGGTTGAGGACTAGACGTGAAAGGCGGGCGATAAAAAGTTTTTATTGAAAGTTATAATTTAAATTTATTAGGTTTCACATTTTAATTAATGCGCATTTCGTTTTTCTTCTTCTCATATTTTTTCATATACTTATACTTGCCTCATTTTCTGTTGTTCCCCACTGCCTCCCTTCTCCCTTCCCCGACCAATTGCGATTTCAATTTCGATTCTTGTTGTTCCTGCGGACTTACAACTGCAACGTCAATTCGGGTGACAAGTATACTTTATGCTTACATATCAAACATAGGCTGAGGCAGACATAGATGAGTACTCGACTAGAAGATACCCAGTGCCCAACCCTAAACCCCATCTACAGTCCTAGTTTCGCACACATGCACAATTCCAAAAACCACAAAAGCAACTTCTGCTTTTCTGAGAAATAACTTCATAAGTGAGCTAACCAATCAGCATCATTTCTAGAGCAATGTCATCGAACATAATACATTCTGGGGACAAATCGATAAGTTTATCAATAAAATAAAGTAAACTTGATCTGCGTGTGGTATATAAGAACTTTCATATATTGCTTTAGCTTATATTGACGGACAGATGCAGATGCATACTGACAGGACTATTGGATTATAATTTAGTACTTTATTTGATATGCTTTCTTCTGATACCCATTCTTAATCATTTAAAAATGTTGAGATTTTGTTAAGGATTACTATTGGTCTATCTTTCGGTTTGGTAACTTTTTCTCTAAAATTGTATGAAATATTTGAATCTCTTCGATGTGCACTTCGAGGTATATCGAGGTCCTTCAGATTTGACAGATTTTGACAGATTGCACGGCGACCTGTTAGATCTATTGTGCCCCCTTCTGAGCCTATAGCTCTTCCCTCAGCCCCAGATCCCGTACGAAAGCTAGGATCGTTGTTGAGTCGAAAATTCAAGACATGCATCCCGAGGATGCTACGTCTTCTTCTAGCTAGTGCGACACATTCTGCTAAGATGTGTATCGAGGATTCCTCCTCTCTTTCACAGAAGCTGCAGAGATCGCTACTATATATACCAAGTCTAGTTAGGTGACTTCTTAGTCTACACTGTCCCGTCATTAGACCGGTAAGTATCCCAAGATTGCTCTTTCCCATGGTTATAACCTGCTTAAATCGCTTAAGATTATGACCACCTAGGAGACATCTGGCTTATCTGAGTCCTACTGCCTCTGACCTGTTGCTCTGTTGCCGTATCTGTCTCTCCTCGTTTCTAAGTACCAGTCGAATAGTGTGTCTCCCTATGCCACAGTACGGTTCTGGTCCTATCAGGGGCCTTTCTGCCCCCAGACAATTGAATGTATAGGATACACTTTTGATAATCGTACAATGGAACTGAAAACATTAAATGCGGATCGGAGCACTATTCCATATAGTTTATATATAACCATTTTGCTGACCAGATGTCTCCGTATATATATATATCTTCGATCTACATCGCTAGCTGAGTCGAACTAAACTAGACACTTCATATTTTATATATTATTTCAGGGCAAGTTTGCTTCGATAACTTTCCCCCTTCACTTAATGTCGAAAAATAAAAATTAAAATCTTCCCAATTATATAATCGTATATGTGTATGTACTCCTTAATATATGTATGTGTATATGTATACCTTAATATAATATTACTCATAAAAGCAGTAAAAAGCACAAGCATTTTCTTCATTAATTTGATAGTAAAAACTTGAAATCTTGGAGACTTTGAATATATATTTTCGTATTAAACAAAGTTTTCAAATGCAAATTGATAAAAGCACACAACTCGCACAATTCTCAATTTGGAGGGTGAGGTCTATTAAAGGTCGGTGGATTAATATCTCTGGTCAATTATATATCCTGGTCAATAATTTATCTACTTTACCAGGATCAGGGATGCAGAACTTACTTAATTAAAAAATCTACGATGTATTTGTTGATGCTGATGATAATGCGAAGTTGATAATAATAATCAGCTGAATATCGCACTGGTATCAGAGTATTTCGTAGTCAGTTACGCCCGACAGAACTTGAACCGAAATTCGCTCAAGATCTAGATGTAAATGTCAATTGTGTTATTGTTTTATGGCCAACAGGTGTTGCCAAGCCATTTGCCTGGCATGACACACCTTCCACAGTCATAAAAAGCTAATATAATTAATATTAATGTCTATCCGATATAGTTCAGCATGTTCCCAATTAATATGGTATATATGTATGTACATATGTATGTATTTATGTACGTAGTTATGTATTTATTTATGTATTTATGTATAAGCATATTTAGTGTAATTGCTGCGAAGTGCTCGGGGATGGATGGCATATCAATGATTAAGGAAATTATGCTGACAAGGCAAGGTAGCTGTGAAAACGACGGCCCAAGAAGTATTTATTGGTACAAATTAAGATGTTATCGTCTTAAATTGAATTGAGGCAAGCGTTGCCCCCGTCCACCGTCAAACAAACACAACAACAACAACAACAACTTGAGCTGCTTAATGTAGTCAAGAAACGTCAGGCAGAAGGAGCAACACATAAAAAAAAAATAAATAAAATACAAAAAAAAAATACGTAAAAGGCGGTAAGGATCTGCGAGCCGGCGACCCCCGCGAAAAGGTCGCGCGACCGTTCGAATTCCCAATGCGAAACACCAAAATGCCAACCAAAGCAGAACGCAACAGAACTAAACTAAACAGAACAGAACAGAATAGGTGAGAAGAAGAGAAGAGCAGAGAAGAGAAGGGAAGAGAAGAGAACAACGAATTGTAATGCGCACACAAAAGTTCACAAATTAGCAAATTTGAGAATCTCTTGTGGAAGGAGCAAAGCAAAGCAAAAAAAAAAACCAGAAAAAAATGAAGGAAAATAGAAATGAAAAAACATACACAAAACAAAGCAAAACAAACAAATAAGATATAATACAGTGCAAACGGGCCAAAGGGCGCAATAGAGAGTTAGAAAGAGAGGGAGAGAGAGAGAGAGAGAGAGCGAGAACTAGATTGAGCAGAGGAGAGAGCGAGAGCAAGAAAGTGGAGCAGTGAAGTGGTCTTAAGAGTGGCAGTGGGAGTGGGAGTGGGAGCATTGTCAGAACGAGGGAGAGGGGGGGCGGGGCTAATGAGGGGGACGAGCACAACAACAATTACGACATGCAAAAGGCGCACGAACAACAACAGCAACAAAAACACAAGTTTCCTCGTGTGGAATATAAATAAAAAGCAGAAGCACGAAATAAAATATATAATATGTAAAAAATACACAACAAATGGAGTAAGAAATGAATCGTCATCGCATCCGTCGCCGTCGCCGTCGCCGTCGCCGTGTCCGTCTCTGATGGCCGGCTGGAGGCGGCAAGGGGGCGGGCGTGCCCCAAAAGGCAGCGGCTTGATATAAAAAGGCAGGGAGAAACGACGGCAGCAATAATAAACAATTGTGCGATGGAAATCCGCGATTGTAATCCGCAATTTTTACGGCTTTTGTCGGCCGTGGCCACAACCGGCACTGGCACTGGCAGTGGCACTGGCACCGGAGCCGTAGCTGCCCCTTGGCTTCATCGTCACTTCCGTCCCCCAATGGGTCTGTCTGTCAGTCCTTCTGTCCGTCGGCTATCGCCAACACCATCTTTATTTCGTTTTTGTAAGCAAACGCAATCTGGCAAAAACAACAACAAGAATGGGAATGGGAATGGAACTGGGATTGGGATCGGGATTGGGAATGGCAGCAACAAAAGTAACGGCAATAATACCACACACAGAACAGTTGACTGACTAAGTGACTACGACGACTGGGTGGCAGTGAGGAGCAAGCTGTAAGGAGTAAGGCGTGCGGTTAGAGCTGGTCCCACCTGATGTGATGACGATGATACTGTTGCTGATGCTGATGATGACGATGTTCCAGCTTTGATAACAACAACAAAAGCACATATGTAAATATACACATACAAACACAAACACAGGAGAAAGGACAAACAACCCCCCTCCAGTGGGGCTGATGCGCACTTGCAACAAAAGGCAAATCATGTTGCATTGTCTCTGTCTCTGTCTCTGTCTCTGGCTATGGCTCTGATTGAAAGCGGAACGCAATCAAAATCCGACAATTGTCGCTGGTAATTTTTTGTATTTTTTTCTTTTAATTTTAATAATCATCGAACCATTCAACTAAACACACACACACACACACACACACACACACACACACAGACAGGCAATACTCGAATTGAAATTCCAATTGCGAAGCATGAAAAAATGAAGCAGTTGGATTCAATGGCGGCAAAGGGCTGACTGCCTGCCACCACTCGGTGCTGCAAGACTGATTTAACCCTATACAATTATGTCATATTAATGCCCAAAAAATAATGTATAGAATATATATATATATATATATATATATATATATATATATATAGGGTATGCGCCAAGCGACCAATGAAAACTCACCACCCGATCTCAATTTTTCAATGGTGTTTTTGTGTGTGAGTTTTTGCTATGCCCTCGCAGAGGATATTTGATTTGTACCGTGGAGTGTGTAACGGTTAAGGGAGACATCTTCAACTGCATCCTTTGGTTCTGAATTGTTCCTCATATTATTATGTGAAGACAAACCTTTTGCCCTTCTTTTTTTGTTAATAATTATCGTGTTGCGTATTGCATTACGCATCATATTTTATATTGTGGCTCTCACTAATTAATTGAATTTTCAAAAAATTATCAAAAAAAATGAAATGTAAACAAATAAATGAGGCATGCTTATTATAAATTATAAAGGCAGATCGACCAGTCATTTAGTACCAAAATTTGACTATTAATTAACATCTACTTTCCTCGTGCTTTGACTGACGTGGATATGGACAAATATATGAATTTTCCATATCTCAAGTGCCCTTTCCTCTTCTTACTTCGGCATTAGTGTTTAAAATTTAAATAAATAAAGCTGGATGAACATGTTGTTCTCAAAGCCTTTAAGAGCTGGAGACAGATCAAGTTTGTTCGATAACTGCCCTCGTTGCCCAACATCGATTTCGATCAACACCGATACCGATAAAAGAATTTAAAGCACACAACAATATGTAAAAACACATTACTGATGACATCTAAAGACTTCGATGCTGAGCAACTCGTTGTCAAACTCTCTCTTGGCGAGACTCGGAACTCTGTCTTGCTAAAAGCTATTTTCACAATAATAATAATACACAAATTGTGCACACAATCAAATAAATGTCTCGTGTAATGGCAATTAATTGAATTGCAACATTAAATTGGCACTGCGTGGCAACTGTGCTTTGATATTGCGTGAATCTGCATCTGCGAACAAGAATGGCCAATGGTGACTGTCACTTATCCATTTAAATAAAGACAACATTGCTGTGGCACTGTGGCACCCTCTGTGGCTGCCACAGGTATATTACATGTATATCTATATATGTGTGTGTGTGTGTGTGTGTGTGTGTGCGTGTGTGCGTGTGTATTAAAGTGTGCGTGCTGCCAACAGTGGATAGAAAAAATGTTCTTTTGACACGAGAGCGTCCATTGTATGCGCAATGAAATTGGTATGTTCCTTGCCTGTGAAAATGCGCTTATAATTGAAAATGGATGTGAATAAGAACTGAATTTGCTCGATCCACACATCTGCTAAGGTACGCCCACCACATCCACGACATCCACTCCCAGCTTATAAGTGCTCATTCATCCAAATGTGCTGCCAAACATTAAATCAACTCTGCTTTGCACTGTAACTAAAATCCTAAAAAAAATAAGACAAAATCGCCCTGAAATTTAGAAATTGCTATAAAAATTCAAAAGTTTTTCTTGTTTTTAAAAACAATTTCTTCAAATTAGAAAAGCTTGCGCAGTGGGAAATAATTCATGTAAACCCTCCCGAAAATTAGAAGTGCCAAGCCTGGTTTCTAGAAAAATACCACTCCCAATTTTGGAAAATATACTTTCTGAATAATAAGGCTATTTTCTGCAATTTATGGCAAGTTAATTTCCTGAGTGTATGCAAGAAATCATATTCGAAATTTGTTGTCTCATTTCCATCCCCATTGGAGACATATCGCTTATCCATACAGTTCTCACAATTTGAGTTTTCAAAGAGCCAGCAAACCAAGAAAGTAGATTAAGAGTAATCTCCTTCAAGGATCAGCAATGCGCCAATATCTGCCTCAGCTTTAGAACAGTTATTATTAAATTTAAAGATAGATTAACAGTTGCCAATCCTTCAAAAGTGAACTCCGGAGGAGGGGTAATACGAACCCGGCTAGTTCCGACGGCAACTTTATCATTTTTTATTATATGTTAATATAATAATATTTGGTCTGATAAGATCACAAATCAGCTCTGGAAGTGTCCAAAAAGTTGAGTGTTAAACGGAATAATTCGTCGAGGATTCTCGAGTAGAAGATTTAAGAACGATCGGAAAATATATTTGAATTGTTATGGATAACGAAAAGGGTTTGTATGTGTATATGTATATATGTAAATATGTGTATATGTGTATGTATGTTGTATATATGTACACGTTGAATAAGTGACCATTGAGGACTTTCCCAAGGTCTGAAGACAGCTAAATTGAAAGGGCCACAAGCGAGTGGCGCGCACAAGGAGCACAGACTTTGACTGTGAATTAATCGTGAGTGCGTTGTACTCGTTTTGCATTGGGTACTCGGACTGGCACTCGTGCTCGCACTCACACTCACACTCACACTCGCACTCAACCATTTTAAATTGCGCAACGGGTGATGTGTGTGTGTGTGTGTGTGTGTGTGTGTGTGTGAGTGGTGGGGTTAAGGCACCCCTTGCGTCTATTGGTGAGTCAACTGCGGATTAATTAAATACTCATATACAGAATGTTTGGTCGTGTGGCATAAAGGGACGAAAAGCACGAAGGCCGCCCGTCTCCAGTTTCCCAGTGCTCTGCATAAATAAAAGAAAAGTGTGTGGGCGTGTTGGGCAGGCCGTGGCCAATGCCATTGTTTTTTTAACTTCATGCACACCAGTCGGTCAGCACAATGGCTGGCAAGTACGTACATACATACATACATACATACGTAGCATTCATCACATATACAGACTGTACATACAACTCCAAAACACACTTCTCTCTCTATATACATATATACACATGAATTTCAATTATGTGTATGATTTGCAGAGTTGGCAAATATTTGCATGCTTTTACCTTTCAGATGCAATTTTGTCGGCTTCTTTTATGGACATTTGCTGCAACTGGAGTGAGTGCAATGAATGCGAGTACTCATACTTGAACAAGTGCTCGTTGCTCGGTGCTCGTCGCTCGTTTGCCAAATGATTTGCCGGCTCGCCAAGACGAACAAGTTCGCTCGACCCAACTCATTCCGTCCGCATTCAATCAAATGCACATACAGCATATATATATATATATATATATATATATAGATATGTATATCAACTAGGGTGACCGTCGTAAGGACGATCTATCGTCGTGACTTGAAAGCATTTCAAATTCACTTCACTCGACTTAAACCATTCGTCCTTGCACCAGAAGTGTTATTCGAATTATTAATGAAACTTCCACTTTTTACTCAACATAATTCTTGAAGACAGCAGACAGCTTTCAGCAGAATGCTCTTCAGTGAATGAAATGATTCCAGATGTTTCTCAGATGATTCGCCAATATAAACATTCTTCAACAGCCAGATTTATTTTTTATTTTAATTGGTCAGATTTATTTATTATTTCAATTGTTTCCCAATGCTTCAAATAAGTGTTGTAAATGCTTTATTTCACTATTTTTTATATTATTTAATTGGTAACTTTAATTTGAAATTGAATTTTTCAATTTGATTTGTTTTTGAAACTGTTTTCCAAAATTCTGCACTGTTCGACTGTCGACTGCATTAAATAAATAAATAAATAAATTAACTTTGCAATATGATTTGGTCTCTCTCTCTCTCTCTCTCTTTCTCTCTCGATTTGAGAGAGAATTCGGTGATTTATATGATGCCATAATTATGGCAACAGAGAGGAAGTCGTTCTCATTGAACTGAATTCAACTTTGTGTGTGTGTGTGTGCATATGGGCCAGGCCAAGCAAATGACAAAAGTAGCAAACGAACTGGGGCAGATACACACAGACGCATTGCAACACATAGTTGTACATCGGCAGCAACACGGAGACGCGTCGCGACGTTTCCAAAAAGGTCTCAAAAGTAATGACATTCCGTGTCAGCATGGTAAAAATCTTTTATAGCGACCGCTATGACTAGGCTCCAAGCCAGTAATTAGTGGTCTTCGTCGTGGTCTTGGCCTTCCGATCGCACACACACACACACACACACACAGAGAGACACAGGCACACATACATGGGTACGTGCTCTAAACCAATTACGGCAAAAGACTGACACGAGTTCTATGGACCCATATGAGACTTGTGGGCTTTAATTGTCAACATTAGTTACCAGGCGGATCGTGAGCTTCACTCCATGCCATGATGATCCCATTGATAATGACAGCTTCGCAGATAATCGCTGAAAGTACCCAAAGCCCCATAGACACGCATAATACTCTTTTTCTAGGCACTAACTTTGATTGATATATATTACAATTATATTATTCACAACAATCTAGTGTCAAATGTCGAAATTCTCTGTTTTTTGGTTAAACAAATCTGTTCTTTATAGTTGATTCACTCATTCGGACATTCTTTATTCGCCAGCGCATATGCAATTCGATGAAGTAGAGTATAATATGATATTATTCGTTTCATATCGTATCTTTATAGCGCCTAGTGGAGCCACCTGATGATGATTATGACCAAGTCTTTCTCTGGGGTTTCATCTCTCTTTTGTCGCTGGTTTTGTCGTTGGTTGTGTACTTGATTAATTGGAGAACGGTCTTTGATTAACGCAGGCTTTGTGTTTTTAGTTTAAAGTTTTTGTTCTTTTTTTGGCTTTTTTTTGTTGGTTTTTTACCTAATGCTTGCCAGGTGGCACTCATCGTCACCTACCTTAATTATAACGCCATCGAGTTGCGTCATCATTTACAATCGTCGCCGGAGACATCTACAAGATCATCTGTACCTCAAATATGAATGTGTGCATCCAAAGTGTTTATGAATATGCCCGATAAAATATCTATATATATTTTAACATATTTATTTTTAAGTAACGCGTAAAAATAAAGTTTATAAATAATTTTATTTATCATTTACTTAATTACCTAATTTATTTTTATTTACTTTTTGGATTGAAAATACTTCCAGATTTAGCTGCTTCAAATACTCAATATTGCTTGCAATTGAGATTTGTACTAAAATTGAGCTAAGACAATTATAATTTGGAAAAAGCAAAGTAGCATAAATAAAGCGAGAGATGGACAATAAAACAATAGGGGAATCCACAATGCAAATCCCATCAAAATGCCAGCGAACGTCGGATTAGATTAAAGAAGTTGAGCAGTTGAGTCAAGACGCAAAGTGAAATGGCCAACTGAAATGGGAATCGGAAATTTGGGAATTTGGGAATTTGGGAATCGGGAACTGAGAACTGACAACTGAGAATAGCAAAGGACTAGCGCCGGATTTTTGGATGCGGCTGCTTAACATCAAGGTAAACACAACACAGCCGAAGAGCACAATGCGGCCGACAATGGCACAGTGTTGCGAATAAATAATTAAAATAATAGGTCAAGCAACAAGGCTCAACAAATCCGGACACAATGGCCCAGTGGCCCAGCAACTGCATTGATCCTCGCTGCGAGCCCGTTGCCTGCCTAGCGCCATGCGCTTAGCCTTAGCGCACAATAACAAATCGTTGGGCGTTCTACAACTATGTGTGTATCTGCATCTGTGTGTGTATCTGTGTGTTTGCCGGCAGAATGAGAACAACAAAGCGGTAAACGGCGAGCAGCGCAGCAGGCAAAACAATGCAATGCAAAGCGTTAAATACAGAAAAGCGAAATGGCAACCAAATGCCACTGAGCAAAAGCAAAAGAGCATTTCATATACACACAGCAGACCCGAAGCGACCCTTTTGCTTGGCCAAGTCGATCCGGATCCGGGCAGCGGGAAGCGTTGAGCCGATGGGACTACAGTAGCAGCGGCAAACAAAAGGCACAAAGCCCAAAACACAACTAATTATCCTATTCACATCAAGTGTGTGTAATTACTCTCTCAGTGTTATATCCATGATCGATACGCATTGGCATTGGCATTGGCATTGGCATTGGCATTGGCATCTTAGCAAGTGGCCTGCGACAGCAGCTCCTTTTTCCTGCTGCACAATTTTGCCTGCTGTTTTAATTTTGCCGATGCTGCTTCTGCTGCTGGTGTACAACCCAAAGCCAATTACCGATTATATCTGCTGGCAACTGTAAACAGTGCCTCATCATTTTGCAGTTGTTAACTGTTTGCTGTTAGCTGTTTGTGACACACATCTCGGCCATCGTCATCATCAAGCAACTGTTCGCCAGTTCGTCAAGTCAGTCTGTCGAACATACGGTAATCATCAATCAAAATGCACAGCAACGCACCATCAAAACCTACCTGTCCAAATCCAAATCGAAAACCCAATCCCAATACCAATACCAATACCAATACCAATACCAATTCCATATACCAAGTCCATATTGTACTCGTACTTGTTTTCGTACTCTCGCACTTTGAGATGGTCCGTGGGGCACATTGGGTGATCTGGCATGATTTTGACTCAAGATGAATCGACCAGATTGTTCGCACCCCGTCGATAAGCAGTTAATTATATTTATTCTCATCCTGTTTTTTTTTTGTATTTTTTTTTTTTGTTTTTCTCTCTTGCCTCTCTTACCTTTTGGGCGTTTTTGTGCGGCGGCTTCGCTTTGTGCTGCATTATTTCCAAGTACGCGTGTCTAGTTGCACTTTCCAGCATTTTTCACCCGATATTTCGGCGCCAGAAATGATTAATCAATGGCAGTCAATACTCACTACACACACGCACACACACACACACACACATAGATATATATATATATTTATAGAGATATATTTATATACATCATTGCAACAGCTTGAGACAGTTATTGCATTGTCTGTGGCACACTGGATAGGTGTAGTCCGTTGTAGTTTAAAGAAAACCGTATAAATCATAATTTCATTTTCAAATTGTACATCGTCAATCAACATAATAAAATACATTTCGTGCCCAAAACTCAAGTAATCTACTAAAAATGAGCCAGCACTTTTGATGGATCAAGGCCCTGCGACCAAAGCCTCTATTTACGGAATGCGTTTAGAGTGGAATGCATTTCAGTTTTTTTTAATGTTTTACTGGTATTGGATTTTGTATTTCTTAGATCTCTGGAGGAATGAGCCAAATCAACGAGAGCTTAAAGCCTATAAGCAAGAAACTGTGCTAGCCTATGGATCAGATTAATTCTAAGGATCACATACTATATACATGTACATGTGTATGGTGTCTGTTAAGGTTAAAAACACACTTTGTATTTAATATGAGAAGCGAATCCAAAGTCGATTAATTACACAGACCGAGAAAAAACATACCTTTCCGTCTCTGCGAGGTAGACAGGACCTTTTCGATGGTTTATCCATTCCGTGACTCGAGGATTGAAAGAGGTCCACGCTTTAAATTAGGTGACTGTAGCTCAAAGTCTGTGGGAAATCGAGTATTTCTTGATTTCTGTGGGCCGGAAGTGGGCGTGGTCGGAAATATGTTTAACCAAACTTCATAGGGGATTGTCAGTCACTAAAATGACAGACATAAACCTTAATGAATTTTGTGTGCGTGCAATTTTTATGCCAATATTCGCAGTTTATCAGCTTTAAAGTTGTGGGAAATATATGGAATTTTGTAATTTGTAATTCAAGGTGTATCGACTTGTTATCCATATCCCAGTTCATCAGTGGGCGTGGCACCCCAGTCTTAATATATATTCGAAATTGCAGTTCCCTCTCTCTAGAATGCTGTTGTCGGATGTGCTCAGATCAGGATTTACCCAGCCCTTTACCCAGCACTTGCATAGTGCAGACGCAGGTACTGAAGAGTCACCAAATCGAAAATCGAAGACAAAGCATATCTGTATTCGGAAATTCAAGGCTGAAATCATTAAAAACAAGAAGACCCAGTCTCGCGACAAACGCGTGCCAACAACAACATTTTCCTCCTACCTACAATACACATAAACAGCTATAAGTCCAGGGCTCAATAAGATTGTATTTGATTATTATATATTATAAAAATATGTTTTCCTTAACACTTCTGTGTATACTTATATATATCATTTTTTGGTATACTCATAAAGTGAAAATTTTGTAAATTCGATTTTGATTGATATTAGGGACTCGAGAGTAGTTAACGATTAATTTAAATATAAATAAATAAAGATTTAAATATTTTTATTACAGAGTGATATGTGCATTCTCAGACAGACAGATTGACATACATAGTTATATATGGAGTCGGTAATTAATACCTTACATACGATATGTGGCCATACTTTTGTACATGCTTAGCATAATTTTGTATAACATATTTTTCTTAATTGAATTATATAATCTATTACAAGTCAAAACGATGTTTCAATTCAATTTTTTAATGAAACTAATCATAGTTTTAGCCTTCGACAATATCGATCAAAATCTAATTCAGATTCACAAAATGTTTCCTTGAGTTTGAGAATACTTCGACATAATCTTGGTCAACTGTAGAAACATGATCGAAATCGGTTATAAAACCCGGAAACCTTATAAGAAAACGTATTCTCGTGTTCTTTAAATACGATCAATGCCCCGAGATTTATTCGCAAACTGTAGTTTTTTTTATTTGAAATGATTTCAGCTTTCAATTTGTGAATGAAAATATGAACAAATCAAGTGCAATGTTCTTCAGTTGAATGTAACCGTTTGCTCGGCACTCTGATACCAGCGTAATACGTGTTAAAGATCCATTTTGAAGTGCTGACACGATTTAAAGAAAAAGAAAAATGAAGCAAGAAATTTAACTTTTAAATTTGCAGACTATATTTTCTAAACTGTGAAATATATGCTCCAACGATTTGTGGAGACGTGAAAATTTATACAAATCTTCCAATAATCCTTTTATCGGCAGAGCGTAAGGGAAAAGAGCTAATTGCATATTTAAAAACTAAGCACATGAATATTCAATGAATATGTATATGGATCTTTACTCGACAAATCACTGTATCTTATTTCCAGTCGAGTTACCCTAAAGTCAGCAAGCTTTTCTTATAATTATATTTGACATTTTTCACTCATCTTTCTGCGAACATCAGCTTACAATATAATTCGACAGATGGCGCCTATTGCGGATCGCTGGGTTTGCGTCATCGCTAGGAACTCAGTGTGGCCACGCACCCACTAGATTATTACAGACTCGCAGACGATATTTTAGCCGTAATTTAATTAAAAGTATCTCACCTCTTGTTTAGACAATGATTAAAATCTTCGAATTTAATAAATGTCTTTATAAGTAAAAGTTGAGAGGCATTTTTGGTTGTTGCTTTTAATATCTTTCAAAACACTTTGTTGATATTAATATAATAAAACCCATCCTTGAGAATTTAAGTATTTTCACTTTCACCACACCTCCAAAGAACATGCTGCACAAGCAATTTATATAGTCACTGTAAATACCCGCTAATTACTAGAATATGTTAGCCATGAAAAAAACCCAGATATGATTAATTAACGTTTAAGATTTGGGTATTTGCTGACAGATTTTGGTTAGAAACAGGTTAAATGAATTGCGCAAATACTGCTAATTTGAATGTTGTTGGCATTGTCCGCCAATTGCCCTATTGTCGTTCCATGGATATGATGAGTAGATCTGATTGTGATATTACAATATTATTGCATACAATGTCCACATGAGCAACATCAAAGCACCGCCGATGCTGTTTATCTAAGGACAATGAATAATGTGTAATGCGTCAGTGGAATGTCAAAATAAAAAGTGTTTCAAACGCAATCAATTGAAATTAATTTGCATAAAGGAATGCCTGCATAGGCATTCTCCAGCCGTCCAAGTTACAATTTTGCGACTCTTTCAATGGGGCAGCTACCCGTAACTGGTGGCTCGCTTGCTGCCTGCCTCAATGGGTAGTTTGGGTGTGGTTCATACTGGGGATAACTTTGCTCTTTGTTGCTTGATTTGTGGTCGCCTCTGCATCTGTCGTCTTCACAATCAGATTTTAATTTGTGCGCAGTGTAAACGGTGTGGGAATCCAAACAGAAGCAAAACAGGCCGAAGCCGCAGCCGAAGCCATCTACCAATATTCGCGCCCGTTCCAGCCAGGCCCACTCAGTGACAAACCGTTTGCGTCCGTCTACATGTTTGTCGGCATAAGCAACGGGTACGAGTACGAGTACGAGTACGAGTTCGAGTACGGGTAAACTGGGTACAGAGTACGGGGAACTGGGTACCAAGAACGGCGTTCGGTATTTGGTTCGGTTCGGTTCGGGTTATGGCATCTGCACACACATCCTTGTTTGGCCCAGGGGCATTTTCGGCTCACAGCGGAAAAGTCTGTTGGCACAGCTGAATTTAGGGTTTAAAATTAATTAAGCGGAAGTAAGCAAGTACGTTTGATTGTTTTAGACAGTTCCTGATTTTTCTAAAATTCATTCTCATTTAATTTAATATCCGGTATTTGGGGGCTGCCTGCTTCGCCAAATTGTGTTCTTATGGAAAACCCCAAATGCTGAGCTCGCCGTATAAAACAAACAATTTGTCTTATTCTCTAATTGTGTATTTCAAATATGCCTGTCACATCAGATCGAAGAAGACAAAATGCATAAATATATGGCAATAAATGATTTGCAAATAAATAGCGACCTAAACCTACTCATTTGAAAAACAAATATTTTGTTCTTACATAATGTCGATTAGACAGATTTAATGAAAATAATATTTAAGAAATCAATTTTGAAATTAAAAATATATATTTTTTATTTGAATATTGCATAAATCTAAAATTAACCACACATTGGGAAAACCCAGAAGAAAGCCAATCAGACCACAAAATATAGATTACTTATACACTGATTACATTATGCTTATGGCAAAATTAATGTAAGAATAGTTGATAGTTGAATCAGACTATTAGCTACTAACTTCCAGAAAGTAAAACGTTGAAAAGAAAACTAATATAGAACAAGTGAGAAAGCAGCAGAGAAAGACAGGGACAGATATTGATATTGATTAATGTGGTGTCAGTCTGTATTCCAACCAAATCAAAAATCTATATCTTTAATTTATATCTATATCGCTTACTGAAGGCAATAGTTATCAGCAATTAATTTTCATCGATCAAATGAAAGAAATGATTTCTGCGCTTGGTATACGATGAGTTGTATTCTCTGTTTGTATATATACACAGAGATGCTTCCCTGATGATGTATCCCTGTTACATCATTTATGTATGAAAGTAGGCATTCAAAATAAATATGGATAAAACAAAAAGATTACTCCAGCTAGGCATTTCGATTAGCAACGTTTGTCCATGAGTTGACGAAAAAGGGAAAAATTTAAATCTCTGAATCAGGTTTAATTAATGAGAGTGACTTGTGCCTTGACGCTTGACGCTTGACGGTTGCATATTGGTAATGCTCCAGTTTTGGACGAATCATTGTGGCTACCCCAACGATTACTGGTGACCATTTATATCCGGTTTCTACACGACGTGTTTTATGTTTACTGTCACTTAGCCATTTGGATTTCAGACCTTAAGTTATACACAATTGACAGACTGTCGTGTCCCCCACATGTTTCTCAATACAAACAAAGATGAAACAAAGCAAATCACGCAAGTCCTCCGTCCTCTTACAGCATGTTGAGTCAGTAATTGAAAAGTGGCACCACCACCCACCCGACATCAACGAATATGACAATCATCAATCATTAAGGTGTTGCACAGTTGTTGTTGTTGTTGTTGTTGTTGTTGCGTGATGTTTTCTGTTTCGCCGTTTTCGTCGTACCCAAATGGAAAATTAAGGAGGAGCGGACCGAGAATATGGGACACGGGACACCTGCCAGGACGGGACAGGTCAAGCCACGCCTGCAGGTAATCACAGTAAGACCGTTCCTAAAAGTGCACCAATTTAGTGAGGTCAAAACTATTTGGTCATTGGTATACACAAAAGAAAAAGTTATATTTTTGGCACTTCAAAACAATCGCAATGATTAATACCGATAAAACATCCAAGTGTGCATAGTATAATAAGCGATTAGATAAGAAACTAACCAAAAAATAATCAATCTAATGGTTTTTAGAGTAAAATAATAATAAAAAAGAGGAAAAATAATAAAAGAAATGCGGTATGTAGGCAGCCGTCTGCATGGAAGGGAGAAAGTCATGTTCATTGTATACCCGAACATTCCAAAGAGCGGAAGGAGGCTCGAAATCCGAAACACGAAACACGAAATACAAAATACGAAATACGAAATGCGGCACAGCTTTAATGATCATGTACATTAGGTAATGCACAGCTTTTACTTCTTACTGGTTTCTGGTTTGTTTTATGAGGCTCTCGAGTTTTGGGCTTCTAATTGAAAAGAGGTTGAACAAATAAACACAAATCGTAATAAAAGTTTATATGCAATAAATATTTTTTGGATACAGTCGAGCGGAGTTGCTTTTGAATTTTTTATTCGCCAAAATAAAATTGAAAATTCAATTTCGCAATCATTTTGGCACCCCAGACACCGACACCGACATCGACAACGTCGCCATTCAGCCAGCCAGCCAGCCAGCCAACTGACTGCCTGCCTCCAACCAACCATATGCTTGTTTGCCACCCTGCCACACTGCCACACTGCCACTCTGCCGCCCTTACTGCCAGGTACTGGAGATTAAAAACGACAAACTCGAGCCTGTCGACGGACCGAGTCAGGCCAGCCAGTCGGGCCGACGACATTCGGAGTCGCATGATGGGATGAACATTGTTTGGTGGTTGGAGATGGTTGGAGATGGTTGGACGTGGACAAGGTCCTGGGTTCTGGTGCACATGAACGTAAACGGGTTCATTAAGAACAGCTAGCACTCGGAAAGTCAGATAGTATTTGGCTCAGGACTTCAAAGTTGGCCCGGCTAGATTCCGATTTAGCAGAAGCTGCATTACTATCCGGAGCTGCCAGCGAGAAAGTGGGTGCAGAAGGCATTGCTGTTTTATAGCCTTTTCGTAATAATAATTAAAATAAAAAAAGTTTGCCAGCCTGGAAAAAAAAAGAAAAAAAGAAATTACGGAGCGCAGCCCAGGGACTTAAAGATGAACCCTTTTAAAGAGTTGCCATTTGTTGAATGGATTCCCAAATAAGTACAGGTTATGCTTTTAGGCTGGGACATTATTAATTAACCCATTGTTAGCCATAGCGGCCTCATTTCTTCTAGCTTTTTTTTTTTAAATTATGCACCTATTAATGTTTAAAATGCACAGACCCAAAGTGCCCGCACACCTTTCCCTAAATAGTCCATAAACTTTTATGTGTTTGCTAACCGTTGTCAAGGAATAATGGCCACTCCGTAAATATGCAGCCAAGGGTCACAACCATGTACGTATAAATTCATAAATATTTGCATAATTATAAGGTCATGAAAAAAATAGAAACAATTAGCAACCTACAAAATGTTACCCTTCCATCAATATATCAAAATCTTTACCCAAACAATTGAAAGTCAACTGTCAAGTCGACTGCATGCTTGGGGGGGTTGTCCGTAATCTAGCTAACCAATTTGCTATAAATATATAAATAAATAAATTCTTTGGAGTATGTTAATATTAAACTGACTTCCAAGATTGATAACTTTAGCTTTTAAAAGCTTTTCACGATTTTTGGAGGCGGCAGATGTGGCCAAATTGACTTCAATTTGATGGCGGCTGTTGGCCGTAACACTCCTTTCAAATTTGTTGCATTAAAATTGTGGGAGATATGTGTGTGGTTAGCTGTGTTATTGATTTACCAGACAATTTGTAGCCACTGTTGTGCAATATGCAACATCCTTAAGGTTATCGTCAAATCCTAAATGCTTAGTTTTCGAACGGTATGTCCTTCAGTTAATAAACCTTATTGATTATGTTCCGGTTACTTACTGCTATCCACATACAGAACCACGCTCACACAGGCAGAGACAGACAGAGACAGAGACAGAGAGAGAGAGAGAGAGAGAGAGAGAGAGACCGAGTTTATTTGTACTATAAATGTTCTATAAATGTGCACAGAGAATGCTGGAGTAATATTTGGAGCATTCAACCGCAAACACAACCACCACAGCAACCAGCAGCAACAGCAGCAACAGCAGCCATTTAAGGAAACGTTTTCAATTAAGGCAAAATACCTTAAGGTAATGTTGAAATCACTTAAAGAAATGATAATCACTTTGTACACACACGTTTAACACCTCGGGGCTGCTCACTTGCACTGCTACCAAAACTAAGTCTGTCTACTCGTGTGGGCCTCAGGTCCTTCAGCTTCCAAACTCCAAAACTCCCGCCGACCTTGTTCCCCTCCCTGTTCCCGTGCCCGTTCCCATTCCCGTTCCCGCTCCCGTCGCTATCGTTTTGTTTCGTCTAAGTCTAAGTCGAACTCGGTGGCAGTTCAGTTCACTTGTTTTTGTTGTGGATTAACCCGAGCAAAAGAAATAAATTCACCTGCAGATGCTGACGAGTACCTTAGCGAGTGGATAGCGACAGCCTTATACACGTGCCTCCCCTAACCATCCACGCCCCTCGCCGACGGAGAGGATGCGGATGCTTAAGCCGAGGAATGCCGCAGCGCATATGGAGGCTATGTGCCCGGAAATGGCAATAGCATTGTGCCTTATCAGGGTTAAGCAGGGGCTGCTGGGCGGCTGGGCGGCTGGGCGGCTGGGCTGTTTGCTGTTTGCTCTGGGGGCATGAGCTACTTTGGGGTCTTGTAAGCTCTTACGGAAAGGAAAAGGTAATTTAGTAAATAATAGGGTCAAAGACAAATATTGTTGTGGGTTCGTGCAATGAGCAACGCTTTCGGCGTGTTTTGTGCGTGAAAAGCGTGTATAAGTTACTTTGAAGCAATTGAGTCCGATTAACTGGCAGCAAGCAGCAGGAAGAAGCTGTCAGCAAGTAACAAGAAGGGATATTGACCCCACTTAAGGCATTGAACACACACCGCAAACCACACACACCCCACACTCCAAATAAGGATCTTCTAACCAATATGCGCGGCCAAATTTACAAAAAAAAAATAATAAAAACCCCCACATGCATTTACCCCAACAATTCGTAATGTTTCTTCGACTTATGATTTTATAAATAGTCACAAAATTAATCCTTTTTCTCGGGGATACAATAGAACAACTTTGAGCCTCATGTCAAAAATATAATCCCATTTTATGGTAGGGGATAAAATGTACTCTGATCGCGAGAATTAGAAGACTGCAAACCCTTTCGATGCCTTTGACATAAATGAATTTATTTAAAGTATAATTATTTATTGGTAATTAATATTTCTAATGGCATATAAAAATATAAGGTTTACAAAATGAAATATGCAAATCTCTTTTAAACAAGTTATCGAATATTCTATTCACAGCGAATTTTGAACACAAATCATTCTGCATATGTAGTTTCTCTAATTGAGACAATAGCTTTCGGTCGGTACATAGCTCGATCTAAGCGGACCATCCAATCACATTTTCAATTCCTCCTCTATATATTATTGGTAGTCGCTCGTAGCATCCTTCGTGCTGCTTCAGTAGTGGAATGGACTGCCGTACACAATGATGCATATGTCTATCAAAGTGAATCACAGTATTTTCTAATCAAGGTAAGTAAAAAGAATGTTTTGCAAGTGCTCGTTTTAAAAGTAATATGCTGTTTTTAACATTTTTTTCTTCTTTTTAATGTCCGGTGGCCTTTAGACAGTCCCCAGCCTTTGACATAATGCGTAACAGGGAAGGAACTTTGTTGTTCTTGTTCTTTGATGCAATATATACACATATTTATATATATATTTTTGTATATATTTTTATATATTTTTTTTTGTATACATTCTACGAAAACGCGCCTATGCATTTGGCCGCGATCTGCGGACTTGGGGGGAGTGGTTTGGGATGTGGATGTGGATGTGGATGTGGGGTCCGGTAACTGCCATCGGGAGTGGTGCGACGAACATTAAGTAGTAGAATGTTGTCTTTATAACACTGTGAACACAAACAAAGAAAAGGTCACAGCTTGCCCCCGGCATTACAACAACAACAACAACAGTAGCAGCAATAAGGACAACAAGTCAAGGAGACTCACCCCGAGCCACAAATTTTCAATAAATTAGGTTTCTTTACAGATTCCGCCTTGACGGCGTCGTTGCATCGCTGTATCCATTTAAGTCGCCGCGACGGCATCCGGCAAAGCAATTCACCCCATATTTGTTTTGGCTTCTATGTAGGCAAACGAGGGCGAAACTTTTAGCGGCCCCCGGTCCAAATCAGCGGCCAGGGTCAGCTCCAGAGCCAGAAGGTGGAAGTTGGTCGAAGGGCCGCGAGCCAAATATGCTTTGCAGCAGTAGTCGCTGATTTATGTTCTTTTTAATGCGGCTAAAGTAAATGTCATTTAATTACACACGATTTAATGGAATTTTACGCATTATCGGTAAATTTTTTTTAAAAAGAAAACAAAACAAAACAAAAAAAAAACTTCTTTACCCACTTTTCCTAGCCGCCGGCCTTTTAACAAGTCAACTGCGGTCTTCCCAACTCCTCCAATTGAAAAGTTGCTTTGTTGGTCTCGCGGGGAGGGGCATAAACAGAGAAATAGATGCGACATACAACATCAAAGAAATGCTCAGCATTTTTAAAAGGTTTTAAAAGGAAAATATTTGTGCTCATCTAGTTTACAGAATTCATTATTTATTAGCAGACGAAAAACACAAAAACCAAAAACTGCATTTACATTATGCGTAAGCATTTCAAAAGTTTTTAATGCTCCAAGATGGGTCTTTCCTGCATACAGCCTTTCCCAGAAAACAATGTTCTCCAAAAGTATCTCGTTGAAATAAAGATACATTATTTTATAATGCACATAACTAAATCGGAGACGAGTTTAGATTACAATATATTTATTTTTCACCTATTAATGAAAATGAAAACCGAACATTTTTCTAAAATTTTGCAACAATATTTCTAAGTCTCAGACTGTTTCATATGCAATATAAGATCCGAGATTCACTACTTGTATTTGCATCTTAAGAAGAATAACAAAAATGAGGATTTGTGGATTTAGGGCAAGCCTTTCTTATTTTTAGAAATGATTTCTTGTATTGGGAAATAATTTCTTCTCAAGCATTAATAGACTTATTTGAATTTTTAAATATACATTTGTTCGTTGATTTTGCTTCCTCGACCGATTGTTCCTGTGTCAGCTATATAACTGATATCTGGCAAATGCCTGCATTTGCCAAATGCGATGAACTTAAGAAATTGGGAGTTTGGTTAGGGTATTCTGGTAAATAATAATGTTCTTAATTTAATTAATTTTTGGCAGCTATATGTTAAAGTGGCTCCAGCAAGTTTTATCAGGGTAACTGTTTCAACACTGGCCAAAAAGTTGTAGCTCAAACAAAAGTTCAGGGAGTCCAGGAAACTAATTAATTCCCCAAGTACATTTAACAACAAGGATTATGTTGCACAAAATACACAACAAAAAAAAAAACAAAGAAACAAAAAAAATCAAAATCCTAATTACAGCTGACAGTAGGTGACTAATCTCTAAAAATACGAAAATCGGTGTAAAAGCAAAGAAAGTAAACTGGAGAAAAGCAAATATTTCACAGCACATGACATGGTCACATCTGTCCCAGAGTCAAGCTAAAATTACTTTTGACTCGACTGGGCTGGTCTGGTCTGGTCTGGTCTGGTCTGGTCTGGGCTGGGCCGGGGGGAGGAGGGTGAATTGCATATTTCAACGGGCAATAATTGCCAGCTCCGCCGTCAGTTCAGTGATTGTTACGGAGTGGGTAGGATTTCGGGTGTGGTTGCCCTAAACAGCATTAAAAAGCCTTGTCCCAAGCTGTTAGAAGAAGGTAATTGCTATAAAATTGCTTTGTAATTGCTTACTAGAAACAAATAGCCGTCACATTAATAAAAACAAAAAGTAAAAATGTGGTCTTTTAAAGTATAGCAGCGCCCAATAAAGCCCCACTCGAAGTGGTGACGCTGGTCTGACGTGGGTCTAACACTTCGAACCCTCGGCAAGCGGGCGGGCTTGCCAATTCACCACCCACCCCGCCCCTCCCTCTACCATCCATGAACCATTGAGAACCGAGCGCTGAACCGCTTTATTTAATTAGACGCTCACAAACCAATTAATCAATTTTGGGGTTCCTGTTTTCGCTCCCGTTCGTTACCGTTCTCTTCCTCCTCCTCGCACTTCCAACTACCCATTCCATTCGCGTTCCAGTACTACTTATGCTCCTGTTACATTTAGTCTCCCATTTCCGATCAACCCTGCGCTCCTCGCTATCCTCTCCGTTGCCAAAGTCAAATTATGTACACTTTTATGCTAAAATTAAGTAATGGCCGCATATTTGGGCCAGGGCCAGCAACAAATGTAATGAAGAGTATCTCTTTCACCTAATACAAAAAAAAAGTAAAAATAAAAACTCTAAAACAACAATGACGACAACAGCAGAGAAAAAAAATAAAATAAAATCCCGTTAAGGCCATTTATCACCCGACAATTTGTGTGAGCCCAATTTTGTTTTGTTGTTGACGTGATATTATTTACAGAGGACTGATTTCACCCTCTTGAATTTGTGACCGCATTCAACTAAACAACTAAGTGTCAGAAGGCCTAAAATATTTACAGAAGCACAGGTCAACAATCAAATCACTCGCAGATTCAAATTTGATTATGCATACAACATAAAAGCAATTAATTTTCATAAATGTCTGCAATTGATGTACAACAAGGTATTGCAAAATTATTAATTATTCAACGGTAAATATTGATACATTATTTGAAATTAGTTCAAGTCTATTGCGGCCACTCTCATATACTGTATAAGTAAAACATTTACCACAATATATAATATGTATAAGTGAATGAACAGTGGAACACTAAATACAATTATAATAATAGCCAGATCATATTATTTAAACAGAATCCAATCGCGCATTTTTCAACATAATCAGAATTAAGTTAGGAAAATCAGTGGCAATCATTGAAATTACATCGCAAATAAGAAAAACTTAGAATGGCATTAGTAGTAGAATTTATAAGTATGCGTTTCAAGCTTTGTGTTTCGGCTTTGTTTATGGTTACCATTACACATTGTTCCGAAAATTAAATCTTATTGTTTATTAAAGTACCACGAAATGTCCTGGTGGGATCACACATGTGTTTGCTCGTTGCTAACACGGAAGCTTCAGTATCTCATTTAGAGTCCTCCCTACCTAAGGCAAAGGAAAGGAAAGTGTCTGTAATATTTGGCTTAATATGTAACTGGCCAATTGTGTGCAATAATAAATACAATGTACAGACAACACATAATAAAATATGCACCGCAAGTGTAAATGAAATGTTAAAGGTGTGGAGGCCCTAAAACGAAATTTGCATATAACAAATATGGCACATGCACTTTACCAGAATGCCAGATGGGTGCCGGGCGATGGTTGACTGGAAATGGAAATGGGGGCATATAATGGCAATAAACGCGTGTAGTCAATGCTAATGTGACCATTACCATCGTGTGAAATTCATGATCTCATGCAAATCCACACAATCCGCATGCCGTGCACAACACATCCGGCCGATAAAATTTGCAACTTTTGGTGACAAGCGATGGGCGCTGAGGTGGTCGTGCAGATGGAGATGGAGGTGGAAGTGGAAGTGGAGGTGGAGGTGTAAGCGGAACTGGGGCCATCAAATAGCAACTGGCACAGGGCAAGAGGCATCGCTTAAACGCCAAAACGACAAACGCAGCCAGTGCCATTGCCAATGCCATTGCCATTGCCAGTGGCAGTGGCAGTGGCAGCGGGGAAGCCAGCCGCAGCGAAGGTGTCATAAAAATCCTATTATGTACATTACAATATCAAAAGAACATCGCAATGGATGCCACCGAATCCCATGAGGAAGTGCGTAACATGCGAATGCGACGACCGACGACCGACGACCGACGACCGCGCAAGGGCGCAAAGCCCACAAGCAACAGCGCAACAAGAAAGGGAAATTGCGAATTGGAATGGGAATGGGAATGGCTATGGAAAAGGGGAACAGCATCAGGCAGCAGGCAACGGCAGCAGGCATCCAGTGAGGTGGTAGCCATACCACAGCAGCAAGAGGGCTGCTACATTTGTTTTGGGACAAGCATTCCTCATCACAAATCAGCAATTAGCAATTCCGTACTCAAATCATGTCTATTTCCATACTACTTCATTGTTTTTTTTTTCTTAAGTTAGGTAAAAAATATATAATCCATGTATAGAGTATAAAGTAGGCACACAAGTGTACTGTAAGTGTGCTGTACTGGTGTGACACCCCTCGGTATGACAGCCCTCGATGCCGCAAACGCGTTCACACTGTCTTCTGACGGATATGATACAATAAAATGGCTCCAGAAGATTTTTAATAAATTTGCAAGCAAATCAACCACTGCCAAAAAGGTGTCTTGGCTGCGGTACCAGTACCAGTACCACAGTACCACTACCGGTGCCACGGCCAGTGCCAGTGCCTCTGCCTCTGCCTGGGCCTGGGCCTGTGCCAATGCCGATGTCTGCTGAAGCAGAAACAACAGCAGAAGCCAATGGCAAAGTTAAGGTCGAGGCATCGGCAACAACACCCAAAGCGACATAAATTATGACAAAATATGAACCATCGACGGTAGCGGGAGGGGAGGGGGAGGGGAAAGGGGAATGGGGGCAAGGAGCAAGTAGCAAGGGCCACGGGAGCCTGGCTTCCGTTTGATGCGTTGCGCCTGCTTTTTCTTCTTCTTTTTTTGTGTTTTTTTTGTGGAGGGTGGTGCTGAACTTGGACGCGGATGTGGACGTGAATGCGGATGCGGATGCGGATGCGAATGCGGATGTGAATGTGGATGCGTATACAGAGGGTGCGTATTTTATGCTTTGGGTGCCAAAAAAAAAGTGGCAAAACATAAAAGCGAGCAGCATGAAGCGCATAATAAGCAAATTATAGAACGTTTAGAAAGGACAAACCCGCCTCGGCCTGGGGACCCCAGAGTTGATGGCAAACATCTAGCCGAGTAGATGTTCCGTCATTATGGCCAGAAGCAAACAGCCTCAGCATCAGCTTCAGCTTCAGCAACTGCTTTTGGTTCGAGCAATGCAAATTTACATTTTGTTAAGCAGCCGGATGGCCATCATGGGTTGCTCGGGGTGCCTTCAAGAGTGGATGGGATGGCGTACAATAAATTGTTTCTATTACTTACATATACATGGCAATGAAGAAGTAAACACACAAATTTAATAACCAAACGCAATTTTCAAATTAGTGACTGGTCCGCAATAGCAAAATTATTCAAGAGTTTAAGAATTGATGCGATTGGTGATTCACTGCAGCTGCAAAACCAGATCAAAGCTGATCCCAAAATAAACTTTAGGACTTCTATCTTCATCTATATTTACTTTATTTTTCTTTATATACATGTCATATATAGTGCAAGACTAATTTGTGCACTACAAATGGATAAGCGGATGGATAAGAAAGGATCTCCGACCCCAGACATTTTTCTCATATTCTTGATCAACATCAGCTGCCGAGTTGTTCTAGTCATGACCATCTGTCCGTCCGTCGATCTGTAAAATCATGCGAATCTCTTTATAGCTCTTTCAATTTGATATATAAGTTCTCGCTGATTAAATTTATTTCTATATAAATAGATTCACTCCTTTCCCCTACATTGATAAAAATCGGTAACCAATTTAATTCAAATTTTAATATAAGAAGAAAAATAAAAATGAAATAATATTTACATGCTATCAATGCAAATTAGCTGGGGCAGAGTGAATTTAGTATTTGTTTTGTTAATCGATAGCGCCATAGAAAAGCCTCAATTGTACAAACCAAAATTCAGAGCCACTTCAAGCATCATATTTGATAAGGTTTTGAAGTGACAAAATGCAGCATAATTTCTGCATCACAAGTTTTTAATTTTAAATCATATTGGCGATGAGCTTGCCTCAATTAAATTGCTGAGTGAGAGGAAAACTTTGCCTTCTTTATTTTTATTTATTTATTATTTCTATTCAATGTTTCTGGAATGTTGTATAAAATACTGATCAATTGGAAATGGCATTAGTTGGGTTTTTTTTCTTCTAGATTACCCACCCTGTTTGTCGCCAGTTAGCACCCAGAACTTGATGCCAGCATTCTGCAGATTGGATATCGATTTGGGCACACCATCCTGCAGTTTATCCTCGATGGCTGTCACACCCAGCAGATCCAAGTCGCTCTCAATCTCCTCGTAGTTGGCATTCAGCTTCTGTTCGCGCGAATCCATCGACAGAGAAGCTTCCTGATGTCGCAATCGCCAGTCGTTGTAGTAGTCCTTGCCAGCACCAGAGTCCGTAGACCCTCGCCGGCCAATTTCTGCAGCGATGCTTGAGCAGATTGGCCCCCCCAACGGATTTCGTCTATGTCCACGTCCACGTCCACGAGAATGTGCCGAGTTTGCTGTAAAATAAGTCATAACTCTCTTGTTGACAAAGCAACTATTTTTTAAGCATGATGTTCCAATAAATTGAAATTATAGATTGAAAGAAGAAACAAGTGTTTTATTGTCATCAGGATTTGTACTTCTACTTTCTAGGCCAAGCCAATCTAGTTTGGAGGAAAATGTTTTCTCATCTTTAGCAATGATTTCCCGAGGCAGACAACAGAACATATTCATCGTTAAGATCAACAGTTGCAAAATATAAATAAAATAAATAAAGTTTACAATCTAGAAGAGAACATTTGAATTGACCATTGACCAGCGATGTGGTCGAACGAATCTACAACATTTGTTTCGTTGATCACCCACCTTATAAACTAAATACACCAACAGGACAACTACTCCAAGCTTTGGGAGACTGTGAAGAAGTCTTGGACATCGATTTCTCTAGAACCTACTCAGCATGGCTGTGTGACGATTATTTCTAGTGATGGTTATGCAACCAAATACTAAACTTCTAACATGATGATCTAGTATTTTTTGGAAATATTCTTTAACTCAAGAGATAGCAAGGATAGCTTATTTATTATTCCACTAATATAATAATAATATAATTCGGCTCGTTTGTGATAAATTTAAACATCATAAGTTTTGTTGTTAATACATTTTTAGCTCATTTTTACTCATCTTCAGTTCTGACAATTAAATCTTTCACAATTTGCGAACTATTTGTTAAGTATTTTGAATTATTTTTTCCACTGCTATGTTTTGGACAATTGAGAATAATGCTTACCTCCAGGCTGCAGGCTGCCCATCACTTCGATGGTAATCCTATTTGGTGTGCGTGAGCGGAACACAAAGCCAAAGTTGCGGGTGGCTGAGACGAGGGCAGCCTCGTCGGGACTCTGCGCCTGGTACTCCAGCCAGCCGTCGACAGTCTCCGCCATAACTGTATGGCAGAGGGCCAGCAGGCACTGCATCTAGCAGCGAAAGTCGGTCTCGTAGTGCGGATTGGCCGAGAAGTCGATCGGTTCGAGTACCTGAAATGTGCCCAATATCGAATCATTATCATTATTGGGCTGCATCTGATGGAGATGCCACAAATAATTGGTTTGTTTAATTCATGTTCAATGTTGTACTGGAAGCAGTTTGGATTTGCATAATTGTATAATTGTCTAATTGAAGCACTTGCAGCCATCCAATTTAGATACTTTAAATATTTAGCTCAAAGGATATAAAATAGATCTATTAAATGATGCGTTATTTGTTGTTAGCTCATTCATTCATATAAAAACATATATTTATGTATATTTCGGGTTCGGCTAGATTTGATTTAGTAAAGCAAATGTAGATATGTCAATATGATGTTCGTTCTATGCGAGTTGGTTAGGGTTAAATATGATTTGAGCGCAGTTCAACTTGGCAATATTGTTGGCAAACAAAAAAACAATCAATAAAATTGTGATCGGCTGATCGATCTCAACACACACACAGAAAGGGGTACACAATGAAAGCAGTAAGCAGACAGTCCAAGGAGACATCAAATCGACCAGAAATCAAAACAAATACACATATATATTTATATATAGATATATATAGATTGTTGTTGTTGTTGTTTTGTTGCTGCTGCTGCTGGCGAAATGGGGCACAGCAGCCGCTGTTGATGTTGAGTGGCTCAAAATGTGTTTGAAATGAGGATGTTTCTGCATTGAATTGAAGCTGCTGGCGATGATTTGTTAGCTGGTTCTGATGCTGATGATGCCTATGATCTTGTGAGCGATTGTTGCTTTTGTCGTGTTGCTGTTGTGGGTTGTGTTGCAAGATTATCACTTTGTCGCTGCTGTTGCTTGTGGACAGACCGGACAATTGACGCCGCATCCGCTGGCCGCTGCGCGTTAAGCAAGCGCCGAATCTGTTGCTGTCACCGACACTGCCACTGCCACTGCCACTGCCACAGCCCGGATCGTGCAATTCATAATCGCTGCTGTGAGGCAGCAAATAGTGCACCTGTTGCTGTGCCAACGGATTCGCCACGCTGCTCCCCGTCGGCGACATCAGTTCGCCGGCAATGCAGCCCTGGAGCTGCTCCGGCCGGTTGGCCAATTGGGTGCCACCGGTGCTCGTCACCAGCACTGTACTACAGATTATGACCAGGCACTGCTGATCATGCTCGGCTTCTTCTGGTTGATCAGCAAAATTCAGAAGCTTCTGGATGCTTCCAGTGAAAACAAAAATGTATGAAAATAAATATATATTTATCTAGATATATATATATTAAAAAGTGATTGCCTACAAACCGAAAATAGAGCAGGCGACGGTCAAGCTGCGTGGCAAAGGTATTTTTATAATGCGTCTAAGGCCATAAAGTCAAATTGATTGGCCCGCAAACTATGTATAATAAATTGAAAAGAATTCCTTAAAAATAGAATAAATTTGTTTACGAGTACGTTGAAACATGTGTGCTTGGCCAGCGCCATTTCAGACGGTCATGTGTCCTGGCCCTCACCTAGGCATCAGCTTTGGCCATACTTTCCAATATCCCATCGAGAGTATGTGCTTCGAATAGTAAACATTTGGTTCGCCAGTGATTCCATTTGCCAAGATTTATACTTGACGCCAAGTGGCATTTCAAAGTCCCGTTCCCCTCCCCTCTTAGAACCGTGTGCGGACAATGTCGATATCAAATTGGTTGGGGGGGCAGGGCAGGGCAACGCAGGGAGGTTAAGTGACCAACACCCGCTTCCCCAGGGTGTCGTAATTTTCGAGATATGAATGTATAACAATTTTTGCGTTTCGAAACTGTCGAATGTGGGTTTCCTTTTTTATTTGTGACTATCCCGGCTTTGGCCACAGCAGTCCACAAATCGATATGGATTTCAATGCAATACACAAATATACATACTCTATATGTATATATATACATATATATATGCATGATATATGAGATATACATAAGATAAAATAAAAGAAAAACTCTACACGAGGTGAAAGATTTGTGATGAAGCATTTCAAATCAAATATTTTAAAACAGTATTCAATTGCATATAAAAAAAACCTAACCAAAATTAAATGCTTAATTGGGCTAAACAATTGTTATCCACAACTATTATGGACCCTTCTGAACCGCTCTAGCTCTTCTACCAACCCTAATTCGCTTGGGTGAATGCAACAATCATATTTTATTTGCAAAAGCCAACACATTCAGCTATGATTATATATTAATTTAGTTTAGTTATGTGTTCTTCGAGGATAATACTACATTTAACTAACCCTCAACTAAACCGTGGCTGTTCTCTTTGCCTAGTTGTGTGCACATTTGCTGACTTGCTTACCATCAGGTAAATTGTGATATTGCGAAAATAATATATGTTTTTGCTTTCAAATTATCGTTTAACAAGTGGAGCATAAGAGACGTGTTTTCACTTTACAAAGATGTGCTTCCATTTTATGAACTATAATTACAAAGGCCTTTTTCATTCTTTATCTTTTGATATCTGTCAGTGGTGTGGACTGCCAACTGCAGTAGTATTCTACATATTATTTATATTTGTATATATCGTTGGGCACATCTAGTCATCATAAGCTAATGTTTGTGCAGTGCAACAAATTGTTTCCTTATCGGCCGCATGAATCAAATAAAAAACAATTACAAAAGCATGCGGGGCGTGGCGGGGTTGATTTGGAATTCCTCAACAGTCACGTGACCCAAAAATCGCAATAAATCCGTTAAAAATCCAAGAAAAAACTTTCCCTACAGGCAGCAGCAAATTTAAATAAGTTTCATAAAACATTTGCTCGTTTTCATTTCGTTGCCACTGTATGCGGATGCGAGTGAGTCGACAGGCGACCGCCTCCTCTTGTTCCCCTCAAACCCACCCATCCACCCAGCCACCCACCCATCCGGTCGTCCGTTCAGGTCAGGTCCGTCCGAAGAACAGGAACAGGCCTGACGCCTTGTCTGGCGGCACATTATTAACTTGTCATACAAAGATAAAAATTTATCAGCGTAGATGCGTGTGCCGTGTTACTTCACAGCGTGAGATCAACATGAACAACAGTCGACAACATTCTTCTCCGCCACCAAATTCTAAACCCACACAAAAGCAATCGAAAACCAACCCAAAACTCAAACCCAAACCAAAACCAACCCAACCCAACCCAACCCAGCCCAACCCAAGAAAACCTTGATTCGTTCGCGTCCTTCCACATCCGCCATCCGACATCCGCCGCGACGGACGAGCCGGTGAAAAATTACTATAAAACGTTTTGTGGCATTTTAATGTCCACAATATTCGTTTTGGCTGCTTTATGAAAAAAATTCAAAAGAAAAACAAAAGCGAAACGACGGACACATCCCAAATAGCATGAGGCATGGGGCATGAGGCATTGGGCATGGTATTGATGTTGTTGTTGTTGTTGTTGTTGTACAAATCTCTATGAAAACTTTGATGAACATTTCACGGCTTACATAAATACCCTAAACACATTGAATACAAATAAAAGGGTATAATGCAGTTGCAAAAAAGTTATGCAGCTGGCAAAAGGAAGCACCACAAATAGCCGAGGCGATCCGAGGCGAGCCACTCCTTGAGGAAAGTTACCAGTAATCCTACTTAGCAACTATTGTGAATACATCGATTTTAAGCGCCTGCTGGAGTCAGTTGAAAGCAAGCCTTATCAGGATATCACCAACAATTTAACCTCCAGATTGGCTGAATCTAGCTATAAAATTGTGGTGTAACGACGTGTTCCCCACCAATAACCCTTAAATTTATAGTCTCTATATTGAAGACTTTAGAAATTTATTAACAATAACAATAATATCCTTAAATTTAGATACATTATTTCAGCTTTCAGAAATTGAATCCTAACATTTTTGTTCAAAATACCCTGGAAATTAGAAGTAATTCAGTTCTTACGATAGAAATTTCTATATTAAGACAAATAAAAACTATGGAATTTGAAAATTTGTTTTCCAAATATTAGAAAAATCCATATTAGAAAATCCCTGATGTTTCAATTTATCCAGCCAATATATTGGCATATATAAAAGCGCCGACGAACTATTGATAATCTGTAAGAGAATCCCATATGGAATATCCCATATCGATTCAAAGCATAAATTATGCAAGTTTTTACCAACAATTTGAATCAAAGTAAATTTCAACATGTCCAGAAGTATTCCAATTCTCAGCTATTATTCGAAATCAACTATCAATTTTCATGGATAAGTTTTTGAAAAGAACAAACTTTATTAATAAACAACATCCTGAAAAGCATCATCAACACCGATGATTGATGCTGATCAAGAATATATATGTATATATATATATATATATATGGGATCGGAGACGTTTCGTTCAATACGTTAGACACTTGACGATCAAATTGAATTCACCTTTGGCAAATTGAAATAAATATGCCTGTTTTGACGGCAATTTGTATCTTTGAAGCATAATCGATGAATATGGAAAATTAGTCGACTGTTAAATGACAACAAGTAAATGAATATTAGAAATGGTAATAAATCACGTCGGCTGCCTCTATCGCAATGTACACATACTTAATTAACCGTTGTCTTTTATTGTCTCTTCGTTTTGCATTGCAATTAACTTGGCCGCTGGCAGTATGTCAATGTGGCCAGTTCATACCTAGGCGCTGTTGATATAACCAAATGGTCACATACATGCCACTGCCACTGCCACTGCCACGAACAGTTGGTGGCCACTTGGTTGCCAGTTGCCCAATTGTTTACAGCTCATTTGTATGGAGGGCAGCAAACTTGGGGCAACTGCGAATCCTACCGGGCAATAAGGGTCTTAAATCAGGCATTATTCATTAGTCGACGCCATTCAATGCATGGGAATCTGCCACCCACAACCACATATATATATATATATATATATATATATATATATATGTGGGTGTGTGTAATTGTGTAGAGAGGACATTTAAAGAGCAGAGCGTCTGCTACATTTTGATTGAACTCATTGGATGCGCTTGGATTGAGCATTGGCAACTGCCAGTTGGCAGTAGTTTCTTGGTTAATTGAGACCCACAGATAAAACTTTGGAAAAACTAATTTCATAGGCGTACTGTTCGGTGTATGTGTGTGTGTGTGTTGTGTGTGTGTGTTGTGTCAGAGGGCGTGAGTGAGTGGCAGCACATGGAGTGTGTGCGAGTGTGTGTGTGTGTGTGTGTGTTGAAAGTGGCGTTCCTGTGCCAGCGCCTGTGCTGCGCCAGCTGATAAGCATTTCATGTCACATCCTTGAGGGCTTCACAGGCTACAGCAGACAGCAGAGTTCACATGCTGAACCCCATCTACGCCCCTCCCTCCCTCCCGCCCACTCTCGTTGTTACTGTCACCGTCAGCCAGCGCTTAAGATTGCTTTCAACGTCCTTAATTGCTTTTTTTTGTGCTGTGTTTAAGTGTGTGTATTGCCATTCTTTTGATGTGCCAGGGCTGAGGTTGGGGGGGAGACAAGCTTTTGTCATGGGCATGGACATGGACATGGACATGGACACACACATGGACTCCTGACTCTTTGACGTGCTTTTCGTGGTGCGTGGTGCGTGGTTGTCGTCGTCGTCGTCGTCGTCGTCGTTGTCGTCCCATTTTTGCAGGAAGCGTTATTTCAATTTCCGCCTTTCCGTTTTCCTTTTCAACAAACAGCCAGACACGCCATTATTGTTTGACGTGTCAGTGTTAATGAGTCATCGTCCATTAAGTTTGCTCATTTCAAATGGGCAATTAAATTCGACTTTATTGCACTTCAACAATAGCGAAACCCAAAGCGAACTTTAACTCCAAAACACAGATGGACACTAAAGCCGACATTGAAACCGCATCGAATTTGTGGCTCGCTGCGTGCGTATTGAACAATGACCAAACCAAAACCGAACCGAAACCGAACCGAACCGGACCGGACCGGACCGGACCGCAAGCGAACCCACTACCCAAATGGCAACCCGAACACAATTTGTATTCGCATAGATGCGAGGGGCGTGGGGCGTGGGGCGAGGGGCGTGGAAGGCGGCCCTAACTAAGTAGAGCAATAAATCAGCATCTATGTACACCTAAATTATAGCTCCATCTAGAATTTCTCTTAAATACGAGTTGCTGCGTTAAATGGGACAAATTGCATTTAAACAAGTGAGATCATTGCAGTCCGACCTCGCCGACTCCGTAATACTCTGATACAAAAATAATACCAATTTCAATATATATTTGCACACAGAGCACACAGTCCTTCTGTGGCACCAATTGGACCTCTTCACATTTATAATTTTCCCAATCTAGCCAAGTTTTTCGTGGGTGCCTGCGGATGGCGGGAGTGGTTTCTGAAGAGTTTCAAGGATCTAGATATCTAGATATAAAGTTTTAATTTTCTGAATAACCCAGTGGAAACGAGGTGGAAAGAAGTCAATAGATGCTGCAGCTCGACCCTCTTAAACAGGTTCTTAGTAATCGATCTTGCTGGTTTTATTGTACCAAGCTCAAAAACAGTGAGAGATATTTGAACGATATTCTCAGCTCGCTCGGCTGCCCATCTACCCCCAAATTAAATAAATATGAAAAGCTCAGTTTTTGTCTTATTTAATTTTTTAATTAAGAATGCTATTTTTTGGGTGCTATTATTATTATTATATAAAAATCTATTGAGCCGCTGGTGGCATTGGAGATCTTTAGCATGTCACAAGAATCGCATTTAAAATATCAAAAACTAAAATCGATTTCGATTTCGATTTCGATAGATCTATATTTGAGAGTCTATTATCCAATTTTGATGTAATCTAATCTAGTCTAATCTCTAAAGTTTGTCATGTTTGTTGTCTATTGTTATTAACCTTTTTCTTTTTATTTAATCGTTAAAACTTTTCACTTTTAGCGAAATACTGTTTTTATCATTCTGTGGTTGAAATCAATTCTTTTCAGAATTCGTGAGATAAACAAATGTTTATAAGAATAAAGTAGACATTTTCAGTAAGTTTTTGAAACACTTTTTGGACCAAGTTGACAGAACGTGAGTTTTTAATCCAAGTTCGAGTTTTAATAATTTGTGACAAAAGAATAAATGCAGTTTTATCGATTACTTTCTACAAACCTTCAACTATATTTCTGTTTCTAATTTTGTGGTGTGCTTACAAAATATTTATTTAAAATATATTTATAACTAAATTTGCATTAATGAATATGAGAAAACAGTTCTAAAACAATGCAGAACTCATTCAAATTAATTACATATATTTTTTGCATTTCAAATACTTTTCCGTTTTTGGCAAATTGGAGTGTTTAGATTGCTTGTAAAAGCTTCTCTTTCGAAAGTCTGATTTGGAGTATATACAGAATAATACATATTTTACCATATAAATTTCGAATTGATGCAAAAGTTAAACAAATCAAATCCTATGTACCTAAATACTGTGCGGTATCTGCATCGGATAATTCGATTTAATTATTTGTATAATCAAGCCAAAGATCGCAGCTTGAAAGTGGCGAATTGTCGTTGCGAGTGTGTCACACGATAACATTATGAAATATATGTATGGATAGATGTACAGATGTATGTATTTATGTATTTGTGTTACTATGTGTAGACGATGTCCCTGTGAATTTGGTATTTTGGTATTTGGTGCCATAAATCAGCTGCAGCGGGCAGCAAAATATGAAACATGGCAGCATAAATAATTAACAAACTTGGCTCAAATGATAAATTTTTTCGCAAACAAAGACGAAAGAGATAAGTTCGTTTAATATTTATGACAAAAGAGCGCTCCATGCAAGCAGCCCAGCCCAGCCCAGCCCATTCACGTTGCTCTGCCAAAATTCAGTGGCCCGACTTCATCAACTACATACACCATACTCCATATTCCATACATATTCCGGAATGCCCTTGGCACTTGACACCAGCGGCGGAGTTTCCTGGAAGGAGGTGTATCTGTATGTGTGTGTGTGTGTGTGAGGGGACGGGGTAAGCTTGTAGTGCTCTAATCAGAGCCAGAGGGGTGTTTGCTGCTCGTTTTGGCCTATTGTCAGTGATTTACGAGCTCCCCAATCATACGGGACAACGGGACAACAACGGGCCCAACAACAAGATACATATACCATCATAATTCGTCATTGCATTTGATTTTATTTCAGCGTTATTTCTTTGAATTATTTATTTATCCCATTATTCGCACTGGGGCCGTTTGCTCGACCATATCGACCACGCCTGACCCCCGCCCAACCACTTCTCATTCATTTTTGACAATATTGCGGCTGGCTGAGTACTTTCCATGCGTAATATGCTTGTCCATATGGCCAGATGTCCATTTGCGTGTCCCACATCCATGTCCATTTCGATGTCCATGTCCATATCCATATCCATATCCATATCCAGGCGCTGGTGTGGCAAGCGCCAATCAATAATATGGCCTGTATCAAGATTTATAGGTTTTGCATTTGGACACACACACACACACATACACAGGCAGATACTCGCCACATTTGCACATGCCCTTTTCCATCTCCACACTCGACACACGCACAGGCAGCAGCAGCTGGAGGTAAAGCAGGAGGGGCGGCCAAAAGGAAGTCGGAAATGGACGGAGTCGGAGTCGGAGTCGGAGACGGAGACAAATATAAAAGTCAAGTGACTGAAGCGACTATTATAACTGTCAACTGTTCTTACAACAACAACTACTTGACCCATAAGTTAATCTCATATTATTTCAACTTAAAAATAACAAACGTCAAACTCGAATTAATTAAAATATGTATTTCAAATTGAATAACGAAAAGATATTTTCCAACTTCGCCTTAGAAGTCCAATTCTTCAAATGTCACAAAATCTTGCTTCTTCGAGTGAAAGATGGGGAAAGGTTGTCTACATTGAAAACTTGTGAGCAATAATGAACAGAAAGTCCGAAAATTTGAGACTGCCTAACTTAAAAATAAAAAAAACTGTCCTCGTTTGAATAATGACAACAATAACGAAGTGGTTTAATTTCAATTAGTTTTTAGGATTCTTTTTGTTCTTAATGAAAAGTGCGCATATTTAATATAATATTAAAGGTATTTAAATTACGTTTCCAGTAGTATAAACATTATCCAATCCACTATAAAGTTATCGACTAGACATAAATAAGAGCTTTAGAAGTCGCTGTCCGATGCAAAAATTAATTAGCTTGGTAAAAACTAATAGCTTGGTATTTACACCTACTTTCAGTTATATCCATAGTTCTTAAATTAAAAAATAAATAAAAAGAATAAAATGATTATCGTTGGACAACAGTGTTCGCTTGAAGAATTACTAGAAGAATTTTCAAAACTTCGGAAGAGACGGCTAGGTAAATTTTCTTATGGGTAAATACTTCTTTCATATAAAGATTAATAAGTCAAATTAAATACATATATCTACGTATGTTAGAAACAGACTTGCACTCCATTTTTATTTTTTCTCATCATGTATCTGCTCTGTTATCTAAATCATTTGCTGAATAGATACAAAATATGAAAATTGGAGGGCTTTAATTATTCGACAGGTTCGGACAGTTAAAGTCGGCGTTCCTCTGTCGATGCCGGCTTTATATTTTTTAGTAATATATTTTTTAAAAATTGAACAATGTTCCAACATGTTGTCACTGAACAATTAAGTTATGCCTGTCAGTAAGGTTGCCTCATCGGTAAGTCGATCGATCTACGAGCAATCTAAAAATCTACCTGGTTAGTTCTCAAATCTTGTGTTAATGCTTATCAAAACTAGTAACTCTTATTATCAATGGAATGGGTTAAAGGCAGCTTTTTGATTGTCAAATGTGTGTTTTGTTTTGATTTTTTTTGATATGGAATATTGATGTAAGTCTTCTGAAGATAGAGAAGCCAAACTGTATGCAGACACCCCAAATCCTCGTGGTGGTCACTCTTTCGGCTGCCTACCAACTATCCGGGGATACCTGGCTTACTGTCGTAGTTCACAAGTTGCTACAAGTCACTACTCAGGTCAGGAATCTGCTTGGCGACCAAGATCTTTTCGCCTTCTGGACAACCTATGAGTCGCTGAGTGTGTGTTGTTTGCAGCAAGTAAACAATTTGATGGTGAATTATGGAGTTGCGGAATCAAAGCGCATTAAATTAGCTGCAACCCACATAAATATAACTGAAAAGTATTTAACTACTCAGCGATTATACAGAATACACCGACAAGCACATACACACACAAAATACACATATGTGTGTGTGTGTGTGTGTGTGTATTTAATGTGTGTCTCCGCCAATCTGCGGCATTTGGGACTGCTTAACCAAGAGTTAAGGTAACTTTTCAACTAGAGATGTGAACGTGTTCGTGCCGATGAACGAAATGAAATGGGGTCTACAGATATGCTCTGAGTCGGAGTCATTCAAATATATGTGGGAGGTTCTCTGGATCATACACTGTAATAGAGACTAGAGACTTTTGATTTGAAATAAACATTTCATTGGATCGATTACATCGATAAAAATCGATTTCTTTTAATTGGCCTTGAATATTTTGAGTTGACATAATATTGATTAGTTGTAGACTTTCTATGGGGATCATAACATACACATAAGAAAGCACCCACAATTTATGTTTTTAATATCCAAGACATGTGCGAAACTCGGTAATTAGATAATTCATATTAGGTTTCGCACTGAGATGGTTATTTACGAAAGTTATTCTAAGTAGAATTCGAAACATTTTAAAGAAAGCATAAAGAGTTATTCTTTCAAATACGAGGTAATTAATGGGAGAGGAGACTGATTGAGTCCATAAATTGTATAAACATTTTCAGCAACAAACTTGTAATTGAAATTAATCAAAACTTAAACATTTAATAAACAAATTTCGAAGAATCAAGCTAAACCATAAAGTTCCAAAATGTGTCCATCCCTAGTCTGAGCTGCGGCTGCGGATGTGGCTGCGAAATCGGAAGTAGCTGCTGATGTGGACTAAGTAGTGTGCGAGCCTTCCGCCCACAAGGCCATAAAAAAAAAACAACAACAAAAAAAACAAAAACTTCATTTATTCGCAAAGAAATAAATCTTTTAATGCACATCGGAGAGTCGTTATTCGGGCATTGTTTTCTCATTTGCCACAACACCTCCCAAAAAATAAAACACACACACACCCATATTATTTGTGTGTGTGTGTGTGGGGGGGTGGGGGGGGGGTATATGTCGTGTCGATGGACCCTTAAAGCAAAAGGACATTTTTGCCCAGTGCTGCTACATTGAGCAAATTGAGGAACACTGAATGGTTCCATGTATATCAATGATTCTAATTATGGAGCTGCCCGCCGCAAAAGTTTCTTAAGTATCGCGTGCATCATTGTTATTGTTTTTCCTCCATGAGTCCATGAGAAAGAGAGAGAGTCCGGCCGTGCCACTAAATTGCTTTGTTGTATGCCTCGCCATCATTGGCATTTGCCGTGTACTCTGTCCTCTATGCTCCGTGGCTCTATGGCCTTTGTCCTTTATGTCCTGTGCTCATTTCAGTGCGTGGGCGGTACGCTCATTAGGTTTCCTGTGTTTCGGTACGGTCGGTCATCCATCGACCATGCAAACTGTCCCACAAGGGTAGGCAGTTGTCGCGTTCCTCCCGTTCAACATTATGTTATGTGTTTATGTGCCCATTTCCATGTGTGTGTGTGTGTGTGTGTGTGTGTGTGTGTGTGACCTGCGAAAATGTCTGTGTCAAGCTGTGAGTAATAATGCGGAAACGCCAAATAGAAGGACAGCCAAAATAAACTCGTAACTTGCCAAGCACGAGCAGCTTTCCCTCCACACATTGAATAACAAATACTCTTCTAACCTTAAACAATTAAATATCATTTTGAATTTCGATATCGAATCAATTAAATTTATTTTATGTAGTTTTTACTTTCAATTTGTTGGTTTTACATTCCGAGTATATAAATATTCTTTTATTATTCATATAATTATTTCTTTTACTTTTTGCGTTGTTTTTGCTGTTTGTTTTTGCTGTTTGTTTTTGCTGTTTGTTATTGCTTTTGTGTTTAATGCGAACAAATATTACAATTGTATAACATGTAATACGGCACACAAATACATAAATATTTTTTTGATTTCCACGGATTTAGGGGCTGACATGTGTCACAAAGTGGATGACATATGCGATTACATTGATTAATTCGCACTGACAAATGTGATGCCAAACAAAGACACATTAATTAGCCGTACGTGTCCATGCATTACAAAAGTATTTGTTGTCCTTTTTGCGTTTTGCTGAGGACTGTCCTTGCTGCTTGGTGCTTGGCACTGGGTTCGTTCTGGGTTGGATTTTGTCAAGTCGAGCTGAGAATAGCATGAGCGTAATGGGTCTTGTTGTGCCTCAGATGGATGTGCACATGAACCACGTACATAAGCACATAATTACGAGTCTTTCTTGTTTGCTTGTCTCTTTGCTTTTTTCCGGGTTTTGTTGTTGTTTTCGTTGTTGCTTTTGTTTTGCAGTAGCAGCGGGAAAGTTAAATTGCACAAATCGCAAACTTTACTATCACAAGCAAAAGTAATGGAATTGCGTAATTAACGAGACTCTTGGGTAAAGACTTGATGAAATGCCTCAGCTTTTGGCATTTACCAAGAGTTATATCCTCGAATAGTACCACATACTTTGGCTTATTTCCGCAAAAAGTTGTCGCTCTCTCCTAAATGGCAGCTTGGTAACGGCAACAAACAGCAGTTTTTATTTTTATTTGGCACAGCAATTACGAAAGGCAGGTAAATAATACAGAAATCTCTTCATTATCTTATATTTATTCTTGAATTGCTTTAGCACTTTTATAAAATCTTACTTGCACCCATTTGCTGGCTTTATTTCCACACGACACACAAAATGACTCTTTAAGCTTTCTAAATTTAATTCCAGAGTCTGTTCGTCCGTCCGTCCGTCCGTCCGTCTGACGTATCTCAGAGACAATAAGAACTGGTTACATCAAATTTTTCTATCTCCCACTTTCAGTCAGATTACTAGGAATCTTCTCTAATATAATGTGTCGAATCGCAATTTTAGACTGCAAACTTGGAGGATAGTTTACAGGAATCTGATGCCAATCCTTAAAGGACATCGCCCACAATCTGTCAACCAAATTTGGTGACTTTAGTTTTAAAATTACTTAATATTTAATTGTTTTCTTATTTCTAGAAATTATTTAATGATTATTAATCGCTAAACTGTGATCTCTTCTATCCGTGGCTTAAAATGCAAACCTCGCTAATTTTGTGGAAGTTTACAGTCGAGTTGACTTTTATGGCTCTTCTGGAAAACACGCGCATGAATCAAAAACTGCATTGAAACCCAAAAAGGTAATAATAAAGTCAAGCCACAAGCTTAATCTAGTTGTAAATCATAAAGAAATTGAAACTCGTTCACAGAAACTAGAAATACTGTCTGGACTCTAAAATATGTAGAAATTATGCTCCTAATATATCACAATAGTTTTAAAGCTTAAAGATCATCCTTAAGTTCAGCACAAGAAAGTCTATGCTGATTGATTAATCGGACCTGAAAATATTAATCATTTAGTCATAATATTAATAATAATAATATAATAAATACATTTGTAAGCTTAATATTCCTGTCAAAATGTACATACATTTTTAGTAACACTGAATAAGGATTGGTTGTATTCTGCTTTCCTCCGCGTTACTCAAAAACATCCTCCTTGTTTTTACTTAATGATAAACTGAAAGACTATTTTTGAGTGAGAAAAAAAACAACACAAGGACTCAAAATTGGATGCTAATCAAAAATGTATATACATATATACACTGTGGGGTGCCAGATGCGTTCTTCAATCCGAATATTAAAAGAATATTGAAACAATTTTGTGAAAGACCAAATTTGTAATTTGCTTAAAATGGATATGAGTTTTTGAATAACGTGTTAAGTGTTGTCCCAATCAACTAAATATATTTGTAAGTATGCATTAAACGTTGGGCATGAATAATTACAAAATAATTTAAATGCGTTTAGTCTTCAAGTTATAATAAATGAGTATATTATTTATAAATAAGCTCTAGGAAAAAAAATATATATTCTTTTGAACTAAAAACAATGGTTTATAGTTGATGGTGTAACTCTCAAAGTATTGTTATTTCTAGGTAAACTCTCAAAAAAAAAAAATTGACAATAAATATGAGTATAAACAATGAGTTTGTTGTCTCCTTTGAGCTAAAGCAATTGTTTAAATTGGTCAACTCTAATGTAGCTCAATCAAAGTAAAATCATTAAAAAAAATTGGAAAAAAAGCAATTGAACAAAATAAGGATAATGTGAATAAAAGCAATAAGTTCGCTGTTTTTTGTTGTTGTTAGAACTAAAGCAATTGTTTGTAGTTGGTCGAGTTGTCAGCTCGTTGCAGGCCCATAAATTTCTTTTTATTCAACTTATGCGGCGATGCAGCAACGAGAGTTCCTGCCCCAATGCGATCCGGCCGAGAGGGGCTCATGTCGTAGGGGGTGCGCACAACCTCGGGGAGGTGTGCATAGTAGACGACCCGCTCGCTCCGTGGCGTCTCACCTCTCTGGTGTGGCAGTGTTCTGGATGAGGCGTACTTGTTGTTGTTGCTGTAGGAGTCTGGGTAAGGCATTGACGGTTTTGGTTGGTCAACATAACTGTGATGTGCCTTGACGAAGTCTCTTGGTGGCGGCGAGTCCAGTTGCCGATTCGGATAGATGAGATAGGGATCGGGATATTGGGGCACCCTCGGACTATAACTATCATAGGGATCGAAGCGCTGACGATGCACATACATATCTTCAAAATATTGCGGATAGGCGCGATGATACTGCTCATCGTATCTGAGGAATGTCCAAAATCAGATGCATACACACTTTTGAGTGGCTCTCAGCTGCAATTACCTGTCGTAGCGTCTGATATAGGGATCATACGATCTCGATGGGTACATGGCAATGGACTTGCCGGTGTATTGTCCATACCAGGGCGACGGCTCGACCGGCCGTCGAAGGACGAACTGCGCCAGACTCGGCTCTCTACTGGCTGCAAGGGATGATGTGCTGGATGATGATGTGCTCAGATCATTGATGATGCGGGGAGTATTATCATTTGGTCGCCGGCCATTTGTATAGTAATCGTAGTCCGCATATCCGGCCAGAGGTTTGCCCATTTTCAGCTGCCTCGCAGCTGCACCGTGGTCCAACAAATCGGTTGCCTCCACATCCATAATGCTGTCTGCGCTTTCAAGTTCCACATTCCGCTGGGTATGATCGTAGCCAGACTCGGCGGCAACGCCAACTATAATCAGAATGTGCAATGAGCATATTAAGGATAATTTGCTCGGTTCCATTTCGATCCGTTTGCAGCTGCAATTAAAATCGAACCGTAAGCGCTGCTTGCCACACATCAACTGCTGCTCCAACTTTGCCACATATCAACAGATGAAGCCACTAAATGGCTACAACGACCCGGCGACATGGTAAGCTAAACTTCAAAGGGCAATTGTTTTTGTTGTTATTTTTTACCTGCTTATTCTATTAAATCTGTGAAGCGGCAAACTATATATATTTTTATATATACCCTTTACAATTAAATCATTCTCAGCAATCATTCGCAAAGAATACAGGTCAAAGTTTCTATAAAAAAGTGCATAAGAAAGATACAAAATATCCATGAAAATAGATCAAATTCCACGAATCAGGAGAAATACTTTCTAACGAAAAAGTCGAATTTGAATCGCCATTAAATTGTAAGTTTTTTCAAATTAAATTTACATATCTAAAACTACTAATTTTTAATAATAATATAAGTAACAAAAAAAGTCAATTTAAGAATTCTGTATACACATAAAAAAATTATATAAAAAATCATATTTTTTCTCAATCGATCTGAAGACAAAACTTGTCCATGTGTGTAGAAAACGCCAGTTAATATTATTCCAGGTATACCAAATACCATAGAGACTAGTAAACTTGTATCGCCGGACATCTGTTTTGGAGAGCATGTTGTTAATTTTGAACTGCAGACAATAAGAAATGCATTTGTTTACCCACTCGGAACTCACACACAATAGCAGCTCGACATGCTCCGTTGACTGGGCGATCTATGCCACATCAATAAGTGGTGCACCAGTGAATGGTGCTCAGCAAAAAAAGTATTAACATTTTGCATATTTTTTTTGTTTTATTTTGTTTTGTTTTGTTTTGTTTTAAATATGTATCATAAATATAGAAACGTTGATGTATCTCACTTAATAACTATATAAATTAGTTTCAATAACAAATTAATAGTATATAAATCATTTGTAATGCTGGACAATTTGCAACTTAATACTCATAAATAGTTTTAAAAAATAATCATGTTTTGTAACTGGGACAGCGTTGACCCAAAGTGAACCGATTCGGGCAGATTTTTAATTTGCAAAAGCCACCTTTGGCATTCCAGGCACTTTCTCTGACGATCCTCGCGTGTAACATCCACCCCCAATCCATTGGCTGCCCAAGAATCGAGATTTTCTTGGATTGTTGGCAAGAAGTTTGATAAAATGATACGCAACGTATCGCAGGCTCTTGTAAAATGACTGCAAATTAAAGATATACGATGAATATGTTGCGGCAAACAATCAAACAATTTCAATTCAACTCACAATTTGTGTTGACTCTGCAACAGTTCATAAAGTTCTGGTAATACAAATGTACAAAAGTCCAAGTTCCAAGAAGATCTGACATGAAATGGGAGGTTAAAATCGACATTCTTATGAAATTAGTCATCATCACTTACGGCTTTTCAATTATTGCCCCTAAAAGATCGATGAAAATTGATCGGCCAGTGGCTTTTGCCAGCCTCAGTGCACCAAGAACATCGTGGGTACTAAAAACAATACAAATCCAAAAATTGTTTATGTTTGGCATTTTTGATTATTGAAGCAGTAAGTACCGTGTAGAGCCTCGCAGCAAATCGAGACTGGCTTGGCGGTTGCTCAATTCCTGAAGTACTGCATCATGTGATCTTGAAAGCACATCGAACTCGTAATGATCATCAATGAAATTGCGATTCATATTCTTGCCGGAGGTGGGTATCAAATCTGGACGATAGTTCATCGCTTGCTAATAAATCATGTGAATCGTGAAAAATATTCAAATATATTTATACATTTACTTTAAAGTTTATTTATTTTTTTTTATACCTGCGAATGTTTCTCCTGAGGAACCTTTGCTTGATGCGTTGGACGCATATCTAGCGTCGTACGTGATCTCATTGGCGGTTTGGTAATGATCTCAACGTTAATATTTTTTTGTTGTGTATTTTCCTTATAGTATTGACTTGGGGATCCGATTATTCCACGCTTGTTTTTGTTGACCACATTCGACGAAGAGGATTTCTTGAGTACCATATTATCATCGAGTTTATGCAATTCCATTGAACTAACTGAGGACGTCTGGCTAAGTTTATTGTTGCCAAATATTGCCGATGTTTGTTTAGTGTTGCTAATTCCTGTATTCCTTTTATGTAGATTTGTCGATGTCTTCTTAATCGATTTCGATGAGGCATTTATTGTTGATGCAGGTACTGCCGTCTTGTAATTGATTGCTATATAATTCAAATTTTGATTGACTGGAAAATCGCCGGCCATTTCATAATTATCATAGTTGGTTAGAATCGGGGGATTACTATCGTTCGGATTGTATTCCACATCGTGCACATTGAGGCTGTCGGCTTTCTCAATTGAGTATACATTATGCTCATCCGACAACGAGCTGGGTCCATTAATCGACAACAAACGACCGGAGCCCATCTCCATGCCCGAACTGTAATTGGTTTCAATATTAAATGACTGCATATTGTCTGGCAATCGGGCAAACTTGTTGTGCTTCAAGGTGGCATCAATGCCACCCGCATTGTATGCGGGCCCCATTGGCTGTGATAGATGCTGTAATGATGACATTGGCGATGCTTCGATCTGTTCCAATGCCGCTTCGCTAACAACTTCCAGACTTAGATTTGGCGATGACAGCTCATCGTAATTTTGACTTTTATCGAGCTCCAGCTCTTCATCGACTTTCGCCGGCTTGGATCCGCCGGCCAGCGACAAGCGAAATGTTTGATTGCCTCGCGAAAAGCTCTTTCGGCTTGTTGAGTTATGTTTAAAATTGGGCTGAGCATCTGACGGACTATAGAATGGTATCACACGATCAAGGCACACTGTATTTATTGATACAGTGTCAACATCATGGCAGCCACAAATCTATAAAATAAATTACACAACGCTTTAAAAAATATATTCAACATTTGATTGGTTTGATTGTTGGGGCAAAACTTACTAGCTTGTTTTTAACAATTTTCATGTCACCCAGCGAGACCCAAGTACTGATGATGTGATCCAATTCCCGATCTGGTTCCCAGCCAATCACAGATATTCCCGAAGCGCTGCCCACAAAAAGGCATTCTCCATTTTCACTAGACAAAAGATTCAGAGAGTTAGAGATTAATGGAAAATTCAAAATCAAATCATCAATTTGGCCAAGTCACCTAAATGTAATGCATTTGATGGCCTCGCCATAAAAATGATTTGCGTGCGAAACAAGCTGCTGATGTTCCAAATCGTAGATAGAGACGGATCCATCGACCCGGCCAGCCGCTAGTAAAAATTCAAACGGATGGAATTGAATGCATGTGATGGCCATGGCAGGGGGTTCTGGTGTAAATTCCATTATTTGTTTGCTCTTGCGTATGTCCCAGATCAAGATTGATCCTTCCACTCCAGCGGATGCAATCCAAAGCCCATCTGGAGAAAACTTTACAGAGTTCACATACGATATGTGGCCCTTGCACACTTTAATGCATTTATTTTCGTTTTGAACGTCCCAAAGTCTACAAACGTAATGAAAAACACGCATTTTTTAAATTATTTCATTTTGTGATGGAGGCAAAATTCAAATTCAATTTGTCTTAACTGTCGTTTTATTTGACAAACAAAAAATAACTATCGAAACGAGCTCGATAAGTCACTCGATAGCGTGATAGACCAGCACTGCAATTGAGGCAGAGCTGCCACCTCATTCGCTTCAGTTGATCTGGCAACGTTCACATTGTTTTCACTTTGTGCCTGGCCCATAATCCACAGTTGTTATTCTCATTGCTTAGAAATTCGCTTATCAGCCTGCATCGGCCTTTGCACCACACACACAGATTATCTTTCAGTTAACGAGCGACTGTAAATTAAAGCCAGATTATTCGTCAAATAGCAATAGCCGAAGAAGTCGAAGGTTTGTGCGCTTTTATCTACCTCAAATACATACACACACTTCCATATATAAATATTTATATATATATATATGTGTGTGTAAGTATATGGTAATTATTGTTATTATATACCTATATACATTCGCAAGATAATTCTGTTGTTGCACTTGGGTCAAACATAAAACGCAATCAAATTTCTGTTAACAGACTGCATATATATTATCTTTATATAAATATATATATGTATACACAGAATAATCTAACTGCTATCATATCAAGGAATACATACTTCAATCATATTGTTTGTTCTTGTTGCTTGTTGCTTGTTTTTTTTTTTTTTGCCATTGAACGTTGAACGTTGATCGGTGCAAAAGAACAGAAACTAAAAGAAAGAAAAGAGATTTCAATTTATAGTCACCTCAGAACTTAATTGACAGTTGGCTGAACCGGTTTCAACACACTCGAGAGCAAAATGTCTGGGAAAGAAAAGCTGCGATTCGATGGCCGTGTGGCCGTTGTGACCGGTGCCGGAGCTGGACTTGGACGGGAGTACGCCCTGTTGCTGGGATCGCGCGGTGCCAAGGTGGTTGTCAACGATCTGGGCGGCAGCCAGAAGGGCGAAGGCGCCTCCCAGCGGGCCGCCGACGTGGTTGTGGATGAGATCCGCAAGAGCGGCGGCCAGGCGGTGGCCGACTACAACTCTGTCATCGATGGGGCAAAGGTCATCGAGACGGCGATCAAGGCATACGGACGTGTGGACATATTGATAAATAATGCCGGAATATTGAGAGATCGGAGCATCATGAAGATATCGGAACAGGACTGGAATCTGGTGCACGATGTGCATCTGAAGGCCAGCTTCAATTGCACCCAGGCAGCCTTTCCGCACATGAAGGCGCAGAACTTTGGCCGCATCATAATGACCTCATCGAACTCGGGCATCTTTGGTAACTTTGGCCAGGCCAACTACTCGGCGGCCAAGATGGGCCTGGTTGGACTCGCCAACACCGTCGCCATCGAGGGCCAAAAGAATAACATTCACTGCAACGTGATCATTCCGACGGCGGCCAGTCGCTTGACCGAAGGCATCATGCCCGAAATGCTCTTCAACGAGCTGAAACCGCACCTAATTGCGCCCGTCGTTGTTTACATGTGCCACGAGTCCTGCGAGGACAATGGTGAGTGTTTGGTATATTCACTCTATTTATTCACAATATATATTCCAACTACTTGTGGCTCCTTTTCCTCCTCCTCTTCCTCCGTAACAGGCAGCTACATCGAAAGCGCCGCCGGCTGGGCAACCAAGGTGCACATGGTGCGTGGCAAGGGAGCCGTGTTGCGACCATCTATCCAGGAGCCAGTCACACTCGAGAATGTGCAGAATGCGTGGAACAAGGTGACAGACATGTCGAAGGCGACACACTTGAACACCATAGCCGAAGCATCGGGCACACTGCTCGAGGTGATCGAGAAACTCAACTCGAATAGCGACGGTGGCAATGCGGATGCCATTGTCGAGGATGACTTCACGTTCGGCAACAAGGAGTTGATCCTTTATGCATTGGGCATTGGCGCCACAACGGCGAACAGCAACGATTTGCGGTTTCTGTATGAGAACGATGCGGACTTTGGAGCGATACCATCGTTCTTTGTGCTGCCCGGTTTGATGACGACCATGTCCAGCTCTTTGGTTGCCAACGCTCTGCCCAGTGGAAATGCGGATCTGTCCAACATACTGCATGGGGAACAGTATCTGGAGATCTGTGACGAGATGCCAACCAGTGGCACATTGCTCACCAAGGGCAGGGTATTCGATGTGATGGACAAAGGATCCGGCGCTGTCGTTGTGACCAGCTGTGATTCCTACGATGAAACTGGACGACTGTTCGTCAAGAATCAGAGCGCCATCTTTGTCGTCGGTGCCGGCAAATTCGGGGGCAAGAAAACGCCAATTGCCGGTGTTGTGCCCCTTGCCGCTGCCCCCAGCCGGCAGCCAGATGCGACAGTTCAGTACAAGACGGATGTGGGTCAAGCGGCCCTATATCGTCTGTCCGGTGATCTGAATCCGCTACATATCGATCCCAACTTTGCTCGCCTGTCCGGCTTCAACACACCCATTCTACATGGACTCTGTTCCCTGGGATATTCGGTCCGAGCCGTTCTAAGCAAGTACGCCAACAATAATGGCCAGCTGTTCAAGGCAGTCAAGGTGCGCTTCTCGGGCCCCGTTCTGCCCGGACAGACGCTCAGGATTGATATGTGGAAGCAGGGTACACGCATCCATTTCCGCACCCTTGTCGTTGAGACTGGCAAGGAGGTCATCTCGGGCGCCTATGTCGACCTGAAGGACTCCAAGGCCAAGTTGTAATTTCAAATTCAGCTTGAGCAATTCCAAGAAGTGATCACACATTTATGATATATACAATACACATAACATAACAACTACAACAAAATCGGGCGGTGGTTCAAAATATTGCAATATATATATATATATAATATATAATATATTATTCAAGTTTTACAATTTGTTGGTCGATTTGTTTATTTTTTTAATAAATTCATACTTTGTTTTTAATAAATTCCCTTCTGATCTATGACACAACAAGTCTCTCTTACAATCAAGGAATATGTATATATATATATATATATATATATATAGGTATATATAGTCTATCAACGTGAGATATCAAAACCAAGTTGATCAGCCAGGAAACAACAGTAGAATTATCCCCACTTTGACAACTATTTACAAGATGAATTAGAATTGTGAAAATTTGTGATAGAACTAATTGTTCATATCCCACGAAACTGAAGAGTCCAACGTGAGAGAAAGAACAGAAATTGACGACAATTGGCCAGTATGCATTAGAGTGAGACAGCAATAAACATGCCGTCTCTTTTCATAGCATTGCAGCTGGATTGGATTATAAGTTTGTTGTTAAAAGCAAAATCTCGGACCCCATAATATATATATATCTATATTTGTTAATTAATATACCGTTATGTAACTGCAATTCATAAATAAAAACTTGCATTGCATTGCTAAAGATTAGGTTGCTACTAATTTCAAGTGCAACTACAAACCGTTCCGGGAAAAATATGAAATCAGTGATCTTATTTGGTACATAGCATCAGCAATATAAGCCAATGGCAATTTGTTCTATACTTGCTTGTATAGTGGATCGGAGGAGAAATGAGTACTCAATATTTATCAAACTGTAAGATATCTATATTTGGGCATTTCCACAGGAAAGTCTCCCGGAACCGAAACGGGTTTTTCTAATATTCTATTATATTTTGTGTTGCCGCTTACCTTGGCTACTCTAAATATCATTTATGATATTAATATATGTTTTTACTTATGTATTTTTAAGAACAAAGAAATAAATCGAAACAAATCAAAAGAGACTGAAAAAAAGTTCGATTGACGACAATTTTCTAGCTTGCTTTCCTTGCATTTCAAAATAAATAGAATATGTCCCAGTTTTTTAGAATTTGAATGAAAGCCTACATGGCAAACGGAGGAGTTGGAGTAGTCAGTAAAGAGATAAGTTTAGCAATGTGCATAAGAACACAAGAACTGGAAGTTAAACAATTTACATATTTGAAAAATATACACGGATATAGCATATTCTTTAAAAATACATTTGTATGTGTGATAAGCTTTCTCATATCCCCAATTAATATGTTATTTTTAATATTGATAATGGCAAACGAGATTTTAATAAATATTACATGCTAGTCCCAATTAGAAATGTGTTTGACAAATGTAAATAAAACCGATGCAAGAATCTCAAAACGATGTTAACAGAAAGTCCAATCATTCCTTAATAGTTTAGAATTAATCGCAGATTTTTGTATTTCGGTAGATGAAGTTTGCAGTTGGAAACGTTTTGCATTTTTTGTCGCATTTTCACTGCGAATATATTCCACTCACTAAATAAATCGAGTGTGTTGTCAATTTATGCCTATTGTTAACAAAGATATGTGCCTAAAAAAGTGGGCATCTAAAGCCAGATTTGATCTGTGATTTGTGTGAAGAAAAAATAATTCTCTCCACAGCTATTTAACATATGTAAATAATGTAATAATGTATAGATCGGAGGGTGGACTTACCTGACCGTTGTGTCATTACTTCCGGAGACCACATATTCCCCGGATGGATTAAAATCGAGGGTTCGTACACTCTTCATGTGGCCATTGAGTGTCGAATAAATGGTTTGGGCATTCAAATCCCATCTGCGTATGATTCCGATATCATCAGCCGAGTATACAAAATTATCCTTATATGCAAAGCGCACGCAATCAATTGAACGATTGTGCCCCGTTAGAGACTATTGGAGAGAAACCGAGAGAGAGAAAGAGAGAGAGAGAGTTTACACAATTTGACATACACATATGTATATTTATTTATATATTCATTTTTTTATACGAACCATGAAACACTCAGATTGGCCAATTGCCCACAGATTAACATTGCGATCTTCTCCTCCAGTGACCAGCACTCGTCCCGTCTCCCCCAAATCGAGGCTTGTGACCTTACCATCGTGCGCCTTGATGTCATCTGTGTGATCATGGGAAACAATGTTAATACATTTATCTAAACTTATACTTATAAATAAAAGGAAAGGGGAAGTACTCTCTGACCCTTCTTCATTACCGAATGCATTCTGAATGCACACACACAATGTAATTCATTACCCCGTATTGCTCTTGTCTACAGAGTTGTTGCTGGAGCTTCTATTCTTATAAGAATTAGTTTCTTATCTGTTTTCCTATCCCTTGTAATTATATCTTATTCTATTTTAAGTTTTCCTTGATCGGTTATGCAATTTGTATAGCGAAAAATAATATATATTTTTATATTTAAAATTTATTAAATATTGTGGATTGTGGTATGGATTCTGTGACGATAGATTACGAATCTAATTTGTGGTGGGGTCTTTTCGCTGCTGGGTATCTGGTCAGCTTGCACTAACTGTAAATGGCAGTTGTTGTGATCTCATCTTAGCATAACTGTAATAAACACATACACAGCTGTAACTTCATAGCTCCTTACAAGGGGTGCACCGACATGCTTTTATTATTTGCATGTTGTGTATATGCCAAAAACAGGCGCAACACACACACACACACACACACACACACATACGTACATGCACATGCATAGCACACACACACACTGGGTACACTCATCCAAGTGATTTGTAATTGTGTGTGTGTGTGTTGTGTGTGTATAAATAAAAGAACTACTTTCATAGAGGCAAAATTCTATTTTACTTACAGATCTTTGCTATGAGGTTTCTGGGCAGCGCCATTTCCATTTAAATATATCTTATCGATGTATGCTTGTTTTAACGAATATATGCTTAGCTTCTGGCGGCAATATTGTGAATTATTTATTTTATATTGTCGCAGGTGTGATAATTTGGGGTCTGCGTTGAATCGGAATCGGATCAGCTGTCCGCTATCTCTTTTTTTTGTACTTATTAAACTACTACTTCTTCAAACCAATATATAAGAAATCATAAACGTATTTGAACTTCAACAGACTACACAACTTCACATGATTAAACGGTAAGATAATATTTAAACAACAGTCGCATAGAACACCGATAAACCAGACAATTTCTGTAGACAAAACAAATGCACATTTATGTACATATATATATATATATATATATATATATATATGTCTGTATGTTAAGTGACCAGGGTTGACATATCAGTTTAATACGTTGCCACCTAGTTTGCGCTTTTAAGCAACAAAATATATTGAATACAAAATGTGCTTAAAAATACCCAATGTTATCGATACTCTGTAATTGATGGCAGCTCTACAACCGCATATCATACATTCCGCAAAAAAGCATCATCATTGCCTGGTCGAAAATTGCCGACTGCGTTTTCTGGATTTAACAATTTTGCTCTTCGTGACTATTTGAAAAAGAACTAAAGATGTCCTCACGTTACGATCGTGCCGTCACCATTTTCTCACCCGACGGCCATCTGCTCCAAGTCGAATATGCCCAAGAAGCGGTTCGCAAAGGTTCCACAGCGGTAAGATTACCCCTCCCCCACCCAAAATAACAATTTCTTTTTTGTTTGAAATACTTGTATGAATATTATATTTAATATGTGTGTTGTTGATTTATAAAAAAATCAAAAAGGTTGGCGTTCGTGGTGGCAACTGCGTTGTGCTGGGCGTTGAGAAGAAATCGATGGCCAAGCTGCAGGAGGACAGAACAGTGCGCAAGATTTGTGTGCTCGACCATCACGTTGTAATGGCCTTTGCCGGTCTGACTGCGGATGCGCGCATTCTCATTAATCGTGCACAGGTCGAGTGCCAGAGTCATCGCCTGAATGTCGAGGATCCCGTTACCCTAGAATACATAACACGGTAATTTATTATCCAATATTGCCAAAATGCAAGTGGTTAACACACATGAAATTCGCACCTTTGCAGCTACATTGCACAGCTGAAACAGAAATACACTCAGAGCAATGGACGCCGTCCGTTTGGCATCTCGTGTCTGATTGGCGGCTTCGATGCCGATGGTTCGCCACATCTATTCCAGACCGAGCCATCTGGCATATTCTACGAGTATAGGGCGAATGCAACGGGACGTTCGGCGAAAACGGTGCGTGAATTCTTTGAGAAGACGTATCGTGAGGAGGAGGTTGCCACCGAGCGTGGCGCCGTCAAGTTGGCCATTCGCGCCCTGCTCGAGGTTGCGCAATCTGGTCAAAATAACCTGGAGGTGGCCATCATGGAGAATGGCAAGGCGCTGAAGATGCTCGATCGCAATGTCATCCTGGAATATGTGGACATCATCGAAAAGGAAAAGGAAGAGGAGCTGGAAAAGAAGAAACAGAGAAAATAGTAATGTAAATGGCGTATCAATTGAATGGGATTTATCTTTTTAATTTGCATACTTTTTTGTTTTTCATATAAAATTTAAAAAACTCTAAAATGGAAAATGACTTAAGGATATTGTATAAAATGCATTGTCAACAAAACACAAATACGTCCTTAGCTGTTTTTTTTAGCTTTGTTTTCTCTTGGATGTCACGAAGCAGACAATACATTGAGGCGTCAAATCTGGAAAAGTAAGAACCCGGCGTTTTATGAGCATGCGTGCATGGTTGCGAGCAGGTACGCAGTAGGTCCTAATGGGTTATGAATGTGTGCGAAAAAAGCAGCTAATCACTCGATTTTAAATGTTGTAGTTTTTGGGCCTGATGTGTAACCTTTTGTAAAGTGGGGGTGACTTAATTGTTGACCAATTTTGTAACGACAGCCCGTATGGTGTATGGTGCCAATCTAAAACAGGGTATCATTGTCTCAACATGCAAAATTCTATCGACGTGTTGCCTTCGAAGCAGAATAAAAACATGCACTGTCTGGTTAGTGCTTGAAAATCTACGATTTAATTCATAATTAATCGAAATAGTCAAATTGAATGACATAGCTTATTTGATGTAAATAATAAAGTTACGCTTTGAGCAAAACTGAGAAATATTTTGAATATTGAGCGAGCTTTCACATGCATACAAAAAAGCTTTTCTGCTTTCACACGTTAAGCTAGAGCTTTTCGCAGTGCAAAACATGCAATAACTATCGATATGTACATGAATACGCAATTGTGTGTGTTTCTTATTAGCACAAATAAATCTGGTTCAAAATGACAAATTAGATTAAACAGATATAATAAAAATGTATAAGTGTGTAATAACTATAATGTAAAATTAGCTAAGCGCTTTGAGCTAAATTGACGATAATTCGATGACAATAATAATACATATTTCGCACATCTCTAATGTGGACAAGTGCTGTAAAATAAGCACTTTAAGCAACAGTGCTGAAAAGCGAAAATTGAGATCCATTTGAGAATTTTTGCTCAGTTTACTACTACTGCTGCCCGGAGTCGGAAGTTGTGTCAACGAAAGAGTTTAAAAATAAAAATAATAAGATTGTACAAAGCGTATAACGAGAACTAAGAACGAGAATATTAACAATTCTGCTGTTATACGATTAAAACGCCTGCATTGTTTCGCTTCCCATTCCCTTGCAAAATTCATTCCAAACCAAGCAACGCTATCATCAGACTAAAATCAATAATTTAGTTGTGTGGTTTTCGCGGCTTTTTGTGTTTTTCTTTAAAAAACAATCAATACCCGAAGGTAACGTGTGTAGTAAAAAAAGAAAAAAATTAAAATAAAATGAAAAGAAAAGAAAAAAAAAATAAAAGAAAAAAACCATTCACATCAGTGTGCGTTTGCATTCATTGACGCTTGACATATTGGTACACATTTTATTTATTTATTTCATTAGTTTCTTCTATTTCACATAAGTACACACGTCTCTCTGTCCGTCCGTCCGTCTGCTTCTGCCTCTGCCTCTCTGTCTGTATATACTTGTGCGTACTTGTCCCTATAACTCATATGTATTTATATTTATATAGATATATATATCTCGCACATTAACATTTGCAAACAATAACCCCAAATAAAAGTAGCTAACACAACGCTCTAAAAGCTTCCTAAAACCACGTACTATGTACACACACACACACTCACACATACAGGATTTTTTTTTTTTTTTTGGCATTTTCCTCAAATTTTAAGTTGGTGTTGAGTAATTCGCTAAATAGCCAGCTTAATTAACACACAAATACAAATACATATATATGTATATATATATATGCATATATATATATATATATATATGCATATATATACTTTTGCAATATGTATATACCGTTAATATGCAAATAAATGCTCACAGATAAGGGCGTGCACGTGAGGAGGGGTGGAGGGGGGGGGGGGTGGGGGCGGTGACAACAAAACGTTTTAGATTAAAATTGTATGAAGAATTTACAATTCGGCCTCCTTTACGAAATGCTACCCACCCGCCTCCCCTCCCCCCATACCATCTTACCTCCCTCTCTGGATACACCCTTGTTCACAAATATGTACACACACACACGCACACATACTTACATACACACAAATATGAATATTTGAGTGCTAATGTGTTATATATATTTTGCATTTGCTTTGCCTTTGTAAAGTTAATTTTAATATTGTGCACACATACATGTACATTATAGCATTATATGTATTTACATATGCATATATATATATATATATGTACACGTGTAATTTGCGCTCTAATCTTATCGCTCGGTCGCCTTTGGCAAAGACAAGTCGCGTCTCCTTATCTGCTCGAAGTACTGTCATCATCATCGTCAAATATACATACATATCATATATATATATAGTATCTGCATATATATTTTGCAAGAATTCCACAGATATGCATATGCATATACATATGCATATATATCGAGCTTAAGGTTGAATCCCGAAAATAGCACCAAAGAAGCTCTCATAGCTTAATCCTTTCAAATCAAAAAACGATGCACTTTTTATATTTACTTTAATTGAACATATTTTTAGACAACTAAAAAATAATACCAAAATATAAAAACAAGAATAATTTAGAGATTTTCATCTAGTGAATTTCAAAAATGCAAAAAAAAAAAATACAAAATAATCTGCTTGGTTCAAAGAATGTGTGTTTTAGTATAGAAATCAAGGGATTTGATTATTTGTTGTTTTTAATTATTTTTGGTTAATCAACAAGCTTCAAGTTCAATGCCAAGACTTTGAAAAATGTGCGTAGAAATAATAAAAACAAATCAAAATTTTAATTGCCGTTATTCCTTATCGGTACTTTTGCTCACCCCGTCTAGTTGATAATACTGCGCAAAAGAATTGCGTAATTTTAATTTCTTTTTAAAAATTTAGATATTCAATTTTAATTAAAAAAAAAACAAACAAAGCCACTGCAGAGTTAAAAAAAAAATACTTAAAAATTTCATCGCTAAAGTGTTTTTTTTTTCTGGTTAACAGCCTTACACATTGTACTTAATAATTAATTCATCAGTATTCATCTAGATAATTTCACTTTTGCAGTCGGCACTCGCCGATTGTTGGTTATTTTTCTATTTTTTTTTTTTTTTTTTTTTGTATATTTGTTTGATTGTTTTTTTTTTTTTTGTTTGGTGGTATGTATGTATGTATGTGTTGACCCGACCTGACACTCTCCGTATTTCACATGTAATACAATAGAATGGGCACAGAAACCAAGAGCAACAGTTACACAGGACAGATTTCAACAAGTGGCGGCAACCCTAAAGTGATGAAAGATTCTTTATCTTTAGTTCGTCAAACGGTCAAACAGCAATCGAACCAAATCAATACGAATTCCAATTCCAATTCCAATTCGAATTCAATTTCCAACTCAAATTCACACTCAATCGAACTAAACACGGGCGGTGAATTTGTTCGGCCAAAGCCGGAGGATAAACGAACAGCGACAGCGAACAACAAACACGAGGCGATTGCGATTGTACCATTTGTTCCCATATTCGTTGAGGAAGCAGATGTTATTCAAGGTGCCAAGGATATATTGAGAGTTATTCGACCGAATTGGGACCTCAATCACGTTGACTTTAAGGTAAAGTAAAGTGCCCAATTTGCTGCTTATCCAATCCCCAATTCTTTCTATCCTTGCTAAATCTAAGTTAGGTGTGACTATACTCGACTTGAAAGCAAAAAAAATAATAATATTAACAAAGAACCAAACCAATTAATTAGTATGTAGAAATGCATATACTTCGAATCGAATTCGAATATATAGTATGTCCATAAATTATAAGTATTTACCTGGAACTTGGAATGATTCTAATGCACAGCACGAGGTTTCACAACTAGATAATAATAATTACATGTTCTCGACTCTGACATGCCTTATATTTATATATATGTTCAGTATATATTTATTTACAACTGCGCTCAGAATAATAGCAGTGCTACTTTTCACAACTTTTGCTCTCTCATACCTTTTGTTAAATCACATGATATCAATACAATACAATGAATTTTTTGTTGCTTTTGCTGTTGCTGAGTTCCAAAGATGTCACAGGACTAAGCCTTAGAAACTCTACCTGTAAAATACCATTATCATAATATAATAATAAATGAAAAGATGGCATATATTGCCAACGAAAGGTTTCAAGAGATTAGTATTACGATTTTCCATCAATTTTAATATGTTGTTGATATACTTTTTGAATTGCTCTTCCATTAAAAAATGAAGTTCCGAGGGCAAACCTTAGATGAAAATACAAGATATAGTAGCTTATTCTTTAAATATCATATGGAATGCTCTAAATAGTCGAACTACTAACAATAATAGTAATAAAAAAAAAATGCAATGCATTGTTTATTTGAATTGTTTTTTGTTAGCAATCTTGTCTAAATTTGTGGCAACTCCAATGCAAAATTTATTCTTAATAGACAAATATTTATGACGAAAATTTCAAAGATGAGAGTAAGAAAGAATTCATTCACTACTATTACTATATAATTATATATATATAATATATATTTGTTCAATGTTAAAGATAATTCGAAAAATGACAGGCAATTCGCAATCGTGGAAAACGGCATGTTGTGCTTCTAATTTGTGTGTATAAATAAATAAACATTGTATTCTGGGTTGGGGGGGGGGGGGATTTGGGGCGGAATAGTGGAGTGTTTAATTTTAATCAAGAACAAAACCAGTTCAACTATTACTAAGCGGATGCTAAGGCCAGCCAGCTGTACCCACTATTTGCTTATTCATTTATAGATTACAAGTTGAATTGAAAATTGATAATACAAATAAATATCTATCAAGGAAGTATGAATTAGATCCGATCGAAAGGTTTTTCCTCGAACGGTACTCCAATTAATCAAATGCAAAAGCCCCTTGAAAATCGACGATAGTATTCGAATTTTCTTCTTTTTTTTTGGGATGAAAAGTTTGCTTGTTACTTTCTGAATTTTGTCGGCTTATTTATAAAATATTACCTTAGATTATATATAAGTATATTCGTTTTTTCATAATTTCTAGTAGGTAATTTTATTCAATCAACCTGCGTCTAATGCGTCACTCGAGGACTTTCGCCTTCAAAGTTTAAATAAAGGTTATCTGCCACAAATTGATAATATAGCAAAAAAAAAAATTAAGAAAAAATTAAAAACTTGCGTATGCTTTGCGGCTTATCAAAACGATTATGCGTTGATTATGTCGATTATCCCCGACCAGAACGCACTGGAGTACTGAGTACTCTTGAGTGGACGACTATTAAAACCCACACATACACATATACATATGCAGACACAGTACTAAACACACACACACGTACGTATTTAGTAGTCTTCCACTCGTAGGTATAGTTTAATGAGCACATGTGATCGTCTCATTGTGTGTCGAGTGCGATTGGCGTGATGCGTGTGAAGGGGGGAGGGGGGGTATTTTACGGTTAATGAGCTTGCGTTCGATGTGTCAAAAGTTTATCACCCTTCATTACTAACACTCACATACGCATGCACACACACACACACGCACACATACACAAACATTCATAAGTATAAAAGCACATACGCATATGTATGTGTGTATATTTGCTTCAATCTGTTTAAATATCTGTATATATGTTTTGTAAACTGCTGATTATGACTTGAGACATTACAAACTAAACTTGGATTTTGATATAGACAATTTAATGCGAAGAAGTGAAGAGTGCTTGACGGAGAGTTGTTTACACAGTGTTCACAGAAACAACGGTTCCTATACCCTGTACATATATTAGGAAGGGTATTATGAATGCAATGACACATATCTAGTTTATTCATTTCGAATCTAGAACAATTACAAATTAACCCGTACATGAAAGACAAATAGAGTTGAAATTAGTTTTTCTAAACCTTATCACAATAATTGAATTTCTCAATCAGATTTTTATCCATATTCACTTTCTTCATCGCTAGCAGCTAATGAAGTCTATTCTAATGTGTGTGTGTGTGTGTGTGTGTGCGTGTCGTTCTATGTTAATCAGTCAAAGCACGCGAACATAGAGATGAATGTAATGTTATGCATCGATCGCTGCAAACAGTATTTACATCGCATACAAACTGAAATAGCAGAAATGCGCATGATGAAGAACCGTTAAGCAATTGTAAGAGGTAAACACGTGTGTGTGTGTGTGTGTGTGTGCAAAGCGTAAAGTAACTGCGAATATTAATATACATTAACCGTGCTAGGTATTTGCATATATATTATGCTAATATGTTAAGAGTAAATTCCACAAGAAGGCAAATTAATTAAATTTGGTGCACATTTGCTTGGTTATTTATTGCAGAAATTTACCGATGGCATAACAAATAAGCTTGTTGGCTGTTTTCACAATAGTTCCAAATTAGACAGGGATAATGACGACACCTATTTTGATTTGTCCATCAACAATGCGCAGAGCATTTTGCCGGTGCCGTCTGAAGATCCGGTTATCATTCACGAGGAATTTACAACCGCTGATGATAGAGAGCAAAGGGAGCATAACCGTTCACCTCTACAATACTCCGATAACGTAGTCCTCGTCCGCGTCTATGGAAATAAAACGGACCTATTGATCGATCGGAAGGCTGAAACGCAAAATTTTCAATTACTGCATACGTACGGCTTGGCGCCGTCACTCTACGCCACCTTCAAGAACGGCCTCGTCTACGAATATGTGCCGGGCAACACACTGAATACGGAGAGTGTCCTCTGCCCGGATATTTGGCCACTGGTCGCCCGTCGCATGGCCGAAATGCATCGTGTGGTCAAAAAGAAGACCAACGGCGATGCCAAAACAATGCCAATGATATGGAAAAAGACGCAAAGCTTTCTCGATTTAGTACCTGAACGATTTACCGATGCGGACAAACACAAAAGGTAATCTCAAATCAAATCGAATCGCAATTAAATATGATTAATGATATATCATTTATTTGTCTTGTCTTTTTTTTTTGCGATTGTGCAGAGTGAAAGGAACATTTTTACCTATTGAGCGACTGCGCGAGGAGTTTAATGGCTTGTACAAATACTTGGAGGCATTGGAGAGTCCAATTGTTTTCTCACACAACGACCTGTTGTTGGGCAATGTGATCTACACGAAATCGATGAACGCTGTCAACTTCATCGACTACGAGTATGCCGATTATAATTTCCAGGCCTTTGACATTGGTAATCACTTTGCGGAAATGTGCGGGGTCGATGAGGTCGACTACACCCGATACCCCAAGCGGGAGTTCCAACTGAAATGGCTGCGAGTTTACCTCGAGAACTATCTGCAGCGGAATAACATTCGCAGCGACGAAGTTGAGCGCCTCTTCGTTCAAGTCAATCAGTTTGCATTAGCCGCACACATTTTCTGGACGGTCTGGTCTCTATTGCAAGCCGAGCATTCCACTATTGACTTTGATTATGTTGGGTACGTAATGCAATACATATATATACATATCATAGATCAGTTTGTCTAACATTAATGCATTCATCTTGTACGCAGCTATGCGTTTCTTCGTTACAACGAATATTTGGCCCGCAAGGAGGAGTTTCTATCATTGACGACGGCATCCGAGAACAATAAATGATTTTTTCTTCGAAATTCGAAAAGTAAAGGAATCGAAAAACACAGTCATGTGTGTCCCCCCAGTGATGTACTTATATATGTGTATATACATATGTGTATAAACTATGGCTGCCGTTGTTGATATATATAATGTATGCATATGTACAATGTACTTATATGTATATACCTACCATGCGTTCACAAACTACTTAAGCCGTAGTCTATGCATATATATATAATGAATTTGTATATGTTCTATAATTTGTATATTGATATTTAGGAATCACAAATAAACAAAAACATAAATATTTACTTCTTGATATCGATCCATTTACCCATCGAAGTCAACCACCCTGTCATTATTTTAAGTACACGTAAATGTACATTTAGTATTATTTAAGTATTTCAAGTATTCTTACACGTACATCTATCCATCTATATATATACACAAATCCGGTGACTAGTCTATATAGGCAAATATTTGTATAGTTTCATATGTCGGCGAGTGCTCAAACATGCTCTGCGTGACACATACAAGGCTATAGCCAGCCCCCAGAAACTATTGATAAATCTGACGGCCAAACTGACTGAAACATAATAGCCTGGATATAGCAAGCGTATATACATATATCTTATCAGGTTTTCGATCAGCATGAAAACAATTTAAAGTATGCATTAGTCACCTGTAAAGGCAGAACCTCGTCATGGTAAAAAAACGAGACAAATTATTGTTATTAACGAGCGAGATAGCAACAGACAAAGTGGGCGCAACAATTAAACTGACAATGTAACAATTTCGAGACTTGTATTTATTTTCGACCTCATATTTTTAGATTCGATTTGTGTATGAAAATCGTTGAAGAATATTTACAGAAATGTTTACATGTACATCAGTTTGGGGCTTTTATCAATTATTAATTATTAACTAATTAATTAGAGTTAGTTCCAAATAAATCGACCCTTTAAGATGAATGCAAAAATAGCAAAAGGCAGCCCAGATTCGTTCTCATTTGACAAACAAAATCAAATTGGCAAATGACTTAAATACGACACACATGTTGACGAGCTGAATATAATAAAACTATAAATAAAGTATTTATCCCAAGCATTTTGAGGATGTCGTCCCATTCTTCTGTAACTTCATGGAAACACAACATGCATAAATAAATATTTTAGCGTTTTCAAAACAACGAATTTATTTAATTTATACAAAAACATTCTCGTATAATTTAATGTACTTCCTACAAATGTTTTAATTTCATACTCTTGTCCGATTTCCGTCTCCGCCGAGTCTTTGAACAATCTGCAATGTAATTAAAGTAAATATGATTTGTAAATGTGACGTATTTTTTATTAGATTACTGATAGCAAATCAGTGCTGTCGTTTTGGCTTTTTATCCGCCCCTGTTCGGAAATCTAGACTTTTTCCCATTAAATTAAAAAATTTTCTTTTAGTCAAAAATTAAAAAGCAATGCAAATATTTTGAGATTAACACTATTGGTTCGGTTGCGGTAATGCCAAATGAAATAAATCGAAGTAAATTTTAGAGGTGATTTACTATTATTAAAAATTAATGATCAAAGTACTGAACGCTGACGATGAAGTCTTTTTCTGCAGCAATTAACAATAATAAACATAACGACTAGTATAATTTAACTATGATGAAAGATGTATTGTCATCCTTATTACGCAGAAACATATTCTAAAATTTAGACCGTTTTCTATTCTCGAAATACATTTTTTGTCCATTTTTGGGCCCTTTTCTGGTCAATTTGGCCAATTGCCAACACTGACAAATGCACAAATGACAATTCAAAACTATCGATAACAAACGCTATTGTATCGATAGCATTGTTGAAGCGAATTCCATCTTTAGGTTGTCAGCTGTCATACCTAAAGCGAGCGAGCTGAGAAAGCGAGCGATTTTCCTAAAATTACGATTTATCAATAATCATGTCAAGTTATATTGCCAGAAAGGGACCTTTGGTATTCTGTGAGTATGCGTTGAGTAAATGCGATACTTTCATTAAGAAACATAAGATAGAGTGTCCTTAAACATTGCATGCATTAAACTGATTACGTAAATAGGTAAGACAAAAGTTTGCAATTCTATACATTCTAGCCAACCTGGGCAAATGGGCCTACAATCTGTCCGGATTCAATCAATACGGTAGGAAGCGGATTGGGCATGCAATCAAATTCGTATATCAATAATAATACAAATATTTCAATTAGGTCTGCACCGTGATGATTGTCTGTATGAGAATGAGGACGTGACCGAAGCAATCCGCCGCCTTCCTCGCAAATTGTATGACGAGCGCAACTATCGCGTTATGCGTGCTCTGCACTTGTCCATGACGAAGACCATTCTGCCCAAGGAGCAATGGACAAAGTACGAGGATGACGTTAAATACTTGGAACCATACCTGAAGGAGGTGGTGCAAGAGCGCGAAGAGCGTGAGGAGTGGAACAAAAATCATTGAATTTCTTCGCGCTGTGTGGATTTGTAAATGAATTGTTGAAAATACATAGCTTAAAATAAAACTAGAAATTCAATGAGAATTTACAAATTATTTCGCGCTCGAATCAATAGCAAATAACCGTCAAATTTATTCTCGGAACTGGAGGTCAGAGAGCCGTACAGAACAAGTTGTATCTATAATCTAAGATATATAATACTATTGTAACTTATGCACTCGACGAGGAATGATTGCAATAATGTCAGCTGTGTTCATAAGTTATGTTATTTGTTAGCGTTCTAATTGCCCGATTGCCTTACCTTTTGCATAAATGGTAGATTGAAAAATGATCCCAGAACAGGCACTCGGCCAAGGAAATTGATGGCTACCGGGAAAAAGCCACTGCAAAAAAAATAAAACAAAGTTAATATATAAAATGAGTTAAGTCTTCATTTTCAAGTGGGACACTTCAAGCTGTGTTGAAAACAATAAACGAAAGAACTTTATGACATTTAGAAGCATAATTCACATCTACCAATTCATATGGACATATGCAAATGGATATTTATGGAGATATTTGTACAATAAAAGAGAAAGAGCTTGTTCCGTTTTGTGCACGAATGAATGAAGTTATATAGGAAATAGTAAATGGGAATTGGCCAACCTGAATAGCGCAAAGAATCCATAGGATTCAATAATCATGCCGATAATGGGGAAACCGAGCAGCACAATAACAATTCCTCCAAAGAAAGCTGTTGTCCCTTTGACTTTGTGCCGTTGAAAGAAAAAGCGCAATGTCCTCTCCACGCCAATAACGCAGCCCAGGCCCGATATAAATAGAATCTGCAAGAAAGGGAAATCCGTAGCAGTATTAGTAGTTGTATGCAATACAAAACACAATTTGCAAGGTTTATTTTGAATTTACGCACGTTTCCAATTGCAAGCAAGCCCTTATCGAAGAGAAGCAACATGCCGAGAAATAAGAACGATATGCCAAAGCTAGCCAAGCCGATGCCGATTTCTGCAAAGAGTGTGCAATAGATATGTTGAAGTGCGTTAATTTAGTTGCCAATACATGCAAACGTATGTCTCACACACTTTGGAGATCTGTTACTTCAATCATTCTGTCTTGCTTCGGTTAGATTTGCTTAATAGGATAATAAATTGCATGGGTGTATTCCACGTAAACACCAAAGGTCTCATTATTACGAATATAAACAATCATTGCAGAGTTGCATGTTTCACAAAAAAGTGTTGGAAAATTTAAAAAATAAGAAAAACGAAATGTATGACATACGTACCATAATTTTAACTCTGTTGTAACTTTTACGTTCCATATTGATTTAAGTTAGTTTTGACATCGAACTACAATTTGAAATGTAATCAGATTAAAATATTTTTTAACAACAAATATGTTCAAGTTAAAAAAAAAATCTTCCAAAACAAGAGAATAGTTTTTTCCCATTTTATGAAAAATTTTAGAATAAAGTATTTTGCTGGATTCACACAGTTTGACATCAACTACCACTTTTGGACAATAGTTATGATATTGCTATTTTATGATTTTGTCGGTCCACCACTTAAAAATATCCAATATTCACTGCAAAATAGCTCTATAAGGGATTTGATTATAAAAATAAAGATTTATAATTACTTATAGCCTGCTAACCATCTATGATAAATATATCCAACATTTTTACCATAACTAAAGTCTAGAATTCAAATTTCTTTAAGGGGCATATGATGCATTTAGTTGTGATAACAAGCTGTAACATATTGCCGCTAACTTGCGTACAGTCAGTCATTCCTTGGACAAAGTTGCCTTTCGATAAGTTACAGAATATTCGTCTATCGGTATCGATTGTGTACATCCCTAATTTCACACGCCATTTTTACAATAAGGAGACAAGAGTTGAGATTTTCGACTGACGCTTTGAATAAGTTTAGGGAGTGCAAATACTAAAAAAAGTTTTCTTTTTTTGAAGCAAAGAATTAGCTTAGACGCGTATTTATCATGGATCGTAAGTGTACATGTTGAACTTATTTGGAATCAGTCCGCAAACAATAAATTTGCAATTTTCAGGTGGCGGTTATGGTGGTGGCGGCGGCGGTGGAGCCGGACAGTATAATAATTTTGCTGTTCCTCCGCCAAATTATCAACAAATGCCAAATAAAACTGGTAACTATAATGAGCCCCCTCCAAATTATAGCAAGCCGGGTGGAGGTAAGTACCAAAAAACTACGAAAAATTATATGAAAAACATGTTCGCCATCAAAATCAATGTTCTTTAAGGTTATGATTCCGGCCATCGTGGCGGCGGCGGCGGAGGCGGTGGCGGTGGCGGTTCATGGAACGATAGAGGAGGCAATTCTTATGGGTATGTTATAATCTACTATCTGCTACTATTTAATATTACAATGGGAAACAGACAGCGGTGTACAATACGGTTACACATTTCTATATATATATATATATATATATATAAATATATATATATATATATATATAGAAATCAGAGTGTGTTGTCAGCTTAGGATATGTGAAACATGAAAACAACAAATAAACAAACAAACAAATTAAACAAATTACATGCATACACTTAAAAGAGAAATACAATTGAGAAGGCACGAAAAGCCCACCTTAGTCGTCAGGCAAATGAAAAGCGCAATGCGACCGATCGATCGATCGATCATTGCAAAGTTGTAATTGAGTTTAAAAAGAAAATAGAGCCGATTATTAATTGATTGTATTTTGTAAAGTTTCGTACTCGTAATGTAAATGCATGTCGCATATAAAACAATATATATATATATTATTATATTAACCTTCGAATAAAAAGCGAACACCATTTAAATATGGTTTCTAAACCAAAAAGGGATCACTTCTGTTCAAGCCTTGACACGAAGTCTGAAAATGAGAGAGAGAGAAAGGAATCTATTCATGATGCAAATGAAAGAAATGTTGGTATTCGCAAGCGATTTCATGTGTGTGCGAATGCACAGAGAGAAAAGACTACCCAAAAAAAAAAAATATATATATGTTGCCAAAAATGATAAAACGAAAAAACGAAAACGAATAATTATTGTGGTATCTAAGTTTAAGGTGCCTGAAACGGCTGAGATGCGATTGTCTACTTAGTGTGTCTTTATATGAATATAAAAATTATAGTTTTTAGCAAAGAGTTCAAATATGCGTACACATACATGGTCAAGTACATGGATATTAAGTGCACTGGGCATATCGGATATCATTCTTCGCGATTGGTGGTGACTCTGCCAATGCCAAACATTGAAAGATTAATATGCTCTTTACCCCTTTATTCTGTGCCCCCTTTTAATTTACGCGATATGAACTTCTTTATCATGCAGCCCCAATCACATTGAAAGAGTTTTGCTTTTAATCAAATATAATATATTGAAATATATAGAAACTGATTTCAACTATACGCGTAAATGCATATTAATATAACGAGAAAATGGGCTCTTCAATATATTGATAAAACATGCTTTGCAAATAAGTAGACTGATCTGCACCGAGTTGTGTGAAAAAGGGAAATATATTTCGACTACGTGGAGTTTTGGACATGCATTCTGTATATGGTACACCACCCATCCCATCTGGTACAGCAATATACAAATAAGTTGCGAGGATGTGCTTGAGCTTGGGCCAACGAGAGAATTGCAATCGTCGGATATAATTAAAGATTATAATTATCGGTTGAAACATTTGTTCGTTCCACAAATTATAAATACTAAGGTTATTTGCGTAAAAAGATGTTTTAACAAAGAAATGTACTGCGAGCGGTGTCAATCAAATCAATTTCTCATCTTGTTCACAACTTAATAATTACTATATAAATAATGAATAATAATGATACGATTAGTATTTAATATACACAGGCATAGAACGGACATAATCAAAAAAAAAAACCCCAGCTGAATTTGTGCAATTGAAAGAATGATTGGATCGTAATGAGAAGCTCAATAAAATTACATGTATAAAATCTACTCAAATTATGAGACAAACAAATAATCCCTATGAATATATGTATATATATATATTTAATATGATCTCCACATTCACATTGACAATCAGAAATCATAATTGATTAAAACTCGGATTAGAGCATGAATCAAATTGTGTTATAGTTATGCTTAAGCTGGCTTTCGTAATGAAATTTAGATTGGTATTATTTATATTAAACGACACACGATCTGCTTTAATCAATTGAATATAGGCTACCATTTTATTTACGCCCCTCTTAGTCCAGTAAACGTAAGTGTAATCAATTATACAATATTTAATTATCGAATTTAATATGTCTTACGAACCTGTTGCGTAGTTTATTTGTTTCGTATTATTATGTGTTCCATGTATATTTATTTATTTGCTTACAACAAATTACAACCAGAATAATAATAATACTCGTCGATCCACTGCGTTAAATCGGGTTCCATTAGGCAGAAACGAGATGTGCAAAACAAACAATCAAACAAAAGTTTGCTCGAGATTTATACGGAAAAATGTTTATTTTCCAATTAAATGTGTATCATTATTCGGATCGTAGGTTTTTGTTATTAACAATTGCTTATTTTGGTCAAGTGTGTCTGCATGGTTACATTGAAACTGCGGTGTTCCGCAGATGCTTGTTATTTAAACTTAATTAATACACTTACTGATTAATTATTCAAAGACAAAAGTCTCTTATATCTTGCGCCATAGCCAGAGGAGCGTTGGGCAAAAAAAAAAAAACAAAAAACAAAAAACAAATAGAATTTAATCAACTCTTGTTATATCCAAAGCAGAAGTGGTTGTTTACCTTTACCAGGGCACTTTGATTGTTGGAATATTTCAAAATAAATAAGCAAGAACATGAACAAGAACATACTTGGCGACGGAGTCCCACTGATTGATTGATTGATTGATTGATAATGTGTGGTTTTAATGAATAAAGTGCGCTGGTAAAAGTCGTGTCACACTTTTTAATCATCGGGTAGTAAACTTAGATACATATTAAATAAAAAGAAGCAAAAAGAAAACAACACATAATAAACGGTCATATATATACTATTCTGTTGGACAATGGCAAACGGCGAAGGCGTGGTCGTTAACTACTTCATCATAATGCATTACAATCAAAAACATCAAAATCAAAACATTAAATAAGCTATTCAATATCCTCTTTTAGAAATGGAGGCGCCAGCAAGGACAACTACAACAAAGGTAAAATAATGCAAAACAATTTGCAAACATATCGAGTAACGTATAACATTAATTTACTACAAAATCAAATACAAAACAAAAAACAATAGACGAGTAAAAACAGAAAAGATAAGAAAAGAAAAAAAACATAAGACAAATAATTCTCTTTCGCTTGCGTGTAAATCTGGTATACAATATTATTAATATTATATAAGGAGTGTTTGAGTATTTGAGAGAGTATTAAAGATTGAGAGAGCTCAATTCAATTCGCATCCACAGCGATTATATTTCGAGTTCAACTCGGCATCCAATGCAAAACTGCTGTTCTTATCTAGTGTGTATTATTCAATCGCAAAGTTCTTCATAAGATTAAAGTGGCCTGGCCCTGGGATTTGGTTTGGTCACTGGTTGTTCTGGTAAAAAATATATATTCGATCAACGATAAGTGTAATTTCTGTGCGTGTGGGTGGTGTGTGTCTCCGTGTGTGTGTGTGTGTGTGTGTGTGTATGTTGTGTCTATGTATATATTTAGCTAATATATATATGCATTTATATATATATATATATATATATATATATATATAGTTGTATATCATCATCTGTTTGAGAGCTGCGCTCAATCTAGTGCCACCAAGTTTATTGAGTATACCCCAAACAAAATCGGTGTAAAATACTTTCATGCTTGAGGTGTTTATTTTGAAATTCTGAATTCTGAAAATGAAAAGCAAAAGCAAAAGCAAAAGCAATACCACATAAGATTATCGAGAGTTATCGAGATGCAAAGACCGACCTTATAAGTTTAAGAGAGTGTGAGCGCCAGACCAAAGTCTTGCTCTTCCCTGCTCCACTTGTATCTGGTCTTTTTAATTGCGCTGTTTACTGAGTGTTGTCGTCCGGCACATATCGGCTGAGGGCTGATCCTTTCTCTGTTCTCAAAATTGATCAATTGTTCCGCATCCAGCATTTCTAATGAACTCTTCTATTTTGTAGGATACGGTGGCAGCAGCGGCGGCGGCGGCGGCGGCGGTGGTAGTCTTGGAGGAGGTGGTGGCGGCGGCGGCGGTGGCAACGATATGATCACACAAGAGGACACAATTTTTGTTTCCGGCATGGATCCATCCACAACCGAGCAGGACATTGAGACTCACTTCGGGGCCATTGGCATCATCAAGGTAACGTAACCAAATTCGATATCCAAATCGATTTCGTGCATGTTTGTAATATGGTAAATGTTTGGCATTTTTTAGAAAGACAAGCGCACCATGAAACCAAAGATTTGGTTGTACAAGAATAAGGACACCGGCGCTTCCAAGGGCGAGGCCACTGTCACATACGATGATGTGAATGCGGCTCAGTCGGCCATTCAGTGGTTTGATGGCAATGATTTCAACGGCAGCAACATCAAAGTCTCATTGGCTCAGCGCCAGAACAACTGGAACAAAGGCGGTGGAGGCGGTGGTCGCGGTGGTTTCGGTGGACGCAGTCGTGGCGGTGGCGGCGGTGGTGCTGGCGGTGGTGGTCGCTTTGATCGCGGTGGCGGCGGCGGAGGCGGTGGAGATTATGACCGTGGAAGTGGCGGCGGCGGTGGTCGCGGTGGCGGTCGCTTTGGTGGCGGTGGCGGTGGTGGTGGTGCTGGCGCCGGCGGTGGCAACGTGCAACCCCGTGATGGTGACTGGAAATGCAGCAGCTGCAACAACACCAACTTTGCTTGGCGCAACGAGTGCAATCGGTAGGTCGCCGTTGAATATATCTTCTCGTATATGTCAAATATACAAACTTATATTTTGTACAGCTGCAAGACACCTAAAGGTGATGATGATGGCAACGCCGGCAGCAGTGGCTTTGGCGGTGGTGGCGGCGGCGGCGGCGGCGGCTATGGCGGCATGAATGACCGCAACAACGATCGCGGCTCGGGCGGCGGTGGTGGCTACCAAAATAGAGATCGTGGCGGTGGTGGTGGATATTCACGTTATGGCAATGATAACGGTGGCGGCGGCGGTGGCGGTGGACGTGGTCGCGGCGGAGGCGGCGGTGGCCGGCGTGATGGCGGCGGCGCTATGCGCAACGACAGCGGCATGCGTTCCAGACCGTATTAAACGGTGGCATGCAAAGGAAAATGCAAACTATTTTTTCTAACTTACGTATTAATTACATAGCAAGTACTCTCTTTAAAAACGTAATAGATACATACAAATAAAAAATCATTAAAATATTTATGCGCCTGCTTTAAATACTAATCGCTGCCAAAATAGGTGTCTCTCCATCTGAGTGGGTTTCTTTGGGGATATCATAAACATATTTGCACATTTGAATGCCACCTTAGCTAATATCTTAAATACAATTCGAATCTGTGTTGTAATCGAGCTCGGTTCGGGATAGCTCGGCTCCTTGCCGAGGTCCATCGATTAGAGCATTCTCATGGATATTGTTTAAGTTTACTTTGACTGCTATTCTGTGCAACTGGATTCCGTAGCATCAGACTAAGTACAGCTTCAATTGGATGCAGTTACTCTCCAGGAGAGACATGCCTTCTAAGATTATGCGTGATTTCTCAGGGCTAATGGAGATATTCCAATTGATCGCCCAGTTTTCGAATTTTTTCCATTACCAGTAACTGCTGCTATTTATAATTTAAATTATGTTTCATATTTAATACTGAAAACGAGAAAACATTACTCAGAAGGCCCACGATCAGTCTGCCACTAAGCTTGATAATACAATGACCAAATGAAGTCAATATGCTAACCAGTTTTCAAATGCGACAAACTATCAACCGATCTTTTAAGTTGGCACTGGCTAGAATGGCACATGGCATTCATATCGTCTGAAAAGATTCCGAAGACGTCACATACCCAATGGATTCGAGGAAGAAGTGCCATGAAATTGAGAGAGAGAGAGAGAGAGAGTAAGAGTAAGAGGGAAACCTATGCGTGCCTACTTTTTTGCTGAGGGTTGAAACCCCAAAAAAGCTGGAGCGTTTCGGCCAAGTTATGCAGTTTATAAGAAAAACACTGTGCCCCCTGTGTAAGCAGAAAATCGATAATTGCAAATCGTTGAAGCCATATTTCTGCCACAATTTTAAGGCTAAAGCCAAAGTAGGATTGCTTTATCATTAATTAAATAAGCCTAAAAAAATTGGACAATTTTCCAAACATGCTTAAATAAAAAAAAGAAAGGGTTAATAAAACAAATATTAATCAAGCTATTTTATTTTAATTATTTAATGGTGATTTAAAGTAGGTGACAGGTGCTTCATTAGCTTCTCCAATGGTTTAATTAGTTTATAAGTTACTTGCGTTTGCGCAAGGATTACGTACGTTGACTTGAGACTTGACTTGAGATAAGACGGACTATTAACAAGTGACTGTGATTTTATAAAATTTTTAATAATTATATTTAAGTGAATATACATTTGTAATATTACAGTTCATCTTTTTCCAGCAAGGTATAACGGTGTTTTGATGGGCCCAGCTCCTTAAATTTAGACTCGGGCGGTGATGTCCCCTTTAAGGAATTTGGTTTGTCATGGTTTTTGTTTTCATCACTTGTGGGGTCCGGCCCATAATGATATTCCCTAAACAGAAAGATATGTTGAATCCACATTGAATATGTATTAGCCAACTCTGACTTACCTATGCAGTTTCCCACTGTAAAGATCTTGAAGGAATTGCTTCAGCTTGCCAGGCGTATACATGTCATTGAAGTGCGGGAAGAGATACATGTGCTTGAAGGAGTCAATCGCAATGACGGGTAGATCATCCTCCGATTTGCCCAAGTGGTGCAATGGATGTGCAAACCTCTTGCCATCCGCAGTAAGAAAGTTGACATTCTCTGCAAAAAAGAAGAAGAGTATTAATAATAACACACATATATAAAATATACAAACATACTCAATGGAAAATACTTCCATATTGAATATGAAATATTAATAACTTACGCTTCTCATCCAATAACTGCTGTTCAATGATTGCTTTGTAATCCTTAATGGAATTCAGATCAGATGGGTTGTAGAATAAAATCAGGAACGGCAGTCCTTCTTCCGTTAGCTCCTCAGCGCTTTCAAATGTTATCTCTCTGACGAGTGGCACACACTTCTCCTGGATCCACACCTTCAGCTCATCGAAATTACTTAAACTGCCCGTAAACGTCTCATCATTTTCGTGGGACAGAGCCACATCCGGCCTAAATACAATAATAGGTGCGCCTGCAAATACAATAAATATATATATATAATATATGTGCTTATGCATTTAGGGACAAGTTTACAGAACAAGTTAACGTACCAGGCGGATGCATTGCCTGAGAGGCATCGCCAAAGCCGACATGGAACTGACAATCTTCTTTGAGGTTGGTCGCAACCTTGCGGAATATGTCGTATTCGGGTTGATCTCGACGATCGAAATAGCCAATGATGCTACGCTTTTTGGAATCAAGAACCTCCAGATCCTTTAGCGTTTTAAACTCCTTGATTGGGTCCTCCAATTGCTTCTTTACAAACTCCAAGAACGCATCTGCCGATCGCTGTCCTCGGTATTCACGCTTGCTTAGCTGTCCATTGCGGACAATCTTTAATGTGGGATATTTACTGATGTGGAATCGGGACGCAATCGATGTTTCACGATCGCAGTCCACTTTACCTAGCACTACTTTCCCAGCTTCTGGAAATTCCGCTTTGACCTGTAATTTAAGGTTACATCATTATTACATCAAAATCATTACAAAAGTCCCAAATTGAGTGACCCTCGATGCTAGCTTACACAGTTTGCTCTCCGTTCATACAAACAATAAATAATTGCAGCCACAAGAAACAAAAGTAAACAAAAAATATAAATTGACACGTGAACAAATGTTTCAGTTTTCGTGCTCCATTTAATTATTTATTTTTATTGTTTTGTTTTGTTTTGTTTTATTTATATCTTTTTTTTGGGTTGTTTTTTCATCTGTTCCGTTTTATTGTTATTGTAAATTCAATGCAAACAGGTGCGAAACAGAGTGACAGAATTATCTCTTTGCAGGCATACAAATGCCAAATCATACAGGTAGCCATATCGGCCTAAATAATCACTATTGATCACTAGAGACTAGTTTCTTGACATTTGGACAAAAAGAAAAGGAAAGAAAAGAAAGCCAACATGGAATGCTATAATATACAGCTCCAAAGATCAAGGAGATCTCACATAATAAACTATTTTGCTTATAAATTATTGATTCTTTGATGTATATCCTGACGGTTACATGCTTGTCGAAACTATTTTCCTTTTTATCTTTAAATCATTGGCTTACCTTATCCGCGGCTTCACTGAAAACCGGCGCTAAAATATTACTAAACCGACACCACTCCGCATAGAAATTAATGACAACCATTTCGTTAGATGCTGAAAAAAAAGAAAACAATTGGAAAATTCAAAACATATTTAATGTAATCAATATGGAAATACAAACATGTAAAATTAATGTATGTACTATATACATAAAGATATGAGAATTAAAAAAATTATTTCTGTTAAAAATTCGACTATTTTAAAGATCGAGAATGCAAAAGAAAATTATGAAAATCGAGCGCAACAAAATATGGAACTCGTTTTCGACCGCATCTGAAGAGCTCTGTGAACCGCTACATAATATTTTATTGGTTTATTTGTAGATTAAAGTGGATCAATGTGCTTTTCTAATCAATGTCATTCTATCACCAATCTCAGAGACTATTAGTTATTTCTTACTTTTTGTACCTTATAAATTATCATGTGACAACTATAGTTGTTATATGTCATTAGTAATCACCCTCCCTTAATTGATAAGATAATGGAGTGAGAAGATACTATGTAGCGACAGACATGGCTCTGGACCAATAGCAATTCAACTTGACAGGCACTGTACTGCACAGAATACACAGTTTTTGTTTATGGGTTTTCAAACCTGACGTTAACTGATCCATGATAAATAATAATTTATATATAATGTCATTTCCAACAATAAACGCAAGTCTGTTCCATTCCATATTTTTTATAGCATATAGCTCCAAATAATAAAATAAATATATTTTTTGGGAAACCTAGATTATGTTAGGGGAACTAACGTTAAAGATTGCAAACATATATCTTGTGTGGAGTAATTAGTTTTTCCTGCAGCATTGTCATGTTTCTGCACTCAGCGCCTGACTATGACTGAAGTTCGACTAATTATTGTGTTCGATTTGATAAAGTGAGCGTAAAAAAGCAAAAACAAGTGGCGTACAACGCTGGCTGGCAAAAAAAAAAAAAAAAACTTTAGAATTTATCGAATTTTTACTTTGATTTTTGTGACACGTCAATCAGACACACGCACGCATCAATGTGTGAGTGTGGATGATTCTAAATACATATGTACGTGTAGGTGGACCAGCTGAGACACTGAGCAAGCACGTAATTATAAAACGCTGCTTTTGCCGAGATTGTTGGTTCGCTTAGATTCATATTGTAAAATGGCTAAATGGTTGCGGTTGCTGCTTGCCTTACCTAACGTCATATCAATATTTTCACTGGTCAGTGCCAGCGCACCGGTCGCAGAAGACGACGCATCTGTTGGTTGGTAAAGGACATGTAGAACCTGCAATCAATTAAGAAAAATGTGGTAAACTAGTATCCCAGCACCCATATCCATCCAATTCAGCTGACGCCGGGTCGGGTCGAGCAAGAGTCACGCCGTTTGAGCGGGTGCGGGTAGAACACGTCGACGTACAACTCGACTTACCGCAACAATGGCTAAGCACGAGCCGAGCAATGGCTTTGTTGATTCGGTCATATTGGTGTTGTGGGCGGCAGGAACGGCCAGTATGTGTGATCTACTGGAATCTAAATTATTATATTTTAATTCACTTTTACATTAGATGGAATGAAAACACTGTCACGTCGTATCTACATATATAATAATTATAACAACTTCGTTGATTAGCGTACGGCCAGTGTTGGACAATCTTCAATTACTCGCTTATTAAGTACTCGGTAAGTGTAACGATTACAAGATAAAGCTTATCGACACGTAGTCGATAAAAATAGTTTTGGATATATTTATTGTAATATTTTGTTTGTTAAGATCATTCGTGTTTTTTTATGCTATAAATGGTATAATAATATCCCACATAACACACACTACATGATACTTGTGGGGTTTATATATATGCATATATATTATTTACAATTACTATGATATGGGAGACTCAAGCACCTTTTCATCGCATTTGAGAATTTATGCCTATGTGAATATGGATTCATAACTATCGATAGTTGCCAACGTAAAAGACAATGTTTTGTCTGCTTAGTGAACAGGGTGACATATAGAAATATAATATATTTAAAGTCTCATCAGACTTTACGTATGTTTTCTATAATATAATTTACTTGTACTCATTTTTCTAATGTTGTTAAACAGAAGATGGATGAAATTAAATATTTTGAAATGGGCGCCTAAGGTCTTTGTTCTCGTTCAGATGTACGTATGCAATCTGAAGTTAGACGATGCTGGTTTTAAAGAAGGCTTTAGAAGCACAGGATGGAAGGGAACAATATGGCTACAACAACGTAGTTCCCGATTAAAGTCTGACCGTGTGTTAAGGGTATTTTTGGTTGATGTTTTGGACAGCTGATTGGTGATGTGCAGACTTTGTCTTGTGTGATTGTTTGAGAAGGCGGGAATGGATATAACCACCCCTGAAATGAGTACTGGGAGGCCGGCGCTGAACCTCGAGAGACAAATCGACGCGTAACAATTCGAATGTGCAGAAAAATCGATATCGGTATCGATAAAAATATACTCGATTTGTGAGACGTGACAAAAGTACTCGGTATATTAACGAATACCTATATGTATGTATGTGATAATTTTACACCTACATATCTATATGCAACAATATTTGCAAATCTTTGTTTATAATAGCTGACGTTTATGGAGTTTATGGTGCTCAAAAACGAAGAAAAGAACAAAACGCGTTTTTCTATTTCGTTGCAAATCGCAGTAATCTAGCTGCACTTGTTATTTTGAGGTTTTCTAGCTTAGTAATGTATGTATGTTTATAGGTTTGTTTTGGTGTTATTGTTTCATAAATATTTGGGAATCATACATATGTATGTGTAGACATACATATACATATGTATACATATGTATATGCCCGTGCAAGTGTAAATGCTGATGTGCATAATTACTTTGTTTATAAATTTGCAATCTGTTAAAATCGAAAGTATCTCTGTGTGTGTGTGTGGTGTGTCTGTGTTGTTAAGATGTTCATGTCTGATCTACAACCATTTATATATATATATATATATATATATATATATATATGTATGTGTGTATGTATGTGTGTGAATGTAGTACGCGTCATTTTCATACGCAATTGTGTTCAAATGTACATACTCACATGCATGCATGCATACATACATACATACATACATACATATGTATATTTTGACGTATGTTATACTTATTATCTGCAATGGCAACCAACCACCACGTCCAAATATGATTTCTTCATATCTGGCATACGTATGAATCTGTCAGCAAAGTACTCGGATGTTTCAAACATGTTTCGTATCTAATTGTTTTGCCTTGGATTCTCTATTCGATATACATATGTATATGTGTATGTATGTACATGTATATGTGAATTTCGACCTGTTTATTTTGTTTTTGCCAAAGCTTTAATTGCATAAACAAATAGTACAAAAAACGATACGAAAGGACATCATGCTACATCCGTGCACTGAAGTTTTGCAAAACTAAAACAGCTTGGAACAGAATCGTCACATGACTTCTATTATTATTTCTCAAAAAAAAAAAACAAAAAAAAAACAAACAAAAACTCGTTAATTTGTAGCACATTTAAATCATTCAGATCCGTATTTAATAAGGGAAATATAACTTTCCGAAACGATATTTTAGGATGTATGTATGTATAAGTGTATGTATGTATGCTTAATGGTGTATTGCAGTCGCCGCAACACATGATGTCAGATGGATCACCGCCCCCATCGATTTGTTTCATTCGAGCCGCGGAATCGTATCCCAAATCGCAAATGGAGAAGGAAGACTCGCAGTTGATTGTCCCCTTTAAAGAGCGTGAGAGCCATTGAATGAATATGTTATGGGTAATACTGAAACACTAATTGCATTTTTACGCACAGTTGCCGGCGAATCAATCAAATACTTGGGACGCACTGATGACGGCGTTCTGGCTCTGTCCAATTATCGCATATTTCTATCAAAGAAATCGACTGCATTTGAGACATATGTGCCGCTCGGCCTGATTGAAACCGTGCAGGTACGGGATCTATTCCAGCTGGTCGTGAACTGTAAGGATGCCAGCACTGTGAGGTGTTCGTTCCCATCGGCGGAGCAGTGCTTGGAATGGCAGCGACGCGTTCAGCTGCTAATTGGGGTACCTGAAACGCTGGAAACGTTATTTGCGTTTCCATTTTACTCGTGGACATGCGAAATAATCGGCAATAAGGAGCTCGCCCATCTCACCAATGGAAATGGCGCCAAGCCTGCGCCAACGGCGGAGAATCCGATATCAACACAAGTTCAGGCTGCCAACGAGAATTTGAATCGCTTGCAGCGGGCGATTAGGTACGAGACCGACTTTAGAAATGAGGTAGCCCGTCTGGGCTTTGACCTAAAGGGATCTTGGCGCATCTCAACGGCGAACACAGACTTTAAGCTGTGCCCCTCGTATCCACAGAAACTACTTGTTCCGTGTTGCATCACTGACGAAATGCTACACAATATTGCAAATTTTCGGGGTTCGCGTCGATTACCGGCTGTTGTTTGGCGTCATCAAAAGTCTGGGGCCATTCTGGCCCGCTGCAGTCAACCCGAAGTTGGCTGGCTGGGTTGGAGAAATTACAAGGATGAGCAGCTGCTGAAAGCATTGGCAGATGCTTGTGCCTTCGACAGAGGGGAGCATGCGAGGCGGCAGGCCAAAGATACCAACGGAGAGACTAGCTCATCTGGCAAAAGCTCTCCATCACTGGAGGATTCTTCACACGAGGAACTAGCACTAGACGAAATCAGGGTATGTATGTACATTTCAAACTAACAATCTCTTTTCCAAGGAGCGAAATGACGAAATGTGTTAACCGTGTTAACCGAAATTAAACTTCATATTCCATTTTAAGAAAATCCTTATTGTGGATGCACGCAGCTATACGTCAGCGGTCACGAATCGAGCTCGTGGCGGCGGCTGTGAATGTATCGAATATTATCCATGCGCCGAAATCGAATTCATGAATTTGGGAAATATACATGCTATACGCAAAAGCTTTCATGCTGTTCGACAGTTGTGTGCCTCATCACCAGATGATCCAAAGTAAGCACTCAAAATTACAATAGCTGATAATAATACATATATAAATAATAATTAATCGATTTACTCCTAATGCCAGTTGGTTTGGACAATTGGAGAAAACGATGTGGATGCAACATCTGTCGGGTCTATTGGGAGCTACAATGACTGTCGTCCATACGATCGAAAAGAATGGTCGTCCAGTGTTAGTGCATTGCTCTGATGGTTGGGATCGCACACCACAGATCGTGGCAACAGCTCAAATTTGTTTGGATCCATTTTACAGAACAGTTGAGGTACGCTGCCATTTTATGCTTAGAAGAGACAACAAACGAAAACATAATTATAATATTGCAATTCTTTTCAAGGGCTTTCGAGTATTAGTTGAACGCGAATGGTTGAATTTTGGGCACAAATTTGCTGATCGCTCAGGAAACGGACCAAATTCGGACGAGGTGAACGAACGTTGCCCAGTTTTCCTGCAGTGGCTCGATCTGGTGCACCAAATACACAAACAGTACCCTTGCAGCTTTGAGTTTAGCATAGGTTATCTGGTAAGCCAAAATGTGTGTTTATCAAATGCATCGAATTTCAAAACAAACGAATTCTTCTAGATTAAACTCGCCCAGCACTCACTGTCATGTCTCTTCGGCACATTTCTGTGCAATTCGCTAAAGGAACGCATTGAAAATGCAGTCTACGATCGAACGTTTTCAGTATGGCCATTTTTAGCTGAATCAATGTATAGGAATCCACTCTATAAACATGAGATTGACAAGGTATAACCACATATTTATACATTTTTAATTGACTAATAGCAGTTTGTTTGTTTGTTTTTTTTTTCCCACAAATTTCAGGTGCTTTGGCCAGCGCACAGTGTCCGATTTTTACATTTTTGGTCTGATGTATACCTCGGTAGTTTGGGAAATCAAAATGGAACCGATCTCCCTTTGCAATGCAATGAACGACAAAATGTTCACAATGTGAATGGTAAGCAATGAATGCAAATTAGATTCAATTATATTTGATAAATGTTTTCGTTCATTTTAGGCACGACTGCGAAAACTCGTTCAACTGAGAACATAACAACAAATGAGCTGTCTCAGAGCACAATATCGAGAAGATCGAGTGATCCCAATCTGACCGTTGATTCAATGTATGTTTTGCTTTGTGGCAATCAATATCGTATTCAATCTCAAGATAAACCATCTCAATCTGTATAATTTTAGTGTGACTGATGGCTTAAATGTAAATGTGAGCAGCAATTCCATGTTTGACATTCGGTCTGAGGCAAAGGAGTGCATAATTGATGCAACAAGGCATGTCATCAAACAAGACTCTGACTCCGAGGATATGTGCGACAGTGCCAAACTGGAGGATGACGCAAAAAACGATTCCACAAGTTTGTTATCTGAGCAAAAGATTGAACAAGCCCCTTCTTTAGTTCAATGTGATATATTAAATGACGGGTCCTTATCCCATAATGGCAAAATCACTATAATGCGCATGGATGCCAAGCTCAATGAGCTCGTTGAACTTACGCATTGTGATTCCCCAAACGGTTAGTTTCACCTAATACGCTTTCTAGCAACCAATTTAAACTTGAACTTTCAATCATTTAGATCAGGCTCCCTCCAATTTTGAAAGCATTCGTGATAATAGCCGGACGGTTCGTCAGGGCCAAGACCAAATGGATACTAGTACGGATACATTAATTCCTATTGAATCAACACGATCTGCACAAGAAGAGACAACAGAGACAGCAGAGATAGCAGAGACAGAGAAAGCAAACGAAGCATCTAAAGACAAAGACAAAGACAGAGATGTGCCTTCAAAGCCAGATGCCGACGTCATACCTCAAGAAAAAAAGACCGAAGGAACCTGCGTTGCGCATACCAATAAAATTAGTCAAAGTTACAGCAACTTACCCCGAGTCCACATAAAGCCCAACAATCTGCGATATTTTCAACTCAACGCCAACGCCAACGCCAACGCCAACGCAAATATGGAGAAAGGCGATACATTTGATCAGCATCTGGATCCGCATATTCTAACAGAGAATACAACTAATGATGATAGCTGCAAGGAAACAAATGCAAATGCAAATGCAACTGTAAATGTAAATGTAATTAAAAATCCTTATGCAACTATGCCGTCAGTCGATGGCAGCAACAATGGCGATTCTCTACTTCCATCACCTGAACATCAAAGATTTAGCTGTCTATCGCATAATACGTATGCAAACGGCGATGAGTCCACGTCAGGTAAACCAACGCGAAGGAACATGCTCTGGTCGAGCCTAAATCGCGAGCAATCGCATTCAAAATACACAGATAATTCCAGGTAAGTGCGTTGACATTTGTTCACAAAGATGAGTCAAAAATATATATATGACTAACAAACCTGATTCTGCAATTGTAGTGCACTCCATTTACCGGCAGCCGGACTTATTTTATTGCCTCCGACGCCACAGGGATCACAAGAGCGACCACAGTTTAATATTTCGTGTCCCGACGGCTTGGCACATGGCTTAAGTGAGAAAAACATTCGACTACATCAAATCGTTCAGGAACATAAGGTAACTGACGTCTTTTTTTTGCCCATAATAATAAGCCAATAAGGACACTAACTATTATTATTATTTCAGGTACGCGAGGAAGCTCTTTTGAGGGAAATTCATGGCATGCGTTTGGCGTTGTTACAAAAGGGATGTCCAAGCTGCAACAGCGTCGTATCAACTAATGTGGAGCATGTAATTATAACTATAAATTCGAACTTTAAATTACACAAACATACGCTTTCATACAAATTTACATGATAATTAATATGACCTTATAAAAACAAAAAATCAAAAAACAAAACAAGATGAGATGAATATATCCAGCCTTATCTAACATTCAGTTACTCTGTTCGGGTGAAAAAAAAAAAAAAACAAAAAAAGAAGTTTCTAAATCTTGACATTTTTGGCTGGATAGTTTTAATGAATATATACAAATATGGGTAAAAATACATTTAACTAATCGGGGCATGCGCCTTTATCCAGCGTTAGATGCCGTATTTGTCATGAAAATGGTTTCTGTTGGTCTAATTATTTGAATTTCTTCAGGAAAACGGATCGGATATTGTTGAAAATGCTTCGACGTGTTCTTGGGAAGCCGTAGAAGAACGTAGTGGTCCATCGTCATATGCCACTTCCTCAATACAAGAGAAAAAAGCTTCAAGTGTTCTTTGGGTACCAGATTACGCCGTTTCACGTTGCTCTAATTGTCAAATTGAATTCTGGCTTGGACGAAGAAAACATCATTGTCGGTGCGCATTTCAACATTAAAGTATTTTTTATTCTTTTTTTTTTTTTGTTTTCAAGTATCTTTAGTATATTATAATATCATTTCGCAGCAATCAATCTGGCAGAAGTTCTACGCTAGTTACAATTACAATCTTTGAATCATATTGAAGTCAATCATTTTGCTTTATCATTAGCAGGATTTTTAATATTAAATTCTATTGTTTTTTTTTTTTTTGATTTTTCAATTTCACAAATGCGCGTATCTGTAGAATTTGCAATAATGGTTGACATAATCGTGGAGTCTGATTCGATGACGGAGGCGAATTAAAAGATTGAACTAATGTCAGATTGGCTGTAATAAATATATTTTTCTCATTTTGTACAACACTCGTGATTAACAGATATAAATTTAACTTTAATATGATTGTGTTCAGTTTATGGTCTTATGATTGATTTTCCAAAATGAACATTGATTTGAATTCCAATTTATATAAACTCTTCTATATTTTTGCTTACAGATCATGTGGCGAAATTTTCTGTGCTGACTGCTCGGAATTTTGGGCGCCGTTACCATTTGAAAAGCTCTTCAATCCCGTGAGACTATGTGGTTCTTGTTATACAACTGTTACAACGCAAGTGAACGAATGCCGTGCTTCTGCTGACCCTATCTCAAATGTAGTGGAACAGCCTTCTGCAAGCTCTCCCGAGTAGTTTTTGAATTGTTTCTTTTTTTTATTTTTGTTGTATAAGCTTTAGGGTTCTAACGTTAAAACAATATGTAAATATAATATACTCAAATATTTATTGCATATATGTATGTTAACACTATTATAGCAAAAAAAAATTTGTGTGCAAAGTTGCAGAAACACGAAATTATACAAATTTTGTTAGATGTATCAATGGATATATACAATATGAACACAATTGTACATTCAAATACTAAAATAAACGAATTACAAAAAAAAAAAAACGAAAACGAAATGAAAATTTACTTGCATTGTTAACTCATTCATTATAGAGTTTTTTGTAGATCAAATCATGGACGCCATAAAATCTCTCTTGCTTGGCTAAGCAAGTTGTCTGCCGACCAAGTTATTAAGTTATATTATATTATATAAATCGAAATTTAATGATTATTTGCCATATCTTATCTGCTCTCACCACAATTAAAACATTTGTGTGTGGTACAAAGGTCATTCTGATTATTGAGTGAGCAAATCAAATACAACTAAAAAATCAAAATCAATTTGAAAATGATTGCTGAATGATCGAGGTACTATCAGTATCACCCCTATAGCTATAGCTTTCAAGCTCTACAAGTTTGGCGCTTATCGGCCAATCGAATGTAAGCATTGGCGAATATTCGCCAATTGTGCTGCCAGATACGTGTGAACCACTGCCAGGTGCTAGTCATTGAACCGACCAGAGAGGGCTCTGTGTATGCAACAGAAAATATAGATTTTGACAATATGTAGCTTATAACTATAACAATTGTCGAGCTGAAATCGAAGAATGTAGTATCAATTTAGTGGTGAAACCTTGATGCAAAGAAAATCGTTTGAGTTTTGACAAAGTAATGGCAGTGGGACTTGTAACCATGGAAACATAGTAAACCATAGATATGTTCGTCATTGTTTAATGTTGATTCAGTTTTCCAATAACTAACAGTTGACATTTTTATTGACTCTGCTGATTGAAGATAAAGCAGTCAAGAAGGCAACCATGAATGACCAGGCATCCTCTGAACACTGCACATTGAATACCCTTGGCATACAAAGTCATCAAATTGTATTATTATAATACCCTAAGACAAGGTTGTAAGTAAGAACGTTGCAGTCGATAGCGGGTAACCGACTGCGATATACTCCGATGCCAGTTTAATAGCAGCTGCTTACTGATGGCAAACAAATTTCATGAGTGAAGTTGGCCATGAAATAATCATTAATATAACTCTCAGATATTGTGAGTCTAGCTTTAAAATTGTGCAAGACTAAGGGAACTGCACTTATCGATTTTTATCGATATACAAATATTCCAAATATTCCTTATAGTAACCCAATATACTCCTCCAACTTCGTTATTACAGTATACAAATCTCAGCAAACTAATCGAGACAGACTGACAGACACGCTGACAGACAGAGGAGGCTGGAGTAGTCTGGCCAAAAGTGTTGAAAATGAAATCGTGTACGCATAAAACGTGCATTCAAATCTGTCATTGTTTAAGGCGCGAAGAAAGAATTGGCAGTCGCCTCCCGAGGACCCGCCCCCTTTAACCACCCATCAAGTCAGGTCACGGCACGCACATGGTGCTTGAAATTAAATGGGCTGCGTGTAAGATTTACTCAGTGTGTGTGTGTGTGTGTGTGTGTGTGTGTGCATGTTGTGTGTGTGCTGTTAAAATGCTGACGAGGACTCAACTACTCCTCCTGCAATTCCTGCTGCTCCTGGTGTGTGTGTGTGTGTTGTCTGGGCTTCTTTCCGCTCGCTTTCACCCATGGAACCTCACTGCAAATGTACACGTATATATATATATATATATATATATATACATATATATATTGTATTTTTTTCTGGTTTCTTTTATTGTTTTTATGATTTTGTGGGGTAGGGTATTAAGTACATTGTTGTAATCTTGCTACGCGACTGAGTTGGTATTTAGTCTCAAGTGCTGATCGCGTTTTGCTTAATGTTTCAAGTTAGAATATTTAAATCGAAAGAAAAGTTTAGTTTTCCTTATTGGCAATTGGGTTTTATATTTCGAATATTTGAAGATTATCGATTGAATACGTTTGTGTATTTTTTTACGCTTGTCTTATAAATTTGTTGTGACGAACTGAAAGAGACGTAGCCGATCCTATTCCTGATCAGCATCACCAGCCGAGTCGATATACCAGGGCTCTAATATTTAAAAAAGAAAACGTATCTTATAACACCGTATTCATTTTCCAAACACAGTTTCGATTTTCTAAACTAACATTTCAAATATTTATCTGAAAAATGCCCATACACTTTTATCGAATGCTAACGATTAACATACACCAAAATTTTCAAATCATTTTCAAAATGTGAAATATTAGGAACCCAATAAGAGAGAGAGAGAGGGAAAGATAGAGAGAGAGAAGCTGATACTAAGCAACAATTCTGGGGTTCGCTAATTAGTTTAATCAAAGTAACAACATAAAGGGTTCCATTGGAATTGAAAGTGTGTGCCAAGTTCGTTTGAAAGATATTTGCTTGCTTGCTTACTTTGTTTTTTGTGTGTGCTATATTCGCATAGATGAGCAGCAGTAAAATTAGGAAAAGCACAACAACAAAAAACAGCAACAGCAACAGCAACAAACAACTGCATAAATGGATTGGGCTGCTGAGCTGCTTTTTTGCTGGTGACTTGCTATGGCTGCAATAAACTTAACTCGATTAATTAGCGTTAAAAAAGCACGGATTGCAACGGACTGAAGATTTAATGAATAAGTGTGCCATAAAACGAGCTACTTGCTTTCATCTCCTTCTCACCCTTCTTCTACACATTCCATCCCAACACTACCCTTATCCGGCTGCCGTTCACCTTTTGTTCAGTGCAAAAAAGAAAAATATTCACAGCTAATTTTTTGTTTCTATGAAATGCTGCCAGTCGACATTTAATTGAAATGCCATTGCGTATACGCATATTAAACAAATTTGGCCAATAAGTCACTTTAAGTGGAGAAAATGCACAAAGACGAACAGACTGAACGGCCCCCAAAACGAAGCACTAGCAAATACTTGCTTTATTTCAATTAACATAAAAAACAAAGCAAAATCACAATATTAAATATGAACTCACCAATATTAAAGTCGAACAACAGCACGGTACAAATTTCATCGCTGGCAATGTCAACGTTGCCCAGGGGCATCTGGCAACAGTCGCTGGTATGAACCAAATCCACGCTGTATATAAAATGAAATTATTTGCTTCAGACATCTGAATACATTAGCACCTGACAATGTATTGGAATTTTACTTGGGTAAGGATTTGTTTGTGGTTTGAATATAACAAAGTATCTGTGAGTAAATAATTGCGCTGCTTTCGGCATTCTCTTATTGCCACTACTAGTAAATCAGCTAAAAGTTCCAACTGCTTTAATTTCTCATTTTTTCTTGCTTATTGTAATTGAGAGCATATAATATATTCAGAGTCATTTATTAACCCTGACATTTGTCGACTCGAGTTGAGCAGACTTTTCTTTATTGAGTTTTCCAACTTTACAACCGTCAAGCTTATGGTCAATTTAATTTTCGACAAGTAAGAGTGCTGTAGTCGAGTGAGCTCGCCTACGATTTACCCTGAACACAGCTGTTAAATGTATTCTAAAACTAATGGCAAATTTCCCTACAATAAGTTTTGCACCCAAATGTGAGCAGGTCTGCAAGTGCACTCACTTCCTATAGCAAGCTCGTGCATATACATAAATACATACATACATACATACATACATACACATATACGTACACGGCATCGTAACGGGGTAACGGGTCTCTGCAGCATACACACAAAGACATATTGACGCTCGCGTCGATTATCCTGTCATCTCTTTCTCACACATGCGCTCGCATATTGATGCATACAGAAAATGCTTGCGGCTGCTGATAGAAATGAGATCAATATGGTAATATATTTTCGACAATAACTTGGCTCTTTTCTATCCGATCTTGATTCAATTTGGGCAGTTGGTCAATAATATGCATATGCATATTATATATTTTGTAGAAGATTCTGTCTTTAAAATTGTGGCATTTATTGCTATCGGAAATTTGAATGCATCGATAATCGAGAAACGGAGTCAGTTATCGATAAAATAAAGCAAACTTGACCTGCGCCTGGTATACGAGAACCTATATTCCAAATTTGAAGTCTCTAGCTCGTATAGTCTCTGAGATCTGCGTGTTCATACAGACGGACGGACAGACGGACATGGCTATATCGACTCGCCTGTTGACCCTGATCAAGAATATGTATACCTTATGGGGTCGCAGATGCTTCCTTCTGCCTGTTACATACATTTGCCCAAAATAATTATACCCTTTTTACCCATTTTTAATGGGTGCAGGGTATAAAAATGGCTTCATAATGTTGGAAGAAATTCGGAGATTGGACAATTATTATTTGGTATAATTATTATAAAATTGTATGGTATAACTGCCATTTTATAATTATCTTGAGAGTTTTTTATGTTTATCTGGCCAGCGATTTTGGCACTAAAAAGGAAGTGTTAATTATGAAAATTAAAACAATATAAAATAAAATTACGAAGGATCTTTTTTTTGTAATACTAAATGTGAAATTTGGCCAAAAAAACTTGGCTTACATTTTTTTTCCAAATAACAATTTGGTTTTAGAATATTATCGCGTTTTATATATTCATTTCTTGAATTTAGAAAAGGTATATATGAAATTAATCAGATTTTGAGTGCAATTTACTTATATATTTATATTTTTCTGTTTATACATTTTTATTAATTTATATTTTTGTGTTCTAATTTTATAAATGTAATTTAAAGTATAGTTAAAAATTCCAAAACCCTCTGCGGTTTCGGACATTATCAGTTTGTGGGGCTGCCTGTCTTTCTGCCTCTGCATGTGGGTGCGTATATGTGAATGTGTGTGTGTGTGTGTGTGTGTGTGTTAGCCATCTACATGTGTCAAGTGCCATGTGCTGACCGTTGCCCACTGAGGGATGATGATGGCAGCGGAGCAAGAACTGTCTGGTCGCAATTACAAGAGCTTTATCAAAAGCAAATTAAAATGCGCGACATCGGAGACTGCGTCCGCGGCGGCGCCGGCAGCCCTCAAGCAAGCTGCAACAACAACAACAACAACACCAGGAAGAACAACAACAACAACAACAACAACCAAATCGACAGCAACAAGAAAAACACCATGGCGAAAAAGCAGAAAAGCAAGAGCAACAAACAAACAACCTAATTAACTTGTCAAAAATTCAGTCGCGCACCGGAAAAAAGGCAAATGCAAACACAACAAGGCAAAAGGGGGGCAGACGGTTGGGTTGCCAACTGGGCAGTGCAAAGGATGGTGCGGGGGGAGGGAGAGAGACAGAGAGAGATATATAGAGAAAGGGAGAGAGGAAGGTCCTGACTTGGCTGGGTCTGGGCCTTGGCGCCTTTTACTTTTGTAAATGTGGTCCCGACTTAAGTTCTATTAAAATTTCAATTACAATTTTTTTCCATTTGCCCAGCCAGTGCTTTTTGTTGTTGTCGTTGCTGTTGTTGTTGGCATGGTTGATGTTGTTGTTATAGCTTGGCTTGGCCGTAATACTTATGTGCTTTAATTGTTGTTTTTTATAATTATTATAATTATGGCTGTGATACAGCACACCCTCGCCTCGAGTCGTGCGTTAATGGTCGCCCCCCAGGGGGCTCCACTCTAAAAAGTTGATTATGTGCCGTTAGTCCTGTTGCTTTGTTGTTTGTTTGTTATTGCTGTTGGCCCGTCCCGTCCCACGTACAACAAATCAAATAATCTGCCACACACAAACCATATACCTTTTCAATTATGTATAAATTGCTTAGCGGATTTTCTTTTCGCGAATATAAATAAAAATCGATTTCCGTTTGCAATCCAAGCCATCATTTGAAACATATATCTTTCCTATCGGGTGTGTATATATCTTTTATGTCTTGTATGACTTAGGACTTGGGCTCAGCGCACTCGACTAGAGCATTATAGCTTCTTAGTATTGTTGTAAGCAGATTTAATGAGGTTTAACCAACATTCGAATGTGGCAAATGTTTTGAAGTCAAATGTTGTAAAACCTGTAAAAGTTAAGTAATATTTTGTTAATAATAATAAGATTGAAGAATATGTTTAATTTCATGTCAGCTCGAAGTCTTTTCAAGAACATATTCAAATTTTTGTCAAAAATATTAAATATACAATTAATTAAAGTTTAAATATAAGTTTCAATGGGATTTGAAAATGTTGTGTGTACATTTTTGGTGACTCGCCCAAAATATTTGAAGTGGTAAGCTGCAAACCTATTCTTTGTGTGATTAATGTAGAGGACTTATCGCTAGGATTTGGTAACGTTAGAAGACTCTCTCTGAGTAGACAGACAAAAATGATTTTGTATGAATATGCATTATATTTACGTACTCAGGTACATTTTTACATTTTTATATACATACGGAGTTTGGAGTGAGAGTGTCGCATATGCGACAACTACATGGATAGATGAGTGTATATTTATGCAGCAGGCAGACTGTGGCAGGGATTTGGCACGGGTAAAGGGTGGGTCCAGAGCTTGAGAGGGAGAGAGAGAGATTGTAAGAGAGACAGACAGAGAGAGAGAGAGGGGATGCAAGGATGCAAGGGTGCCGACGATGGCTGGCAAGTGTGCGCCGCCAGCGCTATTTCTTGAGGACCGACGGCAAATGTGTTGGCAAAGACGTGTGTCGCTGACTCTGACGGTAATGCAACGTGCTACATTTGCGCCACGTGTGTATCAGAGACTGTTTGTGTGTGTGTGTGTGTGAGTGTTTGAGTGTCTGAGCATGTGTGTGTGCAGTTGTGTCGCTGTCGGTGACGTTGCCGCTGTCTTTGTCGTCTGGTAATGTCTCCATTTGGCATTTGTCCCTTCTACGTGTCTATTTAAATTTGCGCCCGCTGATGCTGCACTTGCCACTTGCTCTAACAGCCAAGAATTGGTTACATCAGCTATGCGCTTAACTCTATAACAGCCATATATATTTCTTGCTAACTCACCCGGGTTTTGGTCAAGCTTTGAATTCTAGACTGAATACAAAATAATGAATACGAATAAAATTCAATTTGAAGACTCCAAAGGAACATTACAAGCCCGGATAAGCCGGGGGAGGGGGAAAATGCAGGATAGTTGTTCTATTGCATCGCAGTAAGTCAGGCAAGTGGATTATGATAAAGTAAATAAATATGTATGTAATCATCCGCAATCCATTCCAATTCCAAGGCACATTTGAATATAATTTAAAGGCCGATATTTAATTGGTTCGTTTGCTTGAAACTTAAATAAGAATACCAATTATTGTCACGAATCTTTTATAGCTAATGTTTGATAAAATATTAAAGTTAAATAACCAAAAATTCATTGCAAACAATCACTTATTTTGTTATTTTGTTATTATAATGAATTAAGGAAAGATTAAAAAAAAAAAAAAACCTTAACAAAAGAACGGATGATATTTTTGCAGAAAACCTATTTATATATATAAATTTGGATTTTATTCCGAGATGTCAGAATGATTCCACTTATATAAGCAGAGTATTCAATGATTGTGTTTTTCGGCGCAACGTTTTTTTTTTATTTTTTTTGCTGCTGCATTCCTTTAAGTTAGTTGTAAATTGAATTGAAATTATTTGGCAAATGGCAGCGATGCATATAAGAAATAGGAGAAAAGAAGGGAGAAATACGCGGCAGCATTTTATGCAAATCGAGTGACAGATTTTCACACACTTCCACCCCCACTTCCACGCCCTTGCAAATGGCACCCCAACTCACCTCATGCCAGATCACCCCGCACGCGTCGCTTTCGCGCTGCGAGCAGGAACCGTAATTGAAAAGTGCAGTTAGTACGTGTGCTGGGAATCCGGGCGATATATTGCTGCCACGCATACTTGAAGCCATATAACCGTTGCGATAGTAAGTACATAAATTTGTTGCACCCTGACATTAAGCGGCACTTTGTTGCCATTTGTGCGTCACTTTTAGCGGTAACGCAAGCGGCGTCAACTGCCGCCGGTTTCATTTATAAGCGTTTAAGTGATTCAATGCGCACAGCAACAACACGACAACATCATGAAAATGCCATTTTCCATTTTCCATTCACCATTCACCATTCCTTTCCATGCCTTTCGCCATTCGCCATTCGCGATTCGCGATTCGCCATTTGCCATTGGCATTTGTGTTGGTTTTGCGATTGGCATCAGACAACGGGCTGCAGGCAATAGCCAGACCAAGGCACAGGTCCAAACTCCCAGTACCCAATAATCCTCATGGGTGCTTCGTGCGATGACTGATTGCAGGCAGCACCAGCCAACATCGATGGTTGGCGCATTAAAGCGTTATGTTTGTACGCACATCGATTGTTAATGGAATTGCTAGCCAAGCCGCCAATAAAGTTCCCCTCAAAAGCAGTATGGAGTCTATCAGAGCACTTTACTTCCATTATTATCCTTTAAGCTTAGTAAACAGTTCGTTTACCTATTAAGTACTATTTGCAATTGCTCACTGACGATAGTAAATATATCAATTTAATTAATATATATTATTTAAAAATGGAATTTGGTTTTTATTCGTGGTCCGAACGAGGTGCACAAATCACCGATGAAGCCAGCTGCACTGGCCATCATCGCGCTTTATGAACTTAATAATGTGCAGCAGATGGGACTCCATATGGATTGGCAGTCTGATAGACCCCGAACGATCGCTGTGTAGGCCTCATATCGAATATAGAGTTATCCACCTGCAAATTGCAGGCAGTATTTGAGGCTGGACACTGCGGTGAAGATTCGGTTCAGCAAGATCGCTCATTGGTACGGACATAATCTCATCGCAGTAGGGCACCATCAAATGTTGTTGCCAGTGAATCCTGCTGGTGCTAATATTATTATTAATTCGATAAAATCGATAATTGCAAATCGATAAAGCCACATATCACCCACAATTTGAAGGCTATGTATGGTCTCCAAATTTGTTGGCCAGGTTGTTGCCGATATCCATCAAGGATTGGCATATGCCACGTTCTGCAACGTTCTCTCCTGTTTTGTGTTCAATTTTTGGTTCAAGAAATAGGCCAATCAGAGACAAGAAGAATTAAATTGACAGACACACAGCATGTAATTATGCGTAAATAATAAATTTTGCTTTATTGAAGTTCATTCCATTAAAATGTTTCCACATAATGAGATGTGTGTCTATATCGTTGTAGTTGTGTTTTGTGTGTGTGTGTGTGTGTGTGTGTGTGTGTGTGTGTGTGTGGGTGTGTGTGCGTTTTTGCTGGTAACAACGCCTAAGTAATTGCATTTCGTATTTTTCTTTAGCTGATTCGAATTGTGATATACAGATACATGTATCGTATTTTTAATTGCATTTCTCGTATTTTTTACTTTTCCGTTTTCAATACACAGCAATGTATATAAAACGTGTAGCGTATTCCATGCGTGGTTTTTTAACAGCATTTTTAACAGCATTTTTATTTTTATTTTTGTTTTTCTCTTTTTCTTTGTAGATCAGCAACAGTTGTATCAGTTTTGATGGACAATAGTAAAAATGATGGAATTTCAGGAAATATTGAAATTTTGGCTCTGACATAAGGCAAAAAGAGTAACACAAGACTATTTTTTTAAAATGATTTTTATATTGAATATGTAACATATAAATATAAATATATTTTTTTATATAGATATATTTTCTTTTTGTTTTGGTTTACAGCATGCACTTGGAGAATAAAATGAATGTTTGAATTTTCATTAAATTATTAATTTTTTTCATAGCTTTTCGCTGGTTTTTGATATGTTAATTAGCATTGTCGTTTTTCATTTTCCATTTCATGTACACAAAATTGGATATTTTTCATTATTCTTTTCAATATAACAATGTTTTTAAAATCCAAGAACGCTCTTTCGATAAATATTCAATAACCCTGTTTCCGAGTAATTAGCTAAATGAAGTTTTCGTAAACAAAACGTATTTAAAGTATTCGTTATATCTCTTGATATGATAAAGTAGATCTTCTTCAATATATGTATATGTTTATTCTTTAAATACATTTTCCATTATTTGTATTATTTTTCTTCATTTCTGTTTAGGCCAACGAAATATTTTTCACATACATTTTGAATGGTTTGTTGAATAGGTATATTTAAATGGTTTCGATATGCCAACAAATTCTACAATACATATATACTATGACCATTCAATACAACTAATTTGTTGTTGCTGTTGTGTTGTGTTTTGATTTGTTTTGCATTAATTTTGAAACCTATTTCATGATGATGCGTGCACTTAAATGTCTGGAGCAAATACGCATTTGGTTAGCGCTTTCAGTTAATAAGCCAAATTACATAAAGCAAAAAGAATAACTTGCGCTCTACATACCATATATATAGTATATATGTATTCTTATTCAACTTACAACACCAAATTGTTGCTAAACATTGAGATCAGCTTGAACTATAAACAATGTCGAGTAGCATATGCTCTAACAAACTGGCAAAAAAGTGCTGCATACTTTCAGGAGCGGTTTTAATATTTGAAATTCCTTAAGCTGGCTACCGCAGATCTCTCAGATAGATTGTGTGTGTGTGTGTGTGTGTGTGTGTGTGTATCTACTGTTGCACGTGTTGTGATTGTGTATTTGTGTCATATTCTATAATACACAAAAAAAATGTTTGCTTAAATTTAGTTTTCTTTTTGTTGTTTTTTGTATATTTATATTTATATATATATATATATATATATATATGCATATATATATATATATATATATATTCTTTAATTGCCTATTACGATTTTCGGTTATGTTTAATATGCAAAAGTACTTACCCAAGAACAAAAAAAAAAATAACAAAAAACAGACAGACAATTTTAGTTTAAATGTGTTTTGTTTTTTTTTTTTTTTAACTTGCTAGCACTTGATAAAAATAAAAATAAGTACATTATTCATAGCTCAAAATAAGGGATGTACATACACAATTCAAAAGCGTCTACTAAAATTTAGGTCTAGTTTTAAGTTTAGAGTCTGTGATGGAAAACCTTTTTGAACCAAGCTGCAGTTCGCAAGTGTTGTTGGAATTACAACGATTAATTGCGCTCCATTACCAATAATCGGCTTATCGGTTTGCTTTTATTTGTTTTTTTTTTTTATCTAATTCTTTCACCTTTCACCCTTTGCCTTCCTCTTTCATTTAAAATCAATTTAAAATCACTTCTGCTTCATTCCGCTTTTGCCTTGGTTCAAACTTGTTTTCCATTACACAGCGTAAATTTTTCTGGTTGTTTTTTTTATTTTTTTTTATCATTTTCTTAATCTTCTTTATCTTCTTTCATTGGTTTTCTTTAGTTTATTTTTATATATTTGTTTTTTTTTTTTTTGTTTAATGTAGAGCGGCTTAAGGCATCGGAAAGTGATTCTGCTCAAAGTCTTTGTGTCGCTCAGCTAGCAATTTGTGTGCGCTGATATTCTCTAGCCGTCGATCCGTGATGGCCACAAATGGCAAACGCTGCTTTCGACCGGCTGCAGAGGAGGCGGACGACGACGACGACGACAATGAGCCGGAGGAGGAGGAGGAGGAGGAGGGGGAGGAGAAGCCGCCAACTGTGCCATCCACGACGCGATGATAAACAAATGAGTTGAGCGGCGACGATGGCTGCGCTGTGGTGCTTTGTGGAACATCGCCATCGGCTGGACCTGAAGTCGGACCAGCAACTGGGGCAGATGCCAGATGCCAGCTGCTCTGTCCGCGTCCGGCCACATTTGCCACAAACTGTGCGCTGCGACTGCGCGGCGTGCCCAGAAAGCTGCCCGTAATTGCCGGATAATGAGGTAATTTAAAGAGCGCCGGTTTGGGTGTGGAACTTGATGGCATTGCTCGCGTCACTTTCGTCTCCGCATCGATCTCGCGCTGCCAAAAGTCAACGGCAGCTGAGAGTTGATGGCCATCCAATTGCTTCTCCTCCTCGGGCAATTGATTCGGCAGACTTGTCGTTGGCGGCGTTGGGGTCGTTGTCATCGTTGTTCGGCTGGTGGTGCTGCCTCGCTGCTGGGCAAATAGATCATCATAGCGCTGCTGATAGCGACGACGTTTTTGTTTCACATACTCATCATCCAATCGGATGGATTGTTGCGGCTGATTGGCGGCTAACTCGTGCAGACCCGGCTGCAATTGGGAGTTGCTCCATTGTGTCATGCTGATGGGGGTCGATGGTGGCGGCGGCAATGTGCCTTCGAGCAGATTGAGCAGCTGTTTGTTGCGTCGATTGTATTTCTTGATGTATGGCGGCAAATTTGAATCCTCGCCATGATCCTGCTGTGCCTCTTCCAATTCCGCTGCCGTTTCATAGTCCTCGTCCGCATCGTAGTCGGGATAAAGTTCCGGATGTGATTCGCGATAATGTTCATCATACACCTGAAACTGAACGCGCGCCAGATGCGGCCATTTCGCATAATATCGCTCAAGCTGTTCCAATTCGGTAATCTGATGGCCCAATTGCGGTTTCGGCGGTGGCAATGGTGGCTCTGGTGTTGTTGCCGGTGACGAGGATTGTGTGGGTGGCTTTCGCTGATAGGGATTCGGTGAACGCTGTCGTCCATGCTTGTGATGCTGATGCTGATGCTGATTCTGAGTCTGATGATGCTGATGATGATGATGATGGTGCTTCAAAGCATTATGATGCTGATTATGATGATGATGATGATGATGCTTAGCCTGATGATGCAGTTGCTGCTGCTGCGGCTCACTGCTTTTGACGCCGTTGCGCAACACTGGACTAATGCGACGATACCAAATATTATTATCGTTGGCAATGAGACGTTCCATTTCGGTATGATGACTGTCTGCTGGTTGCAGCGGCTGCAGCTGTTCCTCCCCCACCTGCTGCTGCTGCTGCTGCTGCTGCTGCTCCTGATCGACGTGCTGATGATGGTCGTAGTAGTTGACCTGGCCCTCGTAGAAGGGTTTGGGTCGCATGCCCAATGCAAAAATGGGCGCAGCATGCGTATGGGTATGGTCATTGTCCCGTCCCGCGTCCTGCTCCACTTCCCGATCCCCTTTCCGTTCCCGTTTCTGTTCGTCATGTTGGCGATGCTCGCGATCCTTACGCAGCTTCAATGCATATTTGGGCGTCAAAGTGGGCTGCGGTGGACTATGCTTGAGGTAGTCCTTGTAGCGTTTCTTATGCGACTTGTGCCCATTGCGGTGATTGTTGCGACGGAGCGCCTTAAAGCGTTCAAAGGCCGATGGCAATTCGGTGGCAATAGCAGCATCTGCAATTGAGATTGAGAATATCATTTAGTGGCGCGCTGGAAGGAGTCATGAGGTGGAGTCGAGCATGTATGGAAGGAATTGGAATTGAAATTGTAAGTCTCGGCACGATGCGCTCGCTCGGAAGTAATAGATTTCTATTAGGCCCGGGGACAACAAATCGCCATATTTGTGCGGATGGTTGTTGTTCCTGGTTTTGTCGTAACTGTTGTTGTTGTTGCTGTTGTTGCTGTTGCTGCTGTTGCTGCTGTTGCTGCTGTTGTTGTTTTTGTGTTTGTGACCCTCGTCTAAGACCACAAAATCCGTTGCCCATAAGACCACAATTCATTTCATTTGATTGTGCATAAAAGTGCGGTAACCTCGCCATCAGCAACCCAACTCCACCCAACCCACCCCAACCCAACCAAGGCAACTTAGCGAGGGGTGCTTTGTTGGTTGTTGGTTGTCGGTTGTCGGTTGTTGCAACGTTTGCTTAACATTCAACTAAGTTCAATCTGACTCATCAATTAAATCTACTCAGGGCTAGTCCCAGTTCCATTACGATATTTTAATTTCAACCAAGTATGCCAATTGATTCCGATTGACCAATTCAACGAAACTATTTGGGAGTCACCATTTGGTTACAGTAAATACAGTTTTCCCTGACCGTTAGTCAAAATTAAACGATAAACCCCAAGACCAGAACCAAATTGCGACAATGCCTGATTCCTGAACAGGAACCGTAGCCGAAATAACCAGAGAATGAAACGGAGTCTATATTCAACTCGGTTTGATGCGCTGATTTAAATTAATGAAGAAATTTCACTTAATTGTTGGTCAGTAATTGAGCATTGGTAAATAAATCGAGCCACCCACCGAGCGCTGGCAACCACACACGACAACACACACACACACACACACACACACACGTAACGAATAGCCAGAGACTGGCTTAAGATGCGGCCAAGTACAGGACCTCTGGCAGTCTAGGCACGTATCGGGGGACGCCTCCTCCACTACAATGGATGCAGTGCGAAGTTCATTCATTTTTGTATTTTTTGCTTTTTTTGTTTTTTTGCTTTTTGGCTGAGGTTGAGAGGGAGCGAAAAATGCTTGAGACATGTTCTTCTTGGGACTGTCGGCTCAGTGCCAAGTTATACAATATTTGCCGTTTTGTTGGCTTTATTGCTCCGGGCAAGACCAAAAGAAAGAAAAAAAAATAAAATAAAGAATAAAGGAAGCTCACAACACAAAACTGTTGTAATAAAATGCCAGCCCTTGGGACTTTTGGACGGTCGGCCTGTCTGTCTGTCTGACGGACGGTCGGTCGGTCGGTCGGTCTGTCGGTCGGTCGGTGGCATGCCAAGGCACATTCCGCTTGATTTCAGTCCAAATTTGCATAAGTTCTGCATGGGCCATAAACTAATTAAGGCCACATGCGAGTAGCACCCTTTGGAGCATTCACATTTGCACCCATATTAAAGAGATTTTCGTTTCGTTTCGTTTCGTTTAGTTTTTTTTTTTTGAAATGTGGTCGGAATTTTCTGTGCACCGCCCGGGGTGCCAGCATTCAATTGGGGTTTGCCTAACATATTTTCAATTTACAAGGTCCACAGCCAAAGCATCAGCTACAGCTCTGGCCGCTGTCCAGCTTAGTGCACTCTTGCAGTCCTCTCCAGCTGACCAAATCAAAAACCAAAACTGTAGGGGGAAACCAAATTAAACTATGTTCGGAGAACATAACAGCAGCGGGCTCCGGGGTTGGACAGAATTAGCAGTTGAAGCCACATTTTTCAACGAATCACTTGCAACAAAAATTTCTCAACAATTTTTTTTGTTGCATTATTTGAGTTTAGCTGATTATTAAGGATTAAACGATTTATCTTTGAACAATGGGATCAGTTCTGGGCAAGGTAAAAAAAAAACAAAAAAAAAACTGAAAAAAGTTATTCAAAAAGTTATAGATATTAATATTAATAATAATAAAAACAATTTTAAATTAAAAAGCTTGAGATTCTGAGTGGAATTTGAAACTTTACTTTTGCCCCAATGAAACTAAATTAAAACAATAAATTATAAAAATTACTTTATTTTAGAGTTTCGTTTTGTAAATTTAATTACCAGAAATATTGAAAGTGATCTTTTCAATGCGATTACAGAAAAAAACATCGTTTTTTATGAACTCTATTAAAGTTGTGGTTTTAATAGATTTATAAGAACCAAATTATATATTAAATTGAAGAGATTTAAACAATGCAACGCAAACAAACTAATAAAAACATGTGCATCTATTTATGTATTTTTTTACTTGTGCCAAAAACTTAAAACTCGATCAAGGCAACTATTTGTTGGGTTAGAATCAAACATAAATCGAGATATTTCTCTCAAGCATTTGAATATGTAAATCGTTATAGATTTTCTGATGGCAATTCAATATGTTTCTAATAGGTATTTTTCACTCTTTATTGTCTTCGCAATTTTTCATGTTTGCTCTGGTGTTGTATGTGTGTGTGTGTGTGTGTGTGTGTGTTGGCCTTACAATGTCCCATGTCTTTCTTATTTCACATTTTCAGTTACGTGTCCCCTTTTAGCCATTCCGTCGCTTAGCCCGTTTGGCGTACACTGTATGTGTTTACATGTATGCTGTATGTATCTTTAGATGTGCATATATTTGGTTGGCATCTGTGTGCTTTTGGCCAGACTTGTGCTTACAAGCATTGGCACTCACAAAAATAACTCAAGTGACTTACCCGGAAGATAACGCAATGCGGATTCTGATTCCAGTTGCGGAGACTGCCGCTCCCCAAGCTCATCGTTCATGTGTTGTTGCTGTTGTTGTTGCTGTTGTTGCTGCTGTTGTTGCTGCTGTTGTTGCTGCTGTTGTAGTTGCTGATGTTGCTTGGTTTCATTCGTTCCCTCTCCGAAATAGCTGCTCATGAAATTGGCCTGTGATTTGCTGTCTTCGCTGTCTGCGGTGCCATCGTTGCTTCTCGAGTTCGGTTTCCCATCGTAGTAATGAAGCTCACCCACATCACTGGCTGTCATCTCGAAATTTCCGCCTGATTGCGGCTGCGAGTGGATGCGGCCTATACCGTAATTGTTATCCTTGTCATAGTATCTGCCACCAAGCCATATTGCAGTGTTCCCATTCTTGTTGCCATGACGCTTCTGCTTGCGTCCAATGGGTAGCAATAGGTGGCGGTTATTTAAGCTGCTGCTGCTGGTGCTGCTGCTGCTGCTGCTTGCTGCAGTTAATCTTGTTGCTGTTGTCGTTCTTGTTGTTGTTGTTGATGTTGTCGTGCTGCTTGTGGTGCTGGTGCTGCTGCTGCTGCTGCCGCTTGGAATAGTTTGGATGTCAATGGCCGGTGGGGGGTCTGTTGATGTTACCTCCTTGGCGACTGCTGATTCATCATTGTCAATTGTGGACTTAATGCTTTCCGCCAATGCTTTATCATTACCAAAATTGTCCTCAATATCACCGATTGCCATAATGTCCTCGCCGGCCACAACCTCCGTTGATTGGCCGAACGCTTTATTACATTTTCGTTCATTTAATATTTCAATAGAGTCAAACAGTTGCTCCTGCTCCTGCTCCGGCTCCTGCTCCTGCTCCGGCTCCTGCTCCGGCTCCTGCTCCGGCTGCAGCTGTTGCTCTTGCGATTGTTCCTGTAGCTGCTCTCGTTGCCATGGCCATGGCCGCTGCTCTTTCTCTTTAGCTTGGTCCTGGTCTGCTTCCTCTGCGTCCTCCTCCGCACTCTGTAGCTGCTTCATCTGTTGGCCAGCTCTGTCGGAATTGGCATTAGCATTTGCCTGCTGCTGCTCCTTTTGACTCTGTTGATTTTGCTGTTCGTGCATGTTCTTAAATTTTTTATACGAAAAACTTTTGCTGCCAAAGTTCGCGTTCGGCTTCTCATTTTCCATTTCATTATTCTCATCCCCATCTGCGTCCCCATCTTCGTTGCTGCTGTCGTTGTCATCACCGGAAGTGGATTTTGTAGCTGACGCCGTCTCTTCTTCTGTATCATCGTCTTCCTCGTCCTCTTCCTTGTTCGCCACACTCTTCGGCAACTTGCTCTCTTTATTGTTTTTCAATTTGTAGTTGTAATGGCTATTATTGTTGTTGTTGTTGCTGTTGTTGCTGTTGTTGCCGTTGTTGTCATTGGCATTGCTGTTGTTGCCGTTGTTGTTATGATATTTCTTCTTGGCAGCCTTGCCATCTCTGGCTAGATACACAGTGAAATTCCTTGAAGTGGGCCTTTGAGATTCAAGTATCTGCAAGAATACAAACGAATACAATACGAATACATAAAGACAATAGAAGCCAGTTGATGTCCTAAAACCAAACCAATAAATGGGCCAGTTACACATTACCTATATATATATAACTGGTATATATATGTATTACTATATATGCATGTTGGGAAAGGGGCAACGTCGGAGTCGTATTGGAGGATCGACTGCTTAATACTCTGATAACAGTCCTTTTATTTAAATTAAATAATATTTACATAATTCGGCTACTTTATAAGTCTTTTCTCATTCGCCAACAATGCTATTTATTTGAAACTTTTTGCAGTATAAAATATATACAGATATAACGTAGTACAAAATGTGCCGAGTTGATAAGAAAAGTCAACAATAACAACCGATAACAATACAAACAAATACAGAGCACAGTTTGCTGAATTAGCCATATCGAATCCGAGATAAAGTCATATCACGGTATATGGGAATATAGTATAAGACTTACAAAAATATTGACACTTTATCTGAGGCGCAAATGTTCCTCGCAATATATTCTTCCAGATTCGATATTACATTTTAAAAAGCAATTCTCGATCTATTTGGCTGGCAGGTGAAACCTTTCAATATTTCTTTCAGAGCATAGTGATTTGGTTGGAGATTTCGAAGAAAGTTTCTGGACTTTCCACTTTTCATACTAATCTGTCAATGATGATCGACAACGGCAGTTTATAAAGCTTGAGAAAGACGAAATTTAATCGAACTTTGACTGCAAGGCATTTTGACAATTTTTAGAGCTTTAAGCAGAAAATTCAGGGAATGGATAATTAACAATATTTAGATAGAATGGTAAATATAGAGTAATGGAGCCTATCTATTAGTGTTAAGCCTCCTTATGCTGTGTATCCAATATGTTGGATAAGTGTGTGGCTAAGCGTCAATGTCAGTTGACCCCGTTGGGGAGGCTTGGGTAGATTGGGCCAAGCATAGTGCATATTTAAGACCATCATTGGGGAAAGTAATTTGACTCGACCAGCAGTACATTGTGCGACATTTCAATGCGTTTCTCTCTCTCTCTCTCGCTCTCTCTCTCTCTCTCGCTTACTTTATGTCATCTCTCTCTTTGTCAATCTTTTATTACATTTTTTTGATTTTTTTTGTGGCTTGGGTGGTGTTTCAATAGACCTGACCTCATTTTAAACACTTGCTGCTACAGTACCCACAAATACTTACACACACACACACACACACACAGACACACACACACACAGACACACATACACATGTATATATACTCACAATATCTGCCGCATCGGACTCGTCATCCTCGTCAGCGGCAGGCTCCACATATTGCAGCTGGGTGGCCACATCCTCAGCAATGTCGCCATCATGCTGGTCAAATATGTCCTCGGGTATGGTGGCCTCAGCTTGCAAATTGAAATCTGAAAAAGGCCACAAAGCAAGAAGGCAGTTAAGTAAACAGTTATGCAATAGACTGGTTTACTATTTGCAAAACTTGGATTAGCACAATGAAATCACAATAAGTCCAAGCGAGATCAGGCATTAATTGAACACAACTTCCAACATCGAGTATCTGGCAGTTGAATCCGTAGCAGTATTTATTATCCAATTAATAATTAAAAAGAAGCCAAATCTCAAAGTTATTTACAACAAGAATGCAGCATAAATTACTCTGTGCGTAGTTATAAACTAGCCACAAAGTTATAATAATAAAATATTATACTTTTAGGTATGTTTCTGTCTCAGTCATGTATATGTATATATATATATATATATATATAAAGTAGAACAGGTTGCCTAGTTAAGTGTGTGAAATTCTTTATATATGTACTTAGATTCCTAGTTCTTTTACAAACTATTTAATAAGCCAAAATTGTAATTGCGTTACTTGCGTAGCTTAACAATTTGAATTTTACGGGATATGGGCAAAACTAAAAAGCATATAAAAATAATGGAAAAGGTCAGGCTGGGCATCTTCAAGCCCGTTCCGAACTGAGCCGATCAAAAATTTGTTGTATGATTTCTTTTAGCCATCTTTGTACGTAAATAAAAGTAAGCTGCTTGAATAGGCTTCCACTTTTGTAAGTAGTCGCTGTGCGCATTGAAATATATTTATATATATATATTTATATATATGTATATGTATATGTATATGTATGTATAACTCAAGTAACTACACTTCTATGTATGTTTGTGTATGCATGCATGGCCTGAAAAAAATTCGATTCTACTCATAGTTGAATAGACAAGAATTTGGCCAAATAAAAAGGCAGTACAGGACTGTCCCTTGGGTGTGTGTCTAAATGTATATATATATATAAGGATATACATATATGTATATATATCCTTTATGCGCTGTCATTGACTGAATTGCCATTTGGGGAACACACACACACACACACACACACACACAATTGGGAGTCTTGCTGCATGCAAGATTAAAATAAAATGGAATAAAAATGTGTTGTGTGTGTGTGTGTGTGTGTGTGTGTGTGTGTGATAAAAGGCATCTTAAATTGTGAATAAAATGCCCGGCAATGATCTGCATAGAAGCAGTGTACCATATATTCAAGTAAGTACTCTACAACAAAAAGCAAACAAGGATACATATTTGCATACAGTAGCTTGACCTCAAATAACAATTTATTAGTTTTGCAGCAAATTTGTCACAATTTGTGTGTTTATGTGTGTGTGTGTGTGTGTGTGTGTGTGTGTGTGAACTGAGTTGGAAATTCTGTGTGTGTAGAAAAGTACTTATAACTTCCGGAAAGAGAAAGACTTCGGCTCTTTTTTCAAATTTCGCAAACTATTCCCATATACACATATTTATTTGTATTTATATTTTTTGTTGCGTTTCACATGTTTTGTGCAGGCAAATTTATTTCATATTTTTCAGCTGGAATTGTAAAGAAATGTGAAGTTTTTAGGACTTTGGAAAATGTTCAATGGTCATTGGGCGTAACGAGCTAAGTGGAAAACAAAGGATCTGAAATGAAAACAAAATAAACTGCAGCATTAAAGGCAAACAAGTTTTGCTTGAAATATAATTCTTTGATTTTGTTCGTTAGTATTTGAATTTAATTATTTTCAGATTAGTTTCTGTTTGGTATTCTGGATGCAATTTGAAGCTGTGATATCATCTGAAGTATGTTTTCAGGCAATTGTTATGGAAATCTGCAACTTCAAATAAACACAATGAGCCCAGTGGCTGTCATCTGACTTCTGTTTGGGCAATGAGCAATCCTAGAATTATGGAAATCGTATGCGTGGCGGCTAATTAAATTTATTTGACTTTGATAGAATTAACCAAAGACAAACACACACTTACACACAGCAACTGGAGAGGTCGAGAGAGGAAGAATCAGAATCATGGAAAAAGGGTGGAAAAATCTGGAAATAAAATCACGCAAATGATTTTTATATCCTCGGCGCTCTGTGGCGACACGTTACGCAGCCCGCCCCGCCCACTCCCTTCACAGTCTCGACCAGCCCCTCGAGTGTCGGGGCGCAACATTGAGGTTATCGTCGCTGGGCTTTGCTCATCCGACGCTTTGTGTTGCTCAGCTCTCAAGTGGTTGGGGCCTGTCCCCATCGTCCTGCTCAGCTGCTTCATGCCATAATGAATAAATGTCGCATTAATTTGCACGCAGCACTCTTTGTGGGAGGGAGGGGGAGATGGGGGCGTTGGACACTGAGAGGCTTGGGCATAGCCTTCTGCCGTTGTTTGCCGGGGGCAGGTAGCACTGCTGTTGGCATGGGCCTGTCACGTTCAGTGCTTGTTTTCCTTTAGTTCCACAGAGTCAAACAAACACCCATCCAACGCACAAGCACTCAGAAAAAAATCGCAAAAGCCTGCAACTTAGAAAATCGTTTCTAGAAATAATTTCCTAATTTAAGCAAAATATTTCTGCAAATTTTACACACACAAAAGACAGTAAAATGGATCATTTCCATTTTGTTGAAATAGATTTTTAAAACGTAGAAATGAATGCTCTCTTTGAAAAACGAGTCATCAAATTTGCTGTCTCATTTTAAAAATAACACACTGGAATTGAAATATTTTTCAAAAACTTGCACTTAGAAAAATCAAGTTTAAAAGTTCGAAAATGATAAATTAGCCATTCGAAACGATCCAAAATTCGGATATAGAAATTTATTTTCGGAAAATTTGGTGAGCTGACTTCTCTCAATTTCAATCCATTTTTTTTGTGAGTGTAGCCTTGACACAAAATACCTGTCACTCTTTATCTCTCTCTATATATATATGTGTGTGTGTGTGTGTGTGTGTGTGTGTGAATGTTTACTTATATGTATCTGTACATTTCATACAAAGGCGCGTAAACAATCTGAGCTCCCATTCCGCCTGCCACCTGCCATCCCTCTTTCGCTGACAGCCCTATGCATATCTAAATAGTGTCGCACTCTGGAGTTTAATTATAATGCTTGTAATGAGCGTGTTGCATATTTAAGTGTAGAGCGCTGCCTTCTGCATGGGACCCAACGATTTTGCAACACCCTGTCATGCCAACAGTTTAGGCTAATTAATAGCAACACGATAGTTGCCCCAACCCCCAACCTCCCTGGCTTATACACTGTATTTCATTCGCTTTAATTTTTGCGCGCACACGGATGAAGTTAGGGTTCGGTACAAGGATTTCGAGGAGGGGGTGGGAGCTAAGGGTGGTTTAAGCCATCTGGCCTATCTCTGTTAATTAACCCATTATGGCCTGTTGACTTTTGGCGTCGCTCGTAACTGTTATAAAAAGCCAGCCCACATGTGTTGCAAGCGGGCAACCTTATTCGACCGCACTTTGGCATAATTATGTTCGCATTTATTGTGCACTCAACTATGCAATTTATCTTATAATACAACAGTGTGGGCTCTCTCCAAGCATTCGCGTTGGCTAAACAACTAACCGGCCAACTAAATTTCAATTGGCCTGAATTCCATAAACTCAGAAGTGTAGTTTCAGCTTAAGCAATAGGTTTAATTTTAATTTGCTGTTGTATTTAAACTGAATTATATTTCTGTGCCGGTTCCGGTAAAGCTTATGAACTATTTGGACTAATTATATCGGATTCTGTTTTGGTTCCGGTTTGACACCTATTCATTTTTTGTAAATATCATTTAAAACACTTGCTTTCTGTTATTAAAATGTTGATGGATTGCATTAATTTAATTGTCATTAATTTTATTGTCAACTGAGTCATTGTTTTAACATTTTCCATTTTTAAATTGGAATTCTTGCAGCAATACGCGCAATTTGGAGTGAGAGAGAAGTCAAGAGACATCAAGGGACATACCATCCTGTGCACCTGTGAATCTCAATCAAATTAAGCTGTGCGCTTGTATTCATTCAAGTTCCACACAGATATAGCCAAAACATATTTATTTACTGCTTAATCAAACTGTTGTCACTAACTTTATCACCAGCTAACCAACAGAAATCACATTCTTACGTTACGCATACGCTACGTGGGCCCACAAATTACAAACAAACAAAAAGGAAGGGAAAGAGAGAAAGATGACTCATAATATCTGTTGGGGGGCGGTTGTTTGTTCTTTTATTGACAAAACACAAAGCTCTATTGTTTATGGCACTATTATATATTACGCATGAGACCCGTGGCAAGCCCCCGAATGATAAAGTCTGTGATGTGTGGCAAATGACAAACTTTTGTCTGAGTACATTTTTTTTTGGTTCACACACGAATATAATGTGGTCGGCAGGTTCAAGGTTAAATCTCAGCAAGCAAATTCCAGGTACGAGCGTAAAGTGCATTTTTAAAACGCATTTCAACAAACTTCGAATGACATTAAATTATTCAAATGCAAAGAAGATAAGAAAACGACAACGACAAAGTCCTGGCAGTTGCACTGCTGCAGTTGTTCTTGTCATCGTCATCGTCATCGTCCTCGTCATCGTCATCGTCATCGTCGTCGTTGTCATTGTTCAGTGCTGCGTGTGAAATCATCTCTGACAAAATACAGAGGGAATTGCTTGCGCCTGCAGCGTGGTCGTCTGACTTCGGGGAGCACAGCGTGTGTCCACTGGATTGAAGTGGCGTGCACTGGAGTGGAGTGAAGTGCACGAATTGATGCTGGCTCTATTGTCATATCAACAACAACAACAACAGCGACAACTACAACAAATAAAGGCTGAACAACAAATGGCCAACCGCACTGCTAAACTTGCGGAGATTTTAATTACACTTTAGTGGGTCTTGTGGTCGCCATTGTTGTCTCACTGCCGACTAGGCACTAAATAGATTTACATCCCAAACATGCCGACCAGGTTAGACACACACACTCCCACACACATACACAGTTATCTGCGATACACTTAGAAAAACACTAAATTTTAGATAATATCTGCAGCAAAAGGAATACAAAGAAGTAAATCGAAATGTGTTTCTTAAAAATGGAAAATGATTCTGAAAAATTGTTGAAAATAAATAACTCTTCCATACTTTTTGGTTATTGGAAAGAAAAAAAAGGGATATGGAAATGAAAAGCAGAAAATTAAAAAGACAAATGTGGATCAGGAAAATAGTCGTTAGCTGGATTTTCACGTCGCAGCATTTGTCTGTAAGATCACCTGTAATAATGTTGCACAACAGACAGAAGAAGATATCTTTTCCGATTGGCAAACTGCAGGTAAATTTTTAGTTTTATTTTGCTTTATGCTCAAATATAGCAATGAAGCCAAAAGTGACAAATGTGTTCGGAATGCGTTTTACCAATGGTTGAATGCGTTTGAAAAGTGGCTAGAGTTGAATTATATTATTATTATAAACGTAGGCTTTTAATGGTTTGCTCTATAATATAAATCGAATTGAATAATGGGCAATTTGCAAATGCTTAATGCTTAATTCAATGACAGCTGAAATAGAATGCGATTAAATGTTTTTTAGCTGTAAGCCGATGGCAATTGAAATGTATTCAAAGGCTGGCTTAGTAGTTGCTCTCATTCAATAAATTGTGTTTTCAACATTATGTTTTATTCATTTTTGTTGGTCACTTGAATAAATTCAGCTTGATAACGCTCCAAACATGAATTTAAATCACTTGTTTTCAGTGTCGCTAATGCGTTATTGTTCACATTTCCCATTATATACATTTATATATACACTTAATATGCCAATTAATCACACCATTGCGACATATTTCATAACGTAATTTCTGCCATATTATAATACATAATATATTATATCTGATAAGTAGTCGGATATAAAAAGTGAACATTTGAAATGCCAGCGATTTTCCCTTGTTTAAATATCAAGCACACAAATGGCATATGTGCAAAGGCATTTACGTATCTACGCATCTATCTAAATCAAGAATTACATGTTTTCCATTTTACGGTGTGCTGATATTGCAATATGTTCGAAATCAGAAACAAAAAATATGAATTTCAAATGCGATAAATTTGCAGAGAAACGAAAATAGAAATGCACATGAATAGAAAGCAGCCAAAAGCACAATAAATAAAATTTATATATTACTTGTTGCCAACAACTTTTGTCATGACTTAAGGGCAGAACAGCAGAGCAGCTGAGCAGCTGACCCCGCAACAACAACAACAACGACACAAACAAGGACTACAACAACTCGACTGAAAAAGTTAAAATTCAGCATTAAAAATTCAATAAAATGCTCTTTATAAACCGACAAAGCAATTTTTCTTCTTAGTTATGCCAATGTCACATAAATATGTGTCTGTATTCGTTGGGCCAAAAAGCTGGCTGCTGTCACCTGTAGCCAGCAAGCATAATCAAAATATATGAAGACGAGCAGCAAACAAAAAGAAAAAAGAACCAGACTCTAAACTGTGCTCAAAAGCAATAAGAGCACAAATAGCCAAAGCGACCATCCAACAAAGTTGCAAGAGGAAACAAACAAACAAACCAACAAACCAACAAACAAACAAACAAACAGTGATGGCGGAGCAATGGCGTGGCATCCATATGGAAATACACTCACTATTAACACACACACACACACACACACACACACACACACACACACACACAGGCAAATACATGTTAGCAAGTTAATCATGGCACGAATTATGAGCACAAAACGAACAGGCGCAAAGCAAAAAGAAAAAATATAAAAATAAAATAAATCGAAAAAAAAAAATGGAAAAGTTGAAAGCTAAAAAAAGTCCTAGGCAAAAGTCAGCAGTGGAAGAAAACATTGTCGACTAGAAACTCGGATGCTCTGCTTTGAGATAAGATACGCACATCCTTTAAGTTATTCAAAAAGGTGTGTGCGTGTGTGTGTGTGTGTGTGTGTGTGTGATTGTGAATCTGAATGAATCGGAAAATTCTTAGGGCTTGAAACTTGAAAATTGTTCAACAACACAATTGAGAAGTAGCTGGTGGATATTTAGAAGCCTTGGCAAAGGTGTGTTAAAGTATTAAATTATTTTCACAGATTCGCTACAATCCAAAACAAAACAATACACAAAAAACAAAAAAAAAAATATGGCAGAATCGTTGAATCTCACTCAATCTACGACATCTTGGCTTATACACATCTTAAGCATGAGTTGAAATCAGTTTGGCATTACTTCTTCTTATGCGCTATTACCATCCATCCATCTATCTGTCTATCCAGCTATGTATCTAGCTGTCTATATATTTCGATTGAACACACACACACACACACACACACACACACACACACACACATGTGTAGACGATGCTTTCACGAGACACAATCATTGTTTTCTCACACTTGCTGCCATTTTTATGACACATGTATTTTTATGAGCAGTTTCCCCCGCCACCTGGAAATCAACATACATACATATGTATGTATATATACACATATATATGAATAAATACATATCCGATACATATGTATGTGTACTTTATGAGTTTTATGCCTACGCAAGAACCTATAAATCTTGCTCGTTATGATGTCGAACCTCAACAGCAACAAAAAATAAATAAAATAAATAAAATAAAGGACCCAAACAAACATACACTGGCGCATTAGTATTGTGCAACTAGTGCAGATTGCTCGACTGGCAGATACGCTGTAAAGTGTGAAAATGGCATATTGGGAAAGGAGCTTTTGCCTTGCTTCCCATTCAACTTATTGCTCATATTTACGGGGAATACGTGAATAAATATGTCTAAAAGCAAAAGCGGCATCAAGAAAGTGTCGGATCAGGAAACCTAAAACTAACCTGTTGTTTCAGCGTTGTTGGTTCGTATGTTTTTATGCCTTTTTTTTTTGCTTTTTAAGTGGGGCTGGGAGACTGGTGAAAGCACTTCATGTTTTCGAACGAAATTTACCACGTATGCCTGTGTGTGTGTGTGTGTGTGTGTGTGTGTGTGATGACTTAAGGTAAGCCGATTTCATTTTTCTTCAGTTAAGCTCAACATTCTCTTTTTTTTCGCCCCCAATAAGCTGATTTGCAGCAAGAGTTTTCACATTAACTCCCATTCACACTGACGCCTTACCATAAAATGCAATTTTAGGCATCATCGCACATTTTCGGGTAACAGGTTGTCCGGACGGAAGCAGAAGCAGCAGCAGCAGCAGCAGCAGCAGCAGCAGCCTGCAGCGTATTGTGTGTGAGTGTGTGTAAAAAATTAAATAAACTGTGGCCAAAATCAATCGCTGGCAACTGTCTTGCTGGGCGAAAAACATGTTGACTGCAAGTTGATGTTTTAGCTGCACTTTCACAAAGGATATTCCAACTTTGGTGTGCTTTTCAATAATAATTCAATGCATACAAAAAACATTGTTGCAAACCTATATTAATTCGACGAATCAGAACATTTTCTATCTCTTATAAAGACTTGCTCAAAGGGTTTATTGTTTTGTTATTTCAATATATGATTTCAACTGGAAACATTGATCAGCCTAATATTAAACGCTTGAATCTTTGTACTTAGTCTTACTTTAAAGAGTCAAACTTGACACTTCACTTGTATTTTTGTATATTTTTATGTGTTATGTGCATTAAACTGATTTTACTTTTATGGTGCCTCAGTTGGTTCCATTTAACTGCCAACTGGCAACTGGCAACGGGCAACTGGCAACGGGCACCTGTCTACTGCATACTGCATACTGCCTACTGTCTATTGCCTACTGGCTACTGGCTATTGGCTATTGGCTACTGCTGGTGAGCTAGCTGTTAGCTGTTCATCATGGGTTCAGTGTTCAGTTAAGTGTTAAGCATTTTGTACACATGGCCCACATGCCACATGATCTGCACTTGGGGGCTACTCTCGCATTACGCTTGATGGGATTACCCGAGCGCAGTACAAGCAAAATGGCCACTGGGCGCTCACACAAACACACACACACACAGTCACACACACATACACGCACACACACACAGACATAGCAAACACGTAGCGAACGAAGCCTGACTGTCAGCTTACATGGAATCTGTGCCTGTGTTTGTGTGTAAGACGAGCAATTAATTGAACTTGTACCGCCCAAGCGGTTATAAGCTAAGAGCAGGGCTAAGTATACACACACACACACACACACACACTCACACACATGCATGCATATGTAGTAATAGGAAACAGTACTGACTAAGTGAACCCTCCTCATAGTCAATAAATTCAGTTGGCCAAAAGCGAATCAAGGCATGGAAAATCAAATCGCTTCGCTCCGCATTCTGGCATCGATTTAGTTGGCATTGCCAGCGGCGGCCAGAGAAACGTGACAGTTTCAACGTGTTGCTTAATATAATTTTGATTAAATTTGAGAAACTTGCAGATCGCTCAACTTTATTGTTCCAAGCAAGCAAATTTGTAATTATAACTTTTATATTCATTTTGCCGGCATTCATATAATCCCAGTCGCCAGTTTATATTAAACATTTTAGTTGATTATTATGAACATCATCGCTTAAAAAAACCAAATAATTTAATACAAAATATATTTTTCTTTTCATTTGCTTGGTAGCAGCTGTGTGTGTGTGTGTGTGTGTGTGTGTTGTTTTTTTTTTTGTTGGAGATTGTGTTGAAATCGTTTTGTGGAACCAAATGCTATACGAGCAGTTACGCTTCTGATTTGCAAATGGCAGAGAGTCTGGAGTTAGCTGGCACTGGCACTGGCACTGGCACTGGCACTCATTGTGATTGTTTGTGTTGGCGACGTTTTGTGCACCTTGATTGCGCCACAAATACGTGGCAATGCTAGCGAAACCAGCAAGGACAATTGCGTAAATTGGAGGGTGGTGCGTGGCTCAGAGGGTGGGGCAGGCTGCGGTTTTGGTCACGCACCACCATCTGCACTGCCCCAACTGCCAAATGCACTTGGAAAAAATTGCTCAGCTACCAAATTATTATTATTTTTTAATTCAAAGCTTAATCTTTTCATGAAACTGCGTTTGCACTTCCCAATTTCTAAGCTGATTTTTCGAAAATATGAAACAAAAATTTCGAATTTCCAGTGTGTTTTTTATGTGTAAAGAGAATATAATAAATATTTTTGATATTGTGGATTTAGCATATGCGTTTTACAATTTTTAGAAATAATTCCCATAAATTTAGAAATTGGTTTTCGACAATGTTTTGCGTGATGATCCTCCAAATTTGGGTGCACATTTTTTGTTGAGTGTGCCGCAATTTAGAAAAGCGCCTTAACCAACTGCTGCTGGCACGGCAGAAACGGCTCGTTGCGGCCTGTTTGGCAACAAGGCCTAGAGAGCCAGACCACAAACTCACACACTCCCAGACACACACACTCCCAGACACACACAAGCCAGCTCAGTTGTAAAAACAAAACGTTAACGGAACTCACGCACAAGCAATTTCTGTGTGTGGGTTGCAAACTTGAAAACGTTTTGTAAGCGCTCATGTCTCGCTTGTGTCTGCCACAGTCGTGTCTCTCTCTGTGTGTGTGTGTGTGTGTGTGTGTGTGTGAGTTTGTCATTTAACTGATTTTGGGCAAACGACAAAGACAAAGTTTGCCTAGTTCGTCTAGGCCCAGCCAGTTGTCAGCAACCGACTGAGTCAACATGAACAAAATGGACATGCTGCACATATGTTGTTGTGCCTCTCTCTCTGTGTGTGTGTGTGTGTGTGTGTGTGTGAGGCGCGTGTGTCTCGTTTATGATTGCATTATATGGCAAAAATAGCTAAAGTTAAAGCCCCACTTGGAAAATCAGCAGCAAGAACAACATATACATCTACAGCTGCGTAAATTTGCATAATTCCACAATAAGCCCTAAGTTGTGTCTGTTGTGTCTGTTACCCAAACTGCTTCAACTTGCGACACAGTCAAAACTTTTTACAGCCTGGAGCGGAGCAATTCTATTTTTCAACGGGGGCAGCGGGGCGGGGGAGGGATACTATAACTATGTGGGGAACAGCGTAAAAAACGTGACTAACTTGTGCAGCCAGCAGCCAATACTCCTGATCAGGCAGATTTGTGGATTTCCAATTGAGTGCTAATCAATATTTTAAGCAACTTTGAGTCAAATAAAACCCATTAAAAAATTACTGAAAATCCCATTATAGTTCTTATTCTTCTTTTATTTATACATATAATATCCATTTTTCTGCAGGAGTCTTACTGAAATCTTGGCTTATTGATGAATCTGATTCATCTGATTGTTTGGCTGCAGTGATTTCCGAGTTCAGACTGAATGCCCAATGCAATCCAATAGCCATGGAATATCAGTGCGACCGAGTGAATGGTGCACTCAGCGGTTCAGCGATGCAAACGGATGTTTTGCATTTATTTGCAAAGCTATTATCTATCCTACATATTTTACAGTCTGGCTGCCAAATGTGCTGGCTCTGGCTCTGGTCCTGGCTCTTCGCTTAGCTCTGAAAGCTAGCTGCAGGTTCACTGCAACAACAGCAACAGCAAAATCGGGAACAACAACAACGACAACACTGCCACACACACGCTTCGCTCCATTACCAAAATTTTGCTTTTGAAGTGGCAGAGAGTGAGAGAGATATCAAAGTGAGTGCTGCCATCAAAGAATTCTATTGGATTGAATTCAGTGTAAAAATAGGCAGCCAAAGGGGTGGCTGTTGTCTCGTTCAGGCGGTGGCAACTCTTAGTTGGTCTCTGGCATAGCGTACATATTCTGTACGCTAAGCTTTACACTTTAAAACCACTCACAGAATCTTTGCATTTTACTAGATTTTTAAACAATTAAGAAATCGCAAACTTAATATATACTTATACAGATGAGCGAAAGGTATATATATATTTAGAGAGAGAGAGAAAGAGAGACCAGATCCTGATCAAGTACTTCTTCCCCGATTCTGTTCATTCAACAAACAATCAATAAACCAGACCTGCTCTTGGAATGACTCAAAACACAAGTCTAAGTATCTTTCTAGACATATATATATGCAAAAATGTATATATTACATATATTAAAAGTTGTCCTGTATGTCAAAGAAAACATGTGTTGCTGCAACACCAGCAGAGTGCAGGCAATAGTCACTCCAGCGGACGAGTCCTAGCCACGCCTCTGTCGTTGTTATCGTTGCCAATGTCGTTGACTGTAACACACTGGCGTTTGCGATACACCCACACCTTGGGACCATCAGGTGAAATGGGGAATGTAGCAGCAGCAGCAGCAGCAGCAGCAGCAGCAGCAGCAGCTTAGATTAAAAGTAGAGAATTTCCAGAGATGTATGTCTGTGTTTGGTTTGCTCTTAGCTAGATTGTGCCTAAGAGTTAGAGGCGTTGTGCTTGGTTAGAATTTTGGCTATAATTAATATTTGTTGAGCACAGTCAGACAGTCAGACAGTCAGACCAGATAGACAGTTGGCAGACGCACCTATGCCGGCAGATAAGAGCGACTTGGGTAAATTGAGGAGCCGCCAAATGAAACTGCAAACAAAAATAAATCACTTGGCTGTCAACGCTTTGGTATTTTACAAGCTGTTGTCAACATGAGTAGAGGGGGGTGCATGCTTATGCCAACTGAGGCCATATCGATTTAATTAAATATTAATCTCTCACACAGCCGCAGCTTACAAAATACACACCCTAACACACGCACACACAGACACAGACACTCAAAGAGGCAGTCAGTCAGAGACAAACAGATTGACACATGGTGCGTATGAATTATGAGTCAGCAGCAGTGGCAGCCGTGGCAGCCGTGGCAGCAGTAGAGCAGCGTTGAAGGCAAATCAACGCTAAGCCTTTTCATTTCATCCGGTTGATCCCAGCTGATGCGCTTTGCACAGTGGCGCCACCTGTCGCCTCGGAAATTGCAACTGAAATTGAGTCGCCTGAGTCGTTGAGGGGCTTTCGCACACAATCTGTGTCATCTTTTCGCCTCGCCATATTGATTATTAATTTCCATTTAAGGAGGGAATGGTTGTGTATGTGTGTGTGTGTGCGTGAACGTGACATTTGAATAATAACTTTGGTCTAAAGCAAAAATTCAAGGGCACGCATATTTCATTTGCTGCAGGACCGTTTGCTGTCGCGACAGTTTGCCCAGACCACAGCTGACAGCCGGACAATGTCAATGACGAATAATTTTCTCTCTTCTCATTTTCGTTATTATTTTTTGTATTTTGTGTTTTACGGGGTATATTCCCAATATTACCAACAGAAACGGGTTATATGTCGACAGAGCTTTATAATATCCCAAAATATCTTTTGTCTCTTCGCAGCTTGTAAATATTAATAAAAAAAATTAATTATTTAAACGGCAAGTCAGCTTCAAAATTGCTATTACAAATCTTTGTTAACTAAAGATTTATTTGTGGTTTACTGGCTTTAAGGAGTGTGTTGTCGTTGAGCATTTGCTGCTGTCATATTTGAACTTTTTTTTTACTTTTTTTGGGCTTGGCGAAATCATTTTGGGGCTCTTCTTTTGTGGCCGAGTTGCTTTTGGTTGGAACACAGCTGTGACTGTGTTGATTGTGAAGGCAATATACTTTCTATTATTTCTATATAAATATATATATATATATAGTAACTATATCAACCGTGCTCCCATTTTATAAGTCACAAAACCTTGGAGTTTTCTTTTCAAAGTCAGCAGACCGTGGGACAGACGAGCGGCTAGATCGACCCGGATATTGGTGATTATTAGTAGTAAATATACATTTTTGGTTCGCTGATGCTCCTTCTGCTGTCTGTAATAGATACTTGATACAATTTCACTTAAGCCATTATAAAGTAGAAGTAAGAAAGTGCTTAAATTAAGTTTAAAATTCAATAAATAAAAATTAAATCCTAATATTTCGAGTTGGCTTTTCAAAGACCAGTGTGGCCTGGTTTGCCTAGCTTATCTAACAAATTTAAAGTGTTAGTGTGAACATTAGCATACAATAAGTAAGGTTAAATGAGTCGACCGTTGATGCTATATATATATACTATATATATATATATATATATAGAGAGACATCTTCTTCAATACGTTACCAACTTCACCACACACACACTAGTAATGTCCTCTGCAATCGTATAAAAGCATAAATAAGTTGAGCTTTTATGAAATTTATTTACAAAATTATTTAGAAAACAAAATTTTTGTCCTGACTCAAACTGTAGTTTGCCTTTGTATTTTGCATTTTTACTTACTCACAGAGTGTAAAAAACGAGAGGACATTTCAAGTTAAGCCCTTGCGTGAAGTGAAAGGCAGTAGAAGGTCATATAAATATATGTATATATGTATATATAGTCTACCAACTGCTCTAGCGATCTAGTCAACCTCCCTGCCCGACTTGCCAACCACCAGCAACTGTGCTTATCTGTGTGTGTTTGTTGTGGCAAATCTTATGTGAAGCGTGTTTCATTTTGACAATTTCTTGTTGATGTTTGGCGTGTATTGCCTAACAAAGTATGTCGAAGCACGCCAACAAACCACACACACACACACACACACACACACTCAACTTTCTACCTGCCCAAAAACACTCACAGACACACATAAATGTTGCCACACACATACATATGTAGACCAATGCACGCATCCATAATTATGCCTTAGGAAATGTGACACTTTTGCCGTTGCCGTCATTTGTGCTCTGTCTTGCTCTGCCGCTGTTGTCACCATTTTTTTCTTTTTCCCATGATTAATGAGAGCAATTTTGAAAATGAAGTTTCAAAATTGTGCGCTTTTTTATGTTTTTGTTGTTTTTGCTGTTTTTTGTTGTCGAGTCGTTATGCCTAGCGGTAGCTGGTTGCTTGCCCCCAAACTTCTACTTGGGAGCAACAGTGCTTCGTCCTTCTAGCGTCTTGGCGTTTTTGTTAAGTGTGCAAACAGTAATTATAAATATGGAGCGATGTCTGTGTCTGTACGTACACACACACACACACACACACACTGAGAAATTTACAACAGCGAACAAGAGTTGCCATAACGATAATTAGTTTTGTTTGCAGTCGCAACAGCGAGGCTGGCGCTAAAGCCGCTTTTACGACTCACTCTTTGCAGTGCGTTCGCTTGCTGGGCGCCGGTGCCACTTGCCACTTACACTGCACTACACAGTACACAGTACACAGTACAAGTCAGAGTGAGCCCAAGACAAAGACCACCCCCACCCATCCACCCATCCGGCTGAGTATAGGTACCGAGCAGTGAATTCCGGACCGACAACATTTTGATTAATTGCACTGAAAGTGCTCGTTTCGTTTGTATTTCCCTTTTTGGTTATTCGCTTTCTAGTTTATATTTTACTTTTTGGCAGCCAGCACTCGAATATTTTTAAATTGCCTGCAAAGTAAAACGAATTTTGGCAATTTAACGTTAACTGTTAACTAAAAATGCAGAAAGTGTGTAAAATTATCCGATTAAATATGCATGTTATACACACATATTTAATATGTTTTTATTTCTTCACTTAGTTTGAAGCAATTGTGTATTGTTTGTAGTCAATACATTTTATGACTACTCATCTATATTATATATATAGCCATATCTTTGTGTTGGTTTGCCTGTCCGTCAGTTCGGCTGGTCTCTCAGTTTGATGAGAATCTAAGCGTTTTTTCCTGCAGTCAGTCAGAATAAGAACGATCGAACGAAAGATGAATTTTAAGTGGCAGGATCGAGATAGACGTAAAAATACATGTTACAACCGCTAATAAAATATGACTTCAAGTTTTGGAAAAAAAGAAGGCTTTTTAATTTGAAGACATTTTTTTTGTTGTGTTTTTACAAATCATTTCTAAAACTTTGACCATATTTTTGTAGTCTTCAGAGCGATTTCCATTTTAGGATAATTTGCTGGTGCAGCGAAATTTGCGCAGTGTAATATGTACTACAGTTGTTGAATGTACATTTATATTTTTATTTATGTAAATTTCAAATCTAAAATGTTCAAATGTTGTCTCCTTTCCTCTCTCCTGTCAACATTGATGTGTAAAATATTTGTAGCATACTTTTCAGCGCGTCTGTTGAATAGTTGGCTTTGCGTTTGATATGTGTAAGCCGTCTTTGTCGCTTTGACTTAAGGTCGGTTTACACACGCTGGCAATGCTGCCATATATTTTATTTATTTATGCTGGCAAGGCTGTGACCAGAATCGCGAATGCACACATTTTTTACACTAATCGGCAGTTCCATATACAAGCTGGGTGTCATTCTTTTTCAATTTGTCTGGATTTGCGTCCAGTACAAAATGAAAATCAAAATTGTAATTGATTAGTGGACGCTTCTGACGGGTGAACAGCAGCTAGCAGCTAGCAGCTAGCAGCTTGCCATTCAAACTTATGCATTGAGATATTGCCAGATATGTTCGTTGAGGTGTTTACATGCGAGCGAATAGAGTATTTGGCAAGAAAGTTGCCACGTCGCTCTGACAGGTTTTCACACGTACCTGGCACAATTGTTTTTGGCGAATCTTCGCTCATGTTGCCGGCGTGTGTCGGCCGGGCATTACTGACACGCCAATTAGAGTCAACATTTGGTTTGAGGTTCAGCCCGCAAACTTATTGATATTAGGGCGCAGAGCTGTCAAGTGGCTGCTACTTCCGGTTCCGCTGCCCGACTCTGCCCCTGTCGCTAGACGGCGCTGATTTGTTGTTGCTTGGCATGACTAGCACGTTACGCCTGACCGAGTAAATGAGGGGCACAATTTTTGTGCGTAATCACCATTAATATTTCATATGCCAGTTGCCAGTTGGCAGTTGCCAGTTGCCAGTTGGCAGTTGGCAGTTGCCACCACCAAATTGGCCAAGGACAAAAACAATTGGGCAAAAAACACAAACAATACATTTGAAAGCCAAACGAGCGACGCGTCTATCGATTAGGGCCAGGTTGGAATGCCTCGAATTTTGGCTTTGTGCTATTTTATACATTTAATTGGCTCAGCTTTGCGTGTCCTCAAGTTCAACTTTAATTTCTGCGCTGAGCTGAGCTGAGTCGAGCTGAGTTGAACTCTGTTGCCCCTAAGAAGTGCCTGGTGAATCGTGTCTTAAGCAAAGATTTATGGAAAATTGGGAGTTCTTCGTATATGCGCTGGAAAATGAAAAGCTGAAGAAAGAAAGGCAAAAGCATCAAGTAAAACTCATAACTGAAACAAAAGCAGAAACGGAAACTGAATCTGAAACTGAAATTGTTTCCCTGACGCGCTAATAACAATAAATATTGTTTGTGCACACACACGCAGACATAGACTAAAGGGCCACAATCTGGTCGAAGCTAGCTTTTAATTTAATGGCCAGCACAGGAGAAGGCAACAGCCACCAGAAACGAGCAACATAAAGGCAAGCAACAAGCTGCAGCGCCAACAGCAGCGAAAGACTTTCCGGCTACAAATTGACTCGATTCGTCTTTGAAAAATGGCCAGAAGCATTCTGAAAATTGATCAAAAAGCGTTTGCTAATGAAATGCCAAACTGAGCTGCATAAATCGTGTTGACTTCGACGACAACCAGTTCTAGCTACAATGCCTTGAGAGCTTCCCCCTTTTCCTTTCATATATTTTTTATTTATGTTATGAAATATTAAATCGAAGAGGTTGGAGTACTGTCTCTGCCCTAATACTGAATTATGTTTGCACTGAGTGGAAGCCAATTTGGTGCTGCAGTTGTAAAAAATATGCTCTCTGAATATATATATATATATATATATATATACCTGAAGGGGGCGAAATGCACAATGATTTTACGCTGATGTAGTTGGACAATGGACGATGGTCAACGATATTGAATGATACAAAATCAATTTATTAAGGCAAAAAAAAATATAATAAATTAAATATATATTTAGATGCTAAGTGTTCCAATCTGTTTCGCTATATTATGCTCAATTTAAAGTTATGTTTTAATATGAAATACAACATTTTCTAAATATGGCTCCTTAAAAATAAATAAAGTAAAACAAAAAACAAAAAAACAATTATATTTAAAAGAAATATGCCTTTAATCCACTTTATGATTTTTGGTCAAGATTTTCGCATGATTCGCATTTCTGATCTATGGATAAAAATACAGTCTTTATTTAGTAAACACAAATATTCGATTCCAAATCAGGTAGCAATGGGCTATTCTATATTTGACAAACCAGTTTACTAACTCAGGTGTCTCGCTAAGCGTTAAACAATTTCGAGTAGCAAATGTTTTGGACATATTTGTTCGCAATGTTTGCTCAAGCTGCCGTAGGATTTACTTGGCCACTAACTGCGTTATTTTGGGTCAGATGGCCGCGAACACAATTGTCATGATCTGGACTGGCAACCTTATATATGTACACACATACATACACACATTCCTACACACATACATACACATAGACTTGGTCCTTATACGCCACATCTCCTGTCGCTGTAAATGGCCGGCAACAATTTGACTGCTCATTTGCACAACATATGTATGTGTGTGAGCGTAACTCATGACCACCACCAACTCTGCCTGGTACCTCTCATCCACTACTGCTTACCATAAGCTCAAGGCAAAGCGGGCAGACGCTGCGGGTGGTGTGTGTGGGTGGTGTGCGTGGGGTTGGAGCAAGAAAGCAAAACGACAAAAGCGCCGGGGCGTAACCATGAATACAAATGAGTCATTTATGGACAAAAAGAAGTAGTTGTTGTTCTTGTTGCCAAAAAAAATATATAAAATAAAAAACAAATAAGTAAAAACACCTACTGAAATCAGAATCGAAACGTGTAAGCATTTTGTAGTTGGCCTAATAACTTCCTGTTGTCCATGAACCTGTTGAGCATATTCTTTACAAATTTTGTGTATTTGCTTTGTGCAGATGCAGAACAAAAGCTTCTTATTTCGAGTCTAGAAAAATCCTATCGAAATAAATACAGTAAAATCATATTTTACTATTTCGTTTGCAATTACTCTTTTCAACTTTATTCGACTTTTCGAAATGTGAGCTTACATTTTGTCTAGCCTGAGGAATGATCTTCCTGTTTACCACGTGAAATGCTTAAATATTTATTTGTGTTTGTAAATATGTAAATATTACAAAATAGAGAAATATTACAAAATGTTAAAATTTTTGTTGCGCTTTGCATCGTTATTTAAAAAACTAAACTGTGCATGAAACCCTCGTATTCTTGCAAGAATTCAGTTTGATGAAGGACTGATGTGGGCTCCGAAGGGGGTCTCGCAGTGCATAAGGCCGCTGATTAATAATTAAAAAAAAACTTATTCATCGTTCGGAATTAACGCTAATTAATATAAATGCACAACCAAAAAAATATAAACTTGTTGAAAATGGGAAAATGGTTTAGTTGGTGTTTGCTGAGTACTGAGTATCTTCCAGTCGAACAGCGTCGAGGCGTGCAATTTAGAACTCATTTACTAGTTGCAAAAACTGAAAAGCCAAAACAAATTGAAATACAAAAATACGACGCAAACCGTCGAAAGTAGTTGTTAGGCTTGCATTGCTTGTGTATTGTTAACGTATAAAAAGTGTATTTCGACTATTTCGACTGTTTCCATTTCCATTTGACTTTCTGCACTAAGGCTCTTTTTGCATGTATTTGTGCATGTAGGCATATATATACACCCACCCACACACACACACACACACAGCAGATTTTCCGTTCTCCCCACTCGAATAGACTGGCACAGTTTCTAGGGTGGCACAGCCTGTAGCTAATTGGGCCAGCGTGGCGTCGTCTTCAGCTGCTCTCTCTGCCCTCTGCCCTTTGCTCTATCTCTATCTTTCTCACTCTCTCTCTCTCTCACACTTTCTCTACTGTGTGTGTGTGTGTGTGTGTTTGTGTTGAGACATGCCATGCATTATTTTTATGGCATCATAAAAATTTAAATTAATTTTTTCTTCATTCTAACACCCAACTCACATGTGTGTGTGTGTTTGCATTTATGTGCAGCTGTTGTATGCATATGTGTATGTGTGTGTGTGTGTGTGTCTGTGTGTGTGTGTGTGTGTGTGTTCGCTCTACGACCCTCTGCAATGGCAGTTAAAGTTTCTTTCGTTTGAAAATTTCCACATTTTTGCGGAATAAAGAAAAAGAAAGAAAAAGAGAAAAAAAGAAAAAAAGAAAAAAAGGGCGGCATGCCACACCTCTATCAGCGCGTTTTTTCCGTATAATTTTTATTGGTGCCACGCCTCGCCTGCTGCCCGCTGCTGCCTTTTATGGCAGCCTGGAAAGTAATTTAGCCGACACTCCATTTTTGTTTTTTCTTTTCTCTTTTTTCTTTTTTCTTTTTACATCGATTTCAATGCATTTATCGCTTGCCTCAACATGTGTATGTGGTTGTGTGTATGTGTGTGTGTGTGTGAATGCAGGTGTGTGCATGTGCGTGTGTGTGCGTGTGTGTGTGTGTGTGTTTAGTGGTTGCTGTTCTTGTTGTTGTTGCTCGCGTTTGGTTTGATTTGTTGTTGAAACTTCTTGCACCTGCTGCCTTCTGTTGCCTTCTGCCTTCCGCGTTGGGCGCTTTGGCTTTGGCTTTGGCTTTGGCTTTGGCTCTGGCTTTGGCCGCACCTGCAATTCGCTTGCTGGCGCCCTAAAAGTGCATTGGCGAACACCTGCGACGGCCAAACTCATGAACTGCCACAAGCTGCCGCCTAAAAGCTTGCACCACTTTCCTCTCTGCGAGTGTGTGTGTTGCGTGTGTGTGTTGCGTGTGTGTGTTGCGTGTGTGTGTTGCTTTGTGGTGCAATTTAAGTGTGCATTATTTAAAAGAGGACTCCGTACAAACATCATCGTATCACATTTGCAAAGCAAACTCATTTGAATCACGTAATTCTTTCAAAGAAATTGACAACTTTTTGGATCCACAATTTAACTGAAATTCTTTCGAGTAGATTGTTGGCTTGATAGTTGATGAGCATTAAATGGAATATATAATTTAAACCCATTTAAGTTAAGTAATATTTTATAATTAGTTGAGCAGAATCTTATACAAATTATAAGCGAATTTTAAATTCATTTGTCGGCAAGTGGCAAATTAAAGCTGACGAAAAGTTGAGACTGCAACGGCCACGACTTGGCATTCTTGGCATTGTGCAACATTGGCCACACCAATAGAGCGTGACGTTTACACATTAACCTGCCCCCCGCAGCCTGGCCATTCTCATTCTCATTCTCATCCTCCTCAACCCCCAACCCCCATCCCCCTCCGCCAACACATAAATATGCATGCCGGCGTGCCTGTCATTATGCACCAAACTGTTCGTACATGCGGCAAGTTTGTGCTGGCGCTGCAACTGCTGCTGCTGCTGCTGCTGCTGCTGCTGCTGCCGCTACTGTTGTTGCCTCAATTAGAGCACGAGAGGAGCCTCGAGGCGTCCGTCTAAGGCGTTGCCTTAAGCATGCACAGAAGCGAGCTGCTTTCGGTAAGTAACCTACTTTAAGTTCTTTTCGCTGCCAGCAGCAGTAGTTGCCAGCATTTTGTTTAACTGCTTTCCTTGCTTGCAATTCAAGTCTTGAATTTTCGCCAAACATTCACTAGACGAAAACTAAGACCAACAACAACAACGACGACAACAACAATATGTTGCAGTCGCGTGGCATGCGATGTTCTAATTTAGTACAGTAGCACCTACATATATATATATATGATATGTATGATATATATGATATATATGATATATATATATATATATATCATTATATTTTTGCAGACTTTGCGCATTCGTTTTGCGTGATTTGTGCATTTTTGTGCTTCAAAATTTGCATGTCAAGGCGCAACTGTACACAACTGCTGATCGACAGAGCTAATCGACTGCCAAATACCCTGCACAGTTTGTTTGATGAACCCATAAGCTCACAATTTTGTTTAGTTATTAACTTATTATTGGTAATTTTTGCCATCCATCAATGCAAGAGTCGTTTCTCCAGGAGACTGCAGCATTTTCAACTAAGGGTTGCTTTGAGAATTTTATAATTTTATTCAAATTCCCGTCGGAACTCACACTCAGAGGCAATGATATTCAGAGATTAAGTATTAATAACAATGTCACATCAAATAGAGTGCAATGCGATGCCGAATATACCCTGTCAGGCAACCATAAAGAGTATCTTAGTGTTTTACATGTCGTGGGGGTCGACATCCGAAAGTCTGTTTATATTTACGCCCACTAACTTTAAGTAGGCTATAAATATATATGTGCTACTATATGTATATATATATATATGTGTGTGTGTGTGTGTGTGTGTGGCGTGGTGTGCAATCTGTGTCAGCCGTGCGCATAATTACAGGTGCAATGCATGTACAAACACGCTTGCCACACGAGAAGCCAACCTCTCTGAGCCTAATAACATGCCAGCAGCGTCGACTGAGGAATAACTATATGCACACACACATATATATATATATATATATGTATATAGAAGCTATACTTTAATTGCTGATGTCGAGATGTCAAATTGAACCCATAATCGGTTCGAGTGAAACGACATGTTTTCGAGATTAGTATTTAATGCTCGTCGATTGCCATTTAATATGCAATTGCTTGCCGTGACTTGTGCCAGTTAACTAACTGACTAACTGACTAACTGACGAACTGACGAACTGACTAACTGACTAACTGACTGACTGTCAACTGACATATTTTATGTGTGCATTACGTGTACGTTATACATATGTAGAATATCGCCAACCCACATCCTACATACAAATATAATTGATTAATAGCTGCGCTCGAGTTGGCAACTTATAACTGCCCCTAATTGCCAGCGAGGGGGAGACGTGGCAGGTGACTAAACTGTGGAAAAGGTGCAAGTGTGCAGGACAGCTTGTCGAGGCATTAACAGCCATTAAAAATGCGCATTTTAGAAAAACGTATCATGTTCTTTATAAGAATATCATAATAAGGAAATGTTGCTTGACTTTGGTCTATCGATCAAATAGACCCCAAGGTCTATCGATCAAATAGACCCCAACTTCAAAATTGTTTGTGTCCAATTTTTATTAAAGATATTCACCGATATTCTCCTCGAGCGGTGTCTTCTGAGTCAAACTTATCCTGCACAAAATGAGGCAGAATGACGATCATGTTTGGCTTGGTAAATCGAACTCAAACTTTCATAATAGTTGCAAATGTTTTCCAAAATTGAATTCGTGATATTGGCTGTGATTGATGGGATACAATGCGTTAAGTATCGATATGATATTTGGATATTTGCCTATGCATAGAGTGAACTTATTTAATCCCAACATGGTTTCTATTTAATCTGTGAATCTTACACTTGAATTATTGATTGATCACTGAATTTTCATCATGATAAATGCCCATCGCCAGGCGAAATTGCTCTGAATTTTTAAGAGTGGTTTGGCTGAACAACTACTCCAAATACTTGGCGCCTAAGCAAACAGTTCAAACTTTCCAGAAAGACACACAGGAAGGCAGATAGACAAACTAGTATGTGTGTGTGTGTGTTTGGATATTCGGATTGGGAAAGTCTGAAACTAACTCGTTGGTTGCATAAGTGGAAAATCCCTGCTGTGGAAAGTTCAACAAAACTTCTTGGGTCGAGCAGAAGACAGATTGAAATGACAGTGCAATCATTGTCAGTCCACATGCCAAACATCAAAGCGACCCAAAACCTTGTCTCTGCTTTTGAGTGTGCCTAGGAACATGCTCATATCGTAAAGTTTTTGAAAAATTGCTGTTATTAAATATTGTCAACTCAAATAGTGTTTGGTATATCGAAGAGTGTTTGTTCTGCAAAATCTTGTAAAGAATTGATTCGAAATGCGAAAGCATTTTGAAATCTTTAATTTCTTCTTTGAACATTGTTTGTTGTTCGTTATTCTTAGCACACGAAAACTAAAAATGGCATTTGTGAATAGAGTTGGGAAGAACGGCCAAGCAGACCAATGCTTATGCATTATTTAAATCACCCATTTTAGCTCCAAATTCCACATTCAAAATCAATTACACAGACATATTCATATGTGTAGCATACCTTTCTGAGCATGCACAAATAATCGGCAAAAAGGGGTATATTGAAATTGTGCAAAATTATGCAATAAAGACAGACAAAAGGAACTATCTAAGAGCCCATATATATTTATATATATTTGATCTGTACCAACAGACGAGTCGATCTAAAAGAGCCACAGGCTTCTTAATTCAAATGTAAATTCTCGAAATATAAAGGCACATTTTATTTTATTGAAAACTCTTTCCGTTTCTTGAATATTGATTGGTACAAGCAGATTTCCGATAGCAATAAAATCACATACATTTTTCTAATCGTTTTCCTTGACATCATTTAAGGCTTGGGTTCAGGGTATCTGCTAGTCTCTCTCTCTCTCTCGCTCTCTCTCTCTCTCCCTCGACTGGGGCATTCTCACTTGTCTAGTCATGGCATTAAAAGTTGAAAAAGGAAAAGGTTGCACATTTATTATTAACATATCATTTGCTATGCGAATTGAGCAGCCCATCGAAAGCAAATATGCTACCGGAATCTGACCATATCTTATTGGATTACTATATATGCATATGCAATATATCATCTATTTATGTGTTCGATAGATATGATGAAGCTCTTTGTTGTTGTTTTCGATATGCATGAATTTATATATATATAAACTGCGGAGCCCACACTCATATTTACGAGCTTGTTTGCTTGTTGGTTTTTTATGTTTACTCAAGGGATTATCGGGCCAAACTCGCTCTCTTTGCATCCCAGTGAGTGCGAATAGCTGTAACAGTTACAAAGCTCATTGTAATTGAGACTGCCTGCGGCCAGCCCGCTAAAAATCTGCTGGCCTGGCTTGGCCTGGCCTGGCCTGGCCTGCTTGCCGGTTAGCGGCTTGCCGCCCAGGTGAGGGATGCGGTGTCGATGGCGATGGCGATGACGATGACGATGACGATGACGATGCCCAATATCCATGTGGTAAACGTTAAATGCTGTAGCTGTAGCTGGAGCTGAGCAAGGCAAGGCAAGGCGTGCTGTGTGGACATGAAGGCCAGGCAAATATGCAGGCTGCTGCTGCTGCTGCTGCTGCTGCTGCTGCTGCCCACAGCCATAAATTTGTCTGGGCCATTTGCCTTATGCTGGAAATTAATTCATTATCGATTTTCAGCTGCTGCTACTGCTGCTTTTGACCAGCTTAACTGTGGCCATTAAAAACAGGCAGTAACAGTTGAGCGGACCACGACCACGACCACGACGGAGGAGGACCAGGACAAACGATGCCTTCAAGGAGCATTATGAATGGATCATTTACAAAGTCAACACAATTAAAATACACGCCCAAAAACTGAAAACCGCACTGCAAATGTAACTTTAAATGCTAATGCGAATATGAAACCCTTTTCAGCTTACAACAAACCATTCAAAACCGACGGACGATGGAAGGTGGACGATGGAAGGTGGAAGTTGGTAACAGGTGAGAGTTTTGGTGCGGAGATCGGCACAAATGTGAAATGTATAACGTAAACAGAGCCAATGACTTGAGGCAAACATATCCACACAACCACACACAACCACACACAGATATGCCACTTCAATTTGTGTTCTTGTCGTTGCACACAGATACTATTCTGGGCGAAGTTGAGTCGGTTTCAACCTGCACTTTTAGTTGAATTAAACACGATGATATCGATGTATAGTATATATAGTATATATTGTAACATGATGTAATATCTGTAACCGTATTTTGTCTGCACGTCATTAGTCAATTGGTCTGTGCTACTACGTCACCAGTTGTGCCCTTGAACCTTGAACCTTTTACGACAAAAACTGCTGAACGCATTTATCTAGTAAAGTTCAGTTGAATGATTGATCGTTTTTTATAAGTTTATATGTTTTTTTTCTTCTCTTTTTTTTTAAATTATATGGCTACTTTTAAGGATCAATTTGTTGAAACAACGGTTCAATTGTGCATTGTATTTGCAGAGAGACTTTTATTTTTTCCACTCGATTAGCATTTAATTTATTTTGTTTTTAATAAAGCAAAGAAGAAGAGAAATAATCTATAAGCACGGCACGGGGAATTTGAATATTACCAGAGTATAAAACAGCAGCAGCATTAATCTAAATTGGATTGAATGTGTTGTTAGAAAACCGATGTGCCTTTTTTAAAGGGATTAGCGCGTCTTGGGGCAAGTAAGTCTTTATTTAATCGAATTTGGCACGATGAGGTAAGAACTGAATCGGACTCAAACTCAAACTAAAACTCGAACTAAAACTAAAACTGAAACTGAACTGCCGTGCAAGCTGGCCAACCTTTTATTTAATTCGATGTGGTCAAAGTTCAAAGGTGAACACTTAGTCTGTGTGTGTGTGTGTGTGTGTGTGTGTGTGTGTGTGAATGCGTGTTTAGAGGATTATCATTTATGTAAATGGACTCCGTTCGCCTGAGAACTGTCGCATTTGCAGAGGGACAGGAACAGGCAACAATGAATTAGAATTGCGGTTGTCATTAGGCAAAATACGTGCGTTTAAATTTGCTTTTGTGGTTTTTTTTCCTTCTGTTTATTGTTGTTGCTGATGGGTTTTCGGTGTGAAATGCTGGCCGCATAAATAATGCAAGCCAATATTCCATTATGAGTAATTATGTGTGCTTTGCTGCCGATCCGTTGCTGTTGGGATCTGCTGTGGCACAACACACCCACACACACCCACACACAGGAAGGACATTCAACAACGTTCAAAGTCCTTTGCAGTGTATATTTGTGTAGTTTAGATGTGTGTGTGTGTGTGTGTGTGTGTGTAGCTGCTCTTTGGCCACAATCACCTGCCAGCTCCCACGACCCCCTCTCCACAGTCTCACTGTGTGCCTAATCGGGCAGAAAGATGTGGGTGGGCTGCTGAGTGTTGGGTATTAAGTGGTGGGCGGTGGGCGGTGGGCGGTGGTTGGTGCCAACTCTTTTGCTCTACTCGGTCTCTGTCTGTGGGCAGCCAAGCGGCGGAGACGCGACTTCTCCCTTGGCATTTTATGAACTTTGCGCTACGTTTTGTTTATGTTACTTTTTGCATAACGACTCAACAATGACTGCTTCTTGGGCAGTGACGGCGGGCGCGGGCGCGGGCGGGGCGGGGCGGTTGCTGAGGCGGCTTTCGTGGCGCGACTTCTGACAACACCACTAAATTTTCCACATTGAACTTCAAGGTTAATTTATTTTATTGTTTCAGTACGTTGCGCCCAGTTGCGCGATTTGTTCTGTTCACGTTTTTTGTGCTGCTTCGTTTTCCCGCCGGAGAGAGAGAGCTGGTCTCTCTTTCTCTCTCTCTCTCTCTGTCTCTCTCGTGCTCTCGCTTTGTACTGTTTGCTGGTTGCTGTTGCCTATGGCATCACTGTCATTTGATTTTTGAGTTTTTCGCTTGATTATTTGCTCGTTTGGCAAACTTTTCCCTCAATAGCTTGAGACCCTTGCCTTGCCCTGCCCTGTTCTGCCCTGTTCTGCCCTGTTCTGCCCTGTTCCGCCCTGTTCCGCCACCCGTTGTTAGCGATAAAAACAAAAGTAACTAAATGTTGCCACTTAATAACTTTGTTGGCTTCGATAATATGGTGGAAATGGAAAAGCACAGCTGGCGAGCAGCTTAAATGTTGATCATCTTTACCATCATCATCATCATCCTTGTATTTTTCTGCGCAATTTTGATGATCTTGAAAATTGTTTATAATTACGACAGTTTGAATAGTTAATGTTTTAACTTGTTTAGTGTTCATATCAATTATTGACTTGCACATAAAGCAACATTAATCTAATGAAAACAGCTTGTGTGCCAGCGACATCTAAAGTAAATATATATGTTATAGATAGCAGAGAAAGTGAAAAGATTTCTAGTCATCAAACCAACCCACCCACCACCCACCACCCATCGTAGAGCAGAGGCCAAGGTTGTTCTGACTTTGGCGAGTGACCTTCAACGCGATAATCGCGTTCTGTAAAAATCGATTCGACTCTGGATATAAATCTATAACGAAATTCGCAACCCAAAAAAAAAAAAACAAAAATGAATAAACATAAATTGTTGCAACTTGTGTCATTTCTGTCTCTTTGCAGCACCTTGCATAACCTGGATTCCTTGTGTATTCGTATTATTTTTTATATTTATCTCTATAAATACATATGTGATTTATGATATGATTTTCAACTTGTGCTGTCAGCGTTTATGGGCTTAAATAACACCCAGGCTTCAGACATACCCAACTGGATGTCTCGCTGATGGTCTGTCTGTCTCTCTGTCTGTCTGTCTCTCTGTCTGTCTCTCTGTCTGTCTGTCTGTCTGTCTGTCTGTCTGTCTGTCTGGCAGACGGAGTTAACTGCTAATCATAATAAAGCTCTGCACATGATGCTCGTTTCTTTTGTTGTAGTTGTAGCTTCTTTTGAGCCGTTCTCGACCACTGAACGCCGTCCAGACCAACCGCTGTCAACTGCAGCAGCAACTGAGTTTTCGCGAGAGCTCTCTGCTGTGGCAGTGGCAGCGGCAGCGGCAGCGGCAGTGGCATAAAGTTTTCAATTTCCGTCCGCGCACTGCGCGCATCCGGCATTCAAAGCAGCTCCCTGAGACATGAATTATTGAAGTATCTTTCGCAGTCGCAGTCGCAGTCGCAGTCGCTGCTGCAGTTGCATGCGGGTCTCTTAAAGCAGCTACTACATAAATGTTAACAAGCCCGGTTTCTGATGGCCAGGTCCTTGGCTCCGTTTGTGCCTGTGAAGTTTGCCGAGTCATGCGTCAAGGGGTACAGACACCTGCGCCCATATATATGTGTGTGTGTGTGTGTGTGTGTGTGTGGGTATGCGCTGCAACTTGTGTCCCCAACGCTGTCGTCGTACATCAAAATGTTGTGCCACAGTCCAAAGCCAACTGGGGTCGAGTGGGGGCTGATGTCGTGAGTTGAACATGTATAAAAAGTCAACGCATAAAATTTAAACAAGCTGCTGCAACAATGGTTAAAATGCTGCCCTTTTTTTCTCCCCTAATGCCCGTCTTCCTGTACTCCCCCCACTCGCATTTATTTTGCTGCTGTTTCGTTTTCATTGCAGACTGTTGAATTTTTGAAGCGTATACGCGATTTTTGTGCAGTTCTTTTTTTGTCGACTGCCGCTGCCAGCGATACTAAACGAAAATTGCTGTTGCTATTGTTGTGGGCGTTGTTGTAGCTGCAGTTGTTGTTGGTGGCACATGCAAACCGCAAATGATAGCCGGGGCAAGTTGCGAGCTGAGTGCGTGGCTAAAGCGCTGATGCTGCTGCTGTTGCTGCTGCTGTTGCTGCTGCTGCTGCTGCTGCTGATGCTGCCCCTGCGGCCCATTCTCATTCCAATCCCCAATCCCCCATCCCGTCCCATTTCTGTAATGTGACACTTTGCGCCATGCATACCCGAAAACACCACCAGCAGCAGAAGTGGCAAAGTGTGTGAGCAGTCAGTAAGCGATTCCCCTTCCTTCTCTTCTTTTCGGGTTGTGTCAGTATCCCGGCTCGAGGCACACGGCAGTTAGCCTAAGGTGGCTGCCAACTTGAGCAGAAAGATATTGGCAAGCATTTTATACAGCCATCGGCAGATATCGTGCGAAAACTTCTATTTTGGACAATGAATGCAATATAAGAAAATATTTGAAAATTAGTTTTCTTGGACAAAAGCATCCACTTCACTGCGAGCTGAACTTGAAAATATCAAACAATTCTTTTTTCTTAAAACTTTCAATAAGTGTTGTTTAAGTTTCTTGTTTTTGGTATAAACATAAAAAAATAACAACAATTGTTCAATGTGAAGCGGCAACATATCACATCAAATAGGATTGTTTTCACGGGAATGAAAACTGAAATTTGTTTGCAGCTTAAATTATACGAATTAATTCTTGTCGTGCCAAAATAAATGCGAGGCGAAATCGAATTTTATTTCTTTCAAGTCAAGTGCATTTCGCACGCTTTCTTTTTTGCCTTTGTTTTCTGTCTGTGTGCTGGGTGAATCGATTTATATTAATCATTCGCAACGTGGTCCCAAATTGTTTCGAGCATTGACAGCACTTAGACACTGACTTGCTGCTGTTGCTGCTGCTGCTGTTGCTGTTGCACTTTGCCTTTGACTTCAGTTTAGTTGCTGTTGCTTTTATTGACGCTAAGAGCAGAGTGGAGTAAAGGTCGAGCCTTTAACCTGGCTAAGCTGCAGGCAAACTCAGCCAGCAGCAGAATGAGGAAGGCAGCCTTAATGACTTGACAAGGGTAGGGCTAATACTCATTTCTCTTTCTCTCTCTGTCTGTGTCTCAACTCACTCTCTGTTCTATCTCCGCCTCTGTCTCCCTCTGTCCGTCCTGCTGGCTGTTAATAAAAGCGCACAAGATGCTTGCAAATAAAAATAAAATTATAATTAGACAGTTAACAAGGGCAGCATCTGCATTAAATAGGCTTGACGGCCTGGGCTTTGATTTACGCATTGCACATAACCCCAGCTCACACAGACACACCCATTCACACACCCATTCACACACAGACACACACAGACACTCATATATAGATGTGCACATAAACGTCAACGATAAATGTAATTTGGCCAAAATGCATTTGCTAATTAAATGACACCCAATGGGTTGCCTGCTAAATACACTGTGACTAATTATACGGCAGCAGGTAAATGAAATTCCAATGCACATACATACATACATACATACAGATGTACATATGTATGTGTGTGTGCTTAGCTGAAAGGCACAAATGGCAATCCGTTTCTATGGTTACTTTGGCACCTTAAGCTGATGGGATCATTAGAAAAGCACACACGAGTTGATCCCTTGTCACATCAATGAAATTAACATTATTGTGCAAAGTATAATGGGCCCTAAGGCCTCCCAAAACCCCTTTCCCCCTTTCCCGAAAAGCTGAATACGTCCTTGTCAACACCAACAAACACACACTGAGAAATTAAAGTGTGGCCATTATTACAGCTAGTTAATGCATAAAGCTTCAAATTTCACACTAATTATGTTTATTAAAGTGAAGGTTGTGTGTCGCATAAGAAAATAATAGACTTGGATCAGATGTTGTTGTCTTTTGTGCTCCTTTTTTTAAGGCCGTGCCTGGAGGGTTCGGGAAGGGGCGGGGGGGTTGCGTTTTGACTCATGTGTAATCGGAACAAATGTGAGCTGAGCCGTGAAAACGAGAGCTGAGTTTTGGTAGCACATTTTCCATAACCACTATGTGTATACATTTCCTGTTGTACTTATGTACATACATACATATACATATACATATATGTAAAATGTATACAAGTGCCCCTCATTAAAATAAATTCACAGATCTGCAAGCAGAATCTAGTTTTTTCTACACGCTAAAAAAGCCTAAAAGACCTGTTTGTGCCAGCTCCAAAGTGCCATAATTGGGGCGCTGGAAAATCGATAAAATACAATTTTCATATATATTTCAAACAATTTTAAAGGTAGAGTCAGTCACCTTACTGGAAGCATAGATTGCTCCTGATCTGCTCTTAAGATCGATAATAAAGTTGACTTACTTGAGCGCTGCAGTTACCAAAAACTCCTACAACTTAAGAGCTAAGATTATCTAACTCTAAACAAAATATCCTGGCTACATTGGCATCAGAGTATTCCTCTGGCGGTTACAGCCGATGGCAAAGTGTTCACTTCAACTTGTTCCCCGGAAATTGATTCGATTAATTGCGTCAATAAATTCCAAAATATAAACTGTTTGGTAAAAAAGAAGAAGAAAAACAGCAAGTCATTATTGGACATGCAGACAAAGCAAACAGTCAGAAGTGTTCAAGATGAGCCATGTTTTCGTAAGCCGAGGGGATTTTAAGGACATTCCATTCCCATTATCCGTCTGTCTGTCTGTCTGTCCATCAGTTTGTGTGTGAGCGCCTCTGATTATCTATTTATATGCTTATCTTAATGTTGAATACCATTATGCGCCTAATTGGTGCAATCAAATTGTCTTCCAAGTTAATTAAGTGCTCAGATGCCGCTTCTGCTTCCAACTTCCAACCTGTGAACTAATCTGGGCAATAAGCATGCAAATAATTATAGCACTGACTGTCTGATTGACTGACTGAGTGACAGACAGTCAATATTCTATATACATATACATATATATATACATTTTATTATATATATGTGTGTGTGTATATAATGAGGATGTTTCTGAGCCAATGATTATTTAAGTACTTAAACGTGTTCTTCCTAATTCGGCTTACAAATAAAATTCACATAAAATGTCCACAGAGGCATTTTGTTTTAGTGGTAAATTTTTAATGCAAATAACAGTTCCACTACAGCTGCTACTGGTAAGGTGAGTGCTGTGTGGTGTGTTGTGTGTGGTGTGTGCTGTGTGGTGTGTGGTGTGTGCTGTGTGGTTGGGTGGTGGTGTGGGTAATGTGGCTAATGCCACTCAAGCTCGACGGCTGTCACATTAACAATAGACAAGCGACAGTTGTGCAACGCAACGCAACGCAACGCAACACAAAACAATACAAGAAAAACGCACAGAAAATCTATTTACTTTGTAGACAGTGATTTAATCGCTGAAACATTTCTGCGAGCGCAGACAATGCGAAATGTTTTTATTTACTTTTGATTATCTACTTTAAGATGACAAAAAAAAGCAAAACAAACAGCAAAAACAGTTGCAGCAGCGCAAACAAAACACAGCTGAGAACTAAGCCAAGTAAAGCACACACACACACACACACTCACACACACACACACACACAGAGGGGGTGACAAGACGTTGACAAGTGATCCTTGGGGGGAAGGTGAGGTCGACAGAGTTGGCGGCAGAAATAACAAACAAATAAAGCGCAAAAAAAATATCTATAAAAAAAGGACAAGCTGCGGAAACGGCAACAACAACAATATGGCCAACACTGAGCTTATGGCCAGGTTTAAATAGTGCAACAATATTTGAGCGCAGGCTGCACACACAGTTCGACAATATTCACTTAAAAGTGACTTTCTAATATTAAAAACGCAATTTTAGCAGTCAGAATTATTGATCGGGCTCAAGAAAAATACTTTTAGTATTCTCGATTTCAATAAAAAGCCAGACTTTTAAGGATTTGGGTAAGCAGATATATATCTTGGCACAATATTGATCAGCTGTTTGTATATCCAGGCTCAGGCTACTTACAAGTCCAGCTCTCTCGACTAGATCATTTTTACTGGCTGTCAATCTCAAACTGACTAAAAACAAAAAACACATTATTGATTTGTGATTGTGGATGGCAAAGGGATTCTTTATTCAGTCACAACAATCGATCAATAAATAAATATAAGCAGTCTTTTTTGACTACCCTTACTTACTAGGGCAATTTAAATAAGCTGCTTGGAGTTGAAATCAAATTAGCTTTTGATATAAAAGTGTACACAATTCAATACCGATAACGATAACGATAACGATCAAGATCAGTTGACTTGTGTAAGTTTTGTGTTGGACCTCGCAAATGCGATTTTTCTTCCTCTAACTGCGGGCTGTTTAAATGTAAACGCAGGATTGCGGTGCGACTGTGTCAGCGTGTGTGTGTGTGTGTGTGTGTGTGTGTGTGTGTGTGTGTGTGTGTGTGGGTAAGTGTGTGTTGGTAAGTGTAGGTAGGTGGATAAAAGTGTCAACATGGCCTGTCGCGGCTTATGAATAAGCAAAGCGGCGAGACGCAAACAAACAACAACAGCGACAACAACAGCAGCAGCAGCAGCCGCAGCAGCAGCAGCCGCAGCAGCAGCAGCAGGCACACACAGCTGAACAGAATACAACACAGAGCACACCTGAGTGTAAACATAAACAAAACAAACAATGCAATTCGCATTCGCATTCGCATTCGCCTCTCGCATATGGGCCATTCTACATTGTACATTGTACATTCCATAGCCGTATCCATAACCATAACCATGGCCAAAACCAAATCGTGATTGTAGCAAGTGCGCCCATAATTTATGGCAAACGGATGCAGATATGAGCGAAAGGTGACAACGGAAGGCCACACAACAACAGCAGTGGCAGCTGCAACAAGTTAACAATAATAATATTCCAAATTGCTGCAGAAGACAAATCAAATTGCAGCTCGAAACCAAAATATCGAGAATTGCAATGCGTTTGAATACACTGCGCAACAAAGCGCGCTGAATACTCTTAATGCACCGTAAAATATCGAATATTCACCTGAGTCAGACAAATGCATATCCGTCTGCATATTTGTGTAAATACCAAGCAATTGCTTATGAATATGGATCTGTGGCTGGTTGTGGATTGCCCAATTGCAGGGTTCATCAGGATAGCATTTCTGATATTTGCCCATCGGGCTGGCCCCTTTACTGGCTATATCATACATACATAGACATATATATTTGGCCAAGTCTTTCTCTACACACTTTTCATATGTCAACTATGTCATCCACAGCAAATAGAAACATTCACACAGAGTTGGACAAACATCGATGTGAGCTGTGTGTGTAAAATTGAAATTCATAATCCAAACAATTCAAATTATTGCATATTGTTTATTTGTATATATATTTATGATTTTGATTTTGACAGTGTAACTGCTGTTATTCTTGTTGTAGGTTGTTGCCATCAGGACACAAGTGACAAGCACCACAATGTTGCAGTGACAGATGCAAGTGCAACTATTGCATTTTTTGTCAATTGCGCAAAACATGAAAATGCTCAACTCTCTCTCTCTCTCTCTCTCTCTCTCTCTGTCTCTCTCTCTCTCTCGTTCTAACCCCAACATAATAGATATGGATATGTCTACGAATTGTTTTCCATTTTAATTGCTTTTGAACAAGCTGTGTGAGTTTATTTTGTTTTCGCAAAGGGGGCAGCAAGCTGTTGGAGGGGCCAGCAGAAGGCAGTGATGAACTACTAAATATATTGATGGTCTACAAAATGTATATTTACATAAATAACATGTGAAAAGGGGGTTTTCGATGTTCAGTGATGTTGAGTGGGCAACAGCGCGTATGAGTAATGTAATTGCCAGCAGCTGTTTGGTTGGCACTATCAGTGACCTTATCCAGTGCCAGTGTCTGCACACATATGACATACCGACAAAATTGCATTACGCAGTTACAAGTGTTGTAAATAAATTTCACATTTTAATTGCGGGTGTGTGAATGCAACTAACTCTAATGCAACTGTGTCTGGCCCAAATAGTTCTGCCCCAGCACATTCATATGCGTAGTGCATACATCATCGGTGTGTACGTGTTTGTTTGCTTGTGTGAGTTTATTCAAACACACACACACACACACACACACAGACATAGACACACAATGACATTCCTAAAACAAGCACATTAGAAACAGTGTTAACTGTATTTAAATGGCAATTTGACATAAATACAATCGGTCGGCATGTAAAATGTAAACATTTGACAGCCCATGGGAATCCATGGCCAATTATGTGCACTGAGCAAAAAGCTGTGCTCAATTGCATTTGAATGCGTTTTAAATAGCTGTGCATCGAACAAGCTAAGGCAAAAAGGTGCGTCAAATAACATGGCAAAAGACTTTGAACTTTGGCTTTTGTGGCTTACAACATTTTTCTAGTGTCAGCTAATTCTATTTATTATAATTGCTGAAAACTGAATATATATCTTTGAAATTTGTGCAGATATATTTTAACTGTGAAGTCGAGTTATGTTTTAATTGAGTATTCGGATTTTCTTTTAGATAGATATTTCCACTTGAACAAATACATATTCACAGCCAATCAAAAATGTTTGTATTAATAATTTGCTCGTTTCATTTTTTTGTTTTGAGAACATTTCTGGGTTTCAATTCGATTTTCCAAATCTGGAGCAATGACAAACAAGTTGATGGCAATCTTATATATTTTTCTCAAGTTATAATTTTGCAATTCTTTTTTCTATGTAAGCCTTAGCTTAAATGAAGGTGATACGTTCACTCAGTGCATGATTTATTGCTGAATGCACTTAAGGGATTGGTTGAAGACTCAGTAATTAGAGTAGTCGTGAGTATTTTTATTAGGGGTTTAAGTTGTTGACTTTGCAAGAGTAGATTAGGTTCATGGTTCACTTACCGTTCACATAAGCGGATAAATCAAAATCCTTGAAAGCCTGCTGCTGATTCGGCTGCATTAAAGCTGTTGGTAGGCTCCCGTTGGAATCGGTGTCCTCGCTGCTGGCAGCACGTTTTAACCGAGCGGACGTCGGCGCCTCCGCCTGACGATGGCGGCGAGCACTGGCAGGGGATATTGCATCATTTCCGGCCGCCTTGGCTGGCTGAGATGCCGCCAATAGAAGAAGCAGAAAAAGGAGAAGCAGCGTTGGACGGGTGGTCACCCGGCTGGGTTGGGGCAGCAGCGTTCGTCTTTTGGGCATTGTTGGAACGTGCATGGTGTAACCACTGCCACCGCTGCCTCCTCAATGCGTCTCCAGCCGATTTTCGAGTCTCTTTGGTAATTGCAGGATATGCGCAAGGAGCGGCGCGGCGCGGCGCGGCGCGGCGCGGTGCGGCAAGCGGAAACGGATATAACGCGCCAGCAACCGACTTTGAATGTACTGTTGTTGTCTTGCCGTTCCTCTTACTGTTGTTGTTTTTGTTCTTTGTCACGCACTCTCACACACACACACGCACACACACAGACACCACTTAATGTTGTACTTGGCTCTGGACTCCCCGAGCGGCCATCAGGCGGCAACTTCGACCACAACACACAACGCAAACAAAAACAAGAAAAACAAATGCCGACGAATTAGAAGAAAACGTTTTTCAATCTATGCACATATATATCTATATATATACATATATATATATATATATATAGCGCGTATATATGTAGTCTGTGCTGTTTGGACCCAGCTTGGTCTTTGAGTTTGGCTTCTGGCTTCTGGCTTGTGGCTGCCGACGGTGGCGATTGCGGATCGCAGGTGACGCCGTTTGGCAAAGCCGGCGTTGACGGCAGACGACAGAATGAAAGGACTCTGGGACTCTGGCAAGCAGGACACCACCACTGAACGCGACGTGTTGCGTGGCCAACGTGCGAGGCGCGATTGAGCCAGCAGAGTGCGCTGCCAGTCCTATAACATAACACAACATCGCATCGCATCGCATCGCATCGCATGGCATGGCTGGCATGGCATGGCAGCAAAGGAATCGCTACCCGCTCGTCTTTCGCAACTCGTAACTTTAAACCGAGCGGCGAGCAGCGAGCAGCGAGCAGCCCGAGCTGCCAAACGGACCGAGAACGGCGAACAACCCGAACGCTGTTTTTAGTGAATGAAGCGTGTGCTCGTCTTCGTGCCCGTCCTCGTCCTCGTCCTCGTGCCCGTCCTCGTCCTTGTGCCCCTGCTCGCGCTCGTCCACATCGCTCGTGCGGCGCCTGCGCCGGCACCATAACAAGCACACACACACACACACACACAGAAGGAGAAAACGGCATTAGTCGGCAGACGATTCGATATGGATATCAGCGCTTCGAGTGCTCGAGACCTGCGAGTCCTGCAACGGAAAGGACTAAGGACTAAGGACGACAGACGACAGACGACAGACGTTGCAGCCCATTTGCTTGCTACGCCGTGTCTCCATCATTTATGGCCAGTTCCAACTGACTGACCTTTTTAGACAGTTCGCACTCAGCCCGCCCAGTTGCCACAGCTTTGACTGCAACCAACTCTAAACTGCCTCCCCTTGTTTTGACCCGCAATTGGCATCGAGTTGGATGTGCAACCAGTGAATGGCCAGCAGTTAGTTCCAATACTCCCCGAATCACTACACGACGACGACGACGACGACAGCAATTAAAATATTTGCAATTGATTTTGCTTGCTAATTTGATTAGCCATTCGTTTGGCTTCGCATACGTTTGTATCTGCATCCGCTTACGCTCTAATTCAACTGTCAGTTTGTCCGTCTGTCTGTCTGTCTGATTCAGCTTCTGGTACTGGTGCTGCTGCTGCTGCTGCTGCTGCCTCTGGCTCAAATTACGCATCGCTGAGCGTAATCAACAAATCAACACGCCGCAAATATCCGTAAATATGTTGCGCAAACATTTGCCGCCAAAATTTGTCAATTTTCGAGAAAAACGTCGCCCACAGTTGCCAACAGACCGATGCCAAAGTGCCACCGTTAAATGAGTATGTATGTATGTATGTCTGTGTGTGTGTGTGTGCGTGTGTGTGTGCCTGTGTCTATCTTATTATGTGGCTACACCGCTGAGCAGCACAATAACGACACAAGCCCCGGGACGAACTTTGAATCTCGGCTGGAGTAATTGAGTTTAATGCATTACACGATCCATACCAGATTTTATGATTATAAATTATCCTCGCATATATTTGTATTTGTTATTTGATTTCACTATTACAATCGCTTATAAATATTATATTTATCGGAATCGTTTTATTTCATTCCCAGCAAATTTCATCATTTTTATCATAATACGTTAAAATTTGCCAGAAACTAGTAGATGTTTAGATGTTTTAAGGTAAATACTACGACTACTATTATCTGCAACGTTCACTGCTGTGGTAAATCTTTGGGTGTATTTGGCGTACGGAAGATGAAATTCCCTTCCAAGCCGGCATAAGCCAGCCGATATCTAAATTTTACTAATAACTAAAAAAAAGACCAATAACTACGCTAACAGTTTTTGAGAAATAAGAGTTTAATATCAATTGCTGCTCGTTGTCACAAATTCAACTGGCTCCGATACTGATCTTAGTCAGTTTGGTGCGCACAACTTGTTAAATAAAAATGTTCGTCAGACAGGAACTCATCTTTCGACCGATGTTTAACTATGAGAGCTACATACATATGCATATATACATATATACATGATATGCCTGCAAATTGCAAGGAAGTGGATTCAACTGGACTGAATGAGAATATATATATACCTTATGGGGTTGGAGACGTCTCTGTCAAGGACATATTTACATAAGCTCCACTGTGGGTTAACTAATTTGGTGAGAAGTCTTCGAGCAATTTCTTCCATACTTGTCGCTATGGATGTTCAAATCAGCCAAATAACTGTATTTGCCTATGTACACGGCAGCTTGTCTTGTATTCCCGTTTCGTAGTCTTAATCTGTTGTTGCCTGCGAGCAACGGTAATTGTAAGTTCCTTACGATCAAGACCTTCTTCGATGGTATGTTCAAGCTACTTTCATGAAGTGTGAGTCAGTCGCATTTGGTCGCTTGAATCGCGTAGTATAAGTCGCATGAAGCGGGCATATATTCTGTATTAAATACAAAGCTCTGAATAAATATAAACCCCAAGTTATATTATATATATATATATAAAGTACATATGAAAAGTATTTCACAGTGTTCGATGTTAGATTCATTAACATATATGTATGTGTACATCATGATGTGTACAACACACGCAGCCATATTCAGTTGCGCATCTGTGTAACTACAACAACAACAACAAGAACAAAAAGAAGAAGAACAACAACAACAGCAACAACAGCAGCAACACAAGCACAAACACATTATTAGCCAAAGACCAGGCCTGTCAGCTGAAGTGCCATTGATATTAATGTTTGTGCGCCCAGCAAGTTAATCTAATTAAAGTTGCCAACTTATTTTGCTGGCACACGCTGAAACGCAGCTCGCCAATTGTTGTTTGCTCTGTTTTGTCGCTGTTGTTCTTGTTGCTGTTTTTATTGTTATTGTTGTTTGCTGTGTGTTGTTGGCAGCTCGTTGTCATTGTTTTCGCATTACATATTTTTATTATTATGAAGTCGCCGTTGAACACTGGACTACTTGCATAGCGCGTTTTATACATCCTTCTGCTGATTGCCTTTGGTTTGGCGTGAAGGTTTTTTGACGTGGCTCAGCCATAGATAGCCAAATGTAATTCGCTTTGTGTCTACATTTGTGGCAATCGGACAACTAATTGACTATTTTGTTTTGTTTTTTGTTTGTTTTGGTTTTTGTTTTGTTTTTGAGAGAGGTGCATTTGAAACCCCAAACCGGATGCGGCTATGAATTGTTGCCTAATAACTGCTGCTGATGGATCGATTGTTATTGTTGTTGCTGCTGTAGATTGAGGCCGAGTCTAATTGGACGTATGGGGCAAATCCGTTCCGACTGGCTTATGCAACTCGCAGCGGTACATTTTAATTGGGTTTGCACGGCGGGTTGGGGGTGTGGCACGTGCATTTAGCAACGCGCGAAGTGCGTCCGAGGTGTACAATGGACAATGGGCGATGGACAATGGACGATGGACAATGGACAATGGATAACATAGCACTATTCCCACTGGTTTTTTTTTGGCCGCTTCTGCATTGTGTGGCATGACTCGTGCAGCAGCAGCGACAGCAGCAGCAACAGTCGGCAAAAAGCGTGGCGCAAATGCAATTGCCGTCAAATTCAATTTGCCGGCGTCGCACTGATGGAAAGCCACTTGGAGCTTCGAGCCAAGGCACGGGCCACAGATACGCAGCAGCACCAAATTTTGACCCTCATTAGTTTCAATAAGCGGATGGAACCTGATCCATGTTGGCCTGGAGCGCCGCTGTATACAGCGTCTGTTTGGGCAGTTTTTCGCTTAGGATGCAGAGCACTTTTAGTAGCCGCCTGGATGTTGGCAAAGCAATAAAGTCAACGCACAACGCCTAAATGCACAAAATGACAATTCAAAAAACCAAAAACGAAAAGCGAAAAACGAAAAACGAAAAACAAGATTAATTGTGCTATGAAGCGAGGCATTTATTTTAAAGTCAGTTTTTATGATCTTTAGTTGATGGGTATTAAATAATATTAAATAAATAAGAATTTGTATTTTTTGCTATCTTACAAATCGAAAGCATTTATATAAAAAAGTTTCTTAAACGCTTCGAAATTATTTCGAAAATCCCGAAAAATGTGCCTGTTTTTCTGAAGTTTCTTTTAATTTTGGATGATTTCTCAGAGAGTCAGCGGCAACAACCTTTGGGATGATAGGCGCCCAGAAATGTTTTGCAGGCGTTGCAATAATGCCTCGTGATCCGGCAGCTATCCATCAGATACGGATACCAGCAAGCGCAGCAGCACCAGCTGATCAAATGGGGAACGGGGAGAACTGTGTCAAGTATGACAATTACATTGTATGCATTCGTCCCGCCAGACTCACCCAAATAAGCACAGCCAGAGCGCCCAGCAATGGGCCCTCATATTCGCCGTGCGCTGCAATCGTGTGCGTCCTTGCTTGCCACACGCAGGACACACAATCGAACAGGCCTGAAGACCAAACTGGGGCTGCGGAGCCAACGCAACGAAGCCTGTCCAACAAACAGAGACAGAGACAGAGAGAGAGAGAGAGAGAGAGAGAGAGAGCTTATCATTTAAGCATCATTAAAGTATCACTTAAACAAATGTAGTCGAGAGTGCCCGGCTAGTAGACGCCTACAAGCCCAAATATTTACTTGTCACAGATGGTCAATATTTTGTCAAAGTACACAGAACGCATACAATTAGAAAGCAATATGCGTTTGTCCATATCGTTGTTGATTATTGACTGAAATTAACTTGGTTTGTGCATAGCCAACAGGAACTTTCCAGCTCTGTTCACCTCTGGTTACTTACTGCGCACCTGCGGCGGACTCGAGTGCTGCCCATCAGTTGGCAGCTGCTGTGTCGGCCGCTCAGCCCGCTCATCGAGCAGTTGACTGCTCGAATGACGGTCAGCGCTGTGCGATTGTGGATTGCTCTGGTGCAAAGTTGTCGCATTTCGGCCAATGGCATCATCGTAGGCTGGCGGATACTGTGGGTCTGCGATGGGTGCGTCTTGACGGCTTGGACGCAGCACTGGCTGACTTGGATCCTGGCCCTGATACAGCATGCGATGCTTTAGCTCGGCCATGCTCGGCTGATGGCTACTTTCTGCCATTTGGCTGAGCGTGAATGCAGCTCACAGCTTTTATTCAGCAAAAGCTCACGCAAAAAATAACGCAAAAAATAACACAAAAAATAACAACAAAAAATAACAACAAAAACAACTTAGAAAGAAAGCAGTTGCCGATAAGTGTCAGTTGTAGTTGTGGCTGTTGTTGTTCCAGTTGCAGTTGCAACATAATTGAACTGCAGCGAGTCCGAGCAGATGACAGTTCGCATGTCACGTTCGTCTCACGTATCACGTATCACGTCACGTATCACGTCACGTATGTTGCACGTTACGTATGCGCCATGTCGGCCGGAATGCCAGTGAATATTGTCAGCTTCCGTTTCATTTCCGGCACATAACTTTTGTAATATGCTCTTGTTATGCTCTTGCTGTTGTTGCTGTTGTTGTCGTCGCATTTTCTGGTCGTACATATTTGCTTGACCCTTGACACACGCTGGACTTTACTTTGAACTCGGCAACTCGGTTACTCGACATCCAGACCAGGAGGGTTGCACATACACACACACACACACACAAAAGCATTATACGATTTGTGCTCATCTCTCTGCTGAATTATGCACACAAATAATGTTGTGAGTTGTGGCCTTTAATTTTTAATTTTAAGCCAATCACAATTCTAATCACTTTGGCATTTAAATTTATTACTCGCGTCGATTCATTTAATTATCAGCAGCCTTAAAACCAGAAATTTGCAAAAATTGCTAACGAAAACAAAAAGGACGTCGCCAGGAATAGATACTCCCAATTTTGTGCCCCAAGATTTAAGTTATGGTCTTATTGATGCTATCGATTTATTAAAAAAAAATTTAATAATTAAAAACGAAATTGTAATAAATATATTCAAGCTTAAAATAAATATAAATTTATAGAATTTTGCAAAAATAATTGCCAATTTCCACAGTGTTTTTTTTTAAGTGTATTACGATTTGATTTGCTATTTTCAACGCTGGATAATCAGGAAAACTCTTTCTAATTCTAATCTAATCGGACTAAAGGATTTCCGCTGCTTATAATCCCTTCGATTAGAATCGTAAGCGTTTGCCATCCCTGAACCCAACGCGACTTGACTTCAGTTCATTTTGAGTTGAGTTGAGTTGAGTTGAGTTGAGTTCAAAGTGCACTGTGTTTGTCTCAGTTTGGCCACGTGAGTTGTGGTTTGTTTTGTGAATTTTGTGTTTGTGTTTGGTTCAAGTTTTTCAATCTGTGCCAACAACATGGAGTAATGGACGGGAGAGAGACAGATTGAAACTGGGAACTCAAGTTGCAAGTTGTTTGAAGTTTCTGGGCCCATTTTGCATTTGATCAAGTTTTGCAACTCGTTTCCTGATTACCTTTACGCATTTATGGAAATTTATGCGCACAAAAACTAAATAGCTGCAGTAAAAATTGTATTCATATCCGTATATAAATATATATATCTAATTTGCATGCTAGCTGCTCCTAATCTCGACTCGGAACACTAGAATCCTGTTCGTTGATCCCATATTCATATTCCTAGCGGTCCCCAACTACCATCTACCATCCCTCATCCCTCATCCCTTATATGTTTATATCTCCATGTCTCCCCTGATGGCAATTCAAGCATGACTTTTTTATTCCTCACTTGGCACTGCATAAATTTTGAAGTCCATTTGAAATTCATTCGTTTGGCTTTGATGTTTGCTTGCCGTTGTTGCTCGGCTTTTGACTGTAAAAACTGAAAAAACTGAAAACTGAACGAAGCTTATCGATAAACGTTGGGGATCCGACTGCCGAGCGGCCAATTTGCCAACTGGTTTTGATGGCAACTGTTTTTGGAGCTGCTTGCACAAATACCACTTGAAAATATAACGAAAACACTTGAGTTAAAGATTGCGACACTTAATTCAAGACCATTTGACTAGTTGCTGCTGTTTCACTTCCATGAAAATAACATGAAAACAGCTCGTCAACAATTGTGATTTTAATTGACTTAAGTCGGTAATGCTAATTTGAGATGACTTTGTAGTCATTTCCACAATGGGTTTAGGCCCACTTACTTCATTTATTGTCTCATAAATACTAAATAATTCCGAAATATTTGATAAGTTTGGTTTATTTGGCGAAGAACTAGCGGCATTTCCAAAGCAGCCAGTCATCATTTTACTAATTAAGCACTGATTCCCTTTATATTGTTCTCCTTCTCTCTTGCTCTCTTTCTCTCGCTGTCTCTGTCTCAGTCTCAGTCTCTTTGTCTGTCTCTCTCTGACGAATTCTATTTCATTTACAATTGAACACATGCTCATTTATACATGTTATTGAGCGTTGAACGCTGCGGCTTGAGAAAAGTGTGTGTAAACAATATTTTGTGTAATTGCAATTAGCGCAAAAAGGTTTTCGACTGCGGAAGTCGACGAAACGAACAAAAGGCGAACTCATTGAGGCACGAACGTACCCAAAGGAGCACACACCCAGACACACAGACACCCAGACACCCAGATACCCACCCAATTTTCGTGGGAGTCGCAGAGTATTTGCGCTCTTCGTGATGCGTCCGTGCGGATTTTGGTGTTGAAATTAAACGAAATCATTATTAAGGCACAGGCCCACTTACCCACCCACCCAGAGACGACACACTCGAGCCCCGAGCCTCGAGCATACAGCTACACATTGTCGAATAAAAATCAATGGCATCGGTTGCCAGCAGACTTGAGAGCCTGCAGTCCCTCATCAAATACATTGTATACCTATGACAACGGCCAACGATTGCCAGTCATTTTTTATATATATATCAATTATTAAAAATTGTCCACAATCCCAAACAATAATAAGAAAATAATAATTTATATTTGAATATATAACGAAAAGTCAAGCAAAAAAGCACAGCTATGCAGAGAATGGCAAATGTGAAATTGCCCACAACATCTGAAAGGAAATTGGTCGAATGTCAGTTAATCCTGCGGAATAAGTATAATTTCTCGGCACTTAAGGCAACAATCACACAGAACTTATCGAAGCATTCACAGGGGACTCTTCGATAGAAGAGGAGCCCAGAAATCGCAGACTTGCACTTAATCGTTAATACAAACCAAAAGAAAGCAGCTGGAAGACAGTTGACTTGTTAATTTGCTAAAAAAAAACCAAAAAAAAAACATCAAACACATTGTAGGTGTGCCAACGTATGTGTGTGTGTGTGTGTGTGTGTGAGCGAACGGAAGTAAGCACTAAAATAAGTAAATAAAAGGAAAGCGTGCTGGAAAAAAGTAAAGCAAAGTAAAGTAAAGCAAAGTAAAGTAAAGTGAAGTAAAGCAAAGTAAAGTAAAGTGAAGCAAAGTAAAGTAAAGTAAAGTAAAGTAAAGTAAAGTAAAGTGAAGTAAAGCAAAGTAAAGTAAAGTAAAGTAAAGTGAAGTAAAGTAAATGTTCGCTCGTTCGTTCGTGTAAAATAGTTGAAGTTATGAGCCAAAGCAACCAAAGAGCAAAAGACGACTTACACACACACACACACACACACTCAGCCACTCCAAGTGCACAGAATACAATGTGTGTCTGTGTTTGTGTCTGTGTGAGTGAGAGTAATTCACATTTCAAGCACGTTTCGCTTTTATGCTCTTAAATGGCGAGTGTATCTGTGCGATGCCTTCTATTCGTCCCGCCGCCCCCCGTCCGCACTCTTCTTTCTGTCTTCAGTCGCTGCGTGCTGTGGCAAAACGATAATTTTGTTGATGATGCTATGATTATAAGTTTTAGTCCAAGCTGCAAGGTTCTAGCCCAAGCTTCAAGTCGAACAATGGGCGACCGGCGAGCGTCACCACCGCAATCAAGGGTTCAAGTAGCGACGTTTACATGTGTGTCAGGATGCCCCGTGCCCCGTGCCCCGTTGCTACCCTTTGCCGCTCCGCACGGTTAGAGTATCTGTATCTATTTCTAAGTAAATTACACACACACACACGGGACACGGGACACGGATGCGGATGCGGATGCGGACGAATGGAGAAATTGGTGGGGCTGGCGTCGCATCCTTTTCGCGTGAATGACCCACATAAATAGCCGCGTGGTGAAATCGGTCGTTTTGCCACCCGCTCCAGCTCCAGCTCCAGCTGTTGGCTCGGCTTGGGTTTTATGGGCACGTACCAAACAAAGAGTTGCCCAAAAAGAAAAAAAAAACATCAAATACAAAAACAAATTGAAAAGAAAAGAAATTCCACACAGACACACAGACACAGAGACATCTCTTCTTCTTCAGATCACGCAGCATGGAACGTAGTATTTTTCATTATAAACTTGAATTGATTTCGCCCCGATTTTCTTTTTCATTTTCACTCATTTAACGATACATTTCCGTATTTTCATTGTCTGACTTCCATTTGTTTTGTGCTGCGTCAGAGAAAATCCAACGTTGAATATATTCCGCTATTCAGCCTCTACAATTGGCAAAAGGATCCGATTAAGCAGAAATATATATATATATATATGTATATCAATTCATCAATAATATTTATTGATTAAAAAAAAACCAACAATGATGGAAAAAAAACAACTTTCTATTGTGGAGCCTAATCCATTCTGTTCAATTTTACAATCGGCTTACATTTTATTTGGTCCTTCGATTTGCTTTATGTCCTTATTGTATCTAAAAACGAAAAATATAGGACGAAAAATTATTCTTTTTCTACCTTTTGTTGTGTAGTGTAAGAAATTATTAATGTTAATTTCGATCTGAAGTCAAGTGCTGGTTGAGATAAAATTGAAAAATGTGTTTTGCACTTACAACAAAATAATATAAATATATTAATTGAAATATGTTTGTGTAATTCTGAACATTTACTTGCTAGTTACAAGTATTGTGTAAAAATGAATTATTTATTTATTGCACACATGACGATATTTCACTTGGGCCCATCTCTGACCCACCCACCCACACATAGACACACACACACACAGACACACACAGACACACACACGTAAGTGGCAGGGCTATAAATTTTCAACATGACATGACCATGTTCTTCTTTTGGGCTATTGATTTATATTTGGCCTAATAAAGCGACGTCTCTGCGCAATGCTGTTAAGTGCTCTTCTTTGGGCATGTGGCAGTGGGCAGAGTGTAAGAGTGTGAGAGCGGAGGGTGGGCGAGGTTGTAGACCTGGAGGAGGTAATGGCACAAATGATGCCAAGGCAATGTGTTGGACATGCTCGAAAGGCTTATGATTTGACGTTTAGGTCAAGTAAATTCCAAATTTATGACTTCAAATTGCCCAAATACCATGTGTGTGTGTCTGTGTGTGTGTGTGTGTGTGTGTGTGTGTGTGGGTAATATGATGTGCTAGTAAAAACAACAACTTTCTTAGAATGGCATTAGTTTAATGCAACTTGTTTGTTACTTGGGCTCTTACTGCTACTGCTACTGCTGCTGTTGCTGTTGCTGTCGGCAGTTGCACTAACTGTTTACCGTCAAGATTTGCCACTGCCACCTTGACACTCGACCGACCCCAAACGCGACCGCGACTCCATCACTATCACCGCAACCGCTCCCTGGCACGCCCAATCCGCAGCGAGACAATGTGCAAAATGTTTACACTGCACTTGGTTGGCAGCTGACTGTGCTGCTGTCACCGAACTTGTTAAGTGTCTGTCGCGGCATTAATATTTCAATTTCGTTGCCTTTTTACCTCAAAAAAAAAAGAAAAAAAAGAGATTGAGATAGTTAGGGAATGTGAGGGCTGCCAGTTGCTGCCAGCTGAAGCTGCAATCAAGGCATCAATGTCAACAGGACACTTGATGCCAAAAAATGGAGTTGCAAGTTGCAAGTTGCAAGTTGCATGCGGCATGCGGCATGCAGAGTAACTGACTCACTGACGTTCGTTCTCTTCGCGACTAAATTCATTTTGTGGTTTTTTTTGGCTGTGCAAGCTGTAAAAACTTGGCAAGCTGCGCTTAACTTTCGCTCAAATTTCATCGCACCGACTGAAAGTGTGTCTATGTATGTGTTGGCCGTGTGTAGGTGTGTGTGTGTGTGTGTGTGTGTGTGTGTGTGTGTGTAGGGCTCAGAGTGCGTGTGTTTTGGTTTTGTTAAGCAGCACGCTTTTGTTTGCTCTAGCAAAAGTCTACGCTAATGTTGTTGTTTTGTTGATTTTGCTCTTCTATCCTTCGGCATTTATTATTATTATTCTTTTCAGTGGCACTTTTCTCGACGCTTACGGTTTAAACATCGGGCATTATTCATGCGACGCGAGAGGCATCCCCAAATCCCATCGACAACAAGTAAGAATGCTGATGTCGATTCAAGCTAGACTACGTGATACCCTTTACCCAGTGTTGTTAACGGACAGGTAAACATGGCTATATATATATATATATATATATATATATATATATTATGGTATCGGAGAAGCTTCCTTCTGCCGTGCAAAACCCTTTTTAACCCACCATTTTCAATGGGTTTAGGTTATAAAAATGCCAAATGTCGCAATTCAGCTGACGCTAAAACTGAGAAATTCAATTGCATAACTTAAGGCGTCCACAAATTAGGCAAAATTATTTGTATTATTTGTATATGAATAATTTTTTAAATACAGGAGATGTGTTAATTGGTTCAGTGGACAGACGTTCTACGGAATCCGGCTCGATGACGCCAAAGTCACATTTATTGATTTGATGATACGATACTCAGATGTGTGTGTACTTCAATAGTCAGGGAAACCTGTTAAGTTTTGCCGGCAGGAAGTGCCGTCTGTGTCCGTCGAGATGTGTTGATTGATGTATTTGGAGCATTCACTGTGAGTGGGCGATCCACTGTTAAGCATTTGTGCAATTCATATGCATGAATCTCTCCGTTGTTGGAAACGCTTTAAATGCGTATCCCTGAAATGTGTTCGCCACAAATTGATACAGAAATTGAAATAGCACAAACACAAACACACACACACACACACACACACACACACACAATTCACTATTAGCATGCAGACCATTGGTTCTGGTTCTGGTTCTGGTTGTGGTTGTGGTTGTGGCCTTTCCATATACATACGTAAGTAGGCAGCACATTTACCCCTTGAACGTTTCCATCATCTTCAATGGAGGAGGGAAGATGAAGAAGAAGAAGAAAAAATAAAATGAGCATTTACATAATTTTGCTTGTACGTTTCGTGTTGTGTATATTTAATTCTTTTGTTGTTGTATTTTGTTTTGTTGTCGACATACTACTTCAACTAGGGTACTTTAAAGATATAAAACTTAATGCTTAAATGGATGGAATGACGTAACAGCAGCTTGCTCGCTCTGTATGCAACTATATATATATATATAATATGATATATGTATATGATTATCGAAGTATGTACGTGCTTGCATACCCTTTTTTGTTTTTAATCAGTGCTCTTAATTTTCTATAAAAAACTACAAATTAGCATCATTAAAAGTTAAGCACAATAATCGCAGAAAATGAACAGAACAGAAACTGTTTAATAATAATAATAATAATAATCATAATAAAAAAATGCATGCATTGGAATAATATTGTAATAATATTCGCAACATTATCTTTTTTCCCTCCTCTGTTTTTTTCTTCTCTGTTTTTTTGTTATATGTTTTATGAATAGATCAGTCAGTCAGATCAGTCAAAAGCACTGCTAAACAAATACATCTATGTTTGTATGTATAATGTACGAGTAAGTTTTAAAAGATTTCCATATAATGCATATAATTAAGTAGATCTAAATATCTAAATATATATAAATATGATAATAAAAAAAAAAATAATATTAATAAGTTTGAGTGTTTTTCTTCGAGTTGCAATGAATATTTTGAATTTAGTTGGGTCCGGTTTAGGCCAGGCAAAAAAGCTTTCTCCAGAACGAAGGTGTCGGCGGCAACGTGGTGGGCACTAATCCCTCCCAGATGGCGGTATCGAACACATCCTTGACTTTATCCTGCATTTACACAATGGAAATAGAACATTAAAAAGATTAATAAGAAAATTATATACAACTCAACATATATTGCAATATTAGCCAACAATCACAACTAACGAATTGCTGCGAGTCTGTTTCCATCGACCCAATAAAACCCCTTTGGGATTCCGCCACTTTATTTAATTTGACGATGAAATTCTAATATGCATTAAAGTCAATCTGTACATTTGACAGAATACCATAAATGTATTTTCAAAAAAAAAAAGAAGAAAAATATAAAAAAAAATGTCCTTCTTGTCGCCGCCTGACTTTGGAAGCATTTATTTCAAATTTTTCTGCGCTCCACTGCAATTTTTCCGCCTCGTCTCACAGATTTTTTTACATATATTTTTTTCTTTGCACTTGAAGCAATTTGTCGTGTCGTTTACCACTAAAAAGAGAACGCGCAGTGCTCTAGCTAGGAATGCACGAGCACACGGATACCCTGTAATCCCCAAAACATATTCAATGTTAAGTTAGTTCCAATTGGTGAACAGTTATAATTTCTATACTGATAAGTCTGACGTTGATTGATATGCTACTGTTGCCAAGTGAAGCAGACCCGTTTGTGGCATGCCTGATAGGGCAGGGTATGGTACAAAAAATTGCATCTTCCTTTGGAAAGTCTGTAAGCATTAGCGCCTCCTTTGGGAAGGACGAGTGCAATGCACGGCTGACAAAAAGGTGGCTTTGGTTCACTCCACTGTGCCACTCACTCCACTGTGCCACTCACTCCACTGTGCCACTCCCCGCCACTCCACATCCATTCTGGACTCGGAAGTTTGTGCTGCGGCAAAACATTAACGTTGCAAGCTTTGCCAGGCGCAAGCTGTTACCGTTATACTAACCAGCCCGAAAACCGCACAATTATGATTATTGTATATGTATGTGTCTCTCTCTCTCCCTCTCTCTCTCTCCCCCTCTCTCTCTCTCTCACTCTCTGTGTGTGTTTGTGTTTTTTGAATGAGAAGAGCAGCGTGTTGAAGCACATTGCCCCAAAGGCAAACGCCTCCCAAGCGTCATCGTTGCGCAGAGTTTCCTTTTTAAGTGTTTGCATGCAGACAGCGACAGCCCAAAGGATTTCTTGAATATTATTTGAATGCCCTTGCAGCGGGTATTTTCATTTTGTCGCATCTGCGACCCCTTCAAATGTTTAGATATATATATATATATATATATACGTATGTATCAGTTCTGATATATACATTTGACATATGTCGGCAACAGATCGGCCCGAAAATGAGCTCTTGTTTGACCGACAAAAAGCAATTAAACCAGTTGGAAATCAGCTGGATGCAGTTCTGTTAGAGCATCTAATCTTCGACGTGCTTAAGAAGGACCTTCTAAGTTGTTGTTGTTGTTGTTGTGGTTGCTGCTGCTGCTGCTACTGTTTGCTGGTGCAATGACTTTGCAGGCCAGTTCTCACTCACTCACTCCTTCGCTCCATCTATCTGCTTCGGTGTGTGTGTGTAGGTTTGTGGCAACAGTCACTGTCTGTGTGGCTGCTGCTGCTGCTGCTTTAATTAATATGATGGGGCAGGCCCCACTGACTAGCCCAACATGCTGTAACATTGCAACATTGCAGCAACATTCATTGCCCAGTCACTCACTCACTGACTCACTCACTGACTCACTCACTGACTCACTCACCAACCCATCCAGTGACTCACCTGTGTGGCTGACGAAGTCTCAATGTATTTGGCACCAATTGTTGTTGCCAAGTCCCAGGCGTCGGCATATGAAATTGGTTTCTCGCCATTTGTCTGCTCATCCATGGCAAGCAGCACGCCCCCAAGCACATATATGAAATCAAATAAGAATTTCATAAATATTTTAACAATTTGTACACACACACAGACAGACAAACAAATGATAAATGTATAAGACAAAAAAAAGCAAAAAAAACCAGCAAAAAAGGAATACAAATGAAACGAAATGGGAAACTCACCTGCAATTTGTTCAGCACATTCAGATTGCTCCTCAAATCGGCTTGGGTGCCGACCAAAATGAGGGCCGCCTTTGTTTTGGCAAATTTGGGCGCCCATTTCGATTTGATGGCTCGAAACGTTTCGGGTTTGACCACCGAGAAGCACAGGAGAAACACATCGCTGTCCGGATAGGAGAGCTCTCTCAGTGGGTCCAACGTGTCCTGTCCGGCCGTATCACAGAGTGTCAAATGCACGGGACTCTCGTTCACATTCACCTCGGCTGCAAGCACATCGATATATTTATCTATCTATATATATATATGTGTGTATGTGTTGATGTTGATGTTGCAAGACTCTGTTGTTGTAATTAAAATTAAGTGCACGCGTGTAGCTATTTTTGCATTTGTGGCTTTTTGCTAATGAAGAAGAGGCAAGGGGGCAAGAGGCACAAGTGTCGCAGCAGGTTGCAAATGTAATTGCGAGCGCTGATTGCTAAATGATATATTTGATACACACACACATTTATTTATGTATATTTAAATGGCATCTCGGGCACTCAAACAATTGCATTGCTTGCCAGGTATTTTCGATTGAATTCCATTCGGGAATTTCATTTAAAAAGATATCCCATTCCCGGCTAGGCCCACGCAAGTGCAAATTTTTGGCATAGCATACATCTCAGCGCAGACACACTCAACCACACACACAGAGACAGAGACAGAGACAGAGACAGGGAGAGAGAGAGAGAGAAACACATAGGGATTAATATGGCTTTTGACTCACACACTTAGCCACTCTCAGAGGGGCAACTATGCGTGGCATCCGACTCTGCATTGCGGTGCACTTCACTTTAGACAGACCGGGCCGGACAGAGACAGACCGCCGAGCGACTATTGGGCCAAATCCTTTGGCTAACATATTCGGACCGCAACGCAGGCAACGAGCGCAGAATGCGAGAATGCTACTGAAAAACCATTGCAAGCATTTAAGATCACAATTTTGTTGCTGTTAACCTCACACACACACACACACACACACACATATAGAGAGAGAGAGTGGGAGACACACCCACCAACCGCATACATACATGATTGAGCAACTGAGCAACTCTGCACAGATTTGGCAATGAGGGCATGCAACGTCTTTAAAATATTCAGCTTTCATTTTGTTACACTTATTTGCTTGTAAATTTCGTATGTCAGCTTCAAAATCAATATTGAATCAAAATCAGAGCATAATCAAATTATAAATCTAAATTTGTATAAATAAATTTCCAAATAAATGGAACAACTTCGCTCAGCATCAGCATCGCAACAAATGCAAAACAGGCTGAAAACACTTTTCGGCGAGAAATTTACGAATCTATTTTTTTTTTTTTGCATGCATGTATCTAATTATGTGTGTGTGTGTGTGTGTGTGTGTGTGTGTGTGTGTAATCTACTAGTAAGCAGCAACCGCGAAAATAATTGAAATTACTTAAGCCAAATAATTTTAAATCTAGAAACCAGAACTGGTTTGTGTGTGTGTGTCTGTGTGTGTAAGCTGCTGCTGCTATTTCAGGCATCCCTTTCTCAAAGTAATGTTGTGCATATGGTTAACTATGTATGTGTGTGTGTGTGTGTGTGTGTATTCTGTGGAGTTGCGGTTGCTCGCAGCAGCCAAGATGCGGCAACAACTTCAATTTGGTGGCTGCCAGCTGCAAATGAAATGTTTTTTGCGACTTGTATTTGCCTTGGGTTTATGTAATTAAGTCGCTTTTCATTCAACACACGATGCCACCCAGCCACCCAGCCACCCAGCCACCTGCCACCCCCTGGACGAATCAGTCCAAGCTGGTATTTATTTAGTTTTTGATTTCGATTTTCAGCAAGGTAATCTCACAAAAATGTAATCATTTTCAACGCTTTGAAAATTTTTACATTTAAATATTGATGATTTTGAAGTCTTACTACGAGTTAATATTTGAACCCATAATTCTGCAACAGCGTGCAACAGGCAAAAGGCGGCATCTCCAACTCCATAATGCATATATATTCCTGATCAGGCTCAACATTCTGTCTCTGTCTCTCTGTCTGCCTAAGCCAGCATTTGCCATAAAAAACGTTTCTAATCAATTATTTGTGCGATACAAAAAAATTATATATTGATTATAAGCAAATATTGTTAATGTATTGAAACAAAGATGAATAAAAAACGAAAGGAAAATCAATAAAAAAAATGCAAAAATCGAATTGTAAAAAAATCGCAATCTTTTCGATTGATCTTTCTAAACAGAATTTATATTTATTGCATAAATCTGCTGTGCAATAAAACGAACACTCTTCTTCTAGTTGGGGTCCAGTGGACGGGAGACGACACAAAAGCCAACCAGTTTCGCATCAAAAAAGTATGCAACATTTCCTAATTGCCACGCTGACTGCAACAATGGCGACTCAAGTGGATGGAAACTGAATTAGCAGCGTTAAATTAGACACATGTGTGTGTGTGTGTGTGTGTGTGTGTGTGTGTGTGTGTGTGTGTGTGTGTGTGTGTGTGTGTGTGTGTGTGTGTGTGTGTGTGTGTGTGTGTGTGTGTGTGTGTGTGTGTGTGTGTGTGTGTGTGTGTGTGTGTGTGTGTGTGTGTGTGTGTGTGTGTGTGTGTGTGTGTGTGTGTGTGTGTGTGTGTGTGTGTGTGTGTGTGTGTGTGTGTGTGTGTGTGTGTGTGTGTGTGTGTGTGTGAGCAGTGCATTCATATTTAAACATTTATTTGAAACGCGTGCAGAATGATAAGGATTGCCAGGGGAGGCAGCTGATAGAGATAGAGAGAGAGCGAGAGAGAAGGAGAGAGTTTCAATTTGTTTCTCATGCACCGTGAAGCACATCCGACCTCACGTCACATTGCCAAACACATTTACCCCCGTCCCCCAGCCACCCCACCCATCCCTGCCCCTCTTCCCATGTTTGCCCTATGTGTGCGGCGCTATCTAAAAGTTAATCATGACTGCCTTTCAACTGCAACTGCAACTGCTGCTGCTGCTGCTGCTGCTGCAACTGCTGCTGCTGCTGCTGCTGCTGCTGCTGCTGCTGTTTACGCTGCGTGAATAAAGTTGTTGCGCTGCGAGTTTTTAATCAGCAGGTCGTCGAAGGTCGCCCTCGTGGCTCATTTAAAATATATTTCACTTTGGCGAGCATAAATTTCATGAATGCATTTGTGCAACGATGCACGAACCAAGCAACCAAACAACCAACCAACCAACAACCAACCAACCAACGAACGAACCTTCCAAACCACACTTGATGAGGCACCAACCAGCAAGTTAGCAGCTAGCCATTTCAGCAACCTGCTGTGTTTCGTGCAGAAGACAAAGGATACTCTTACACAACAGGACACTCGCTGGCAGGTAGCTCTCTGCTCAGCAAAGGACGTTAGTTTAATGCTGGCTATATGGTATAGTACTGTAGACTTTGGACTGCGGACTCTGCAGACATTACTATTGTGTCTTAGCCACACATCCTTTGCACAGCCTTCACGCTCTCGTCTAGAGGGTATCTGCCGGTTGAATGCAGCACACATGCAAATGCATAAGCAGAAAAGAAACAGAAGCTTTACTCTGCTGATTGACTGAGTAACTCACTGGCTAACTGGCTGGTTGGCTGGCTGACAAACTTGAAACTTGACTTGCAGACCGTCTGCATTCCTTGCATCCAATTGCATCAATTGTTCCTTATTGGCTATTACCTTGTGCATCTTATTTGCATAGCCCTCGCCTCGTCTGGCTCAGCTGCCAGCTGCCAGCTGACTTGAAATCGCCAATGTTTTCACCATTGCTGTGGTGGAGTCAAAAAGTTATTGCCAGCACTCAATTGCATGTGGCATGCTTTTCGTTAGATGGCATGCCAAATCCAAATCCAAATCCAAATGCTGAGAGTACGTTGGGAAAGCGATGAAAGCGTTTCTCTCTGAGAGCGCCTCATCGGTGCTCTTTTATTTGGCCAGCCATTTGGTGTAGCATACAATTGGGCCTAATTTCGGATGGTGTCGCTTTCAGGCCTCATCTCAGCATTGGCTTATTAATCGATTATCGATTTGGTTATGCACGTTATAAAAAAGTATGTCACATGAAAAAAAGAAAAAAAAAGAGAAGAGAAGCATGCGAAATACGAGCAAATAAAGCTCAACTTTGCACACTGAATGGCTGAGAAAAGCGCCACCCAGCGGCCAAATGGCGCATAACAAAAGAAGACAAAGCGTTGTTAGCGGTTGCTAAGCTCCTACTTGTGTCTGTGTGTGTCTGTGTGTGTCTGTGTGTGTGTGGCAAGCGAGGCAATTGTGTAATTGTTACTTGTCGACGGCTTTTGAAAGTCAGTCAATCGCTTGGCTGCCGCTGCTGCCGCTGCCGCTGCTGACGCAGTCTTATTGAAACCTAATTGAGTCAGCCAGTCAGTCATTGAATCACTCACTCGCCCGCTGAATGTGTCAATAGCGCTTAATAGAAAGTGAGCAATGGATACAGTTAATAGCACCAGTGCCAATTAGCCAGTCTGCGGCTCGTTAGCGCATATGCGAGGCTGCCTGCTCACTCAAAATAACATCGGATATACTTGAAAGCGCAACTTTTGTGTGTTTTATTCCTATACACACATATATATATATATATATATATAAATATAAATACATGTGTGTGTGTGTGTATAGAGTATCTTCAAGTCGAACAGACTTGCGCACTTTTTATGCATATCATTTGAAGCAATTCAGATTAAGCGCATTTTGATAACGCTTAGTTGGGCATTCAATTAATGTAATGCCATTTGATGAGTGCATCAGCCACCAGTCTTCCTCTCCCCCTCTCTCTCTCTCTGTCTCTCTCTGTGTGTCAGCCAACTCTCTAATCTCCGTGTGTCTTTCTGTAATCCACTCATTTTCATGATGTGAGTCTCTAATTTCATAATTAGTGAAACTATGCACAAGGGTTATATATATATATATATAGGGTATATATATACCCTATATATATGTGGCGCAGCTATGCAAAGCCTCTCGCAAATATGCAAAACACATGCAAAATATGGAAGCCATGCGCCTTGTCGTTGTGGGTGGGTGGATGGGTGGGTGGTTTAGCGAATTATGTTTCCGCGCTGCACTCCAAAGGAGAGCTTATTATGCATGGCATTGGGCAAATGACGCGACAGGGCGTATGCGTAATAAGTGCAGACGCACGCAAATGACGCAGACTGACCAAGAATAAGGCATAAGGAAGCACAAGAAGCAGAAGCAGAAGAAGAAGAAGCACCAGGAAGTATGATTGACGCACATGAAATGAAGCGACAGCTCAGCTCAGCTCAGCGCAGCTCAGCTCAGCTCAATATACGAATTGCGTTGGCGGCATTCACATTCTCAATTTTATTTTTATTTTCGGGCAACTACGCAACCAACAACAACAAGTGTGACGCAATTGACACAAATTTGCATAGCGATAGTCGCAGCAGAGCATTGCACATTTATTAATTAGGAATATCGTGAAAAGATCAATCAACGACCTGATTTCATTGTATTAAATTAATATATATTTATATATATAAATAAATATTTATATTGTTTGTATAAATAGGCTAAAATGCAAGAAATAATTAAGTTGAATTTTTAGGCTTTTTACTACATTTTGTTGCAAAAGGGAAGAGCTTAAAGTGAAGTGACATTTGCAGCTGAGATTTTTAGAGGACGATGCAAGGTTGCCAGCCCTATCGGAAAAGGAAAGAGGGTACAATACTCTTCGGATTCAGAATTCTGTATTCTGTATTCAGGATTCAGGATTCAGGGCATTGCGGCATGAAATAAGTGCACATTCATGTAAAATTTATTAGAGTCAGGACGACGTCAAGTGGCAGCAGCAGCAGCAGCAGCAGCAGCAGCAGCAGCAGCCTCGAGTACCGCATAGGCTTTGTGTGTGTGTGTGTGTGTGTGTGTGTGTGTGCGTGTGTGTGTGTGTGTGGCACAACATAATTCAATCACTTGCAATGCAAGTGCCTACAAGCTGAGACATAAAAGACTAGTAAAAAGATGGCAAAGGCGAAAGGCGTCTGCCATTTTTATGGCCCTGTTGCGATGCGCTTCTTATTTCTTGTTGTGATTGTTCTTGTTCTTGTTGTTGCTGTTGCTGTTGTTGTTGTTGTTGTTCTTGTTGTTGTTGTTGCCATTGTCATTGTTGTTGCTGCTGCTCTGAATAACCGCAAATTTCAATTTTCCGTTCATTAAAATTCGTGAATAGCACACAGGCCCAGGCCCAACATACTTACACATATGCACACACACACACACACACTCGCACACACTCGCACACACACTCGCACACACACACACACACACACATATGGCATGAGAGAGCGCAAATGCGGAAGCAGTGAAAGTCAAATGATGCTGCCTTCCTGCCTGCCTAGCAGTGCCGCTGAAGCCTAAAAGGGGAGAGCAGGCGCAGAGCTGGGGCAGAGCTGGGACAGAGCAGGCGCAGAGCTGGGGCAGGGGTGGAGATTGGCAGGCGTTGGGGGTGGGGGTGTGGGTGGTGTTATGGATGGTGGGGTTTCGTGGCCTGCAGGCAGTTCAACATCATTTTCGCCTGCTTCCGTCAGCTGAGACTGGCCCACAGTCGAATGCCGAGCGAGCGCCGCATCCTTCACACGGAAACTCAGTAAAGATTTCACAAATTGGTTTTCAGCAGAATGAAAAATTCATATACGTGGCAGAGACGGCAATGGGGTGGGGTGGCAGGTTGAGGGTTGCAAGCAGTCGAAGGTCGCAGGCTGCTACTGCTTATGTGTGTGTGTCGTGTGTGTGTGTGCCGTGTGTGTGTGTCGTGTGTGTGTACAGCGAAAAATGCTGTTAAGTAAACCTGTTGAAAAGCGCAGTCAGTCAGACTACGCGTCAAGTGGGCGCGCGCAGGCAGGCCGGCAATCAACGCTTTCACAGTTTTCACAATTTTCACAATTTGCACAATTTTCACAATTTTACAATTTTTGTAATTTTCCGGGTACTCAACTTACCGTTATAAATATCTGATGCCGTCGGCACATGCTCCGGATTGAATCGATTCTCCAGATATGACAAGATCAAATTGGTTTTGCCAACAGCGCCATCGCCAACCAGAACGCATTTAATCGAAGGCTGCGTTTCCGCCCTGCCTGAAAATAGTTGAGGCCCGCACAGACAAAGGAACAAAGGAATGCGAAAAATGGGAAAATTGGTGAGTGAGAATTCAGTTATATATATAAATATATTTATTAAATTAGTTGCTTGCAAATTGCAATTAATTAAATGCAAAGCACAAACTGATGATGGCAATTTCGAAAACTTTTGCACCATTTGCTCTTAAAGCTAGTTTTCAAATTGTTTGCCATTGTTTGCCATTGTTTGCCATTGTTTTCTTTCTTGGCTTACCTGTCTGGTCGCCATTCGTAGCAACTGTTTTTGTTGTTGCTGCTGCTGCTGCTGCTGCTGCTGCTGCTGCTGCTGCTGCTGTCTTCTTCGATTTGCGTTTTCGCAGTAAAAACTTTGCACCTTTGCCGCTGTCCGCACTTGTATTGCTCAGCGATTGCTGCTGCAAATGAAAGAACGCAGATTTGTTAATGGCAACGCACCAAGTGATAAACAAAACAATGCACTACTTATGTGGCAGGGGCAAGTTGCTGCGTTTCTGCTGCCCGCCTTCATTTATTACTACCTGCTAAGTGCCAGCCAAAAGCCAACTTTCTTCGCACTTCCATCGAATTGCTCCGTTGTACAACTGATTTGCTCTCAAAGCATTATTAATATTTTATTTATTTATTTATTTTATTTAATATTCATTAAATTTGCATTTGCTACCATATTTGTTTACTCGATTGTCGATGTGCAATCATCGATCTTGGCCATTTGCCACGCCTTCTCGGCTATCAGAGCCGGTTGAAGAACTTATTTTGAATTGATTCAAGTCTTGAAAGATTAAAGACTCAAAGGATTGCACAAGTCACATAATTTTTAATCAAAAAATGTGAAAAACTCGACCAATCCAGTTTTGAAACTCAGCTTGTATTCGAGAGCAGAAATTAAGATTCACACAGCCAGAGAGAGAGAGAGAGAGAGAGAGAGAGCGAGATTTGTTTGTTGGTGCTGGGCAACGAGTAAAACTCCATTTTCATTTGTCGAGTGAAATATTGCGTATACGAGGCGTGCGACACAGGAAGCAACCGCCTGAGACTGTCAATTAAATAATAAAAGCCATCAACTCGCTCTTGAATGTGAGTATGTGCATGTGTGTGTGTGTGTGTGTGTGTGTCTGTGTGTGTGTCTTGGGGTGTGAACTAATGCCAAGCGCGCCACTCACTTTACGCCGCTCGGGCTAATTTAATATGCACATATAAATTAGATAGCGACGACAGGCGACGACAACAAACGCACCGCATGGCAATGCAAAAATCTTTGCGACAGTTGCACAACAACAACAACAACAACAACAACAAGAACAACCACAACAACATGTACAAAAGGCTTGTAGGATGGGTTAAGACATTTGAAGCATTGCGTATACGACACGGAGTCGGAATCTAAACCGGCGTCAGAGTCACATAAGTAGACAATTGTTCAACGTTTGTCTCTGCCGGGCCCGGGGCTAATTGGTTTAGTCGCCTTGTGCGACGTCAATATGCCCCTAACCACAACCCCATCCCCTCCACTCCCCACTCCCTTTTCATCCATCCCCTAGCAATCGCACTCCTTTCAGCACAACTGGCAGACGTACAAAAAATAATTAATCAAAATTAACTTAATTGCGGCGCACGACTGTTTGTAAATAAATTAATACGAAAAGTGTTTTGTTGAGTGGCATTTTGTGAAACAATTTTGATTTATGTGCCGCTTGGCACTCTTGCAACATTTTGCAATGCTTTGCATGCTTTGTTGCAATGCGCAATTTACAATTTGTTGCATATTGAAGCCATTATTTGTTGTTGTCGGTCGTCGGTTGACGGTTGACGGTTTATCAACGCAAAAGTGTTGTAACTGCAGTTAGCCATTTACTGCTAAATGGCCAACAGTCTGCACTTGACTTAATTATTTAAATCGAATTGTTGCAAAAAAAAAAAAAAGAAGCAAAATAAAAATGTGAATTTCGTTTAATTAAATTGCATTTAATTGAAATAAGTCGCTTTATTGATGGCCAGATGAATTTAATTGCAAAAACCGATTATCGGCTAACAAATAAAAAGGTTGCAATTACAAAAAATAAAAATTAAATTAAATTAAAAACACAGCAAACAAAATGAGTAAATTAAATATTGATAATTAAGTACCAATTAGCATTTGGCTCCGTTCGAATTGAATATTAACACATGAAAATCGATTCGAAACAGGATCAGCAGAAACTTAAGCAGTCGAAGGAAGCACAGATAACTTTGAGGAACCAACAACTTTCGAAGGAAAAAACTGAGTTATTCAGTTTTCTTGCAACTGAGAGAAAAGAACACAATTCACAATTAATTTGTAATTAGCCATGATTAATGGCGAATTTGTTTACTGGATACGTGTAAGCTTGTGTTGCACTTGAAGACCAATTAATTAATGGCAGTTAAAAGCTAATGATTGAATGAAAATGTCAAATCAATCATGGCATTATTGCCAATTACGAGTCAGCTGTCCACAGTCATTAACAAGCATACTCCAACTCTCCCACTCCTACGCCTACTCCTACTCCTACTCCTACTCCTAATTCTGCTCCTACTCTTACTTGTAATCCTCCTGTTCCAGCACACGCCTCCTCCTCAATTGCCGTGGAATGCCAGCTGCCAGCTGCGACAGTGTGCGCCAAGTGAATATATACATTTATTCGCAACTACACAAGTATTTCCAGGCGCTATCTAAATCAATATCTAAATTGCTGTGCGTCTGCGAGACTCGTCTCATCTTCTCTGTGGGTGGCGAGTGTCGGGTGGCGACAGGCGACTGGCTGCCTTGTGGCAAGGCTGACTGTTTAATTTTTTTCTTCTCTTCTCTTCTCTTCTTTTGCTTCTTTTTTTGTTGGCGGCATTTTCCGCTTGTTAGGCGATAATATCGGAAGCAACTGCCAAACGAAATGGCTAAGAAAAGTGAAGTGGCCATAAGGCTTTAAGATGCTGCAACCTGTACACAAATTTATTAACAACCGCGTTAAGACTAACTGTATACACAGGCCTATACACAAATAAATATTTGTTGCCAAGTATTTCGACTGATTTTTGATCAAGAACTTCGAGCTGAGCTGCTGTGTGGCATGTGGCGTGTGGCGTGTGCTGTGTCAGAGCGAAATTTAATTTGCGACTTGTGCGCACGACTTCATTTTTTAGTTATGGCGTTTTTCTTCCTTTTTTTTATTAATACGCCATTAAAAATATGTGCGAAATTGCTACGAGTTCAATTTGCTGTAAATGAGCTCATCACGTATACATATATATATATATATAGATATGTATATATATATTTGATACTTTGGGAGATATTCATTTCATGCTCTTTTCGAAATTGCCTGCTTTTAGAGCAATTGCATTAGTTACGAGTATAAAATATATTATTAAATATATTCCATATTAAATATATTCCATATTCCACACAGTTGTTGTTTATTTAGCTTCTCGAATCGATCTTTAGCAAATATCAAATCGTTACGAATAATAAATGAGACGCAGCTTTTTATGCATATTTTTTTGTATTTTTTGGAGTTGTTGCTAATAAGCAATTACAGCTAAAACTCGGGCACTTTTATTGCTTTGTTTTCCTTTTCCTTTTCAGTTCGGTTTTTCTTTCAATTTTGTTTATTACTGTTTGTTTCGTCATTTTTTGTCGAGTCACGTGATTAAACAAGTGCAATTAGAAGGCTTAGTTTCGAAAAATGTTTGCTTTTGTTGCTGGTTTTGGCCTGTAATCATAATTGTTATTACCATTATTGGTATTGTCGTTGCTGTTGCTGTTGTTGCGTGGCTGGCAATATTGCCAGTTACCTCGTTGCCAACGGCAGCAAACGAAATTGTGGTCTATTAAATGGCATGCCACTTATTGCATAAAAGAGTTAGAGTTGGCAAACTGTTGGACAGTCAGAGTCAGAGAGAGTGTGCAAGAGTAGAGCATGTATGAGGCATGAGGCATGCGGCGGCTCATGTGGCACACAGACCGCAAAGCTGAACCGTCGCAGCAGCAGCAGCAGCAACAACAGCAATAAATGTTGGGCGAAAAATGGCCACAAAATGAGTTTCCTGTTGGCACATTATTCCAGCCAACGTCGAACCTAAAGACCAGATATATGCACAGGTGAAGCGGTGTGTGTGTGTCTGTGTGTGTGTGTGTGTGTGTGTGTGTGTGTGTGTGTGTTAGTTATTGTGATACAAGAGCGGACGTCAGCTGATGCATGTGAAAAACTATGAGAATTGTGAAAACTGTGAAAACTGTGAAAACTGTGAAAACTGTGAAAACTGTGTGATGACTCTTTCATGAGCAGAACAACAATTCCCTGAACTCCGCACTTTGACACAAAAGCAAATATGCGTTTTTGTTGTTGTTCTCGATAATAATATGTACTCGTAGTGGTGCTCTGCCATTGTTTTTGTGGTTAAATAAACCGCAAATGAAAATGGGAAAGCGCAAACAACACAACACACACAACATACACAGAACACACAGAACAATTGGAATACTACACAGAAGCAGAACACATTAATATAACATTTATTGCGTTTCTGGCTGTATTCAGAGCAGAGTGAAATATTTGAATGCCGAACACAATCATCGATTTTGTTTCAGGTAACTCAAATTGTTTTGCGGCTGGCAAAACTATTTCAAACTCAACTAAACCGAACGGCAACAAAAGCAATCGCCAAATAAGCTGATTTATACAATTTTGTTTAATGCACATTTCAACATTTCAACATTTCAACATTTGTGTGTTTGTTTGTTTCACACTGTTTTAGTTAAACAGTTAGCCAATATTTTCGCCAATAAATATTAATTGAAAATTTGCCACAAAAAAGAGAGAAATATGTTTTCTGTTATTATCATTGTTGTTATCATAATAATCATCATTATAATTTGCGTGGCCAACTGCTTTATGCTGACATGTACATAATTAGTTATATTCCCTGTTTCAATATTCATATTACATTAAACATAGAAAGTATAAATATATATATATATATGTATATACAAAACTGTGTCTCGTTACCTGTGCGAGTTAACCGCAAATTGAACAATGGCAAAGTCGCGTTGACTTCCGCTGCATCAGCCAAAAATGCTGCTTTCAAATATTTAAATGCCGACATGCACTGATAATAATAATAAACAAAAAAAACAGACTCAATTTAAAGCAACAACGCAATAAACAAATTCCAAAACCAATAATTAAGTTGACTGATCTCATATTGATCACAGATTTGATTTGATAAATATCTAAATAATATCCAAAAATATCCAAAAAAAAACTGCTCTCGAATAAAAACTATATTTTTTGTATTATTATTGGAATAATGGATGATATGCGACGCTTCGCACGGGGAATTAATTAGACTCCACTCAAAGTTGTCAAAGTTTTCAGAAGTTCAATTTTGGTTCGTTTATCGTTTTTTTTTTTCTTCTAATTTTTTTTTTTTAATCTAAATTCTGTTTTAGGTGCACAGAAAAGTTTTGCACATGTGGCATGCCACAACCAAAAATATACAGCACACAATTTGTGTGGCATAAGCGACGAGAAATGTGTTATTCGTCGTTAACTTATTTCTCAGCGGATATAAATTTACTGTGCTGAAATTGCGCTCGAACTTTTAATTGGCACATTGGATTTTTAGCTTGATAAAATGAGTGTATTACAAATGGGCAACAATATTCACATATTACACTTTTTACTAGTGCTGCGTGTATTTGGAATGAAATAAGTTTGCATTTGAAACTCAATTGGCTGTCAAATAATTTCAATTATTACTAGCAAAATTATGTTTGGCAAACACACACTCGAAAATAATTCCACGATGTGAAATATTTGAATAAGGCATGGAAAAAAAAACTACCAAAAAACGTGAAGTTTTTTTTTTTTTTACAAACATTGCCACAATCTGAGCAAGTTGGAAGATGCGGATCCAGAGAGAAATTGCATAAAATATGCATATATCGATAATTTGTGTACAGTTTGCTTTCGTTACACATATCCAGATATTTGTGAAGAGCTTGATTAGGCCAAGATTTTCGCTTAACTGTTCGCAGCTGTTTGCACCAACTCTGTTAACAATGATTTGTTCTCCCAGTGTATGGGCGCTGTACATATAAATTTTCATACAGCCGCTCGTTGCTTCTATCCGCGTACATACTTAGTTAACAAAATTATTGGCCAAAACAAGTTTGCACATGTGCACCAAACTTGGCGCCTGCCTGTCAGTTGGGGGCAGGGGTAGTCCCCCCCACACACACCAATGGCGGAGGCCTCGAAGTGAGCTGCTGGCTGCAGGGACTGACTATATTCTGTGTGTTTGTGTCGCATCCCTGGCGATTTATTCAATTGCCCAAAAACAAAAGCACTCCACACGCCCAGCCACGCCCCCTGCCAGACACAACAACAACAACAAGAGTTTACGATGCCGTTATTGGGCCAATGTAAATTACAATTCATGTGACTGTCAACAGCTTTTTTAGTCAGCCCCAAAATATGTGTGTGTTTGAGTGTGTGTGTGTGTGTGTGTGTGTGTGGCAGCTGTTGCTGCAATCAAAAATATTGTTGAGCTATACGCAGATTTTCATACTTTTCGAAATTTGTGCACTAGAATTGTATTCAAACTTTATATATATTTATATATATATATATTTATTCTGGTTGACAATTGGCCAAATGTGTATTTTTTCGTGGTCTCCACATTTGGGTAAAATTTTTTTGTATGGGGGAGTATTGCCATGTTCGTCTCTTAAGTATGATTTACACGCCAAACTTTTAATGGCAAAAACTTGTGCGCAAAAAAAAAAAAACAAAACAAAAAAGTATCCGAAAAAATGGAGATGTGTTGAAGCTGCAGCGTAAGAATATATAAATATATAAATATATAAATTTATATATATATTTAGATATGGATACATATCTGGAATATGGCCCGAACTCCAGAGAGCTGCGCGGCCCATAAAAATTGAGAGATAAAATCGCTGTCATTTCTTACATTTGTATTAAGTTGACTTTAATGCGTGTCACATTCCATGCGATTGCTCTCATTTATTCTTTAACATTATTTCTGGCTTTTTTTGTTGTTGTTTTTTTACAGCAACTGCGTAGCGTCAATGCAACTCCATTTGTTGCCTGCCTCGCGCACAACCACTTAGCCTGCCCCAAACTGTGTGCCACCTTTTTCCGCAATATTTCATTCACGTGATAACATAAATTTCGACATTTGATTATGCTTTTTCCTTACCTTTCCTTGCCTTTCCTTGCCTTTCCTTTCCTTTTGTTTTATTTTTCTTTTCTTTCTGTGATAGACACTGAAACGCATCGCACTTTGAATTTTTATGCAATATTTTATTTGATTTCTTGACGTCTCTGCTAACTTTGTCTTCTCTTAAATAACTTTTTAAATTATACATGAAAAGGAAATCGGTGTTGCTGTCGCTGTCGCAGTCGCTGTGTCTTCACTTTGTGTCCTCTGAGTGTTGACTGTTAAATATTGAGTCCTGACAATAAGGCTCGCATTGCTTTAAGTAATGCCTTGATTTATATTTTTCGACTCTTTGCGATCTTTGCCGTTTCGGTCATGATTACTTTTTGCACTCTGCTTACAAAGTGGCAAACAAAACAAAAGAAACAAAAAACTGTTGCTTTCTGATGGAGTTTGCTGGCAATAGTTTTGCATAAACATCCTTTTACATATTTTTGCAACAATTATTTAAGTCAGCTTGCTGCCCAATTTTACTACGAGTTAAGGCGCCAAAACTTTTGCGCACAAGCACAAGCAAAAAAACAAAAAAAAAATCCAGAATAAAAAATCCAGAATAAAAAACCACCAAGAATTTTTATGCCACAACGTCACCGGGCAGAGTGGGGCCGGTGCGGAATTGTATGAAATTATTAAAAAGTTCCACATTTACGAGCATCGAACTGGACCCGAAACCAAAACAGAAAGGGAACTTCAGCTACAGCTCCATTTACTCCTCACCTTCCAGCTCCAGTTCCAGCTCCAGCTCCAGCTCCAGCTCCAGCTCCATTTCGTCCCCCTGCTCCAACTTTAGCTTCAACTTGAGTTGCAGAAGGGTCCCTGTATCGTTTGCCATTGGCTGTCAGCTCGTTGGGGGGGCTTATTTAGTTTAAGACGCACTTACACACACACACACACACACAATGTGAAAGTTTGTTACGCAAAAAGTTGATGCCACAAACTTCAACATCAAGCTTTGACTTTCGTTCAACATGCGCCGCTCAACAAACCAAATATAATTTTAGCCAGTTAGAAATGGTGGCGTTTTCATTTTATTTTCCAGCCAAACAGCGGATAGAAACTGATACAGAAAAGTCTTCGCAATTTAATTATTATTCGGAATCGATGAATTATACGTTCGAGTAAACAATTTGCCACCAAATCGTTAACTTAACCCTCAAACTGCAGCTCAATTTAAACAGGTGGAGAACCTGAAACAAAAACAAATTTGCGACAATATATTTGCCATAAAAGGAAACTTGGCTTAATTTTCAATTTTGATAACATTTATAAATATAAATTTTGTTCTCATTTATATTGACAAGTTATTTATAAGTTCGTGCAACTGTTTGGAAAATATGTGTTTCTTCTGAACACACACATTTTCTACCTCTGCAAAACGCCACAAATCAAATCAAACCAGAACATTTCAATTACCATTCCAAATCCAGTTCCGAAACTGAATTTCAGTCGATAAAAAATGACAGTTCCTAATCAGGTTTAAGCCATCTTTTATTGCTGTCATGTTCGATTGGAGTTTATTAATTTATTCATTAGTAGAGAGCAGCTTAATGTTGTCGCTTGGCTGACAGGGCCTTAAGCTATGTATTTATGCTGGTTGCTGCAACTGCTGCGCAACCTATACAAAATCGCACCTATCCCAGTCGATATACAAAAAAAAAAACGAAATGTGGCAAATCATTAATGTTGATTATATATGACCTGCAAGGCGTTGCAAGGCTTCAAGAAGCTGACACGTGCAGTGTGCACTGTCTTACATCATTTGAATGCAAAATAAAAATGCTGCTGCTGCTGCTGCTGCTGCTGCTGGCATTAAACAACAGTCGCCTGCTGCTGAATCCCTGCATTTCTCATTGCGCATCAATTTTAGTTGTTGTTTTTCTGTTGCTGCTGCTCAGTTCACAGTTCGCAGTTGTTGTTCTGTTCAATATGCAATGTGCGTACGCGTGCTTTATGTGGAATTCTTGGCATCGAATGTTGTCACATGCAACACGTGGCTGCTGAACCAACAATAATGGTAACAAGCCAGAGCATCTAATCTTGGGCACACCGAAGTTTATACGCCCTTTCAGGCCGAAGTTCAGCTGCCGACCAACCGAATGCGCCTACAACACTGATCAAGTATGCATATATATATATATATATATATGTATATATATATATATAGTATATATAGAGATATACATTATGGGGTCGGAGAGTGCCGAACAAAATGTCCATTGCAAGGGTATCTGCGGAACGGCATCTAATATCTGTCACGAGGCGACAAACGCATTATGTATGTGTGTATATAATCTGTATCGACATCAGTGTCTATATATATATATGTATCTGTATTGGGCGTGTGCAGTTACGTCCATGGACAATGCTAAAGAATTTGTCGCTGCTGTTGTTGTTGTTGGCGTTTTTTCAAATTCGTTTCCTGTTTGTTGGTTCTTCTTCTTTTTTTTGTGTGTGTGTTTTTAAGCTATCAGCTGATTGGGCTCATGCAGAAGCCGCTGCTCGACAAAAAGTGAACAATATGCAAACAACAAGGACGACAGCTGCATGTTTGTCATGCCTATGTGTGTGTGTGTGTGTGTGTGTGTGTGTGTGCGTGTGTGTGACACATATGCATATGCATATGCACAACAAAAAGGCGTCAGAGCGATTGCATTAATTGAACGAAATTTGTTATTGAACAAAAAAGCTAAAAACTACCCAAAAAAAAAAAAGGGGGCGCCATTTAATTGAATCGAACCGTGTTCAAACTGGTAAGCATAATTGGAATATATATATATATATATGTATATATATAAGCATCTATCTATGAAGCACATTTTCGCACTTTGATGACAGTTAAAGCAATTAAATATATATGGAAATATAATTCGTATAATAAATCACTTTTTAATCAGCAATTCATTTAATCTTCTATTCAGAGTCAACTTGCAACAAAACTGAAAACAATACATTTTTAGGTATTGCATAAGGCATCTTCTCACTTTACGAATTTATTGAACTATGCTTGTTATTTTGTATTGGACTTAAATGCTTCCATTTGTTTAGAGGTGGTTTTTTTTTTTTTTTTTTTTGTATCAACGATTGGGATAGATTTTCATTGCATACTTTTGCGCTGAAGAACAAAATCCAAAGATGGACGACAGGCGAAGCACAACAACCACACACACAATAAAAGTAAAGAGAGCGAGAGAGAGAGAGCGAGAGAGAGAGAGAGAGAGAGAGAGAGAATTTTTCACAGTGAAACTATGTGAGAAATGCAAGGGAAATTCAAATTAATATTGCCAGGCAGGACAATATACATATGCATGTGTGTGTGTGTTACGAGCACAGCCAGTGTTGCAGACAACAAAAAAAAAAAAGGCAACAGCAGAACACAGTAAACCGATAACCCGATAACCCGAATATAAACCATTGCAGATTTGTGGCAGTTGCTGCAGCAGAGTAGTAAAAACCTACGGAATTGGCAAAAAACCGCATCAGTGACAAGTTAAAAATAGAAATGAAATAACTATTTATTTAAATATGGGCCAATTGCACATTTCACACCCGGCTGTCAGGTTACGGCAGGTCAGCTTCAACAAAGGACGAGCGCTCTACTAAACGCTGATCGACAGCAAGCTACCCTATCAAAGGCAATAGGGAGACCATTACTCTTCACTTCTTTAGGGTATTTTTTTGGAATTTTAGGATTTTCGCTTGGCAAAGTATTTTTCACTTTGGTAACTTTTGTGCATAAATGTTTTGGTTTTTTGATTTATATTGAAATTATTTATTATTATGTATTCATATATTAATGAAATGCAATCATTTCAGTGCGTGCTGCACGGCTTCCATTTAGTCCATACATTTATCATCCATCATGTGTCGCAGCTGTTCGGTCAGCCGACAGCACTTTGGCAATCTAAGTACGCGTCTATTTCATTAAAATTGATTTACTGTGAGCCTTTAAGCGGCTTTCGTTGAAACTAGCCAACCTCGCGAACATCGCCAACCAATCAACCGGCGGCCAGCCAGCCTGCTGCAACTGACAAATCAACATTGCAACATGGCGGATTAAGTATTCACTGATTACTGAATGACAGCTCAACATGTCGCCGTCCCTTTCCCTCTTGCCGCCAGCTGTCTCTGTTGCTGTCAGTGCCTAACCTCTGCTGTCTCTTTGCAGCCATGTGTCATAATTAAAAATTCAGCAAATTACACTTGCAATAGCGGCAGCCACATCAACTGCGTAGCCTTGTCGCAAATTCTGGTACATCCAGCATCCTTCAAACCCATCTGGCAACCTTATTCACATCTACATACGGCGGCATCATCGGCAGATGCAGCTACAGCTGCAGCTGCAGCTTCAGCTTCGGCTGATTCAGTTGCAGCCACATCCTCATTTCCATGCCCATTGTGATGTTGGCATTGCGGCTTTTGGCTATGGCTGCTCTTGACTATCGCAACGACGACGCCGACAACGACCCCAATTTCGTACTTAACACCACAGTAAACCGCATAAAGTTACTTGTGGTGAGTGGGGCTGATGCATTAACGGTGGAGCACAATCTGCACTTCATTGGCCATTCCACTTGGGTAGACATACATGGGAAACATGACGAATATCCTAAGCAGCTAACGAATGTTTCCAATTCAATTCAACTATTTTGTTGAGCTATTTTGTTATTAGCAAATTATTATTCCCTTGCAGCGAGAATTGTAATCTTGTCTGCGATTCCATTAAGTGTATACATATATATATATATATATATTCTTAATCACTATCAGCCGATAATATTTGAGCAGCGATTGCAAATATTGGCTCCACTGTGCGTCATCTGCATGGGAAATATGCAAGTGCATTTTTACCAACCATAAAGTTAATTAAACTTACATTTAACCGGCGTTAAGACTGCACGCTTGGCACTTGGTGACAAAATCGACATTTAATCCGTGCAATTTAATGTCAATTAATTGGGGTCTGGCTCCCATGCAGGTTACCAAACTGAGAACAGAGAGCTGAGAACTGAGAACAGAGAACTGAGAAATAACAATCGCTCACAACTGCTAAGCAGCCGAAACGAAAAGTTTGACAGCGTCGACAAGTTTGACAACGATGACACCTCGATACAACATTCAACTGGCTGCCAAAAAGTCAAATGGCAACTGGCAACTGGCAACTGGCAAGTGGCAAGTGGCAACTTCGCACCAGAAAACATAGGTCGGCCCTGCCAGCCACTTTCAAAGCATTGTCATCGAGTCTCTATCGACTTTAAAAACTAAACTTAATCTCTGCTTCAGACGACGCCCAAAAACAAACTTTTTAATCAAATAATGCACCAGAACCGGGTAACCCCGGGTAACCCGGGCTGCCGGGATAGCAGGAAGATTAAAGGAGGACAGCTTAGACAGTAAGCATGCGGCATAAAATTCATTGACAACTGCAGCACGAAGTGCAGCTTAACAGTTCGAGATTCCACAAACAGAGTAGGAGCAACAGCAACAGCAACAGCAACAACAGCAACAGCAACAACAACAGCAACAACAACAGCATTTCCAAAGCGTTACCAAAACTTACACTTGACACTAACGTTAAATCCATAAAGTGGTCAGCGGGAATATTGATATTTTGTAGCCTGAACCCATTGGCATATTCAATATATATAATATATATTGGTATAATTTAGTAAATATATATTCCTGATCAGTATGCACAGCCCAGCCGGGCCCATTACAAGCGACAGATCAGAGCAAATTTGGAATACAAGTTCAAGTTTATTTACAACTTTTAGCGATACAAACCCATTTTTAATATCAAGACGATTTTGAGCTAATAAATAATAATAATAAAACAACTTCCGCCAAAATGTAGCTGTATTTTTTTTTTTTGTTTTTCTGTCAAAAGTTGGCAACACTGACTGGCTCGCCCAGTTTCAAGCTTGAAAGCTTGTCAAGCTGCTGACTCTGACGCTGGCTGCAAAGCTGAATTAGAGTCGGACTTTGTCTGTCTGTCTGTCTGTCTGTCTGTCTGTCTGTCTGTCTGTCTGTCTGTCTGTCTGTCTGTCTGGCGCTGTTGGCTCAGTTAGCAGACAGAGCGACGCGCTCGGACGACTCAACTATGTGGCAATAGTCACAGACAACAACAGCAACAGCAACAGCAATAACAAAATTGAGCATTGATTTCAACTACCCGACTTAAAAAAAAAAACCAAAAAAACCAAAAATAGGCAGCTGTTTCGTATTTTGCAGTTAATCTTTTTTAAGTAATACAATATTCAAGCTGATGATTAACTGCGATTGGTCAATAAAACCGAATACAAATATTGTGGGTTGTAAGGTTGCCCATCTCGGGTGGCTTAGTCGAAAACAAATTGTGTAATTGAATTATTTTCGAAAACTAAATGTTTTGTTGAGCCAACAATTAAATGCAATTAAAGCCTTTCAAATCTATTTAACTGGCGAACAAAACAAAAAACATTTATCATCATAAATTACGCTTCAATATGTACATAAATCAAGTTGACACAAAAGTTTTTTAATTATTTTTATTTTTTATTTGTATTTTTTGCGCTAATTGAATTGCGGCTATAATTTGTAAATAATTGCTGGTAAATAAAGAAGTTTTATGTAAGCTGCACAGCCAAACCAAATCGCACAGCAGATTTGAAGCCAAATCGCTAAGAAACCAGCAAGTTTTTCGTATACCTCGCAAATTGTCTGTGAATCGTTGATACTCTGTAAAACTGAAAGATTTGTACACATTTTAAATGCTGTTTGTTTCTTAAAAAAGATAATTACTTATATATATATATATATATGCCACTTATCGTCGTCGAATATTATGTGTGTGTTGCAATGATTTGTTACACATTGATTTGATTTGGCTTGTTGCTCTCGCTATTTTAGTAGTTGCTGTTTGTTGCTGTTTGTTGCTGTTTGTTGCTGTTTGTTGTCGATGTTGCTACACATGTATTTAAACCGCAACCTTGCGGACAAGATACGATACCGATGCCATAAGCACACAATTCACACTCGTCTCATATATGGTCTCGGGTATATTGTCTGGTTTCTGGCACGACATGCCTGACCTCGATTCGGACTGGGACTGGGACTGGGACTGGGACTGGGACGCAAAACAAAATCACAATTCAAAACGACAAATGACAATCGATGAGTTCAACTGGCAACTGGCAACTGGCAACTGGTAGCCAACTGGCTGGCATCAGGGACAAAAGCAAAAAAAGCAACCAGCAACCAGCCAGTGGATCTCTCAACGGAGAAAGGCAATTGCAATTTAGAAGTTGGATGCTAAATTGGTAAATTGATCATTGGCCAATTGACTGCAATCGACAATAGGCCTCCACACATACACATACACATACATATACACATACACATACATATACACATACACATACACACACATATACATATATATATATATATGTATATAAAAAACATAAATCGCAAAATATACACACAGATACACAACTGCCTTGCATCTCTTACTTTCTCTAGCTCTTCACTACTCCTCCCCTCACCTCCCTTCTCTCTTTAGCTCTTTCTCCCTCTCTCCCTCTCTCTCTCTCTCTCTCTTAATGCATTAATTGCGCACGGTAGGCAATTACGGCAACGATAAGTGCACTTTAGTAGCCACCTCGAAGGCAGACTGTCAATTAGGCAACTTAAATGCAATTAGGAATTTCTTTTTCCGACTGCCGCATTTGAATACCAAGTCTTGCCCCCTGCCACCGTCTATGCATCTGCAACACATTCAGCTGGTAGAGCATAGGCTCGCCGCCATTTTGCGAGAATCTACCAAATATAAATGCAGTTTTAATCTTGAGCTCAAACTAAGGTCAAAAAGCGATGGCTTGTGAAAATCAGTTTAATTTTCAGAAAGTTAAAAGTTGTTCTTCTTCGCCAAAAATAAAAAAATTAAAAACAAATCTTTTATCATTGTTAATGGGCCAAAAAACTTATCGAAAAACTTATCACTTAAATTTATGAGAATCGCATTAGAAATCGATTCTGAATTCAATACTTTAATCCCACTTAGCAGAGCAGCAGAGGTGCCGCTGATGCAGCCGATGGCCTGCCTGAATCGTATATATATATATATATATACCAATATATATATATATATATATATATATAAACAAAATGGGCAATTTGCATTTTTAAGCGGCTCAGTGGCTGAGTGGCTGAGTGACTGAGTTCAGTTCAGTTGGCTCATTAGCTGCTCGATTTGTGGGCAATTCTCAACCGATTTTTGGGCACTTCCCAATGGCGGTCTTTTTGGCCGTTGGCCGTTGGTCGTTGGCCGTTGGCCGGTGGTCATTGGCCAGCCATTGGTTTTGGCCAAGTTAGTCGGTTTCACTCGTTTCACTCGCTTCATGCATTCATTTCATTATTCATTTACGAAATGTGTTTTAATTTCGCTCAGCGCTCAGTGCTCAGTGCTCAATGCTCGACGCTCGCGTTTGGAAATCCAGTTTTTCTCGCCATTTCCCTTAACAGTTTTCTACGGCTTCTTTTCTTGTCTTTTTGTAAGTTTGTTTTTTTTTTTTTTTTTTTTTTTTTGTCTTTTGTTGCCTTTCGCCAAAGAAGAAAACGTGAAAATTTCTTACATTTTATTTGCGCAACATTTTAATTTGCTTGGCATTAATGGGGGCAAACAAAGGTTGGCGGTGGAGAAGGGGCAGGGGGTTTACATGCAACTGATGTAGTTGTTGTTGTTGCTGTTGTTGTTCTTTTTGCTGTTATTGTTACTGTTGCAGTCAAGTTCTGCTGAGCATTGAAAGACTCCACAAAACTCAAGTTGGACAGGCACCGTGCAGCGATGATGATGCTCGGTTGCCTGGTTGCTTGGTGGCTTCATTCCCATTACTACAAAATGTATATATATATATATATATATATATATATATATATATATATATATATTTATTTCGTATTTTTTTCAACTGCTTTTTGTTGTGGTGTCCAACGGTTTGTTTGTTGTTTGCCTGGCTCTCAAAGTGCAGGCCGTAGGTGAGATGCCTTGGCCATTACCAGCATAGACAGTCGTGCCATGAAAATGTTGGTGGCTCGTTTCAATTTGAACACCAGCAACAGCAACAGCCGCCGCCGCCGCCGCCACAGCAGCAGAAAACAAATTCTTAAGAAGCTCAACAACAACAGCAGCAACATCAATGAATTGTGCTGAAATTGTTGGCAACATTTTCTGCTGTTCTGCAAGTGCTTTGCATGCTGTGAAATTTTCAAGTTTCTACTGCTAAACCAAAAGCTTCAAATTGTTGTTGTTATTGTTGTTGTTATTGTTGTTGTTATTGTCATTGCAAGCATTTTTCGGTGAGCGCCTAAAGAGTACCACTGAAAAAACACTACTCAGCTTGAAATACCTTTAAAGTATAAACAAAAAAAAAAAATATTCTAAATTAAGACCATTTAATCGAAGGCATTATTCAATAACCTCTTCGTTTATATATTAATTGTTTAAGTAAAAAATTAATATGGTTGCCTAAGTGACATAATTATTTAGTCCCATCTTCCATTTGGACACGCTCGAAATTAAATTTTCTTTTGCTAACATTTTCAAACCACCAAATCGATAGAGTCTGTCCAATGCACTAAGCAAAGTGCTAAAAAAAAAGTTATCAAGAAAAAAAATACAAATAAACTTTGAGTTATTCTACTATTTTTAGCTCTCGAGACTTAATTCGTTTTTTTTCTTCTTCAATTTCTTGTAGTCCTTTTTTTCTACCAAATATCCTGATTAAACTGAGTAATGCTCCACAAGTTTAAACAAAAAATTGGACGAGTCTATCAAATAAATTTCATAGGAAACGAAAATTATAATGAAAATTCGAAAGAAAAAAAAATAAAAATAAAACTAAACATTTTTGTATGTTTGATTAATATAAATCGCATAGCAAGTTTTACTAATTGCTATTGAATTTATCGTTTAAAGATGAAAGATAAAGATTTTAATGAGATGAGATTTTTCTCTTCTTTTATCTTGCTTGTTGCCTCGTTTTACAAGTGAAACTTTAACGAATATAATTGCATAGAACAACGCACTAATTAATTTTATCTGCAATGGCATCGCTTTTTCGGTAAACTTTTACAGGTGTGCTTGCTTGCCCCGTTTCCCAGACAGAGACAGAGATAGAGAGAGAGATAGAGAGAGAGAGAGAGAGAGCGCGCTGACTACTTAGCCATCTCTAATTACCCTAGAAAGGCATCAGCGAGCATTAAGGCCAATTTAGAGAACAGGCAAACAGGAAACAAAGACCTGCTGCAACTGAAAGACTGCAACTATTCCTTGTGGCACTTACCAGCGCATTGTGCTCCTTGATGGGTGTTGCATTTATCACAGGCTGATTGAGATTGTTGTTGTTGCTGTTGCTATTACTGCTGTTGCTGCTGCAACGCTGTCGACCATAATCCGTTTGCTGTTGCTCGTGCGATATGCCAAAAATAAAGGGACCGGGACCAGCAGCAGCAGCAGCAGCAGCAGCAGCAGCAGCAGCAACAGCAGCAGGTGCAGTCACATTTGATCCTGTGCCCACAAAATCCAGATTGCGACGCGTGCAAAAATCATCCTCGAAACGTGAGGATGTCTGGTGTTGGTGCTGTTGCTGTTGCTGTTGCTGGTGTTGCTGTTGCTGCTGATGTGATTGCGAGTCCAAGTCAGGATAGGGCACATTGCCATAGCGGGGCGGTGATCCGTTTGCCGCCGAATTAGAGCTACAATTTGATTTGGTTGTGTCCGTTGAACTACTGCTGGAGACGGCCTTAAAGGATTGCTCCCGCTGTCTGCTGCAACTGTTGCTGTTGCTGTTGCTGTTGCTGTTATCGAAACAGAAGTCGCTCGATTGTGCCGTCGGCGATGGGGGACTGCCATATGGATAGCCAATGTGCGGACTGCTCTGCAGATGCTGATTGTATTGCTGGGAGAGGGTATCGAAGTCGTTGAAGCCGTGCAGTCCCTTAACACTATCCCGCTTCTGTTGTTGCACATACGGCGAGACATAGGTGGTGCCACCAATGTGGCTGCGTTGCGGTGGCAATGGCGGCGCCGGCAGTGGTATGCCAGCCATTGGTGAACTGGTTGCTGTGCCAACTGTTGTTGTTGCTCCTTTTTTCTTGGCGAGCGTCGTACGACGATCGCCGAGCAGGGGACGCTGTGAGTTATTGTATGGATGACTGCGTTGCATGCATGCCGAGCTGAGCGACATATTGTCATCGTAATCGTCGTACGGCTCCTCCTCCTCCTCGTCCTCACCCACATCGACAACCATTTGACTGCACTCGTAGGCACGACCATAAATGGTCATTGCCGCGGGCTGATGCTGATGATGATGATGATGATGATCGTAGTATTTGATCAGCTTCATATTGGCATTAGGCGGAGGCAATGGCGGCGCCTGCTGTTGCAAGTTGTGATGTGTTATGCTGGAGTCATTGCTGGACACAGAAACGCTGTTGGTTGCACTGCTGGCGGCATTGTTGCTGGATTTGCTGCTGCTGCTGCTGCTGCTGCTGCCAAATAGTTTGGCCAATTTCACAGTCATATTTCTTGTGTATGTGTGTAATGACTGCGTAAAGTTTTTCAATTAAAAAGTGTTGCCCACTGCCGAAAAAGACAGTTGCCACGCTGCAGCTGCTGCTGCTCCCGTTCCAGTATCAGTTCAAGTTTTAGTTGCTGCAACACAAAAAGGAAAACCAAAATTAAAGCTTTACACAAAAGTCTTTCAACTGCAAAGTCGAAGCCTCAATGCTCTAACCTTTACTTTGATATTATACAAAAAATATATTATTTATTTATGCATACACATTTAATTTGAATATTTTCAGAGTCAAAGTCAAATTTGTTGTGCCTTAAATCAACTGGTTTCGGATTAACACATCAAAATTCGACTTTAATCGTCATTTGCTGCAGCAAAATTGCATTGTTGCAGGCAGCTTTGATAACAGAAACCAAAACAAAGTCAAACCAAAATGCCAACTCAGAAAACAATCCTAAATAATTTTCAGCTAACTTGGCATTAGACCACCAGAGCTTAGGAAGGGAAAGGGGCAAAGGGGGAAAGAGGGCAGGCAAAAGTTGCAGCCAGCTGCCTCACCTTGGGGACTCTTTGCTTGCAACCGCAAACGGAAACCGTAATGGGATATGCGTCAACTACAACTTATCAGCAGCTAGCAGCAACAAAGAGGGCGGAAAAAGGTTGAAACACTTCACATGGCACAAACGAGATTGGTCGGGGGAGAGGCAGAGAGGCGGAGAGCAGACGATTTAAAACACAATTAATTTGCTTCAAGTTTTCCCATTATCAATCAAGTGAAATAAAGACGAGCTGAGAACTTTAATTTAATTCATAAAGTCACTTTTAGCCTTACAGTCTCTGAGATCTGTATAATATTCTCAATGGGATCGCAGATACTCCCTTTATTATAGCCCTTTTAACCCGTTTTAATTAGACTCGAGATATTTAAGCGAGTTGGTTTCAACTCAAGCTCAATTATTGGATTTTAGATGCATTTTTAATGATGAATTTCTACAAATGCCATACTCAATACTACTTAGAAGAAAAACTCCCAATTCGAAGCGAATCTGATTGCAAAAATTGTCTTCGATTATAACAGAATTGATTGCCTCTAAATGCAACCTGTGCAACTCATCAAGTGCAAGCAAATGAGGCAAGCTTGCAGCTGTGGGTGGTGGAGACAACTCTTTAAAGAGCGCCTGCTGCTCGTTCGGTTCGTCATCAGTCGGCTTTAAATATTCACATCTGAAAACACACACACACACACACACACACACACACACACACACACACACACACACACAGACAGAGACAGAGGCAGCTTTGTGACTCTGGTTATGTTGCAATTGTCCCAGTCCCCCCATTCAACTTGCATTTGGTTCGTTGTTTGTTTGTTGGTTGGTTGGTTGGTTGGTTGGCTGGTTGGTTGGTTGGTTGGTTGTCCATGGTCTAGCAACTCTTTCACTAGTCGTACGAGTATCTCTATCATTTTTAATATTGCAGCTAGCGCCGGCCAGCGCACAAACCAGCTGCCACCAGCGTTTGCCACACCCTGCGCCCCTGCACTCCATTGAGCCACCCAACGAGATACTCATCAGACATTCGTGGTGCCAGGTCAAACAAACAAGAGTAGCAACAACAAAACAACAAAAAAGCGACAAAAAACAAGCAATAATAGACAAGAGTGCTTTATTAAGTAATACCCTGTAATCAGAACTAAAGTAAGCTTGAAAAAAAGAATACATTTCATAAATAATATATAGGGAATCCCATAAGTGCAAATTGATCAAAAAATATATTCCTCTTTATATATAGATAAATGTAATTATAAATATATATCTTTAATGATATGCTCGAGAGGCTTTTTTACAGGGTATGCTTGAGTTGTAGCAGCAAACGAGGGATTTATTGAGGATTGACGGGGAGCGGGACGAATTGTATTCTCGACCATAACAGAAACGGCTACAGAGTGAACAAGGTGGCAAGGGGGAATTGAAAGTAGATTTGGACGGGGCAGGGAGTTGGCCCCGAAGCATGCACAGAATGCAACAGTTTGTAATTTGCGTCAACAACTGACACTCACGCCGCAAAACAGCCAACAAGGAGCCGCCATAGAAATGAGATCAAGTTGAAAACAAGGCAGCAAATTATTGCCAATGGCTATGACAAAGAAGGATGCGAGCTGACGGCAACTGGCGGTAGAAGTTGCAGAAGCGCCAAGTTGACGGCTCCTCGCCGCATAAGCAAGGTTTCCATTGTCTTTTAGCACTCGTGGAACAGGAGCAGATATCGATCAAATATAGTCTCTGTGATCGGACTTTACTCTTCATGTATATATAATTGATGGGATCGCAGATGCCTCCATCTGCATGTTGCTGCATACTTTTGCACAACTTCATTGGGATATTAAAAAAATAATGGAAACAGTTGGTTGGTCAAGTTGAGGACAGCCCATTTTGTATTTATTGCCGCCACGAACACTTTCAAGTTGCGCGTAATTGCATCCGGTGGGGGGGCTAGAAGAAGAAGTCCTGCGGGGCATGTTGACTTGCGAAGTTGCAAATCGATGTTGTAACTCGGACAATTGCCTTAAAAAGAGCATTTTTGAGTTTATTTGCGACTATTTTTGGTTTGAGCTGGAAACAGCTGGAAATTGTAATCAGGTTTTTTTTCTTTTGTTTTGTTTTGTTTGATTTTGTTTGGTTTTGTTTGGTTTTGTTTGGTTTTGTTTGGTTTTGATGCATCATATGCATCATTAATTTGCCCCTCTGTCAGCTGGCGGTTGCACATAATTTAATTTAACGTTGGACGCATGCATACATTTATCGCTGCTTGCTGAATGCCGCATGTTGCAAGGACAACACACTCTCTCTCTCTCTCTCTCTCTCTCTCTCTCTCTCTCTCTCTCTCTCTCTCTCTCTCTCTCTCTCTCTCTCTCTCTCTCTCTCTCTCTCTCTCTCTCTCTCTCTCGCTCTCTCTCTCTCTCTCTCTCTGTCGCATTGTGGTCATTTGTAAGGCAGTGTCCGGCATACTTTCTCAGTTTTTGTTTGCCGCCGCTTTGACTAAAGTTTTGGCTCATGTCGTTTTTAATGCAGCTGCCGAAACTTTCGTTGCCTTGTTGCAAATTGTTTGTCAGTCGTCAGTTGCCGTTGTAATGCAAGGCCTGCAGCATTTTTTTGTGGCAGACGTGACAGGAAGTTGCCAACAGCAGCGCATAACCACAATCAACAACAACACACAAGCAGCAACAACGACAACAGCAACAGCAACAGCAACAACGTCAACAGCAACAGCAACAGCAAAATCAACAGCAGCAACAAGAAAACTCAAAAGTCATATGCAATGCAGTTGCTGGTTAAGCTTGGGCCCCAATCGTATATTATGTGAGCTCCACATGCACCCACTTCGCCACACTCCTGCCACATACACATGTGGCACATGTATGCGTCCAGAAATGTCGGCGAAAAGTAATTGAAATAAAAAGTCGTCTGCTAAAATCAAATTAAATGCATACATAAAAATGTAATTCGACTTCGTATCAGGCATAATTGAATTGGCAAAGGGTTTGCAAATCTGTTTAAATTCAACAGGATTATGCGAATTGGAAAGCAGTCACGGAAAGCAGTCTCTGTTGGGTACTTGGACGCTGTATTATGGCCAACTAGGTCGGATTTACGTGACAACTGCAATTGCCAACACATGAAACACATGAATGGAGCAGCAGAAAAAAGAGCACATCTTTGCCAGGCAAAAGTTGCAAGGCAAACAAACACAACTGTGTCTGCAGCAGGTGTAAAATGTAACAAATCCAGAGCAGACGCAGACAAGCAATAAAAAAACCACCAACAGCTGAACCTTAAACAAAAAGTGAAAGAAATACAGAAAAGAATAGAATTTGATGAAGCCTCTGCGCTGCTCGTGAACCGGTTTCCAAACCGATCCTGCCAGACAACAATGAGATGCGCAGCAATCAGATACAGATACAGATACATAGACAGATACAGATACATAGACAGATACAGATACAGATACAGATACAGATACAGATACAGATACAGATACAGATACAGATACAGATACAGATACAGATACAGATACAGATACAGATACAGATACATAGACAGATACAGATACAGATACAGATACAGATACAGATACAGATACAGATACATATACAGATACAGATACAGATACATATACAGATACAGATACAGATACAGATACAGATACAGATACAGATACAGATACATATACAGATACATATACAGATACATATATATAGATACAGCTGACCAGGTCGCAGGTAGTCCAAACCAAATAATATCGTAAAGAAACCAAAGCTAAACAAAGCAGCTGCAAAGATACACAACCTCAACTTACAGCCAAACTACGCAATCTAATTTGCTGTTCTCCATAAATTGTCTCATTGGTTGGCTTGAAATCTTGACTGACTTTCGAGTAAGGTTTTCACTGAAATCTATCCGAATTTGTTAGGTTGGTATATGGATATATATATATATATATATATATATATAGACTACTCGTTATTTGTGCATTTTTGTGTGTTGAACAAGTGGTTCGGGTTAGCGAATATCTACTGTTGTTCTACAAGGCGCTCATTTGTTCAATTTTGACGCTGGCCACCTAGGGCGGAGTATAGGGGTCTGAGTCTGAGTCTGGGTACGGCGGATACATTTCGGAGGCGCTGCTTTAATTTGTATTTAATTGTTTGCCGCCTGGGGCAGCGTCTGTGCCTGGGCTGACTGGCTTTGCTGGCTCAGCGGCAACAAAACGTAGCTGACAGATACAAAACAATAAAGTCACAGCCAGCTGTCGTCGTCAGCGTCGTCGTCACCGTCGTCGTGTTGCAGGCAGCGTTCTGTTCGCATCAGCTTGCTATTGTGCCGGCAAATTGATTAGATACCAAAGAAGACAGATAAAGACGACAACAACAGCAACAACAACAACAACGAAAAAGATTTTTCCAAACAGCAGCCAGCTGTTGCCGAAAACAAAGCGAAATACAACAAAACCAAACCAAACAAAACGATACGAAAAAATGTGAACTAAAAGTAACTCGAGCGTGTGAAACTTGTTGGTCAGCAGAGTCTGTGCAGGTGGCTAAGCAAAACTATCGCACACCGGCTCAAAACTCAACTCAACTCTCCACACTCGACTCTCCACACTCGACTCTCCACACTCGACTCTCCACACTCGACTCTCAACCTGGCCGGCTACGCTTTGAATGCCATAACAAAACCCACATCATATAAACAAACTTCCTACGACTTGGCTCGACACTTGACAGTCTCACAAAACGCACTGTTTGCAATCAAGTATATTCGTCATATCGTCGGAATACCCCACCTAATTCGAGTGTATCTAAGTAATTAGAAAAACAATCAACAGATACTCTTCAAGCACGTACAGATAAGTGCCAAGTACAAGTCTAACTATTATTTGAAATAAGTTTTAAGCGTTTTACTTTTTAATTTCTTGGTTGAAGTTGATTTTAATTTATTACTTAGAATTACTTAGATATTTATATTTCAGTTCAAGCTAGTTGTACACAACAGTTTCAAAACTTTATTGCACTTTTGTCAGTTTTGATTTTTGATTTTGTTGTTAGTTTGTCTAATCTAGAATTTTCAACTTTGTTGATTTGCTCGATTTTTTCTCCAAGTGTGGTACATTTGCTGGTCCCAGAAACACGTACTTTGCATCTACTAGTTTTTCATGGAGTTTGCGCACTTTGTTGCTGTGCTGCTCGAGGCCAAAATCTTCCAAAAGGGGTGTTGAAATTTTATCGCTCACGCGCATCTACAAAATGATTGCACGACAACAACAACAACAACAACAGCAGCAACAGCAGCAACAACGACAGCAACAGCGACAGCAACAGCAACTTGCTCTTTCATTATCGGCACGTCATTATGTGTAAGCTGCACATGTTCTTGTTTGTTGTTGTTGTTGTTGTTGTTGTAAGTTGTCGTTGTTGTCGTCACATTTGTCTATGTTTATTTAATTTTGCCCTTTAACTATTTGGGCAGCGCACTCATCTGCTTGCGGCCATTTCTTTGGAGATGCACCTTGATTAAATTCTTGGAACAGAGAAGAATAACACAAGCACAACAACAACAAACACAACACCAACAACAAAAATCTTGCATCCGAAAAAAGTCGATAATAAACATTGTCAGCAGCCTGTTGCTGCTGCTGCTGCTGCTGTTGCTGCTGTTGTTGTTGTTCTTATTGTTTGATTAGCCTCGCAGACGTTGTTGTTGTTCCTTGAGAGAGAGAGAAGAGAAGCACAACTTCTGCACCATTAATGATGCAGCAGTAAAGTGTTGGCAACAACCTGCAACCTGCAACCTGCAACCTGCAACACTGCAAATCCAGCAAATGCTGCCTTTTGCCAACATCAAAAAGAAAAGCAGCAGAATTGCCTTGGTTTTGCAATGGATATAAAAACGCCAGTCCAGAATTAATTATTGACAGCAATTGTTTTTATTTATTTTTTTAATGTTTTACTAAAATTAACAAGATGACGGCAGCTATGGCGCTTGATCAGTAATATGTTTACGACAGCTATAAATATATATATATATATATACTATATATCCTTCTACTTGCATTTTAAGAGACCTGTGGGATTTAGGATAGTTTATCTGGCTGGATCGAGTTGAGTGTTCAGCCTGCTCAAGAATATATCGATGCAAACACATGTTAGTCTGCACATGCCTGTCTTTTGCATACTTTTACCCAACTTGCTTATACCTTTTCTTTGCCCATTATTAAAGGGTTTGTCTCTGACTGCAGTCAGTGTGTCAGTTGTTATTTTTTTGCAATGTTGTTTTTTTGTTTGAGCTTGCAGGTTTTTTGTTCCATTTCGTTTCGATAACAAATGCAGAGTGCCACAGCGCTGACATTTGAAAAACAGAGTTTATGCCAGACTATTGCTACTACTACTGCTGCACACACACACTGCACACACGGAAAAATAACAACCAGAAATATGACGGAAGCTCAGCGCCTGTGAAACGATATTTTTATACTCTGTCACCGAAGGTATCATAGTATATTGCTTTTGTGCAGTGTCCGTCATTCTGTCTGTCTGCCCGTCTGCCCGTCTGCATAAACGCAACTTTTTTCGACACCCTTAGAGATAAGGACTTGAAACATATCGTGGTCTGTGCTACGTCCACTATTAGGCTGGGAGATCGATAAGATCAGTTATCGGAAATCGACAAGCCCACCTTTAAGTGGCCATATCTTCAGTAGTTTTTAAGTTGGAGCAGCCAAATTTGTTAGGTATATTACCTATTAGCCGCCTCTTAAAATCGATAAACAAAATTTTATTTATTTTATTTTATTTTATTTCTTTAATTTGGGAAAATGAAAATCGATACAAACGCATATCTGCCACAATTTTACAGATAGAATTACCAAACTTGGTAGGTAACTTGCTGGTAGGCTCCTTCAAAGATTGTCATATGCCTTTCTAGCCTATATCTACCGCAATTTTGAGGGCAAGCTTGGAAGGTAGATTACTAGGGAGCTCCTTCAAAGATCGATATTTCTTGACTAAATCCAACCTGTTCTGTGGCACCTGTTATCAGATGATATAACTTATTGTAGCAGAGTATTTAGCAGTCGGTTTCGCGCTGCAACGTTCTCACTTCATTTTTATTGCTGTTCGTCTTGCACTGAACCAGCGACTGGACCTGGGCCCAATGATTTAACAGTTTTTGTTGTTGTTGTTGCTTTTTTGTTGTTTCTTTCTTTTTCTTTTCGTTTTCGTTTTTGTTGTTTTGTTTTCATAAACAGGCAAGTCTGAGTTAACCCAGCCGTTGTCTTTGTCTGCTTCTTTTGCTGGCGGCGTCGAATGCAGCTCACGAAAGCATTCAAAAGCAATTAAGCGCTTTCTTTGACAGCATCCAACAACAAAAACAACAATAACACACACACATACACATGTAATATCATCAATCACACAAAAAATAAACAACAACAACTAGCGAGAGGGACATTAATGTGTGCAGTATACCCTAGGGACATACACTGCCACAAAAAAAAAAAAAAAAAAACAAAGCACAAATTGTATTCTCGATTAGATCAATAGCAAAAACAAATAGATATTCCTTGAATGCAGGACTGGACAATATGCAATTGAAAATAGATTAGTAAATAGCAAATGGAAGAAGGCACAACTGCTACGACTAGCAGATACCCTGAACACAGCTCTTAAAGTGCACATTTTGAGCAACATGTTCACAAGCCCAGACTGATCGACAGATCGCCAGATCGCCGGCTATATACATACTTGAAAATTGTCACATTTGATCAGTTCATAAATTGGGAGATTATATTTTGTGTAATTTGTGGCTTTTATTGTTATCAAAAAGTGCGTTGAAATTTTCGAAACATGGAGATTTATCGATAAAACTTTATCTGAGCGGGGTATACGAGGACTTTGAAGTGTTCAGACAGAACGTCTTGGCTTTTGATGCTCAAAATCAATAATATACCTTACTCATTCGAAAATGCTTCCCCCTGCCTTAATCCTACTTTGGGAGAACTTCATTATACCCTTTTTAACCATTTGTAATGGGTTCATACTTTCCAGAAGTACGTTTTTCTCTCAAGAAACGCAAACATTTTCCAAAAAACCGTTTCACATCAATTAATAAAAATACTCTAAAATACTTTTAATTATTCAGTGAATCTCTGTTTAGCAGGGTACTTTTGAGTCGGGTTCTAACAGCTACAGCTGACGAGGTTGACGAGGTTGACGAGGTTGACGATTTATGTGCGGCAACTGAAAATACATTCATATGTATGTAGGGTATCAGAAATGCTTTTAGCCGGGCTAAGCCAAGCCAAGTCGAGCCAATCCCGCAACTTGATTGGCTGCGACAGCATCTCCATTCCACACGAGAGTCCCCTTCCAGTCTGAGACACGCAGAGCTCACGAAATCCTCAACGATTTTTAGCTTGATTATTATGCCATGCAACCAACAACAACAGCAATCTGGCGAGTTGCCTACCTACCAACACAACAAGCAACAGCAACAGCAACAGCAACAAAAACAAGCGTGTTTTTTTTATTGTATCGCATATATTGAAAAATGCTTTGAACTAAAAGCCAAGCGCTGTAATCATATTTAACTTTACCTGCCGCATTTCTCTCCGCTGCTGCTTCGCTTTTGCCACATTTTTGTTGTTGCTTGGCAGCCAGACCCAAAAACCTCAGCCACCAAGCCGCAACAGGTAATTGATGCCGTTTGCGCGTTGCAAGAACTTTAATCAATTTTTCAGATACGTTTTTTTTATTTGCTGGCCTTTTCTTTGGCAACGACATCATGCTGCTGCTGCTGCTGCTGCTGCTGCTGTTGTTGTTGTTGTTGTTGTTATTGTTGTTTTTGTGTTTTTTGTTGCTATTGTGAGTTGTTGTATGCTGTTGTATGCGCTAACAACCGAAAAAGGCAATCGAAACGACCAAACAGCCAACAACAAGCAACTACCTGCAGTTGCAGTTGCACTTGGTTAACTGCCCCATGATTTAGCTTTGTGGCCACGTTGGTGCACAACACAACACAACAGAACACAACACAAGAGCAACAACAACAACAACAACAACAGCCACAGTGCTTAATGGGCAGAGATGGCAAGTGCCTGGCAGCAAGTTGCAAGTTTGAAAGATCACGAATATTGTAAAGATTCCAAACACAACACACACTCACAAGACTCACACACACACACACACACACACACACACACACACACACACACACACACACACACACACAAATAATTACAAAGTCTATTGCAGTCCTAGTTGTAGTTCTAGTTAGTTATTGCCATTATTAATGTTCTCAACTTTGGCTCATAATCGGAAATGGCTAACAGCACAAAAAAACATCCGAATCACATTTACAGGAAAATATATGAAGACCTTGTTTGATGCATTGATCTTTTAAATGTATTTATCACAATATTGCAAATTACAGTTAGCAATCATTCTACAAAAGTGAAGTATTTCGCTTAAGGTGTACTCCAAACATGATACAAAATAAATACACAATTTTTTACTTACTTTTTAATATTTTTCGTTAATATTCACGTGCTATCGAATCGAGAAATTCATTTGAAAGTTTGATTTGGATTGGTAATTCCAAGTCAACTGTCGACTTATTTAACCCGTATGTAATACTTAATGCAGTAAGCAGTCTATCATAAATAAATTTCACATTAATCTTGAATTGCACCAATGAATATACATATATATATATATATATATATGTGTACATTTTGAGCTTTTGGTATTTTCAAATGTCATAAAATCAGTTTTTCTAAATCTCTTTTCTAAAGCACGTAAGCCAACAAAAAAAATTCCCAGCAGCTAGTCTTACCTAAATAATACATATTGTGCATGTATGTACATATGTGAGTATATATATGTGTATAGATGTAAGTATGCTGCTATGTTTGCAAGTAGAAGCAGTTGCGAATAAGTGAGTGTAAAGTGAAGGCGCAGCTTACAGCTTGTTACCTTCGTGAGGTCGCGTTCAAACCCAATTATATAAATTACACACAATTTGTGTGAAGGGCATTAAAAGAGAGAAATAGCTAGAAAGAGAGGGAGAGAGAGAAGTTAAGAACAACTACGACTAACTACTTGGTACTTAAACAAGCAAGCAGCTTCGACTTTAGCACACCCTGTGCTACAAAATATAACATTTTTGAACTATTTATATTATATTTCACATACCTATAAATTATAAACACATTCAGATACAGATATGCATACATATATAAAGCTTGTGATGTTAGTGTATAATTACCGTTATGGCATCTCAGATACATATTTTACTGCTTATCATGCCCGTGTTATTAGAGTTCTTATGTGTTATAGGACTGGATACATACATAGATACATATGAATGTGAGTACATAAATATTCATAACGGTACACAAGCTGGTGTATATAGATGTACATTTGTATATACGTAATTAAGCCGAGTCTGGCTCTAACTGGCCGTTATATAATGCTTTTTGTCTGCTTTAAATCAAATTTAATTTGCAGCCAGACAGCACTAGCTGCTGTCTATGTATGTATGTATGTGTGTATGAAGTGCTGTATATAAGTGTTGTTGTTATTGTTGCTGCTGCTGTTAAGATTGTTGTTGTTTTTCTTGTTGGCAACGTGAGCAATTAAGTGCATGCAAAGTTCATTGAAAAGAGCAGCAGCTGCTTGGTTATTGTTGCCGTTGTTGTTGTGGTTGTCTCTCTGTCCCCCTGTCTGTCTGTCTGTATGTATGTATGTATGTAGGTATTTTATTTAGCTCTTTTTGCGCTGTCTGCTTATACATACATATTTTGCATGCATAAATATTACACTTGTATGGGTATATTATGCACTGGCTTCTCTGATCGATGTACTATACAGAACTTGGGGGTGAACGGGGAAGGGGCGTGGCATAACTGGGGCTACCCAACACATGTGCATTTAATTGCCAGCCATGGCAGCCATTTGACTTATTTTCTTTTTTTTCTTTCTTTTTTTTTGTTTGCCGTTTTTCCTTGCAGTTATTGTTGACGTTGTTTTTGTTGTTTGCCGTTTGCTGCTATAAATTTTGTGCTCAACATCATAAATTGTTTTTACTGTGAGTATTTAAAAGGCCTATGCTGCAAAGTTTGCCAAGCGCCAGACCGCCATTCCGTCAGCAAAAAAAAAAAATATATATATATATGAAAATATGTAGGGAAAAAAATCAACAACAAATACAATATAAACGACAGTGCGAAAAGCTATTAAAAATTATTGCTGCTACATTTTGCAGGTTTTTTTAATGTTCATGTACTGATTTTTTGATACCCTATCATCAAAAATACTCCGAGAATGGATAATTTTGCATTTTAAACATTCAAAATTATTAAATAAAAAGTTAATTTTTTTTTTATAATTTTAATTGTAAGATTGTCAATTAGACACAAAAAATGCAAGACAATAAAAAGGTAAATTTTTGTATATAAATGTGTTCTTTATTATAATTATTAAACAGATTAAGAGCTATTTGTGTTAACCTGACTTATCTGACTTTAATATTTCCGAAATCAGTTATAGGTGACAATCGAAGAGAGTTACAACAAATTGATCGATTAGCTATCATAGAGTTTTGTGGCACACCTCAGTTTGGATTGATTTAGATTTAAAGGGTATTCGAACGTCGCTATAGCAAGAATTGAAGTTTGGCTGTTGTAAAGTTTTCATAGGTCGTTGGCATTTGCTCAGCGCTTATGTACCTAAAAGGCGAAATGCAAAGCACCGTTAAGTGTATTTTAATTACGCCAAGAGAGCAGCAGCAGCAACAGCAGCAACAGCAAAAACAACAACAGCAACAGCACTGTGAAAAAAATAAAAAGAAAAAATACAGCAAATTTCTGAATAATAATACAATGCAAGGCTAAAGAGCTAACGCAACAACAACAACAACTATAACAACTACAACAAATAACAATTACGAGCGTCATTACAAAAGTATAATCGCATGCAGCAAGACAAAGACTGGAGACACCCAATCAACAGTTTAAGCTTTAAGTCAACTTAATAACTTTGGAACCCCCTTCCCCACACACACACACACACACACACACACACACACACATGAAGTGAAACAAAATATTTTGTTAAAGAACTTTAATGGAAATGAATTAATTAGTTTTGATTATTGATTGTGCAATAATTATACTTAAATCAGATATTAATTACTATAATTAAAATCGCGCTGGTTCGCTGTCACAGAGCAAAAGCTTAAAATCAATTAAAAAAGGTCGAAATATATAACCCTATATATATATATATATATACATGTATATGTAGTTGATGTCGTTGTTGTTGCTGCTTCTGTTCTTGTTGTTGTTGTTGTGGCAGTCTGCATTTCAAATTGGGTCACACGGAAATGAAAGCTAAACGAGCGTTGAAGCTGATGGCAGGGGAATGGCGATGGGAATGGAAAAGGGAAAAAGGAATGGAAGCAGGAGTCGCAAACAAGCTGGGATAGATAGAGAGAGAGAGAGAGAGAGAGTGAGACACTCAGGCATTTAAATTTCAAATCAAATCAAAAGCAAGAAACAAAAAAGGAAGAGAAGTAAAATCATTGCGAAGTACGTCAAGTAAGTGTAGGACGAACTAAAAAGTAAATAATCGCTTCAAAAGGCAGTCAAAAAACAAAAATAAAAAATTATACAAATCAATTTGAATAAAACAAGCAACACCCGCAACAAAGAGTGACAAAATAAATCAAAATTAAGCGGTGACAACATAAAAGAAAATTGTCTTCCGTTCAAGGTGATTGAAATTGAATGAATAAATACGCAGATATAGTCACCAAAATAGAGCTATGCGTTAACAATACTGGTGAATAATTATCAAATTAATTATTAAAATTCGATAAGTGTTAACTGGAAAACAATGGAATAATTCTTTATTCTTTTCTCTTCGCTTGATGCCATCTCTTTCCGTGCATACGAAATGCATAGACTTCTTGAGAAAGTCAACAGAGTTCTTATCCCAAATCCCTGCTCCAAGTTGTCAGTGGTAATTTTTTTTTTGTCTATCGTGGAAAGTTTTCTGTGCTTAGTGTTATCAGTGGCGGATTAACGTATTGTTCTTTTTTTTCAGCAGTGTACTCAGTAAGGGTAAATAAATTCGAGTCAAATTCGGGATACTGAAAGAAATTAAGCAATTGCTTTTGCTGAAAATGACATGAGAATTAATTCAATAAGTAAATGGTAAACAAAGCTCGAACAAATTAAATATTCAAACAACAACAATTGTTTATCGGCTTAAACAAATAAACTTTAAGATCAGCCAACAAATTTATTTTTTTAATAAAATAATTAATTTGTGAATGTTTGCTTTTTATTTATAATTTTAATTTTCTGCCTTTGATTTAATTTGGGGCACTAACAAAATTGTTGCTTTGTTGCTGCTTAATAACCAAAAAAAAACAAAAAAAAACACAATTCATACTCTTAAGTTGGCTCTTTCATCAGCACTTGGAGCCGTCGACAATTTGCCGCCGTCGCCCTTTGATTAATGAACTTGTTGATGTTTTAAAAGGCTTCGCTGCCACAGTTCAACACGACGAACGGAACGGATGGAAGGACAGACATGTCGGGCGGGCGGGCGGGCGGGGGGTCGTGCGGGTAAAGATTGGTATATTCAAATCACCCCGTAAATGACTTTCAATTGAGTTTGCGTTTCACGCACTGCATCCATCTAATCTCAATCTCAATTTTAATCGCAATCTGAATCGCCACAATCCCATCTTTCCATCATTCCCAGCCAAGACCATTCAAGTTGCGCAAGTTGCATGGCTGTATGGCCAGGCCATCAAAGGGCACAATTACAACGAGTTTACTCCATTGCATAAGTATTGGAGTTACATACTTTGACCTTACACAAACAACAAATACAAATATGCACTCGAAATTGGAAATTGACTTTTTTGTCAACAGAATTACGCAGCATATTTTCGTATTCGCGAAAGCATACTTCTTTTTTTTTCAGTGTAGACGCGTATTGAGTGCGTGCATTTCAGTTCGCATCGCTTTGCCATGGGGGGAGTTGTCGAGCGTGAAATAATCGAACCTTAAAAAATTGTCCATAAAAGGTGTGCACAAGAAATCGAAGGTTGCCCAGTTGCCAATTGTTGTTGTTGTTGTTGTTAGCCTTGCTGCTTGCTGCTTGTTGCATGTGCATTGCCAATTGAAATTGTTTTTCCATAATTGTTTCGGGCTTGTTGTCGCACACGTGGAATAAAAGGCAAACAGAGCACAACACACAGCACACAGCACACACAACACACGCCACACAAATACCACCTGAATAAAACAATGCAATTTTTTCACTCTTTGCCAGAAGAAGAGAAAAGTTTGCATTTCTCTTTTGTGATTTTCATTTTTAATTTTCCCGTTTCTGAGGCAGGCAAACCGACAGCTTGGCTTCAACTGTGCTTTTGTATTGAAACAAGCCGACAAATAGCGATCAATGACATTCCAGATATATATATATATATATATATATATATATATATATATATATATATATATATTTAGAGTCTGCTTGTTCAAATAGAGAATATAAGTTTTCCGCATGGCCATCATGATCAATTGCGTTAATCCTAGTCGAATAATACAAGAAAATTTGTCTGTCTATATATATATCTATATATATATATGCATGTATGATAAGAGCTAATTTGTGTTTCGTATTGCATAGCGATAAAGACAAATTCACCTGCAGCTGGCAACTGTGAAAGCTCAAGCAGAATGAATCACTTCCACACACACACACACACACACACACAGCGATAGTCTGTGATGCGTTATTAGTTGCCAGAGACAGACAAAGAGAAAGAGAAACAGAGAGAGGGGGAAAAGAGAGAGAGGGGGAAGAGAGAGAGAGCGAGAGTCAGAAAGAGAGAGTCAATAACAACATCGATTGCCCTTTTGGTCTCTACTCAGCAGCACAACTCTTATAAGTTGTGTGCATCTCGTGTTGCTTGAATGCAATTTGACAACTTGCCACCCCCCACTCCACACCCCCGCATACCAGAGACACCCAGCCCACTTGCACCGCCTAGTGACTACAGAGAGAGATAGAGAGGGAGAGAGAGAGAGAGAGAGCGAGAGCCCGCTTGAAAGCATTTCAACGCATATCTTTGCAATTTATTTACTTTGCAGTTCCATGGCACACTCCATGTGTCATTTTTATCGCCAAACCAACCAACACACACCCTCCTCCAGCCGGGTAGTACCCCTCGCTCCACCCTGCGTTGTCCGTTTCGGGCGTCCAAGTGCAGCAGCAGCATAAAATTGCCAACTGCAGCCGCTGCCGTTGCTTTTATGACTCACAAGTACTTTGCGCAGTGATTGAGTTGACAGGCCGCAAAAGCAGCCAGATTTCGACGCTCCGCAGCAATCATACGCACACTCACAGACACATGTATGTGTGTGTGTGTGTGTGTGTGTGTGCGAATGCGTATTTGGTTTACGTGATTTGTGACCCACAATAGTCGTAAGCCAACAATGACAGGCAGCAAAATGCAATTGGCAAATGCAGCCAAACTTCTCAACGAATTTATTTAAACTTTTTGAATATTTTTTTTGATACCCTGCACCCATTTCCAAAATAGCTAAAAACTTTATTGAGTAAACACAGTTTTGAGAATATCGAAAGCAATTAAGCCAGTTCACACTTTCTTATTCGAAAGGAATAAGGCTGGTTAACTGCAAAGATTTCATCATTCATATTAATGTTTTACAAATACAAATTCAAATAGAGACACACATTCAGAGAAATGTTCAATAAAGTGTTAAAATGAATTTAATATGTTCTGCAAAATGTAACTATGCAAATTGATTGTTAAATTGTTTGATTTGATTGATTGCCAACAGTTAAAGTTATTGTGTTGCAAGTATTTGTTGAGTGAGCAACAAGCAAAAATACTGCCACAAAAACCTTATTGAAAATAAAGTAAGGAATAAGATGTCAGTTGGCCAAGGCATAAATGAAGCAAAGTGAACGTGTTGCATGAAATATGAAATATGAATTCGAATGTTATCCAGAGCATTTCAAAATCTAATCAAAATTCGCAGCACATCTCTGTTCTCTGTTCTCTGTTTTGGTTTTTTCACAATAGTTTTGATGTTGTTTGGCTTGATCATTTCTCACGTCACTTATGCAAATGGACAACATTTCCACACAAGCATTTTATGTAACCAACAAGCTTAGCTACTTAAAAGACCGAAACGCTGATAAAAACAACCCAAAGATGTGTGTTTTTTTTTATGATTTCTTAAAGTTTATTTTTCTCGCAAGATGCAGGTATACATATATATATGTATGTGTGTGTGTGTGTGTGAATAAAAATCATAAAAACGTAAACTTACAAATGGAAAATAGAAAGAGCGTTTCCCAGTTTAGATTGAATACGCGTTGAGTGTTGAGAAATGGAAGGAAAACTATAATAAAAGCCGAACAAAAGTTTTTGACCCCTTTAACGCAATTTCAAACACGTTTTTGTCGTAAATTTCATACGTAAATGTGAGTGTGTGTGTGTGTGTGTGTGTGTGTGTGTGTGTGTGTGTGTGTGTTAGTGTGTGTGTGTGCAGTTAAACAACTTTAACTCACTTTAACTCATAAGCAGACACCTGTGGAGAAGCGAAAATTATTAACTGGCAACACAATTATAGCAGACTTTTATTATATGTGATATTATATGCATATCAGATAGTATATATATATATATACATCTCATATATATATTTATGTATTACATACAACAACTCCCTCGCATCAGCTCTGCCCGCCATAAAAAGCACACCAATGTCAAAAGTCCATTCATTGAATGCAGCTTCTCTCTTTGTATTTTGGCCAGTTGTTGTTGCTTTTGTAATTTTTCGCATAAATTTGCATGAATTTATGCAATTGCTGCTTTTGTGGTTGTTGTTGTTCTTGTTGTTGCTGTTGCTGTTGCTGTTGCTGTTGTTTTATCGCATTTTTATTGTCATTTGTGTTTTTATTGAACAGTTTGTGACATTTTACGATTTTCAAAGTGAAAGGTACATTTTTGGTAAATTGCTGTGGAAAAGAAGGCTGCAGACCAACGACGACAGCAACAGCAACAGCAACAGCAACAAAAAAACAACGATAACCACAACAACAAACCACCTCAACGTAAGAATGCACTCGTCAACAATGCCCAACATTAAGATACTCTGCCATATATATATATATATATATATATATATATCTATTCAATATATTCAATACTTCTTTGCAATTCCGAATCCTTTTTTCGTCTCATTTTCGCAATTCAATTTCCATTTAGATACAAAACTGACAAAACAATTGCATTTATTATAAAAAAAAAAATAAATCATCTTAATAACATTTTAGCTGAACCAGAAATTCAACATTTCTTTTAAGAACCAGTTACAGCCATATGCTAAAATAGCGCTAACAAAATAAGTTTTTGGAACCAATTCATAACTTTTACCGAAACTGGAACACTTTTTGTGCTGGAACGCAATAAAATCTGATGATATTCGGATAAAAAGGATTATTTTACACTGCTGGTTGACGTACTTTACGACATAGTCCACATACAATACAAAGGGTATACAAGCACACACACACACACACACACACACACACAGACACACACACACAGCAGAAGATAGACAGGTACTTGTTTTGTTTTGGTCTTGGATTTTTTTTAAAATTTATTATTATTTTTTTTTTTTTGTGTGTCTGCTTTGTTTTCGTCTGCTTTTGGTTGTGCATGGCGCGAAAATGCATTTTGAACTGGTTTCATCTCGCTGTTGGCCTTACTCAGCAGCCAGCCATGCCACAAAAAAAAGAAGAAGAAAAACAACAACAAAAATGGAAAATTGTGCGCGTACTTTTCGTACTTTGCTTGCAAGCCAGCGCCAGCCAGTTGGCCAGACTATAAAAATTAATGAAAAACATAAAATAGAAAAAACTAAACTAAGCCAAAGCCAAAACTGCTGCACTTTCAAATGCACTTTCAGCAACACCAAATTTGATGCTAGACCACAGATATTTGCCAGGCAAAGACAAAGTAAACAAATTATAATTACAATTATATGTAGTAAATGTAAATATGTCAATTTAACTAACTCCAATCTCAATTTTAAAGTTATAATAACAAGGCAACATTAAGAGAATCCCTCAAAGGTTTCTTGGTTTTGTGCCACGTTTGAGGACAAATTCTGTATACATTTTGCATTAATATATATATATTTATACAAATTGTTTAAGAATTAAGTCTTCTAACAACAACAAAAAATATAAATATTCTTAAAGTTAAAGGCTTATCAGCTATAAACTAATTACTTGGCTTGTAATCTACACAAACACGACGCAGTGATTTTTTTTATTTATTTTTTGACCCATAAATTTCGACCTGCGTCTGTCAACTTGGTGCTGCTGTTTTCACATCAATCAAAGAGTTTGCCATTTTCAGGTATAAGTGTCAAAAGCATACTTTTCACTTTTTCCCGGAATGTATTGGTAAAAGTCAATCAGGTGGCAGGTTACCCAATGCAAGCATCAGCAAGACTCTCGAGACTAATTTAGCCCTGCACCAACCAACCCCTGCCAACCAAAGAATCCCTTAATTTAGCATTTGGCTTTAGTTGTTCTTTACTCTAATTTTGGTACGTGTACCGAATTTTAAAGTGGAATATTTACCATAATGCAAATTATATATATATATATATATATATATATATAGAGTCAACACAATTAAAAGCGAAGGCAGAAGAAACTGGAACTGGAACTGGAACTGGAACTGGAACTGGAACTGAAACTGCAAGTCGAAGACAAAGTCGCAAAGGTAAACAGACCAAAGGAAATTGGCGCTTTGCCAGCTTTGCAGCTCGAAAAATTAACACAAAATGTCAAAAAAGCGATGGTCGACGACAAGATTGGTGGTGGGCTTGGGGATAGGGGAGTGGGGGAATGGGAGTGGGAGTGAAGAGAATGACGAACTGCAGCCAACTGCTGCTGCTGCTGCTGCTGCTGCTGCTGCTGCTGCTAGTGTTGCTCCGACTGCATTCAATTTGAATTTGAAACGTCATAAAGCAAATAAATGTTTTTTTTTTCATAAAGTCGAGCGGAAATTGATTTCAGCTCTTTTGCAAATTGTGATTTTTGGCTGGAAAAACTTGGACTGTGCGCTTTTCCGTTTCTGTGTGTATATATATATATATATATATGTGTGTGTGTGTGTGTGTGTGTGTGTACACATGCACACAAAGAAACTAGCTAAGAAGTAAGCTGCAACGAAATGGAAACGAAGGCGGAAGTCTGCAGTAGAACTTGCAGCAGCAACTTGCGCCTCGAAGACAATCGCAGCTCAAGTTTTTAGTAAAACTTACCTCTGTCAACAGATGATGTTATTGTTATTGCTGTTGTTGTTGCTGTTGTTGCAAGTCTGATAAGAAATCTGTAAGGCAGAGAAAATCATAAAGTTAGAAATGAAATTATTAAATTGTAGCAAACAAATTGTGAATCATTTTTGAAGAATTCTCGATCGGATTCTTGACATCAACAGCCGAGTCGATAAAGTAATGTCTGTGTATCTGCCGGATCGGACCAATTACCAACAACAATATGTAAATATAATCGCTGAAAAAATGCAAGAGTTCTTTTTGAATTGCTTTACATCTGAACTTAAATCGCTCTTTGAAGGATACTGCATCAATGCAACGTCTGCAACATTTTGCAGCTGGATGCAAAGCAGAAAAGGGGGCGTGTTCTCGCACCGCAACATAATGTTGCAAATGTGGCGACTGGCATATCTGTGGCGAAAAAAGTAACAAACCATAAAAATCCGCACATAAATTTTACTGAGCAGCAGCGCCAACAGCCAGCTGGCAACCCTAACTGCAAACATACGCAAATGCAGTGTTCTAATTTATGGCCAAACATTTCGAGACCAGCTAAGAGCCAGGCAGCTGGCAGCCAGCGAGTTGGCCCAGAGAACACTGACTGAGACAGATAAATAACAGCCTCATTTGACTGAAGACGATCGATCAACGGTTCAGAATTAAAAACCCAAATCAATCAGTTATCTTGCTTCCTCTCTCCCTCTCTCTCTCTCTCTCTCTCTATATATATATAGCTAATGATCGGCATCAGCATTATGAACAATAACACCGGCTATGACCGGGTATGACTAGTGCAACATGTTTACAAGCAACAACAACAACAGCAAGCACAAATAACAACCAAAGGCAAATGCGCGTGCAACAGCAAGACAGGAACAATGCGGCGTATGCGTAACGTTTGCAAAAACAATAAGTAAACAAGACGAAACATAAACAACAGCAGCAGCAGCAACAGCAGCAGCAGCAACAGCAACAAACAATAACACTGTTGGCCATAACAAACAACAACAATAATAATTACGGCCTGTGCCAGTTAGTCAACGACTCCAAATGGGATGCGAAATTGCAGAATGGCTGAAGCTGTTTTGTGGTTGTTGCTGCTGCTGCTGCTGCTGCTGCTGTTGTTTTCTTGTCTGCTCATGTATGTATTTAATCATTACGTGGTCCGATAATCGCTCTGGCTCTAAAGAATACATATATTTAATTATATGTTGGGCTCTTTTTTTACACTTGCAAAGAGTATTTCAATTTGGCGTCAACTTTGTAACGCCTTAAAAGAGCCGTGTCTGCCAAGTATATACATATATATAACTTGGATATCCATATTTTCGAGCACTTCTTTTTTCATATCATTTGTTTGTTTGTGCTGTGGTAAAAATATAAACAAAAAACACTTATAATCAGAGAAACGCATTAGCTTAATATTATTTGTTATTAGTTGTCGATATACGTAAGTATTTAAATTGCCGATCACTCATTTGAGCTGGGTTTTATTCGTGTTTTGTTCTGTCTTTGGCCGTTTTGCAACACTGGCAGCGAGCATCATAACATTGGGTAGCCACTCGAAAGGTTTACGCACCCAGCAGAGCGAACAACCAACAAGCTAAACACACAAAAACCAAAACATCAAGCGAATAAAATATGTATACATAAAAACAAACCAAAAAACAATCCAAAACAAAACAAAATAATACAAAAAAAAGAGAAAAGAAAACTCCAAACGCTGTATAATTTCTTATAATTACTTTGCCTTCAGTTTATTGGTGGTCTGCTGTTGTTGCTTTTTTATGTTATGACTCATTAGGGAGCTTTTCCCAAATGAATTTTTAATTGCAAATGTAAAAACCGAAAACAACAAAAAATAATAACAAATGCCTAGTTAAAGTATGCAAAAGCTGAAAAAAAAGAAAATGAAAAATCGCATTACAGCGTCGATTAATTAAAGGAATTAGGAAAGGAATTAAATTCATTACAAGTAAATTGATTTGAGGCCGAGACGCTGCTTGAACTCACTGCCAGTGGAAATGACCGCATCGAAATGGGGGCAGGGCGACCTTCCACCCACAAAACCCTCCCCCACACATACAGTACACTCAGCAAAAAATTAAGAGAGAAATGTGGCATGCTTCGTACTCATTTGCCAGCAACGAATTGCAGTTGAAAGTTGCAAAAGATAATGCCACAATCACATTGCTTTTCTAACTGTGCACACATCTGCTACGCTTGTGCTATTGCAAACAATAGCTTAGCAGAGAGAGAGAGAGAGAGAGAGTGAGAGAGAGAGAGACATGTGTATACCTTTGTTTGCCTCACGGATATTCTCTCGCTCGGCTGACCATCAGCCATAGCACAAATCTGTTGCCCAATGCAATAAAGCGTGCCTTACCACAAAACTGAAGCGTGGCGTGCGGGCAGCAGCATCGGCAACAGCAACAACAACAGCAGTTGCAACAGCAACAGTTGCAACAACAACAACAACAAGAAACGCCAACAGCCAACGAGCATTGCCACACACCCTTCGCGTGAGTTGAGTTGGTCACTGATGACAAAGCACAATTCTCTGCTGCTTTTGCTTGTTTGCCAGGGCTGGCAGCAAGGCCCTAATTGTTACCCGCTCAAACTGCATTTAAATCAACTTGAGCAAATCACAAAAAAAAAAACAAAAAAAAAAAAACAAATCCTAACCAAAAACGATTGCAAAAATCAAAAAATTCGAATCGAATTTTGGCACTTAAAGCATACAAATTCTGGTAGAGTCGGCCAAAGATCCTATGAGCTAAGGACCTCAAATTGTAGAATAAAGCTTTAACATCATCGACACATTCGTTCGATGTTTTTTTTCTTTGTTTTTATTGTGTTTTTTTCTTTGTTTTCGGTACAAATAATATCATCAGTTCCGCTATTTGGGCTTTTAAAAAAATTGTAATTTCGGTTCTGATTCTGATTCCAATTCAATTTGATACGCTGTGTTGTGAAAAGTGAATAATAATAATAATAATAACAATAATAATTAATGCAGCCAACGGATTCAATTGTTGTCCGATTTTAAATAGAATGTAGTCAAATTTATAGTTTCTATAATTCTATTTTTGACTTAATTATTAGCTTTTGAATACAACCGAATTAATTGGCTGCTGGCAATGTTATTTACCGAAAGAAAAAAATAAATAAAGAATAAAAAATATGGAATATAAACGCGGGCATAAATCGGTTCAGATACAGATACAGATACAGATACAGCTTCAATTGAGCAGTTGGGCGTGTTTCGAGTACGTTTCAGTTCAACCTCATTGATGACAAGTTGCAGATTGTGGCAAGTACGAGTCGTACAAGCGCAACAACAATAGCTGCAGATAGAGATACGTTAAATACTCGTCTCCGCCACCACCACCACCACCTGCTACCTCTAGTTGCCTCCCGATTCCACAGCTCATTGTGGGTCTCCTCTGCTCTTATCGGCGTCTCTCGGCGTCTGCTTATCATTATCGAGCAAATAGAGTAACCGAAACTGGAACTGGAACTGGAACTGAAACCGAAAAAGTAAGAGAGAGAGAGAGAGAGAGAGAGAGAGAGAGAGAGAGAGAGAGAGAGAGAGAGAGAGAGCGAGAGACAAAGACAAGTCACCAGACACTGGCACAAGCGGAACATGCACAAAGTGCGCCGCTTATCAGGCTTATCATGCGTAAATGATAAATGGAATTGAACACCGTTTTCGGTTGTTGTTTTGTTTGTCATTGTCACTGCTGTTGCTGTTGTTGTTGCTGTTGTTGTTGCTGTTGTTGTTGTTGCTGTTGTTGCTGTTGTTGCCTTGATTGTGCAGCAAGCGCGCTGCGGCTTTGGTTTTGGGCTCTTTCAAAAAGGTTTAAGGTGCTTGAGGTTTTTCACTATATATACATATACACATACATATATATACATACATATATATATATATATATATATACAGATACATATATATATATATACATTTTTTTCATCGTTTTTTCGCTTTACCTTTCTGCTTTGTTGCTGCTCGGTTTATCTAAACGGTTTTGTTTGCTCAACTTTATTTCATTTCGTTCGTTTACATTGAAAAGTACAAATACATTTTACAAGCTGGCAAACAAGCAGCAACAACAGCAACAGCAACAGCAACAGCAACAATTGCAACAGCAGCAAATGGACTACAATTAGACAGATAGCACGGCTCGGCTACTCAGCTTGGGCATGTGACAGGCAGACTGACTGACTGACTGACGGACTGACTGACTGACAGACTGCAAGTCCGTAATACGCAAAGGGAGTAATTGTGGCAAGGCCAGTGGGTCACTGTCAAATTGTGGCAGAGCGTCTGCCACAAGCTTTTATCAAGTGCAAAAGATTTGTCTCTAAATTCGATTTGGATACTCTGCTCCCAAAAATGGACGAGTATATTGGGCTGGCAAATAGTCGTCACTGTGAGACTAGACATATATATATACATATATATATATATATATATATGTCTATCGATAATATCGATAAGTGCAAATCGTAGTCGGTTCTCTCTCCCAAAACCTGATCTTGCCATGACATCCACATAGCATTTATCTATTGTCTGATCAGCTAACAAGCTATATACCGGTTGATCGAGAAAAAAAAAACAGATTGACTCGAAAGTGCTCAGCAATAATGGCATAACTCGTTCCAAAATTGTGTGAATATTCAAAATTCAATTTTTGATGTTTTATCAATTTGGTTGTTTGGTTTAAGTGCATCTTCCATGTCACAAAATGCAATATCTGATATTTATATATATGTATATATTTGTATAAATATATTTCGTCATTAATTCGTTAGCTTGTGATTGGACAGCACGCTGACATTAATTGATATGAATAAGTGCGATAAATATTCTCTAGTTTTTGGTTTTTTTTTTATTTTTAGAATTGATGTTGTTATTGATTACCAGTGCTGCCCTCAACTAGAGAGTGCAATATTTCATTGCCAGGATTATTGGACAATTTTGCGCAGTGCAAGCAAAACAAATGGGTTGCAACTGATTTACATAAATCGCAGTAGAAGGCCAATTATTTCAAAAGCGGATCACGTTTAAATTGCATTGCAATTAAATTTGGCAAAATAAAAAAAACTGCGTTCAAATCCGCAACTGCAACTGCAACTGTAACTGTAACTGGGCATAATTCAATTAAATGGCAAACAAATTGTTGTTGAATAAACAAGAGAACAACCAAACTTATCAGGCAACATTAACATTGCCACATAATCTGTCGGAGAATATGATCTATTTATAACATATATATATTTATATATAAACATGCATATTAATTAAATATATCGAGTGCAGTTGTTACGGTTTATGCAACGGCGCTCTGAGACACACAAGCAAATTAATCAAGTGATTTGCTCAGCAATAAACTGAAACGTAGAAAATGAACAGAAAATTAATTTCAATTTTGTTCTTCAATAAATATGAAAGGATTATCAAAAATGAAATGATGTTTGTTGACTGGCTGCATGACTTCCGAATGGTTTCTCTCTCATTAGGGTCAACAATAATTAACCCATCTATAATTCCATGTGTGAGTGTCTCAAATTAATAGATTGCATGCCCCAATGCCAATTCCTTTCACCGTATACGTATTTCGTATTGCGTATACGTATTCAAATTCTCAACTCATGTTTGCCGCACAAGTAGCCACAAGCAGAGGCTGATGAGACAAGTGCAGCAAGGCAGTCACTTAGTCACTTTAGTCGCATGCGACGACGACGCGACAACAAACAAACAGACAAACAAATAAAATACAAAAAAAACAACAACAACAGTTTGTCAAAATGAAATGAAACATAACCACAGCGAGACAGACAGACAGAGACAGAGAGAGAGAGTGAAAGAGAAAGGAAGCTCCAACGAGCCCCAAAACAGATGTTGTCTGTGTGCCACACTGCCCCACCCCTAACCTTAACCAAGTGTGTGTGTGTGTGTGTGTGTCACGGGCAACTGGAATGTAATTGAAGTTGAAACAGTTGAGCCAGTAAATTGTGTGCTTTATAACAATCGAGAAGATTAACAACAACAGCAACAGCAACAAGCACAACAACAAGTCAAACTGACATTGCGACAAACTCGACCAAAAGATGTCCTGTTCGTAAATATACAAATTATTTTGATCTTTAATCTACACATTGTCACAAATAATGTTTATTTTTATTCAACATTTTTTGTTTGTTTGTTTGTTGAGGTGAAATAAAATCAAGTTTAATGGTTTTATCATAGCACACTAATATGCACCGTTACACGCTGGCTGTGTGTGTGTTTAATGTAAGAATTGCAAATGCAACTGACAGGGATGAGTGACATGAAATGAAATGTGACATGTGCATTGTATTATTATTCTGTCTGCCTCCGCTGTCCCTTCGGCCCGCCGTCTCTCTGCCCGCTCTGCCTACTCCCTCCTGGGTCAGGGTCAGACGTCAAGGCGTCAGCAGAGTGACAGCAGATGGGCAAATGTCAATTTCCATGCGACTTGTGGGTCAATGCAAATTATGAAAATTGATGGGCACAGCCACTGGGCGAAACAGATGTGCAGAGACACAGAAAAAGACACGATAGATAGATAGAGAGAGAGAGAGAGAGAGAGAGAGAGAGTGTGAATAGAAAATGAAATGTAAAATTGAATTTTCAGCTTCGGCCAGCCGAGGCAGATTGACGAGAACCACATTTCCATTCGAAAATCGAATGAGAAAATTTATTATGGCCACTTTAAGGCACTTCTTCAGCTACAGCTTCAGCTTTAGCTTCAGCTTCAGCTTCTTCATCATCATCATTATCTTCCACTGCTTCGCTCGCATTTTGGGCGACTTTCGTGCTGATGCAGCGAGAACATACACAACAAGTGCAAAACTAAAAAACATAACTCACATTTCCTATGTGATCTCTGACTCTCTCTCCCCCTCTCCCCCTCTCCCTATCCCTCTCTCTCTGTCTCTCTCTGGCTTACCGCGGGGAGAACAAGTTGCAACATTGCTGCAACAAAATGTGCGGCAAGCGGCATGCAATTTGCTGACTAACATAAAAACTGCATACGCAGTCAACTTTACACCCAAAAAAAAAACAGAAACAATAAAAAATATAAAAAAAAAAACAAAACAAAACATGACTTGACTAAATATGGTTTTGTATAAAAGAACTTTTTTATTCTTCGAAGAGCGAAAGAAATTCTGTTAGTTGAGCAACAAAATTTTTTTTTTATATTTTGAATGTTTCGTTTGTCAAATAATCAGAGCTGAATAAAACAGTGCCAAAAAAAAAAACTGTTCAAAACTGTTGCATGCTACATTTTATAACAATATATACATAAATGCTTTGGGCTAGGTATGAATTTCTCCATTTTTCAGCTTATTCTCTTTTTTTCAGTGTATACGCCTCCAGTGCAATTTCCATACGCAGGTTGCAAATGCTGAAAAATCTCAGAATGAGAGCAAGAAAGTTACCAGCTCCATACACACACACACACACACACATGTTTCTGTGTGTTTCTGTGTGTGTGTGTGTGTAAGTCACCGTTATCCTGGCATTTTTGTTGGCTGCGCCTCCTGGGAATTACCTTGGTTATTGTTTCAACATTTTTATGTGCCCCGACAGCATCGGAGAAATGTAAAACTGAGAACATGCCAGCATACCTGACAACCACACGGGGACACACAGAGAGCGAGAGGAAGAGCGGAAGAGTGGAAGAGTGGAAGAGGGAGAGGACAGTGGATGAGAGTGGGTGGGCAGGGTGAGCTAGAAAGCGAACATCACATACACTCACATACATATATATTATATATATATATTATATATATATATATATATTTGTGTGTGTGTATTTCACGAGTGCGTTTGTTCATAAATCCCAATTTAATCCATCCGGCTTTTAGTTTGTACATATTTCGACTCGACTCGTGTGGATTTCCCATCCATTTCATGTTGTTCCTTTCCTTTTGCCTATGCTCCTTGCTGGCTTGCTCTCCCATTCCCGTTCCCATTCCCCTCTCTCTCTGTCTCTGTATGCCTCTCTATCGTTGGGATACCCTCGCCTCGCCTACGGACATGTATAATTACCTGTTTAGGTTTTGACTCACCTTTCGTAGGCTTTTGCAATACAAAATGTGTTCAACAATTCACATTTCTAAAGCATCTTGAATTGCTATTGGTTAATTCAATTCAATTCTTCTAAATTTGCGTATTGCATATAAGAATCGAGTAAATATTTATTTTGGCATTTAATTTTTAACCAGAAAATTCCAAGTGTATAACTTAAGTTGATGTTTGTCAGAGATTTATTTCAGTTATTTCAGTTATTCATTTGTTTTATTATTTTCCAAAAGATTTCCACAAATCGAAACACAAAATAAATATAAAATAATTACAACTACATTAAAAGAGAGATTAAAATACAATACAATTTGTATAATTGTTTGTAAATATCTGAATTTTAAAGAAGATTATAACTTCATTTGAAGATGAAGTGATTTTTCTGCTTTTTAAGGCTTGAGTGCAGGGTATTGCTTAGTCGAGTTGTGATGTTTAGTTTGCTTAAATGTTTTTATATCCCAGATTTTTATTCTCCATCTGCACCCAAGGAAGTCAACGGTACAAACTGACCTGACGACCACACTCACACACACACACACACACACACACACACATTTACATGCATATGTGTAGCTTTTTTGCAAGTTGGTTTTATTCACTTGTTGTTGTTGTTGTTGTTGTTGCTGTGTTTGCACTCCCCCGGGAGCTCAGCCAAAAATTATGAGATTGTGAAACCTGTTTCGTTTTCATATTCGTTTTCGTTTTTTTTTTTGTCCTTATCATACTTTTGCTACATGGAAAATATCCTGTGTCCTGAGTCTGCCTCTCCTATGCCTCTCCTATGCCTCTCCACACTGCCCATCTAGTTCGCAGCACTTAAGCTGTATTCCAAAACAATAAGCCAGTTGAGATGAATTCTTTAAAATACGATAATATTTCATCAAATAATGCATGCCACCTAATTGAGAGTGCTCGACTAGCAGCTACTCTGTATTCAATCATGCAGTGTATTCAAGTGGAATGCAATGGAATTGAATGGAATGGAACAGCTATAACAATTCAAAACATCCCAGCCCCGCCCACTGCCCTTTGTAGAACAAAGCAAACAAACAAACAACATAAACATAAAGGAATGTCGAAGGTGGACAGAAAGCGAAATTGGCGACGAAGTAAGTAAGAAGTAAAGTGCCGAAAAAAAAACAGCTGCTGTTTTCATCACTTCTCTTCTCTTCTCTGCTCTTGTCGCAACTCGCATGGGTCGCCTCGATACCTGGTTGATAGCCTGCCTGCCCCGGATCCCTTTCATATTCCTTCCTACCTGAAATATCAATAGAGAAAGAGAGAGAGAGAGAGAGAGAGAATCTGACACAAATAACGAAATTGGTACACAGCAAACGTGCGCAAGCGAGAAGCAGAAGCGGAAGCAATAAGAGCAAGCGAGCAGCCAAATGCAGTGAAATTAGACGCAACAAGTTCCATTAAAAACCGTGTTTTCCGTAAATATTATCAAACTTGGTGCGAATGCCATTTTGGGACCAAATTATAATCAAATTTTGTCTGCATGCACTCGAATTTCTCGACAAATTAAACAATCAAAAAACAATAACAATAATAATTATAATTAAATATATGTTCAATGAAACCCGAACGAAAGCAGCTCGATTGGGAGCGAAAAGAAATACAGCAGGTGACAAATTATGATGATTAAATCAACAAATCCAAAAATTAAAACTCAACTTCAATTTTATTTATGCACTTCTCAAATTATTTATTATTTTGTGTTTATTTTTAAATGACTTTTTGTATTTTTAACGAAGAGAAGAAGAAAAAATTAGTTAGTATAATCATCGATCTGTCTATAAGCATAGAAATGAAAATTATTCTTAAAACAAATCCCAACAACTTTTTTTATTTTATTTTATATTATTTTTGAAGGGATCAAAATCGAAACCATTGTTTATTTTATAATGCAAGCTTATACTATATATAAATATATATACATACATATATAGTACATGATGCATGCATAGATTTCATTTTCGTAGCACTCCCAAAAGGAATCGCAATAGAGCTTTCCATGCACGCTCGAACAAGTCTATGTAGGGGTTCCCATAGTGAAAGTTCTCGTTGCTGACTGCGTTTGTTTTTTTTTTCATTTTTGTTTTGTTTTGTTTTTGTTAGTTTTTCAGACATGCAGCGACGTGTGACGACGTGACGCAGCGAACGAACATGTTCGTACATGTCCATACTTGCATTGCACAAACCCACCACACCACCCCATCCCACCTTACCCTCTAACCACAAATCACAAATCGAACTTACCATGCAGCAATTTCCCGTTAATTTGATTTAATCCAGTTGTTGTTGTTGTTGTTTGTTGGTGATCAACTTTCAATTAGTTCTTGATATTTGTTTTGGGTGCAACACTTGCAACAAAAACCAAGCAAACAAACCAAAAAAAAAAAAAAACGAATAACAAAAACAAAAATCGTTTACAAAAACCAAAAAAGTCTTTGCAAATCTTGCGAAATTTTCACGGCCACAACGACGACGATGATGAAAGCGATGCCGGTTTCCGTTTAATTTTTGAACGCGAAAACAACAACAAGAATTCCGAACGTTAACGCAACTCGAAAGAAAACAAAAAAAAAAGGATCGCAGCCAGCAGCACGAAAAAGTAGAAGAAACACCTGCACAAATGCACAAAACTTGAAAATGCCGCCACTGCCGCTGCCGTTGCGCAAGCGCCGCAATGTGTGTGCTTGTTATTGTGTGCGTATCTGTGTGCGGTGTATCTGCTTGCAACAAATTGTAGATGCTGTTGAATATATGTTTGTGCGCTGATAATTTAATAACTAATCAATCAATTGAAATGCAGACAAGCATTCAATAAACAACAACAATGAACTGTTAACGAACGTTCAACAAAAAAAAGAAACACGCCAAACGACAAGCGACCAACGACAAACGACGACGAGACAAACTGTCGACGCTTGCAGAAAACTCGAACTGACGATCGTGTGACCCTGATAGCCTAGTGCCATAATGCCATCCCAGACGTAGACGTAACCCACCAAAAAAATACCAGCAAATATCAGTTTAAAAATACTAGATCCCCAGCTACACTGATTTCGATAAGAAAACAAAATGGACACATAAGAATTCGGAATACATAACTCAAATGCTCGCTTCGTATGTTGAGCTTCAATTCATTTAGATAAACTGATCAGAAGATTTATTTTTAATTAGATTCAATTGCCTGCCTATTTCTATGTTTGCACGCATTTGTCTCGCTTGTAACCAAGGTTTAATAATTTTAGTGTTTAGTTTAATCAAATTTGTGCTCAAATACCTGCTTGTTTGAAAACCAACGGCATATTCGGAAACGTGCCGCTCTCATGGTATATTTCATTTGGCTCTAGTATTTTGACTGGTGTTCGCTTTGGTCACACTGTATTGAATAGCGTCTCGTATGCGAATGTCGTAACAGTATTTCTTCAAATCTTGATAAATTGCGTACACTAACTTAAATATGCAGCTGTGCAATTGCAACTGTGATTATTTTCATACATTTTGTTTATAATTTCAGCGCTTACATTTTTTGAGTGCATCAAATTTTAAATATATCAGCACTTATCGATAAAACACATCAATAGAGTGAAACTATCGAGAAAGCATTTCTGCGACTTGAGTTGAGTTGAGTTATTAAAAACGCTTGCGTTCGAAATTGAAGAAATTCGGGGCGAACTGAAATGTCGGATGAGAATTTTCCACGTGTATCTGTGTACATAGCAACTATGTGCGCATCCAATGAAGGAGTGCGCACAGATTTTACTCAATTCGAGAATGCGCTGAAACGGAAGGAGGAACTCAGCGTCATCAAACTTTCGTACGTTAACCGTTATGTTTGAGCATGCCACATACAAAAACAGAAAGAAGAAAAAAAAACACTGATTAACGGTTTATATGTATGTATGTATGTGTTTAGAAGCGCAGAAGGACAGGCAAAATTTGGTGCTGGATTTGAAGGTGCTGCATGATGCGGGCAAGCTGAAGCAGGAGGCACAGCGACAGTCGACATTGAACGGAAATGTTTCATCTGCTGAAAGACGATAGGATGATGAATATGCTACGCTGCGGATGCAGTGGATGCTGCGCAAACAGATCGCGGTCCAGGACACACTCACGCAGCGCGGAGCGCCAGACAGCTGACAAGGGGAAAACCGTTTAGTTGGTAACTTCAAATTTAAATTGAATTTTAAACAAATATGCGTCATATTTAACACAATACAAATAACGCTGTGTAGTTGTTGTAGAAGAGTTTCCTAAATGGCAACGTGCCTTGCAAAAGTCCCCAGACAAAAACACGAAAATCCAATCGGAATCGGAGGAAGCCAATCGCATTGTTTCAGCTATGCAAACAGCTCGCTGAGGTTGGCAAAAGAATTGAATTTGATTTGATTCCATCGACTCACACACACATTTGCAGCTTGAGGCGCCACCTGAGCAGCGTCAAATGAGTGGCAGCAGCAGCAACAACAACAAAAAGCCGAGCAAAGTTGCATTCACACTTCACTGCTGAGCAGCTGGTTGAAGATGCAGAAATGATGCTTGACAGCGATCCAATTGATGACATGGCCGCTGAGAATGCGGCGCCGTTGCAATCCATAATAGTGGTAAAAAACCAACCGCTGGAGGATGTCAGTGATTCAAATCCACCAAAGCAAGTGCATTTTAGAAGGAAGAAGCAGAAGCAAACTCAATATCAAATATTTAACCAAACAAAAGTAACACTCTAGTTTTTAAGCAGAACAATGTCAAATATTTCATTTAGTATTTTCTCTAATAAAATGATCAGTTTTTCGTATTGTATCCGTTGCTCGTCTCTGGTCACACTGACAGCAGTTTGGCGCCCTTTGCATAATTTTATGCTAAATATGCGAATCGATACGAAAAATGTGCCCATTCGGCATCCTTAAGGAAATAGCCGAGTTATAGCTTACCGTATCAATCGCTACTTAAGACTTTAGACCGTAAAAATAGTGGGCCAATGATAACTTGAAAAATTGAACTAGCCGCATCCTTGACTCCCCACAATGAGAAACAGAAAGTCACATTTTGTTATACATTTGTTTTGTTTTTGTTTTATTCTTTTTTTCTTGTTTGTTTGTATTTGTTTTTATTTTTGTTTTGTTTGCTTTTTAATATGTTGTATTTAATTTTATATTATTACTTGTAAGCTTAACTTAAGGCATAAAGTTACAAACTAAAACTTAAGTGCTACACATAATTTTTTCTTTTTCGTTTTGTTTTTATCAATCATAAATCAGCTCTAGCCCAACGCGCCCTGCTGCGCATATTATTTTTATCATTATTATTATTATCATATATGTGGTGTTCATATATTTGTTGTTGTTTTTTTGTTTATATTTTATTTAAAGTGTTTGTCAATCATGCATTCAAAACTGTTTTTGTTCTTTTATTTGATATCCAAACAGAAAACCGAACTTAAAAGGAAAAAAGAATAAATTAACGAGTTGGTTGAAATTGTCGACTTTGTTGCTGTTACTTTTTTATTTATCGTTAATACGTATTATTATATTCGTTTTGCATATTTTTTGTTTTTATGTTTGTTAGACATACATTATCATTATCAATATCTTTTTCGCGATCCATCAGCTGCTTGCTGCTTTCATAATTGTTTTTCTTCATTTTTTTTTTATTTTATTTTTTCTTGCTTTTAAAATTCGGTTATTTATTTTTTGGGCTGGCATATATATGTATATATATGTATATATATATATATATATATGCATGTGTATATATTTATGTGTATAATTTATGATCCTGGACACTGGATTCATTGTATTTAAACGGCTCTGTCCTTAGGTCAATGAGTACATGGGGTCCAACGGGGTCCAATGGTCTCTAATACATACATATGTACTCTCACACACACACACACACACACACACACACATACATATACACATATACATAGCATTGTTGTATAATTTTTTCACTCTCTTTATATATGTCCCATATTGAATGTGTTTACATATTTATTATTTATTATTTATTATTTGTTATTTATATATATATATATTTAGATTTATATATATATTCACAAAAAAAAGTCGGGACATGCTCTTAACTTAAACGCAGTCGCATTGGCTAACAGCCCTTGCAACAGTTGCATGTGTTGCGTGTGTGTGTATTATTTTCGTTTGTATTTATATTTATATATATATATATATATATATGTATATATGTATATATATATATTTATACATAATTATATATATATATACGATTTGTATTATTATTTTGTAGATCCGTTTCAATGAATTTCTCGTTTATACATATATATATATATATATGTATATATATATAGGTAGATATTCATATTTATATACATACACATACATATGCACGCATATCTATACACATAAGTTTCCGTTAATATTTTACAAATTTCTGTTGAATAAGTCTTAGCGTTTGTTGTTGTTTTTACTTCATTTTTTGTTTTGTTTTGTTTTTTAGTTACATTGTATATTAAAAATATTTAATTTTGTAAATTGTTTTCTTATTTCTTGTTTTTTGTTTTTGTTTTGTAATTTTGCGTTTTGCATTTGCATTTGCATGTAAAAAATAAGTTAAAAAAAAAAACGTAATTCAGTAAATTAGCTAAACACTAAAACTGTATTTTTTTTTGTTGTTTTTGTTTTTATTTTTGTTGTATGTAAGACATATGATTGTTATATAAAAAAATATGCATATGTTTATAATAATAATAATCATAATATTGTATATATACACATATCGGCATACATATATAATTATTTGTTGTGTTGTGTTTTGTTTTGTTTTGTTGTTTTGTTTCTTGTTTACTTACATAATCATTATAATAATTAAACGTATATATTTCAATAGCATATATTAATATTTATATTCATAATTGCATACTCACATATATCCTAGACGCATATGCATGCATAAGTTTGTAAAAAAAAACAATAATCAATTTACGGGACATAAATTAAAACTTACACATAAAAAAACCAAAAAAAAAAAAAAAAAAATAGATTGGTAAAAAAGTAGTTGTACTTATAAATAATGTTTACGTTTTTATTTTTATGAAATTTACAAAATATTTTTTAAATAATTGGTTTTGCAGTACTATAACTAATTTATGCATATTTACTTTTTTTTTCATTTATTTATGATTACTTTTATTTTGTATATTTTTTTTTTTGTTTAGATTTTTTCTCTTTTCTAAGAACAGCCCAACAGTGTTTTTTTATTTTTAAATTTATTTTTAATATATTTTTCGTATGTATGTCATAGTTTCTTCTTCTATATATATATATATATATATGTATATGTATATATATATATTTGTCACTACATTTTACTTTTCTTTCTCGTATTTTTGACTCAAGTTTTGAGGTTAGGTTTACGCTGGCGTTGTAAATCATAACAAAATGCAAGTAACTAAGACAAAAATGTTGGAATCCAAGAACAATAACAAAGACAGAGAGGGTTGCACACACACACAGACAGAGAGAGAGAGAGAGAGAGAGAGAGAGAGAGAGAGTGAATTACGAGTACAGCGTTTACATTGATCTTAAAGTTGTCTATAGGCTTATGCGTGCAGTGTAGTTGACCGGGAGGGGAGTGGAGTGGAGGGGAGCGGAGGATGGAGGGATGCTTCTCTCTCTTTTTTTTGTGAATGTGCACATATGTATATATATATATATATATATATAGACACGCCTCTAGCTACAGTTTCAATGCCTCTTCCCCTCTCTCTCTCTCCCTCTCTCTCACTCTTATTGCAGCTCTTATGCATTTGTCTCTCTTTCTCTCTCTCTCTCTCCCTCCGTCTCTGTTTGCCATATGTGTGCTTAGTAGTAGCCGTGACCAGGACCAGGTCCGCTTGCATAATGATGCGCAGCTGCAGCGGCGGCAGCGGCTGCTGCTGCTGCGGCTGCTGCTGGATCTGTGTAGTGCTGTGGACTAGCATAGAGTGCACGATGTTGTTGCTGCTGCTGCTGCTGCTGCTGATGATGATGATGATGTTGTTGCTGTTGTTGTTGTTGTTGTTGTGCCACCGATTGCAGCGGTGGCGGCGGCAGCAATGGCAGCAACGCCGTCGGCTGATAATGCGCTTGATGATGACGTGATGATGACGATGCTGCTGACGACGATGACGACGATGATGGCGATAAGGATAACGCTGGCTGCGGCTGCGGCTGCGACTGTGGCAGATGATGACGTCGATAGCCGGCACTAGTCCACGTAATCTGCTGCTGTTGCTGCTGTTGCTGCTGCTGCTGCTGCTGTTGGTAGGCGTTGGCTGCGCTGTGTGAATTAGCTGCTGGAGGCGCCGTCGCTGCTGCCGTCAGAGTTCGCATGCCGGACGACGACGCCTGCAGTCACAACTAATCTTCGTCGCTGAGCGCCTCATATTTGGAGGACAGCAGCGGCTTTGGTTCACTGGTGGCGGCTGCTGCAGCTGCCGCAGCCGCAGCTGCTGCCAAAACACTTGCGTTCATTTGCCCACTGCTGCCGACGCCGACGCCAACGCCGCCGCCAACGCCACCGCCGCCGCCCGCAGAGCCACCAACACCGCCACCGCCGCTGCCGGCACCGCCGCCGCCAACTGAAGCGGCGCCTGGGACAAGACCGCCAGCACCAATGCCGCCGCCAACGACCAGACTGACGCCCGCAGCTGCAGCGCCCGCCTCGCTGAGCGCATGCGCCGCCTTGGCGCTCAAATGTGTCGGCGGCGCCGATTGATGCGCCAGCGGCATCGTTGGCGGCGGCGGCAATCCGCCCGCAGCGCTGGGCACCGTCAGCGCACTAAATGGATACGCATAGGTGCTCGCCGCGAACGCATTGACCGCCGACGGCGGCGGTGGCGGCGGCGCCGAATGATACGGCGATGGGGCATGATGGCTATTCGAGCCGCCGCTCGAACCGCTGCCGGAGCGCCGGCCGCCGTCGACGACCTCGTATTGATTGGGCGTCTTGCGCGACACGCTTATCTCATGCGTGGCTGGTGGCACCGCATCTTTGATGCGATGTTGCTGCTGCTGCTGCTGCTGTTGATGCTGTTGCTGCTGCTGCTGTTGTTGTTCGTTGTGCGCGGCGGCGACAGCGGCATGAGCAACGGCAACGTGTGCCGCATGCGCATAGCTAATGTCGTCACGCATCACTTCGGCAATGCGATTCTTTACGTAGATGTCGAAATTGGAACCGGAACCACCGCCACCACCACCACCGCTGCCAGGAGCGCCGCCGCCGCCGCCGCCACCACCACCGCCGCCGCCACCAGCTGCGCTGCCAGGACCAGGACCAGGACCACCGCCGACGCCGCCACGTTGCTCGCCAACCGTTGGTGGCGGCACAACCGAGCCAGCGCCGCGTCCCACAACGGATCCAGGTCCAGAGAGGAAATAGTGCGTGGGATCGGCGCCAACACCGACAGCTGTCTGCTGCTGCTGCTGCTGCTGCATGATCAGCTCGTGGGTATATTTTCGCGGACTGACCGCCTGTGGCATGCGTATTATGTTGCGAGCATCCTCACCGGGCGTATTGGCACGCCCACCGGTCGAGGGGCCGCTGTTGCTGCTATTGCTGCTGTTGCTGTTGCTGCTGTTGCTGCTGCTGCTGCTGTTGCTGCCACCGCCGCCACCGCCACCACCTCCACCACCGCTGCCGCTGCCGCCAACGGCAACCACACCAGACACATTGATAATGGGCGATTGCTTGGCACGTTCCGCAGCAGCGGCAGCGGCAGCTGCCTCATCCGCCTTCTGCTGTTGCCTGCGATTCTGCTTCCAGCGATCCGGTGGCAATATGGCCTGTGCCGTATCCGGCATGTAGGGTATGAAAGCTGGTCGCAAATGCGGCGTCGGCCCATAATCGTTGGTAATTATCGTATCAGCTAGCTGGCCAAATGTTATCTTCTTTGTGAGACTCTGTTGCTGTTGCTGTTGCTGTAGGTTCGGCGAACCGCTGCCCGTCTGCGAAATGGGCGTGCCATGATGTGTGGGCGGTGGACCACCCTGGCCACGCATCTGTCCATGCACGGCACGTTCCGCGCTCGATTGTGGTCCAACTGACTGTTGTTGTTGCTGCTGCTGTTGCTGCTGCTGCTGCTGTTGCTGTTGCTGTTGTTGTTGTGTTGGTCGTTGCTCCTGATCCAGATCAATGTTGATGACATTGGGTGAACTAGAGTTGGCCTTGCCATTGTTCTCGGCGGACAACATCGAGATGGGAGCACCGTCATGCGATTGCCGCAAGTCTCGCTGATACTGCAAAATTGGAATGGCATTAATTAGTTGTCTTGCATCATCTCTCTCTCTCTCCCTCTCTCTCTCTCTCTCGATCAGTGTACTCACGTATGTGGGACGCGGTATTTCGCGGGCTAGACCGCTGCCAAGGTCGCCGGAGCGATTAATCTCGTGCTTGATGATCGCATCGATGAGGCTCTGTGCGCTGAACTGGCCGGGTGCATCATCGGGTATCTTGCCATGTGCCTGGCGATAGTAGCTGCAAGCAGAGAAACGGATTCAATCAATATATAAATAATCATTTAATTACAGTTGAATTCGATTGTGAATGATTCAGCAAAAAGATTTCCTTTTTTCCTACATGATTTTGATTGATTAAACGACTGATGGAGTTTCTTTGCTTGAATGCTCGAATGCTTGATTGAATTGGATTAATTAATCGATTGGTTGATTTCAAACTTAAATAATTTCACTTAATTTTTGAATGGACTAAAAATTGATTTTGATGAAACGACTGATTGAGAGTTTGATTGCTTGAATGCTTGATTGATTTGGATTAATTAATAGTTTGGTAATCAATCAATCTAACTTGAATAATTTCAATTAATTTTTGAATCAAATAAAATGTGGATTGATGGAGATTGATTGATGGCAAGATTGATTTAAGATTATAGCAAAAAAAATAATCATTTGGATTGATTGTTTTAAATTGATTGATTGACAGTTGGAAACTCCTAGATTCCCCGATTGATTGATTGATTGATTGATTGATTGATTGCATAACATAATAATTTATTCAACTTACGCATCCCGCTCGCGATCGGGTATGGTGCGTGGCGGTCCAGTTTCGGGCACCGGACCCCGCATATAGTGTGCATGGGCACCGGATAGCAAGCGCTCGACCCGCCTGGCGTCCAATTCGCGCTCGCGTTCGCGCTCTCGATCCCGAGCCTCGGCTGCCCGCTCCTGGTCGCGTCGCTGCTGCTCCCGCTGCTGGCGCTCCTGTTCACGCTGCCGTTCGATGCGATGCTGGTTCTGCATGTGCTCCTTCTGCAGTTCCCGATCCCTTTCGATGTGTCGCTGGTCGCGCTTCGCCTGATCCATGCGCCGCTGCATGTCAGCGGCGGCGGCTGCAGCGGCAGCGGCGGCATTCATCTGCTGATGCCTGTACTGCTGCTGGGCGATCTGCTGATGCACCACGGCTGCCATCTGTTGGTGATAGCTGGCCGATATTTCCGTTCGATACCGATTCAAGTCATGATGCGCCGCTGGCGGCACTGGCTGCCCAATCTGCGCATGCGTTATTATCTGGCCATGCGTCGATGGCGGCGGCTGCGGCTGTGGCGCCTGCGATTGCGGTGCCTGCGATTTGTCCTCCTTTTGCGACGGCACCGGCAACTGCGGCTGCTGCACGGCGACATCCACAAACGAGGCCAGTGCATCGTGGCCAGCTAATCAAAGCGAAAACAGACCAATAATTAGAACAACTTTTTGGGTTAATGCTTTCAGATGCTTAACTGCTTAACTGCTTAAATGAGCTGAGTGGACACGGACGAGTCACAGAATTGCCTCATTTACTTGTTGCAAGTGGAGCAGCAGCAGGAAATGAATGCAAAAAATGCAACAAAAAAATAGGCAGCGTGGAGGACGATGTGCCATGGCAATTAAGATGGGAAAGTACAGTGGATGCCAGGATATATGCAGGGATATATGCAGGGATATATGCAGGGATATATGGTGCATGTACCTCAGTATGCAAGTACCACAATATGTTTGCTGAGTGTCTGCGAGAAACCAACCAAACAACACGCACAGAACAACGTTGGACAGAAACGCTTACGATCGATCATAAATATATATAGAATAATCTATATATATTTATATATATATATATTACTTTGCTTGGGAGTGTGAAGTGAGCTTTGTTTTTGTAATCTATGACTCACTTTGGTAGTAAGAAGAAGAAGAAGAAGAAGAAGACGCTATTGCAATAATGTGACCATGGCAAACATGTAGCAACAAAAAAAAAAACAATAATCGAGAAGAGAAAGGAAAAGGTTACAAAGTAGCCAGACGCTAATTAATAGGCTTAATGGAGAAGAAGAAACTAACTAAACTAAAGTGACCATCATCGTCATCATCATCATCATCATAATCTCGTCTAGTTAGTAGTCTAGTAGTCAGTCCAACAAGCTACTGATGGAGTATATAACAGAGTCACGGCAGATGCCAAAAGAAAACAAATCGTACAGTTCGCCGACAGATCCATCGTAATCGAAGAGGACCAATGCTAAACTGCACACATTTGATAGATTGAGAATAATGCTGGAGAAGCATACATACCTGGCGGAAAATTGTAGGGGGTAACAATGTGCATGCGACTCGGTGGCGGTGCTGCTGGCGACGGCGGCTTCGAGCCGGTATTGTGACGCTGGATGACACCCTGTCGCTGCGGCGGCGGCGTTCGATGCGGACTGGGTGTGCTATGTGATTGTGACAAGAAATGAAATAATTAATTCGAATTCGAATTCGAATATCATCCAGTGTCCAAGAAACTATACACACCTGTTGGAATGATCCGCTGGCGAGGCGCGACTGGAATATTCGGCACGTCCGCGTGGCTGTGGCTCCTTCTCGTAGCCGGCATAGACAGCGGAACCGCCGCTGACGCTGTTCCTTGGCGATGGCGATTCCTTATCGGAACCGGAACCAGCACCGCCGCCAGCACTGCTGCTGCCACGTGAAACGTTCCGCTGCTGTTGGCCCTGCATCTGTTGGGACGTGTGATAATCGTTGATCACAATCTGACGCGAGCTGAGCACCGAGGGTGGCTCAACGCTGTACGGTGAACGCGAATAGGGTGGACCAACGGTGACGCCAACGCCATAGCCCTGCGGCGGCGGTGCCTGCGGCGACGACTGCTGCGGCGGTGGCGGCGCCTGGGCGGGACTCAAACGTGAACTCTTGTAAAAATCGTAGGCCCGCTTGCTGTCCAAATGATGCGGCGGCTGGTGCTGGGGCAGATGCAGGGGCGTCCCTTGTGTTATCGAGCCATGTTTGCCCGTATCCGGGCAGCTGCCGGGCGGTGTCTGACGCACCAGGCTATCATATTTGGGACTGGGCAGCGATGACGATGCTCCATGCACAATAATTTGTTGTTGCTGCTGCTGTTGTTGCTGCTGCTGCTGCTGTTGCTGCTGCTGCTGCTGCTGCTGTGCACTGTTGGCGGGCGTGCCGTGTGTTATGGAGCCACCCTTGACCAGCTGCAACTGTTGCTGCTGTGCAACGCTAACCGCCGACGATTGCTGCTGCTGCTGCTGTTGCTGCGGCGACAAGTGTTGCTGCTGTGGACTCAACTTGGGCGGCAGCTTGGAGACGCGCGTCGGCGGCGGCTGTGCGGGCGGCGGCGGCGTTGGTCGCGTCAACTGGCTCTGGCCAATGGGTACAGGTACGGGTTGCACATACAGCGAACCGGGCGGTGCATTGCCACCAGCCAACACTGGCGACGCCTTGACCACCCCAACGCCGTGCAGCTGCTGATACGTTAGATAATTGGATGTCGGAGGTGGTGCACCCTGCACAGACAATGCTGGCACCACCGTCTCGCCACGATACATGGGCGCCGTTCGCACAATGTGCTTCATGGAGCTGCTGGTCATCGGCGGCGGTGGTCCATGATGACGCTCAACGATGCCAACGGCGGCGGCTGCTGCTGCTGCCGCTGCGGCCGGACTGACGCCCCGGTGCGGCGAATGACCTTCCCGTGGCGTCTTCTTAATGCTCAGATCAAGCGTTTGAGGCTCTGCCTCGGCGGCCAAACGTTGCACCGCATGTGTTGGCGGTGGTGCTGCCTGTGCCACTTGCTGCTGCTGCTGCTGTTGCTGCTGTTGCTGCTGCTGCTGTTGCTGGTGATGCTGTGTGGTCATGTGACTGCCCGAAACATTGTAAATAATCGTCTCCGGTGTGGGAGCGCTCTTCTTTATTACGGGCGTGATGGTTGCCTTGTCCACGGTGAGCACCGTCTGTTGATGCTGATGCTGCAACTGTGCATGTTGCTGCTGCGGATGCTGCTGCTGTTGCTGCTGCTGTGGGTGCTGCTGCTGTTGTGGATGCTGTTGCTGTTGCTGTTGTTGTTGCAGCATTGAATGCGGTGGCAGCACATGATACTTGGCTAAATGTGAATTGACCACAGATAAAGTGGCCAAGCTATCGCTGCTGCTGTTGCTGCTGTTGTTGTTGCTGCTGTTGTTGACAGTGTTGCCGTTGTTGCTATTGAGACTATTGCTGCTGCTGCTGCTGCTGCTATTGATTGAACTGGGCGGCGGCACAGTGCGTGCACTCAGCACTGAGGTACCATGTGGCAGGGCAGTTGGCGGCTGTGCCTGTTGTTGCTGCAACTGTTGTTGCTGCTGCTGCTGCTGTTGCAATTGTTGCTGCTGCTTGAGCAACACATTGCCATCCTGCCTATATTCTCGAACAATCGTCAGCTCTTTGCGCTCCAAGTTGTTGTGCTGCTGCTGCTGCTGCTGTTGTTGTTGCTGCTGCTGTTGTTGCTGCTGCTGGCCACCACCTTGTTTGCCCTGACTGTTGCCAGGCAGCTGCGGATGCTTGGCCTGCTGCTTGACCTGCCGCTCGATCACCGAGTATACGCAATCCTGCACATTATTAACTGGCTCGCGGCGTAAACTCATCGGACCATTTGGCTGCTGCTGCTGCTGCTGTTGTTGCTGTTGTTGTTGCTGTTGCTGTTGCTGTTGCTGCAGCTGATGCTGCTGCTGCTGCTGGTGCTGGTGTGGACTGAGTGCAATAAATGCTGTTGTTGATGCATGAGGTGGCTGCAGTCCAGCCATATTGTTGCCGTGAGTGCCATGACTGCCATGACTACCATGACCAGCATGACTACCGTGATGGGCATGGGTAACCGCATTGAAGATGACCTTCGGACTCTGGCGATTCGCTGGCGAATTCTCATTCTCCTCATCGGCCGTTTCCGTTGCCGATGAATCGTATTCCTCGCTGGTCTTCTGCTTTTTGGGCGCCTGGCATGCCGGCGGCAGCAGACGTTCGTTGTCATTGGCAGCCGCTGCTGCTGCGGCCGCTTTGGCGCTCATGCGCGTCGGTGTTATGGTTAAAGCGGCACCCGATGCATCTGCAACGCTGCGCACGTTAACAGCACCAATTGGTGGCTGTTGCTGATGTTGCTGCTGCTGCTGCTGATGAAGATGCTGCTGCTGTTGCTGCTGCGCTTTTTGCGGTGCTGGCGGCGGCTGTGGCAGCTGTAGTTGTTGTTGCTGGTGTTGATGTTGCTGTTGCTGTGCCTGTTGTTGTTGCTGTACCTGCTGCTGCTGCTGCTGCTGCTGCTGCTGTTGCTGCTGTTGTTGTTTGCTCAGCTGGGATTTGTGGCGCTGCAGATATTCGGGACTCTCCACAGACGCGGTATCGGAGCCGCCCGGCTCACGCTCATCACAGCTGGAGGTGCTGACGTCCGTCTCATCGCCGGCACTGGCAACGCCGCCACCAGCACCATCGGTGAGATTCAGCTGGGGATCGAGCTTGCGGCGTATGCGCATCAGGCACGCCGAACAGCAACGCGTCGCATGTGGCGGTATTTGGAACTCGGCCATCAGTGGATCACGCCACTCCGGCGATAGTTCGAACAATCGTGTGGGGATGTTGCGCAACCGTTGAGCCCGATCCTTGGGATTGGGACAGGAGGGCAGCGGGCAGTTGGGGTAGCGATTGCGCACCGATTTACACTGGCAGGTGTTGCAGACGCGGGCGCCCGCTGGTATCGTTTCGTCTGGTATCGCGTATTGCTGGCCACGCCCCTTCTTGAGGGGGCGGGTACGGGGACAGGCCTCCGCCTTGCAGACGAAACAGTTTGCCAGTTTATCTGCAACGAGTACAACAACAACAAAAACAACAAGTTAAGCAAACACATTAAAAAACCCGATTTAATTAAAGACCAACTGAGAAATGGGCAAACAATTTTACCACCAACCCAGCCAGGGGTGGGTTGGGGGAGGTTAAAACTGCGCCTGGACGATGGCCGCTTTCATTAAGCCACTTAACAAATAATGAGCATCACGAGTCAATTGAATATTTTAAAATGTTCGTCTTGGTTTCCAATAGAAGAAGAAGAAGAAGACATAACGATAAATGAGAGAAGCAACTCTGCGTGATGAGGTGAGCTTTGCGATACAAGTTGTTATCGATACACGATTGCCATCGACTGCTCAATATTTATAAACTTAAATCAGCTCAGAGAAATGAAATTCGATAGATTATTATTGAATATTATCGATGACTAAAATAACTGTAGTATCCACTGTTTATTAAGTGTATCGATTATTCTGAAGAAAATTCGATTAGTTGACCAATACTTAAAGCGACCGCATTTGAATTGGCAAATGGCAATTAAAAAAGAGTTGGCTGAATTGATTAACCGATAAGAGCCACAGAATATATATATTTATATTTATCGATTAATCGATTAATCGAAGTTCTTCATTTGGCCTCTTCTAGTTCACCATAGAGCATACAATCGTCTTCACAAAACTCAAATCGACACGAGACACGACGAGACACAGAAAATAAATAAATACAAAAAATGAAGAATCCCTTAAAATGCCCTTAAAATGCTAGTCTGAATTTGAGCTGCATTTATGTTTATCTTAATTTTTTGTTTTGCCATTTAATATTTTTACAATTTTAATGATGTGCAAATAGAGGCGAGAGAGAAAAGAAGAAGAAGAGAGATAGAGATAGAGATGGCGAGAGAAAGAGAGGGAAAACAATGTGGCGCGTTTAATCAAAATCAATGTAATTAAAATAAAGGCAAATAAAACGCAGAGCGTTTTGTGATCTCACGCAAAAAAGGGGGTTGCTTCACTGTGATGGCCAAGCAGAGGATGGCGATGCTCTTGGCTGTTAGCAGGGGTACCTGGGGGGGGGGGGGGGGGTTGAGTTGAGTTGAGTTTTTTTTTGTTATTTTGTTATTTTGAGTAGTTGGCAAAAGTAAAATCAATCAACATTTAAATGCCATCAGACAAACGTGAAGAGGTTGGTTCTTCGCAACGTGACACATGCCCAAGCAACCAGCAACCAGCCACCAGCAACCAGCCACCCACAACCCACCAACCACCCGGCATCCGACACCCCCGCACTCTGTGGCAGCAGCAAACACTGCATTTCGTTGCCATTTCCTGCGTCCGCCCCGCCCCCATCCCCTTTGGCAGGCAAGGCAGGCAAGCAATGTGCGTTTTGGTTCGTCTCTGTGGAATATGAAAATACATCAAAGTAGCCAAAGCCAACAACGACGGCCTCATTCTGGCCCTCATTCTGGCCCTCATTCCCTCAGTCAGCCCCAACGTAAAACTCATTCTCGTCCTTGTCCTCTGCCCACGATACGTCGTATCCCCCTCCCCCCCCCCTCCCCATCATTGTCCTCAATTTCCATTTCGGGCCAAGATATATAAAGGCAAAACGGCAAAACCAAAAAAAAAAAAAAAGGAAATGCTTTTGGCGCGCGCAAAGTGAAGCGTTTAAATTTTAATAAACCACTCATTTTAATTTTGATTGTCGCGTGGGGTGGTGGGTGGTGGGTGGATGGTGGGTGGGGGTTGGTTTGCGTTATTTGGTTGGGTGGTCATCAGTTGGTTTGTCGGCTGATTGCTTGATGGCTTGGTTGGTCAGCTGGTCAACATATTTAAGGCTACAATTAATAAACAAAAAGCTTCTTTTTAAACTGCTTAAATGAATATTTGAGGTTGAAACCACCTTTTTATTAAGCTTCAGGAATTGGCCTCAAAATGGTAAGCTATTTGTATTTAAAAATGGGGTTTTTGTCAATAATGCATCGAGAAAACAGAGACGAGATTCGGGCCCAAGAAAGTAGGCAATTAAATCAAGTTTTGCGCGCTTGTTTTATTTTGAGCAATTCAATTTAGGCGCGCAATCAAAATGTAATTATTAATTGCAAATTAAATAGAATCGCAAAATAAATATTTAATATTAATCACAGCAACAGCAACTGCAACTGCAACTGCAACTGCAACAGCAACAAAAGCCATCAAAAGCCACATCAGCAGACCATCAATAATAATAGGGGAAAAAATAAATTAAATCAATGCAATTGAAACTGTAGTGCAACAAACAACAACAACTCAAATAAATTAATTAATAAAAGCCAATTGTCCGCTTGGCTCACATTGAGACGGTTGGGCGACTGGTCGGGCAGCTGGGCGTGGCTGCCAGCTGCACCAGCCAGCTGCACCAGCCAGCCAGTCCGCAATGTTGCCATTTTTTTTTATTGTTTTTTTCTCTTCTTTTCTTTATTATTATTTAATTTTTGATTTAAAAAAAAATGTATGTAAATATTTAATGCACTTTGGTGGCGCGTACGACGACGCACGGGAAACAGATGCCAGTCCCAACGCAACTGTACCCGCAGCAACCTAACCACCCACTGCCCACTGCCCACTTCCTGCTTTACTGTGGCATCCACCGAAAAATAACAAACATATGTCCGTGGTCATCAGCAGCCCGACTTTCTTTTTATTTTGGGGGGAGGGCATAAAAAACTTGTGCAAAATACATGTGAAAATAAATGAAGCTGATATGAAAATCAGCCAAATTGATTTCATGCTTAATTGGCATTTTGTGATTGACATTTTTTGCATCGATATCAAAACAATTATTGCAGTATTTATTTTCAATAATAATATTAATATTTAATATTATTACTAGGAAAGAGAGATGGCGACAGAGCAAGAGCGAGAGAGAGAGAGAGAGAGAGAGAGAGTTTATCCGGGATCAGACAACAGAAAAGTTATTTCCAATATATAAACAATAATTGCTCACTTAGCGCACATTTGTTAAATTAATTAAGATGATTGATTGCCTGTGTAATAACTAAAGTGCATAAAAGCAAACCGATAAGGATAATGTATGGACGGACATAGCTGTCACCTGACAACAACCTATAAAAAAGAACAACACAAACACAAACACACACACGGAAATGAAGAACACGCAATGCAATCAGCATTTTTGTTGATGTTGTTGTTGTTGTTGTGGTTGTTGTTGCATCAATTTACACAACATTTAAGTCAACTGTAATTAATACATATTAATGGAAATTTGTGTTAATTAAATGTTGGCCCAATCTCTGATACTACACACAAACCCTGCAAAGTAATTTGGAAATGTGTGTGTGACTGTCTGTCTGTGTGTGTGTGTGTGTTGTGTGTGTGTGTGTTGTGTCCGCTAGCTTTAAAGTACTTAATTCAATCAGCATTATAGTTGTTGACCAGCAGCAGCAGCAGCCGCCTCTCTTTGCATTTCGATCAATTTTATTAATAATTCAATCAGTCAAAATTATTTGAAACGCCCCAAAGGAAAACAAAAGTTTTTTGCTCGTTTTTGCCGACTGCTGCTGCTGCTGCTGTTGCTGCTGCTGCGCAGCGGGCAGCGACGTCAACGGATATAATATCGTGTGCCTTTCTTTGCTTTGATTTTGCCAACGCTGAGAGGAGAATGAGAAACGGAAAGATGAAACGCCAAGGAGACGTCGTCGCCGCCGCCGCCGCCGCCGCCGCAGCAGCGTCGCACCACCACTGGAGTTATTTGCACAGCACGCTCGGCTCGCAAGCAAGAAAACCAGAATCGCAAAAAAAAAAAAAAATTAATAAAATAAAATAAAACCAAAACAAAACTAAAACGAAAGCAAATCAAAACGACAAGCAAAATAAAACGAACTGCGGCGCAGCGCGAAACGATGCGGTAAGAAGAACAGACAAAAAAAAAAATCAAAATAAACATCGAAAAAGAAAACATGAAATAATTCCATTAGTACAATTTCTTTTGCAAGTACAAAGAGTAAATATTACTGACTGAATGACTGACTGATGCTGGTGGTGGTGGTGGTGGGGGGTGGGGGTGAGGGACATATGCTGTGCGTACAGTTATTGAATGAGAATGGGAGGGAGAAACGCCAATTGCCGATTGCCGATTGACGATTGGGTGAGTTAGTTGTCAATAGGCCTACACTATCTCTCTTTCTCTCTGTCTCTCTCACTCACTCGGTCACTTATGGCTGGTGACCCAGTGGCCAAACTACTTGTGCCACCTCATGCTGCAATCTGTTGTAACTAGCTAGGGTCGCGTCCTTTTGATACAACATATTTGCAATTAAATTTTCGAGCAAATGTAAATATTTCCTGGACACATATAAATTATTGCCAGGATTGCTTTGCACTGATGCTCTCAGCAGCAAACTTGGCAACATTTTGTGTACAAACTCTCACAAATATATATATATATATATAACATTCAATTAGACAATTGAATAATACAACAATAACAACAACAGCAACAACAGCCAAACAAATGAGGGTCAACTAAAAGTGGCAAACAGAATGGACTACAATCAAAATCACAATCAAAAAGTCAATTAATTTAAATCTGTAAATAAATGCCGGGAAACAGAAACAAATTCAATCAAAATTACTAACGTTGGCATTTAGCTAACGTGTCCTAACAGCTAACAGTTAACAGTTACAACAAGAACAAGAACAGCAACAGTAAATAACCACACTAAACGAACGAACGAACGAACGAACGAACGAAAGACCAGCAACAACAGTAACAGAAACAACAACAACAATGGTGGCCAATTAAAAAATATACGATGCGCGCACAAAAGTATGCAACGAAAGGAGGACGTCAACAGCGACGACCGTTAATTAGCACCATTGGGAATTTTGCGCCAACAGAATAACTTGCGTAAGCGAAAGACACCAAAGCAGCAGCAGCAGCAGCAGCAACAGCAGCAGCAACAGCAGCAGACAGCGAACAGCAAGCAAGCGAGCAGAATCAAGTTGCCAGCCGCCAACTTGTGCAAACATCAAAGAGCAACAGCAGCAGCGCAGACGTCGACGTCAACAGCAAGCAAAATGAATTATGTGCATAAATGCCAAATGAATATGACACTGGCGACCAGCATCAGCAACACATACACAGACATGATGCACATACACACACATATGTAAGTCTCTTAAAAACATATGTTCACAAGACACGACACGACACGAGACGACGACGACGACGACGACGACGACGATGACGAAGAAGAAGAAACAGAGACAGCGCTCAAAAGCTCAAGCTCAAACCATACAAACATACATACATAATTGTAAATACAGTTAATATGAACGTCGCATCGCTGCTGCTGCTGCTGTTGTCTCTGCTGCTGCTGCTGCCGCTGCTTTTGCTGCTTTTGCTGCTGGTGCCGTCGCTTCGTTTGGCACTTTTAATTTACGAAATGGTGTTGATTTAACGGCAGTCGTACAGCGAGCGCGGGCAGCGCGCTCGTCACTCGCGCCCAGCCAATGTAGGCGCGCAGCATTGCTGCTATATATATGTATATATATATATATAGGGGTGGGGGGAGGGTAAGGTGGTGCGCAAGTCCAGTCAGTATGGGCAACACAAAAGAAGCTTGTAAACTTCTGGGCAATTGTGTGTTGGACCAAGCAAAAGGCATCATTATTAACCCATCATCATCATCATTTTTCATTTTGCTCGGCTTTGACTGCTCTGTGAGCTTTTTTTACCGTTGATTTTTCTTGTTGTTGCAACTCTTTAATTTTTTGGTAAACGATTTTCACTGATTAATAAAAGTGCCTGCTGCTGCCACACACACACACACACACACACACACACACACACACACAAACACAAAGAAAGAAAACAATCAGAAAACTGCGCCAGCGATAATCAAAAGGGTGTGCAATTTTAATTGAGCAATTTAATTACATATGTAAGCAAAAGCAAAAGCCAAACGACAGCACAAGAGGAAGAGACGGAAACGCACAAGAGAGTGAGTGAGCGGGTGAGTGAATGTACAGAGAGCCAGATGGAGAGAGGCAGAGAGAGGCTCATATAATTAGCAAGCAGCAAGCTGCAAGCTGGCTATGCAAGCAAACAGAGCAAAAGCAGAAGCTGCTCGTTGTGTGTGTGTGTGTGTGTCTGTTTGTGAGTGTGTCTGTTTGTGTGTGTGTGTGTGTGTGTGAGTAGGTGTGCAGTTTTTGTTTGTGTTGCGAAAGCTTTCGTTTTCGGTATTTAGGTTTAAGTTTGTAATTTGTTTGTCAGCGTCTACGAGTAGGCGGCAACAGTTGCGCTCCCCCTCGCCTCCTTTCCAACTATCCTCCTCCTTTCTTCCGCCCTCTTACACATTGGCAAAGTTTATGCTTAAGCATTTAAGCCCTTCACAAATACATTTTCCGCTTGTGATCAGCTCGCAAAGACTACCCATTTATTATATATATATATTATGTATATATATATATATTTATTTAATATTTTATTATTTATATTTTCTCAATAATTAGTATCGGATAAAAGCTGTTGTTGAAAGTTGAGAAGCTTTATGAGCAGTAAGTCGTAAGTCGAATAAAGTAAGAGCGCCACTAGTGTGTGTGTGTGTGTGTGGTAGCGGGTAGGGGGTAGGGGGTGGGAGAGGCTTAAGTGGAAGTAAGAAGGTGCAGGCTTAATTCATTGGGAATCGGGTAAATAAGCGAATATGAGTTGAGTAATTACAATTTGCTAATTAGCAAACACTCACACACACACACACACACACACACACACACACACAAAATACTCTCCCACGTTGAGCCACAAAGCTGACACATTTTGGCAACACCGAAAATCAAAACGCGAATTGCAACTGCCACTGCCACTGCAACTGCCACACATCATATCTAGCATATCTATGGCTGCTCTGACCAAACACGAAGCGAGGAAATATTCGCGCAGCCAACTGAGGATAACAACTGGATTCGTTGAGGTGAGTTGAGTAGAGGAGAGGTGGGAGTGTTGGGTGGGGGGGGGGGGGTTTAGCTAGCTATACTGAGTGACTAGCGTGTAAGTCTATTAATTAGGTGCAGCTGCAACAGCCAAACAGGCATTTCCCAATACGCAGTACACACCTACACACACCTACACACACACACACATGCCACACACGCACACACAGAGAATTCCCCTTGCTGCAGAATCCTCTGTTTTGCCCGTTACATTTGTAACGAGGATTTGCGCATCAAATTCGCTAATTGTTTTTGCCTTTTGGAGTGTGCGCTTGTGTGTGTGTATGTGTGTGTGTGTGTGTGTGTGTGTGCCAGCAACAGCCAACACTTGCTGCCGCAGCTTACACACACACACACTGAAATGCATTTGCTGCTCTTGTTGTTGTTGTTGTTGTTGTTGGCCCAAACAATTAGCGTAATTTCAATTTTGTTCAAAATTTCATAAGCAGCCGCCGCTGTCTCTCTGTGACACACTCCAACACACACCCTGCACACACCCTGCACACCCCTCCCCCCCTCTGCTGACCACTCGTTCTGGTTTGGCGACATTTAAGCTCGCTGGCAGCGTCGCTTTGCCTACTTTTCGGCTCACTTTTTGACAGCCCAAAATGGGCAAAAACCCCTACAAAAATAAAAAAAAAAGAATTGAAATCGCATAGCCTCCTCCACATACCACCACCCCCGCGCCCAATCATCTGGACAAGTGGTACACTGATTACGCGGCAATTCATCAATCAACTTCAAATGCAAATTAATCAAAAGAAAACAACATTTGCAAGGCCAAAGTTCAGATACCCATTGCATAAATATTATATATAAATAAAGATTAAATAATCTTGGCCTGGATTCAAATATATCGAATACTCAATGTGCGATGGATTATTTCTACAATTCGATATTGACCGATTGCAGCAGCAGAGCAGAAGACAGATCAGATCAGATCAGCTCAGATCAGATCAGGTCAGGCCTAAACAGCATTAGACAATTATAATGATCTCTGTGAAGCTCTACTTTATGCAACAACAAATTGTACACAGTTAGATAGACGCCCATGCCAGCCACTGTGGCTATGCTGCATGCCTCTAAGGCCAAACAAGAGTGCAACCGAAAAAGTTTATTAGCCCATTTGTCAGGGGCGGGTCGCTGCTGATTGCGTGTTGAGCTGAGGGGGCTGGTGGCGGGTTACTTTCAAATTTAGTTTTTGGTCGCATTTTTCAACCTTTTCGCTTTGTTTTTTTTTTATTTTATCATGTGTGTGTGCTTGTGTGTGTGTGTGTGTGTGTGTGTGTGTGTGTGTGTGTGTGTGCTTGTGTGTGTGTTTCGTTTGGCACAACACAAAAAGAATTTTTAACTAACACAAAATGGCTCGTTGATTTGAGTAAACCGACTAAACTGGACGTAGATTCGCGCAGGGTGGGTGGGTGGTTAAGGGGAATGGGTTGGCTTAGTGCTGTCTACCTTCCATAACCCCACCCCTGCCAACCGACGCACTCCGCGCTAGACTAAAAGTTCAATTGCAATCTTATTAGCACGCCTGAACCTCTGTGTGTGTGTGTGTGTGTGTGTCGTGTTGTGTGTGTGTTGTGTCGTGTTGTGTGTGTGTTGCCTGTTGCCTGGTTTATTAATGTTGACCGTCAATTATGTTTTAATTGTCATAAAAGGTTTCCTCTCTGCACACACACACACACACACGGTGAGAGGTGGGGGTTGTGGGTGGGGGCTGCCACTGCAACGTGGCAGTGGCAGACAGGTGGCAACAACACGTGCGTATAAGCTGTGTATCTCTGTTCTGCTTAACGGCCCCAATCCAATCCCTGCACTTACAGAACTGACTGCTCGCTGCTCTGTGTACAAACAATAAAATCCAACTGGGATAAGCAACAGCAAAAAGCGACAACAGAACCGAAAATTGAAGAGAAACCCAACAGAGAGACAGAGAGAGAGAGAGAGAGAGAGAGAGAGAGACAGAGAGAGATATAGATGGATGTTGGAGAAGAGCAGCGGGGAGTGGAAGGGTTATGTGCTGCTTGTCAACATGACCAAAAGGCTTAGCAGCAGTTTTACACAGTCAATGTGTGTGTGTGTCAGTGTGTGTGCGTGTGTGTGTGTGTGTGCGTGAGACAAAGCCAACAGTTGACAGCTGTGTGTGTGTGTGTGTTTTGGAGAATGCAGTCACTCGATTGGTTGGCAGGCAATTTGCCAACTTACTGCAAAGATCAGCAAAAATGTTTAAACCAGCCCCAAACCAAAAAGGGAGGCCGGCCATAACCAATAAAAGGAACAGCGAGAGACAGAGACAGAGACAGAGAGACAGAGACAGAGAGACAGCGAGCTATAGAGAGAGAAAGAGAAAGAGAAAAGCTAATTGCGCAGAGCTTTTAACCGTCGCGTTAATTGAATTGAATTGCAGCAGGCGATGGGCGATGGGCGATGGGCGATGCTGTTGTTAACACAACAAACGCTTTGTGGCCCACTGTCGCACAGTGGAGCAAAAACACATCTCAATATATAGCGTACAATTAAGATAAATCGAGCAAAAGTAAGTCAGAGAGAGAGAGAGAGAGAGAGAGAGACAGAGAGAGAGAGAGAGTGATTCGATTGTTTGATTAGCTAATCGCATTAATCAAATCGATTAATCGATATATATATATATAATGAACGATATACCGAATAGAACACAACTGAATTGCACTTCATCGATAACTTATCGATAGACAATATATATCAATATGCATTGCAATGGGCTGAGGAGAGTCAAAGGTCAGCTATTATTTCGGAGCAGGCAATAAAGATGAAGGGCAACAAGAACAGGTAGGAAAACAATAACAGGCCAGCCAAGTGGGTGGCAGGCTGAGGCTGACGATGAGGATGAGGCCGGTGGCAAGTGGCAAGTGGCAAGTGGCAGGCAGACGCGCTTGGGGGATTAATTGTAGCATTTAACAAATGTGACAGATTGACGATGACGACAAGAATAACAACAGCAACAGCAACAGCAACATGACTCCAATCGACTTCTGACAGACGTCTCTCTCTCTCTCTCTTTCTCTCTCTCTCTCTCTCTCTTTGTGTGTGTTGCTTATTGCCATTTTCCTTGTTGTTGTTGTTTGTTTGTTTGTTTGTTTTCCTTTCTGTTTTTCACTCTGTTCCCTTTTGCATTGCCTTCTGTTGCTGGCAATTTATGGAATTTATTTTTTGCCTACGTTGTGATTATTTATTCAAAATGCAGGAGCAACTGCAGCAGGATGGATTGGCTGAAAAGCGGCAAGAGTGGAGTGTGTGTGGCATGTGGGGAGGCGGGCGGCGGGCTGTGGGAGGCGGGCGGCGGGAATTGTTGCTAAATAAATGAATAACACGATTTATGCATGACGAACATTTATAATTACATTTCGAAATAATTGAATTAAAATTGTTAACGCTTGATTGAAGCTTAATCGCAGTGGACAGAGTGGTTGCGCTGCTTGCAACAACAACAATAGCCGAGCGAGCAGCGGTAATAACTTAATTAAATTAGCCTTTCAATGCAACAACGACAACAACAAAAGTAAACAGCAAACTGACCGATTGAACATATCTATAAAAATGCATCTTCCTTTTTGCCCAGCCCCCTTTCCATATCAGAATCAACCAAATGTCACAACATTTTTTGACAACTTTGCCCCACGACAAATAAAAAGCCAATGGATGGCGAGGGGGAGGGGAAGGGGAAGGGTTGCTTTGGGTGGTTTGTTAATCAACAAATAAAATCGATCAGCAGCAGCAGCAGCAGCAGCAGCAGCAAAAGGTTGCAACAGCGGTAATTAAAAGCTAACCAAATGTCCGAATACCAAAGCCACACAAATAAAACCAAGCCAAACACACACACACACACATATATATATATATATATATATATGTATATATACCATACATATACTATATATGGTGTGGTACACAGAGAAAAAGTGCAAATGGATATTTTTGGAGAAATTAGTAGAGAAACTGACAATGATTTCAAGCAGCAGACACACAATACACAAATGCTCTACAAACATGGAAGAGAGTATGAAAAATACTCGATCAAATCAGATCAGATCAGATATATATATATATATATATATATATATATATATAATAAATGCAGTTGAAGCAAAAGTAAAAAGAGGCATTCTATTTTAAAGGAGGAATTTTAAATCCGATTTATGAGTTAAATTTGCCGCACAACTTTAGCGGAATATTATAATATCTGTATAATATGGTATATATCCATTATAATCACACGATTTATTAACTTTTTCATGATAAATGTATGCGAACTGTGCGTAAATATTAAAATGACGAAGGATTGCTGAGCATAAAAAAGAGTATAACTGATTAGTAAGCTAATAGCTAATGTACATAAACAGAGGTAGATAAAGCGAATAAGTAGCCACACACACACACACACACACAGTCAGAGGCACACAAAGTCAACACACACACACACACACACATGAGGAGAGTCGTAAGTAAATATGTGCTGGTTATGCCCACAAATCAATTAAGTCGATTGAGGCGGCGCTTTTTGAGCCATAGCCATGGACAGCAATTGCAGTGGGCAGAAGGACGGGCGGCGGAGGACGGGGCAGCTGGGAGGGGGATTAGAGCAAAGCTAAAAGGCAAACGGATTTTGACCAGTTGGAAAATCTCGAACAACTCGAAGAACTCAAAGCAAAAGTTGCGCGGCTCACCAATTTCCTATTTATTTTCCTATTTGAATATAATCATTAATTTTGTATATATTTATTTATTTATTAATTTTTTATTTTTAATTTTTTGCTCAAAAGATTAACTAGCTGATATCAGATCTGCATAAGAAGGAAACAAATCAACTCAGAGAAATTGTTGGTGAATTTTGAATTTTTGTTTCGTTTTATTATTTGCACAAAAGTAGGCAACGAATTTCAGTGAATACTTTTCAGTAGACCGCAATTAAATACAAATACCAATGCATATATATATATATATATATATATATATATATATATATAAAGTGCACACTAATCGAAAATAATTAATTATATATTATTGTTTATTGATATATGCCATCAGCATTTTATGGAATTCGATAATTTGTAATTAATTTGCTGCAAAATGGCAATTAAATTCGGGGGCGAACCCTCTGCCTCTGCCTCTGCCTCTGCCTCTGCCTCTGCCTTTGCCACTCCCTCTCTAAAACAAAGCAGGCGTGTTAATTTGGCTAAAAATGTGTAAAATATGCTTGCAACAACAGCAGCAGCAGCAGCAGCAGTATAACCAACAGCCAATTAAACAGACCAAACCGACAACAAACAAACGCAGGCAGCGAGCATCTCAATCAGAGCCGAAGCTGAGTGGCAGCCGAGGCAACAGCAGCCCGAAGGACACACACAGCTGACACAGCCACAACTTTTGGACTGTATATGTGTGTGTGTGTGTGTGTGTGTGTGTGTGTGCGGCTGGCTGCTGTCTCGCTGCTGAGTGCCTGCTGAGTGTGTTGGCTATAAAACGCGCCGTGCGCCACGAGGCATTCATCAGTTCGAATTTGTGTTGCACACGTGACGGATCCGCCACACAGTTCTTCTGCCACACACACACACACACACACCCACAGACAAACACACACACACACACACACACGCTACTTGACTCAGCCCGCTCGCGTTTCGTGTTGTTGTTGTTTGTTTTGTTTTTTTCTTTTTTTTTTCATTTTTTTTTTTTTTTTGTGTTGTTGCCAATATTTGTTTTGAATGTTTACAAATTGGTTAACTGGCAGCAGTTGTAGCAGCAGCAACAGCAGCAGCAGCAACAGCAACAGCAGCAGCCGCCTAACAACAGCAGCTGCAACACATGCAACAACAAATGCTGCAGCTGTTGGCTGCAGCAGCGGCAACAACATGGCCCTAGCTGTTGCTGGTGGCGGTATTAATGTTGGTGTTGGCGTTGGTGTTGGCGTTGGCATTGGTGTTGGTGTTGGTGGTGTCATGTCCACACCACCGGATGTTATATTGGAAGTGGGTCCAGCGCCGAGCAGCGTTCGGTTTGTGGCACATGCCCTAGTCCTGGGCATGCATAGCGGTTATTTGCGATCCGCCATACGCTTGGATGATGCAACCGCAGTGGCAGCAGCTGTCTCCTCGACAACACCAGCAACAGTTGCTACTTCTGCTGCTGCTGCCGCAGCTGCTGCTGCTGTTGGTGGTGGTGGTGGTGAACTGCTACTATATTTGAGCAATGTGACCGCTGAGCAATTTGCCCCGCTGCTGACATACATGTACACCGGCTACTTGGATCTGAATGTGGATAACATATTTGCCGTGCTGCTGGCAACGCATGTGCTGCACATGCCACGCGCCTTGGAGATTTGTCGGTAAATCAGCTGCAGCCATTCAAGTTCTGTGTGTGCGTGTTGCAAGTGAACTTTTTTTTTGTGTTTTTGTTTGTTGTTCCTCTATTCTCAGCTCGTTTCTGGCGCGCGCTCAAACCGAGGGCTATTTGAGCGGCAGCGCGAGCAATCCACACCAGTTGCAGCTGGCGGCCAGTGGCGCCTCAAAAATTATACGACCCATACCGAGTAAGGCAACGTTGCCCAATTTCGGCTTTCTGCCAGCGCCGCCGCCAACAATTGCTACTGCTGCCGCCTATGTGCAGCAGCAGCCAGTCGAAACAGCAGCAGCAGTGCTGGATCAATTGCCCGTGGAGCAGCAGCAGCAGCAGCAGCAGCAGCAGCTGGAGGATGAGGAGGATGTGGAGGTGTTCATTGACAGCAATACGGCCACAGACAATGAACTGGAACTGGAACTGGAGCTGGACACGGAGGATTGCAACGTGTCTGTGGTAAGCAGTCTCGCCAGCAGCAGCGCAGCGAGCAGCTTGAATATTGAGCGTGTTGAGAGTATCAAAATGCAACTGACGCCGCCAGCAAGTGTTGTTGCTCCCACAGCAGGCGCAGGAGGAGCAGCAGCAACAACAGTTGTTGGCACAGCTAAGCAGCAGCGACGCAGCAACAACAGTCAACGCAAATGCCTAACAAACAAACGCAACACTAGCACACGAGCAACAGTTGCTAGTGCGGCCAAGGCGCCACCGCCTGCTGCACAACTGGAGACGGCAGCACAGCCATCCAAGTTCATCATCGATGTGGCAAGTTGCGATGGACCCGTACGCTTTCGACGCATACTCAACACCGCCTACGGACACAAGCCCGACACATTTGATCCCAGCAATGGGGTTGTTGGCGGTGGCGGCAGCAGCGGAGGCGTGGCCGAGTTGCAGCGAACGCAGCAGAGTGTCAGCTATTCGTTTCATCAGCAGATGGCACGGGCAATCAGCAGCCAGCAACGACAGCAGCAGCAAGTTGACAATGAGAACAGTGGCCAGACAACAGCAGCAACAACTAATACAGCAACAACTAATACAGCAACTGCAACACCAACACCAACAGCAACGCCAGCAGCAACGCCAACAGCAACAGCAACACATCATCGCAAGCAACAACATGGAGAGCTGTTTGTGTGCGTGTATTGCAAGCACACATTCAAATCACAATATTGCTATCAGAAGCACGCAAAGCGTCATTTGAATCCACTCAGTTTGGATAAGAAGCTGGCGGAGACACCAACAAGCCGGGACAACAACAGCAGCAGCAGCAGCAGCATCAGCATCAACATCAACAATACAAATGAATTGCTGGCAGCAGCAGCAGCAACAACTGCAACTGCAACTGCAACTGCAACCGCATCAGCATCAGCAACAGCAAATGTAACAGCTGCAACAGCAACAACAACAACTGTTGCTGCGGATACGAGCCTAGCTGCAGCAGCAGCAGCTTTAATGCGACGCGAGGTGCGTCCTTTGGACATGAATGTCCAATATTATCCATGCAAGACGTGTGGCAGCAAGTTCCCCAGCTACTATTTTGTGCACAAGCATCGCAAACTGTGCCATGCCGATGAATTGGAGGCAAGCAACAATAACAATTCGACAAGCAGCAGCAGCAGCAACAGCAGCAGTACTGTGGCCAAGCGTGAGGCCACAGCAACTGTGGCAGTTGCAACTGCAACGGATGCTTTGGAGATAGCGCCCTAAAATATATATATATATTTATATACATACATATATGCAACGATAACGATAACGATAACAATCGCAACGAGTAATCGAACAATGAACGAATTTAGCACGCAATTAAAAGCACGCACACACAAAGCACACACACAACACACACACAACGCACACACACAACACACACACACAACACACACACACAACACACACACACATGCACACACAACACACACACACACAACACACATGCACGCAACTAATTCCCACATAAGCACTGATAATTTTTTTTGAAATGAATAAATGTTAATTGTAAAAACAATGACAACATTGAAGGACTTATTGTGTATCGAAAATGCCAGTCAATATCGATAAGCATTGATCGAATTGGAATTGCTATCGATAAGCATTGCTCAAATTGGAATTGCTACCGAAAATGTTCATCTTTTATTATTGTGGTTTAATATTCTTAACTAAAACTGCAATAATACTGCGCTGGTTGCCTTCGATAAGTACTTTAATTATTTCATCAATATATCGATTATCGATCTGCAAGTGATGTGACAAGTTGATATCACTGATGTCAAATATATACTATTGATTTCAAACAATATACACAACTCAATGCAAAAGAAATTCTAAATTAACAGCAACAAAATTACTTCGATTTATATCGATAACAACAAATATACAAATATTTGTATCAAGAATAATATATATTGACAGATAAAGAACACAGAAGCTTATCTAGTTGCTCGGCGCTAAACAAGTTTAAGCAGTTTAAACACTTCAAGGTTATCGATAAATGAGTATTGAAAGCAGTTCCGTTTGCTGGTAATTCAAACCCCTACCAACCGCCCACCCCACCCATCCATCACTCTTGCGGTCGCTCCTGCTTGCTCTGTGGGGTAGCTCGGGCGGTGGAGGTGAGGTGAAGGTGCGCGTCGGTTTTTTAAATGCAAACAGAAACGATGGGGCAATTTAATAATTAAATTAAATCACTTGCATAATAAAAAAGACATTTTCAAAAATTTTAATTTAATTGAGTTTAATTAACTCGCCAGGGAGATGACAACGCCAGCAAACATTGCCCACAAGTGAAAGAGAGACAGCAATAGAGAGAGTTGGACAGGGCAAGGGGATGGGAAGGGATGGGCAGGGATGGGGGTGCTGGAGATGCAAACAAACCGCAGCACGCTGAGCTGAAGGACAGACAGACAGACAGTCAGACAGACAAGGCTAGCAAGCCAGGCAAGCAGGCACCACCACCAGCCAACCATCATCTAGGGAGGCCAAAACGCGGCACGCACCAATCAAGCGTCCAATGTGGCAACTGCCACAATTTCGCAATGTTTTTAACACTTTTTTCAGTTGAGAACAGAGCCGGAAGATGCCAAGATGCCAAGATGCAAGGATACAAAGAAGGGGTTTAAAAGGAGCAGCGGGGGAATTGAATTTATTAAATGGAACAAATTGCCATTGAAAAAGGGAAAATGCATTTTTTATAAACGCAAAAAATAACTGGAAAAAACCAAAACAAAGGCAGCATAAGTTGAAAAGAGCTTTTAAGTTGGACTAAATTAGAGTTCATAGCCAGCAAGCTTTTGCTGGAGTGCTTTTGTCAAAGCTCGCCTCAGCCAGCTGCGGGAATCAGGCACAAAAGCTTTTAAGTACTGCACAAAAGCCTTGCTAGGCGAATTCTAATGAGCAACAAAAGCTCGGAGTTGGTTTGAAGCACGATAAAACTTTGCAGCTTTCAAAGCTGTATTGGATTATTCTTGCTATTGGGATTGGGGACCAGATCTATTGTGCCCCCTTTCAGAGCCTTTGTAGCTCTTCCATCAATCACAGCTGCCGAACGAAGGCAAAAATCGGTGTCTAAGTCCTCTGTGCTGAGGATACTAAATGTTTTCCTAGCTAAAGCGACACAATCTGCCAGCATCAAAGCATTTTGAGGAGTCTTTCATGCTTCTCACAAGACCATGCATAGTTCGCTACCAAAAATACTCAGTTTAGTCGGGTGACTTCTTAGTCTACAATGTCCTGTCACAAAGCAATATATCAATCATATCAATCACACATATATAAATATATATAGCACTCACCTTTGCCATCCAATGCCAGAACTTCGGATGTGCTCAACAGATTGCCAGCACGATCTGTTGTCGACATTGTGCTCCGTGTACCCGTTGCTGTTGCGGACATAATCGATGCAGAGCCAATAAACTGCAGCGATGAGGATGAGGCGGCCGGCACCAAAGCTGGCCCAGATCCGGTGCTGGTTTTGCCAACGCATGTGACTTGACTGGGTGCATCCTTGATGTTCAGTTTGGTGCTGTTGGCGTTCAAATTGCTGCTGCTGCTGTTGCCATTGTTGTTGTTATTGTTGCTGTTGTTGTTGTTGTTATTGTTGTTGTTGCTGAGAGCATTGTTGCTGGCATCGCCAGGCGTAAGCTCAAAGCGTTTCTTCTTGGCATCACTGTGAGGAAAGGGTTAATATTATTAGTATTATCAGTTATCAGTTGGTTTATCGGTAGGCTTTGATATCGTTAATCGATAACACTTTTTATGTGTATGTGCTGAGTTTTTAACAATTGTTTTTCCATTGATCAAATTGTCGAAAGTTATATATGGATTTAGTGAGCTTCCTTTAGATGTTATCGTCATCGTTATCGCTATCGTTATCGTTAATCGATACATATGGCTTTTTTGCGATGACAAAGCAGGGATTATGTTTCGATTTTTCGATAGATCTCTTACCTGACATCCGTGTGCAGCTCGTTGCCAGCACCAAGTCCCTCCACCTGTGCCGCCTTCAACTTTTGGCCCAGATAGTTGCCAGCTGTTGTGGCCGTTGTCAGCGTTGCCACACTGCTAACAGGCTCCGCTTGACTGGCCGCATTGGGCACAGCAAAACCAGCCGCAGCACCACCAACTGTTGTCGGCGTCGTCTTGACGATTTTATCGCCAGTTGCATTTGTCGACGTTGCTGCTGCTGCTGCTGCTGTCGTCGTTGCGGCATCATCCGCTGACGCCTTAACATTGGCCATAACGACGCTCTGATAGCCGGGCTTAAACCCGTTGATCGCCACACTAACCGCGGGCACTGCTGTTGTGGTCGTGGCACCTGCCGATGCTGATGTTGCTGCCGTTGCTGCTGAGGCACCAGTGGCTATAGATTCAAATACATTCCATTATTATTATTATTATTATTATTATTATTATTATGATTATTTGTGTGTTTGTCAACAAACATATTTATCAGTGACCAGCATAGATCCTCACACTATATTAAGAGTGCCAATAATCAATAATTAATCATTCCTGGCTAGGACATTTTGAGTCTCGATTGTTAAGTGAAGGATCTGTGCATTTCTGATCTGGTTACGGATTGTATTCGGTATCTTTTTGTATTGAAGCTTCAAGAGATAAATGTAAATGTTGCCTATTCGAAGCCTAATTTAGTATTCACTGTTTCGATTGGGTTCTCACCATAATTACAGGCGACCAGTTGCTGGTTATAAGCTTACCGTTATAGCTATCGGCATTGGAGGCCTTTGCTTTGCTCTGCTTGCCCAGCTGATCCGTTTCCGTTTCCGCTGGTGGCTCCGCCTTCGCTGCCTTTGCTTTGTCCGGAACTAGGCTCCCATCGGGCTGTTGCAATTGCGACTTGGGCGCCTTGGGCGTTGTCGCTGCAGCTGCCTCACTGATTGCCGTTGCTACTGCTGCTGCTGCTGCTGCTGTTGTTGCTGTTGCTGTCGTTGTTGTTGTTGTTGTTGTTGCTGCTGCTGCTGCTGCTGTTGTTGTGGTTGTTGTTGTTGCCGCTGTTGTTGCCACTGTTGTACATGTTGCTGTTGTTGCTGCTGCTGCTGCTGCTGCTGTGACTGAAGTTGCTGCTGCTGCTGCTGCTGCTGTTGTTGTTGCTGTTGTTGTTGCTGTTGCTGCTGCTGCAGTTGCACAACCTGCTTTTGATTTTGCTGCCGCTTTGCCAGCTGCTCTTGCAGTTGTTGTTGCAGTTGTTGTTGCTGTTGTTGCTACTGCTGCTGCTGCTGCATCCTCCTCAGCGGTTTTCGCTTTGGCATCGCTGCTGCCCGTTGAGATCTCTGTCGCCGCTGCTGCCGCTGCTGCTGCTGCTGCTGCTGCTGCTGCGGCTGTTGCATTCTTATCCGCCTTGTCGCTAGCTGCTGCTGCCGCTGCCGCTGCAGCTGCTGCCACAGCTGCCGCTGCTGCTGCCACACTTTTGGCCACCTTCTCGCTGCCGGCAGCCGCTTCGGCCGCTTTGCTAACAGCGCTCGCCTTCTCGGCGGCACACTCGGCCGCTTTCGCGGCGTCCGCTGCTGCCCGCTCGGCGACACGCTCCCGTTCCGCAACACGCTCGGCCCGCTCGCGCTCGGCAACGGCACTGGACCGATTGCCGGACTTCTGCTGCTGTTCGCGTTGCAGTCGCGTCGTCACGCCCGTTGTCAGCGAATCGATGATGCATTGGGGCTGCTGCTGTTGGGCCTTGGCCGGATGGCGACTGCTGCGTGTTCGCTGGCGGGATTTGCGTAACAGCTGCTTGTAGTTCTCCGTCTTTTTGCTGAGGTAGTAGTAGCGGACGCAATCTTGCGGCGATTTGCGATCCAAGCTGGCGGCGATAGCACCAAAGTTTTTCGGATGCTGCAGATACTTCTCCTTGAAGGTCTCCTTCTCGCCGGCTGTCCACAAATTGATGGCCTTGCGCTGTTCGTGCAGCGCGACCATATCCCAAATGCGACCATTCTCATTGTGATAGGCGCAACGGCGTTGCCGGGCATCGTGCATCAGTGGCGGGATGACGGCATACGAACGCATCTTTTTATCCTCGAGCGCCTGCTCCTGCAGCCCATCCATAATCTCCTCGAGATCCGCTTCGGATTTGATGCGCGAACCGACCCGATTGAAACGCTCCTTGTCCTCGCGCTGTTTCCGCAGCTCGGTGAACACCTTCTCGAAGAACTCACGATTTTTGGCCTCGCGCGCCTTCCGCTTGGCACTGGCCTCGGCCCGTTCGCAGCGTCGCTGCCAATCGGCCTGATCCTTGGTATACTTGTCGACAAGACCCTGATTGTGCTCCCAGCGTTCCGCTTTCAGTTTGCGTATGTGCTGCAACAGCGGATTGCGCACCAGTGTCTGGTGTCGCTTAATCAGATGCGTCAGCGCCTCCACATCCAACGGTTGATTGTACAACGGCAGCCAGGGACGTGATTTTCCCAGCTCATCACCACTGCCACTGCCACTGCCACTGCCATTGCTGTTGGCAACGCCAACCGACGCACTAACCAGGGAATGTTGTTCGGCTGCCGTTTTACGGTTCGCCTTATAGATGCTCTGCGCCAGCATTCGTGCGCGCCACGCCAGCTCCATAATCTCAGTGCCATCAGTTGCCGTCGCCGTCGCCGGCGCCGACGACGACGCTGACGCTGACGCTGACGTTGACGATGACGCAGCCATTGCCAGCTGCTGTTGCTGCTGCTGCTGCTGCTGCTGTTGCTGCTGTTTTTGCTGTTTAGCATTTGCCGCCGTTGCTGCTGCCTCGTCCATCAATGATTTCTCCTTTTTACGCAGCGTATCCATTGCCGTCTCGGCGCTCTTAATGTCATTGTCCACACGCTGGATTTGCATCAGCAGCTCTTCCTTGGCGCTGTTGTTATTGTTGCTGTTGCTGTTGCTGGTGCTGCTGCTGCTGCTGCTGCTATTGTTACTGTTACTGCTGCTCTTGTTGTTGATGCCGCTGCCAGTATTATTGCTGCTTGCATTGTTGCTGCTGCCGCCGCCGCCGCTGCTGCGCCCACGTTCGTCCGCATTGTCGCTGGGCAGCGTGGGCGAAATGGCCTCCACCTGTGCAAAGGTAAATAAAAGCAATATTAGACAACATTCGTTGTTCATCATTGTGCAGCGAATTGAATGCCTACCTGTGGATGGTATGCTTCGGAGCTGCTTGCCATCGCTGCTGCAGCATGTGCAACGTTGCCAATACTGCTGCTGCCGCTGCTGCCACTGCTGTTGCTGCTGTTCATCGCCGCCGAGGAGACGCTCACCGAGCTAATGTGTTGCGCTGGACCACAACCAATGCTGCCAGTGGCTGTAGACATCGTTGGCGGTGCCACCAGACCACGTGGTGCATGCGCCTGTGACGTCAGTTGCTGGTGGTGTTGTTGCTGCTGCTGTTGGTGCTGCTGTTGGTGGTGTTGTTGCTGCTGCTGCTGCTGCTGCTGGTGGTGTTGTTGTTGCTGCTGCTGCTGGTGGTGTTGCTGATGCTGTTGCTGCTGCTGCTGTTGTTGGTGGTGTTGTTGTTGCTGCTGTTGTGGCAGCGTTTCCACTTTGAGCTGCTGCATGGCCAGCGGTGTGAGAACAGAGGCAGCTGCTGCCGCAGCGGACATATGCAACACAGCTCCATGATTGCTCTGTCGACTATTATGTTGTTGTTGTTGTTGTTGTTGCTGCTGCTGCTGCTGAGCGGGTGAAGAGCGCTGCTGCTGCTGTTGCTGGTGCTGTGGCAGGTGATTCATGTTGCTGGCATTGGCGTCACTCAAGCGCTGCTTCTTATACGGCTGACCCACGCTGCCCAGCGGCTCCGACAGTGCCTGTTGATGATGTTGTTGTTGCTGCTGTTGTTGCTGCTGCTGCTGCTGCTGCTGCTGCTGCTGTTGCTGTTGCTGCTGGTGTTGCTGCTGGTGTTGCTGGCGCTGATTGACTGCAGCAACAGCTGCGGCATTGGTCAGGTATTCGTTGTTATATTGCAACGATTGATA